>CM057787.1:5000000-7500000 GCA_030064435.1 Trapa incisa | reverse complement strand
ATGCATCATATCTAAACTTCATCATCTACGCAAGATATCTAGGAAGAAATTATAAAATCTATCCAACCTCACAATTTTTTCATCTTCCAGTGGGATTCACTAGCTGTGAGAACAACGGGGGAATCTCGTGGCTGTCGGCCTCATTCATCGCGCTCCCCGCAGAGCTATCATCGTCGAGGTCTATCGTGGTTACGTGCATGCGGTAGTCGACGCTCGCCCTATTGATCCCCGTCTGCGGCCCGCCTCTGTCGGGCTTCTCTTCCAGCTGGAGGGCGAATTCGAGGTTCCACAGCACGTCCCCCATCGATGGCCGATCGAAACCTTGGTCGCTGAGGCACTTCTCTGCCGTCTCGGTGAACTTCCTGAAGCACTCGGGGCTGACCTGACCCTTAGTATTCGGGTCCATGATCTCCTCCAGCGTCCCCTTCCGGTGGCAGGATCTGGCCCAGTCGGCTAGGCTCACCTGCTCCTTCGGCAGGCTCGGGTTGAGCGCAGCCCTCCCGCAGAGCACCTCGAAGAGCACCACCCCGAAGGAGTACACGTCGGACTTCTCCGTCAGTTGCTGCCGCCGGAAGTACTCCGGGTGCAGGTACCCGAAGCTCCCCTTCACCACTGTGCTTACGTGGGTCTGGTTCAGGTTGGGCCTCGTCTTCGACAGCCCAAAATCGGAGACCTTGGCTACCCATTTCTCGTCGAGCAAGATGTTGGTGGTCTTCACGTCACGGTGGATGATCGTGTACTTGGCTCCGGTGTGGAGGTAGTGCAGCCCCCTGGCGGCTCTGATGCAGATCTCCAGCCTCTGCTTCCATGGCAACGGCGGGTTGCTGCTCTTGTACAGGTGCTCCCTCAACGTGCCATTTCCCATGTAGTCGTAGACCAATATCATCTCACCGTTTTCCTCGCAGAAGCCTATCAGGGACACGAGGTGCTTGTGGCGCAGCTTCGATAGCATCTCGATCTCCGTCTGGAACTCGTTGATGCCCTGCTCCGACGAAGGGTTCGACCGCTTGATGGCCACCTTTGTAGAGCCACCGTCAATGGCCCCCTTGAAGACCTTGCCGAACCCTCCCACCCCGATCACCTGGGACTCGTTGAAGTTCCTCGTCGCGTGCTTGATCTCCGTGAGCGAGAAGTGCCGGCAGAGGCCGCCGGCCAGCGATGAGATGTGGGTACTCGTGTTGCTCTTGCCCAAGCTCGTGGCGGTGGTGGAGGTGGCGTGGGAGCTCCCGTAGACCCGCAGCCAGCTGGCTACTCGAGAGTCCATTCGGCTTCCCCTCGACCCTTTGCCTCTATTTCGCCGGACGAGGAAGAAGACCGAGACCACCAACGTGAACCCCGCGAAGGCCCCAACCACCCCACCCACCACCGGAACGCGCTCGAAAGGGGCAGGCGACGCGAAACCCTTTTCCACCTCAGCTTTGACTAGCATTGTAGATGGCACCGGGTTAGGGCCGGCCAAGTACCCAGCCGTGTCGTTAACCTTGAACACCTCCAAGCCATTGACGATCGAGTCATAGTACTCCGGCTTCATCCGCTCGGGTGCAAAGCCACCCACAGCGATTCATCATCACCGCCGCCATCACTTACATAAGTCGCATAGTCTTTGTAAACCGGCCCTCCCTGTGCTCCCGACCATGCGATCACATCGGCCGCTTCCTGGGCCGTCTGATTGTTCACGAAGATATCAAACACCCTCTGGTTGATCTTGTCCCGCAAGTACTCGCAGAAATGGAACCTAACAACGTAAGTGAAGTTGGCATCAATGGGGAAGACCCACGTAAGATTCAAGTTCTGACTGACTCTCGGATCCAGCCCCATGGTCCTGGCAGTGCTGTAGACATTGACCGGCGCGACGTACCTCGGCACATCCTTCGAGTACTTGATCGTCACGTTCTCCGGGGCCTGCGAGGTGACTCCTATGGCCACCCCGAACAGGTACGGCGTGTCGTCGTACCATATCCTCGTCAGTCCCGTGTCGTTGGCCCCCGGGACGTACTGGCCCCCGACGATTGAGGCGGAACATTGTTTGCAGAGACGAGGCCGCGAGGCCGACGGACTGGCCTCCGCCATAGAACCCGACCATGGACGGCCCGGTCTGGAAGAGGTCGGGGGTCGGGACCACCTCGATGCCGTTCACGAAAGCGTAGTTCCGACCCGAGGATGGGGTGAAGGTGACGATGAGGGTGCCCGAGGCGGCCGGGACGAGGGAGAACTCGCGGATGATGTAGGCCTGAGTGAGGGCCTGGGCGGTGATGGCGGCGCTGAAGTTCCGGAGGAGGGTGAAGCCGTTAGAGGCGACGGAGAAGTAGGAGTCCGACGGATGGAGGTTGCTGTAGGTCGAAGGGTAGAAGTGGAGCCGGAGCCATAGGATATTATGTTCTTTTGTTCTTATTTCCTTATTAGGGAGTAACACTAGGAGCGGTCGAAACCGGAAACGGAGAGTGGATTAAAATTAACGATTGGATTAATGACCGAGAGAATCAGAGGTTATTCTTACTTAGTAACATTAACAGAGGACATGATTAATTATTAAGACTTTCACGAATTTTGTGAAAGAAGCAAAAGAGGCCCACCCAGCCCACAGAGTGAGTAATCAATACCCCTACCTTACCTGACGACCTACCTACCTACCGCCTACCAAACACCAAACACGCGCCCACTCGCCCGTCCATCTAGGCATCATCAATCTACAACGCCCCTTTGCGTGCACATCGGCGCATGTTGTCAGTGCTCATTTTTTTTGCACAACTCCACCAAGATGACAATATAATATTTAATACTGATTTAAAGTATTTTATTTCTGTAATTTAAATTTACTATTTAAAAAACATTTTGTATCGCTATCACGATCCAATCCATTCACTACGACTCCACGCGCCACCTGGCGTTTATTATGTACTCTCTCCGGTAGTTGCATCTAGCAGTGTCCAGGACTTCATTTGTTCTCTCTACCTCTCTGCTCCGTGTATTAAACCATTGAACCATTCCAGCAGATCGTCCACGGCTCCCGCATTGCTCCCGCCCATAGAGAGTGCTCAATTATCCTCTTGCCGCCTCCGACGACCACTCAGGCCCTGTGAGTTTCGCCTCTCTTATCCAAGGTCCGTCAGATCACCCGTGCCGACTTTTTTCTTGGTCTCCGAAAGCTGGATTTCTTTACAGTAGATCTAATGTTGCCGCTAACTTTATTTATAAGGCGGAAGGGATGGAGTTTTGGTGTGGCATTGAGATGAGATCCGATGGATGTCTGTTGGCATTTACGGTATAGTTCCGGGGAGGGGAAGACACAGAGAGAGATATCTAGTGGGATGTAGTTAGGTGCGAGTGAGTTAGGTTGTAGGTGGCTTTCGTTCGTAGCTGTGATTGGTCAAATTTTAGAGCCTAATTAAGCACCTGAAGATAGTGGCGATTCGTTCTCTAATTGCTTTGAGTTTGAATTCTGCCGCTTATTTGAGGTAGTATTACACCCAACTTCCAGACTTGATGCACGGTTTGCTTACTATGTGAGCTGCTTCATTCTGATCCCCAGTCGTTTTCATTCTAGTGATGATCTGAACCTGTATTTTACGGACGATTTGAATGGATTTTAGCAATTTCCGCAAGGATCTGCATTTTTTGCAATTTTGATTTCCCGGTGCTGTCTGAAGTCAATTTTGTAATAATGAATCCTGCACTACACTACTTCCTATTCAAATGAAGGAGAGATGGCATGTAACAATATATACCCTAATGCTTTTTTGAGGAACATCGATGTATTGATAATTCAAACATGGTGAGGGGAACGATTTTTTGTGTTGAACTGTAGTGTGCACAACTGCCAATGTTTCTAATCTAGATGTTTCAATGGGATTCTTTTATGTACCCTTTTTTTATGATATATAGTGCTCCCATTTTATTTTTCATCCTTAAAATACCATAGTAGTCTCAAAGTTGCTTCTTGCTGTAACTGAAAGTTGTATATCAAAATCTGTAGGATTCACTGATTTGTCTACATGGCAACGGGACAGATCTTTTCCTGCAGCACCCAAGCTCTCTTCTACAATTACAAGCAGCTGCCTATTCAACGGATGCTTGATTTTGACTTTCTTTGCGGTGTGCGGGCTATCTTTGGAACAAATTCTACAAGCTTGTTTTTTATAAAATAACTAAAGTTTTTTTCCTACATTTAGGAAGAGAGACACCTTCTGTTGCTGGAATAATTAATCCTGGTTCAGAGGGATTCCAGAAACTCTTCTTTGGTCAGGAGGAAATTGCAATTCCAGTTCATTCAGCGTATGCTCTGTTTCTTCTGATGCATTCGCACGTGACCTCTATCCTTTGTAGTTTATTATGGAGACATTTATTTTTCAATTGAACTATTAAGAGTTGCTTCTTTTTGGTTGTGAACTAATGCGTCCTTCATTCTTTCTCTCTATTTTGTCTTTGGCTTGCAGCATTGAAGCAGCCTGTGCGGCACATCCTACAGCTGATGTTTTCATCAATTTTGCATCATTCAGAAGGTAATTTTTCAATGTGTTTTGATGATGTTAAGCACACATTGGTTATTGACCAGGTTCTTTAAGCACTCCATTTGTTGTCTGCAGTGCTGCTGCTTCATCTATGGCTGCTCTGAAACAACAAACAATTCGAGTTGTAGCTATAATTGCTGAGGGTGTGCCTGAGGCAGATACCAAGCAGCTGATTGCCTATGCTCGAGCCAACAATAAAGTATAGAATGATCTAGATTCAGTTGGAGTTTTGAGCATCCAATTTGGGGATTGTTTATTTTGGTCAAGAATCTATGCAATATATCTATTTTCTTATTCCCGATACTATTGCAGGTTCTCATTGGTCCAGCTACTGTTGGTGGAATCCAAGCCGGCGCCTTTAAGATTGGAGACACAGCTGGAACTATTGACAATATCATTCAATGCAAGTTGTACAGACCTGGATCTGTTGGCTTTGTCTCCAAGTCTGTAAGTAACTTGTAGATGTATAATGAACACATTGGATGATCATTCCATGTGTTATAACTTCTCTTGTGGAAAAAGGATTAATCTCTTTGTGCCTGCAGGGAGGCATGTCCAATGAAATGTACAACACCATTGCTCGTGTGACTGATGGAATCTATGAAGGTGTGTCAGTTTACTTTCTAGATGCTTATATTAAAATTAGCGGATTGTAATTTAGGATTAACTTGGAAATGTATCTTGATCCTTTCTAGGAATTGCAATTGGAGGAGATGTGTTTCCTGGATCAACTCTATCTGACCACGTCTTACGATTTAATAACATTCCCCAGGTAAAAGCCTGAATATATTTTCATAGAGATTTTAGAACTAGGACTCTAGAATACCTCTCCTTGGATGCACAGTTGCTATTACAATATGGCTTTCTCCTTCCTCAAAATATGTATGTTGCAGGTCAAAATGATGGTTGTGCTTGGAGAGCTTGGTGGCCGGGATGAATATTCCCTTGTTGATGCACTAAAGCAGGGGAAAGTGAACAAGCCAGTTGTTGCTTGGGTTAGCGGAACTTGTGCAAGGCTCTTCAAGTCAGAAGTTCAATTCGGTCATGCTGTAAGCTGCCAATAGCTATTCCTGAACACCCAATTCTTTCACAAGAGACTCTGAACAGAGGAGCCTAATATTTTGGTTTCATTATCTTTATGCACATTCTACTAGGGTGCCAAGAGTGGTGGTGAAATGGAGTCTGCACAAGCCAAAAATCAGGCCCTAAAGGAGGCTGGTGCAGTTGTTCCCACTTCTTATGAAGCTTTTGAAGCTTCCATCAAGGAGACATTTGACAAACTGGTAAACTAAAATATGAAGTTTCAATTTTCCAATAAATAAGTTTCTTCTCTGGTTAATTTTGTAAGCCTGCTTTTTCATTGTTTCTCATTTTCTAGGTTGAAGAAGGAAAGATAATGCCAGTGAAGGAAGTTACCCCTCCACAGATTCCGGAGGATCTAAATACTGCAATTAAGAGTGGCAAAGTCCGGGCCCCCACACATATTATTTCCACAATTTCGGATGATAGAGGTACATGCAGTAGAACACTTGTATGAACCAAACCGTGGTTTGATTTGCCTTCTTACATCCTATGTCAGGTATCACAACATTATCTTATTTGTTTTCTCAGGTGAGGAGCCAAGTTATGGTGGTGTCCCCATGTCTACCATCATTGAACGTGGTTATGGTGTGGGGGATGTGATCTCTCTTTTGTGGTTTAAACGTAGCCTTCCAAGATATTGTACCCAATTTATTGAGGTGGGAATGCAGCTGGATGAAAAAGCATTTGTAGTTGCTCTGGAGTTACCATTATAGATCTTTCTAAAGAGCACCTCAATATTACAAATGGTCATATAATTAATAATGTTTTCGCATTTTTTGTCAGACATGTATCATGTTGTGTGCGGACCATGGTCCATGTGTCTCCGGTGCTCACAATACAATTGTTACTGCAAGGGCAGGAAAGGATCTAGTCTCCAGCCTTGTCTCAGGTAAATTATTTGTGAATATATATATATATATATATATATATATATATATTTGTTTATTACTGTTGCTCCTGCTACTGCATTTGTAACTTCTATTGAAGGTACTGTTGATGGTACCTTTCATAGTATATTTCATGTTGTCTATGACATCACATGGCAAATAAGTGATTGAAGAGCTTTTGGAACAGGTCTTCTAACAATTGGTCCTCGATTTGGTGGTGCAATTGACGATGCTGCTCGATACTTCAAAGATGCTTATGACAGGGTAAGATGGAATCAATCTACTCGATCTTTTTCTTTATTGAGCTGCTGATTATGAGGATATTATTTTTGACATCAAATACTAACTGTTATATGTGACCTTTTGCTGTTCTAGAGTCTCACCCCATATGAGTTTGTTGAAGGCATGAAAAAGAAGGGCATTCGTGTCCCAGGAATAGGGCATAGGTATATAGTGTAAATAACCTTAGTTGGTTAAATGGCTTCAACGTCTAAAATGGACTAAACTTTCCATTGCTTCCATTGAAAAGGATAAAGAGGGGTGACAACAGAGACAAGAGAGTTGAGCTACTCCAGAAGTTTGCTCGCACTTATTTTCCTTCTGTGAAGTACATGGAGTACGCTGTCCAAGTTGAAACATACACTCTATCCAAGGCGAACAACTTGGTTCTCAATGTAGATGGTGCCATTGGTTCCTTGTTCTTGGATCTTCTTGCAGGCAGTGGAATGTTCACCAAGCAGGAAATTGATGAGATTGTTGATATTGGATATCTGAATGGTCTCTTCGTGCTTGCCCGCTCAATTGGTCTGATTGGGTAAGCTTTATTTGCATTCCAATATGCAAAATTCCATGTTATAAGAAAGCCAGTTGTGAAAAAAAATATTATTGCTTCAATTTAGTCCTAGTATTCATTCTGCCCGTTTTTCTTGATTTCAAACTGCTTTAAAAAATCAAAACATGTGCTGATGTTCCATTCCAATATTTCTCAGTCTGGCTCAATTCTTCCTACTTATATGCATCCAATCCTTCTTGTTTTCAGGCACACGTTTGACCAGAAGAGATTGAAACAGCCTCTGTACCGACACCCGTGGGAAGATGTTCTCTACACCAAGTGAAGGAAACATTTGTTGTTGCCTGTTCCATATCCACTGAGTTTTCCAGATCAAGTTTGGGCAGCTGTTCTTCATCATGACTAATTAGATTCTTGTCTTCAATTTATATCTTGTAAGATGCCCGGATGGTAGAGTTATTGGAATGGACATGCGTTAGTTTCTTTTGTGATTCTGTTTCTGAGCCACTCCTGTGGTAATTGAATACTGAAATGTTTTTTTTATTATTCATGACATGAGTTTTGATTCAGTGAACAACAGCAATGCTGAATGATTTTGCCGATGACCGACATCAGGGTTGAATGGAGACATTTATGTTCGATTCTCTGCCTTCACAAAGGTAATCGTGCAGCTTTTATTATGTACTCAACGAAGTATTAGCCATCATCCTTATCGGGCCATCTTCCACCTCATTGCTTCAAGGAATATTTCTGCATCGTGTTACTAAATTCTGGTTCTGGGTTCTTTTCAAAACTCTGATTTTGACTGTCCATGTATAAGAATATGGGCTCAATATCTTCTGGGTTCTTAGTGTATTTGCAGAAGGATGAGGATAGACAGAGTTGGAGCAAATGCTAGTGGTCAGAATCACTCTGATGCGAATAGAAAGCTGAAGCTGTCCCACTCCATTTTGTAGTAGTGGGTTGGAGACTTTTCTGCTGGCAGCAAGCTATATACAGTTGTATTTGGGAGGCACATCTTGTGACAAAGAACATGGTGAGAGTCCCGCCCAAGGTTCTAGTTCCCTCGGTGCAACCCACTGGAGACAACCCCTTCTCTGTACACGAGTCCAACAAACTTTCCCTCAATATGTTGAGATTTTGCAGCTCCAAATGCCATTACTAAGACCCCAAACAAACCGTGTAGGTCTGTCTTGCCAGGAAGGAAAGTTGAAGGTAAAATGACAGCAGGTTCCAAGATTGAAAGTATGTGCTAAGAGATGGAGTTATGTGGTAAAAGGAGTATTGGAACAACGAAAGAGAAGGCAGTAGCTAATGGTGGCTACAGTGATCGAGTGTAATCACGTGGAGATCGAGTAAAACACGTGGATCTCCATAGACGCGACTCGATCCTCAACTTGGTGTTTTGACAGGACTTGGAGTGTGATGAGGGGGATAGTGACACTAGTGTGAGAAGGGACTCAATTTGTGGACATGTCTCCTGATTTATCATGTGCCTTTAGATTTCAGACGCAAGCTCCCTGACAAACAACCTTTCTCCCTCAATATGACCCCCCTTGAGATGTCCAGAGAGACAACCTCTGTGGTGCTAAATCCATTATTAGCATTGCACAGCCAATTTCAATGCAGTCACACATGTATGCCAAGTGGTAGTGGAATCACACAGCTGCTGTGTGTGCGCGCGCGCGTGATGGCAACCTTAGAAGAGGACAGACAGTTGAGTGATTCGCCACAGCTGGAAACAGAGAGACGGCCCATGCTCTCAAGTCAAGTGGATCATCCAATCCAACAACTGGGCGGAACATGATGGGGATTCCACCTCGAAAATCTTGGCACAGGCATCTTCATACTCGGCTCAATTATTTGACAAATTGATCACAGAAAAAGCGTACAGCTGACAGTGCACTCCCCATTGCTAAGAGCAATTCTGGGAAAGGAAGTCATCATGCATTCCCACTTCAGACGCAGCAGACACTTGTTAGGTCCACACTGTGCTTCAATACAGAGGTGGGAGTAGGTGGAAACTGTACATTATGATTTATGAGATTAAGGTGTCACATGCCACTGCAGTTGGGGGAGGGACCATTTCACTCTACTTATCCACATTTGGGAATGTCATACTCGACTATGGTTAGACAACGGTTACTATAGAAAAATTCATTGGAATATAAAGGTGCAAAATTTAGACCATACAAAGACATACATAAAAGCTAATGAATTTCTATGATGAAGGAAAATGGAAATCCATCCCCACATGAATCCATGGCATAGAAGAGTGGCGGAGAGAAAGCGTTATTGAATGGATGCTGGTAGAGGCAAATCATTCGGGAACCCAAATCAATTGCTTCTTCAGTGTCAAGTGGCTATGGCTATGGCTCGGCTAGTATTCCTCCCCTCCTCTCCATCCATCCATCCATCTAGTCCAGCCTCCTTCCCCCACCTCCATTTGCTGGTGGCTTTGTTCGGCCTGTTGCTTATCACGTGGCCTCGTAATGCTGCACTATGGCTGTGCAATGGCCCCATCTTTTCCTCTATCTTGTGCATTCAGATAACCCTCAACTAGACCTTTCTTTTCCATCGGATTTTCTCGATTCTCTCGAGGAATCGTCTAATCAGACCCACAAGTAATCGGTTCAACTTGTCGTGCCAGATCTTATCGTGGAAGATCTACTGGGGACGAAGATGGTGGCTTCAAAACACATAATAGTTTACCTAATGCAATATTTACCTAATGTAATAATATTGAATATTTGAAAGATAACATTGTATCAAATAAAATAATTATTTATAAAACTTATTAACGTTGAAATATCGGTGGTATATATCTCCATTTTACAAATATTATATTATTATTTAGAACTTAAAATTTTAGTTAATAAATGTGTTGATTGTTAACTTTTATTCATATATTGTAAATTTACTATACTTATTTAAATTTTTATATACTTAATCATATAAGGTAAAACTATATTTTTTGCAATATTGTTGTCTCACTCATTGCACCACAACTTTTTTTGACTGTTGTTCTCTAAATAATGAAAGTTACATTAATAAATTTTTATTCAAATTATTTATTTATTATTACTGCTTAATTATAAAAGATTAACTTAAACAAACACATTAATCAGAAGAAGTAAATTTCCTATTATCAATCCAACTAGATCAATATAAATTACAAATATATTATATTATATTATATTTTAACTTTTACTATTAAATCAAAATCTATTATTAGATATATTATTATTAAATCATATCTAATTGAAAATTTTCCTCTATACTAATACTAATGCTAATAACTAGAGAATTATTATCATTTAATATCTAAAAAATTGAATACCTATGATAATGTTGATAAATACCTAATATATATATATATATGAATTATGGTATAAATATTTAAAATTATTTTTTTACTATTACATTATTTGTATTTCTTCTCTAATAATTCCTCCTTATATATATTCAATTATTTATCGTTCTTTTTATATTTTTATTACTCGATATGACGATCAATCACTTATAAAATACTATTTTCAATATTATAATTTCACAAATTTACTATTCAAATATTATAATTCTAAGTGAAATTCAAAATTTTGAACTTGTGAAAAAAGAGATAATATAGAAAATAATTAATATTGTACGGACAAAATATAAAACTACAATTAGCAGTAAAAAAAATTGTTTAGGGTGAATTCTAATATTTGCTATTTGAGTGGAATAAAAATAAAATTTTGTTAATTTTTGCTATAATAGTAAAATAGAAAATGGTATTTAATATTTTTGGTGTATTCTCATTTAAGTTAAATAGAAAACCAATTGTGGGAAGAATTTAATAGTTTAAGTTTATTATTTTAGAAAATTAACTAAAATAATATATAAAAATATAATATAATATTTTAACAAGTAAAAGTGTTCCTTCTCAAAAGTTTTACATCAACTCAAAGCAGCCACAACATGGAGATCTTGACAATGAAAGTTGTGACTTGAAATCAAGTGCAAGGAAGCAAGGCAGAGGCAGAGGCAGGATTGCAGTTAAGTTCTATTCTACATGGAAACTTGTTTTCTCCACTAGCAAATGGTGCGAAAATGTAAAAGAGAAACGCACTCTTTGTAACCATTAAATGGCTGAAATTATTTGCCACCACCTTTGGCATCTTCTTTATTTCTTTCTCTCTATCGGCCATAAATCATTTCAACTGTTAACACAATTACCCTACACCCATTAAATTTTCAAGTATAATAAATGCGTATTTTTATCATTCAGAGCCAAGCCAGGAGTCCCTTTCTTTCTTCCGGTAGCAGCATCATCTCTTCACCATGCACCATCGCATCACACGAGGAAGAAGAAGAAAAAAGAGAGACTTGTCACAGAAAGATGAAGAGAAAGCAATCCAAAAAGGGTGGAAGGATACTAACTAGAGATTCTATCTTCTAGTCTCGGGCCATATCCATGCAGGCCGCACAAATCGACCATTGCTAACCAGAGCGGGACATGGGAGCACGGCACGGCATGGATGCATGTATGTACAGCGTAGCAGCAGCTCATAGCTGTCTTAGATTGTCACCTTCCACAACACCACACACACAGGTAGGGAGGAAAAAAGGGCAGCTGGCCAATAGAAAAATGCTCAAATGAAAAACTTGTAGGCACTAAGAGGCGCTGTGCAGAATGCATGAAAACTCTTCTTTGGGAAGACAACAAAAGGTTGGTTATTTATTCAATTGTTTTGAGAGCAGAGAAAATTACAAGTCAGTCAGTCACAGCACAGCACACCACACCAAACACGCTTCTTTCTTCTATATGGGGATGCCGTCACTTTCTCTCTCCTTCCATCTCTGAATTTTCCCTGTCTGCTTCTTCTTCCACCAAAGGGCACGATTCCTTGCCGTGTTCCTCTACCACCGAACACCCTCTCCTATCACTCTCCTCCCCTGCGCTGAGTGAGGCTGACCCGCATCAGTTTCTTAACCTGCTATTCCTCCTCCTCCTCTTATTCTTGACTCCACCATCCGTTCCCACTTGAAAACCCCCGGTCACCTTCTTGGGCAAGAGCCCTCGAGGCCTAGATAGCCGGAGGACTCGATCGGAGGCTGATTTTTGTTTCCGAAAACCCAGTCGAGGGCAGGGTTCTGGGGACGGGTCTGGATCCATGAGAGATGTGGGATGCTAGAGCTATTCATGAGTTTTCTTTCTTCATGCTGGAAGCCTCTGGGGCACAATAATGGTGACGGTGGCGCCAATTCTAGCTCCTTCTCAAGGGAAGGTAAGGACGGACTGCTCTGCTTCCGGGACCTCGGTAAATATGCCGCCGGCGAGTTCTCCATGGCGGTCGTTCAGGCGAATCAGGTCCTCGAGGACCAGAGTCAAATTGAATCCGATCAATTTGGGACCTTCGTGGGGGTTTATGATGGGCATGGCGGTCCTGAAGCTGCCCGCTACGTCTGCAACAATCTGTTCAGGAATTTTCGAGGTTCGCTCCTTTATTTGTCTTTTATTTCTGCTGCTGCTCGTAGATCAGATCAGATCAGATCAGACGCTCGCTTACTTCAACTAATTGTAGTAATAGAGGGATGCCCTTTCATGTGGCCATTCTTAGGCTTTATATTGGTGCAGCCATATCAGCTGGAAAAGGGGGATCCATAACAAGCGATACAATCCGCCAAGCTTTCCTTGAGACTGAAGCAGGGTTTACTTCCCTTGTTTCAAGTGAATGGAGGAGTAGACCAAACATGGCAACTATGGGTTCATGCTGTCTTGTGGGTGTTATCAGTGATAGGACTCTCTTTATTGCAAACCTTGGAGATTCTCGGGTTGTCCTAGGAAAAAAGGTGGGCAACACCGGAGTGGTTGCTGCCATACAACTATCAGCAGAGCACAATGTGAATATCGAATCGGTGAGACAAGAACTCAAGGAGTTGCACCCTAATGACCCACAGATTGTTGTCCTGAGGCATGGAGTTTGGAGGGTGAAAGGCATAATCCAGGTACTTTTTACTGATAATGCTCAAGTTACTCCAACAAACATCTGAAAGTTGGATTTGTTTTCATCTTTTTAAATCTGATTGCAGGTTTCTAGATCGATTGGGGATGTATACATGAAAGACTATCAGTTTAACAGAGAGCCAATAAACGAAAAGTTTCGACTTCCTGAGTCATTTGCCATGCCCCTGCTGTCTGCCAACCCCGCCATCATTGCTCATCCTCTTCACCCAAATGATTCTTTCCTCATATTCGCATCTGATGGTCTATGGGAACACCTCACAAATGAGAGAGCCGTGGAAATTGTGCACAGCAGCCCTCCATCAGTAAGAACTTATCTTAACGTTCCATAATTACTGCTGGCTACTATGGAGTCCAAACCAACTAACATTAAGAACAACACTAGACAAAGAATGGTCAACTTGGGTGAATTTTTTTTGGTGGACAACTTTTGATTTTTTGGTGGACTAGAGTTACGTGACAGGAAGATGGACATTGTACAACTAATTATTGCAGAATCTTCTCCTTGCATATTACCCTGCTATATAGGCATTTCTCCTTAGTGCTCATTTGTTTTGATAATATCAATTGGAAGAACAGTTCCTTGCAGCATCTTTACTTTTCATATGACCGTTGCTTATAAGCTTTCCTTTTCTCCTTGATGCTCAATTGTTCTTGATAATATGCATTCAGGGTAGTGCAAAGAGGCTGGTAAAAGCGGCCCTCCAGGAGGCAGCAAGGAAGCGGGAGCTGCGGTACTCGGACCTGAGGAAGATTGACAAGAAAGTGCGGCGACATTTCCACGACGACATAACTGTGATTGTTTTATTCTTGAACTACGACCTTGTATGCAGGGGACCTGCTCAGGACCCTCCTCTCTCAGTAAGGAGCGCCCTTGAGCACTAATTCCCTTTTTGTTTAACAAGAAAAAAACTGATCAGTAAGTAATACCAGCAACAAAAAAAAAGTGAGAGATTTTACAACTTTTGTAAGCCATTGTTTGTTTAGAGGGATTATTTATTTTTCCTTCTATTTTCCTTTGGATTCAATATGACCCAAAAAACGCATTTGGCTTAGATTCTTAGGTGAAGAGATCGCCTTTCAAACCAGTAGTTTATGCTTAGATGCATGAACTCCATCATCGATTCATGAAGATTAAAACCCTAACAATAGTCACCCAAGAGAATATTTTAAAGAAAGTTCGATGAAGTAAATCCAGAAATATCAGACATAGCTTTCTAGGCTGCAATGTGCATCAGAGCCCAGTGCATGATCATCCATGTATTCCATTAAAATAACAAAATTTGAGGGTCCTCAGAAAAAAATACTTGCACTGTCATCAAATCCAAGATAATCAGTTCTCAAAGATTACATGCCATCACTGGACCCCTTCCAACTTGAGGAGAATATCAATTGAAACTTCAGTTACACTTTAAATCCCAAAAAATTTGTAAACCACGAGAAAAAAAATCGAAAACACTAGATGATATCACGGAGCAGCCCATTATTCACCGCGCCTGGCCATTCGGGCTAAGAAGAAAAATCCTAGAGCTCTGATGATGCGACTCTGGGAGAGGCAGGTGATATGGACAACTAAATCAGCCAGAAAGAGAAAGATCGGCCACCCGACACATTCTGAAAGAGCCAGTCAGATGTTGTCCACCATGGATTCCCCTATAAGGGGGCTTAGGGTTTCACCGGAGAGGGCTAGACCCGAGGATTGGTGAAATTACCATAATAACCTTTATGCCCAGCCTAGTTCTTATCTGGGCTCCGGTCTCTATGACACGAAACAGTTGCTGGTGACGATTTATGAAGGCCCATATATTTCATGAACACTATAAACAAAAAAATATTTTTAAAATTATATCCCATATTTATTAAAATAGAGTATTGCTATATATATATATATATAGACCTATATAAGTTGAATTAATTATTGACCCATCCTGTTATTAGGTGGCCATTGTTTTATTCTGTCTCAAGCAAGGACCAGAACTGATCTGGAACAACATAATACCTTGAAATGGTCTTTCTCTATCTTAGGAACAAAAAAAAAACAATGAAAAAATAAATTCGAATAAGTCAAGTGGATTTGCATAGTGCATAGAAGCAAACATGTTCTTATCTTGGTTAAATTCTCATGCAACATTCTAGTGAATTGTGCTAAGGCCATGTAAATGGTAGGTAAGACTGCTGCTTTCCTTAGTTGAACAAATTCCTATGTCCCTATCATTATGTTGCAAAAATCATTACACCATTATATAAACAGCCAAATTTGTACTAATATGAATATAAACATAAATTATAAAATAAGATCAAAATAATAATAAATTAAAATAAGGGTTGGATTGGAGACTAGTTGGAGCAGAGAATGGGGCATGCAAGAGGGCCTATGACTCTGAGTTGATGAACTAAATTATTGTACATATTTATTTTTGAAGATCTCGATGCCAGAAGTTGTCATTCATGAGGCCCATCCTTCATGATTTTTGCAAAAATCGATGCTCATTTAATTCATTCATCACTCCTTACAAATACATCATCCAGTCTGTGACCACTGGCCACCTTACTAGATTCGAAAACGACTGGTGCCAGCTACGGCGGCCACTGCCAACACCATCACCAGCTACATAAAAGAAAAATAACACAAACCCACCCTTGCCCAACTCAATATTATTATTCAAGTAAGTAATGATGGACATCATAATATGCATGCAAATTATTGTCTGGCTTATCCTTTATAAAGGGTGTGTATTAAACGAATAAGTCACTTTAAATCTATATATTAGTTTGAAGTCCATTGTAACTTAACAAGATGAGCACATTGGTATCCATCACCCACACCCCCATCAAAATGATATATTTCCATATGCTTTAATTGTAATATTTGAAGAATGTAGTGATATCATTAAAACAATATGAAGCTAATTAATAAAAGAACATGTGGGTACCATAATGGCAAATTTATATGCTTTGCTAGGGGTTTTCTTCCCAATACACAAGTAGTGCTTCCTTTTCTACATAATATAGTCTTCTAGTACTACATATCAAATAAGTTCTGATCTGAAACTTCTTAATATTAGTTATATGATTAAAATTGAATTGGATGTAGATATATATATATATATGTTATTTATACTGAGAAAATAAAACGGGATTAGAAGCAAAACCTGCCAATATATTTCTCCAAGTAAAGCCATTTGGTTATATTAAAATTCATTTGATTCATTTTTGTTTCAATTCTCATTAATAAAAATGTATTTTTAATTACTTACACGAAGCATATCCTGCAACATAAAATAAGAAAAATAACATAATTTGAAATTACATTTACTAGATTTTTTGTTATAAATAAGTGACAAATAATTTTTGTATAATATCTTAAAATACGATTACTTCCTTTTCAAATTAGACCATCATTTTTGTATAATATGTTATAATACATTAATAAATATATATATATATATATAATAACTCGAATAAAAATCTAATTTAATTTTTTTATCAAGGAGAAAAAGATTCTCCCGTCTTCAAATGTTCCATCCATTCCATTAGCACCATGACAACGACGGTCACCGAATTCTCGCCAACGTTATTGATGAGAGGGAAACAAGTAAATTTATCACCTCTGCAGTAAATCTATTAGGCAAGTCTTATGGAACCAAAATGCTATTATTATTCATCATTCACAATATTAATAGCTACAATAATATCATTCAAATATTAATGGTAAGAACATAAAATATTTTATCCTCCCTTCTTTTTTTTATTTCCCTTTCTTTTTCTAACCACGCCTCTCTTTCCCATCCGTATCATATAGACTCCATTTCTCACCCACTTTCGTTCCGTTTTCTCTCTCTCTCCGTGTCATTAGCAGCGGATTATCACCTGCGCCGTATCTGCTTCTCATCCTCCTCAAGAACGGTTCGATCATCGACGGCCTGGCGGATGTACAACCTCTTTTATGTGACATCGGAGGTTTTTGATTGGTTCTCTGCACACAATCTCCTTTTCCTGTTATCAACGACGACGGTCATGATTTAATCTGAGTGCTGTTATCTGTAATTATTTTTTTTATCTGATTACTTGAACGTCTCTGCACAATCCTCAGTTCTAGCCTGCTGCATCGTTTTTGGAGAGATTCCAATTTGTCTTTCCTCGCTGAAGAAGGGAAAGAAGAGAATATCTCGGTACTACTATCGTTCCGTGTTTTCGCTCAAAAAAAGTATCCTTCTGTGAAGCGAATCGTGTGCGGATACTGAATCTCTGACTCTTTCGATCGGCCGGCAGAGATCCACAGAAGTTGGACGCTACAAGAGGCACGCAACAAGAAGAAGCAGAAGAAGTTCGGCACCCGATCGGATTGGGGAGATGTCATCATCGCTGGCGGAAATTCCGGTGGCGAGCTCCGAGCGCTCGCGCGACTATAGGAGGAAGAAAAAGAAGAAGGCACAGGTTCAGTCTCGAGATCAACATCATAGTGAACCGTACAACGCGAAATGGAAATCCGAATCCCAGCAGAAACTCTACTCCTCGAAGCTCGTGCAAGCTCTATCTCAGGTCCGGCTGGGAGGCACAGCGGCTCCTCCGCGTGGCCGGACTGTGAGGGAGGCGGCCGACAGGGCGCTGGCCTTCGTAGCCAAGGGCAGGACGAGGTGGAGTCGCGCAATGCTGATGAACCGGGTGAAACTCAGGTTCCGGAAGCAGAGGAGGCCAGGATCCGCCTCGGTGATGGCGGCACTCACAGGGAGCAGCAGGTCTAAGAAGCCGAAGGTCATAGTCCTGAGGCTTAAGGGGAAGAACCTACCCGCCGTCCAGAAAAAGGTCAAGGTTCTCGGTCGGCTTATCCCAGGCTGCCGGAAGGAGCCGCTGCCGGTGATTCTGGAGGAGGCGTCCGATTATATCGCGGCTCTGGAGATGCAAGTGAGAGCCATGAGCGCACTGGCTCGGTTGCTCTCCAGCGCCGGATCGAGTTCTAGCTCTGGGATCGACCGCATCTCCGATCCTTCCCCGAACGTGTGATGAGGACGGTGACCTCTCAACTTACAACTTCCACTCAAATGCTCTCTGTATCATTTTCCCGCATCCTATTTTAATTTTTTTCGATCTTTCTAATTATATATTATCTTTGTTGTCTTGTGAAATCATATTAAATATAATGAAGTGGAAGGTTTGTTCTGTGATATCAAGTCATGGTATAAAAACATGCCTCAAATAAGTATACATTTGATCATAAGATTGAGAACACTTAATATACACCTTTACCTATTATAGAGTGAGTTTTGAGAAATAATTTGAACTACTCCATAAATTCTTATATATGATTGTTCAAAAAGGAGAGAAATGAAATATTCCCGATTAGGAATGAGAATTTGTTCGGGTTGGGTCGAGAATAAAGGTTATTTGATGGCTGGGCTTGTCGGTAGGAGGTTGGGACTCTTGGTCAGGATACCCGTTTGGCAGCGTTCGGCGGACCAAGAGGTCACTGCTCAAGGCTGTTCGGGTTGTAATCTATAAATATTGATTATAATAAAAGTACGGAAATATAATAAAATTATTTTATTATATTATTTTTTTTAATTTTATTCTTAATATTTCTATTTTATTAAAGTAAGTGTGCTCGCAATAGTATATTACTCGATGTTAGAAATTCGACTTGTATTATTCTCCCCTTATCTATAATCTTATATGATATAATCTATTTAATGGGTTTATAAAGTTATAAATGTTCTACTATTTACAAGTAATGGGTTTTAAGTATACATGAGCTCGAACCTTATCGTTATACAATATCTTCTTTAATATGGCATGGTTAGATATATTGAAGCAAAATGATCAATATCTCGACATAATTGGCAAGTGGAGTTTGGACAGTAAAGTGCTGCTGGATGGCGTTGGGTTGCAAAACTCGAATTAAAATTATCTGAAGTGGGTTATTGCACTTGGCAAATGGGTGGTCGTCTTCGTTCTTGGACTTTATCGAAACCCATCTGTCCAACATGATAGGAAGGGCCACGACGTGTAGTGTCTCGACCAGGAAGAAATCACGTGAAGCATCGTCTATAGAAGCAAGGGGGAGTCGTGGTGGACCGAATTTTACAAAATCTCAGTGCCACGGTGAAGAGGCTATGCAAACAGCGACATCTGAAGGTACTGCTACAAATATCCCAGAAAGAGGTGAAGTAGTGGAGGCGTCCAATAGAGATATTTTTTAGGTGCGTTTGACCTTATATATGAGTAAGAGGATGCAGAGCTCATCAATTGGTGTGACGGGTAGGATTGGGGACAGTGCCAAACATAGAGGATCTCAATCTTCACTCAGTCTTGACAAGATTCGATCCTTCACGTCGGAATCAGATTTCGGATGACCAATTTGGCTGAATTCAGTTGTAATAGTGGTGATTGTAATTAGGTACTCGTTAATTAAAATATTGTCCTTTTTTATATTTCTCTATTTTTGTTTTATTAGATCTTTTCTTGCATCAATTTGTGCGATAAAGGTTGTTTCAAGTCGTTGCCATGCCTTAACAGCATATTGGACTCCGATGATCTGTAAATTAATAGAGGTAGATAGTGTAGCTAGAATTGTAGTCAAGGTAAACCTATCATATATTTTCCAGTTCTCATATTATAGATTGGATTTCATGTCGAGTGTGTCTTCATGATCAGTGTTGTCTACACCAGATTTTGCCATGATCATAAGAGGTGGAGTGAGAATTGAACCATTTGCATAGCCCAGTAGCTTATATGTATCAAGCAAAATAATAATGTTATTACTTTATAGTTATTAATTTCCTTCATCTATCTTGATTGCCAATGCAAAAAGAATAGCGGACAATTGAGAAATATTATTTATGACGGTATGCTGCATGAAGACTAACTATATAATGTAGGGAGACTAACCCATAATTGAGGAATATTAATAGGAGAGAGAAAAGTAATTTGTAAAAGAGAGAAATAAGATAACACTATACTATTAAGCAGTAAAACTCTGAAACTATATTAGATAAGATATTGTAAATTGATAAGATTTCGATTATATTTTTAATTAAAAGTTATAACTTATAATTAGTGTAACGTTTACCGCCTTATAAACTCATCAAAATAGATAAAAAAAGAATAATCAGATATCAATATAGATTTTCAATCTCTATATTCGATTTAGCTAACCGTATTAGCTCACTATCTTTAATACCATTATAAAAATACTAAAATTAAAATAGAGAATAAATTAGACAATTAAATATAAACTATAATTATAGTAGTTAATCATAATTTTAATATTAGATTGTGAATAAAATTTTATAATATTATAATTGAGAAATAAGTAACTCGTTATTTACAGTATTTTGTAATTGTGAAATTGAGTATTTAAAGTAGATAAATTATAATTAAAAAATAGATAGGATTATCTCCGCATAATATAATAATATTTGTTATTTGTGCTAAAAATGGTAATAACACAAAATATTTTATCCTCTCTTATTTTTTTCATTTCCCTTTCTTTTTCTATCCAGGCCTCTCTTTCATGTTTGTATCAGACTCCACTTCTCACCCACTCAGTTCCGTTTTCCCTCTCTCTCTCTCCGTGTCATTAGCATCGGATTATCACATTCTCTGTATCTTTTTCTCATTCTTCTGAAGATCGGTTCGATCACCGCGGCCCGGAGGAGGTACAACCTCTTTTATGTGACATCGGAGGTTTTTGATTGGTTCTCTGCACGCAATCTCCTTTTCCTGTTATCAACGACGACGATGATTTAATCTGAGTGCTGTTATCTGTAATTATATTTTCTATCTGATTACTTGAACGCCTCTGCACAATCCTCAGTTCTCGCCTGCTGCATCGTTTTTTGAGAGATTCCAATTTGTCTTTCCTCGCTCGAGAAGGTAAACAAGAGAATATCTCGGTACTACTATCGTTCCGTGTTTTCGCTCAAAACAAGTATCCTTCTGTGAAGCGAATCGTGTGCCGATACTGAATCTCTGACTCTTTCGATCGGCCGGCAGAGATTCACAGAAGTTGGACGCTACGAGAGGCACGCAACAAGAAGAAGCAGAAGAAGTTCGGCACCGGATCGGATTAGGGAGATGTTATCCTCGCTGGCGGAAATTCCGGTGGCGAGCTCCGAGCGCTCGCGCGACTATAGGAGTAAGAAAAAGAAGAAGGCACAGGTTCAGTCTCGATATCAACAGCATAGTGAATCGTACAACACGAAATGGAAATCCGAGTCGCAACAGAAACTCTACTCCTCGAAGCTCGTGCAAGCTCTATCTCAGGTCCAGCTGGGAGGCAAGGCGGCTCCTCCGCGTGGCCGGACTGTGAGGGAGGCAGTCGACAGGGCGCTGGCCTTCGTAGCCAAGGGCAGGACGAGGTGGAGTCGCGCAATCTTGATGAACCGGGTGAAACTCAGCTTCCGGAAGCAGAGGAGGCCAGCATCCGCGTCGGTGATGGCGGCACTCACAGGGAGCAACAGGTCTAAGAAGCCGAAGGTCAGCTTCCTGAGGCTTAAGGGGAAGAGCCTACCCTCCGTTCAGAAGAAGGTCAAGGTTCTCGGTCGGCTTGTCCCAGGCTGCCGGAAGGAGCCGCTGCCTGTGATTCTGGAGGAGGCGTCCGATTATATCGCGGCTCTGGAGATGCAAGTGAGAGCCATGAGCGCACTGGCTCGGTTGCTCTCCGGCGCCGGACCAAGTTCTAACTCTGGGATCGACGGCTTCTCCGACCCGCACCCGAGCGTGTGATGACGACGGTGACCTCTCAACTTACAACTTCCACCCAATTGCTCTCCATATCATTTCCGGGCATCCTATTTTAATTTTTTTGCGATATTTATATTATATATTATCTTCCTGTCTTTTGAAATCATGTTAAATATAATGAGGTGGAAGGTTGGTTCTATGCTATCAAGTCGATGGTATGAAAACATGCGTCAAATAAGTATACACTTTATCATACAATTGAGAACATTAATATTCAAATGCTTTTAAAAATATATATAGTTATAATATTCTCTCTAGACTTAATATTCATCTCTCTTTGCATAGCTTTCAAAGATCAGCAATTTTATTTTTGGTAGATAGAGATATTAATATTAAAAGCTAAACAATAATAATAATAAAATGATAATATTAATCATTAAAGCGCCCATCTCACTTCTTTTCTACTGTAATTTAGATTTTATTAATAATTTTTAAATAGCTTATTATAAGAATTAATTATATAGTATTTAAAAATTTTAGGGTAAATAACACTTTGGTAATAAATTTTTCAAACCTTATATTTTAGTATCAATTTTTTATTAAATTGCCAATTTTATATCAATATTAACCTACATTAAAAATGAGCAAAAAAACCTTAAATTAAAAAGTTTTACATGATTTTAATGATTTGTCACCTATACTAATATATTATTATTTTTCATAACATATATCTTAGTCCATACTCCAATATCATAATCATTGTTAAATAATAAATTTAGTTAAAATTTGTGATTTATATATTATTATAATTTAATATATTTGCTAACAACCTTTAAATTATATATATTTAAAAAATACATATGATATATAATTTTTACTTGATTAAATTATATATAACTTTTATATATAATTTATACAATATAATAATTTATATAAAAATATTTTATTTAAATTAAATTACTTATAATTTTATTAATAACTCAATATATATAATTTAAAATTATATTTGTGCAAAATATTTAATTTATTATTTATAATTTATACATAAAATCTTAATTATGTATAATTATCATTTATAATTTTATTAAGGAAAAATTATATATAATTTTTGTTTTTAATATATATAATTTATTTTAATTAAAATAGTTATATATAGTTATAATATCTTATTAATATATATAATATAATTTTAATTATAATTTTATTAATTAAAAAATATATAATTTATATTATTTTGATAATTTTATATATAAATTATGATAGTTTATAAAATTATATATAAATTATGATAGTTTATAAAATTATATATAAATTGTTACTCTATCATAATTTATATATAAATTTTATTATATATTTTTTTATATGATATGTGTGTTTCTAAATAAATATTTTATTTAATAAAATATTATATATTATTGTTATTAATAAATTCAAACATATAGTTTTGTAAAATATTTAATTTACTATTTCAAATTAATTAAACAAAAGTTTAATTATATATAATTTTCATTTAAAATTTTATTAAGCCAACGAATATATATAGTATTCTTTTGTTTTTAATATATATATATATATGTAATTTTAGTAAAATAATGTATTTATATATAAATTATAATATAAGTTTGATTTAGTGAAACAATCTAGTTTGATAGTTGAGCTATTAAATTATCACGGAAATTAAATCTCATTTTTTAAATACGTTTAATTTTTGTTTTAATTTTATATAATAATATTTTATTTTAAAAATGTTTTTTTAATTATTTTTAAATTGACATATTAGCTATGAAACATTAGCAAAATAATGATTTGATTAAAATTAACACAAAAATATTAATTTTCTAAAGATTTAACACTAAAATATAAAAGTTTTAAATATTTTATATAAAAATATAATTTATTTGAAATATTTGATATAATAGTGCAATTTAGCTGTTATTATAATAATAATTCAATTTATGTGATTCCAAATACTTATTAAAATCAAAATATTTAGTTGATAAATTGGGAATAAAGAGATGACAATTGATGGAACATGTATGGGAGGTGAAGGTATTGCTTGAGTCTGGCTTCTCAAGATGATATGTGAGAGTGTTGGGGACGATATCTGATTGTGTTGACATTTAGCACTTATAAAATCGTATAATAATAAATATTATATTCACTTAATAATTATGCTTTTTAAATTTTATTTATGTTTGCTCTTATTAACTTTTATTTCATGAATATTTGTGCGGAAAAGCATAAAAGACAATGAAACTTGCAAATGAGCAAGAGGCCATTTTCATGAGAATGTCATGTGGTTCTACATCTACTCTTTTTCTCCTGACACTGACCTGACTTGCAGTAAGATGGGTATTGCTCATATGGCAAAAAAGAACTGATAACTGATCAACCAGCAAATCTGTTCTGCTCACTCTAATAAAGGGAATATCTCATGATTATTATTTTTTCATCATCATGAGGTCCCTAACAAACAATATAATCAAATGCAGGAAACTATTGGAGGAAGCTATTATTTTCATATTTAAAGTGAATTCATATAGTGTGTGGTGCATTATAATCATTAAAAGATATCTTGAAAGGGGAGGGAAGGAACTGCATCAGTTAATTGATTTTCTACAAGTTTTAGGGGTAGCATGTATGCAATCATGGTTAAGCACGTTTGATTGATTTTCTATAAGTTTAGGGGATGATTTAAAGAAAGTATTATCCCTCATACAATTAATGACGGGCTAGATTAGCACTTTCAAGTTTGTGTTCTATGAGAGTCTAAGCAAAATTAATTTGCTGACATAACATACCTAAGTTGATATAATTGATATAGTAAAATATATTAAATCCTAAAGTTAAGTCTTATAATTTTGTTAAGGTAATAAAAATCTCCCTTAAACTAAAATTTTTCTATTTGCAAGAACTAAAACATGTAAATTCTAATTAATTCTATTGAATGTACAATTATCTCAACTAATTATATATGATATGGAGTAAAAATAGTATACATAAATATCTCGACAAAATTCATATAAAATCTAGAGTTGTTAACTTCACCATTAATTTATGTCCCAAACCTCAACTATTATGAACCCATTTCCACCCATGATCCACCAAACACCCTAAAAAATTTCTCCATTGTTTTTTTTTGGTTAATGCTGGGGAGCATCACATGGTGGGGGATAGCAAGATGCTTCTTTCCTTGTCCATATAAATTAATGCCACATGATGATACAAAACATAAAAGCAAAAGATTCCCACAAAAAGAATTCTTTTTCTCCCCTTTGTAATACATCTAGTGGGTCACAAAAGTTAATGCAGTCAATGCATAGGAGTTGTGCATAAGGGTGCCACCACCAACTAGGGTTTCCTCTTCCCACATTTCTTTAAATATGGTTCTAAGAGTTGATCCATGGCAAAATAATGGTGTCTTCCATTTTGGTGTATTCGTGGTGTTGAGCCTTTGAGTGTTATGATTTAGTTGTCATAATGGAGTATGTTGTTTGTTGAACAACCTTTCACAATCTCCAATAATTTACCTAATAATAGGCAGACACCCTCCCTAAAGTAAGCTGATCCTAATAGAGCCATTCAAATGGAGGATTGCACAGAGGCCGAGGTGGGCTCATCCCCATGGGCTGTTAGGACAGACTAAAAACCCACGGGCCCGCTTTAATGGTTGAAGCCCACACTAGGCCCATTCAAGTATAGACATCTCATACATACATCTCGGCAGTTTCTCTAATTTATGGGATCCAATTGGGTGACTGTGGTTGTTCGTGGGATAGGAGTGATTAGTTTATAGGTAGGTGTACGAATACAGAATACCCTACTCCGAACCCAATTGTTATGGATGGGTTGGAGATAGCTGCATCACCTATGAACAGTACAGTACAGTAGAGTACAGACGATCAAGGAAAAAGTCTTGCCACCAACAACATCTTGGGGTCTGTCTGCTTTTAATAAGATTGGCACCCACCTCCTCCTGCTTGGCCTGCCCCATCTATCTATTCATAGTTTAAATCCCTTCAAAATTTCAGTCTGATTTAACCATTAATAAAAAAACCCTAATCATAAATTGAATTATTTTACACAACCTTACAATTTATTGAAGATGACAGCACTGTGAGTGTAGGGTATCAAATAATTACGTATTCACAGCGTCTGGATCTGGTTGGTGCCTGAAGAAAGCCGCCGCAAAGCCTGCCCGCACAGGCGAACCTGGTCCGGGTTCTGCAGCTGCAGGCATCATCCATATGCAATGTAGGCCAGCATTGATCCATGGATGGATGGATCTCCTCCGTGGCTTTACCTGGCAGATGAGGTCAACAGCCATCCGCGTTCTTTCCACGTGCACCCGTCTCGTCTGTCAGACAAGTTGGTAGCCCTCTAGCTCTAGCAAGCATTTATTGAGGAGACTTCTTCTTCTCCACCCCAACCCCAACCCCAACCCCCCGAATCCTAAGGGAAAATCTACCTCCTCCTATTTCTCATGCAATATATGTCAAGATATATAACTAAGTTGTCCCACTAGTGGTCATTTTGGTTTGATGATGCTTTGCCTTTTGAAAAATGTTCGTCATGGTTTGATGATTAACATTTGTTTGTGCATATAATATATATGGTTACCTTTTTGTTTGGTAGGCATAATAAATCATTGTCAGGACTTGCCAATTTAACTCTTAGACTGGGACCTTTTGCCACCCCTGCTAGATTGGAACATTTAACAATAATATCTTCAAACCATACCAGACCGGACCACTGGTTGATGGGAAACCTCCCAAAAAGCAAGAAGAGAAGCTTTCTTCATAACCCCACAACCCAATATGTCCTTTTTTTTTGCACTTGGAGACTTCTCTTATCTCCTTCTCCATGAGTGTGTATTCTTATTCCATTCTCACAGGGCCACCTGACAAACCTGGGGACCAAGTTCTTAAGGGAGATCTGCATAGGGAAAAAGGACAACCAGTATAGTTAGCTCTCTCTACTGTCTCAAAGATCAAATGGAGAAAAAAGACCCTTCAAACAATCATCAGCAGCATCTTCTCAAGGCAGACGTCGACCACCACCGCCAGACGGCGATGCTTTCCGGATCTGAAATCCATACAGGCCTTACAGGAGGAGATGACAGCAGCAGCTTCTTCGACCTGCCGCTCGATCAGAGACCGGCGTTCATGGACTTGTTCGATTTGGAGGATTATCACTACGATTTCACTTCACTGTCTTCATCATCATCATCTGCATCCTTGTTCGACCTGGTGTGCCATCTCCCGCCCCCTATACCGACTGACGTACCGTCGTCGTCCGTGAGGCAGCATCATCACCAACCGGTCCCAGTTGATCCGTTGCCTATGCTGGCAGAGTTGTCGCCGGTTGTGAACTACCCGGCTACGCCCAGCTCTTCCTCCTTGTCTTGCACATCGAATGACCATAATCGAGTGGCCAATAACAACGAGGCTACGGGAGATTATCGAGACCAAGATCATCAAGGCGGCCAAGGTGGTGGTGGCGGCCGTAGCGTCACCGAAGAAGAAGACATGCATATCAAGCTGTGAATCTTCATCTCCTTAAAGTTTCAGATCATTTTTTGTCTCTCTTCCTTTTTCGTTCATAATTTTTCAATGATATAATTCAGAATGAAATCATAAACATAACTCAACATTCCAGTGGCATCATGATTGATCGTATTGTGCTTTTGTGTGTGTGTGTGAATAGGCTCAAAACAATCAGGCCAAGGCCTGATCAGAAGAAGCAAAAGAGGCAAAGGGAGCCGAGGTTTGCGTTCTTGACGAAGACCGAGGGTGAACAGCTGGACGATGGCTACAGATGGAGGAAGTACGGCCAAAAAGCTGTCAAGAACAGCCCTCATCCCAGGTATACACAGGAATGGATGGATGATGATGTTGGTGATGATGATCACCTTATCTAATAATAACTTCACCTAGCAACGTATAGTAAAATGCATTTGGCAAGAATCAGCCATTTTTTAGGGTTTCTCTTTCTGTCGAGACTTGCATAGTCCTTTTCCGGTGGTTGACGTAATTGGTTAGCGCAGGAGCTACTACCGTTGCATCAGCGCTGGGTGCGGGGTGAAGAAGAGAGTCGAGAGGTCCTTGGATGATCCGTCGTCAGTAGTCACCACCTACGAGGGTCGGCATAGCCACCCGATACCCTTGAGGCCAGGCGGCGGCTACGGATTCTTGCCAGAATCGGGCTCCACCGCCGGCCATGGAAGCAGAGCTGGCCTTGTGCCGCCACGGCCATATCAGAATCACCCGCAACCCTTCCTATTTAGATCGCCATCTCTTTCACGTTGTCCTCCACCAGCTTCTCACGGTGGCCAGTTTAGATCTTCAACAAGCATCGGCCCCGCTTTCCAAAGCATCTATCATCAAGAGAAAAGGTTGGAGGCCTCTTTATCGGCCTCCTTGGCATCCGAACATAGGCTTCATGGGGACATCTTGCCCTAGCTGCTGCACAAGAAGGAGCTGAAAGAAGAGTGACTACTGAATCTGTTTGTAAAATACTGTTACTGGTTGTATATTTTTAGATTTTTTTTACACTTTAATTATATATTTAAAGGGATTTTTCAATTATATATATATATATATATATTTGTATATCCCGATCCGACACGACCCGATCCGGCCCGAGTGGAAATATGGTACACATACCGACCCGATTGGAAGTTACTGTTCCAGGATGTGGGAGCAGAAGGGATTTTTTAGGTTTTCCCATCTCTGCTCTCGCTCCGAGGAATCTTGATTGATGAAGATGTATCTGAGAGAAGGATGCTCAATACCAACCCCACTGGGATCTTCAATCAAGTAATCAGTGAGACCCGGCGGGAACGATGCAGGACGAGCTCTCATAGAGCTCGAAGTCCTGGATCGAATGAGACGCGAGGGAGATATCTCACTCGCCCTGCATTTCCTCATGTCCGTCTCCAATTCGATGATCAAGAAGCTTGCACGGGGGCAAGAAACTGATGGCATACAGTATCTCCTCCAGCAGACGAAATTGGAAGGCTTGTCCTGCAACGAGGTGCTCTTCATTGATGTGATTGGTTCGTACTGGCGGGCAGGCTTAGTTGAGCAAGCCCTGAAGGTGTTCTATCGTATCAGAGAGTTTGTATGCGCGTTGGACGTGAAGATCTACAACCATCTATTGGATGCACTTCTCTGCGAGAAGAAGTTCTAAATGATCAATCCGGTTTATAGTAATATGAAGAATGACGGGATTGAACCGAATGTCTATACCTACAACATTCTCCTGAAGGCACTCTGTAAGAACGAAAGAATTCTTGCCGCTCTGAAGCTGCTCGATGAAATGTCTAATAAGGGCTTTTCTGGGAGAGGAGATTCCATGAGTCATTTCGGGTGTCCAATGAGATGGGAGATCAAGGAAGGGCTCCAAATACTATCACCTATACAACTATTGTCAATACTCTTTCTGCTGAGGGATATCTTGAGTGGTCTCTGGCTGTTTTTGCTGACATGCTTGTCACAGGATCTTGACTTAATGTACATACCTTCACTTCCTTATTAAAGGGCTTCTTGTCAAATGGGAGAATACTTGAAGCCCTGGAGATATGGAATCATATGTTGGAAGATGGCAATCAGCCAAATGTTGTCACTTTCTTCGGATCCTTACAACCTTGGGCACCCTAATTAGTGGCTTTGCAGAAGCAGGAAACATACCGAGTGCTTCTGGGATATGGAATAGGATGGTAAGTGTGGGCTGCTGTCCTAATGTTGTTGTTTATAACTGCATGATCGATGTCCTCAGTCGGAACTTTATGTTTAACAGAGCTTGTGATTTAATTGGCAGAATGACTGAGGAGAATTTCCTTCCGAGCATAGTAACTTATAATACTCTCATCAAAGGTTTATGCAATGTTAGAAGACCCCATTGATCTGCAGAAGCTCTTGATTTGATGGAGCAACAAGGGATTTCACCTGATTCCACTACGCACAATGATCTCCTGGATGGTTTTCTCAAGGTGGGACAGCTTAAGTCAGCCAATGAGGTTGTCTTGGAAATGGAGGAAATGGGAATTTCTTTGAACAACGTAACTTATAATACACCACTGTATGGTTATTGTTGTATAGGGATGTTGGAGGATGCACTGAAGCTTCTTGGAGAAATGGTAGTTAGAGGGAAGCAATTTGATGATTATCCATATAGTGCCTTGGTTTACATTTATTCTAGATGGCTGAAAGTAGACTCTGCTGTTAGATTGTTAGAACACCTGAGAGAATGGAAAATGGGAACCTGACATAGTAGCTTATACCAATCTCATCCCAGGAATCTGCAGCTCTCTTGGTGTGGAAGAAGCACTGAATTATCTAGAAAATAAAACGTTGCCCAAAGGAATTCCTCTGAATATTGTCACATGGAATGTATTGGTTCCATGTTTCTTTAGCAGGATAGGTCACCTGGGGCCGATCCATGCCACTGATGACACCATAAGCAATGGATGAGAAGTGGATCAGCATATCCGTGCCATCCAGTAAGGGAGAGAGTTAACACAGAAGATTGATCCATGGGAGATGATGGATGGATTCTTCAATAATGGGGGGACATTGGCCAAGTATTTTCAGCAAAGATTTTAGCACTCTGCATGTTCATGTCAGTGGGCAGGAAACTCCTTCCAAAGTCGCGTCATTAGTTATATTCTGAAGACTAATCTTTAGATTTCTCATGGTCAGTTTGTTGCAATCTGCAGGAAGAGAGCTTCCATGAAAGTTATTGGCAAACCAAATTCCAAGGAGACTGGTGCATCTGTGGTGAAGTTTGTATGCTCCTTATATCGTTTCTTGTTTTCCGCACATCACACCCTTAGTCCGAAATGTAATCTGATAGTTTCTCCAGGCTGGTGGAAGAGCTTTCCAAAGTCATAAAATCACTGAAGATGAATCAGTACTGTTGCGATGCTTCTCACCTTCAATATCTTCTTATTCTTGCAATTTAACCTGTAATTTGACTGGAAAATGCCCAAGTGCAAGTGGATTGAAACTTTCAAAGCAGGGGAAACATGTAAAGCAGCATAAGCCCACCTGATCAAAGACCCAAAAAGAAATTGCATTTTCTGCTCTCGGACATATTCATGTGTTGTGGGTAATCTTTAACTGAGAAAATTGCATCAACAACAGAAGATTAGAATTATCGACTGGCTATACAACCTCTTGGGTAGAAAGTTTTTATCAGTTTGCTCGAGATGACCCTCAGCTCAAATGTAAAGCAGCACAAGCCCACCTGATCAAAGCCTATCTTTCAATGCCAGGCTCGTAAGTTCTTTATATGATGACACTTTGGCGATCGCCGTATGCTTCGGATACTGATCATCTCTGCTTCCTTCCCTTCTTCCTCTTACTGCTACCTCCGCCAGAGGGCCCACTGTTTGAGTTGTTCCCTCCTTTGTCCACTGGGCTATCAGAGGAAGAGCTTCCGCCAAATGTATCGAAAACACCCGTCTGCACTGCAGCCTGCAACCACTCGAAGAACTCTTCCTCTGTCATGGGCTCCTCCATTGGAGGGGGGACCTGCCCCCTCTTCTGTCCTGGACCAGTTCCCTTTCCTGTCTGTTTAGAAATTGCATTTGTGTTGACGTGAAAGCTTGGCTTGTGCGTGTTAGCCTGGCATCTCATTCCCTGCAACCATGTAAACGTCAAAAACTCAGTAAGGGGATAATCGTGCAAATATCCCTTACATTCGTTCCTTGAACCCTATCTAGAAACAGCTTTCTCATCCAATTGAAGGCCCCGTAATGGAGAAATTCAACCTTCAACCCTACTCTTGTTAAAACAAAGACGGTCAAAGCACCTTAAAAAAATGGATCTAAAGACAGCGAACAAGCTCGGTCTTCTGAGGCCAAGTTTGGCTCATGAACACCTTATGGGTTTAAAGCTCAGAGTAGCAGAAAAATAAAGAAGAGTCTCCAGAGGCTTGTAGTCGAGCAAGAGTTGCAAAGGGGAGTATCAACATATAAGAAATGCAGGAGGCTTCTGCAATTTGTTGTTTCAGTCCCGCCTGCCAGCAATAATGTGGTCGGCAACAGTTTTACCAAAATAGGGTTAGCCCGTAAGAATTTCATCAAAAGGTCAGAGACTTCTATTAATTCTTCTTCCATTGAAGGTATGATAAACTTGATTGACTCTAGAAATAGCTGAGGCTTCAAACTAAATCTGACAAACAGTAGCTTTACCTGACAAATGTACCACTCAGTGGCGTCGTATATTTTACTGTCAGCACAGACATACGCAATGGGAGGATTGACCTGCAGAAGATTTATTGTACTTATACCATCAGTCTCAGTGTCATTTTTTTACGGAAGATTAGTAACAATGGAATTGATATTAACTTGAATTTGCTTCTTTCTTTAAATTGATAGGCCATGATAATAAATAGATTAGGAGTAACAATGCAGAAACATCGCATTAAGACCAGGTCCTAACCTTCTGCAATATCCCAAAGAGGACGGGCTGGGAAACTTGCTCTAACCACCCATCTCCATCTTTCGCTTGATGGTAATCTTTACAGTCCTTTAAAATGTAAATTTCAATATTGTAGACTCAAAATTTTCAAGCATCCTTGAGCTATTACATATAGACTATGAACATCATAAATAGAGTTGCAAAAATATAATACCTGGCACCATCTTGCTTGAGATTTTGGTTTCTTACTTTGAAACCAAATATGGAAACCGGTGCATCTTTTGCATGCTATTCTCCTAGGCTCTCGGTAAAAGTCCTCCCCCTCACCCTCTGGGCGAGCAAAAGCAGATGAAAAGAAGTGATGGCCTCCATTCTGTGAGTAAACAAAATTTAGCATTACAAATTGACTACTGATGATGGCAACATAAATAAAACCAAAAGGGCAACTTATGAGTACATAAGAAAGGCATTCTTGTCTTCTGCTTTTTGCTCAAATATTCAAAATAGATAAAAATAAATGAAAAAATAAGCACTATTATTCTCAGGAAAGTCTGCATAATCTCAAGATAAATTTGGCACTTGAAAATGAAAAAGTAAAACGAGTTCAAGCTTAAAGGGTGCCTCTATAGCGTGCATATATTCTAAGCTCGAAGAGAAGAATTGAATCCAGATGTCTCAACAATGACTATCATAGGTAATATCTCCAAATTTACCCTTTGAGAAGCAGTCTGAAACCTGCGGAAGCAGTTCAGCAGCTCTTCCCTTCTTAATTCATCATCGTATGTTTTTCGCTTCAATGTATCAAGTAAAACCTAGAAACAAAACACAAAAATGAACATCAAAATCATTTGGAAATTATAATCAAACTAGAAAATATTATAATTAAAATCATACAAATCACAAGTTGTGTACCTCATACGCATTCTGAAGCTTCTTAAAAGCTTCTGCTGCCTTCTCATTGCCTTGATTTTTATCAGGATGGACAAGCATTGCCTATATCAAGAAAAAATGGTGATTTGGATAAAAAGTTGATAGTCCAACCTCAATAAGCAAATATATATACAAAAATAGATTTTCAAGACAAGCATTTTCTGCCATTACAGGAATATCTTTTTATTCCACTATAAAAGCATGATAATGTTTCCATCATGACACTAGGAATTGAGAATATTACCATTTTCCTATATTCCCTCTTTAGTAAAGAAGCATCTATATCCCCAAAACGAGTGTAGCCAAATACTGAATAATAGTCAGAGCAGTTCAATAAGCGAACGACTTCATCTTCTGAAGTTATGTCAGAGTTGGTGCCACTTGTAGATGGTGCTCCGGAGCTACGTTCAGATGAAATTCCATGTTTAGCTTCAGATGATGAAGCATTTGCTTCATCACCGTTGAATGTCCCAGACTGACCATGCAATCCACTTGTTTGTTCTGATGATTTATTTGGTTGCCTCGTCTGATTCATGTTATTCCTCAAGAAGTATATGAGAACATCGCTTGAGATGAAAGATAAATTTAGACCTAACAGCAGGCCGAGCAACCCAACATATGCCCAAGCACTAAACATAGAGTATAATGTGGCTGTAATAAGTGCAAGGCGTTCATGCTTTAATGCAAATGCAACACCTGCATGCATATGAAACAAGTTTCATCAAATTGAGAATGCATAAACAGAAACATTGCTAGTTTCCGGAAGACTTTTAAGGCTCACCTGCAATGACTATAACAAGAGAAGTTGTCCAAAAGCTTCCATAGAACCACAAGGCAACAGTCCCACATAGTGCAAGAATCATTATGCCAAATGCGATCCCTATGAACAATCCCAACAATACAACAACAGCCTGAATGTACAAGATATTTTGCTATTAATATACACATTGTAAACCATAGCAATCACAAGTGTATCAGAAATAACATAAAGCTCATGAAGATGTGAACTTCATCCAAATAATTCTAGAAATTCAACAGACACAGAAGTACAGATAATAATGACCAACTGATGAAAATAAGGAAACCCTTTGTGTTTTTATTAACACAAAATTCAATAAATACTTTGGAAACTACAGGACAGAAAGTAAAGAAAGGAAATGAGACAGTCAGATATCGGCAGGTTTTTCCTCCCATAAATTATATAAGTAATAGAATGATCCGCGACTTACCAGGACCAACAAGAATTTGGAAATTCCCACCATAGCAACCACCGATAAGACTGCACACCATATAAAAGAAAAGAAAGACGTGGTCCCCATTCGGAAGAGAGAATCAATGCCTCGAAGAGTGCAATCCAGCCAAATCATTGTCAAGAGAAGCATTATGTTCCCTAATTGTGCAAGCCACTTCAAAACAACTGGGTAGACCGCCTCAATTTTCAACCTGGCAAATTTGCATGCACCTAGTATCTGGGTCTTGACACGGAGCCACAAGGGCCCCTGTTTTTCTAGCCACTCTCCAGCAGACTCTGTCACATATGAAGTTGCTCTTCTTACTACTTGAACAATAACATTTTCTGAAATCTGAACGTTCTCCATGAGATTTTCTATACGCCCCTTCAATGCCGCACTGAGTTTGCCATAGTCATCCTTGAAACCATCAAAAACATTGCCTAATGATTCCTCTTCTTCTGTAAGACCTGGTGTATCTTCCAAAGGCGTGCCTCTGGTGCCCTCCCTAGAGTGATCTTTGGGAGATTCTGGTCCTTGAAATCCATCAATCTCCTGTTTTTTTGAATTCATATTTTTTCTACTTCCTTCACCTACTTGGTTGACATCTGCAGCAGAAAAATTCTCTGCCACGTTCCCAATAACCTGATCACGGTCACAGTTTGGAAGGCTATCTTTTGGAAAAACCTTTGTTTTTGTGGCCTTTCCCCTGGGGGCTGCTTGTGCATCTCGACCTTTCATTTTGTGTCTTGGGGAGGAATCGACTCCATTATTCTGTTTATTGCTCTTTCGAGCCATAGCTAATTTACAAACAAGTTTTCTTCAAGCTAACTGCAGTATCCAGGCTGATAGAAAGAAATGAAAACCGTCAGCGCACTATTATGCAGACAGAACCTACAGGAAAGAAAGAAGTAGATAAAACTGGAGCATCAGTAAGTGAGCGTAAAGAGTATTAAAAAATTAAAAGAAGTCGTAAGAAACCCATGATCATTCTAGCAAAGGAGGAAATGGATTTCTGCCCTTAACAAGCATATCCTGACGTCCACAGCAGTTGAGGAGAGTTTTCTGTTGGTCAAAATGGATCAAAAACTAAGAAACTAATCAGTCCCGTCGGGACAGAGGGGAAAATTGCCCTTGTTACTCTAAATTTCGCACGAGCATTATACAAGAGAGAAAATTCCATGGTACCGCTCAAATTCCTTATGCTTTAGGCATGTGCAAAGAACGCTACAAACCTAATACGCGCCCAGAAACACAAGGGGGTAAGACGCATAATCAAATAGTGAAATGGCGGCAGAATCATCCAAGAAAGTCATTGTAGAGCACGAGGAGAGAGGCACAGGCACGCACCTTAGAGCCGAACCACGTGCCGAATAGCTCAGGAGAGAGGGCCGCATATAAACCCTAATAGGATAAATGATTCAACAACATCAGGAATGCATGTGAATTCGAGAACTGCGCCAGGACTCCGTCTTCTCCACCGAAGTCCGAACACTCAAGTCTCAAGCACTAGTTATCTTCTCCGTGCAGCTCCGCACCCTAATCAGGGAGGTAGACAGAAATGCAAACGCACGCGCCCTGTACGCGCCCGGTCACTGGTTTGGTTGAAGCACCCTGTTTTCTTTTTCTTTTTTTATTTTTCTCTCGTTCATATATTCATTGTTTTTGGCGCCGGGCTGTTTGGCGGACTCGGGGAGAGGGATTTAGTTATCCCTAACCAGGAAAAGGATTATCCTCAGCCACATCCACATGGGCCTATGAATATGATCCTCCTCCATCGTCTCTATTATAATAATGTAATTAGAAAATTTAATAAATATTAATTATTAACAAATTAATAGGACCTCGGAGCGTAGTGGCCGGGCCTTGGCCTACATCTAGGGGCTCAAAATGGCCCTCGGAGAAACCTCAAAAAGGCCTCAGACCATCGATCACTGCTCTTATGTAAGGGCTCCCTGACCCTGAGCCAGGTCATGGCCGCTGCTGCGCCAGTAAGGGCTCCCCGACAAGGTACACGACAGGAGGTTGACTTCGAGACCTGGTCAATAGTTGCGGCGCCGTAGCAGTAACTGTTCTGCAATCTCATGCCGGGCCTTTACTTTCCTTTGAACTTTTAAGTTTGACTTCAATACATCAGTTTAAAGAGAAAAAAAAAAGAATTTGCAAGTCATAAGAAATTTCACTTAATATGAAGAGTGTATAGTTTAATATAGATAGATAATTGGAGTGTGATAAGTATTATATTACATAGAATTTAAAAAAAAATTAACTTTTCAGAGCTGTTGTAACGCCCAGATGCTGTCATCATTCCAAAAGCTGGCCGGTGTCTCTCCACTGTCCATCCAGTCCTCATTGTTACTCTCCTCCATTGATGGGAATGGGAAGCCCGACCCGTAATTGAACCGACCCGTGAAGGACTCCTCTAGCCCTACTTTGCTATCCGCTCCGAAACCATAGCCCCAGCTAGGGTTATCAAAGACCTGGAGACAAGATCGATCGGCAAAGTCAGAGACCGGCGGTGAGATTTGAGTCGTGAACGAGTCCGATGAAGTTGTGCCGGCCGCCGCGCTTGAATCCTCCTCAGGCGTGTTAGACGCTGGAGTGATCTGTGAGCCGGTTAAGGTATTCAAGTGGTGTGGATGTTGGCCGTATGCGGTTGTGGTTGTGGCTGTGGCAGCGGCGGTGTCTCCCGAGGTGGAGGCAGCCTGTGTCCTTTCGGCAAGTCTAGGCATCCAGAGGTAGCGCATGGTGTCCTTGAACTGCTTGCTGTTCACATCACACTTGAGCTGTTTTGCATGCTTCTGCACTCTTGTTCTCCAGTAATTCTTGATGTCGTTATCGGTTCTTCCAGGAAGGTGTTGTGCAATCTTTGACCACCTGCGCAAACCGATCCATCCAACCATTTAAGAATGAGAGATCCGATAGACTGGGATGAAAATCATAGCCTTATGGACCTACCGGTTTCCCCACTGAGAGTGAAGCTCCAGAATCAGAAGCTGCTCTTCGAGTGTTATGTTTCCGCGTCGAACATCCGGCCGCAAGTAATTCAGCCACCGAAGCCTGCAGCTTTTCCCTGTACGTTTGAGGCCTGTTGCAGAGGAAACACGGGGCTCGCTTAGAGAGATGGTAAACTTCTAATGTAGTGGTAGGCCCTTTTCGTGTACTCCGAAAACAAAAGAAAAAAAAGGGAGAAAAATTGATCAGCTTGCCATTTATCTGTACCAGCGCATCGAGCAAGGGAGTTCCAGCGGCCTTCACCATGGCGGCCAATGTAATCGACGAGGGTGAGGTCCTCCTCGGCCGTCCACGGCCCCCTCCTCAGGTCCATCTGGCCTTCATCGAGATCACTGCCGCCCTGGCTGGAGGAGATGATGGATCGCCTGCTCCCACCCACGTCCATCAGAGGAAGTTCGTCGGAGAGATCGGATGGGAGATGGAAAAGGGTGGCTGAGATCACAAGATGGGTTTGAATACTTTTTGGTGACGGAAAAGGGAGGACGAGGAAGGCGTCCTAAAACCACAATCTGGTCGAATGAGAGGAATCCTTTATATATATATATAGGCAGTGCCACTGCATGTGAGAAGATCAGTCGTAAAAACTTGAGTCAAGAACCGACTAATTTACAATGAAAAAAACCAAAAAAATATCTTCAAAACTTGGGGGATATGAGAAATTTGGGGAGTTTGACTAGTCCATACACGCTCCTCCATGGATGTATCCAGTATCATATAATTTGCAGCATTTATGGGTCGTCTGCATTTCTGATGCCCCGGTCATGATCTTGCATTTATGCGTCGGATCTTGCATTGCATTGCATTGCATGAAGAGTGAATGGTGAAGAGACTAGCACCTTGTTCTCAAACAACAAACTTTTAATGTAGTGGTACGTCCTTATGTTTGTTTTTTTCCAGCAAGCTAGCTTCACAAATTCCATGGTCATTTTTTTGGTGATCCCAAGGAATAAAGATACATATGATTCTCTTGACAGTCAGTTTCTTTATTTCTTTCTAAACTTTTCATATATAATTGAATGAAGAATCATCAATTCCATGAATTATTTTTATTTATTAGACTAATTACATATTCCTCAAGGCATCATTCATCACTCCACTGCCCTTTATTGGTCCCAAGTAAAAGATAATATAATTGCAGGACCAATTCCCTATCTAGAAGTACTGAACTTTATTTTAGAAAAAAAAAAAAGAGAAACCCATATTTCAAATCAATTATATACTTTTTTTAGAATAAGAAGAAGAAGAAAGGTGGGAAAAGATGTAGGTGATTAGGATATGTGCATATAATGGTGCCACTTAAAGAATTAATTAAGCATCTTCAAGAAAGAGCATTTGCAGATAATTCATCCTATATGCTATCCATTATTTACTTTGGTTGGGTAAAGTTGGTGATTCAATTGTTCTTCCAAGTTAAAATTTTGGCCATTTTTTTTTCATTTGTTATTTGAGATGCATGAATGAGCCCTCTCCTCCCTTCGGAGTGGTCTTAGTTTGATGGAATGCACATGTGCCCTCTTATTATTGCTTCTCCTATCATCCATTTATTAGTGATACTGGTGGATTGTGATAGATCTTGATTGTTCCATCTACTTAGTATGTGTCACACGTTCTCATAAGCGAGGATTTAATATGGGGTATATGACATTTAGATGGATGCCGTCTAAACACATTGCATCTTGGCTTGGCTTGGTACCAAATCCTCTCCATATTTGCTTCCTATAAATCCGCACGATACGTGTTCTATCCCCCTTTGTTTTTTGGTTTTAGTGTAATTGGCATACCACGTGTCAAGATTGACGTCTTGGGTCCAAATCATTTTAAACGTGTTGTTTTCATTTTCTTATAGAATATTTCTGTCGATAAATTAAGAAGCTTTCATACGGAAAATGTCAGTCTTATTTTTAATTATTTAGTCTACAAAAATATAAGCTCAATAATGCATGTTCATACATCCAATTAATTTCAAGGTATTTTATTGTAGTAATAATAAAAATATTATTTGTTACATAAGGAGAATTTTCGTGTATAATTAAAAATAATTAATGTAATTATTTAAATCTTATAAATTTATAATAATTTTTTATTTTATTAAAATATAATATTATATTTTTAATATATGTACACATCAATTCACTTATAAATTGTAATTTTAAATTAATTCTTAATAATTATATACAAACCAAATATTATTATTATTATTTCGAATAAATGAAGATAATAATCTTGAGTTAATTATTTTTCATAATAATTGTACAAATAACAAGCCGGTTTCTAAGATATAGCTGCAAACATATAAAATATGATAATATATTGTTAACTGTTACCTATGTATAATTAAAATTAATTAATTTTAAATAGTAAAATTATTACAATTTTATAAATTTAAATTAATTATCTATTTTATTAAATATTAGATTATATTCTCCACTATTATTATCAAATAAAAAATATTTAATATTTATACAATATAAATGATTAAATTATTATTTTAAATTGATATCACCACCATCTTATATATAAATATTTATATTGTACAAAATAAATTACACCATAACAAAAAAAAAATATTTTACTTTTAAATAGTTATTAAAAATTTAAAATATTTTAATAAAATAAAATGCCACATCTTCTACTTAAACTTTTAAATGAGTTTAGTTGATTATCAAAATAGCAAATATTAAAGGAGGAACAAATTATTTAGAGTTCAATTACGAGGGAAAAAGTCAATGGTGCATATAGAATTGGGCGGTGGATCTGGCATGTAACATGTTGTACATCTTTCTTTGATATACTTGAATTGCATGAGCCCAAACTTAACTCGTATTCATGTACGTGCGTGATTAAATATCTTTTACATGAGTTTAGGTCGGGTTCGACTCCAATTACACGCCTACATGCAAATTCGAGTATACCATGACCGGGCTCGATTTAGGTTCTGATTACAAAAAAAAAATTCGACCAATTCCGTATTTTTTACTTCTCTAAAGATTGATTGAGTGTAGGGGGGGTAAAAGTACATTATGGGTCAACGATGCCCAGGTCGTGCACAATCACGGGTATCATCTTAGAGACACCATCACTTTTTTCTTCCCTAATATCCATACATCAAACTCCTTAATGCCCTAATTTTTCATCAAGTACATATAAATAACGTGCAATGTGTAGTAGATAGTAGCTGTAGCTGTAGCAGTAGCAGTAGCAATGCTATTTAGGGGATGAGTATAAATTTTGGATTTTTATTTGGGCTTCTACATATTACTTTGTGAGTATTAAATTAAAGCCCATCTTTAACTCGGTCCAAATTATGCCAGTTGGACCAGACCAATAAGTATATATTCTCTTACACAAACAAGTACGTGAACGTGTGTAACCATCCATCAATAATAAGTAAGAATTAATAAAATTATTTATTGTCACAGATTAAACTAATATAGCATACCATTACTCTTCAAATGTCATTTTTTTTCTTATTTTCAGGAATTATGATATCTCTAATTAAGAAAAAATGAGTGACTAATCATCACATTAAAATCTACTTTTGTTAAATCTAAACATAAACTAAGTTAATTCCATAGATTACTCAGTTTAGTTGTAAATTTTTTTATTTGAATCAATTTTGTTCGTAAATTAATTTATTAAATAAATTAGTTAAAAAACCATTTCATAAAATTGCATTATATTAATTTAAATATTTTAAATTAAGTTATTAATATAATTAACCATGTTATTTATATGAATTTTATTTTAATTCCAATTATTCTATTTCATGGAATTAAATGGGATTTAATATTTATTTGAACATAATATTTTTTCACAACTAGAATGAACTTTTGCCACCTATGGTAAATAGATACTACTTGTTCTCAATTTTATTAAATATATAATATTATTTTTGGTAAATTTATACAAAAACTAGGAAATGATGATATTTGCGGTAATAAAATAAAAGTGAGAATTGATTGGAAGCACGTAAGTAATTTCATAGAAATATCACAAAATTACTTAATTTTTATAATTTTAACAGAAATAGATATAGTGCTAGATTTAATAAAATTATTAAAGTTATTCGTGATAAAAACTTTATATATAAAATGCTCGATATAAAATATTAGCCATTTTATGGATTATTTTTAGATTTTAGATTTTTATAATATTTAAAATGAAATTACTTAAAATAATTTTAATAATTTTAAAAGTTTTAAAAATCTTATTTAGAATATGTAAAAATGATAATATATATTTTTTAATTGTTAATTTGGTGTAATGAGATAAGAAAATGAATTTATTGAGCAAAAAATTAAAAATTAGATTAGAGAAGGAAGGACAGAAGAGTCTTCATATCATATGCCTTTTCTCCAACCTGCAGGAAACCGCGAGGAGAAGTGAACAAAGCTTCCGTTTTCATTCCTTCGCGGCTGCTTCTTGTTCTTCTCCCTCTTCCTCGGTAAATTTATCGGCAAGTTTTCTTTCAATTCGAGCCGCTTGCAATATCTACACGCCTCACATCGGCGACTCATTGGCTGTTCCTCCGGCCGCCACCTGCCGTGGTGGAAATTCCGATGTTTCAGACTGTTCGTCGGTTCTAATTGGCTTATCTGGCAGCGATTTACTGAGCTGACCTCCGTCGTGAGGTTTTAAGCTGGCTGGAGGATGTTCTTCAGCGGTGATCCCTCCACCCGCAAGCGCGTGGCATTGGGGGGCCGTAGCAATAAGGAGAATGACCGTCAAAAGCTTCTGGAGAAGACTCGGTTGGAGCGAGAACGGAGATCCTGGTTGAGGAAGCAGACAAGCGCTGCAACAAAAATACAGGTAACTGCTTTTCTTCCTCTTATTTTCTTTCTTTTCATCCGAATCGTTTTGTTTCCTTTCCGTTATCATCATATATCTGAAAATTGGTGCCAATTGAGCGAAAATGAAAAATTTTAATTTGGTAGTTAGTTAGTTTCCATGCCAAGGCCTTAGAGGACCCGTGATTTCAGGAACTGGTAGGAAGTGTGATTAGTTTTGGTATAAGCATTTATAAACTAGTGGGAAGCGCGACGCTGTAATATAGAATTTTTCCTTTTGGATTAAATGGTAAAGAAATTAGAATCGTTTGCACATCTGCCCCCCCAAAAAATAGACATTCATTTGGACGAAGGCTTTTGATTAAGCTCCAGGCTTTTCGGTTTTAACATTACCAATGGAACAGAAGTGCTTTGCACATCTGTAGTTATGCTTCTGTTTGCGTATTGAAGACATCAATTGTCATGGAAGTCTGTACATTATTTCATGTTTATTTCACATTGTGTACATTCGATGGAACTAGATTGTAGGGTGCCCGATAGAAGCTGTTCTGTAGTGGCTGTAAGAGCTGTTAGATTTTTCCTGCATCTTGTGATTGCCTAAAATAAACAATAAGATTTGAAATTTGGCTTGAATGAATTTAGCTGTCGATGCCATTTAATTTAATGACAGAATCCACAGACAGTTTTTTGACGTTATTTAGGATCTGAGATCTTCTGAAGAAAATAAATCATTGCAGAAGTTAACTCTTGTTTTTTATGTTATTCAAATGCAAACATTGCAAATGTACCAACCCATCAGCTTAGACAATAAAGTCTATTCTACAAGGGCAAATGCTTTTTCTTGCTTATTGGTTTTTCATCTTAACAAGATGCTAGGAGAAGAATGTACTTTAAGAGTAGCAAGCTTAGACAAACTGCAGTATTTCTGGAACATGATATCGTTATGGTTCTTCAAGAGTAGTAGTGAGCTAAAATTTACTTCTGGTTACATTGCGATCAACATAGGAAGGAAAATTTATACTGCAAAAAAGAGCATTTTATGTGACTGTACGGAGCTGTCAGTATTTTGTGCTAATATTTGGTGGCTTGTTACTTCTGAATGTATCAACACCAGATGATGCAGCAGATTTTTTTTCTCATTCATAAATCACAAGTATGTAATTTATATTCTGCATAATAAATTTTCCATATACAGAAATTTTATAGGGGAAGAAAGGATGTGGAAGCTGCACATATTCAGATGCGAGAGCAATTCTATAGGACGTACGGGAAGCACTGTGAAAAAGTTGAAAGGTGGCTCTACAAATAATCCTTTTCTTGTTATTGTTACACACTCCTTTTTTAGGGGCTTACGCATTCTGTGCTGTGATTGAAATTCCATTGTTATGATGTTAAATATAGATGTCGTCTCTTTTAGAATTCACTCCACTATTCAGTTTGGGAAATTACAAGCAGAGCGGATTGCACAAAATTTAGGCTTGTCTTTTTCCAATGCCTGCTTCAAACAGAGGAAAGTAACGGTGTGGGGCTGATGGAAGGAAACAACTATATTGGCAGTTAAATTAAATAGTATTTTGGGGATATTTAGGTTATACGGCTCTTAGGAAAAAGAAAAATGCCTTTGTACTTAATGAGCATCCTCTATTTTGTTTGGTTGTGGCAAATATCATTTGGGGTCGCATAATTTCTTTTTTCATATCATTTCAAGGTGAAGTATTTGCCTTTACTAGATGCATTAGAGTAACATTTTAGTTATACGTTGCAGCTTGCTTAAGATAGAACCAAAAACCAGTATTTATTGCTTCAGATGGTTCTGACCGCCATAAGTTTTTAGAATGGGGAAAACCCATACTTGAGAAGCTTTCAGTTCTAGATGGGCCAATCAAGTCGAGGATAGATTATTTAGGGTAAAATTTGTTATTCTTGTAGTGCGGGCACATCCAAAAAGAAAAAAAAGTTCTGAACAGTAGACAAAGAAAATGAGATTTAAAATGATCACCGTCAGAAAAAAACTAGATAGGTTAGTTGTGAAGATCAGAATTTATTTTGGCCGATAAGTAGGTTAACTTGTGAATGAGCGACACAATCTTGTAAGAAAGGCCTCAAAACAGTTCAAAGAAGTTAAAACGTTTTAGGCTTGGTTACTCCAAAATGTCATCATATACCTATTATGTTTTTCTGTATGTTGGTAATCTATTTCTTTTGGGGTTTCTTTGCAGTACTTCTTTCTGTCCAGATTCAGCATTCCTTCGTCAGTTGCTTTACTTTTTCAATGCTAACAATGTTGGTGATTTTAAAATCCTGGTGGAGATCTGTCGATTTCTTCAACAGTACTTGCAAGAGCAGGGTATTTTGTTAATTTATTCCCCTCTTTAAGCCAATTCTCATTATTATTTGTTGAAGTTGGTATTCTATGAGAAATAATATCTGCATGATGGTGCAGGAAATTTTGTGAGCCTATTCTCAGGCATGGATTACTTTTCGAGGAAAGCTTTGGTGGATTATAGAGTGAAGCAACTTGCATATACCTGTATTCAAGCTGTCTACAAGAATAGGTTGTTGCCAGAACATTTTCATTGTATCTGATGTTTATATTTCATGGTTATTTGCTTTTCTCAATCTGAGGGTCCTTGGGTCAGTCTTGCATTCAAGCTGCTCCACTCAAGTTTGCTTTGTGAAATCAGAAATAGTCTTGGTAAAATGGGCATTATGTGCATCATATACATTAAGCAACAATGTTGTAAGCTCACATCATTGGCATGTATTCATTTGTTCGTTTCAACTGATGAAGACATGGCTCACCTGAGAGGGTACGAATGATTAACTTGTTGATGGAAACTGTCCATTAAGTTGGAATTGTTTGGTAAAAAGGGTTCAAATAGGCAATTATTCTTGGAAGCATGACCAATCCTGGCTGTTGAAACATCTGGCCTGGAATCTCATGTGTTATGTCAAATCCTATGAGATGTTGGTAATCAAACATGCAATTTGAGAGGCTTGTGCTATCAGGAAAGCATCCTCTGTGTTTTCATTTAAAGCTGAAGCTCATAAATATTTGCCTTGTTTTTTTTATGTTTTATAATATTCTTGACTTTGAACGACCTCTCTTTGGTAATTGGTGGTTATGAAGGTCTCTCTTTGGCGAATCACTTATCCTTTTATCTATTTCTGACAGATATAAGTTCAAGAATCAGCACAATGCATCATTTAGGGAATGTAACCAACAGATGGTTCTCTTGCTAGACACAGCTGCGTCACTTATCGAGCCAAATCTACCGTGGGTGTGTAAGACAGTCGAATATCTACTGCAAAGGAACATATTTGCTAATTTCAGAGAGATTGTTCTAATAGTCCAGGTATATTTCAACTTGTCCAAATCCTCAAAATTTTCATTTGTTCATATAATCTGCCTTTTGATCTCTTTCTTTGCAAACCTTCTTCAAACACTCCTGTGAACTGATGTTTGAGGCAAGCTAATTCTGATTTTTACATAAAAGCCAATTACGGTTTGAGGTGAGCTGTAATGCAGACTCCATGATGAGGTGATAACCAGCGCATGTAAATGGGACTGCTTACAAGACCTGAGCACAGTCTGTATCTCTCTATATTCCAATAAGAAATGAGTTAACACATAATCCTGTTCAGTAAAAAAAGTTGTTTTGGCATGGGCAACTGACTGGGAATTGTTCTGTGTGATTAGATTTTGGAAGTGATTTCTCATTAGGGAAAAACACGAGTATAGTGAGTTTATATAGAGCGGACATCAATATATGAATATCCACTGCCCCAATAGCACATAAACCCCAATAAGATAATATTAGTAACTCTTAACAGTTTCCCCCTTGAGGAAGTGGTTGTCTTGCTTCGTTTGATTTTACTTCTTAATTTCTGACTTGCATGTCAATGTTACTATGTTTGTTTTACCTTTTCTGTGGGTTTTGTAATTGATGCTTTCTTTTTCATACTTAATTCTCAACTAAAATCACTCAGCTACATGAAATTTCTTCTAGTATCAGCTCAAATTAAAACATGCAATCAAACATGTGCAGGAAAGCATCAAAACTGCTAGTTGCAGTGAATTTCTTTATCCCTTAGAACGTCTGCTTGGGCTTATGATCCCCCACACTGGTCAGATGCCATGTAGCTGTCCAATTGCCGATCCTCAATGGAGTTTTTCGTCTCAGCTTCTCACAATAGCCTTTTTGTGGCAGCTCTTCCCACGGTTGAGAGAGGTGTGTTAGTCTTAGTTTTGATACTATTCTTCTCAGTTTACCAGACACGCAATAAGGATTTGCCTGGGAACATTATGAAGTTCAAATTCATTAGATAGGAATTTTATCTTAAACTATCATATGGTATCATAGGACAAGATTATTTTGTGATGCAGCATTTTATCAAGCATTTTTGGCTCACACTTGATTTAACATGCAGCCTCTGGGTCTTTGATTTGCAGGTTTTTGTAACACAAGGCTATGGTAAACATTATGTGAATCAGATGGCATTGTGCATGAAAAGTTACACTGGCATATTACCAAAGGATGTATCTCCTGAACTTCCTGGTTATGCTTGTCTCCTCGGCAATACTTTAGAAACTGCTGCAGTTGCTTTAGCTCAAGCAGACTGCAGCTTTGAAATGGTATGACTTGTGCAGAAATCCTAATCTATTAGTTGTTCGAGCTCATATACTTAATGTTCAATGTTATTTGTCATAGAAATATTAGTTGTTCGAGCTCATATGCTTAATGTTAAATGTTATCCAATCATTTCATGATTTGGGAAGTAGAGTAAGGCAAAAATACAGGGTTCAGAAATTACTTTTTGGCGTCTATTCTTGTATTTGAACTTTTGTTTGTCAGTTAGGTAGTGCTTGTTGTTGGAATATAGACACAATGAATGTGGTCCTTATTTGACCTAAAAATATTGACTCAGTGCTTTGAGCTAATCCTAGTGAAATGAGAAGAAGCTTAAAATTGAAAATTCCTTGACTTGATCCCCTAAGGCATGTTTGAGGTATTGGCAGTTTTATTTGAGTAACTCTTGGTGTTAATCTATTGGGATGAACTATATTAGCATTCATTGAATCAGGGATCATGAATTGGATCTTGAATATAAATTATGTATTGTTAAAATAACTGAATTTTAATATTGCGTTTTTATGCCCTAGAAACAAAGCTGCTTACAATTCAGTATATCGCCATCATTATCCCAGTTTCAAGTGGAGTGATATGATATATTCATGCCTGCATAAAAAACCAAAGAAAACCATATTTTAGTGGTGAGATTGTGAAACTGAAAATATGCGATAATTTTGTTGTTCTCTTGTTCTGTCTATATTTATTCCCGATGTGCCTTTTGTTCTCTTTTTCCTTGTATATTATCAAGGTTGACAATATTGTGGAATTCTGCAAGGTGAGCTTTGGAGAGTATTTTCAATATTTTCTGTTTTATGTGGATCTCTCTCTCTCTCTCAAGTGACTCTACTTTAGTGGTTATTATTTTTCTGGTGATAGTACCGATCTCAGTATGCCTCTGGGCTATTTTTTATTTCATTTATTTCTGATTATTTAAGCATCCGAATTAGTTAGCTTGGGGACCTTACTTAAGATTCCTCTTTCCTGTGTCAGGCTAGTGACCTTGCTACAATTTTAACACGGTTGTTGGAAGCCCTAACGTGTCAGAAGAAATTTAGTCAAGAAAACAAAGAAAGTAAGTTTTAGATAATGACAAGCAATTTTTTGGTGCTGAAGGCCTTAACATTTACATTTGTGGAAAAACCTTGTTTGTTTTCTACTCTTTCTATACCATCCAACTTTGTGTTTGTCTATGTATATGCTGTTCAGGTTCCATAAGTGATGAAGATGTGATAGCAGATGGTGATTTTATGAGTAGGGTTCTTAACAAAGATTTGTTACAACAAATAATACGCACACTGACCTCTGGCTTTCTCATCCAATTGGTATGATTCTTTCTAGTTTTGAGGCCTCCTGTTTCTCATGCCAGTGAAAAGTTCCTTTTTTTTTTCGGGACAAGTGGATTTGGATGTCTTGCTAACCTAAGTGATGCCTTGGAAATATTATTTCTCCTGTTTATTTTATTGTGAGATTTTCACTTTGCCAACACTATTAAGGAGTTTGTGTATTGATTTTGCAGATAAATGTTCTCTTTGGGTGGATATTACATGCCCGTAGTTTGAATCATGAGCAGACTGATGAAAGGCTGGTGATAGCTGTAGATGCTGCTTGTGCATTTCTACATGTCGCACTTGAAACTTTTCCCCTTGATCAGATTTTGATCGTTTTAGCTTATAGGACTGAACTTGTACCTGTTTTGTGGAACTTTATTAAGTTGTGCCATGATAAAGATAAGTGGCCATCTTTAACGGAGCATTCCCAGTATTTGGTAGGAGAAGCACCTGGGTGGCTGTTGCCCCTCTCCGTGTTCTGCCCTGTGTTCAAGTAAGTTCAAGATTACTAGGGATTTTAGTTTTTCCCCATCTCACTGGTTGTGACAAACAACCATAATGATTGAGGCAACCTTAACACATTCTTCGATCTACAATTGACAGCATATATTTTTTATTTGATCAGGCTTATGCTTATGCTAACTGACAATGAAGAGTTCTATGAGCAGGAGAAGCCACTTCCCTTGGAGGATGTGAGATGCTTAGTTGTTATTCTGAGACAGGTTTTTACCAGTAGAATCTTCAGTGCTATTTACACCAAAAAAATATTACATGCATTATGTTTCAATGTAGTCCTTTTCAAGCACTGGGAGAATTTGAGTACCAGGATGAAAATTGTTTTTTCTTCTCTGGCAACACAAGCTGCTATATTTATTTAAAGCAGTTAATTATGATGTGGAAAAGAAGAAAAAAAAAACTTAGCAGTTATGGGTACAGTGGATTCAGTCATTAGGGAACCAAATATATTGGCATGTTTCATTATGTTAATGTGGGCATCCCCTACTGCAGGCCTTGTGGCAGCTTCTATGGGTGCTTCCAGTATTAAATCAAGTGAAGGCTGCTAAAAACCAAAGTAATAACAGGAACCACTTAGAAATGCTTCAACGCAAGGTTATCATGGAAGTTTCTCAGTTGCTTTCTCAGGTGATGTGAGGTTCTTTGTTAGTGCCTTGTTCTTGATAGTTGTGCGCTTTTATCCCTCTTGAACATATGCCAGTGTGAATACTGTATGTATGCATATAGTTAAGAGGGAAGTAAATGAATCTTCTTTTTACATAAAAATATAAATATTCTATGATCTTTTTCTGCATCTAACATTTCCCTTGCAAATCCTAATAAAGCTACTAGACTGGAATAGCAGGCGTCAGTTCATTCTTCCTAGCCTCTTCCATGCTGATGGCATAAATGAAACCTTCATTGCTCAGGTACTCTCTCGTCATTTTTAGGTCACTCTTGGTACTAGAATCTATATCAAATACTTGACTGTATATTATTATTCTGCAGGCTATGCTTGAGAACACCAGAGCTCATGACATATTGAAGCAAGCCCCATTCTTGATTCCTTTTACTAGTAGGGTGAAGATATTCGCTGTAAGTAATTATTGAGTCAAAAAGTCAAGTTTACTACTTTGCATCTCCTGTAGAATTGTAGTTTTGTTTTAGCTTGAAGTGCTCTTTTATGAAAATAAAGAAAAGCTTTCTTGGTGGTAGCACCATTATAAGATGTTTCTTGCAACTTGATAATGGGTAGCTTGCTTAAATTGTATGTTCTATTCTTGCTACCTATCTAGAATTTAGAATCCATGTTTCTCTAACTTGATTAGCATTCATTTTTTTTATTACATAATTAATCTATCACCTTTCTTTTCTGGTGATTTTAGTCACAGTTAGCTTCACATAGGCAAAGACAGGGGTCTCAATCCCTTTTTACCAGGAATCGATTCAGAATACGACGGGATCATATTCTGGAAGATGCTTACAATCAAATGAATAAATGCTCTGAAGAGGATCTCCGGGGACTGGTAAAAATAATCACTTGTTTATTATTGTTCTTCTGAGTATGTCGAAGAGATGGTTTCTACTGCAGAAAGAACTACATTTAGCGAGTACTTAGCCCCAAGTCAAAGAAAAAAAATATTACAATTACATGCTTTATTTGCAGATTCGGGTCACATTTATCAATGAATTTGGAGTTGAGGAAGCTGGTATTGATGGTGGTGGAATTTTCAAAGATTTTATGGAGAATATCACAAGAGCAGCATTTGATTGTCAGTACGGTTTGTTTAAGGTATCTTAATTTCCAGGGTTCCATTGTGTGTATATATCGGTTTTTCGAAATTAGTCTTTATGTATATTTTATTCCTTACTGTTTCACTTATATAGTTACATTTCAGCAGCATGTGTATTTAGATAATAAAAAAACACCTCAGGTCCTAATTATGATATATACATGATAGTTGTGTATTCTTATCCAATCATGTGCTGGCAACTACAATAGTCCTGGTTATGTGTGCATGAAAATTATATGTATCTAAGGCAATAATCATTGCAGCATCGTGAATTCTCTGAAACACCAGTAGCATATGCTATACTGATTCTGTTGTTTTTTCTGGCTTTCTAAATTTTTTAGTCCAACTTTATTTTGTATTCAACCAGTTTTCTTCCTTAATCATATATTAAGTCAATCTGATGTAAGTCTGGCCAAAATAAAATTCACATATAGCTGAATTTCTCCATATCTTGATATATTGTAGGAGACTTCTGATCATTTGCTCTATCCTAATCCTGGGTCTGGCTTGATACACGAACATCATCTTCAATATTTTCATTTTCTTGGCACCCTTCTGGGGAAGGTACGATGTTCTCTTTTTTGGCATGTTTCCCCTGCTGCATTTATTATATGATAATATATACTTCTATACTATATTTTAGATAATTATTGTCTTGACTTGGAGCAAGACATCTGCTTGGTCATGTTCTTACCTACACATTCAGAAAACCACTGAAATGTTTTCAAAGAGATACTATAGGCTATTAGAAACTGCCCTTTTCTCCTTAATCTTTACTTGTGCACAGGTGCCCTTTCCTTGTCCATTCCCCTTATTTATGATATATGTTCATCTGGTCAATATTTTCAGTAGTATATACTATTGATACCATAATGAAATGTTCATGCAACAAATTTGTTTATTTTGGCCGGGTGATCCCTCCTGTTATGTAGCAGCTAGCATAGTTGCTTTATTCCCATGATTTCTTCTTTTCAATCTGGTTATAGGAAACTGTCTAACTAGAATCATTTTGGGAGGTGAAAAATTAAGGTGTTCATTTTCTGCTACAAGTTTTTGTCCTTAACAACACTTTCATAGAGAGGTGTGATGCTTCTATTTCTGTTCATGCTGACTATCATCTGATCTTCTCACTTCAGCTGATGGTCATTTATCTCAGATCTTTCATTGTCACTTGCAGGCAATGTATGAAGGAATTCTTGTGGATATCCCTTTTGCAACTTTCTTCTTGAGCAAATTGAAGCAAAAGTGAGATCTGAAATATCACTTAAAACCAAACGTTCTGCTCAGATATTATTGTTCATCCACAATTATTTAGGGCCATAACCTTTTATATGGCATTTGTTGTGCTAGGCACAATTATTTGAACGACTTGCCTTCTTTGGACCCAGAACTGTACCGCCACCTTATTTTCTTGAAGGTAAATATCATCTTTTCCTGAGCTTCTCTTGGTCTGTCTATATTTATTCCCGATGTCCCCCTTTGTGCAGAACTACAAGGGTAACCTTTCGGAATTGGAATTGTACTTTGTCATTGTGAATAATGAATATGGCGAACAAAGAGAGGAGCAGCTTGTGCCTAATGGGAAAGATCAGCATGTCACTAATGAGAATGTCATAGCCTTTGTTCGTCTTGTAGCCAATCACCGATTAAATTTGCAGGTTAATCACTTATTCATTTCCAATTCCTTTAACCCCTGAGTTTTACATTCATATTTTGTACACACTAAAACCCACTAACAACTTTTCAGATCCGTCAACAAAGTGTGCATTTTCTTAGAGGCCTTCACCAACTTATCTGGAAAGAGTGGATAGACATGTTCAACGAACATGAACTTCAGGTTTATTTCCTTTTTGCAGAACCTTTGTATAATTTGCAGCAGACTTCTTGTGTTCAAACCCATACTGTTCAGATGAGCACATTCCTGTTTGTATTCATTCTACCCATCTTCTGAAACATCTGGAATATAATCATGACTTTTCTGCAAGTCAATTAATCATTTTCCAAGGCATCCAATGAATTCTTGCTATGTCCATTGCCTCTTGCAATAATCCTCCTGGTTCACTTGTACCTAATATTGTTTCCATCCACCCTTCATTTATGGTTCATTTTGCAGCTCCTGATATCAGGGTCATTGGAAAGTCTGGATGTGGATGATCTACGGGACAATGCCAATTATGCTGGCGGTTATCACAAAGTAAGATTTTTATTCTTTTCCCTTCACTATGATTCTTGTATTTGTGGTGAGAATGTTAAACATGAACATGTTTATTTCTTTTTTTTTTCCTGCCTACTCTGTGTTTGGGAGTTCTAATGGTAAATTGATAGGTAGTGGAGAGTGGGGGAAATCAAAGGAAATTCATTTTCATCGTCTAAAATTTTACTATTAAGGGAGAGGGTAAAGAGAGGAGTGAGCATGCTTAGTAATGGCTTTGAGTATGTATTAAAGGAAAACAAGGTTAATTTCTATGATTCCCCCAATTCAGAGGGTTGACATTTATTCCCAATAGAGGTAAATGAAGGGAGAGTTAGCTCCCTTCATTTGCTTCCCCTGCCCTTTAGAAATTTTCAAGTGATGGCTTGTCCAATTGCTCTATTTTATCCATGCACACAAATACCATGAACAAGAGAAAGAATGAATGCGAATTATACGAAAATATTGATATACAGCACAGAATGAGGGTGTTTTGTACTCTTTATATAAACTTTTTGAGATACTCTTCCTCTTTTATTTGGGTCTTTCTTACTTTCTAATGGCTCAGGATCACTATGTCATCGAGATGTTCTGGGAAGTTCTCAAGGGATTCTCAGTAGAGAATCAGAAGAAATTTTTGAAGTGAGTTTTACCCTTCAATTATGTACTTATCTATTGAGTTTAGGAATAGACAAGGAGAAACATATGGACTTAGTATTACTAAATCGGTGCATGCATTCGCTTGTCACCTTGTTAAACTCACTCTAAGTAAGTGGAGTATTTGAGGTTTATTTTGTTGCAACTTTCCCCTTTTCTTCTTTTGCATAATTTCTGCAGATGATTTCTCTAGACTGGGAAGTACTAGTGTCTATTACCAGTTAGAGATGTAATCTGTTGGGAGGTTGGTTGTGATATATATATATATATTTGCTTTTCAGATTTGTAACTGGTTGCTCCCGGGGTCCACTTCTCGGATTTAGATATCTTGAGCCTGCATTCTGCATACAGAGGTGTATCTATCCTACCAAAATTATATCTTCCCAGATTGTTTGCTTTTATCTGCTCTGTCCATTTTCTCATCTTTGCATTATCTGATACAAAATCTGGTGTCTTGTAGGACTGCTGGCACTGTTTCTGATGAAGAGCTTAACCGATTACCAACATCTGCCACATGCATGAATCTTCTGAAACTTCCCCCATATACAAGGTTTGTTATTTAAATCCCTTGAAAGGTTTCTTAGCTTCAATATATAAGGAGATATCACTGCTTATATGAAAAGAATAAAAGAGGAGATTGCACATCAAGAACTTCCCTATACTATACCATTGAATCTAGGATTCAGATATTCTTCCTCCATCCGTCAATGATTAACTTGCTTCCCGTGCAGCAAAGAGCATCTAGAACGAAAACTGTTCTATGCCATTAATGCAGATGCCGGTTTCGACCTGAGTTGATGCCCATATTTTACCCAAATTATTGTAGCTGAGCTCCTCTGCTTAACTGGGATGATCTAAATACCTCAGGCGGGCCCATGGGACGGGAGGTCCCGCCCGTACTACACCATGAGCACCGTGCTATGCCTGTGGAAGTCTGGAAAAGTTCCCATCAGGAAAGCTGAGGTTAATGGACACAGCAATTGCAAAGTCTTGTGTAGATAAGTTCCTTAATAGGTTGCTATGCTGAAAGAAACAGTTGTCTTTGTATATTGCTCATCTCTACCTCGACTTCTGGCGAGAGCACATGTAAGTGGGTCTCTCTCTCTCTCACAGTCGATTTCATGGACAGATCCCTACATCCTTGACTATCAATTATTGGTGCATCTGCATCTCCCTCCAGCTCGTGTAGTGTGTAATGTGTACAGTGATTAATAAGAAATGTTGCTCTCCGTGGAATGGCATTGCCAAGAATAATAGTGAGCTAATAGTAATAAAATGACGCCATTTGGATACTTAATCCACAAGTTCCGGGCTTCAGCCACGGAGATGGCCTTCCATGAACAGCCATGATGGGATACTAATAATGATTGGTGGGATATGATAAATTACATGACATGACCACAGAATAAAAGAAAATAAATTTCGAAAAAGGGAGCAAATTATGGTTGTTTCTGAATGTTTATGAGATCGCCAGATCTCAAAAACTCTGGAGCACAGACTTGGACTCCTCCTTATATAGTATTGATGATATGTTCCCCCATAGTCTTCTACTAGATAGAAGGAGAAAAGGATGGAGGAGACAAAGGAAGTGGTGGTGAAGCACATTCTGCTTGCCAAGTTCAAAGATGAGATCCCTCCTGATCGAATTGAGGAGCTGATTAAGGGTTACGCCAATCTAGTCAACAAAATTGAGCCCATGAAATCTTTCCACTGGTATCTCCTCTCAGCTCTCTCTCTCTCTCTCTGATCTATTATGGTCAACCTTTTTGAAAGGGTCGGAATCGCTAATCGGCTGCTGCCCGCTCCAAAGTATAATCATGCGAAGCTCCGAGTAGAACACCAAGAAGAGATTAAAAAAATTTCTGTATTTTTGTTAATCGATTTGTGGGCATGAGTTGGGTGTTGGTCGTTGGGTGTTGGTCGTTGGGTGTTTGTTTAACACGATCTTTAAGTGCTAGATCCTGTAAATCCGAAGCTGTTTAATGGAGTCCTGTGTTGCATTCATTTTGGTGAACGGGAACCCCTTTTCGAAAATCTTCGTTTTGGCGAGTCCTACCAGGATATTGCCCTCCAACAAGGGTTAAACTTTGTGGAACAAAGAAAGATTGCAGTAACTGCAGCAATGCAGCGAAGAGGATCTCTCTTTGGAAAATGCCTAGGAGTAAAATTTGTCGCAATGCATAATTAGTTGAAAAAGAAAACTCCATATTTACTCTGCCATCAGGATGAACATTGGGTACTGTGATCCTGCCATAAAGTTTGTATGTTTCTTTCATGACCTAATGAAATAGTCTCTCTTTACAACATCATCTTTACAATAAGTGTTGTATACTAGAGCTGATTGTCACTCTATCGTCTTTATGCAGGGGCAAGGATGTGAGCCAGGAGAACCTACATCAGGGTTTCACTCACCTGTTCGAGTCGACATTCGAAACCGTGGAAGGTGTGGCTGAATATGTAGCCCACCCAGTGCACGTTGAATTCGCAGGTACCTTCCTCCCTGCGCTGGAAAAATTCGTGGTTTTCGACTACAAGCCCACAACCGTTCCCCTCTAAACTATCCTGCTATTTAGTAAAACTATCAAGCTTGCTGTTGTTCTTGGTGTTGTTGAATAAGCAAGGATTACATCGTTTTCCATGGCTTGATGGCTTCTCTGTTGCAAGAATATCCCAGAAAACTGGCAAGATTGATTTGAAAATGGACAGGAAAGATGCAAAAAAAAAAAAACTGGATTCATTTCATACTTTGTGATGTAAAGTCTTGAACAGCAATAATCATCATCTCAACTGCGCAAAACTGCTTCGGCTGCTTTTTTTGTTAACCTTCTACCTAAAACAGACAGCACCAAACAAATACTAATAATAATCATCACCCTGCAAATGAAGAATGGGCAGCTCTACAATACTGCATTCATTCAGTTGTCTTCAAGCGAGAATCGCTATCTCCCGGATCTCTAGGGGCACATACATGTTGATTTGCACCTTCCAAGACTGACTTTTATGAGTTGAGTCTGGTACATACTTTCACCCTTCACACTGAGGAAAAAACTGGTATTGCTCTTTAAAATCATTTTCTTTGATGCCAAAAAATTTCTTTTCTTTTCTTCTCTTCACTTGATAGGGTATGTATAACACACAACATCTTTATCTTCCTTTCTAATTAGTTGTTTTTCAGATCCATCAATAGTATTTATCTGTTTCACTTGATAGGTTAATTCTCCTAAAGTTTTGGTAGAAGTTTCTTCCCGGCAATGGCAAGCCTTAGTATTCAATTAACAAAGTGGTCCTTCCAATTGAAGGTATATATATATATATGGTTCAAATCCTGAATAAGAGAGATATGACAGTTAATTTATACAAAAGAAGCAATCGATGATAGCTTCAGATAATAACCTGGCCAGAGGCCGATCACACTAGCCCATAGCATACTTCTGGGTCCAGCTCCGAGCAGTTGCCTCGTACTTGGCTCTGTCTGTCTTGTACATATGGGCTATTTCAGGTACCAGCGGATCGTCAGGGTTTGGATCGGTCAACAATGAACATATTGAAAGCAGGACCTGCAGAAACAAAAATAAGAAACCCTGTGGCTGGGGGGAAAGGCAACTAGGAGCGTGAAGATGAAGGTAGGATATAGGTAAATTATGGGCCACACACATCTGACCCACACAGGTGTCCCAAGGAATTTATAACTCTCTTTCATGTTCCTCTTCCTTGAATATAATTTAGTTACCAAAAGAGCTTAACGGTTCAGCCTAAAACTGAGAAGAAGCATAGAAGATGGTCTATGTGATGTATAAGCATGAACCCTGACTTGATATGAATATTATCAGTCCAACAACTGCAGAGTTTATCAAGAGAGCAGAACCTTGGATATGGTCAGCGCAGGGCTCCACTGCTCCTTTAGAATGTCAAGACAAATACTGCCATTGCTGTTAATATTTGGGTGGAAAACCTTGGTCCTAAAGGCAACCTGAAAGATTACCCATGTCAAACCATCCTTTCCGGCAATGGGCCGATTTCAATTATGCAATGGCATTCCCAAAGTAGCCACAAATGATACAAGATCCTGCTTTGTACCTTGGGAGGCTTGAATGGGTAATCTGGTGGAAAATGAATTGTAACTAGAAATACACCTCCTGCATAAGGGCTGTCTGGGGGTCCCATTATAGTTGCTTGCCAATGAAACATGTCTTCTGCCACAGGGCCTGTCAAAATTTAAAAAGCTCGTCAGGCAAGGCTCAGTTATAGAAAGGAGCAAAAGAAATTAACTAGTGGCATGATGCTTAGGGAAAAGTTTATGGGAACAAGAGAATAAAAACGTTTGGACATTATCATTTTGCATGGCATCTGATTGATTCCATTTCTACTTCAAATTGCCATAATTAGATAACGGTCTAGAGATGGACACATTGCTGACAATAGGACTCTAACCGACCCCAAGAAGCAACATCTCTTTACTAAAAAGAAGGGGAGAGACATAAAGCTCTTCCATTCAAGTACCTCAGAAAATCGTAAGTTCCTCTAGCACATGAATTCATTCTATTGAAAACTCAGCTGTTTCAGCCTCCGCATAGGACAGTTTTATTAGATTCAATGTTCCAATATTACACAAAAATACCAATCTCTAGAGGTGTTCAAATCTCATCGTCAGTTTCCAGTCACTGACCCATCTTACAAAAGAGAGAACAGGTATATGTCTGTGTGAACATTGTGCGACAAGCAATAACATGTATCATTTAGTATATCAATTTCAGCTATAATGTTTTTTGCGGTCCAATTGTTAAACGCGGGCATCAAGCAGCTCCTTATAACATAACCAACAAATATCATACAACAAACCAGGACCTTGAGCTTGTCACGCCACGGAACAAAGAAAGCCATCAATCAAAATCAAACTGTAATCTACATCAAGCAATACGTCGCTGCTACATGCCACAAACTTGAATAGATCTTAGCATATCACACCACGGAACAAAGCATCCTAAAGAAAACAGCGGCGAAGGAGAGGGAGTACCGGCGCTGCAGGAGGTGGGAGGGTCCTTCTGGAGATCCTTGAGCTCCTTCAGAATCCGCTTCGACGCCATTGACGCGGCTCCCAGGTGGCCTCAGCTCAGATCCAAGCAGAAACTTCCAGAAAGAGATAAAGAGAATGAAGAAAAACTGGAGAAGAGAACAACTATACGTTTCATCATTTTCATTGGCTGAGAAATTTCTATTTATTTCCTTTTATTTTTTCCAACTATAAAAGTTGTTATATAGAAATTATATAATCTTTTATTTATCGATAGAAATTATAATAATTAAAATAATATAAATATAAGTAATAAATAATTACAAATTCATTGACCTCACTGACCACTACATACCCTAACTACCCGAAATAAAGTAAAACCCGCCCACTTGCCACAATGCACCTACACGGGTCGGGCCTTTGTAGGCCCAGTGCACCCCGTGAATATCGGCCAATCAAGAGGAGCCGATACCCGTCCATGTTCAAGAAGAGAGGCTGCTGCTCACTTCCTTCCATTTGGCACTTACTTCATGATTAGTGCCTGGAAGCCAGCTGGGCTCTTGATCGTCTAATGCTAAGCAACACGAGAATCACCCTTTTCCGGACATTCAATCATAGCTGTAAATTTAAAAGAAAGTCATACTTATAGGTCATAATTGTCAGTGAAATAAAGCCCAGTAACAGTTAAAAGATAGCTGTTTCAGGCAAGCAGATCGCACATCAACAGGTTGATGTAGACTGTTACCTAACTGTGTTTCATATATTCTATAGGGTTGTTACTGCGAGCATGTACCTACCTACTGGTTCACATTTAAATGAAAAAAGATTGTAGTTCATAACCCCAAGCTACATTAGAAAATGGAGCAGCTCGGTCAAGTAGTTGTCGCTGCCGCATTGGGTCTCGGCTTTTTAGTCAACAGCTGGCGCAGCCTAGAGCCAGCATTCGAGTTCTCGACCTTCTTGTGGTAAGCTTCCTCCTCCTCTTCAGTGCTCATTTCGGTGAGACTTGCATTGTCCACTTTGGACAGAAGGTTCTCAGTAGTTATAGGAAATTTCTCATCAACCTCGGTGTCAGATCCCTCCACACAAGCCTCTTCTGCCTCTGGATGCTTCAGCTTCTCCTAAGGGATGAAACACAAGAGTTCAACAGTTTGCTTTTTCCTAACAGGAAAGGAGCTATAAAAGGGATGTCAAATGATACCATCAATACTGCATTTTCCTGTCTCAGATTATTGGAGTCTTGCATCAGCCCGTTGATTTCTGCTTTAAGTGCTGCGTTCTCAGCAGTCAGGTGTCCCACTCTAAGTGCAAGTTCCTCAGCCTCAGCCTTGGACAGGAAAAGGGACTATCATTAGCAAGTGAATAAAGAATTTTGTGCGCTTCATATCAATATGAGTTTTCTTGGCACCTGCTTCCGCAATCTTGATCTTCTTGCAGATTCACGGTTTGATTGTTTCCTCTTCTCCCGTTTGAGCTCCCTCTCATTCTGAGAAGAGAGTATTCTTAGTTAGAAAAGCTGAGAGAAAGGGGATGTTTGCAAGATAGACCAGTGAGGAAACTGGTGATAGACCACTGAGGAGCTCACCATTAACCAGGCCTCAGATTGCATATTCAAACTTATATCAGGAGCTGCACCTCCCTCAGATTTCCCTACAGCTAAATACGTTAAGGGTGACTTCAGTGTGCAGCATAATACCAAAACATATTAGAACCCTTTATATATACACATTTTCAATTTGGTGTGCCTCGAATATAACAGCACTTGCTAGATGAACATTGGACCGCATTAATCATGGTCAATATACTCACAAACATAAGAGCCAAGGAAAAATTTTCTTTCCCTCCATTTTTTTCCATTCTTAAATTACTTTTTGTTTCTGTATACATTTAAATCCAAAAACCTATGCTATTTTGCATACTAAGGATTTATCGACGCAAGTCACAGAGAGTGCACGTGTCTTACCAGCTGGTGATGTTCCATTATACAATCTTTTCCCTTGATCTGCCTGTTGGGTTAATACATTAATTTAAGAAATTTTCAGTAACTGAGTAAATGGGATTTGTTAAGACATTAACAAAACCCCGTTAAGAAAATGCCACAGCAGAATAAAGTCTCACCCCGCTGGTATTCCCATAGCTGTCGTCACTAGTACCTTCAGTTTCAGTGCTGGTATCGTATTGCAAGACACAAACATTTAGCAGAACTTAACCTTAAAGCAATGAGGCAACAAACCTTTACCAGATAAGAAATGTTTTAGCTTCACCAACCTCTCTGACGCCCGTGGTTTAGCACCATTCCCGGCTGCTTCAACATTGCCATTGGTTATAGGCTTTCGGAGCCCATCAAAAGATTTTAACTTATTCATCAAGCCATGATCCGCATCACCTAGTGGCTTTGATGGAGTCTCTCCATTCGTAGGAGTTGAAGTCTGAGGTACAACCAAATATAGAGATGAGATGGGTCAAAGTCAAATCTATAATAATATTTGCAATATAAAGATGGCATACCATAGGAGCTGAAGGCTGTGCATGTGCATAAACAGCTCCATCTGAGTAGCTTGCTGCACAAGGTGCTCCATATGGTGGGATAAACTGCTGCAGCAGTCAACACTTTGATACAACACATTTTGATGGACAATGAAAAATTACAGTGAAGGACGTTTGGGTATTGGGCAGTACCTGTGGAGGACCCCAGATGTAGGGATGTGGAGCATACCCAGGTGGGAGAGCAGAAGTATAATATGAAGGAAGTGAGATTCTAGGCCCATAATATGCCTAAACAAAGGGTATAACTTTCTCTAATGACCAGATTTTTCATAATATAGATAGTCAATGATGGAAATTATCTAAATAAAAGTGAAATGATGCTGATGTTGAACCTGTGCAGCTGCCCAATCAGGGTATACATGAACCTGAGTCTGGTCCTGTCATGTGAAGAAGGGAGTCAGGAGAAGATTGAGACACACACTAAGAGATAGTTCATGTTATGAAGAGAATGAGAAATGGGCAAAGAGAGAATGTGCCAGAAAAAATATATATTGTAATAAAAAATGATATATTATCAAGCGAGAATTTTTAGCATATGAATGCAAGTCCTTAGCATACTGGAGTTGGAGGAGTGGAAGGTTTTTCGGACTTAATAGACTTTGCATCTTCTTGATTCCCCATGCTCAAATCCTTGACCAAATGTTCGCCAGAGACAATATAATTTCCCTCGCTAAGACCAGGCCTGAATGATATTAAAGTAGTCTTCCTAAACTGAAATAAATGTTCAAGTGGCTGCATCAAAGAGAGCATACCAACCCGAGACGTGAAAAGGAGTCAGAAAAGAAGCAGATCTTGTAGACAACCAGAACAGAAGGTATAAGAACAGAGACATGAAATACAGCCGGAAAAGAACCACATCTGCCTTTGAATCCCTCACTTGTGTAGATCATGTTGTTTTCAAACAGGAACCCAGAAAAAAAATTAATTTAAAGAAAAAGAAGAGTAAATTTTTTCCACCATCATGAAAAGAGTACAAAAATTTTAACCAGTGGAAGTTTCCCAAAGGAATAGATCTTTCAAATGCAAAGTATATAGGCATCGGAATTCCAAGGCATATACAAAACAGAAATTCAGAAAAAAAAAAAGTAGAAATTTTATTATTTTCTCTTAAACATTATGATAGATCGCCGGGAAAGGAAGGTAATCCTATAAACTCTCTCACTTCATTTAGCTTCACCTGGTCGAAAATCACAGGGTTCAGCAGCATAACTTCAAATTCAGCTCACCTTCTGACGATTACCAAGCGATCTCTTAAAAATTGCAAGTGAAACCGAGTGAAAGACGGAGGACCGTTTCCGTTGAGATTTGACCGCGGAGACTATCCCGGCGACTCTATGGGAACTACGACGCTGAAGAAAAACTCAAAGATTACTTGAGAAGTCAAGCATTCCATTTGACTCTCTCTCTCTACAAGCCCGTCCCATGCGGAAGAGGGATTCTAGGACACAGAGAGGGTAGGGTAAGCAAAGGTGGAAGACGGAGGAGGAGGAGGAGGAGGAAGAGCGCCGAGCGCCAGGGCGACATCCACGTCACCGGACACGTGTCCTTCGGGAGAGAGAAAGCAGGGGTACGCACGCCATACGTGGAGCTAGAGGTTGTTACGGAGCTGGCTGGGGTCCACTCTATGTAGCAGCAGCACGGAGAAACTCTTAGATTATATTAAATACATTTAAAATATTTTTTATATTTTAATTCCTAAAATTAATTTCAATTCAAATAAAATATATTTTTTTTTCAAAGAGAGTTTTAATCATTATGAATTAATAACCATATCTAATCCAAATAGAGAACATTACAAAAATTAAAAGAAATGTAAAAACTTAGGTAGAAAATATTTAAATAGTAATAATTTGATATCATGTATTTAAAAATATGTCATATAGTTAAGTGGGAAGTAAATGAATTTTGAGGTCACTCTTGGTACTGGAATCTATATCAAATAGTTGACTGAATATTCTTATTCTGCATGCTATGCTTGAGAACACCAGAGCTCATGACATATTTAAGCAAGCCCCATTCTTGATTCCCTTTACCTGTAGGGTGAAGATATTATGCAGAAAGAACTACATTTACATGCTTCATTACCATTACGTGCTTTATTTGATTGTCAGTACCTTTTATATGGCATTTGTTGTGCTATACGTGTGGAAGCCTGAAAAAGTTCCAAGCCAATCTTGTCAGCAAAATTGAGCATATGAAGTCGTTTCACTGGTATCTTCTCCTCTCCCAGCTTAAAAAAAGAACACCAGGACAAAATAAAAACTTACTGTATTTTTGTTAATTGATTTCTGGGCATAAGTTGGTGTTGATTGTTGGGTGTTTGCCTAACACAATCTTGAAGGGCTATATCCTGTAAATCGGAATCTGTTTATCCCTCTAGGTTGGAAACCTGGGAATGGAGGAGTCCTGTGTTGCAAGCATTTAGAAAAGATGCAAAAAAACTTAATTCATTTCATACTCTCTGCTGTAAATCTTGAACAGCAATAATCATCATCTCAACCGCAAAACTGCTCGGCTGCTTTTTGCTAATCTTCTACCTAAAACAGCCCCAAACAAATAATAATAATTACCCTACAAATGAAGAATGGGCCGTCCTACAATACTGCATTCAGTTGTCTTCAAGCATGCTGCTCAGCTTTCTAAGAGCGTCTCTGGGGATAATGGGGCGTCCCGGCCTCCGCCTCAGAGGAGGGCAGGGCGGAGGAGGCGAAGAAGACAAGCACACAACAACAGCTGTGACATTATCTGGAGTATTGAGCCGTAGAGCGTCTGTCACCAGCTCTGCAGCACACTGCTGTGGGTCATTATGCCTTCTAAGAGCCCGTCGGACCAAAGAGACGGCATTCGCACTTGATATTACATCCCATATACCATCACAGGCGATTATTAAGAATTCGTCCTCCTCTGTTAAAACTGCTTGTTGAATATCGGGCTCAGCAATGAGAGGTGAGTCCGAGCCCACAGGGAGCTTCATCTCCCAGTCTCCAAGAGCTCGGGTTACAGCCAGATTGTCCTTCAGATAACCACCAACGATGACATTATCACCGAACTTCTCCACTCGCTCTTTTTCCGGCAAATAAGAGCATGTGTGATCATTGGACATATCAATCGCCTTTCCTTTTCTGCACAGGACGGCTCTACAGTCACCAGCATTTGCAACCAACAAATATCTTCCAAGGACCAGAGCTATGAGTGCTGTAGTGCCACAAGAGTGGCTAACACTGGGTTCCATTCTCAAGGCGTCGTCCACTTGAGAAAATGCGTCTCGATATGAGCTCTCAAGCTGTTTTAGGTAAGACCCCTCTATCTCAGATACTTCTGGGACAAGTACACCCTTAATAAATAGACCTTCCGCATTCCTTTTAACAAAAGCAGCAGCTTCTGGACCTCCATGGCCATCGAAAACTGCGTAGAAGGCACTCGGCGTACCAAAGTTGGAGGAGCCAACGTGGGCTGAAAGATCGTCAATCCTGATGTGTTCATCATCCATGGACGAACGGGGTCCGATCTCAGAGTGGCTACCAGATCGGATGCAGGGTAAATACTGGTTTCTGGGGGAGTCCAGAACTGCATCCATTACAGCCTCAGAGCAGTTCAAAGCCTAAAGAATCAGGAAGCAAATATAAGATTAGATAAGATAACACCGCATAAATGTTACGAAGCCTGGCAACTAACTGCAAGATTTCCTTCCTAGCAGCCATCTTATAAAAGCCAAATTCAAATTTCCGGCTACAGCACAACTGTAGCAGAAGAATCTAAACGGATCTCGCATAATCAACAATATTGGTCCATCAGATACCTAGCGCACAAGACGTGGAATCTAAACGAATTGCAAGCCACCAAAAAAAATAAAAAAAATAAAAAGAAACCTAGCAGGAATCAGGAGAGGAGATCGAAGCGTACCGGCTCAGGATCGGCTGCAACCGAATCGGGGACCCGAACTTCGGGAAGGACCGGGGAAGAGCCGACGTCGATCTGGTGGACAACGGCGGCATCCTTCGACGCGTTGATCCTAAACTTCAAGGTGACCTCGCCTTCGATCACCATATCCTGGCTAACAACCATCTCCGGTGCGGATCCGATTTCCGGCTTTAATCGTCGTCGGCGAGGAAGAAACCACGTGGAGGCGTTGTGAAGCGTGTGTAGGGGAGTCGTCGAACAGGTTTCCTGCACAAAAGAAAGTCTACCCAGAGGAGGTGACTCAAATAAACGTACAGTACGCGGAATACCGGGCATAACATATATACACACACGACGTCCCATTTAAAAATAATATTAAAAATAAAATAATTATAATTGCTTCAATCAATGCTTGAAAAACATTAGTAAATAATATCCCCGACTTTAAAAACATTAATATAAATCTATGAACTTCAAATAAATTACATTTTAATCCATAATGGAAAAAATTAAAGAAACCAGACAATTTTTTTTATATTTAAGGGATTATTTATTTGATTAATTATTGAAGTCGGCGGGGAAACTGGCTTCGCCGGTAACAGTTCTGATTAGGTGACCGGCTGTAAGAGAGCAAGGAGACAGACGGAAGCGAGGGCGGGAGTGGTCGCGTCGCGAGGTTTCACTACGGGCTGCGTGCGATATTACCGTTTTAGCCCTGAAGTACTAACACTGTGGAGCCTCTTTCGGTAATTTTTCCCGCTAAGCGAGTTGGGCTTGAGCATGCTTTGTTCTATGAGCGCATGCAGTTCTCAAAAGGAGGCGGATTACAGCGGCCGCCGCATGTTTTGTGGGAAAAACGAAAATCAGTTTTGGGATGAATATATTGCCCGACAATTAGCCTATGAATATATAGAGCAAAAAAAAAAAAATAGCCCTAAGAATATTATTATACAAGAAGTTAGGGGTAATTTGGTATCATTTTAGTATACTAAAATATTATGGTACTTGGTTGGACTTGTGCAATATTACATGAATTGTAGGGACTATTTTGTAATTTTTCACTTGTAAGTTCCACAGCACGTACCAGCTGCGGACCTCTCATTCTCAGTGAAGCTTGATGGCACACTCTACCTAGAAAGGGGGTGAACTAAAAACTCAAATAATGGAATTGTGTGGGTGTATTTTATGGAATCCACCCAATGGTTTAAGGTTGATATTTATAAAGTAGGCGCAGAGGCGTGTAAAACAAGAACAAAAGGCCAATAATTATGTATGGCAAACGTGGTTAGAAAAGATAAGGATTGCGTCAATGGGAGGAGGACACCCGATTATGGACACTAGTTGAAGGTTTCGGTTTTTGCCTATTCAATTGATTCAGTGCATGATGACCAATTAATTTTCAAAATTATAGTAACAGCAGGCAGGCCAGCATGATCTATGGTCAAGAGTTTCTCCTTCAAATGCTTGTAAGCAGTCAATGATATCATATAATAACAGCCAAAAGATTACAAGTGACTTGTGAGTTCAGCTTCAAACAGAGCAACTCCATGACCAAAAAAGAAATCGAAGGGCCATAAAAGAGCCCCCTCATCACATGGCTACCCCTAAAACAAATGCAATCCATCCATGTGTGAAAATCCAGACCAACAAAACTGTCAAAGAAGTACTATCAGAAAATTATAAAACAGTGGTCAAGGTAAATTCCTTCCTCTGAGCTCTTGCAAATGCTGGTCTTATATCAGGGCTAGGACCCAACATGAATTGGTGGGATAGTGATTGTGCAAAGCTCAGTCAGTTGTGTCTGGTCCAGAGATTTACCAAATCTTCTAGCCAGAGTTTCAGAATTCGGAGGCCAGTTGCTCGACTTGGTCCGTTGAGTCATCAATAGCATCAGCTGCCAGCAGGTGATCAGCGACCTCAACAGTAGCAGGCACACTATCATGTAGTTCCAAAGGCTCTGGAGGTGCTGAGCTTGCCACAAGTGGGGCATCGAAGCCTGAAACTCTGGCCCGCAGAGGCCTCTCATAGCTGCAGCTTCTGTTTCGGCCAAGTCTGGGGCTCCGACCGTAACTACGAGATCGTCCTCTTGACCAGCTGCGGCTCCTGCTCCGGCTCCTTGACCAACTCCGACTTGGACTCCGACTGCGGCTCCAGCTCCAGCTACGGCTCCTGCTCCTGCTCCTGCTGTAACCAACCCATGTCCGTACCATGTCAGGGCTCTTGCTATAATTTCTCCCTCTGCCTCTGTCAGGACCATCTCTCCTATCATCCAACCAGCCTCCTCGCCCCTGGCCTCGTCCACCTCCACCTCCACCTCCACCACAACCTGGGGTACTATTGAACCTATGATCAAGAGGATCAGGCAGTCTAAATCCACGCCCTGGAAAGGAATCAACCCTCCCACCCCTTCCACGGAAACCACCATCCCTCCCACCACCCCTGCCACCAAAACCTCCATCTCTCATCCCACCTCTACCACCATCCCTCATCTCTCCCCGACCACCAAACCGACTATCTCTCATCCCACCTTGTCCCCCTGAATCCCACCTGCTAACACCACTGGAATCAAAACGGTTAATGCGAGCTCGGTCCCTCACAAATCCAGGCCCAGCTCTAGAAGCCATCTCCCGGATCTCTGGGGGCACATGCTGATTTGCACCTTCCAAGACTTTTATGAGGTCCGGTGCATACTTGTAGTCCTGCTCAGAAAAGAAGGTGTAGGACACTCCAGTGGCACCAGCCCTCCCAGTTCTCCCTATTCGATGGACATAATCCTGAACTCCAGTAGGGAAGTCATAGTTGACCACCACTCTGCATCAGAAGAACAAATTTAGGATGATGAAAGGATCAAGAACTCCTACCAGACTTCAACTGTAAACCAGTTGTAATTTTGGTCCAAATTTATCAACTTACTGACGACCCAGTTAGGCAGAGTCCAGTTATTTATATGAAAAGAGCATCCAGAGCTGAGGACCCATAAACCCCAATTCTATCAATTAACACCCAAGGCAGACAAATTGAGGGCCAACTGCTTCTAATCGCAATAAGTGACAAGACATGGGGTTAACCTTATATCTTTAATGTCCAGACCCCTGGCAGCAACATCTGTAGCAACTAATATGGGAGACTTGCCAGTTCTAAACTGATTCAGAACCCAATCTCTTTCACCCTGGGATTTGTCTCCATGAATTGCAACTGCTCCAAAATTGCGTCCGATACCCCGGGCAAGCTGATCACACAATCTTTTTGTGGAACAGAAGATTATGACCTTAGACCCACGCTCTTGTGATCGAAGAATCTGCTCCAACCGTCGCTGTTTCTCCATCTGAGGTACAACCTCGACAAACTGCATAGAAAAAAGAATGGTAAGTACTAAAAGAACATCATCCATTTTCATTTATGAGGAAGAGTTCACATTCCTGAGAGCTCCTAAATTATGTACTACTCTAATTGCATCATGTGTTGAAGCTGGAAAACTGCTGGGGAATAAACAAAAAAATATGGGTGAATAAAATCTGCAAAGACTAGTATGATTGAGCGAAATAGCTTATATATAAGAACTAATAAGAGCTACCTAATTCCAGCTTAACAAAATACAGGACTTACAAGAGTGGACTTCAAAATAAATATGACTACCACAATATAGTTATCCCTTAGGAAGCAAAATAATGTGAGAAATGAAATGCATGTAAATCCTTCTCAAACTGTAGAGCCCACAACACTGCATTGAGGTTTAATTACCTGTGTAATAGATTTGTTAGCAACAAGCTCATCAGCATTCCCAATGTTCACCTGGACAGGATTAACAAGAAGATCACTTGCTATCTTCGTGACTTCTTTGGGCCAGGTTGCAGTGTACATGAGGGTTTGCCTATGACGAGGTATCTCATTTACAATCTTTCGGATCTGCGGTTCAAAACCCATGTCAAGCATTCGATCTGCCTCATCAAGCACAAGGAGGGCCACCTGTTGTAGGTCTATCTGTTTTGACTCGAGGATATCATTGAGCCTGCCAGGAGTTGCAACTACAATATCTGCCCCATGATCTAGTTCTTTCAACTGAGGTCCCTTCGGAGCTCCACCATAAAGGCACTGGAGCATGAATTTTATCATATCATAAACAAAGTTCCTCAAGACATCAAATAACGAATGTAATACATGATGTCAAGAAAAGAACCAGAGCAAACCTACTGTGCAAGAGATCCTCGAAGAACGACCAAATTTGATGGCCTCCTCTTGTATCTGTGTTGCAAGCTCTCTTGTAGGCGACAAGACAAGCGCAGCAGGACCTTTTTGTGGGTTAGTGTGACGCATTCTTACAAGCATGAATGCAGGCATTAAGTAACCCAATGTTTTTCCAGAACCAGTCTTGGCAATTGCAACAATGTCTCTACCCTGGAGGGCTATCGGCCATGTTTGAGCTTGTATAGGTGTAGGGGCAGTGAAATCAGCAGAGTATATCTGGAGACAGCTTTCCATTATCAACAATAGACATAGGAGGAATGAAGTATATAATGTAGGGCTACTTATAAAATGCTGTTGGGTTAGAATCTACTTAAAAGGGATGAGAGAAATTGAATCCAAAAAAGTTTGGGTTGCTTACGGAAGAAACTAGAGGCAACAAAATAGGACAATAAAGATATAGGAGGCAGAGCCAATTAACAAGGAATCCTGGTCATATGAGGTGTGATTTGTACAAAAAAGGAGCCAACCACCCTTCTAGAAGATGTCCAATAAAGGCTCCAATTGTCCATTTTGCAGCCTCCAAAAATTAGGATATTTGTGTCAATAGCAATGCGGCGTACGACAAATGCTCCTCCTCTCGGAGCAAATATCGCACCTGCCACAAGTCAGAATGGATGAGATTAAAGTATATCAAATGAATGACTGACAACCAAGGGAAGCATAAAAAATGCTCTATAATTGCTTTTCTAACCCGGCAAGTTAACTATAAATCTCGAGATTATAAGATTACCTCTCGAAGAATTTCTGGAGGGAAACCAGTGGCCTCAAATGTCATGAATGGTGATGGAATATTGTCTCCCTGGAAAACAGAAAGCAATTTTAGAACCCAGGAGCTCTAGGAACAGATCATGAGTCAAGAAAGGGATTATACTGTAACAAGTACCGGCAAAATGGAACAATACATAATTCTTTTAGAACTTAAGGAAGCACTCTGCAGTATGATTCTCAACTAATTCATACTTAAAATCCGACCATCAAAACAAGAATATTAGTTGCCCAAGGTATTAAAAGTATGCAATTTGTATTTGATATATCAAATTAATAACAAATTAAGAACTGATGGACCTTCCACTCTGATAGAAATTAAAAATTAAACAAAACATAACTCATACAAGGGCTAGCAAAAATTTTAAAATACTGACAGTTGCAGTGACTTCATGCTGTTGGCAATAAGCTTGAGCAGGTGTTAAATGAAGACCAAGAGGTCCAGCAAAAGGACACTTCAAAGGAGCATTGTTTGTAAAAGGTTGAGGACCGGTTCCATGTCCATGCATACTCTGCACACCTTGCTCTGTCAGAGCATTCAATCCATCAGCAGGTCCATGTGGAGCATTTTGAAATGGCACGCTGCCAGGACCAACCATGCCCTGAATTTGGGGGGAAGAGCATATGTCATGTGACAATAAATTACAATCAATTCATGCTTTAGGTATAAAAATCATGGTATAAACTACTAGCACAAAAGAATATTGCGGATCTAATTATATACATGGAAATTTGTCATCCTCAATGAATTTGACGAGACAATGGTAAACTGAAAACAACTATCCTTCTCAGCTTAATGTAATGATGGAGTATCTCTATAGAGATTGCCAGACACATGGTACAAGGAAAGACAAATAATTAGAATAAGCAATTTTATTATACGATATAAATTGATACAGACTACTGATTTTGCTTCATTTTTCATCATTAACACTACAGGCTATCAAAAGATTTTAGCAAGTTATCTAATCAACTTATATGAAACACCATAATGGCAACTTACCGACTGATTTCTGGCCATAGGTATGGGAGCAAGCCTAGGCTGCTGAGTATTTGGTATCGGCCCTTCCTTACTAGTACCAAAATAGTGCTCATTTCCAGATCTACCATGGAAATTGTCCTCGGGTCCCATTCTCAACCCAGTGGTGGGTGTACTAGACTGATGAGAATTCATCATTGATGGGTCCATTGGATTTTGGAATCTGGGAAACTGCTGTTTGTTACCCATATCAGGCCCAGGTTGATGGAACTGAGCCACTGAGGTTGCCTGCTGAATGTTGCCTTGATAGCCAACAAACTGCTTAGCTGGGTTGGGATGCATACCAGTCGGTGTCATGACAGAATTCAGTCCACCTTGAAAATTAGGGGTTGATGAACTGCCACCTTTCTGTGGTTGTGATGGAGAAATTTCAGGTTGCTCCACCTTTGGAAATCCTGTTCTATGTTGTTGCCCAGAGGACGGCTGTGCATGGGAACTATTCTGAGTTTGTGGCAGTATATCTTGCTTTGGAACAGGAACATTTTGCTGATATCCCAACTGTTGGGGCTGCTGATTGAGAATCTGATTCACCGGAGATTGGCCCATTTTCTGCCCTAATTGAAGGGGGTCCTGTAGAGCAGCCTCTTGCAAAACTTGATGCACCAACTGTTGCTGCGGTACTTGTGACCCCATATGTTTCTGTAATTGCCGATGTAGCTGTTGTCCAGTTTGCTGGTACATATGGTGAGATGGATGCTGCATCGAATACTGATTGGGCATGTAGCTCCCAGAAGGTACCAAGTGAGAAACCTGCTGGGACCCAGACTGGTCCATTTGAGATCCTTGTTGGACAGTAGCATGAATTCCTTGTGCAGATTGCTGCTCTGAAGTTGGTTGTCCATGCTGTTGTTGTAACTGACTGCCCTGCAGCCCTTGAACAGGTTGATTCATATGCTGTCCTGAGTGAGCAAGCATCCCATTTCCAGCAAGATTGGCAGATGGATGACCTTGATGGAGAGGAGGAGGCAAGGCAGTGGGTTTCTCATACTGTGTAACGTTAGTCTCTGGGTTCCAGTAATACAAGTTTCCAGTGCTTCCATCGATCAAACCCTTCCACGGTTTAGGAAGAGTTGGATCATCAGGTGCATACCGTGGACCAAGGGATGCCTCCGATGTTGTCATTGCAAGTATCTGCAAAAAAAAAAACAACATGATACATAACTTCACCAGAAAATATAACCATTGAAGAAGCACCCAATAATGCAATGTGAAAAATGCAAATAAATCAGAATCATATAAGCGAAGATGAGGCATCTCCTTGTGTAAACAAGAAAGTCTCACGCGGTAATAGTCAATTCAAATTTTCATTTGATCTTGCGGGACAAACAAACAAAGTTACATGAAAATTTGCAAACTACAGATGTCTTTTGCCCATCTTAGGTTAGAAACTAAACTACCATCTCACACAAGTCCCACGAAAACAAACTCTAACAAGCTCGCCAGAACCCGTCCGAAGACACTAAGCTAAGAAAAATGATATGAAATAAATGCCCAACATATTAGAAGCGTTCGGATGAGCAAGGTGAAGACCCGCAAAGCCCTAGGTTCCGCATACAACAGATGTTCCATCTTATTCTTTTTTTATTATTTAACGAAAATCAGATGTAGAAGAATGGAAATCGATTATAGCCCACCTCGTCCAGGGCAATGGAGACAACGGCGGCACGGGGCCCTGCGAAATCCTATGACCAGTAAACCACTAAGCTCTCTTCATGCATGAGGAGGATGACACAGAGTACGAAGAATCAGAATTAGGGTTAACGCGGGGAGCGATATGTATTGCCTGCAATGACGGTGCACCGTTAGTGCCCCGCTGTCTGCATTTCACAATTCAGTCCTTGAAACGTATTAATTCTTAATATAGCCCCCAAATTCATGTAGTTTTCGTCTTCCATTTAAGCAACCATGTGGAAGTCGATCTTTCCATTTTTCCCACCCGGTTTATCCCCTCCGCCGTCTCTCCTCCACCGTAGGACACGGCCATCTGGACCATCTCTGAGGGTTTGCACCTGACCCCACATTGCGTTGACCAGTCATACTCTCCGAGTTCCCCGTCCTCCTCTCCAACTTGAAAGGTGAGGTCTCCGGCGAAGTAGCGGCAACAACTTGAGGAGCGGGGTGGAGTTGCATATAAGAAGTAAAACAATATTTTCAAAAATAATAATGTAATGATAAATTTATATGTAAACTAAATAATTATAGAAGAAATTATACATAACATTTTTTAAATTAACCTTATAAATTACAGTTAGTGAAACCAGTTTTAATTCCAATTTTAACATTAATAAATTATTTATTTTTGTATGTTTATATGGAGAAATTTAGATGGTTTTAGATGTATTGTTTATTAAAATAAAATCAACTAACTCATTAACTATTTTAAATTCCTTTATCCTTTCCATTTACACTAAAACATAATTAATTTACTTTTTATAATTTAGAATAATTATTACTTTTAGTTTAAAATACTTTAATATTATTTTATATATTATATTTTAAATAAATGTATATATTAATAATATTAATATAAAATGGTATAATATGATTATATAATAATATATAATATAGTTTATTATATATTATTTTATGATTATACAATATTGAAATAATTAACATTAATTTATTTCATTTATATTATATAATGTTATTATATGATAAAGTGAGATACATAAAAATAAATATAATATACATATATTTTGTTCACAAGTATTATACCATTAATATTAATTTAACTTATTATTATAACAATAACTCACTTATTTTATACGAGTTAATTATATAATAAAAATACAATACATATAATTTATTATATATAATATAATAATATAAATATATACGTATATAATTTGGTATATATCTTATTATTTTATCATATACTGTATAATTTAATTTGATTATATATAAGTAAATATGATATTTATTTAATAAATTTAATTTAAAATATTAAATTTACCTTTTTAAATAACGTGTGTGCATAATATTTTGGATTTCCTTTCAAATATTGTATAATTGCAATTACCTTATCCGTGTAACTCTTATCAGGACCCAATTGAAATTACTTCTAACATATCGGGTCTTCTCGCAAATAAGTAGTAAGGTGAGACCATACCTACAATTCCGAAAAATAAGCTGTCCCACGAAGCCCAAGGTTGCCTCCAAGCTCCAACTTTCAAACGCTGCACAGCTTTTCATATGCTCAGACTGCTTCACAAAACCTTTCTTCAACCTTTTTTCTGTCTCCTCTCCGCGTGAAAAAAAAGGTGAAAGACACAGTAAAACCCCTCTCTTCTCCATGGCGCCTTCGGGGCTACTTGCGCTGCCTTTTCTCCTGGCCGCTGCACTCCTTCGTTCGTCAACCGCGTCGCCGTGCCGGACCTCGTGCGGCGGCGTGCAGGTGGACTACCCCTTCGGGATCGCCGACGGCTGCGGAGCGCCGCAGCTCCGCGGCTGGCTGAGCTGCAACGATACGTCGGGGATGTTCCTGCAGACACCATCGGGGGCCTACAAGGTGGAGTCCGTCGATTACCAGAAGCAGCGGATGATGGTCTACGACCCGTCCATGTCGACGTGCTCCGTCCTCCAGCCTCCTCACGACCTCATATTGTCCGACGTCCAGTATGCCATCATGTTGCCGTCCGAGGACACCGTTTACGCCCTCCTCAACTGCTCCATGGACTCGCCGGTCGTCAACCGCTACAGGCGAGTGAGTTTTGAGCTCAGAATCGGCAATGTCAGAGCCTATTCGGCAAATGCCTAACCCATAAATTATCTTATTTGATTATGAGAGCCACTTACACTGATTCACAGATACCTGTGCTTGGCGGACGCGGGTGGTCACACCTGCGATGAGCTTTACGGGTCGTGCAGTGCGTTCAGAATATTCCACATGTCCAGCAACACCACAGCCCCAGCTTGCTGCTTCACTCGCTACACGACACTGCGGTTCATGAACATGAACATGCTCGACTGCACCCACTACGCCACTTTCGTGGGCTCTGACCAGGGAAGAGGGCTGAGGGGTATCGAGCCTCTTGATTGGAACTACGGCATCGGCCTCTCCTTCACGGTACCCCCCGAGTCAGGTTGCCGGCGATGCAAGCGGTCCGGTGGTACTTGCGGGTTCGACACGGACTCGGGGGCCAATATGTGCCTGTGCCCCGGCAATGTGAACACCACGGGAGAGTGCGGTAAGTAGGGTTTCCTTTTTAATGAGAGCTACTGCTTGTCAGTATGATCTATGATGGGCAATTTTGTGTTCTTCAGCTGGGGGAGGTCTTGCAGATGGAGGAGACAGGGCTCCTGGGAGGAGGATACTCCTCATGGCTCTATGCTTACTGCTGAGTTTTTATCAAACAATCTGAGACACTTGCTTGATGTCATCTGCTGCAACTTCCAATGCCAAGCCTAAGCATTAAGATTGCTTGATTGACAGGCCACTAGGATATCAGAAATCTGCTGCCAACAGTGAAAAAAACTTGGTATACAGTCAACCAACTGCAATCTCTTGGGCTGATTTTGAGATATCAGCCAAATAAAATTGAGAAATTTGAAGGAAAGCATGAATATAAGTACTAAAACTCTTCCAGGATCTAAGGGGCATTTTCCACAAGCAAGTTCCCCTCCCATTTCTTGTACCAAATGGTGCATCTCCAATTTATTATTCTCACCCATCTCCAGTTTTGAGAATTTGCACAGATACTCAAAACTCTTCCAAATGCTGCATCCCCTTGCATCCTTTGAATAGCATACAACTACTATGGCAAAAAAAAGTAACATAGAACTAACTACAGACAACACTCAACAGAAACAACATAAGCAATGACTGTACAGACAAACCAGGCAAATTGTGTCTCAATCATCCATACTTCTATTCTACTGCAGAAATGAACTCTTCCTTTCTATGCCTAAAACTGTATCTATTCCACTAAACCATAACGGTTGCTTCTCAAGGATGGAAACTATGCAGTTAGCAGCCTCAGATATGCACTTACATGATCCATATCCTACACTAGGTTGTTTCTTCTACTCTCCGAACTAGAGTGGGGATTGTCACTCTTATCGGTGTCCGAGTTCTCTCTCTGGGAATCGGATTCAGATGTGCAGGTCTTCCTACGGTTTCTTCAGTCCTGAAAATTTCAACCACAAGAAAAATTTTGACAGCATGACAAATACCCACTTTCTTCACATTTGGGGGCAAACCTCACAGGGGATGGGGTATTCTTCTAATTCAAGCATTCGGGCTACTTGGCTCATCTTCGGCCATTTTTCTGAATCAGGATCCATACTTCTCAAAGCTGTCAGAAGGGCTCTCTTAAAGAGTACTTGTCGATGGCCTCCTCTCAATGTTTGGATCCACCACTGTCTCAGTCTGCTTCCCACCATCATTTTGAGCCATTCCACTAAGCTTACCTGTAAGAAAGATCTTGACCTCAGTTAAGTTAAGACAACATTATGGTAAAGTTGACATAAAGTAGGCAACAATTCTTCAGCCAAATTGACTTATCTGACAAAGTACCTCAGAAGCAGGGCGGCCATAATCTAGAAGATCTCTCTTGGCAATTGCTTCTAGAAGCACAGCACCAAAGCTATATACATCACTTTTCTCATTCAAAAGGCCAGAGTTGGCATATTCTAGAGCCACATACCTGAAAAGGAACCCGGAAAATATATCATAATCTGAAATCAGTGGTTTTCCTTTGAAAAACATTAAATCCACCTATGTTTCTATGCAAGAAACAGTTAGCTAAACTCACCCAAAAGTACCCATGACCCTTGTGGTGATATGACTCTTTCCAGATCCAAGCAATTTGACCAAGTCAAAATCTGATAACTTTGCATTGAACTCATCATCGATCAAGATATTGCTCGATTTGATGTCTGTGTACCACTTTTGGTTCGATTGCCTCATGTAAATAGGCCAGCCTGCCAAATGCAACCATTTATATATTTAGAAACTGATTCTACTAGAGCTGAAGCTGCTGGGACAGTACACCCAATGGATATGGAATGCCCCAGTCATGAGCCTGATATGGATTTGACATTGAGTAGACAGAAAGCAGAAAAAGCACAGCATTGGCGCATAAAAGGTATGCATACATATTATCATTAACAATCCTTGTGAATACTTATGGTTTTCACACTGTCATTAGATTAGACAAACCCAAAAGGTAAGCATAAATGAATTAGGAAACTGGTTTAACATTGAATGCAACTAAAAAAAAAGAAAGAAAAATAACACATTGAATGCATTAAAGTAACAGTTGCTTACGCTTTAGCTGTTCCAATGAGAACCTTCATACGAGCTTCCCAAGTAAGATGGCCCATATTGACGCATTGCACCATGAAGCCATTGTTCAAGATTGCCATTGTTGACATATTCATAGACTAACATCCTGTAAATTTCAAGGGAAAATGTAACGCCTCTATAAAGAGTCCAATTGTCAAAGCGAGAATAACTAACAAAGGAGAGAATATATACTTAATTCCAATGCAGTACCCGTGAGTACCCTCAATGCAATATCCCAAAAGCATGACCAAATTTTTGTGGCAGACATGTCCAATAAGCCTCTACTTCAACTCTAAATTCTTTTTCTGCTTGTCCATTGTGGAAATTATATACATGTTAACAGGGATAAAATCATTTGAGGTTTTAAGACAAAAAAGTAACAGGATGTTGATTCGTATAAGCCTTACAGGTTGTTCAGAACTTTCTTGACAGTAACAGGGGTCCCATTGATCAACTCACCCTTATAAACAACTCCATACCCCACCTCACCAAGAGTGTTTTCCTTAGAGAAGCGGTTTGTTGAATCTCTAGGTCTTGAAGAGTAAATCAGTGACCTCACCCTAGGCGAGAGAACTCAGGCAGACCACAAAGCGGAGATGGGGCAGTTATGGGATGAGGAGAAGGCCTGTAAGCAGAAACAGAACCCTTTGGCCCCATTCCAATTGTGATGCCACAATACCATCCTTCTCAGCTTTGTTGAAAGAGCCTGACCGACTGCTATTACCCTTCTCCAATTGCATCAAAACCTTCTCCAAATCCCCCTCCCCATATTTCTCATTAATTACTGAAGCATGATTGACCTTTATCTCTTTTATCTCCCTTGAGGTCTTGGGGGTTTGAGAAGGGGGAACACTGCCTTTGGCCCTTCTGGATTTCTTCTGAAAAGTGAGACAGAGTGACAGAACCCCGAGTATCACAACAATAAACAGGCAAATAACTATTGCCACCAAAACCCACACCTTAAGGCCAAATACTGAAGTACTGCTTGACAGCTTGGGCCTCAGATCAGATGCCATTTTAGCCAGAGAAGTGTCTGCCTGATGTATAAAATACAAAATTATTTGAAATGCGCTAAACAGGAGAATATATTAACTTTAAAAGCCTCAAATTTACTTCATATTCAGCATTAGACACAAGACCATTACATTCAATCGGGCGACCTGTTAAGTAGAGATAACTTTACATCAAGGAAAACTCAAGAAAGTAATCACATCTCAGTATGTATCAGAATTATCGAAAGCAATTTGACAGATGTTACCATCTCCCAGAGACATGACAATAAGATAAAATGTGACCATTCTTTCGGGAGTAAACAATCACTTGTACCATCAATTGATTTCTTTTTGGTGCTTTATATTTATATTAGTGGCAATCCTTCCACCTAATTACCTGATACATATTTGAAGGGAAACGCTACATACAACCATCAAAGCCACCATCTGATTTCAACATCAAGCCAAACATCCTGCAATGTGCAAGAAAATTGCTTAATATTTAATTCTATTAGTATGGAGAGCTTTAGCATTAATCTGTCAAGAGAGTTGACTACCTCCTGTCAATAATCATTTTAAAACAGGACAATTAACAGGCTTTACCTTTGATAAAGACATCTTGCTAGATGATCATAATTATACTACATAAATTAAGTAGCAAAAAGAATTTGCTTCCAAAAACCACACTGCGGGAAGCTCCATAAACTTCCAGGTTAATTTATGGAAAGTGAATTAAAAGAAAAGAACGTTTATATTATTTAAGGAAAGAGAGAGGTTACTTGCGCTAAGCTTTATATTTCTCAAATTTTCCTTGACACGTAGAAATAAGTACCAAATAATACAATTACAACTGAAATATTAACTAATATTTTTAAAATAATAACAAATTCTATATCTTTCTTACTTTCTAAATTTAAAAACCCATCAGAATTAGATTTCTCACTTTATCTGATTTACTTTTATGACAGTTTACATGTAATTATTTAACTGCACCCAAATCAATATTCTTAATCAAAACCAGTTATATGATATATAGCATCTGTAGCACAGGAGAGTGTCTAGTTAAAAATTAAGAGAGCATTGCAAGACCTGGAGAAGGCTAAACATTTTATTTTCATATATAAACTTGCATGCATCATAGAGAGTTACAACTCAAATTTATATGTTCCCAGATGTTGTATGAATAAACTGAAACTAGACACTTATATGGTTTATCAAGGGAAAAAAATATGGGGGATTGAACCCAAGAGTTCATACTCTTGAAAGCACCATCATGGTTCTAGATTTCTTGTACAGTAGTTATTCCAAAAATTCATAGTTACCATAATATTTGAGGTCAACATCAGAAGATGCCTTCATCTCAAAGAAGGCTTCACAGCTGTTTCATGGGTATGTTTGACGGGGATAACTCCTTTAAGAACCATGATGTCATGCAACTCAATCACATGTTCAGTATTGGAATTTCCTTCGTTGCAACAACTCAGTATAAGATTATAATAAGTGATTGCATCTGGCACTATTCCTTTGAGAGCAAGCACATCCACTAGTTTCTTCGCATCCAAAATGCACCCAAGCTTGCACATAAATGTTATCAATATTTTGTAAGTCACCATATTTGTTACAATCCCGAACTTGGTCACTGTTGAAACCAAATCACCAACTCTACTGAAATCCCCACTCATAATATATCCATTCAACAATGTATTGAAAGTTATTGAATCATACATGCCCATTTTGCATAACAGATCTACCATACTATGTGAAATATCCATTAAACCCAATTTGCAGAAACCATTCAGAAATGAATTATATACTACCAAGTTGGGATTTTTGTTCAAATCGAACATCATATCATAAATGGAAAGAGCATCCTTTAGATTTCCATCCTTCATATATACATTGATTAAAGTCCCATAAGTGACCAGATCAGGAATCAAACCACAAACAAACATATTGCATAGAATTTGTCCAATGACTGCCATATGCTTGCTTTCACACAGATACTTTATCAAGACATTGTGTGGGACATTATCTGCTGCAAGTTTTTCTTCTTGAATCTGCCTATGAAACTTCATAGCTTTGCTGATAGAACCATTCCTACATAACTCCTCTAAGATGATAGAGATGGTGTAAGTATCAGCACTTATACATCTTTCAATCATGTCAAACAACAAGATGGAAGCTTCCTCAACATCTCCTTCTCTATAAAGCCAATAAATCAGAGAGTTGTAAATAACCACATTAGGCACAAATCCCCTTTCAACCATTCCATTACACAAGCTAAATGCCACCTCCAAATTTCCATCCCTTGAATAACCATCAATTAGAGTTGCAAATGTCCTTAGATTAGGTACAATTCCAAGGTTACTCATCTCTGTGTACATTTCTTTAGCCAATTCTAACCTCCGAGTCTTGCAAAAGCCATTAATTATGCAATTATATGTGACAGAATTGGGCATAATAAAATCTCCAGACATAATTCTTATACTCCGGAGAATCTTCACTGCTAGTCCCATATTATTCTCTCGACAAGCTCCGTCTATAAGCATGTTAAACGTTACTGCATTAGGCCAAATTCCACACTTCAACATCCTATAAAAAACTGATATCGCTTCGTATGACTTGTATTCCTTGCAGAGGGCATAAATAACCAAATTGAAAGAGTATACATTGTTGCTGTACCCATAAGAAAGCATCTCCCTGTAAACCCTCCAAAACCAACCAAGATTACCTGCTTTTATTAAAAGGTTCAATAAGTTGTTCCAAGAATGGATTGTGACCTGAAAACCCATATGTCTCGATCTCAAAATAACTTCATATGCCCCATCAGCATCTCCAAGAAGAGTACAAGCCCTGATAAGAGAATCAAGAACAGCTACACTCGAACAACATGATTGAAAACTCCTCTCCAGTCCATCCAAAATCTCAATTGGAGAAACTGCTTCAGCCGATATTAACTCCTTCAGGAGACCTAGTGCCTCGCTGAATTTTCTTCCTCGAACTAGCACATGAACCATACAACAGCAAGTATCTAAGGAATGACCCATCAAGACGTTCTTCTCTCGGAACCATCTGTAGAACTCCATCGCTAACTGGGGCATGTCTCGAATCTCCTGGACCACTCGAGCAACTAGAGAAGTGGTCAACTTGGGTAAGACAGTGTCCAAGTATTTCCATTTTCGCTTCTTTAACATAAGGCAGACCGTTTTAAGAAGAATGTCCGGAGGGCGGAAGTTGGAGAAACTCTTACCAGCGTGAAAAGCCCGGATCCCATGAAGGGGTCGCATGAAGCCCTTTCTTGGTCAAAACAATAGACTAGATTCCGGTACTTAAAGAATATTGAGAATAAAAGAAGTTTCCCACCACAAGGTAGAATCATCAGCTACCATCATCATCTGCTGTGTCCTCAAACAGCAGTGGAAAAATAATCCTGACAAACAGGCTAAATATCTGCAAATTACAGGACTAAAAAATGGCAACTGACAGATATCCCACTTTAATAACTAGCCATAGTAGGTAATAACAATCAAACAAGCAATCACTAGTTGCTGTTCTCAGCATTGTATCTACAGTTCCAAGCACTGTAACCTTGTGTATATATACCGTTCAGATCAATATTACCCTCTTACCTGTATCCTTTATGTTCTTCTTTCTCCTTTCTGTTCTTCTTTTTCCCTTCTGCTCTTTAGTAGGGTATGTGAGGAAGCCAACGACAGAATACCAAGAAGTGGTGATATTCACTGAAGATGGAGGACGGAATTCAGCATCGAGACTTCAGACAAAACTAAACCGGAGGAAAAATCTGCCAATTAACTTGAACCACAGAAGTTTGGATACAAAGGAACAAGAACATCGAAAGAAGAACCGTCAGCGAGGAGGAGAGTACTGAGACAGGCAGGTGACGCCAAGAACCTAGCTGAGCCTGTAGAGTGAGGGCGAGGGAGAGGGTGTCGGCTGTAAGTTCTAAACCTGACCCTCATCTGTCCACCCCGGCCCAAGCATTCATACCCGTCCTAGGGTTAGAGTGGGTCCGAACCTCCCCAGACCAACAGACCCAGACCCAGACCCGCCCGGTGCAACTCACGCAAATAGAGGTTTGATCCATCGGTCATCACCACTCTATCAAATTTGTATATAGAATACTATAAATAAAAATATAATAATATATTATTATACTATTTCGTTAAATTAATAATATTATTAAATTAAAATTAAAAAAAAGATTATGGCAAAAAAATTCATCATCATCGTCAGAGGTGGGAGTGGGGTCTCCTGTGGTGTGTATGTTTGGCAGTAGAGTAAGTGAGGATCAGGAGCGAACAGTGGGTGGTTGGTGGCGGTGGAGTAAAGCTCCTTCCCTCCCTCCCTCCCTCCTTCCTTCCTTTGTAGGCTCTAGCTACCACTTGCTTGCTACATCTGAACCTGCTTCTCCTCTCTCCTTCATTTATTGCTCTCTCGGACGAAACGCCACCACATTGGGATACGGCTGAATCCAGGCAGAAACAGTCGTCAGAGGATTCACTTTGGCCGATCTATTTCTTTTTCGCTCTACTCGCCGAGTTTTAATTCATCGGTAACTGCGGTTTCGCGATTGAGTTTCCCTCTCCCTCCGGACGCCATTTTAAATTCCTAGGAGTTCCCTTCCGACCCCCACCCAAAGAAGTCTGGAATTTCTCTTGTCTCTCTTTCCTCGATTCTTGCTCTGCGTGCTTTTGCTCGGATCTGCCTCAAGATTCTCTTTTTGAGCGGCTCCCTGCCGGTGATTCGCCTCTAACATTGGTGGGCTCCGGCATGATTGGCCCGTCCAGAGGTGAAAAACGGGATGTTCGGATCAGATCTTTCTCTGCATTGGTCTCCGTGATATGTTTTTCTTGTTGACTTATGTGGGAACAGTTCTTGTGCTATTTATGCGGCGTCTTGCTAGGTTTTGCTCGTGTTGTCGTTTACCGTTGAATGTTGATTGGTTTGGATCAGCTTTTCAAGTTGTATGACTTTGCAAGCTCTGTGGGGTTTTCACTTCTTGTACTTTAGCATCACTCCCCGTATGAATGATTCATTGCTTATTGTATAGTCAAGAAACAGCCACTCTTTTGGTCTCTATTGCATACGTTTTTCCTAAATGTTTTAAATTCATCATTGATTCAGGAGGGTTGTCAGTGAGGCATCGTTTACAGTTTGCTTGAACAAGGAGATATACTCAATTCATCTGGATTCACACTGATTTTCCATCTCACTGTTGGAAGTTATTTCTGGGAGATGACATAGCCTTGAGTAATAAATACAGTAGAATTTCCATCTCCTGAGAAGCCAAGCAATCGGAAAAAATGATCAGCAAAACCCTTCTGTTGACCTATTTGTACCTATTAATCTACATTCTCCTTTCTTCCGGGGTGATTTTGTATAACAAGGTAATGTGAAATTGGTATTAAGACCAACACTTTTGGTTCTGTTAATATTATCCAGTCAATCCAGTTCATAATTGTCAATGTCCTATCTGAACTTTTATAGTTGCTTTCAATATGTACTTAGTCTGCATCTATTCTCTTACTCTCATTCTAACTGCAATCTTAATTTTCTTGCAGTGGGTGCTTTCTCCTAAATACTTCAATTTCCCACTTCCAATCACACTCACTATGATCCATATGGGATTTTCTGGAGCAGTGGCTTTTCTCCTTGTTCGTGTTTTCAAGGCACGCTTCCTTATATGACTTACTCTCTGACTAGTTGGGTTTCATGGAAGTTACCTTTGTTTTTTTAATAGCTGTGCTTCATGGCATTCTTTATTTGTTTTGGGCAATGTTATGACTTCTTTATTTCCTATTTACAGGTGGTACCTCCTGTAAAAATGACATTTGAAATGTAAGCAGCATGGTTGGTTTAATGACTCACATAATGTTCATATTTTCATTTATCTCTTCTCAAGGATTTAATATGTATGCAGATATGCAACTTGTGTCATCCCAATAAGTGCATTCTTTGCTTCTAGTCTTTGGTAAGTTGGTGATACATGCTTGGATTAAAAAAATAGGTTCCATTGTACAATATGCATTTTCTAATTCTCTTCATTGTCAAAAGATATGGCACTTCGTTTTTTCTCCTTTCATTGTTTAATTATATGTGGACAGTATGCCCAAATAAATTAGATAATTCTCTCTTATGTAAAGGTGAGCTATCCAAGCAAGATTTTATTGGTAAGATTAAGATGCTCAGCTTGTAGGATGTTGGTAGAACCCCTGAAAGCATGTATCTAGATAATACTGATGCTCATTTTCTATTGCTCATGGTGATTATTATTTATAATAGAAATTGAGACAGTTAAATCTTGATATTCAGAATCTGTGATAACTCTCCTCTTTTGTCTCTTGCCTTATAGGTTTGGTAACACAGCCTATTTGCACATTTCAGTTGCCTTCATTCAGATGCTAAAAGCCTTAAGTATGTCAAATTCTGTATTTCTCTAAGAGTTAGCCTGATGAGTGCCTTATTTGCAACAAGGTCTGCAGATTAACTAGAAAATTTGAAACTATAGAATATCTACTGCTGCAGTTACACTTTAAAAACAGAAGTGTTCAATGCATGAGAAACCAAAAATGCCAATTCTAGATTTTTCTAGAAGACCTTTTATTCTTTGTAATGGGATAGTGCTTTATTAGGTTTCAGTGGACATTTCGGGAGATATAGCCTTATATCATTATTTACTTCGATTATTTGTTGAATGTTTGTTATATAGCAATCTTACACATATAAAACTCTGATATTTTGGAACTATTGTTTAATCATGTCAGTGCCCGTGGCAACATTTCTCATGGCTGTTCTGTGTGGAACTGATAAGTTGAGATGTGATGTATTCTTGAACATGGTGCTGGTCAGTGTTGGAGTCGTGGTTTCATCTTATGGAGAGATTCACTTCAATGTAATCGGAACAGTCTACCAGGTGACAGGAATTTTTGCTGAAGCTTTGAGGCTGGTACTAACCCAAGTCCTACTACAGAAGAAGGGCTTAACTTTGAATCCCATCACCAGTTTATACTACATAGCTCCTTGCAGGTAGTGTGTTTTTCATTTTATTAGGATCCTTAGATGGGTTAACATTTTATCTGAAGGAGAGGAAAAGAGAATATAGTAAAACTGGTAGTTTTTTTATGGAATTGATAATGTGAAGAAGGCAAATGTGCATAACCATAATGGTTTAATTTCGTACTGTCTCTTTGGTCCTGTACTTTGAGATCAATATTAATTTATTTTTGCTGCAGACTACTCATTGTATAATTTTCTTGATGCAGCTTTGTGTTTCTATTTTTTCCTTGGTTCTTGCTTGAGAAGTCCAAGATGGAAGTCTCACAGATCCAATTCAACTTCTGGATCTTTTTCTCAAATGCTCTCTGTGCTCTGGCTCTGAACTTCTCAATCTTCTTGGTCATTGGGCGTACTGGAGCAGTCACTATTCGGGTTGCTGGTGTACTGAAAGATTGGATACTGATAGCTCTCTCAACTGTTATATTCCCTGAGTCAACTATTACTGGGCTTAATATAGTTGGCTATGCAATTGGTAATTAATCTCCTATTGAACAAGGTTTTGGCATATTCAAATGATAAACAACATAATTAATTGCTGAAGTAAATGAATTTGTCTTGACCAGCTCTCTGCGGCGTTGTTATATACAACTATATAAAAGTTCGTGATGTACGTGCCTCTCAAGTTACTGTCGATGGTATCCCTGAAAGAATGTCAAAGGTCAGTACTCCCAAACCTTCCATAGAATATGAGTTTTATGGTTGAAGTATCATTCTATGTTCCAAATTTAAATGTCTGCCCATATGCTTGTCTGATTTTTGTTATATCTTGTTTCAGCCATTGGGGGAAAAAGGAAATGAATTTGTCTCTCCCATCATTCCATTTTCTAGTATTGACCTCAGTATATATGCCACAATAATTTGATGCCGAATTTCATGGCCATTTCTATCATATGGGTTTCAGCGGAAAAACATTACCTTTTTTGTTCATTGAATAATCCCTTTTGTTTTTTGTTTACTGTATCATTTTTTGCAACAGTTTTATGTTTGACATCTTCATGATTTAGGACTGGAAGATGGATAAGAAATCATCCCACATGTTTGTACCCAGTAATGGTGGAGACAGCAATGGAGGAAGTAACCTAGGGAGTGGCAGTTTCTCAGAATCTAATATAGATGAAGAAGCAGCACCACTGATGGCCTCTTCAAGATTATCCCATATTGGGCGAACACAGATCAACAGCCATGCAGTGTGAGGTTTCCTGGGATCACGCAGCATCTCATGATTTTTAATATATGAGTAGATAGGATCGATCCTTCTCTAATTAGGATTTATTTAAGTTTCCTTGTACCCTGCACCAACTGGTTATCCGAGGAAAGCATTCAATTTTCCCCTCTGAAGGTAGGTGAAGTTCATTGTTAGTGAAACTTGCAATTCATTGTTACTGGATTAATGGTTCATTTTCCAACTTGTAGGTTAAGTTTTCCAACTTGTGGATGATTAAAGGGACAAGCTGCAATTCATTGTTAGTGGATTAATGGTTCATTTCAAAGTCAATTTGATTTTTCATAGATGATTTTGCTTCCTGAAGAGTTTGGCTTGGTAGATGTTTATGCTGATAGATGTAAATTCGTGTGCAACCTTACTTGTCCCGTTTTATAGAGTACAACCCCACATCAATTGTGGATCCCTTAAGCTTGCAACATGGATTGATCCGTCTGGATTTTTGGGCAAAAAAGATTGATTTAGCTGCTGTAATGGGTGAAACCTCACCACAACAGCCAATAATTGAAAATTCATGAAGGTTTTTGATAACTAACCATCCAAACAAAAAGAAAAAGGACCAATACTGATCCAGAGAAGGGATCATGATCAGGTCTCAAAAAACCGGAGCTCAACCATGAACTCTCCATGTTTTGGAGAATACCATGCAACTGCCTTTGCCGAGCCAAGAACCTGCAATGCATACTCAATGGCGAATATGGGTTCTTCCACCCGTAGAGGCCTCCCATAATTCTTCCAATCAACTGCGATTCTTGAGTCCACTCTGAAACTGAAAGGTCCAGCAACCTGGGGAAGGAGATGAAGTAGAAGATTACGAGGCAATAAGCAATCTTTCCTAATAATCTTGATCAAAGGGTGCAGGTATGAAGTACCTGTTGCTGAATGGAAATGAATCCATCAGGGCTGACAGTTTGAAGAGTGTCCAAAGTAGGCTGCTGAGAATTTAGAAAGTCTTGCACCAAATGAGTTGCTCCAGTAAGGAACCTGGCACCCGAAGGAAAATCTAGCCGGGCATGAAACCGGGTCAGATCAAGGAATACCCTCTGAAAGTTTCCATGCTGAGCTGTGAATGAAACCGAACCAAAAAGATCAGCCAGCATCCCAGATTTTATTCCTCCAGCATTGAAGCTGACTCCTCGGAAATCCTTTGAATCATCTCCAACCTTAGATCTTGCTGAACATTCCCCAACCGACACCGTCCCAGCAGCACCTTTGCAGACAATTGAGCAGCAAATATATAAGCAGACAATTGAGACTGAAAAGGAAACTTTATCATAGATCAGTAATAGTCCATCCCATTACATGTTGAGTTTAATATTTGTCAGCCATCATATAAAATGAAGTGATTAATCCCCCAAAATGAAAAGTTATAGCAGCTAAAGTTTAATTACCGATGGTCCATGATGCAGTAGCATGAGGATTAGACATAAATATGTCATATGGCTGCACCATTTTCAACTTCTTGGCTCTACTTCTCCACAGAGAAATACTATCCTTGAAGGAGACGGCGCCCTTGAGAACTAGACCCGGAAGCAGAGTAGCAGGCAATTCACTACTGCGAACCGCCCGACCATCAATGTCAAATGATTTAGGCATGCCCTCATTGTGGTGAATGCATATGTGGTAACCAGCGCCCGAATCCGAAGCAACAGAAGCAAAATCAACAGCCACCAAAGACGGTACATCCCAATAAGCACCATGATCATCGACAAAGAGCCCAGGCCAAGCAGCTTCCACAGTCAGATTATGATGCGGAAACTACAAACATAGAGGGGTTCTTCATCAGGTATAATCAACAACACTGTTATGCACAAGCTTCAGTTCACCTAGACCCATAAAATTCATCTATGAATTAAGAATCACAGTTGAATTTCTTTAATCTATGAATTAAGAATCACAGTTGAATTCCTTTCTGTTTCAACAAATATCCCTTCATCCAGCAACAAAGATCATACACAGATAAACTTCAATTTTACATTTTAAGGAATATAATAATTTAGTATCCACCCAATTCAAGCATATCTTCAGGTCCATTCATCAATCACAGTGTAAGAGAATCAATGTGGAGGAATCTGCAGGCACTACTAACTTGCCTTGTGATGGAACACCGCCTTCCGGCGAGGGCTCCGACCATCGGCATACTCTTCGGAGCTAATAAGAAGCGTATCATCGGGAGATAACAACATCTCTGAACTCAGATTGGCCGAGTAAAGGGACTTGTCACGTATATGCTTTTTGGCCTCCCGAAACCACGACCAATCCAAACTTCCATGGAGACTATCACTCTTCTTAACCAAAGATGCGAACTTCTGCAGGTTGAATTGACCTAGGAAATTGACAAACCTGCAGGATTAATTGAACTTTCCCTTATACAACTCCCGCCGTCGAATCTACGGAGGACCCAAATGAAATTGGCGAGATTGACACCGGAAATGGGAAACTTGAGGAAGGAACTGACCAGTTTTCGCCGAGGGGAACTGCAAGGACGCGTTGGAGGGAGAGGCCGGTGCGGGAGTAGGAGGGGACGAAAGGGGCGTACATGAACCGCTGCATAAAGTCGATCTGCTTGGGACGGGAGAGGCAGGCCCCTCTGGAAACCCCCAGAGGAAGAGGGTCCCCGGGGACGGGCCGTGCGGACCCATCGACCGTCCTGGGGGTAGACGCGTCAAGGTCCCAGAAACCGCCGTCCATGACCCACCTGAGCTTCTTCACCTCGGCCATCTCCTCCAAAATCTGACTCCCCTTCCTTTCAAATGCTTCAGTGTGAGCATAAAGCTTTCGCTTTTATTCAGAACTCATGCCATCTCAATTCCAAAAGTGCAAGAAAATCTTAAATAATTACAAAATCTACCAAAATATCCTCCGTGTATAAAAAAGAAAATAGAAATTTGGAATATTCTAATCATATCTTGATTATCGACAAAGATTGCAAAAAGGTCATGAGTTATGGAGGAAAGCAAGAAAATTGTGAATGAGATCATCATATCACAGTATAATGGAAACATTTCTATTCAAGTAGGACAGCCCGACAAGCTGTGCAACCAAGTCTCGCATGCCATCCTCGACCCTTGCCTCCAGCAGTACCCCATGGTCTTGATCTTGGGAGAGATCATCCAGGGCAAAAGGGATATCCCTGCTGTGTTACGGTTTTTTAATTTCATGGCATTTTCATTGAGCATTTTCCATCCTCAGCATTCCAAATGAAAAACGTATCCCTTGAGAGCCATCACATGGTGGAGGTACATCAAGTTAAAAAGATGCAAAAGCATAGTGCACCAGCCGGGAATCGAACCCGGGTCTGTACCGTGGCAGGGTACTATTCTACCACTAGACCACTGGTGCTAATTTGAAAATGTCTCTTTATTTATTGGAATTAGTCTTTATACAACTAATACAAATTTTATGTATTATATTACTAAATTATCTTTTATTTTTTATTAATAAAATTATTTTGAAGAATATAAATTAATGTAGTAAAGGGCAGCAAGAGCAAAGATTATCCAATGTAAGAATTTGAAACTAAAAGAGTTAATCTTGTTGGATCAAAAGCACTAATTGTTACATCTAAACGCCTCTAATGTTTTAGTCGATTCACTCCAATCCCTCACCCATCATACAATCACATCTCGAGGATAACAATAGCATGGAGAGATCTCTGCTCCACAGTATCAGAATTGCTCTAATAAGTGAGAATATTATCACTATATCTATTCTTATTATTATTGCAGTTCAGAATGCAGAGAGATTGACAGATGAATGGGAAAGCTTTGTATATCAGACTTGTGCCTGACAACAAGCAATAAGATCATGAAATGCTAACATGACATTGTTATACTCAACTCAGACCATCAACATCCAGAAAAAAATGTAGCAGAAAGCAGATAAAATTCGCACACAGTCATTACTAAGCAGGAAAACAAAATTCTACCCTCGCGCACTGATAGGTTCCATAGGATTTCTCACTTCAGGGGGATGAACCTCGAGGAATGGGTGGCACCAATACCCGGTCTACCATGCTTCACAGGCTTGTAACTGATTGAGAACTCAGCAAGATAATGCCCAATCATCTCGGGCTTGATCTCAACTTGGTTAAAGGTCTTTCCGTTATAGACACCAATTATGCTGCCAATCATTTCTGGCACAATGATCATGTTGCGTAGGTGGGTTCGCACTGGTTCTGGCTTCTCACCAGGTGGAGCCTCCCTTTTCTGATCACAAGGGAAAATAGGCTTCCCAATTAGACATGCTTTTAAAATGTTCTAATGTTAAATAAAACTTAAGTCAAACCTTCAATTAAGAATATAAGATGGAATCAGTAGGCAAGCAGCATTGAAGGCAATTCACCTGTGGATCCATCCCTACGGTTGTCTGGCCGCTGCTGATTTAACAGCAATTAGTTTGTGCACCATTGTATGAGGCCACATAATCAGAGATAAGAGTGTGGCCTATATTACCAGTGCAGTACTTTTAATTTCATGAAAAAAGTTTGTTCTTCTAGACATTAAATCTACCAATCTAATTCTAAATGAATGCCAGATTACTACACATTCACATTATTTCAGCCATAAAATATCCAATGATGCTATAACTGTTATAAGTGAAGAATAGTATCATATATCAAATTGAATAAAGAGCATGTACCGCCTTGCGCAGCTTCTTGATGAGAGCCATGGGCTTCCTTTTAAGACCCCTCTGGAACCTATTTCCCACATAGACATACACATTAATTCAATGAATATTCCTTACTGATTCATAAAAGAACAGGTATAAAACAAGGCTACACTTTTTGATATGATTATTGAAATATAAATAGAGACAAATGTATCTTATTCTTTAATGGCTCAGTTATCTAACTTAAAAGAACTGGCTAAACCTGCACATAACTCAAGCAATACTACCATTCATCGAAGTTGAAGAACGATATGGACGGGAAGAAAGGCAAACTGCGCAACATCAACGTGATTATACGCATCAATGATTATGTTAGAAGGTATTGAATGTACAAGTACCTCAAAACTATCACTTGTGTTTTACAGAATTCTCCCGATCTAGTGAAATTAAGCTTACGAACAAAGATAAGAGATTTCACCTTCTGCGAGCTCGGGCATTGAACAGCTTGACGAGCTCATCCGTGGACATGTCGAGAAGCGCGTCTAAGTCGACTCCCCTGAAGGAGAACTTCTTAAACGTCCTCTTTTTCGGCTGTCCAGCAACCGGCACCTCCACCTCCGCATCCGCCTGCACATAAGCATCTCAATCATCGAACCGCTCGCTACAAGCACGGAGAAAGAGAGATAGAGATATATGGTTACGGTTTCAGAAACTTACCATGACTCGGATTTGGTTTCAGAGACTCTTGAGTTGGGGAAACGGAAGACGATAGGCAGCCGCTAGGGTTTTGCCGGCGGTGACGAGCATATATATATATATACTATGGAGGGTCGTGTTGAAGTTTTCTACCCTAAACGGAGGATTTGTTATTTCAGTTGAGGACCTAAAGATATCATATTTCTCTGATTAGCCCCTACTCTTTATTAGAGGCCTGGCCTGTCCTCCTGTCCTTTTTCAATAGACTGGGCCACACGAGCCAGCCAGCCTAACCTGAGTTAACTCCTCGACCATCGTGGTTGGCCATATCAAGCATAGGTCCTGACTCGTAATATTTTATAAATATTCCGTATGAATATTTAATAGTGATAAACTGTTTTACACTAAATATTTGGGCTTTGACGACTCTGAATGTGCATTTTCAGCCCAGAAGTTAGTAGAACCTTCTAGATTTCTTCAGTTTTTTAAAACTAAAAATAATGATAATAAAAAGTAAATATGTATTTGCATAAAACAACGCTTCCTGTAACGTACTTCATTTCACCTCTTTCCCCTGGCTCAAAATCGGGTTCCGATGCTCCGGGGAAACCTAGAATAAATTTTCCGTCCAATGGTGGGCCAAAACCCTCGCACTTCGTCACAATTTCCTTCCCTGAATCCTGCATGGACCGAGGTAACTCCGCCACCACGCTTCCCCGGTCGAACACCAGGAACCTTAAGTTTCTCAATCCAATGCCCAGTGAACTGCCGCCTCAGAAGCTAGCTCCCTCAATTCTCGAGCGCTTCAGGGTCCTCCTGAAGCTTCGTAGCGACAAGCGGCTCTCTCCTCCTTCCTCAAATGAGATCGTCCGCATCTACGAGTCCTTGCTGTCGGAACTGACGTTCAATTCTAAGCCTATCATCACCGACCTTACAAGAATCGCGGATGAACAGAAGGACCACGGCGAGGGTATTGCGGACGCGATCTGTACTAGGATTATCGAGGTCCGTGTTCGTTCAGGCGGTGATTCCTTCCTCGATTGAGTGTGTCTCGAGGGTTTTGTTTTGTCTCTTTGTAATTTTGTATATCCTTTTATGTAAATCGTTATGGAGTATAAAAGAGGTTAGTGCGGGAGATTTGTTATTTTTTTATTGCTTACCCCCGATTTCTACTTGTTCTGCTTCTGCGAATATACTGGTGCTTCAAACTGTACGACTTTTTCAGAGAATTTTCTTCAATGTACTATGGACTTGTTATTAGAGCCCCCACATCATACTGTCCAAAACAAGATTGATCAAAAGATGAAGCAAAAATACTACAACTATGGGGTTTTCTGGTACTCTATGCAAGTTGCTATTGATTCGATAGGTGTAGCATGCTGAGTGCATCGAATAGTTTCGTCACAAGCGCTGTGATGAAACCTGGGAAACTGGAAAAAATGTTGCTAATGGGTTGTAGATTCCTTTGGTTCAGCAGCTGCAAAGAATTTGTGGTTAGTGAAGAGGCTTATCATAAGATATTGTTTGTTTACAATTGCTGATATTTTGCAGGCCCCTCTCGAGCAGAAACTTCCGTCACTCTACCTGTTGGACAGCATTGTCAAGAACTTTCCAGGGGAATTTGTTAGACACTTTTCTTCTCAGCTTCCAGGGGTAACCGTCAGAATCTTTCAGCTTAACATATTGCCAATTGTGTGTGTACTCTGCACATGAAGGTATTGCAGATTGAATTGCTAAGCTCATGATGGTCTGGGGCTTCCTGCCAGGTTTTCTGTGAGGCATATCGGAAAATGGATCCCAGCATGTATGGGTCTATGCGACACCTGTTTGGGACTTGGTCAGCTGTTTTTCCTTCTCATGTGATTCAGAAGATTGAGTTGGAATTGAATTTCTCAAACTCTTGTCATAATCAGACAGGCAAGATGAATTCACTAAGGTCTCCTCTTTCATCTCATGGCATCCATGTTAATCCGAAGTATGTCCACCACTTGGAACATGCAGCAGTGGATAATGTAAGATTTTATGTCATCTCCCTTGGGCTTCTTATAACTGTATTTTTCAGGATTCAAATGGACATTAAACCTGATTAGTTTGTATCTTTTCATGCAAATTTTGTGTTTCTACCAATTTGTTGGCAAATCTTAGTTGGAGGTCTGACATGTCTTTAGTATATATTGTTTTATGGCATATAAGCTTCCTATTGCTGAGTACATAGTAGGAACATCAATAATCTAGCCATGTAAAAAAAATAAGAAAAGCTATCTAAGGTGGATAATGTAAGATTTTTATGTCATCTCTCCGCTGGACTTTTTCAAACTGTAGTTTGCAGGATTCAAATGATGGACAACAAACCTGATTTGTTTAATGTGTGACTTTGCAGGTAGGTAGCCAAAGATGGTCTACTGGACGATACATTGGTCGACCATCTTTAAATTCAGATAAGCTACATACATCCTTGAGAAGTGGATCTAAAAGGTCCCCTTCTTCAGATATTCATGATTTATATGCTAATAATCATCCAAGGAAACTCGAGATGTCCTCTCCATCACATTCAGGCTTTCCGTATGTGCAGAGGAGATCGGGTGCTGGACAAAACTACTATTCTGAGAATTCCCATATGCAACTCGAAGAATTTACGACTTCTACTGTCATCAATGAGCAGGAGCATCAGAATCTTAGAGCTCTAATTGATGCTTATGGGAGTGATGATAGGGAATCATACTTGAAAAGTAATCCATTGTCCATTGATGGTGCTGGTACTAGTAAGGTAGCTATACCATCTTGGCAAGATACTGAGGAGCAAGAGTTTGACTGGGAATATATGAGCCCAACATTAGCAAATGCAGGTTGGAGGAATGAAACACTGCCTTTTGGAAGGCTCAAGGTTCTTGCATCCAATTCACTTGATGCATGCTAATTGCTTCAAACAAAATTTTCTTAGTTACATAGACTTTTTCTGTATTTATTTTTCTTTTCCAGGCATGATAGAGAGTTAAGAGGGGTTTTTAGTTGAGATCCCCTACCCAAGTTTTTTTTTATCTTTTTAATCGTAGTGAATATCCTCGCCAAATCCTAATGATCATAGAAATGTATCTTAGTTATACACTTCACATTAAAGAAGTAATCAGATATAATGTGTGCACCAACTGAACATATGTTAATAAGGTTGCTGGTTGAAATGTGTCATATTACCATGGGAGAATGTGACCAGTTATGAATAATATGCAAGAAGAGTGAATATACTGACTGGAGATGACAGTCTTAGATCTAATTAGTTGTTTCCTTTCATTCTAAATATCTGGTGTAGCTTCAATTGATAATGTTACTCATTTACATAGAAGTGTAAAATCACGGGATTCATTCTACTGCATTCCTTTTATTCTCTGACATCATGTATCACGTGCTATCTGTATACATGGCAAGATTTGTGCATTTCTAATTGAATTGTTGGTTGAATATTTCAAATGGTTCATGCAGGATGATAATGGATCTATGAAGCTATTGGCATCCAGAAAAAGGATAAATCAGATTAGCACTTCTAGCCATTCTCAAGAAACTATCCCCATGGTTGAAGATTATTCTCACCCCTCAAGACACAGTGAGAGAGGAACCTCGCGGAATTTTGCAATGAAATTTTCTTGTAGTAAGTGTAGTATTGAAATAGAACTCTTTAATGCTTTTACTAAAGGCTGGCCATATACATCTTATACCTGTTTTGTTTTGGTATGCTTTAACCTGCAGCTGATCCTTTGAATACCGAGTCAAACTTTCCCCATCCAACTGCATCTAAGGAGATGTTTCAGCCCATTAACCCGCACAAGTCTCAGCTGTCCCTTGTGAATCCTATACCTCCATCCATGAATTCAACAACCCCGACAGCTTTTCCTAACAAGCAGCCACTTATGTTGTTTCATCAGTCCCATCTGGCCCAAACAAATCTCTTGCCTCTGCAGCTTATGCATGAGGAGTCTAAAGAAAATTTTCATCAGCCTCCTGTTTCAGCATCATTTAATGAGCCAGCACCTCGTTTGAATTATTTATCTGTTCCAAAGGGTCCTCTTCATGCCCTGCCTTCAGCACAAATGAATCTCCTGCCTATTGTGCACACATCTTTACCAATATCTAACATTCCAGCAAGTTCTTTGCATCTTCCCAGGGGGCCTATCCCATCTCCACCTCTGGCTCCAACTCCCACTTCTTTGCTTGCTTTAAAAGTTTCACAAGGTCTTGCTGCTGCTGACACAAGCCAAGTAGATGGCAATGCTTATTCTGGTCTGATAAGCACTCTTATGGCACAAGGCTTAATCTCCCTGGAAAATCATGGTCCTGTACAGGTAAGAGACAATTTGAAACCATTTCTGCTAACTCTACTGACCAAAAAAGGAAAGGCCGAAGTCTTATATAAGGTTCCTAACTTAGCAAATTTTCAATCATCAAAACTTTTATTTGGCTCAAATAAGAGATAATATTTTAAAAATAAACTCAATTCCCATCTTCCATTGGGATTAATCTGCAACTAGGAGATAATTCTCCATTCAAACAGCTCAGTTTAAGCACTTATTGGGCGTGCATTGGAGTCCTCAAATTGAACCCATTCAAGAATTTGCCCCTTCTCTGAGTCAAATAAAAGCTCCAACCCTTAATTAAGATGCCAGTCAAAAGTTTATAATGTTATTTTAAAATTTAGCCAAAAATATCAGTTTACTCAGTTTTTTTACTTGAACTCAATGGATACTTATTATTGCTTCTTAAAAATTTTTAGAGAAAAAACTAGGAAAACATATCTTTGAACCAATTGATAATAGTACCTTGATGAACCTTTTTCATTTTTCAGAAGTCTGTTGTGCTCGAGTTTGATGCGGAACTACTTAAGGTTCGACATGAATTTGTGATGAGAGCCATGTATGATAATTTGCCCAGGCAATGCACAACATGTGGGCTCCGTTTTAGATGCCAAGATGAGCACAGCAGGCACATGGATTGGCATGTGACTAAGAATCGAAATGCGAAGAATCGTAAACACAAGCCATCTCAGAAATGGTTTGTGAGCACAAGTGTGTGGCTTAGTGGAGCGGAGGCATTGGGTGTTGTGGCTGTCCCTGGGTTCTTGCCTGTTGAGAGAGTTGAAGAGAAGAAGAGTGATGAGGAGATGGCAGTTCCAGCAGATGAAGATCAGACTGCATGCGCCCTATGTGGGGAGTCATTTGATGATTTCTACAGTGATGATATAGACGAGTGGATGTACAAAGGGACAGTTTACTTGAATGCCTCTGGTGGTTCAACTGCAGGATTAGATAGGTCTCTATTAGGTCCAATAGTTCATGCCAAATGCAAGTCAGAGTCATGTGGTGCACCCCCTGAAAGTTTTGGACAAGAAGGGGTATGTTTTTATTCCTCATTTTATTATGTTTTCTTTCCTGCGCTTCTGTGGAACCCTCACTTCCTTTAGCTATATGTTTGTTGTATTTTGGTGTTTATCCCTCCCTCGATCTTGAGAAAATAGTGGCACCTTTGCAAATTAACCTCCTTCTAGGCAACATTGTTACCTTGTATGAAGGTTGATTATTTTTCTGGAAAATATGTAATCCTTCCTAGTGTTAATTTGACACGTTTAACTGTACTCAATTGCTTAGTCAATCTGGTTTCATTAATATTAGGTCAATAAAGAAAAAGATGGCTTCATTAATAATTATTTTCTTCAGCTGTTTTTTTTTCTTTTGGTTTTCAAAAGCTTGATGGTAACCTTGAGCTTCTGAACCACGTTGTTTTTATTTCTTGTGGTTTAAATATTGCAGCCTTCCTCTTTTCCTCTTTAGCTTTAAGTTCTAAAAATAGGGAGGTACGCCTCTTTTGGAAAAATTGATTTAACATGCATTTATTTTCATTCCCATGTTGATATGCAGGGAGGCATTGAAGAAGGTAGTCAGAGAAAGCCATTGCGGACTAGTTACTAGAGTTCCCAGTGCCTCATCTTCTTCCTCTGTTATTATTTATCTCCCAAGCCAAATCATTGGCCAAGAGTTTGGAGCTTGAAATTTCTGGCTTCAGATATTGTAACCACTGTACAAGTAATATTCCCTTCATTTATGGATAAACCTGTTTCTCTTTCCATGGCTGCAGTTAACTAGATAGAGATTATTGCTTTTCAACAGCTATTACTGGATTGCTAAGCGATAAATGAAATTGGATATTCTGTCTTGCCTCTCTATCCGTCTCATGGTTCCTTGCAGATAATGAAGACAAATGATCCTGATCACTCTGTACCTCATCCATTGTCCAGTCAATGCATGACCCATGATGGTGTATGCATCTTCTGACTGATGGTTATATATGAAACATTTTTCATTTCCTTGTTACTTGATAATCTTAAATCTCTTAATGCCTTTTGTTGGGTGGATATTATAATAGTGAATGCTGCTGCTTTTGTTTTTTTAGAAATGTCGATTGTGATTATCGAATGGATTCTGAGACCTCCCTTGTTCTGATTAGTCTTCTGACTCTCTCATGCTATTTTGCTCAACATCTTTTTTGGCCATAATGCTCAACTACGGGTGTTAAAAACCCAGTCGGGTCTGTGTCCAAGGGAATTCTTTCCCACAATGGTCCTGATTTGGATATCCATCCGTTCCTGGATCGACCCGGTCTTGGACCCATGAAGGACTGGATAAAGACCTCGGGTCAACATGAACTCAGAGACGACCGTGTGGTCATTGGATTTGGGATATAAAACTTGGATAAGTGTCAAATTGTATCTTGTACTTTGAAATAACATGATAGTATTTTATAGATTATTTATAATTTTTTTCCTAGTGATATTTATTTTTTTTAATATTTTTAATATATGATATATTATTGTGCAAAAAATATATGCTTAACCACCTAATAATGGTGTAAAAGTTCATTTTTTTTACTTGTCTAACCTTTCAAACTTCTATATAAAGGATGCATTTGATTAATTTTGAGTTGAGTAAATTAACTTCGTTAGTACAATTTTTTTAATTATAATGCAATTTTGTATAAAAATTTTAAAAAATTACCATATGATGCAAATGTATAATTTCAGTGTTTTTTTTATTGATAATAAATTGACAAATATAATTGTAATATTATAACTAAACCCCATATGTGTCGGACTAACAACTTTATTTTAAGTAAATATACCTTTCAAGTAATTATATTATTTTAGTATTATTAAAATAATAAATTTAAGTTAGGTATACGTATAATATTATAATTTATATATAAATATTTTATTTACTTAAATTATATATAATTTTTATTAATAACTTAATATATATTTTAATATTTTATTAAGTGAAAATAATAAATAATTAAAATATTTCGTTTAATTAATTTTACACCAATAGATTTTCTATAAATATAAAACTTTTAGAGTAAATTATATGATTTTAGTGAATTTAAAATATATTTGTATAAGATACTTAGTTTTCTAAATATATATATATATATGTGCAATTTAATATTAATAAAATATTTATATGTAAATTAAGAAATTATAAATTAATAACATAATATAATAAATTATCATTTAACGTTAAAAAATATAATGTGACATCTTACATAACAAATGGTTAAATTAATTTTAATATATTTTAACAGAATTTAAAATTGAAACAACCATTTCAGAAGTTTGATATAAAATATAAATATCTGACACGATAGTATAATTTAGACCATACTCTCAAAAAAAATAATCCCTCTAAATTATTGTGCAAAAAAAACCCTCTAAAAAAAGATGACAATTTGTGTTACCACGATAATAACTTGGGCTGACTTTTTCTTATTGGCAACAAACTTCCCTGCACTTGTCCCGATTATCCTGCTCCATTTCTTCATGATCGACAGCTCTCATTCCCTTTCCCCCCTAATTTTTTTTGGCATTTGTTTGTGCTGGGGAGAATTTTTCTTTTCTTTTCAGTTCTTCCTCTGTTGCCTTCTTCTTTTTTGCACGCCTTGTGGGATCGATAAAGGGAAGGAAGTTCCTCCCGTTGCTCTAGTTTTGATGAGTTTTTAAGGTCATCGGTGATTGAGGCAATGGGACTCGATGATGGTAAGGCCACGGAGGAAACGGAGTCTGCAGGAACGATGACACCCATTGATGCGGAGGAAGAAGAGAAGCACCTAGAGGAAAAAATCCACCAAGGTGCCCCAAGCGAGAGCTCCATTTACGCCACCACCGAGGACGAGGAAGAGGACGATGGCGTGGGTGGGAAGAAGATCAACTTGGGTCCTCAGTGCACCCTGAAGGAACAGCTCGAGAAAGATAAGGTCTTTGAATTGATTCATATCTATCTGCTTGCTTCCATTTCCATGCTATTTGGGTATTGGAGCCTCATTTAGAATCCAATTTCTCATTCTGTTTTATATTCTGTGGTTGAATATTTAGGATGATGAAAGTCTGAGAAGATGGAAGGAGCAGCTCCTGGGAAGCGTGGACTTGGAATCTGCCGGAGGTAATTAATTTCTGGAGAATTACAACATTCTTATAATATCTATCTTCAACGATTTTTAGCTGCCTTTTCCTCGTCAAATTTCATTACCAGTTTGCCCAAAATGTTTCCAACTTGTAGAAACTCTGGATCCCGAGGTGAAGTTCCTGAGCTTGGAGATACTGTCACCGGGAAGATCCGATATTCTACTCACAATCCCAGAGGATGGGAAGCCCAAAGGTCTATGGTTCACTCTGAAGGAAGGCAGCCGCTATAACCTTAAGTTCTCCTTTCAGGTCAACAACAACATTGTCTCTGGCCTTAAATACACCAACACTGTGTGGAAGACTGGCGTGAAGGGTAAACTCTGCCATCTTTAACTTTCTTAACGCTTGACCATTGTCATAGGTTGATGTTTACTTGTTAAGCATGTTCAATGTAGAGTTCCGGGCATAATATATCTTAAATTGTTATGCAGTTGATAGCAATAAAGAGATGGTTGGTACCTTCAGCCCACAGATGGAACCCTACACACATGTCATGCCGGAAGAGACAACTCCTTCGGGGTTGTTCGCTCGGGGATCATACACTGCTAGAACAAAGGTTAGGGTTGCCTTCTTTGGAGATTATCTTCATGAATTTTCTTGTTCCGTTTTCTGCATCTTCCTGTCCTGAAATGTGATTTTGATGTAGTGTACTACAGGGTTTCATTTTTAATTGATAGATGATAGATGCAATCTTCTTGAGAAATACATCAAGGAAAGATGGTTTAAACAAGTTCCATAACATTGCAGTAGTAATGATGATGAATGTGTTCAGGTAATAATAAATCATAAACTAGAGTCATTATGCATCCAAATGAACTGCAGTTTGACTGGGTTTGGTTCACATAGAAGAGCAGTTTACATATCAAGATGTTGTTCATTTTATGTTTCATTCTTTATTTCTCCAGTTCGTGGATGATGACAACAAGTGCTACCTGGAGATAAATTACACTTTCTGCATCCAGAAGGAGTGGCCTGTAGAGCAATGATCTCCAACTCGAATATTTATTTGGCTTCACCTGCAACTTCTCTTTAATTCCAGAACCTGCAATTTTCTCCATCTTGTGTTATACCATTTCATGCCTATTGATGTCTAGAAAATAAAAGTAAACGTGCTCTTCTGGGCATAATTTGATTTCTACATGATAGATTCATGATGAATGTTTTTTTTTTTTGTTAGGGGTGGTTGTCACAAGATACTTGCACCTAACTGAGTCCTGCCATTTTATCATCTTCACTCTTTATATCCATCTCCCTCTTCTCTGATTATCAAGAATTTAAAATATGCATATCTGAACTGAGAAAGCCATGCAAATGCTCTTTTCCCCTTGTTCAATGTTTATCTGCTGCCATTGCTTATTGTGTTAATATGGTGCTTCTGAATAAAAGAGAGAACCTGATATTCATGAACGAGTTGCATATGATCAGCAAACCTGAGGTTGCTCCTTAACTTGATGGAATGATCAGAACTAAAGAGGGTGGGTGTCCCAAAAAGCTGCAGTCAAGCACCTGCAGATTCCCCCTTCTGCCGCCTCAGCTCCTCGTCGGCCTTCCGCATGAACTGGTCCCACCCACTGCCCGGCGCGGTGTCCACGTAGTCGTACGGCACTGCCGTCTTCAGCCCTGGCCTCACCCCGCACCGGCTGTCTACGACCCTCATCTCCACCGCCTCCCTCTCCTCCGCCTCCAGCTCCTCCCAGGAGAACAGTAGCGGCAGCGTGGACGCTCCCCATGTGTTGAAGTCGATAATCTTCACCCAACCTTCTTTCGTCACGTAGACGTCGAACGCGTAGTTCTCAGACGGGAAAGCCTCCTTCACTCTCCCGTCGAAGAACTCCTCCATCAGCTCTCGCAGCTCGTCCTTCCTGTCCAGCAGCACCGGGTAGAACGTCGTGACCTCCCGCTGGCTTATCCCCACCAGCCGTCGTGTCCTCACGAAGCACCGGAACTCCATCTCCGGCCGCAGAGCGGCCTGCCATTTCCGGAGCGCTAGGAAGAAGTTCTCCGGCCTAGACGCGGTCTTGTCACCGCAGGAGTCGTACGCATGGCAGAGGTCGTGCGTCAGAGAGTCCGATGAGTGGAGCAGGAGTGCTATCTCGCTGAAGCTCGTGCACCGCAGGGAGCCGTTAGGGCTGATCCAAGCGGCGTCCTTCGGGGAGCTCCAGTTAAGCTTCGGGAAGACGGCACCGCCGAGGGACTCGATCGACTCCCGTACCTTCATCTCGAGATCGGGAAAGGCCGGCGGCGGGAAGCGTTCGGATTCGTCGTCTTCGGAGCCCTCGGAGACCTCGAAATCGTCCTCGTCAGCAGGGTTGCGGACTCTATTAGGCAGGGCATCTTCGTCTACGACTAAAGCGGGGAGAACGAAGGGACCGGTGTCATCGATGAGGTACTCGACGAAGGTCTCGGGGAGCTGAAGAATCTGCGTCTTGAAGGAGGAGGACTTGAACTTGGGGTACCATTCCTGGATCTGGCACATATCCACTTCTTCCCTCTTCATTTTCTGCTGACAAATTTGAGCAGCGCAGCAACATAAACAGAAAGGGAGGCGGGCCGCCGTACCGGTGACGGTCGGGTAAGCGGAAGGAAGAATTGGGGGAGAGAGACGAGCGATGCAGAAGGGTAAGAGGAAGGAAGGGACTCGCTCTCCTCTTAATCGAAAAGGCCCAACTACAAAAGCCCATTTCACTTGCAGGCCCAATTACGATAACAGTGTATTCGAGACAAGATTGAGGCATTTGATGGTGATTTACAGGCAGCAATCCTCAGAAGGCTTTGTCATGGCCGCAAATGGCCTCAAGGGCCTTGGCAGAAGAGCCTGAGAATTCCATAATCGCTCGGAAAGCATTTGGAAGGGCTGTCTTCAGGTTGTTTAGGACCATGGCCTTTGTAACCTGCACCGAGTGAGCATACCTGGCTTTCCCATCTTCCGCAAGTATCTTCAGAGATTCAGCTTTTGCACGCTTGAGTGAGAGAGGGTGCTTGGGGCTCAATACTTCCGAATTTGTGCCATCAACTGTACCTGTGCTGGCCCTACTGTGTCCTCCTGCCTCGTGCCTCTTTTCCATCTCGTCCAGAGAATGCAGCTCCTTCTGAAGCCGCTTCTCAAGCTTATCAGATCTCTTCTTAAGATCTACCTCCTGTGCCTGCTGCAGTATAACCGAGTGCACTGCAGATAGAAGGCCTTTGATGGCTTCCCAAGCTACCTGCCAAAGAAAAGTTGGATCATGTCAAGCCTTCACCACACTCTAATCATATAAAATCATTACTTTCGTTCAATTGATATCTAATTGAAGCACCTGAAAAGGTGCTCCCTCAAGGTGATGGAGCCATTGGTCACAGAGGCGCTGCAATGCGGAAGAGGAGCTGCTTTGCCGCTGCTGCTGATCATCAGTGAGTGAGTTGGTCAATTGGACCCATCCATATAGAGTTTTCACGTAATCCTTTTGGGATTTTATGAGGCAACAGAAGCTGCGGTACCAGGATTCCACCTCTGCTTCAAGCTGCACCGCTGCTCGGCGATGGTAATCTGAGTTCAGGTCTGTGATCTGATCCACCGAGATGCAATTGAGTTGCTGAGAAATCTGCATCTGAACTTGATGGCACTCGTGCATAGTTCTCCACATGTGTACTAGCCTATAAAGGAATGCCAGAAAAAGGTATTACTGCAACACGCCATCAAAATTCAAAATTTCCAAAATTATTAGGAGATTTTCCATTTGCTAATAAGGATTCATTAGTCCTTATCATATATACGGAAAAGGCGATTCATGTTTATAATGGATTTTACCCGGAAATTAAGGCCAGGACCTGAGGGTAGAGATCCTCATCTAAAAGAGTCAGTATTGATGTACAAGTGCGCCCAATAGACTGCTGCTTAAATGCTATTTCAGACCGTAGAGCCTCCACAGTGGATCTTGTTTTGTCAGTCTTGGTCAATTCATGCATTTCCTCTTCTTGCCTCTGCAGTAATGAGGATTTTCTATTATGCTCTACTTTCAGATTTTCTTCTTCCTGCAGAAGAGGAGATGACAGAGGCTATTAAAGGAAAGGTCAACTGCAGATATGATCAGGAAGTATACATGCAGAACATAACAAGACTTAACGCTATAGAAGTGTCCAAGAGGTATGAAGGACTTAAAGAAATATGGAAAAGACTTATCTAAAACAATCAAAGAATATGCTGTTTTGACTGAAAATCTAGACATGAATCTTCATCTTTGAAGAATTCCATGCACTAGAGCCTTCCTTGGTGCTCTTCAACAAAATAGATGTTTCAGATACAAGATCCTACCTTAACTTCCTTGTGAAGGCTTTGCTCATTTAAGAATATCTTTTCAAGTGTAATACAGTGAGCTCCAGGCTTGCAGGGCTCCCCGGGACCACGGTTACAGTCAGAAGCTTCTTGGTTGGGCTGAAGGGATTTGGAAGACCAATTCCATAACAGGGCACTGAATACCTTTTCTGAATTATTCCTCTTTCCTGAAGGAAAACCAAGTTTAAACCCTAGCTTGATAGAGATGTGCACTAAAGTATCAGAAGAAAAGGATAAGGATAGTCACTCTTGTTGAGATACTGAGGTGGGAAAGCATCCCTGGAGTTGATGTCCACAAGAACAGCAATCTCCTTCCCCAGTGCTGAAGCTTTCAAGAAATAATCATCCAAGTCTTTTACTATGCCTTCCAATGTCTTCTTGCCACTCCACGCAACCATCCTGGCCGAGTACGAATCCTCCTTACTATCATCCACTACCATTTCCTCAGTCTGTTCCTCAAACTCTGTCCTAGTCTCTGCCCACTGCTCTTCCTCCATATGTTCAGTTCTCTTTTCCTGAATTTGTGGTGAAAGAGGCGGAAAAGGATCCCATAAATCCCAGGATGAGCTCGCAATAGGTGGAGGTGGGGTCCCTTCATCATCATCCCCATCAACCTCTATGCTCTCTTGTTGACCAATTTCAGGCTCAAGGCTATGGAGTGGCTTGCTTTTTACAGTGATACTGAAAGGTGGTGGTGGAGGAGACGGAGGCAATGGTGGAGGAGGAGAGGGAGGTGAAATAAAGATACTTGGTGTGACATCTTCGAGATCAAGCGATTCGGACTCAGTGAATTGCCGGAGGGTCACTCCAGTATTTTTCAGTGCTCTCAAGTAGGCCAATAGAGCATCAGAAAATTCACCCCTATGCACCAAGAGCCGTTTCATCAATCTCCTCCTCTCCCTGAACATCTGTACCCTCTCTTCCTTACTGTTCATCCTTGAAGCAACGCACCCCATTTCTCTGGTTCCTAACTGATACTCTTCTACTTGCACCTATTACAATGGACTATAATAGAAGCTCCAAAAGGTAAATGGGAGAGCTGCAGGAAAGACACAACGAGCCAGTCAGCTAAATGTAAAACATCTGATGAACAATCACCAGCTCAAGGAGCAAAAATAGGAGCCTCAAGAACATGGAAACTCGGCAAGAAAAATACTTCAAAGCTTGGGAACCGTCCAATCTGTGATGCCACTAGAGTGCAATCAGATACCCAAATGTTTGATCCTATATTCTACAGCAGCACTAAAGATACCCTGTTCTACAGTTGCAAGTTTTCTTTCGGCAACAGACTGGCTTTATGTTTGAAATCTTCAGGCATAAGCTTCATGGAATCTCCTCTAATGCATTATTACCCCACCAAGAGTCGAGGAAAAAACATAGAGTAGACAGACACCAGATGAAACATCACTTTTATTCCTGGACAGAACAAAGAAGGCGAGATGGAAACAGAGGTCTGGCACACAAGATTGCCTGAAAGTGTGCTGGTCGAATCTCCCTGTTGAGATAAACAAATAAATGAAGTACATTCCGAGGGCGTTGGCCTTGTTATATGGAAACCTTCATAGAGAAGAAGGAAACACCGGGGAAATATTTAATTGGAGAAAAAAATGCTTCCAACTTGAGAACAAGACAAGTAGCAGAAAGAAAACACCACCACCTCAGCTGGCTCGGTGAAACCCCAGAACTCGAAATCCACAGTTTAAGACCAACCCCAGAAGCAGAGATCCTTATTTAGCTTTTACAGAGATAAAAATTCGCGCTTGGGCGCTCTGCCATCCTCTCACTGGGCAGGGTAAAAAAAAGTAAGTAAAAGCAGCTCAAGACCCCATGCTGAAACCCATTCCGCCCAAGTAGAAGAACAAGACCCAGCAGACAGCATCCAAGGAAACAAGCAAGCACTTGTCAGTTGTCATCTTACCCTTATCAATTTATGGGAGTCCAAGTTTGATTTGTGAGGCGACAGAAATTTCATGCTTAAAAATCAAATGTGGAAAGTATTCTTATGATCATGATGTGGGTGAGGGTGTACAAGGACCGGGAAGACCTTTATCCTCGTCTAATAATTGGGCTTGGAAGTGGACTTCCTTTACTCTTTCAGCTCTCTTTGAGTGGTGCTTTGCTTCATCATCATGCTTGTGGTCTTGTACCAGTGACTGGCCCCACCAAGAGTCTGAATGCGTGCACAAGGATCTCTTTGTGGGCTTTTGGGACCCGTCAAATGACATGAGCTTACATGGCAAGTGTCCACTACGCTCGGTTGAACTCGTCTGAACTGCAGGGATGTGCATAAACTCTTAGTAACGGAGTGTAAGAAAGCGATTCTGTAAGAAAAATTCTAGAAAAGTAGAGGAAAAGGGTAAGATTTCCATGATAAAAAAAATGAAATACTCATTATATTCTTTTTTTTAATTTTATTACAGTACAAGTAGAGAAGGATATGTAGGCAGTTTGTACTTATTACAATACTATTATTGGTTGATTTCCATTAATATAAACCCTATGTATCCTATGGGGTGGTCACTATCACATCCTTAAGGGAGTGCTGGTTAAGCCCTCTATTGTTGACTAAAATATAGGGTTACTTTATTGTGAAATTTAGAATCATCTTAGGCTTGATAATGATTTATCAGCCTCCTTTATCCGCTATAAGTTTGAATTTGTCTCTTAGTTTCATGAATTTGACTTATCTTTATTAGCATTTATTCCAAACTTAATATGAATGTACATTTCTATTAGGGCAAGGGAGAATAAATCACTTGGAGATGAATGGATTTGGATTGGCAGTAGCTCACCTATTGGGACTTGTACTCTATGATTACAATATATATTTGAGCTCACATTTTATGAAGTACTTGAATGGTCACATTTTATAAAATATTTTTCAATTTTCTAAATTATCTTATATATCGTTAACTTGAATCGAATAGAACATTGTCGTTTATTCCTTGATAGAATCCCTTATAGGCATTATGTGAAGTTAATTCTGAATTATTGGTTGGTAGGGTCATATACTTTAGAGGTGCTGGTTATTTGTACCAAAATTTGGCATAAACACTTACTAAAATAAAAGTTAGTATCTTTAAATTGTAAAGTTATACTAATATATCTCCCAATGTACAGTTGGAAGCATTTTTTCTCTAATTAAATATTTACCCGGTGTTTTGCTTCTTCTCTGTGAAGATTTCCATATAACAAGGCCAACGCCCTCGGAATGTACTTCATTTATTTGTTTATCCCAGAGGGAGATTCGACCAGCACACTTTCAGGCAATCTTGTGTACTAGACCCCTATTTCCATCTCGCCTTCTTTGTTCTGTCCAGGAATAAAAGTGATGTTTCATCTGGTGTCTGTCTACTCTATGTTTTTTCCTCGACTCTTGGTGGGGTAATAATGCATTAGAGGAGATTCCATGAAGCTTATGCCTGAAGATTTCAAACATAAAGCCAGTCTGTTGCCGAAAAAAAACTTGCGACTGTAGAACAGGGTATCTTTAGTGCTGCTGTAGAATAAAAGGTTAAACGAATTACATAAAATAAAATAATAAGTGAAAAAAAAATTTTAAAATAATAAGAATCAAATAAATTAATAATAAAATATTTTAATATATATTTTTAAAAAATAATAAAAACACTAATAAATACTTAAAATATAATATTAACAACAAAAAATAATATTAAAAATTAAAAAACATAATTAAAAATAAACCACAAAATTATTACTAATAAGTTAAACTGATAATCAAAATAAAATAAAAAATGGTAAAAAACATATAAATAACTTACGAAATATTAAAATATGAATTCAAATAAATAATACTTAAATTATCATAAATGTGTAAAAATAACAAGTGTGTACGAAATTATAATAAAAAATAAAAAATATTTTGAATTATCCAATATAAAAATCAATTAAAATAACCTAAAAAACTACTATACAATAAAAATAAAATAAAATTGTAAAATAATTCTTAAAAATATTATATAACACTAAAAATATATATAATATAAATAATTTTTAAAATTAAATAAGAAAATTGCAAAAAGACAAAAAAGATGCAGAAAATAATAAAGATTATTCATCATACAAATATAAAAATAAACTAACAATAACATCTAAAATAGAATTAAATACTAAAAAATATTATAAATATTTTAAAAATAAATTAAAATTTTAATTACAAAAAATAGTAAGCCAATAAAACATAAGAAAATTTAAAAAAATTTAAAAATAATTAAATAATCAATCAAATATAGAAAATACATTAAAAAATTCTTCAAATAGAAAAAACATGTAAAATATCAATAAATTAAAAACAAAATAAGTAAGAAAAACAAAAAAAATATAAATAAACGCAAAAGATAGTGGAGATTGTTATTTATAAAAAAAATAGTAAAAATATTCAAAATATTCAAAATAATATAAAATACTATAAAATAAAATAAATATTAAAATAATAAATCAAAAATATTATTACAAAAATAGTAAGCAAAACTATAAATGCAAGTAAATATAAAAATAATATAAAATAAATAAATCACCAAAAATATAGTAAAATATATTTAAAAATATCATAAATTACTTAAAACTTAAAAATAATAAAAAAAATAAAAAATATATAAATAAACGATAAAAATAGTTTATATCATTCAAAATATAAAATTAGTATGATTAAATGAAATAAATACAAATAGTATAAAATACTAAAATATATAATAATAATTTAAAACTAAATATTACTAAAATACTAATAAGTGGCACTAAATAATAAAGTAAACACAAAAAATATATTAATAAATGATCAACAATAAATAATAATATACATTTAAATAAATAACTTAAATAATATATATGTATTAAATATCAAGAAATTCTAAATAAGGAATAAAATACAAAAAAAAATATAAAAATGCTAAAAATAATATGGATAATTTGATATACAAAATGGTAAAATTTATATAAATTAAACAAAATAGTATAAAATAATATAAATCTAAAAATAAATGGTCAAATGAGTTATAAAAAATTGAAAGTGAAACAAAAAAGTGTAAAAAATACAAAAAATAGTAAAAAAATAAATAATAAAATATTGTAATATACACTTAAATAAATATAAAAAAATACTAATAAATATTTTAAATACAATAATTTTTAAACAATCATGAAAAAAACTAAAAAAATAAGTACTAAAATTATATCGAACCATTAAAATGGTAGTAATAAATAAAAATAATAAAAAAATAGTATGGTGCCTGCAAATTATTAATAATAATTAAAAAGTAACCATAAAATAATTGTTAAAATAGTAAGTGAAACTAATGACCCAAACAAAAATAAAAAATAGTAAGAAACGAAAGATACAAAAAATACAATAAATATTTAAAATAGAATTGTAACTATAATTATTCAAAATATTAAATATGGATAAAAATGTGAGTAAACAACAAAAATATCTAGAATGACTTAAATAAATGAAAATTATAGTATTATATATTAAAAAATATCACATATAGTAAAAAAACATATAAAATACTAAAAAATTCAAAAATAAATAAAAAATTAAAAAAATACACAAGGAGACGCAAAAAAATATTATTGATAGTTAATCATACAAAAATAATTAAAAACACTAAAAAAATATCAAAAAAATATATGAAATGCTGAAAAATAGTATAAATTAAAAAAATAAATCATAAATATAATTACAAAAAATAGTAATTCATATAAAAATTTTAAGGAAATGTAAAAATAATAATAAATAATTTAATAACCATGGAAAAATAGTAAGATATATTTAAATAAAACCTATAAATAGTAATAAATAATTAAAAATTAAAAAATAAATAAAAATAATCATAAGAAAAACAAAAAAATAACAAAAATCAGTTTGGATTATTCTAGACATAAAAATAGTATTTCTCAATAAAACTAACACAAAATTATATAAAATACTAAAATAAATAATTATAATTTTAAAACAACCACAAAATAAACTATTAAAAATAGTAAATAATACTAAAAACTCAAGTAAACACAATAAATGTTATGAAATATATAAAATAAAAATAAACACAAGCAAGAAAATTAATAAAATAGTAAGTTAAACTAAAAAGGGAAGAAAACACAAAAATAATATGAAATGCCTAAATAACTAACGAAATTTAGAAACAAAAAATTAAAATAAACAACATTAATAGTAAAAAACTTAAAAATTTAAAAATAAACCATAAAATAAATTATAAAAAATAGTATGTATAAAAAAAATTCACAATAAAAATTGAAAAAATAAATCATATATAGTATTAGGAAAAATAGATAGTGAAACTAAGGAAATATAAAAATAATAAGAAAAAAATAAATGATCAACAAATATGGTATAATATATTCAAATAAACATAACAAATAAAATAAATACATTATATTAAAACAAATCCAAAAAATAATAAGAAAAAAACTAAAAAAATTCAAAAAATGACAAAGTAATTGAGATCATTTATGACATAAAATTGGTGTGATTAAATGAAAATAACCTAAAATTATATGAAACACTAAAAAAATAATAATAATTTAAAAATAATCCACAAAAATAATTATTAAGAATATTAAGTGAAATTAAACACTAAAGTAAATACAAAAAAGTACACATAACCAGCACCTCTGAAGTATGGGATTACCAACCAGCAAGTTAGAGATTCTGTCAAGGAATAAACAGCAACGTTCTATTGGATTCAAGTTACCAACACACAAAGACATTTTAGGAAATTGAAAAATATTTTGAAAACACAAATTCTGAAGGATCATCAGTGACCACAGAGTACAATAGGTGAGCCATTGCTAATCATCTGCAAGTGATTTATTCTCCTGAATAAATTATAAGTCCACTCCATTATTCCACTCAATTTTATCATCATGCTTGTGGTCTTGTACCAGTGACTGGCCCCAGGAAGAGGCTGAATGCGTGCACAAGGATCTCTTTGTGGACTTTTGGGACCCGGTCAAGTGACATGAGCTTATATGGCAAGTGTCCATCTCTAGCCCTTCTGACGTTATGTCTAGCAATCCATTTTGTTAAGATTTCTCTACAGTGCAGAAGATATGTGTCAAAGAAGGAAAAAAAAAATCATGTGGATCAAGCAGATATAGTAAAAGGGAAAATACAAAGGGAAAGGGAGTATGATGAGGGAACGCAGCCTGTCCACATGAGAGCTGGACTGAACCAGAGGCAGAGGCCACAGCAACGAGGGAAAGGGAAAAGGAACAGTTGCTTTCAAACGTTACAATCCAAAGGAAAAGCGGCCATTATTTTAGAAGTCCAAGTCCAGGAGATGTAAAATGAGCACATCAGAAACATGTTTTGTCTCCGAAGAGGACCAATGGACTCTGTTAGAAGAGATCGATTGGTTACTCCCAATACAGAAGGATTGTTCCGAAATGCCACAATCCTCGAAGCTGGATCGGGATGCGGTTTGACCAGTCTACTTTGGAGACCTCTACAATGTGGGCTGTATTCAGAGGCTCATCGAGCCAAGGTGGTGCAGGTGGGGCCTCTCCATCTTCTCTTAGCTGGATGGTGAAATCCAGTTGATAGTATCCCCTCTATCAACCCCATTTATAATGGTTATAAACCTTAAGATCCAGTTTTAGGGTCTTGCCAGTGCTGTTAGGGCTATGCTAGACCTCATTGATGGAGACATTTTGTTGGAATAATTATGGATTGCTCCAGTCCATATAAAAAATGGTCGAATAATCTCTTTGATATCATATGGCTCATGGCATGTGTGAAGAGAAAAAGACTTGCTTACTGCATGCATACATCTGCCTGGCTTGAAAACTGTAAAGGGCATGTGGCAAATATAGGACTGTTGATGACCCACCCAGCCAGCTGATCGAGATTCCTCAATACCACAGTGAAATAAAAAAAAGAATCTCAACAGTATCTCATTTTTTGTCATGGGAATCTGACTCTCTCCCCGGTTTTATGGGATTTTTTTTGCACAACCCCTTTTCTAGAAAGATGTGATTTGCCCAATTTTATTTTTAGGGGGAAATCACTCCGTTACTAAGTTTAGAGGATGGGGCCATTGCTATTTAGTGTCTCTACCCCTCTCGAAGGGATAGGGTTTATGGTAATGGAAATTAATAGACAATAATGGTAATGTAATAACTATAACGTGGTGCTTAGAAAACTGTGTAAATATGCATATACCCTTGTGGCAAATATAGGGCTCTTGATGATGACCACGGTGAAATTAAAAAAATCTCACCAGTACCTCATTTTTTCATGGGAATCTTACTCTCTTCCCCGCTTTTCTTTTATGGTATCATAAGCTGTCATTTGCCCATTTTCTATTTTTAGGGGAAACCACTCTATTACTAAGTTTAGGGATACTGACATTGCTATTTATTAATGGTTTCCCCCACCCTCTCCTTCAGTATGCAGATCTTCTAGTGATGCCAAACGGTTCCAGTTCAGACAACCGAGCTACAGGTGGGTTTTCAATTTGATGTAATGGTCTTCCTTCTTAAGGGTCGGGAGATCCTTAGAACGGGGCAAAATCTGAAAAGATCTGATACACAATTTATTTCGGTTTTTGAAAATATCCCATCTTACTGCTATTAATTATAGGCCGGTTTGATTGATTTTGCAGGTCAGAGAAGATGGGCGGAGAGACGAGAAGAGGTTGTGGGTGTTCCAAGGAGGATTTCCTGCCGGAGGAGTCGTTCAAGAGCTTCTCCAATTACATCGGTGCACTCAAGGAGATCCCATCCAGGTTCAAGGATCGGGTGCTCTCCAGGTCCCTTGACTCGAGGGAGCTCCATGAGGTCAAGGCCCAGAGCCAGCACGAGATGAAGAAGACGCTCAACTGGTGGGACCTCATCTGGTTCGGAATGGGCGCCGTCATTGGTGCCGGAATCTTCGTTCTCACTGGCCTCGAGGCCCGTGACCATGCCGGCCCTGCCGTCGTGCTTTCCTACGTCGTATCAGGCATCTCGGCGCTTCTTTCCGTCTTCTGCTACACTGAGTTTGCCGTCGAGATTCCCGTTGCAGGTATACGAAATTTCATTTGCCCGCCATATATCTGCGATATCTAACTGAGCAAATGTTTCAGGTGGATCATTTGCTTACCTGAGGGTGGAGCTGGGGGACTTCATGGCGTTCATTGCTGCCGGCAATATCCTTCTGGAGTACGTGATCGGAGGCGCAGCAGTGTCCCGGTCGTGGACATCCTACCTGGCGACCCTTCTGAACCACGACCCCGAGGACTTCCTCATCAAGACCGATGCCCTTGCCGAGGGCTACAACTACCTCGACCCGATAGCCGTCGGCGTCTGCGCGGCCATCTGCGTCCTTGCCGTGCTCAGCACCAAGGGCTCCTCCCGTCTCAACTATATTGCCTCGGTCATCCACGTGGTCGTCATCATTTTCATCATCATCGCGGGTCTCTGCAAGGCCGACCCCGCCAACTACAAGCCGTTCGCCCCGAACGGCCCCCGCGGCATCTTTCAGGCCTCTGCGGTGCTCTTTTTCGCGTACGTGGGCTTCGATGCGGTCTCTACCATGGCCGAGGAGACCATAAACCCCGCCAAGGACATCCCGATTGGCCTCGTCGGGTCCATGGTCATCACCACCGTCTTCTACTGCCTAATGGCTGTGACCCTCTGCCTCATGCAGCCATATTCCACCATTGACGTTAACGCACCCTTCTCTGTGGCGTTCGAGAAAGTGGGGTGGTCCTGGGCCAAGTACATCGTGGCCGCCGGAGCTCTCAAGGGGATGACCACCGTGTTGCTGGTCAGCGCTGTCGGACAGGCCCGCTACCTGACTCACATAGCCCGGACCCACATGGTGCTTCCGTGGTTCGCGCAGGTTAACGGCAGGACGGGTACGCCGGTCAACGCCACAGTGGCAATGCTGCTAGCCACCGCGGTCATTGCCTTCTTTACGAAGCTCGACATCCTCTCCAACCTGCTCTCCATCTCCACCCTCTTCATCTTCATGCTGGTGGCCGTGGCCCTACTCGTCCGCCGTTACTACGTCACCGGAGAGACCTCCGCCTCGGACCGAAACAAGCTCACCGCCTGCCTTGTTCTCATCATCGGGTCCTCCGTGGCCACCGCCGCCTACTGGGGCTCCGGCACCACCGGATGGATAGGCTACGCCATCACCGTTCCGATATGGTTCATCGCGACGGTCTGCTTGTGGTTGCTGGTGCCGATGGCGCGTGAGCCCAAGCTCTGGGGTGTCCCACTGGTGCCATGGCTGCCATCCGCTTCCATAGCCATCAACATCTTCCTCTTGGGCTCAATCGACAGGGCCTCGTTCGAGCGGTTCGGTATCTGGACTGCCTTCCTACTGGTGTATTACGTGTTATTTGGGCTTCACGCATCGTACGACACGGCCAAGATAGCGGCGGCCAACAGGGAGATAACCAAGGGCGCCTCCATTGAAGAGGGTACCACATGATCACCAATCCTCTTTAGACGGAAGGAATAAAAGTAGTGTTTGGTTTGCTGTATTCACTTTTGAAGGACTTTGTGAATGAATGGGTGTCTCACTCAGCATCTCAAGATTGCATCCATCGCCCTTTGAAGTACTTACGGCTGGATTTTAAATTTAATTTTATATATTTTGAATGGTATAAAGGTGACTGAAAGGGTAAACAAGTCCATCCATTTGTTTGGAAATCGGATTCTCTAGAGCTTTCTGGCGAGCCGGGGGGCGGTTTTGCTTTCGCGGGAAAGGGTCGGAGAAGCGAGGTCTCCTAGTAGTCCTTACAGATTCCGATGGCGGGTGCTCTTGGGAGAGACAAGCCGCTGAGAAAGATAGCGGAGGCCTTCGATGAGCTGGCCGCCGCCCTGAACTCTTGGGATCCGGAGGTTGGCGTCTCAGTGGCGAATTTCTCCCGTGCCTGCTCCCTCGTGTCTCCTCTGTTTGGCTGTTTGGGCATCGCTTTTAAGTTCGCCGAGATGGACTATGTCGCCAAGGTTATCCTTTGCTATGATTCGTTTCTCTCATCTCCACCTTTTCGATCGGATCGTATGTCAGTGGAGCAGGAAATAGTCTCCTTGGATTGTGGTTTCCCCATTGCATTATGAATCTCTCGGGCGTTCCTTATTCATTAATTATGTGCCTGGCTTCTAGTCTCCTGTTCTTCCTAGCATGATTGCAGTTATCGGTTTCTGATTATTCCAAGTTGCAGGAGAATGGATTGTTGTATCAGATTTTTTACTCGTTCTCATGCATATTGTTGTCCTCAGTTTTTATGATCTTGCGGTGGCTGATGTATGTGTAACCAACTCCACTGCATCTTTGTCCTCATGGCTTATGATTTCCCTCTGGTTTGCGGGTGACAGGTTAATGATCTTGCAGAGGCTTCCAAATCTTTTAAGTCCTTGCAGACTTTGATTGATCAAGACATGGAAAGAGATTGCGTGAGAACTGCCGGCAGTCATACCAGAAACCTTTTGCGGGTTAAGCGTGGGCTGGACATGGTCAGAGTACTTTTTGAGCAAATCCTAATCACAGAGTATGTCTTCTGCTTTCAGCTCTTTGATACTTGATCTCTTGCATCCTCTTGGTAACAACAAATAGACAGTTTCATACAAGTATGCAGCAATTGAGCTGACCATGAATGCATGGATAAAAGTTATTAAAACTTTACCTTTAAATTCTGTAGCAGACGCATAGTAGAACTATATAGTCAATGCTTCTCTTCGGGTATTGAAGTTTTGTTGGCCATTATTGTGCCATGATCATCTCATTCGGGAAATATGTTTTTACCTAAATATGGTCCAATGTATGATGATTTCATATTGAACATAAGGTTGTAGTTTTGTGGGTAAATGAATTTGATAGTCATACTTTAAACCCAATGCATATGTAATTGAATTGTTAATTTGGGAAGATAAGACTCAGTTTAGGCATCTATTGCCTTCTTCAAAGGTGTAAGGGATGCCAATCTTGATTTGATATGAGATGGAATTTCTCCACAACTAGCATTGCCTTAGGTCTAAATTATTCTTTTGTTCAAATCAAAGCCGCCATGATAGTCAAGTAGTATTTATAGTGTAACCTTTTGTATATAATTTTTTCCCCTACATGGTTCATGTCTCATCAAATTTCTTATTTAATATTTAAATAAAAGTTTCCTGATAGGCATCTGAGCAAGTTCAGATATCTGCCTTGTTGCTCCCATTTCAATATACTCCCATCTATACTGTAGAAGTGCCTTAGTTTCTTCCCTGTGAAGGAGATGGATGGAACGTGGGTTATGAATTTTCCCTCTTTTTGAGTTGAATGCTTATGAATTTTTCTCGGCATGATTGTCCATTAGCTTGCTAGAGAAAATTATGAGACTCTTTATTTGTGCTCAGTTATTGGGGATACTTGGTCCCCAAAAAAAAATGTTATTACTAAATGGAACTTCATCTACTCTTGGCAGAGGAAATTCTTTGAAAGGTCCAGCATCCAAAGCTTATGCACAGGTTTTTGCTCCTCATCATGGGTGGGCTATTAGGAAAGCTGTAGGTGCAGGAATGTATGCCCTTCCTACAAAAGCGCAACTGTTAAGGAAACTAAATGAAGATGGTGAGTCATTAAACTTACTGGATGTGCAGTATTTCCTTTGTCTCACTGTTTTGCTCATTCTTCTCCCCTGTCAGAAAACTCGGCCAGGATTCATATGCAGAGTTACATATGTGCATCAGCTCCACTAATTCTCTATGTCAACGGACTATACACTGCCAGAGAACTGGGCCTGGACTGGTAACATAACACGGCTGTATATCTACACTATGATCTCATTTATCCTATATTGATATTTAAGAATGTGATGATGTAATGAACCTTTTGTCCTTAATCCTCACCGCGGTTGAACAATGGGCAAATGGAATTACAATAAGGCGTTGTGTTGGGGGGCATTTTTTACTTTTTATCCATCCTCTTTTCTGTCCCTTCAATTTGTGTTGCTCTTCCCCAGAATCATGTGAAAATTCATGAACTTGGCATCATCATTTATATATTGGAATGTAGTTGATAGATTGCCACATAACACTCAAAAATCGCACACCCAAATTGCTGAACTTTAGAAGATCTATGACTTAAACTTCATTGAAAAGCGCAATATCATCCATACCCTTTTTTTTTGTTAATAGAATATCATATGCCATCAATAATAGTAATAATTGGGATGAAATTATTACTTGTTCAATGTGGTTCCCATTGATTCGCATACCCACCACCGGTAATCGATCGGACAGAGAACGGGACAATCATGAAATACAACCCAAGGAAAGACTCCGAAGCATTAAAAAAAAACGAAATAGAGTCACGGCCATGGGAAAGCACGGCAAGATATGATACTCATCGAGTCAACAAGCCAGCCAGAATAACTGCATAATCTCCAAGACTATATAAATATATATACATATATATATATTCCCCTTACAAAGAGACCACCTGTGCCACAGACTTGAGCTATCAATTCACGGCTGATGAGAGAAACCAGAGACAGCAGCTCCCTCATTGGATACGGCGGGTGATTCACTGGAACCGAGAAGAACCAGTTACAGGTGCATTTGGTTCGTTGACTGGACCTGCAGAATTCTGTGTTTCTACTTCACCATTAGATACTATAGCAGTAGATTGATCAGCAGCATCAACTTGATTTACCAGATCGAAATTGTATCGCCGCTCAATTGACTTGTCAGTCCACTCTGCCTGTCTGTCTCTTCTTTTAGAGAGCCCCCAGTTCTCGTCTCAGGAACTGATGATGTCTTTGGGGATGAAGAATACTAGGAGAGGGAGCCGAATGGATGCAGCTTGTTGGCAGCTTTCCTGTCGGAGTTAGAAAAAGGAGATTTTCTGCAAACCAGAAATGGAAATTTTATGTTCCAAGAGTTAGAATAAAGACAACATTAAATCTGTCAACAGCAGTGAGGCATATGAATAAACTTTAACTTCCAAGGTTAAAGATCAGAAGAAGAGCTGTTTTGAACTGCAAAAAGAAGAGATTACATTCTAAATTAATAAGAAACAAAGCCAGCACATGTTAATAATGCTCATTATTCATAATCTGTAGTCAGCCCTAGAATGAGAAAATGATGAATCACTAGCCCATTATGCATCCTTTTGGCAGCCCCTTCTTTAGCATGCCTTGCATTGGTAGCCACAAAAATATCATTTATAATGCAGGAAGCAGGATCTTTATTTGACCCGAATTTTGTGGAGCCACCCCATTTTCACCCAAGTAACAACTGAAGAGAGTAACACCAGTGAATCCACAATTGACAACCTAACATATATTGTAGTGGTCCAGACTCCAGAGGAAAATGATGCATTGTGGGAAACAATGATATGTTTCTTCTCCAAAAGTCAATCAAATTCCAAATAAGATCATTAACTTAGACCAGTAGCTCAATTTAGGCAATCAAGTTTTACTTGGCTCAGTTTAAATCATGAATTTGCATTCATGACTCAAGTACTCCTTCAGTATTTAACAGAGAATGAGGTTATTAATAAAAAAAGATAATTCACCGACAAAAAGTATTGCAGATGAAGTTATCATGACTTAAAACCAGTTAAATAACTTGAAACATTTCAATAATTTGATGGATAATGTACCCTTCCTGATCATCACCAAGATGTAACGAGGAAATGAAAACTTCAGCAGATTCATCATCGAAGTATAGATCCTGCCATGAAAGCACCATTAGAACTTAATACTCATCAACATCAAATATGATTATGCAATTAATGAAATTTCATCAACTTGGTGCAAAGTCGATGAAATATCTTCATTGAATGATCAAAAGACAAAAGGTTATTATATTTTTGCACACTATTACAGGACAATACAAGTGGTTCTACATAGGAAATAATGCCCTTTTTACTCTCCAGTAGGCAACAATTAATTACTAAATTTTAGATAGGAGCATCTGGGTAGTTGCAAGCAGGAATAAATTAACTGGAGTGCAATGGTCTATCTTACCCAGTAGCAGATTGAGCCAAAGTGGCTATAGGCACCAAATGCAATGGAGATGGTTAATGGTTTAGTGAAGTTTCAGAAGAAAGCCATTCTCTAAGAAAATGTATATATTTAGGTGAATTGTAAAATTGACCTTGGAGAAAGCCTTTCTTCAATTCTAGCTTTTCATTTAGATTGAAACAAATTCTGTAAAATTATTAGGTGAGTTAGGTTTGAAAGACCTGGACCATAAGTTTTCATTGGCACATTCTCATTCGAATTATCATATAATCAAGAGGATATTTTCTTCTGGTATGAGTCCTTTTTTCCTTTTAAGAGAACTATTTTCATAAAAAAAAGAATAAATTCAAGGGGAGGCCCAATGGATCATTATCATGCTAGTCTCCAATTAGGCCATGATCCTCAAAAGCAATTTGGTTTTTATATGCCCGTGTGAAATAAGTCGAAAACAAAAGGAAAGTTACCTCTTCATCCATCCCCAATGAATTGAGAGCCTGCAAGAAATAAGCTCATACATGAGCAAAAAACTGAGAAAATCACAGTACTAATATAATATGGCATGATGCTGATCAAATTCTTGTGAAAGAAAATATAAACACCTAGAGCAACTAGTACATCATAAATGTTGATGTTTATACAACTTATTAGTATGCAAAAACCACCCATAGTTATTCAGGTACCATGGATTTACAGTCTGGCTAATAAAATGAGACCCACAAGAAGTGACTGAATGCACGTACAAACATAATAAAAACACATTTAATGTCACCAATATAATTCTAAGTAATTCCCCTCCAAAATGAAAAATCAATGTATAAGACAAACCAAATTTAAATGGTTATCTGAACAAGTTAGCGCATAGATCTCATCTACATCTTCATTTCCGTAACTGCCATATCAACATGCCATCATTAATTTACTTGCTAAGACTGCCACATCATAATCTGTCTTGGTAGTTGTCATCAGTGCTATCTCTAGCTCGGTCTCGAAGGGTCAGATGCCTGTTTCAGGAAAAAGATACAATTTAGAGATGCACCATTTATCCTATTCTCTGTGGATTTTGTCAGGATTGGATTTAGTAGTCACAGATAGGTGCTTCATGATGACTTTTCTATACCAAAAATATACATTTTCCACCCATTTCAATATAATTTATATATATATAAAGGAAGATATAGAAATGCGTCAAGAAGAAAAAATCCAGAGCATTATTAAAGAATGTTTGCATCTTTTCAACCATCAGAGAACCCTGATTTAGGAGATTTAAGGTGTTCGGTGCATTTTGAACATCCTTCATTGAATTTATATCCTGCAGATAAAATTAAAAATAAAAATTGAAAAAAAAATCAAAGAAAGAAAAAAAAACCGATCATATCAATATAATAAAAAACAGCTTGGATAAAACAGAGAACTATAAGTGGATTGTTCTGATCCACCTTCCACGAGCTCTGTCACCACTAAGCAATTAAGAGGCATCCATCAATGTATATTGAACAAGCTATACTCCTTGAGATAAAGGCTATGCATTCTCGTGTAGGAGGAACAACCATAAGAGAATCAACTTGTCATAGTAATATTTCATAATGAAGTTACCATTGATAAGTTAAAGGTATGGATTTCTATTTAGTCTAATCACACACACTTAATACTTCAGATTTCCAAGTATTTTGCTGCAACTTGGGAATGGTGTATTCATCTCACCAGATCTTCTCCAACCATAATCCTCCCCTAGACTATATAATTTTCTATAATATTCTTATAACCTATTACCTCTATCATGAACTACTAGACAATGTCTCGAAGTTAACCTCTCTTGCACTAAGGAATATTATCAGCCCCATGTACTTTCATAATGTTAGCTGGAAGAATAGCTTTCATATGCTTATCTACCATTAAATTTATTTTCCCCTGAGGGTCACCACCTTGTTCGAAGCCTTCTAACTATTCCCAGCAAAATCCCAGTGCAAATGCTGTGTGGTTCAAATAGCAACTCCATGTTCATCTTTAAACTACACCAATTCAGTTGACTCCCGTCCGAAACTTCAAATTCCACCAATTAAGACCATGACTATGACAGCGTTATGGCACATGGAATACGATGCTCGCATGATGCACATCTCGATTATTCCAGCTCCAACTTCACTCCGCCAGGAATGACGACTGGATCAGCAGTTCAAACCCACAAGCAAGCCGGCATATCCAAACACGATTCCCGCTGGAGGAAACGGAGTAAAGAGAAAGCAAGAGATGATTCACTCACGGAAGACGCAGTAGACAGCCCCCCATACGCCAAAACATTTTCTTTCGGTTGGGGGTAAATGAAAGTCTGGAATTCAGAGATCTGCAATGATAAGTAGGATTAAACCCTAGAAAGGGCGCCCTTTCTAGGGTTCAAATATTTTGTTAATTTATTTACATTTCAAATATTTTGTTGATAAAATATATATGATTATTCACTAAAAATTAAAATAAGCTATAATGATAAAGAAGATAATATTATTTAAAAATATTATATGAATAACATAAATATTTTTAGATAAATACATATAAATATTCCATAGTTCAGATAAAAAATAATATCATATAAATGTATTATTTAAATATTTTTATAGATAGACACATATAATTATCTATTAAAAATCCGGATAAATGAGTAAATATCTAAACATTTTTGTTCATAAATAGATGGAGGTAGAGAAATACAAAGGCTGGCATTTTCCATATCCTGATGAACAGAAGTTACATAGAATTTGAACATGAAGTATAATCCCAAGTAATTGAGGCAAGAAACAACAATTCCAGTAGAACTAAGAGTTCAATCTTGGTGAAGAAAATTGTGTTCTCAATGAACAACCAAGAAGATGGAGCCTTCTCAACAATTTATTCAAGAAGCTTGGGGTCAAAACAAAGTAAGAGCCTCTATCTCCACCCAGATTCAAGCATACAAATCGTCAACATTACACTCTCCAAGGAAGACCTTGATGCTCCGTGGTGACCCACAGCTACCTTCGGCAATGAGTGCTCTGTCGTTTGCAGCCATGTGTGCGATGATCTTGTAGATCATTTCAATCTGTGCCCATAGAAATTGTTAGGATAGTTTAATACAGATAATCATGCCAGAGAAGGTGAGGAGAACATGAGAGATAGTATTTACATCTTCAGGTGCATGGCAACGTTCTGCTACTTCTTCGAGTGTCAGTGGCTCAACCGGTTCCTTACAGCTGACCAAAACAAAGCAAGGTGAGAATTGAAAGATAAAATATATTCTCACTCAAGGAAGAACAAGAAAGTGGGTAGGAGACCAATTCATGGCGTTGCAACAACTTCTCTGACGATTCCAATCAGTCAGAGATAATTTAACGAGAATAAAGATGTGCACATACGAGTTATCATCGATGTCTGGAAAAAACACAGTTATCTTATCACTTGTGCTCTATGGCAATTTACTAGTTGGGAAACTACAATCCCAGTGCCATATACAAAGTAGGGAAAGCAACAGAGTCCTACCTGGCCTCGTTAAGAACAGCCAAGACCCGCTTTTGAAGAGCCAATACCTCAGCTGCTGCTTTCTTTCCAGCTTCAACACCTATGTCAAATCCAAATCATACAAGGATGAGAAAGTTGGAGTCAAGCCTTTCTGGCTCAAAAGGTCGCCTGGTCAAGGATCATGCTTCACCCGCTTTTAAAACGAAATCCATGCTTTCAGGGTTTGCTAGCACAGTAGTCTCCTGATCTCTCAACATTCAACTAATATCCCCAAATCCTTGTTATCCATAGCATACTAATGAACATGGAGAAATATGGTTTACCTGGTTGGTGATAAGCATTAATATTGACCAGAGCTGCATAAATACCAACAGCTCGTTCATATAGTGCTATGAGAGCACCAACAGATCTGGGAGTCACTTCTTGAACGGTGACAGTAATAGATTCCCGGTCATTTGCATAGAGAGCTGATCTCGTTCCCTAAAGAAGCCCAACAAATTGGAGAAGGTAAATGAAATGGATGTCTTGTATTTGGTGTTTGGTTCCATTTGTATTAGTTTCATGATGGGGCTCATCTCCTTGTTGCAAATTGTTAATAAAACACTAACAAGGCGTTCTCTATGTTCTTAATGAAACTTCTGAAATTAGGCATATGCATCTCTTACCACGACTATATTCTAACCTGAAGCATCCCGAACAAGTAGTCTCCACAAGTAACACCAGGCTCGAGCTCCCAATCATGACCAGGCGGTCTGTCACGAAGAACTTCAATAAATGTTGCAAAGAAATTGTGGACACCTTCTCTTAGTTGTTGGATATAGCTATAAGAAAGATATGAGAATGAAATGAGAATTGATTCTTTATATTCATAAATTCAAACACCATTTATCAAGGCAGTTGCTTACGCATGCTGATCGGTGCTTCCTTTATTTCCATAAACTGAAAGCCCTTGATTAACCTGCAAAAAAGAGAGCTCTGAATGTCAGCTCAGTTAACATTAAGATATTATATCCCTGAGAAAATTTATTCATGTGATGCTCTGGCTCGTTCAGGGCTTAGAGATGAAAAGCATGGGACAGAATCAAATGGAATGAATAAAACAGAAAACAAGAGATGAATGGCATTAAAAACTAGTCCATAAAGTCAAATGCTCTGTTAACAATTCTCTTAACAGTCTAATATGATCAAGAAAACTTCTAAAACATCAACTTTACATTATAAGTGAGCTGATATGAATTATCTCAGAAATTTACCAAGTTGTAAAGTGCTCATTAATTTGAACAGTGAAAGGCAATCTTTTATTTATTCACAAGGGGTTGATTGATAAAAAGAGGGTTCATAAAAGATGCTTCATTATACCCGGTTGCCATCCAAGTCAAACTCCTTTCCAAGTGATTCCATTACTAATTGCTGCAAATACCTGCTAAAGAGCAGCAGGCTGTCCTTATAAGGAAGGATAACCATGTCCTGGAAGAGAAAAATGCTACGAGTCAATACATGCCACAGAGCATAAAACCATGGGAAAACAATAACAGAGGGTCATAGAATAATCATAAAAGGGTAGATAATACCTTGGATCCAACCCCATCAGAAGCCCAGTACCAGCATAAAGCTAACAATGCTGCAGGGTTATTCTTCACCTGAAAAAAGGAGTGAGCCAGAAATGTAGACCTTTTTGTATCCTCATCAATATATACATTTACTAGGGCTCAAAACTTAAAGGAAAGCATCATTAGCAGCAAATTTCCATAAGAAACTTCAAATTAACAAGAAGAGATCCTATTCAGAAAAGAGAGGGGTCACAGATCAGTAGTCATAAGCTCACTATCTATTGAAAATAAGCTTCCTTCACAGCTCGACTGAACATCATACAAAAAGAATGATGAAAGAAAAACATTTGATATGATTGATACCACAGTTGTTCTAGTTGCCTCATCCATTAAAGCTGCACCAGCAAGCATTTCTCTGATGTTAATACCCTGAAAAAAAAAGAGATTTTTAGACTGAAGCCAAATGATGTATAAAAGCAAAAGTGCTGCTTTTGCAGTGTTAAGGCTTCACTAACTTGAAGAGCAGCAGGAAGCAAACCAACTGCGGACATTTCAGACGTTCTACCCCCAACCCAATCAAACATGGGGAATCTAGCCAACCAGCCTTCAATTCTAGCGGTGTTATCAAGTAATGAATTCTCTTGAGTTATTGCGACACCCTGCAAACATAAGAAGACAAGCAAGAGGACAAACAAGTTCATCAAATAGTAATAAGAATAAAAGAGAAACCAAGGAACGATATAAAGAATATAAGGTAATATTTGATGATAGTTCCACATTATAAGTTAAGACTTCCGGAGCGATGGCAGAACTTTGTAAGTTAAAAAAGTGCATAAAAATGATACCAACCACCAGGAGTTTGAGTTTGAAAGAAGAAAAGGATACAAAAAATAAGTTCCAGATACATCAAAAAGTGAGCTAAAGTGCAGCAGAGGAACATTTTACCATTTGGCTTCAAAAAGTGAAGTTTAAAAGTTGAATTATATTTAATTGGAGGCTAGATGAAGCTACAATCCAGCTTGCATATAGAAGCAATTTTCCAAACTCCGAGACATCATTCAATTTGGAATGCCGGAGAAAAATTCTATGAGCAGACACAAGAACCTGAGATTAAGACCTGTTTTGCAAAATCCAGTCCAGCCTCCCGAAATGCCTTTTGCACTTCCAATAAGCCATTTCTAGTTTCAGGAGTGCCTCCACTCTGTAAAGTTATTAACCTTTTATTAGGAAAATAACTAACAAAGAAAGAAAAACAGATATAAATGAAAATGCTTAAGCTTTACAGCTAAACATACCTTTGAGATGACAATTACAATTGTAGAAGCAAGTTCTGGGCCAAGCTGAGCAATCTGATGATCAATTCCAGCAGGATCTGTATTGTCGATGAATCTTATCTAGAGATACATCACACGGACAAGGTACATGATAAATAATGGAGCAACAGTTGAGACAGAAATAAAGAAAGCACTGTCCTTGGATATGGCATATATCACACAATCAACAGACCTTCATGGAATCTCGGTAGCCAGACAAATAGCAATTAGGTTGTCGGTAGGCATTGCCGGGACATACCTTAAGGGGAGGATTATCAGGAGCCAGTGCTTCTGCAACGAATTGTGGTCCCAGAGCTGATCCACCAATGCCAACGGAAAGTATTTGAGTGAAGCGGCTTTCAGGAGAAGATGGAGGCTTAATCTGAAATCGCAACACCAAGGGAGACAAATCAACAACTTCCTACATTCATCCAGCACACTAAGCCAGAGATCCCAAGTTAATGGTCAACAACTTCCTACATTCATCCAGCACACTAGGCCAGAGATCCCAAGTTACTGATTAAAGGTACTTACCAATATGGCTTCTGAAATGGGAGAAAAGGGCAGAACTGGGAAAGAGAAGGAAAAGGGACAGACCTTTCCGGAGACGACATCATCAGCGAAGCTGCAGAGAGCGTCTAGGGTTTTCTCGATCTTGGTCTTGAGAAATGGGGTGGGGGCAATCTCCGGCTTCCGCAGCCAGTAGTGGCCAACCATCCGGCCTTCGTCGGGATTGGCGATAGCTCCCTTTTCTAGCTCAGCCATGGCTTTGAAGGCCGCCTGGAACCGAGGCTCCATCTCCTCCATAAACCCATCCGTGAACCCAATCCGGCTCACATCCAGGAACAGTCCCAACTCCTTGTGCTGGTAAAGCCATTCCACGTATCTCTTCCACAGCGCCCTCGGATCCTTCTCGAGCCCCTTCTTCTCCTTCCTAGCAGCCCCATCGCCACCCCCAGGAGCCTTCGACAGGTCCGCAGGAACCTCCCTGGCCACAGAGTGGACAGCTGAAAGGCTCCATGCACGGTGATCGGCAACGAGCACAAATCGACCGGAGAATGAGAAGGACTCCCTCTTAGTCAGAGAAGACAGGGAGGAACGGAGGATCGAGGCCTTCGGCTTCAGCGACGGAGAAGACGAACAGATTCCAGAGAGTGAAGCCATTGGTCTCGCTCCAGGGGCAGAGTCAAAATGGAGAGGCAGATACCACATAGGCGACAGTAACATATAAGCGGATCTTCTTCCCCCGCCAGGGAGACGAGCTGAAAGAGACGGTTAGCTGTGTGTGAAGGGGGTCTGCCAGAGCTTGCTAAGCGAGATATTTTTGAGAAAGGAAGGAAATTCCCGGTGAAGGGTAGGTGAGTTCTGAAATCTATTTTCGGTGGTCCAATTAGACCACCGGTCAGACCCATAGTTTTGATAAATTTTAAATAAATAATTATTTTTAACTTTATTTATTATTTTTAACTGGTAATACTAATATTAATTTATATAAACTAATAATTCTAAATAATATCACGTGCCCGGGCGTAGAGGGATTATGGGCACGAAGCCGAATGCAGTCTGGCCTACAAAATCTGGGAAGGACCCACTTAATTTTCCAATAATAGTCAAATATAAATTATATTGATTTACATGAAAACAAATTCAAAATTTAGCAGTACTTGAACTGTACAAATGGATGAACCAATTAAATTTGTCTTTTTTAATTAAAAAAAGAAGAAAAAAAGCAAATAGAATAAAAGTAATAATGAGTGTGAATATATTTGAGCCGGCAAAGCTCACAATGCCCATAATCATAGGTCCATAACCCATTGTCTTATAATGCTAAATTTATTAAACTGAGCAATCTAACTTATCAATCGTCAGATTGGCCCAACCGTCATATCTAATGGTTGGTCCATGCTAATAGCATAGGTGCGGTTACACTAGAACATATCAAAAAGATCTAGTCCTCAAAAGTCCCCCTCTACGCGATTTCTCCTCATTCTGTTTACCCCAAATTCCTCTTCTCTCTGTCACTCTCTCTCTCTCACTAATTCGATTTGCAGTAGCAGGCGGAGTCCACTCGCTGCCATGGCCACTATCCCGGACAATCTAACCAGGGAGCAGTACGTTTACCTCGCGAAGCTTGCCGAGCAGGCGGAGCGCTATGAGGAGATGGTGCAGTTCATGCAGAAGCTGGTGCTCGGGGTGACACCGACAGGCGAGCTGACGGTGGAGGAGAGGAACCTCCTCTCCGTGGCCTACAAGAACGTGATCGGCTCCCTGCGTGCCGCCTGGCGCATCGTCTCCTCCATCGAGCAGAAGGAAGAGGGGAGGAAGAACGAGGAGCACGTTGTGCTCGTCAAGGAGTACAGATCCAAGGTTGAGGTTGAGCTGTCAGAGATCTGCGCGAGCATCCTTGGACTTGTCAATACGAATCTGATCCCGTCCGCCTGCTCCAGCGAGTCCAAGGTTTTCTACTTGAAGATGAAGGGAGACTACCACCGCTACCTGGCCGAGTTTAAGATTGGTGATGAGAGGAAGGGCGCTGCCGAGGACACTATGCTCTCTTACAAGGCCGCTCAGGTACATCCACTTTTTTTTCCGATTACAGTTCAGCTAAATCCATTCTGGCTTTCCTTTTTAAGTTTTCCTCGAGGATCGAGAATTGCAGCGAATAAATTATAAATTTATGGATGTTACTTATCTTTCCAATTTACTTAAGAGACTGGTGATTGTATGCTATTATTAATATTTTTATTATTGTTTATATAGTTGACCTTTGCTTCCATCTATTAACTTGGTTTGAATTTCGGTGCATTGACTGAAACCGCATCTTAGGTTCTGGTAGTAGCACTTAGTTCGCTTTTTTGCATGTGTATCTGGAAAATTGACGACAATCTCTTATTGAGAGTGCTATTTTTAGATGTCTCAGTTGGGTCTCCACACGTGTCATATTAGATGTTTGAACTTAGTACCTTCACAGTCATGTTTGGGCTGCTAATTCTGGATTTTTTTTGCAGTTATGCTACTGCTGGTATAACAATAAATAGACTGTACAGTCCGGTTCAATTTAGCGTGGATTGTTCTTGTGAACTATGAGATTTTAACATTATTATTGATTGATATATTATTTTATTTTGAAGGACATTGCTGCCGATGATCTTGCTCCAACCCACCCTATACGGCTTGGGCTGGCACTTAACTTCTCAGTTTTTTATTATGAGATCCTTAATCAGTCAGACAAAGCGTGTGGAATGGCTAAGCAGGTAAAGCTTTACTTCGGTGCTTTCTCCACCAGTTAGGTCTCTACATGTGTCTTTCTTGGTTTGGTGATAGTTAGATGAGTCGGAAAGATAAGTTTGATACCTTCCGCAGTGGCCCTTGGCATTAGAATATAAGATTCTGGTCATGGAGTCAGTTGCTATGTTGGTGCAGTTAATCGATAACGTTTGTTGACTTGCCCCATGGATGTTTAGACTTGATATAGTTCAGATGGACTTTGTTTTTCTTAGCCTTCACAATGCAAACATCTTGACATCCATCCATTCAGACTTTGATAATCTTAGAACAAGAGTTAGCTTTACATTTCAGCGCTGTCTTATTTCTTTAGAAAATTGTGGGAACCTTCTTAACATTCTATGGGGTCTATCAATTCTAATGACCCTACATCCTTCAGTAACATGGATGATGGGTCTTTTGTTTGATCAGGCATTCGAGGAAGCCATTGCAGAGCTGGACACTCTCGGGGAAGAATCGTACAAGGACAGCACTCTCATCATGCAACTTCTCAGGGACAATCTCACCCTCTGGACTTCAGACGCACAGGTAAAGTCCATATCTCTCATGGTTCTATCCGCATTTGTGGTGTGCTTCGTTTGCATCCTATGATCAACTTTCTATCTTTTCTTGCAGGACCAACTGGACGAGTCCTAGAGAAGGTCCGTGCCTCAGACATAAATGGTGGAAAGTTTCTCCCTGTGGAGGTGGGCTGCGAATGTCATTTAATCTCTATGCTGATGTCTAAAGAAGTGTGCTTTTGATGGTGAACCAGTGGTTTCTATAATTAGAGATCAAACCCTCCCTATTCTTCTTCATCTTTCATTTTCTTTTGTTTCTGAATGGACTGGCCACTGTAGTTCCCTTCTCGTACTTTTAGCAAGTCTTAAAATTTCTGTGTCTTGGTTTCCCTCAATGGGTTGCAGACTGTTCCATCGCGGTCTTCTTTTTAAAAGAACATACTCACAATTTAGAATACATCTTCTTTTTAAAAGAACATACACAATTTAGAATATGGACCTAGTAATTATAGGCATGGCATATGAGGACTGACAGTGACTGGTGTGAGTTAGATTAAAGTCTTTGATTCATTCAACAAGGCCTAGAGATAGAGCCAAATGGTCATAGCTGGCATTGTTCTTTATGTCTCGTTTTTTTTTTGTTCCGCTCCATCTTCTGGTATGATATGACTGCGGGTCCTTCCAGCCGTGGAGTAAGCTGTCCTTATCTGAGATAGCTGGTCCCTTCCATTAAGATATTTCAATTAACATTTAAATCAACAAAACACGGTCTTCAAATATGATAGTGTCCGCGTCCAACCAAACCAATGGTCGCTATGGAAGATTGAAAAAGTTAGGTGAAACAAGGTCCGTGCAACTGTCTCCTTCCTTTTTCTTCTTTCAAAGGAAAAAGGGAGGCCGCTTGAATATACTGCACGCTTGGATATTTCCTACAGGAGAATAAAGGAGCCAACCATGATCTCTTGTTTAGGCTTTGAATGCTTTTCAGTCAAAGGCCTGCCAATAGCTAAGTAGGCAAGAACGTTGTGAAAGAGCATGGTGAATATTCATTCGGTCTTATAGACATTAGAGACACGGGTGTGAGGTTCATTTCTTTTATGACTTCGTAGGAGTACATATTACAAAGTTTTTTTTCTCAATGTAGGGATGCTCTTGTAAATTGGGGAGTCAAGTGTCTTCCTCTCCGTGGTGATCTGCTTGAGCGACCATTAAATTTTTTGCTGGGAGCACCTAGGCCGGTCCCCTGAGATGGAATCACAATTTTGAGATACTCTAGCACTGGTTTTGAGTGTAGGGAATTTTGCCTCTCCTCTAGGAAGAAGGAGATGGAGACCAGTCTGCCTTGAAGGCCATGGATCATGCCATGGGTGGAGATTATTCCAGATCCAATGCTGCATGATATGAATCTCCGGCTTTCAGCACTTTCTTCAAGTTCCAAGAAGAGTTGGCCTCAGGTACCTCTCAATCCAAGACACCCAAAGAGATGGAGATATTGTCGATAATAGTCATAGATTCTTATGAATGCATGCATGGTTCCATGATTTGAGGTGTCCTTGATCCCCAAACCCCTTCTGATTTTAGAGTATCCCATGCCACCATATTTGATTCACCTGACTGATGACTATTTTTGGGAGTGAATAAAGAGTCTTAGAAGTTCAACGATTGTATTTTGCTAGTGGTTTTTTAGCAGTCTGAGAAGGACGATTAGAGGGAGCCCAAGGTACCTCACAGTGAGAGGGAGCCCTTCTCAGATCCATTTAGGCGTTCCATCTCTGCAATTTGTGAACTTGGGATACCTGCAAAGAATACCTCTGACTTTGATCGAGTCTCAAGACAGAGCCTGTAAAACTGCTGTAGAGCTTCTTTGAGGTTCATTAAGTCTCCTTATTGAAGATGTATTACTTTGCATCTGGGATGATACCCAAGCTTGCCAGAGTGAGCTGCAGAGTTCAGAAGCAGAGATAGAGGATGCAATACTAGGACAAAAAGGTAGGGGGAGAGGGGTCCCCCTGTCTCAGCCCTCCGTGTCCCTTAAAGTAGCCATTCAGTGAACCATTCACAGAGACAGAACCAAACAAAAGTGATGCATTTCAGTATCCATTCAATGAATTTAGAGGTATAACCTGCAGAAACCACGTTCTTCTCTACAAGGTCCTACTGACAGAGTCTAAGGCTTTGTGGACTAAGGCTCATTTCTTTGATAGCAATTGTTCTCCTTTTGTCAAATTTCAGCTAATAACTACAGAGCAACTGTGATGCCACTTTGATGAAAAAGCATAGAGATTTCACATGTACTTCTCATTATTAACTGGTCCCATACCTGCAAATGGACTTCCCCATTTAGATGTAAGGTTTAATAACAAATAAAACAACCCAGAGATACCAAGGAGAAGAAGATTTTGCTTTGGTATCATATCATCAGATATAAGATCAAGAACAAATATCCCAGTCCACGTTCTAGGCAAGTGGCTACTTGGAACTAACACTGCAGAGCCTAAGCTACTGTTGAACACTGCAAGTGCATGCTTAACTACACACAGTGTCATGGAATATGAAGTGCCAAACTCAAACACAATAAGGTTGTTGTTGAAGACCTATTACTAGTCATTGCATGGTTACCAATACTACACACGTAGACATGTATGATGGTTAATGCACTGGGAATGCACATAGGTAACTATTGCATGTCCATTGACTGTCATTGCAAAGGTACTGACACTCAATAAACGAATATGGGGTGAACACAATGGAGTGCACCAAAATGCAATGTCAACTTCCTACAATTAGGGTGTTTGCAACCAGGAGGGTGGGAGTACATCACTAGCCCTTCTCCACCTATATCCTCCAAAGACAATTAAAGATATGCTGTGTCAATGTATTAAAACTAACTTGTAAACTTGATTTAGATGCATGCACCATTAGTATTACTCTTCATTATGATTGCTTCCTAGTTTTTTCTCTCCCTGATGTGGAAAATGTAGATGAAAACAAAATTTACAACCAACACATTTCACTGAAGCCCAAGAATGTTCAACAACTTTGATTGACTCTATCTCATCTATGGAAAACAACAACCCAAATGAACAATGATGGAGGTGCATTATAATACAGATGCACAAAATGTTAGTATAAAAGATGAGCAATTGATCAAATTGATTCAAGTACATCTCTCAAGTCATAATTGAACATGTGAACATGGTCTGATTTTTGTGAGCACTGACCGGTAATATTTTCTGAGAAGAGAAGGCGGGAGATATTCACACCACCAGGCCCACAAGTTGAACAATCGAGTAAATAGTTATTTACACGATCTTGGAGGCTTGGAGCAGCGGCAATACACAAGGGAAAGACTGGCACAACACCTCGCAGCTTCTCAAAAACACAGCTGCAAGTAGCTTCATCGGCAGGGCCAGAGGAATAAACAACAGCCATCCCTATGATATATCCAACAAATCCTAGGCTAACTAGAGGGTGAAACTTGACCGTCTTTGTTGTCCTTACCCCCAGGAGAAAGCCGGCTTCCGTTCCTTTGGGAGGTCAACTCCTTGGGCTCCATGGCACCATCAGTAGGAACCATCTCTTCCTCGATAGGGAGGGTTCGCTTCGAGCCCTCCAGAGCTACACCAAGAACAATGTTGTCTTCAAGAGCAGGCCTCTGTTTTGTCTCAGGTTTTGGAGGAAGGTGAATATCGGCCTTACCACCACCTAACTCAGAGGCTGCTGCTGCTGCAACAGCACCGGACTCCTCCGGCAACTGCACTGTCCTCAATGTCTCCTTTAAACCATTTACCTTTTTGTTATCCGTCACATGCTGTTGCTCAGGTTTTGCTTCAGAGTAAGTTGAGGTTCCTGGATTTTGGTCATTCAGATCAGAAGAAGAGGCAGCACTGGCCTTCTCGCTATCAGGACCAGAACCTGATGGTGAAGCAGCCTTTTCATCCTTCTTTGTGTCAGGGGCTGATGCAGATCCAACCTTAGACTCAGAACTTAAGCTGCTAACTTCAATCTTGCCATCTTTCTCCTCGTTCACTTGAGCATTACCAGCACGATTTATAGGTTTAACTTTATCATCAGTGTTGCTTTTATAGGCTGGTGGCTCAATAAGAAGAAGGGGGCGATTTGCTGGTGCTCTAGAACGAGAGTAGATACTGTCACCCAAAGGCAGGTTATCTAAGTCAGTATCGCTGTATATTTTCTGTACTGTGCGGATAGGAGTGGCAAGTCTGGCCCGGTGGTGGCTTACAACTCTGAGAAGGTCCATCAGTATTGCTTCCTGTTTCAAGAATACTAAATAGTTCAATTCCACTGAGAAGAAAAAGCAGTAAGAACACTTGAAATGATCTGATTCAATTCACGGGAGCCTCACTCTTCTGAGATTGTGAAATACTAAATAAGACTAAAGAAGGTTTCTTAAGTGGAAGCAAGGATAAGAACAAATATATGTTCTCTTCGGTTATAGTTGCAGTAAATAGGAGGGAAGATGCATTTGAAAAAATGAAACATGCTCCAACAAAATACTGGAATTGGCTATTACCCTAAGGAGGGTAAAGACCTCTGCACAGAACTTGATTTTGTAAACCAATACCAGACCTAGTGCACTCTTTACTTATCGAGAAACTCCCGGCAAAAAAAATTGATAAATTGCCCCGTGGAAGGTAATGCAGTCTACATATAAAGTAATGCAAAAATTATATAATGATACAACCCTTTCAATGTGTTTTAAGATAGTGCATTTCTATACATTTGTTTAATGATATAATGCTTCACAATGGACATTGTTTTCTTAATAGTATAATTTCATTAGAAAATGTTTCATGATGCTAAATTTCTTTCCATTTGTTCTTTAATGAAATATCTCTTCTACAAAATATTCTGGTTTTCTACATTTGTTCTAGATAATTAAGTTGTTGATGTTCATTCTAAATGGAAGGGTACCTAAGACTACAAGTCAAGTGAAACAACAACTTAAGTGTTCAATTAACAGTTTTCTTTATCATTTAGGACATGCATGGGTTGAAGGATCCATAGAGGATGGGTTTGAAAGTATAAAGAAAATCCTCATTTAGGTATTTAAATTAGGAAGGATTTAGAGGGTTTTTGGAGGATTACTTCATCCCACCGAATCTCTCCATCCTTCTATTTCTCAATCCTCAAAAAGTGGGGATAAGGAGGAATTGTGTAAAAATTACAACTTGATCATTCAACTTATTAATAAGAAATAAATATTATACATCCTCCATTTTAATAAAAAACAATATTAAGTATATTAGTCTTCAAATAATACTATCTAATGAGAGCTATCTTATCCCTACCTTCCCCTCTCATTACTTCGTCTCTGAATCCCCTGGTAAAAAAACTTATTGACCACTACCATTGTTTTTGTTGTATTCTCCTTTCTTTGCTCCATGCATTATGCATATTTCTTAAAGAAAACGAACCATTAAGAAATAAAAGAAAAATAGTATATCATCTTCAAATATTTGTAAAAGACTTGTATCATTAAGGAACAAATAAAAAGTAATATACCTTCCCGAAACCTCTTATAGAAATAGTACCACGGAGAAGTAAAAGAAAAGAAATGTATCATCTTGAAAACATTTACAAGGATTCTTGTATTATTGATGTAATTTTCCCATAAGTTGATTAATAAAGATGACAAAAATTAAACCAGAAATAAAGACCTCAGCATCTATACTGAGGATCTACAGAGCAAAAAATAAAGATAAAAAAGTAAAACTTTTTTTCTCAAATTTGAATAATTAGATTGCAATGAAAATACAGCCAAAAAATGGTTAAGCAAAAGAGAACATTCATAAACGAATTAAGTCATGTCAGTCCACTCACCTTGACACAAAGATACTCTTCAAAATGAGATGTTTTCACAAAGCAAGAAATCAAAATCTGCAGAAAAGACAGATGAATGAGGTGACAATATTAGCAAAGCAAATATAATAATCAATTATTACAGATAAGAGAGAAAGTCTACTGCTCTAGCACGTTCATGATTAAAAAAAGGAACTAGGAAGAGATACAGCAAGTAATGCTCCAAATTATGAAATGGCATTAGTTTGTCAAGTTGCAAAATGACAATATCTGTACAGTGGTGTCTCTTAAACAAGTAAAATCAGACAATATTTGAGAACAAGAGGAAGTCTAACAGAACTAGGTTAGCATGGTGAAGTGATCCTTGAGATTGTGTAATACTATGCCAACAAATTTATAATCTATAATGGAAATGCTTCAGAATGGGTAAGTTTTATTTTCCTGGATATTCCATAAAAAAAGCGAGCGCTCAGGATTTCCAAAATTTCTTTCATTATATAATAATGCACAAACTACTTGTCAAACCCTATCATAGAGCTGAAGCAGCATGGAACTTGAAAAAGCATCTTTCAGAATATCTTCTTGATAGTTTTAAAGAGAAGATTAGGAAAAACTATGCAGTGGGTCAAGCTAATTTAAATATTGCAAGTGTATTTACCATGAGAGCTTGGTTCTCTGGATTGACATTCTCCAAAAATACTCTTCGGTGCAACCTTTGCTGTTCCACCTGAGGATTTTTAGCCAAAACTTTGCGCATATCGGCTACAATGCTCTGGACAAATTGAAGCCATAATCTCAGATATCATGACAAACAAGCAGAGCCACAAAACTAAATGGAGAGAATAGCAAGCACTTGAAGCATGATCCTCTTACATTAATCTTATTCACATCAAGGTGACTGATAGCAATGTAAGTTTTGATACGCCAATGAGTCTTCTGACTAAGATTCCTTACTACATTTACTGTAAACTTGTGGTTTGGGATGTGCACTGCTTCACGATCATCACCTCTGATTATTGTTGGAGACCACCAACCCACATGCTGAAATTATAAGTTGTACAACTAATAGGTGAACTTTTCTTTGTAAGCAATGCACCATCATTATAGGTTTAAAAGAAATTATATTCAAACCTCGACGGTACCAGACACTTCATAGCCATCTATCTTTGTCTGAATCCATTCATTGAGGACAAAAGGTCTTGTTGCATGAATCATGACACTAGATAGGAAGTTTGTAAATATCTGATAATCAAGACAATATAAATCAAATTTCAGAAGGTTCAACCAGTCAGCAGCCTCTGAAAAAAATAATCTGGTAAGAAAATCAATAAATGCCAGATACAGCTAGAAGGAAGAATCAACTAGTGCAATTCTCAGGACGTACCTCACGACCAGCAAGTGTGATCAATACTGTACCAAGGCCTCCTGCAGTCAGCCACTTTTGGGTAGAGAAACCCAGCAATTCCATGAATAATGAGACAGCGGCAACCCAAACTGCTGAATAAATAGCTTTTCCAGCAAAACTGAATCCCATCTGCAGAAAGAAATAGTATTTCTTCAAATGATGCATATCCAATTAAAACCCCATATACCTTGGACTATGCTAAGTATTCATTGGTGAAGAAAAGCCACAAAATATCATATATGACAACAAAGGGAATAATTATCTGTAGAAACTGTTCACACTTTCTAAATATGTTCAGGCCCATAAGACGCAGAATAGAAGCTTATGAAGTAGGAAGAGCATCAATAAGCGTTGGAAAGAAAAAAAAGAAGAAGCTTACAGTTCTAGCATCATTTGCTTCATTTGTCTCCGCAAAGAACTTTTGTGCTTGTTGAATCAGGCTGATAAAATGCATGGCCACGTCAACCAAACCGCTCAACAGGATCAAGAGCTATGAAAATGGGTTTATAGAAGTTCCATTGCAGGTCTGTATTCAGGTTACAATAATGTGCTACTCATTCGATGTGAAACAAAGATTCAGTTTTCTAGAAAGTCAAAAGAGAAAAGAAAGTTGAGAGAAATATTTGGTTTAGAAGTCAATGCCTAAACACCGTTTGTCAGTGCCACGAACAGATCATGGGGAGTTATTTATCATGGTTTAAACATGAGAAGTATCACTATCTTTATGTTGTTGTAAAGATAAGGTATGATTTCTTAGTTGATTCTGCTGCCTATACCAAGTAAAAACCAAAACTTTTCATCTCTTTTAATTCACAAAATATATTTGTGATGATAAGACAGGAATGCAAACAAAAAGATTAACTATCGAAAAAAAAACTAAACTTTAGGTCATTTTCAATTTTAGCACGAACTTTTTCTGACCTAAAAGTACTTGAACTTTGACCGTTACCAATTTTAGTCTGACATGATATTTTATGTATAATGTGGCATAATGGATCTTGTTGCTTAAAAAAAGAACAAACCTCTCTCACTTTATCAAAAAAACAAAGCGAGGGCCATCAAACTCCCACTCTAATTGCATTTTTCATATTTTAAACCAGAAAATTCTTTTATGTCACACCAGCTTATATTGATGGACAGTATGATATAGGGCCAAACTTTGTAAAATGGCCAGAGTTCAGGTATTTTTAGGACAACAGAGGAATAAGAAAATTGAGATCAATCCTAAAAATCGGTCATTTTTTTATTACTATTGAAAACTAAAAGAAACCATTAAGATTATTACTAAAAGCATACATACCTTGATAAGCAATAAGCAAATGCCATGACAGTAGATAACGATCGTGCAAAAATAAGAAGACGATGCTTAACAGCTTGACTAGCAGCAGTAGGTAGGACTACTGGATCCAGTGCTCTGGTAGAATATGTTGTGCCACAGTTAGTACAAATAGTTAATTATTATTATGCATCTGGGTTTGAATTCTAAAAGTAGTATTTGGCAGAATGACCACCTGCAAATGAGTGTCACACCAGACCATACAAGCAAAGGCTGTATATATGAGATCATAATGTTGTGTGTGCTGCTCTTCTTCCAACTATTATCGGACCTCTAAAACAATAATCAGATAAGAACAATAAGATGCTGAGAACATAAAATCCACACTCCAAGAACGTGTCCAAATTAGTGTTTACATTAAGGAAGATGACTCTGACAAGGCGAATCAGGGGAGGAAGCCCCCATGCAGCAAATGCAACCATACCAATTGCAGGGATCAACTTTAATGTAAGAGGATTTCCAGACAAAGCATCATATGACCTGTGTATAAATCATAATGTATGTTAGAATCATTAGCATCGGTAGCGTATTAAAATGTAGGACAAAGAGTCCAATGTAATAACTTGAAGTTTGAACTGATTAAATGGATTCTTCAATATATGCTTGCCTTTTCAGGGCAAAGCCAGCAGCTTTCAAAACAGGGACCTCCTTACCACCACCTGATGGCAGGAAAGACTGGCATATAAAAATATTACGTCTAGAAGAAATGGGGCATATCAGCCCATGCCTTGTAGTCAAAAGACGTTTATTGTGAGTAGTGTGTCGCTGCAGATGCCAAAGACAAGAAATTTTAGGACTCTACCAATAATGCTAATAAGAAGATGTAAATATATGCAGATTTTCATTAGAAAAAGGAAAAGAAAAAAAGATGTAGATGTAGGTGCATTTAAAAGGGTTGCAAATGAAATATTCAATATATAGCCGGTACATATTCTATATACCCATCTTTTTGAGAAATACACGTAACCCCCACAGAGGACTTGGACAAATGAAATATATGCCAGCCAATAGAAACATTTCTATATTATAAATTGAATATTCATACCAAAGCATTTAATGGAAGATTGATATGCACTAAACTTAATTGGCAGCGCCGTTCAACACTCTGCAAAACATTAAAGCATGTATAGAAAATTTTAAGGAATGTGATTATTTTCAGAATTCAAAAAAAAAAAATACTTGCACATGCCAGTTTATGGAACTGCAGTTTCATGCCCAGTGCACAGGCACAGAAGACATATACATGTGTGTGTTCTTTTACCCACATGTACTCGAGTCATTCTTGCAAGAGGATCAAAGAGGGAAAGGGAGAAATATTATGTATGGTTGCATGTGAAACAAGGTACTCACATAGCTTTGGTAGTTAAATCTTGGTTCAAATAGAACACACTGTTCATGGGACAGCTGCACAAAGCTAGCATGAGCCATCACAAAGAGAAGGTGTTATTAGGGAGACAATGGCTGACGCGGGTCTATCAGTTATACATTTGTCCCTTGTAGCTCGAAGGGCAGGATATCAAAGAAGAAAGTGCCCACTAAGGGGAAAATTTAACACCTGAGAGCATTTTGAAAAATCAGTCAGCAGGCAAGAAAAAATAACTGATGCTATGCATATCATCTGCAGGATTCTGAGCAACTAAGTCTTGTGGATAGACATTGCACAGCAACTACGAATTAGCAAGCACTGTATTTCTTTCTGGAAATTACATGACATGATTTTTAGCTTAATAGAGTATAATCCAGGCATTCATTACAGATAAGTAATCAACAAACATCAGAAGCCTTAAATAAAGAGATCATGATATAAGATGTGACAATTTTAGCCCAGAAAAGAACTGTTGGTATGAGTAGGAAATTTCAGTATCACTACACCATGATTACAAACAACTTTTTGGTGTAATTGATAAATGCTTTACTTATCATTCAAAACAGATTAAGAAGACCGATTTTTATTGTAAACAAGATATTCATTGATTGAGTTGCAGCAACAGTGGTATTAGAAACATCAAAATATGCCCATATCCTTAGAGTATCATTCAACAACCATATAGTGATGTCTTCAGGAAAAAAAATCTAGAAATTTCTTCTCCTGCCACAGCTCCCTAAATTTTATTGGAGGACAAGCTTAAGAACTAAATATCATCGAATCAGGACAACTGAAATGTTCACATGAACATCATACTGCCTATAATAATATATCTAATGTCTAGGGACAGAAAACTAGTGAATCCAAAACTTTTCATCTTCTGTGAGACACTTTGAACTATCAGCCGGAAAAGGCACTGTTCCATTTTCCGTTAATGGGAAAAATTTCTAAATAGAAAGAAAATGGATCTTATGTATGTATGATGTCGCTTTTCTAAGAGAAAAAATGTGCTTAAAAACTGATATTAGGCTAATAGCATCAGATAACTAATATATATGGATGCTACCATTTTGCTTCACATCCGCCATATTTCTCACCCAGTTGAAGAAGGGAATCATTTGTTGAAAAACTCAGAGATATTATCAACGAAAACCTTAGGTTATGGAATTTCCAACGGTCTGTCACCATTGACCCCACTTCAAGCTCTCCTATTGTCCATGGACGGGCAATAAGCAATCAAAACACAGCATAACACGCGGCTTAGAGGCAATATTGAAAATCAACGAGATAAATCCATCAGTTAGAGTTCCATTTCTCCCGGCCAACAATACAATAAAGAAACACAAGAAGCAGCAATTTTCTTGGGAAACGAGCTGGGATACCTACACAGGATACTTGAAGAGCCAATCGTGCCCAATCCGAATGGGAATAATGGTTCGGTTACGAAACAGGACAATGGAGATGAGACGAGAAGACAGTTCCGAGAATGCCTCTTTCTTCCCCTATGAGAAGTGAGAACCTCCAAATGAAGAGGAGGGAGGGAGGAGCCAAGTTTGCCAGGAAAGCGACAAAGAAAACGAAAGGATATTGCCAAATTACGCGGTGTGCTATCCAATACACGGCCGCCGACGTGGACCAATCCGCTTCCGCAATGAAACTAGTAGGGGCATTTAAGAAATTACGGTGAGATTTTTATGTGGCGGACAGACAAAGTCACAACCCGTAAAGAAAAAGTCTTCGTCCCTTATCCATAATCAAAATGACCCACCAATCAAATATTTTATTAATTAAATTATTTATTTTTTAATCAAGTAAAATAAAAAAAATACATATAAATTAATTATTAAATGAAAATAAATATTTATTGAAAAATATTCTATATTAATTTATATCCATATATAATTAAGATTAATAAATTATATAATTATTTCGATATGATTAGGAAGAAGATTTTTTCTTATCTAACAAAATACAAATATAGTTTTTGTGTATTATTATAATATATTATATATATTATATGTATGTAAGTATTTAAATTTATAATAATTTAATTTTTTAACTTAACTTATAAATAATAAAATATTTATAATATTATATGCATACAACATTTATATATTTTATGAAGTGTATTCATATTTAATTTGGCACGTGTAAAAATAAACCACATTTTTTTATTTCTTATTTGGGTGGAGAATGAGGACGAAGAAGGGCCATTGGAATTATTTGATGGATGTGCATCCACTCGCTCTCCATATACAATAAGGGGAAAATCAATATCTGTTATGGTCCGTGGAAAAAATATTTTAGTCAGTTTGGGCTGGGCCTAATTATGATTGTACATGCGTAGTTCCACGTGAATAATTTATTAAATCTTATTAAAGCTAAAATTATATTTTAAAAAATATGTTTTTATCTTTGAACAATACGAAAGTTTATCATTTTTATTTAATATCTCGATTAAAATAGAATACACATTATATTTTAAGGTTTTTTTATTTTGTGCACTTAATAAATTAAATATTAGTAACATAGATTATAGGGAATAATGTTTGAATGTGAGTTTCTCATGTAATCTACTAAATTAAATTAGTAAAATAAAAATAATTAATATAAAAATAGTAATTTAGGAAAGTTTTGATACTCGTCCATGCATTAAATGTCATCCATTATAAAGATTCAATTTAGAACACAATATGAATGGCAATACTTCAACTAGTCATCCAAATTATAATTTTACAATCAATAAATGTAAACTAAGGATATTAATTTCTACTAAATAAGATAATATTAATTTTATTATTTATTTAAAATGTAATTATTATAATATAAATTTTCTATACAAATTTTTATTTAAATTTTAATAAATTAAAACATGATTTTTTAGTTCATGACATTATTATTTTTTAAAAAGTTGTATATGATTTTTTTTATATTATAATATTTATATTTAAAATAAAATAATAAAACTAACCTTATTTTGTTTGATAGAAAAGTTTTAATACTTTTAATTCATATCTTCAAGATACTTGGTGCCCTTTTTATATAAATTAGAAGTAAGTACCTCTCAAAACCTTTACATATAGTGTGTTAAGTTTGGTACATAATCTTCATGTAATTTTGCTCTAATAGAGTTACATTAAAATTCATCGAATTCATGAAAATTATGTAAGTGTTATGCTTAATCATTCCAAAATTATACCATATTTTATAATTGACACCAATCCAAATATTCTATTAGTTATTAGTATGCTGGACAATGTCCATTTTATATGCACACTCCCCAATTAATTAATAAATGCTAAATGTTAATTGTTAGAGTAAATAACAATTTTATTAAAAAAAACATACGTTATATTTTAGTAAAATATGCTAGTCAAATTGAAAATAATTTTAAAACAAAAATTTTCTTACAAAAAATTAAATCCAATTATTGTAAGTAATAATCAAACATTATAACAAATTGACAACAATAAATCAAATTAAGAATAACTTTAAATGATGATGTAATATATTCCTTATTAATATCTCACATTATAATTTATATATAAATATATTATTTGATTTAAATTCCGTATATATATAAACATTAAATATATATATATTTACTTATCATTATAAATTTTGTTTTTAATTAAAATATTAAACTAATATATTACCCAAATATAATATAAAATTATATATTTTAAGCTATTAATAAAAATTATATACATTTTAAATTAAATAAAAATATAAAAATTATAATAATATACTAATTTTTACTCATAATTTTGTTAAATAAATATTATATATAATTTTTAAAGTTTATATAAATTTATATATAATTAGTATATATTATAATATTAATATATAAATTAAAATATATAAAATTATTAGTGACAATATTATAATATAATGTAAAGTAAATTAATTATCGTCTAGAGTATGATTTTAAATGTTCTAATTAGAAAAGTTTAATTTATAAAAATATATTAGTTTTATACTATAAAATAAATATTATCTACCTATATCCACTAATGTTCATTTAATATGATATTAAGAATGATATTCATTAAAATAAAATTATTTATCCAAAATTTCATAGCTTGTTTAAACAGGGTGTATATATATATTTATATATTGGTTAACTTACCATTCCATTTGAATTCGGTTTGGAGCGCTTTTCAACGTTCCTTATTTTTGAATACCTGCCATCTGCACCGTCTCTTTCACTCCCCCCGCCGCACTGCACGTCCTTCCCGTATAATCTTCTCTAGGATTTCCGGAGTTGAAGATGGAGAGCTCCAATGGAGCAGCAACGCCACAGGAGAGGGATTCGTCTCAGTGCGTTAGGGTCGCAGTCAATGTACGCCCCCTGATTACAGCGGAGCTTCTCAATGGCTGCACTGACTGTATCACCGTCGTTCCCGGTGAACCTCAGGTGCTATTGCCACTCTCCTTGCTCGGATTTATTCTGCGGAACCTACTCTCCTTTTCTATTTTACTGTTTGAACTATTCCGAAGCCTAAATTGCGATTTTCCGCTCATTTTATGTTGTTAAACATCTCAAATCTGCCAACATGTACTCTGAACTCCAATATAGTGATATGAAGTTAATGCACTGCCGAAGCTGTGGATTTTTTGTTCGAATTTGATGTTCATGTTGCTGATCCCGTGATGCATAATCGATTAGGTTCGAATTGGATCACATGGGTTTACTTATGACTATGTGTATGGGAATAAAGGATCGCCTTCGTCATCTATCTTTAATGACTGTGTTGCGCCACTTGTGGAAGCTCTCTTCCATGGCTACAACGCCACTGTTCTTGCATATGGCCAGGTTCTTCACCTTTCTTTCTCCTTTTGATTGCTTTCATCACGCAGTGCAATTTTAATTATGTCTTGTATATGTTTCCATCATGTGACTATTCTGCACTATCTCCACATATGTCTTGAAGACTGGCTCAGGGAAGACGTACACTATGGGGACTAACTACAATGGAGATGAAAGCAGTGGTGGCATTATACCGAGAGTAATGGAGGCCATCTTCCATTATGTTGAAACCATGAAAGATTCTTCGGAGTTTCTGATTCGTGTCTCATTTATTGAGGTAATGGTATCTTTGATCCTGCTTTAGTATTTATATACCAAATCTTTAAATAGTTCTTATTGAGTATTACCTTTTGTGTTTCAGATTTTCAAGGAGGAAGTTTTTGACCTCCTCGATTCTAGTCCTTCCATCTCTAAGGTTGAAGGAGCTCACCCTTCAAAGATTGTAGGAGCAGCAAGAATTCCTATTCAAATAAGAGAAACCGTGACGGGAGGCATAACCTTGGCAGGAGTCACTGAGGCAGAAGTGAGGTCAAGGGAAGAAATGACATCTTATCTTCTCAGAGGTTCTTTAACACGTGCCACTGGGAGCACGAACATGAATAGCCAATCAAGGTGTTAAGATAAAGAGTTACTTTTCAACAGTTCATTTATTATTAGCCTTTTAACTTTTCCCAGCCTTGAACCAATTCTCTAAAGTAATGTTGTTTTCTTTCATATTACTCTTTGTTTATCTAGACATTATACTGTTATTATGAACTCTATAACCTGGTTTTTTACCCTCTTCATGAACATTTGCAGCCGTTCACATGCCATTTTTACCATTTTGGTTGAGCAAAAGAAAATTTTGGGAGGATGCAATGACAATATTGGTGAGGACATCTTGTGTTCGAAGCTTCATTTGGTAGATCTTGCCGGATCAGAAAGAGCAAAGAGAACGGGAGCCCATGGAATGCGACTCAAAGAAGGTAGAATATTGATTTTTTTTTTATGTTGGAATAGTTACGAATGACATCGATAATTATTTGAATTTTGCTTAGGTATCTAACCTTTTATATAAAACTGTGCCCGTGAGATCAAATTGATGGTGTATCAAAATATTTAATTTAAAATGGTTTTATGTTTCATGGTTTATTCTACTATGGTGGCGCTTATGCTGGAAATAACATTTTTACAAGGACAGTTAGGTTTCTCTGTCGGTTGCTTTATTAATTTGAGACAAAAATGCTCATCAGTTGGTTCGTCTTTCTTGTAGGTATTCATATTAATAAGGGATTATTGGCCCTTGGCAATGTAATTAGTGCCTTGGGAGATGACAGGAAACGGAAAGAAGGAGCTCATGTTCCATATCGAGACAGCAAGTTAACACGGTTGTTACAGGCATGCCCCTAACAAATCTCTAACAAATTTGCTTCAGTCTTTTGTCCCATATTATACGTAAAAATACATTTTGTTTAACTTTTTGCTCAAAGCAAAGTCACACAAGCTGTTGGTGTCAACATGCCCTTTTCAACGATTTGAACCTTGTAGCTTCCTATATAACCGGGAGGATGGATGGTCTGTAAGGGATAAAAGATCTGTTTGAGTCCTAGTAAAGGACGAAGTGTGGCCATCAATTCATGAAAATGGTGCAACTTTAATGTCTTCTCAGTCATAGGACAGCTTAAAGTAAAGTTCTCACGTCATAAAGAGAGTTTTCCTTGTAAACCTTTTCTTTTATTTCTGTATTTAGGCCATAGGCTGACAATTTCTTTCTTGAATACCTAGGATTCCCTTGGAGGAAACAGCAAGACCGTGATGATAGGTAAGAAATACATGATTATATAATTATGGACCAAATACAGCTCATACGTTTCAGCTCATATGTATTGCTTTTAGCATGTGTGAGTCCCGCTGACACAAATGCTGAGGAGACTCTTAATACCCTCAAGTACGCAAATCGTGCCCGCAACATTCAGAATAAAGCCATTGTATGCTTCTTGTCAGTTAAAATTTTCCTAGTTTATTAGCACTTTCTTTTTGGTATCTTAATTTTTCTATGCTTTTAGATCAATCGTGATCCCATGGCTGATCAGTTGCAAAGAATGCGGAGCCAAATTGAGCAACTGCAATCTGAAATTTTGTTCTATAGAGGTGATGTCAGTGCCCCATTTGAAGAACTACAGGTTGGATGATGTACATGATTTTCGGCTTTCGAATCCGATTAGTCATCTCAAGATCCTTAAAATAATTTTTTTCGGTAGCTTTTGAAACACAAGGTATCTTTGCTTGAGGCCAGCAACATGGAATTGCAAAGGGAACTTCAAGAACGCAAAATATCTTGTGATTATCTAGCAGGACGTGCTATTAATGCTCAGGTATCTAGTGCATTTTAGAGGCAACAAGCAGTACTATCCCAAACTGCTTCTTTCTTTGAATGCCATTTCCATTTTACTTCGAATGCTGTTATAGATATGATGATTTTATTACTGTGTATATATCAGGTTGAAAAAGACAAGCTCATAATGCAAATTGAGTCGGCCCGAAATGGAAAATCTTGGGATGATATTGATACTTATCCAGATAAGGTCTCAACTCTTTAGTGGATGGATTATCTTTTAAAGTCAATTGGATGTTCATTCACTCGTTGATTAATTTATTTATGAAATATATGTAGGAATATGATTTGATAAATAATTATGTATCGAAAATCCAAGAGCTAGAAGGTGAATTGCTTCGCCTGCAAAATTTGCCCCATCCACATTATCGTGCTACTGAGAGCACTGACTCAGATGTTGATGGGCTGAATGTCACCAATGGATATTTCACATGCTTGAATGAGCTGTCATCCCATCCTAGTGGCAAAGATCTGTATATTTCAGGTAAAATCTTCTATTTATTTTCAAGAAATAAATGGCTACTTGCATGCAATCGGGGCTATTTAGTTATTCTTACACAAATTTATTTATTTATAATATTTTTGGCCTTGAGTAACACCATATTAATTGCTCACTCGATGATATTGAGATCACCCATGCTGGTACCATCAAAAGTATGCCTGCCATGGTCTTTTGCATTTTTATGGTGATTATCTCAAACTTTTCCTTTCCATTTCCTTTGGCTAATTCTTATTTGAAGAAGGCATTCATGTTTCTCGTGAAACAGATTATATTGGTGTCAAAGAGAAGGAAATGGAGCATTCAGACCTTCAAGAAAAATTGGGAATGGAGCTTAAAGAATTAGACGAGAAACTGGAAGAGAAAGAGGTGATTTGCCCCATGAACCCATGCTCTTCACAATTTTTTTCAGAACTTGTAACACAAAGTAAAATTACTTATAAAAACCCATTAATTGTCCTGTTTCATCTTTGTTCTCTTACAGGCAGAAATGAAGCGTTTCGCTGCCGTTGATTACTCTATTATTAAGCAACACTATGAAAAGAAGCTTCTTGAAATGGAGCATGAGAAAAAATCTTTGCAGGTCAGTATGTTTGATTTTACTGTGGTTATGCCTTTGATAATGTAGTATTGATCATTTTTCTTTTGTCTCACAGAAAGAGATTGAGGAACTGAAAGGTAATCTAGCCAATATTTCATCTACATCTGACGATGGGGCACAAAAACTAAAAGAAGAATATCTTCAAAAGCTTAATTTTCTCGAGGCACAGGTAAACTTTAAGTTGCTTCATCCTCTGTAACTGCATGATTCATAGAAAACAAAATACCTCTATCTTTATCTTATAAAAGAGTTTGACAGCATCTAAATCTTGGTTTACTCTTTAATCCAGGTTTCAGAATTAAAGAAGAAACAAGATGGTCAAGCTCAAATTCTACGCCAAAAACAAAAGAGTGATGATGCAGCAAGGAGGCTGCAAGACGAGATCCAAAGAATAAAATCTCAAAAAGTAACAAGTTTCAGGAGAATTTATTATTATAATTGTATCTACAAACATGCAATTCTTTTATGTTATTTTTCTTCATTTGGCTCTATTAGGTTCAATTGCAGCACAAGATCAAGCAAGAATCTGAGAGCTTCAGATCTTGGAAGGTGGCACGAGAAAAAGAAGTTCTTCAGGTACCAAGACTGAAACTGTCGACTGAAAGAAGTTTAGAAATTATTGGTTGAGTCAACCATCATATAAAAGGCTTTCATTTACATCATGTAAAACTTCTTTTTCAATTGTGGTCTTCTCTTATGCCCTATCTTCCTTTAATGTGGCTAGTTTCATACTTAGGCCAATCTATCTCATATCAACATGACTTGAAAATTTTGCATTTCTGACTTCTGTTTCCCTAGAACTTTCTTTATTGTATATGACAATAAGCATTCATGTGATGTGTCATGTCATTGATTAAACAGCTGAAGAAAGAGGGAAGGAAGAACGAGTACGAGATGCATAAGTTGCTGGCTCTAAATCAGAGACAAAAAATGGTAGTGGCCCCTTCCTGTGTAATGTGGTTACTCTGATGATCAATTTCTTATATGTTTACCCTTCTCAGCCTAATTCTGATGTCCCTATAATCATGTTTCTTGATAGGTTCTCCATAGAAAAACAGAAGAGGCTTCTATGGCTACAAAAAGGCTTAAGGAACTATTGGAATCTAAGAAAACTTCCTCTCGTGAAACCAGTAACTCCGGACCTGGAATTCAGGTATCTATCAATGGAAAGATCAACTACATTTTTAGCCATAAGTAGAAACAAGAAACTAGAACGGGTATCTTATTATCTATGGTCCTTTGTTGCATATACTTGAATGCCATGTTATCTATATGTACAATTTGGGGTTATATTGACACTGAAATATTAAATTACATTTGCAGAAACTCTAAATGAACTTGACAGTGTATCTGATGATTATCTGCATTAGAACATTTCAAATCCATCTTTACTTATTTCTAATATTCCTTTCCTTTTGCAGGCTCTCATGCAGGCCATTGAGCATGAGTTGGAAGTTACAGTACGGGTACATGAAGTGCGTTCTGCCTATGAGCATCAAATGGAAGAGTGAGCCCCAGAGTTACTTGAAACTAGGAAGAATAGTTTGGGATAAATGTTTAGCATACTTATTGAGAAGTATTGTTTTTTCAGTTAATTCTCAAAGGGTTTCCAAAAGGTTGCATTTCAGAAGGAACATCTTGGTCAAAACTTAATGGAAATATTAAAAAAATGATATCATGATTAGACTCATTTGGCTTAACAAAGAAAAAGTACATATGAAAATAATGTTTTTTCTAGTTAGAAGATAGTCTAACTTAGAGTATGAAGTTCTCTTTCAGGACAATTGATCGGAATCATGGAAATTTAGTCTCTCCAAATGAATCTTATCCACTAATTCATTTTTATTAATATTATGTATTTATTTAATTGTAAAGTTAATATGATCCATCAGGAGATCTAAAATGGCAAAAGAGATTGCTCGATTGAAGGAAGAAGCACAAATGCAAAGGAAAGCAATTGTGAGGTGAGGGGTTTTCTTTTTTTTCCCATCATAAGGTTGCTTCAGTTTTTAATTTTTCAGAAAATTCAGGTTATGCTTAATCCGCCTTGATTATGTTAAAAAAACCAGCAATTGCCCTCAAGGAATGTCGCCTGGTGCCAGAAATTCAAGGATTTTTGCCCTTGAGAATATGCTCTCCTCATCTTCTGGCGCATTGGTTTCTATGGCATCTCAGCTCTCAGAGGCCGAGGAATGTGAAAAACGTTTCAGTGGCAGGGGGCGATGGAACCAAGTTCGTTCCCTTGCAGAAGCGAAAAATCTCATGAATTATCTGTTTAATATAGCATCCTCCTCAAGGTATTAATTTTGAGTTGTACTTCAAACTTAAGCCTGCCTTTATCTTCAATTGCCGTCTAAGGAATTATGATATGCAGCTGATGCAGAAATTTCTTGGAAGATTATTAACTCTTGTTCTTTGGTCGCTTAGGTGTCAATTACGAGACAAAGAAGTTGATTGCAGAGAAAAAGACTCTGAAATACAAGATTTGAAAGAAAAGGTCGTCAAACTCAGCACTGTCATTAGACAGATGGAAATGCAGAAGGCAGAAGCAGAACTTATTCAACAGGTGAAATCACAAGTTAGTGGCTCTTAACTGAAGGATTTACATGTCCAAATCAATAACATTCTGACTGCATTTTTCGACTATGTTTAATATCTCTCTTAAAGTTAACCATTCTGTCATTGATTTGCAGCAGAACATGCTTATGAAGGAGCAGGAAAAAACAGTTAGTTCTGGAGGTTCTGATACGTCTTTTGGAACTCGTAGCTACAGCTTACGAAGACAGGTGAGCCCGTCTTTTTAAAAACTGTAGATGAATGTTAATCCCTTGCAAAAAGGGATCATTTTAATATAGCAATATGGTCGAGATTGTCTTTAGTTCTCCAAAAAGATTGATTCCTAGTGGGGTTGAATCCATAAGAGGCATGAAGATAGGAGAATGCTGAGCTTGTGGGTTCAACTGAATCTGAATGGTACAAATGGTTTTTGAAAATTAAAATTATTTAAAGGAAGTATTCATGGTTTTGATATCACTTTACTAGAGAAGTGGTAGGAGAGACCTCTGCCAATGCAATGGTTTATGTTAAGTCTGCCAAATAGTTCCTTCTCGTAGATACTCACTCGCATGCTGGCTTCTTAATTATTCTATAACCTCGAGAACAGGAACTTAGGAATTCTATCCATGCGCCGGAGGACATGGACACATCAGAATCGGAAGCTTCTGACTGTGACAATCCTGATGATGATGATGGCGAGTGGCCAGTATGCTCCTGCAGTGCAAAGTCTCAATGCAAAACTTCAAAATGTGAGTGTAGGAGCATGGGAGCTGTCTGTGGGGCTTCCTGTGGATGTACCTCAACAGTCTGCAACAACCGAGAAACACATGCGAATGTCGCTTCAGTGACAACGGATGACAGTCCTAAAGAGGACAGCTCAGAGAAACCCTCTGAGCTCATCTCTCAGGGTGCTTCCCTCCTTCAGAGTGCCTTTGGCGAGAAGCCTGTAGCTCACAATACTGGTGACAGTGGATCGAAGAGAAAGCCATTGTCAGATATCGGGAATAAGCCTGTAAGGCCAATTCTCCTATTTCCAACTCTTCCTTAAACAGTGAAAATAAGGGGACTGTTAATGTGATTCTACCTTTTGCAGGTCAGGCCTGATGATTCCAAGCGCAATAGGAGGAAGAAGTGGGGCAAAAAAGCAGCCGTACAGCTCGTCCCCGTCGCTCCCCCTCCTGCAGATCAACCCAAAACCATCAGCAGCGAGGATGTGAAAAAACCCGATGAATCTATCGCTATCAACAATGGCTTGCCCCTGAAGCTACCAAGGGCGATGAGGGCCCGGGGTCCAGGCAGTGTAAGCACCAACAACACTCTCAGGGAGCGGAACAACGATCCGCCAAGGAGCCCTCCTCGAAGGGTCCCTACATCTGATGAGAAGGAGAACTTAAGATGACACATCAGATGCCTGCCATACACACGGAGCTTGGTGGCGCCAAGCAGCCTCCTTCCAAGGGTCAGGGTCAGTGGGCTGGTTGGTGTATTTGATTAAAGGAGTTCAATTCACCCACTAATTTGTAACGCCCTTAAATGTGAAAATAATAAATCATTCCTCGAACTTCTTCTCTTGTTACATAAACATCCAACAGGTTTAACCGTTGCTGCTTCGTGCAAATTCACCCAGAACGTTTCTTTTTGTCACAGCAACATCCAACCACTTATGTTTTAAACTCTTCTGCTTGCTGCAATTGAGTCCCTCGCTTCATCTCCTACCTCCTGTAGAATGTATGTAACGTGTTTGGGCTTTTTGTACCTTACCCTTGAACAGGCGAGTGGATATTGAGAGACAATGTTCAAACTTTCACCAATCCTCACCGCGTGTGAAATGCGTAATCCTCGACGAGCTGATCCACATATCAGGCATCTTCCGTCTCCGGCAACGCCACAAGCAGGTGGCGGCGCCACGCCTGGTACTCCTCCGACGTAGCCCACAGGTTTTGGCTGGATACCGAAGACGCCCTTCCCGTGCTTCTGCCGCAAGCGTCTCTGGAATCTTCCCCCGGGATCACCTGTGGCTAACGACAGCCTTCCGCGAAGGTATTAAAAAAATCAATGCATACCGATGAACTTATCTTCAACTTTTTAAAATATCGCATCACGGTATATTTTAAAATTCTCCTCCTTGTCAATTATGTCACGTTACATTAACTTCCAGAATTTCTTGTATACGCAATCACGATGATGAAGACGAACAAGATTCAGGTTGTCCCTTTCCTTCAAATTTGCGTCCATCTTCTTCTTACTAAATCGATATATATATTCATATTATTTGTGATTCTGGCTGGGTTCGCTGTATTATTAGCTTGACAATCAAAGGTTTGGCCTTAAAGGGTATTCTTTATCTCGTCAACGCTGCATTCTTAGGGTTGCTTTGAATCGTCGCTTCATCTCCAAAAGTTTGAGAGGCAAGGCAAGAATTGGCGAGGTTTATATCTTCTTCCGGCCGGCTCCTGTTCAATGTCAGTTTCGAATATTCTACAGTTTTGGGGAGGGGGTTTCGTTTTAGAGGGAACATTGCTTGAAGAATTTACTAGAAAAAATTTTCTATTTTTTGTTGATATTACATTCTGAATATTACTGAGAAAAAAACATGGAGGAGTTGTGTTTCTTTATTTTCTTTTACTGTCGCGAATGATGATCGCTTATGGAAGCTACAACAATTATCTGGGTCGTCCTGGATGACCATACTAGGCAAATTTGGGGTTCTCATATCTAGGGGATTTCCACTTCTTCTACTCTTTAGATTTATTCAGAATGTTATGCCAAAGGATTGAATATGAGCAGGAATGTTCAAGAAAATTGTTGACTTGAAAAGTGAATCAGATATTGGACTCTTCAGCTTATTTATATTCAGAAGTAGTTATTGTTTTTGGTCAATGTTGTATGGTTCGTCAGGATGTTATGTTGAGCCATGTTATGTTTGCTTGTTGGCTGATGTTCTTATTTTTCTCATAGCAGGTAGAGATTTTCGAATCCTTTATCCATTTGGAGTATATGGCTGTGTTATTTACTCTCCCATGGTGGGTTTCTGGTGGGAAAGGGAAGGGGTCAAAGATCTCTACTGCACCCTCTCCAAATTCTTCTTCTGAGATAAGTTCCTGGGAATCTGACACCCTCAAATTTCCTCCTCCTAAAAGGAATGCAGCCGCTCCTTCAAGGAACATAAAGCCCAAGTGGAGGAGTAGAGAGGAGCGGAAGATGGATAGGGAATACGATGTAGTCCTAGTGCCTCCTGATGGTGGGTGTATATCAGGGTCTGAATCTGATGACTCGGATTGGTCAGTTGGGTGGCTCGAGCCTCACGGGCCTGGGTTTCAAAGTAATGATGAACTGGATGATAGCTTTGCCGTGCTGGTCCCTTGTTATGGCCGTGTTAGAGATGACTTGGTGGAGGACTCAAGAAGCAAACTCCTGAAACTTGTAGGGAATATCACTGAGATTTATCCTGCCGGTATGTTTCTATGTGACCTCCTATCTTCCCCTTTGATCAATGGTTTTTTTTCCCAGACTATCTGATAGACTACCAGATAATGATTCTCATGTTGCTTGTTGTATACTTAATTATGCAATATAGAGCAATACCAGGACTGACTTATCTGCATGATTGAATACATCTCTACTTGCCAGAAACATGAGTTTAGGAATTTTCATGGATCAACCTGGGTAAAGCCTGTGTTCTGGGATTCAAACATTTGACAAACTAGTAGGTTGACATTTGACAATGCCCTGAACGGTCCACTGACCAGCACTATATATTTGAAGGTAGAGACCATAAGTTCAGTATGATGTTTCCTATTTGCCCTTTCGAAATACTTGGTTCCAGATTACATATAATCTGAAAGTAGAGTCCTCTGCAAGGTGACCAAGGAGAGTATAATCTGATGGAGGGGTCAAGCATACTCTAGCAAGCATTTCCCCTTTAGAGCTGATGAAAGCAGGAGAGATAACAAGGGTTAGACAATGGGTTGGTTGAGATTTGAATTTCTCACATGGTAATTTATCAGTAATCAGTGCAAATGAATCTTATTTGGAACCAATAGACGAGATAATTGAAGATTATCCCATATATATTTGTTAAATATGATTCTGTCATATAGCCATCATTTATTTTTTTTTCCTCCTGCTAGTGCTGATTGTGTGAACCTATTTTCATCCGGGTGTCTGTCCATCATCTTCTAAGCTGCATGTTAACTTGTTCCTATCTCTTCTAAGAATATCTTTAAGACAAAAAAATGAACTCTTTCACTCTTTCATTTTTTCAATATACCTCTTTGCAGGCTCTTTATGTTTTAAGCACTTCACAAATTACTCATCATCTGATGCATTTGTTGCCATTTTGATCAGATGCCAAAGACCGCGTGGAAGAGTGGCTCTCTCTCATCGCTTAAGAAATGTAGACTTTGGAGTATTACTACTTGATTCATGGATCTGCTATCATTGATCAGTCTCCTTCATCAAACCTACTAATTGGTGCATATTCTTATCAGTCCTAAGTTGTATTATATTTTAAAATTGAAAATGATGGGGCCTCGTGATCTTTTATATGTGAAAATGAATGGATGATACAAGTCCTATGGCATAACTTATGTTCTTTGATGGTAATAGTAGCTATACACTAGAAGTGGGTTTCTTTTCATACTGTGCTGTAAATATGTAAATATTCTTTTACAATCACAAATGAATAAGGTACTATTATCTTCATATCTCTCTTTCAACTGTGGCCTTGCTTTAGCACACTTTTCACAATCAACAGGATGGCTTCCATTTCTTGGATATAGGGATAGCTTGTGGAAGATTCTCTTATTCTCTCTCAAATCCACATCAAATGTGCAAGAAAGTATCTGAGGAGTTGAAGGTTTAATGTGGCTCTGTCAGGCAGCCCATACTTACATATAGCAAGACCCCATGAATGCAGTTGCACTGGAATTCCTACCAACCAATTGTTGCGGACAAGTGCAGCTGTGATGATAAAAAATTATAGTGATAAGACAGATGTAACTACACTGAACCTGCATAAACATAAATTGCAGACCTAACTCATCCATTTTGAAAGCAAGAAGACCAACTTAGCTTGTAAAAAGTAAGCTGGAAATGCTGTGTCTGGGCAGGGGGCCAAGGCTACAGGGTGACCCATGATCATGAGAATATGGAGTTCATGGTACTCTTTACACCCATCTTCTGTTTTCTGTTTTGGTGTTTTTTTGAAGTACCCAGCAGCAAAAAAGGGATTTTTTTAAAATTTAATGGGAATATAAAAATGCAAAACAAAAGCATGTGAAATGAGTCTGTTTGACAGTTAATTCTGGCGAAGTATCCTCCCTTCCATGTTTAGGTAGCTTGGCCCTTTCTATTTGTCCTGCATTCAATCTCTCCTCCCCCTTCCATTTGCTTTCCAAAAAAGAAAAGCTTCCCTCCTTCCTTCCTGGGACCCCTTCCTTTTTTTCCAATTAGATTCATTCTACGATCATGCTGTCGCAAGGTTTTTGATCTGGGGACACAAGTGTGATGTTGCACAGGGCGGCCAGCAATGCGTACTCGTGGTGGTGGGCCAGCCACATCCGCACCAAACAGTCGAAATGGCTCGAGCAGAGCATTCATGGTAGTCCCCTCTCCTTTGTTAACCAGTAATGTTGCCTTGTTATCCTGCTTGGTTCATTCTGTTGATTGGATGCGTAGCATGATATTCCGTTTGATGCACTCCGTTTTCCTTGGATCATATTATCTGGATGTCCTTCGTGTTGAGAAAAATGGGTTTCTGATACAAATTGAAGAAGGATGTTATCATGCAACACTATGCTTCAAAACAGGAAGATGAATGCTATTTCTTGTAAGAGTTTGTGTGTATAGTGTTTGATTGAATGAAATAATTGACCTGCTGAAGTCGGATGATGATAGATATGGAGGAAAAGGTTGGTGAAACCCTCAAACTCATTGACGATGATGGGGATTCCTTCGTGAAAAGGGCCAATACGTATTACCGGAAGAGGCCCGAGATTCTCGCATTCGTGGAGGATTCTTTCAAGTCGTACCGAGCTCTGGCGGATAGATACGACCACCTCTCGAGGGAGCTTCAGAGTGCAAATCGCAAGATCGCCACAGCCTTCCCTGATGAGTTGCATTCTGATGTAAATGACGATGATGAGGAAGATGATATTTCGAGGAAGTCCGGCAATTTCCCCGATAGGCAAGGCAACAAGGATCTTCCCGAGGGACAGAAGGGGCGGATCCCGAAGGCTCCGGGAGGTCCGGGGAAAGATTTCAGGAGCCCATCTATGTCGTTCTTGAGGAAAGGCCAGCTTAGGCGGAATACGAGCTATGGTAAAGCTGTGATCAATAATATCCCATCCTCAGGATTAAGCAAGGATGAGGCACTGCAAGAGATTGATAAGCTTCAGAAGGAGATTCTGTCACTGCAGACGGAAAAGGAGTTCGTAAAGAGCTCGTTTGAAAGGGGGAAGGAGAGGTACTGGGAGATTGAGAACCAGATTACGGAGATGCAGAAGAAAGTCTGCAGCTTGCAGGATGAGTTCTCCGTCGGCATAGTGATTGAAGATAATGAGGCTCGCACCTTGATGGCTACAAGTGCCTTGAAATCATGCCAGGAGGCATTGATTAAGCTGCAGGAGAGGCACCGGCAGTCGGAGGAAGAGGTCAAAATCGAGGACGGGAAGATTCAGGAAGCCTACGAAAAGTTCCAGGGTATAAGCGGTGTTTCTGTTGCCAGAAATGTGGATCAAGAAGAGCGGACCGATGGAATGAACTCCGCCGGCGGGGATCATCAAGCATCTGAGCTGAGGGATAAAGGAGAGTTGGAGTTGGCCCGTGATGAGATGATGGAGGAGATCAATGCCAAGGTCTCCGTGCCGGAGTTGGCAGAAAGAATAGATCATCTGGTAGACAAGGTGGTTAATCTAGAAGTTGAAGTCTCTTTACAGGCTTCATTGGTGAGGAGACTGAGGTTAGAAACTGCCGTCCTGCAAGCGCACGTTCAAGCACTTGAAGAGGAAAAGAAGAACGTACCACCTGATGGATCGGAGAAGATGCACGAGAAGATGGAGGATTTTGAAAAGGAATTGAAGCGGGTGAAGAACTTCAAGCAGCACGTGGTGTCTCAGTGCCGGAACCTGCTGTCTCATTTTACCCTAGCAACCAGTAAAATCAGTAGTCTATCGGCGAAACTGGAGCACTTGAATCTAGATGACGAGGTTGAGATGGCGGGACTCTTCCGAGAGGCAAAATCAGAATCAACCGATGGGAGACGTGATGAGGAGGAGATGAAGGTAGATCGCCGAGGCGTGCAGGATCATGATGCAGAAAACTCTAGGGAAGAGAGGAAGGATGGTAGGGTCCCGACTTTCCACGATCCCGCCAAGGATAGACAGGGAGAAATCATTGCCATTTCAGGCCCGAGCAGCGACGTTGATGCCTCGTCTGAGAAGCCACCAGAATCGGTGCAGAACTACAAGGGAGATAACCATGATTTGTTTGACACGGTCACAGAAACCACAAATCAGGAATTCGGGGAAGAAGGTGGAGATGGGCAACCTAATTGGAGGAAGTTGTACCTGAATGGTTTCGAGGACAGGGATAAGAGCTTGCTTGATGAGTATACTTCAATCCTTCGGAGCTACAAGGATGTGAAGAACAAGCTCAGTGAAGTGGAGAAGAAAAACAGAGAAGGCCTCTTTGAGATGGCCATGGAGATCCGGGATTTGAGGAATGAGAATGCTCAGATGGAAGAGGAGTTGCAATCCCTGCGCCAAAAACTTGGCGGCCCTACGGGTAACACAGGTGGTGGTGACGAGAACTCAAATGGAACCGCCCTCAATAATGATCCCAACGTGCAATCTTCACCGTCGTCGGCGACAACAGAGTCCGGGAGTAAACAGCCGCTCTACAAGCTGCTGCTTCTGCACAATGATAGATTCACGAAGACCATGAAATTTAGGGACAAAGGGGTCAACCTTTACAAGATCGGTAGACCTTCTGTGGTCACGACCATGGAAGAAAAGCTCCGGATGGATATCGACGAGATCATGGAGGAGAATCTGGAGTTCTGGCTGAGGTTCAGTACATCTGTCCATCAGATACAGAAGTTCCAAACAACATTTCTGGACTTGCAGGCGGAGCTCGTGAAGCTGCACGTTGCCAAGAAGCAGCACGAAGGAAGCTCCAAGAGTAATAGGAGCAGCAGCAGTGCACCACCTTCCACCTCTGAGGTTCGGCCTATATACAAGCACCTGAAGGAGATACAGACGGAGATAAAACTGTGGTTCGAGCACTACGAGATGCTGAAGGAGGAGCTCCAGGACAGATATTCCGCCCTTGGCGATATTCAGGATGAGATCACGAGGGTCCTGGAGATGGGCGGCAGTGTTGGGGGAGAGAAGGACCTGATCACGGAATATCAGGGTGCCAAGTACCAGGGAGAGGTGCAGAACATGAAGCAGGAGAACAAGAAGGTGGAGGATGAGCTGAGGGCAGGGTTGGAACGTGTGAAGAAGCTGCAGGGTGAGATTGAAAGGGTGACGAAGAAACTGGACAAGGATCATGGGATCACGGCATTGATGAAAGAGCAGCGACAGCATGCACGGAGCAGCTCATCAATCAAGTCTAAGATCCCCCTCCGGTCCTTCTTGTTCGGGGCCAAGCTAAAGAAGCAGAAGTCGCCGTCCCTCCTCTCATGCGTGAGCCCAGCAATGCAGTCAGATTACACTTCCTTATAATTTTTACGCTTCTTTACTTTGTCTGCTCTGGTAATTCCATAGTTTCATCTCTAATTCAGCAGAAGAGTAGGGGACACTATGAGATAGTCGGCTTTAAGATATATATTCACAGCCTTCTCTCTGCCAATGCCTGCACAAGGCATTACAAAAATGATTCACTGTCCACTGAAAAACTAAGAAATGCAGAAAAACCAAACCTTGGAACATAAGAAATATTCCCTTTTAATTTATGGAAAACAGAAAATTAATGATATAAATTAAAAATATTCAAATAATAATAGATATAAAAGGTTGGGCAGTCTGTCAGACAGCCGTGCAACCGCCCTAGCCCCCTCACAGGATCTAGGAACGATCCTCTGTTGCAACGCCAACCGGGAAACACCCGGCGGACGTAGCTAGCTAATCACGCTCCGGTCACACGGCTCCGTGTCATCAACCAGACTTCGTTTCCTGTCTCCTTAGAAGTCTAGGATACAGAAGTACAACACTATAGAACAGATCCTGTTCAAGTAAGGTCGTGACCAATGGTGACTTTCAGGTTCTTATAAACAATGAATTTGATCTTAATTTCCCCAATCTGGGATGGAGGAGACAGATGATTCTGGGCCTATCTTTTCGGGCCGAGTAGGACAAAAATAGATAATTATTAATTAGAGCCAACCTACATGAGTTTGGTGCAAAATGATGAACGAACCAGGCTTAGATATTAATAGATCCGTCGCACTCCATGAGTTTTCATGTATATAAATTCATAAGATGGGTATAAATAAAATATTATGAAATAAAATGTAAATTGTATAAATTTAGTACAAAATTTCTTTAAATCAAACTTATTTGATAATTCCCATAATAATTGATATATCTCCCATACAACTCAAAAATTTGAATATAAAATATTAAAATAACGTAAGAATAATTAGTGTGTTAAACAATCTAAAAATAAATTTAATTAAATATTTAATAGTATTAGAAAATTAGAGATCAAATGTGAGCAGGTTTACAAGGAAAATATCAAAATTTAGGGGTTAAGGTTCTCTTATTGCAATGTATCTAAAATAATTGGGGTACCATTGGTTGAGTGGTATAGTATATTAGTATGAAAAAGTAGCTCCCAAATCTTTTTTTTAATTCATCAATTTATTAAAAATTATCAAAACTTATGCATACTCGTTACATGTGAAATTACACTTCAAAATAAAGCTACTACCCCACGATATGAAATAACCTACCATTTTCAATTTTATAATTCACTTTTTCTTATATTCTTCCAAATATCTATTTCATATTAAATTATTTTATGATAATTTCACACATAAATTAAATATTAATATAATAAAAAATCCAACTTATAGTGACACAATCCATAGATTCATTAAGTTAGATTATAGAAATAAAGTAAAATTATTTATGAAGATATATTTTATTATTAAATTATTAAAAAAATAAGTTAGATGTACGGTTCAATCAAAATAATTTACATCATATTGTCTAAATTGCAAAAAAAAAAAGATGTCAAAGTAAGATAGAGAGTAGTGATAGCAAAAATCTATTTGATACAGATAAATCCAACCATATGTGATTAGGTCCAGAGATTAAGTAATATGAGTACAGATTTATAAAACAGAAACTACGTACTCAATAGTCGAATGTCAGTTATTTTGATTAAATCTAGTAATTGGATACATGTATAAAAAATTGGAACAAATGTAAATAAGTCAACTATAGTTGTAAATCCTGAATAAAATACCAGCAAAATAGAACCTATAATTGGATCTCGGTTCAGAGAATACAGGTCCAATGGAAAGGAGGACGGGTCGGGTACCCGTAGATCCCCACATACATAGTGCGGATACGGTCAATTGCCGCCCGTAGACTAAATAGATCAGGTTGTGTTATATAATTTATTTAGAGGATGAGTCAATAAAGGACAGGAAATGACGGATGACTAGAAAATCGGGGACGTCCACGTGTTGATGATCTATATACTGGAGCCCAGAATAACTATGTTCAGCCTCTATGGTTGTGCCGCGTGTCCAACAGAGAGGTAAAAAAAGAGAATTTTAAAAAATAAATGTTTTATTAAAAAAATATTTAAATAAAAAATAATAATTAAGTAACTGCTTTAAACTATATTTTAGTAATATATTTATTATGAATAATATCGACCTGACTTTTTTTGCACAGAAAATATCACCTGCGGTTTTTCTCCCACTTTTTCTATATATAGCAGCTCCCAGGCTGCACTCGGTAGGTACTTCCCCTTAAGAAAGCTCCAAGGGACGATCGCGTGTGTTCTCTGAAAACCGTCGTTTGTCTTCATCGGGCCCTCGCTTTCCACAGGTGAGTCTCTCTCTTTCCCACTCTCTCTCCATCTCCGAGGTTTAACCTGGAAGCTTTTAGGTCCGCTATCCTCTGTATTCTATACTTTCCCTGCTGACGGAGACTTTGCTCTTCTCCTTGTCTCTCTCAAGATTGGTGGTGAGGTCGATGGGAAGAGGGAAGATTGCTATCGAGAAGATCGACGACTCGACGAGAAGGCAGGTGACGTTCTCTAAGAGGCGGAACGGCTTGCTGAAGAAGGCGAAGGAGCTCGCGATTCTCTGCGATGCTGAAGTCGGAGTCATGATCTTCTCCAGCACCGGGAAGCTCTCGGATTTCGCCAGCTCCAAGTAGGTTCCCCCCTCCCCCTCCCTCTCTCAGTGCAGTCGATCGTTGACTTGTTGATTGATTGATTTTCACGCTCTATCATCCTCTGCTTGCTTTTATTTTCACTTTAGACAAGCTCAGCTTGATTTTGCTTTACATCTTCCGGGCGGAAATTCCTTCCTCTTCGGATTTAGGAAAGTTTCTAGATGAGGATTCCTGCAATTGTATCATTGGAAATGGGGGTTTATTTTCCGGGGAACATTTTGATGGACCTTCATGGGCTAGGCAAGTGCCTATGTGATCTAGTTAAAATTGAATAAGGGTGAATTATGAAAATCCTTTAACATCATGTCAAGAATGATATATATATATATATATATAGACAATGTAAACTTCATTTTTTTTCTTGTAAAAAAACTATTACCTCACAAAACCAACATTCAACCTTATCGGTTTATGAGTGCAAAAAAAAACCTTATCACTTCAATTCTTTTGAACAGTTTGTAAAAATTATCCCAAAAAACAGTTTGGTAAAAGATTTTTGGTCTAACCTTGACATTGTTGATAAAATGAACCTGCATGAATTAATAACCACAATATCAAAAATTATTTATATACTATGTTAATGTTGATTTAATAGTTAGTACATGCAACTCACTCCCATTTCATATTTAAAATATCATAATATAATAACAAAATTTATTACTATTTTTTTTATTATATCCAGTGTGGTATTATATTAATAATCAATATAAAAAATTATAATATAATATGAAAATTCTGTATTTTGTAGTAGTTTTTTCATTTTATTTTGTATTATAAAAAATGTAAGAAATGCATGTAAATAATAGAAAAAAAATGATTGAATGGAAATGTTTGATGAAGGAAATATATGATGGGAATTTTGTGGTATAAACAATTGAAGCATATGCTCCTAATTATTCTTGAATTCAAAGTTTTTTTGAATAATATTGATAGAAGAATGCTGATGGTGGGATCTATCAATTTTACTTGTTTCCAAATTTATTGTACCGTTGAAAAATATATTAATTATACATAAATTAATTTAATAAGCAATAGGGTTAAATTGTGCAAGTCCACCAATTTTACTATATATTTCTTTTGGATAAAATTACATATCATTATATTAACAAATAAAAAACACAGTACATTATAATATAACTTGTATGGCCACATTTTTATCCTATTAAATGACATTCCCTACTCAAATATTTTGGGTACTAAAGATTTAGATAAAATTAATTATAAAAAATCATATGGACATAAAAATAAAATTTACAAATGAAAATTTTATAAAGTTAACCTTTATATTTGAATTTATTATTTACAAGCACTCATCCTACTTTTATAAGGTTAAAAATTAATTAAAAAAACTAAGGTGCTTAATTAGGGTGATTCAACCAATCTCACTTTTAAGGATAAATCGTCTTAGGTTCAAGTAAGATAGGGTAGACAAATTATACATTTGAAAATATTTATTATTTTAGTGGGTTGAAATGGTTTGAACTAAATTTATTTAAACTTTTTTGGATACAAATAATTCAATAAAATTAGCATGCGATCTAGACATTATTAAGTCTATTTATCTAATAAATGATATGCATTACTTCAAGGCAATAATTTGGAGTGGTTAAACGCTTTGGTATATCAACTGCTTTAAGTATTAGATAGAAGGTGCATCTCATCATCATGTTAACTTCTTGCTGAAATGGGAGATCTTGTTGAACTTGCATAGAATGAGTAATCTTTAAGTAGGAGCCGGTGATGATGATAAGAACTGTTTCAGGCATACCTTACTCTATATAGCTGATGCTAAAAGCACATGAATGAAGCCACTTCCACGTGGTATTAGATCCAACGAGGAATCTTTAGTACGCTAAAGAGTTATTTAAAACCCTTAAGTCCGTCTTGTAATGGTGAGAAACCATGTGAGAGGGTTTCTTTAAATCCCTTTCTTTGATAGCTTGGACAGAATAGCTGAACTCGTACCTCTTAATTATTTGTCGTGTATAGATGGAAAGATTCTTCGTGGTTGGAAGCCCATCCACAGTTTAATACTAAAATGATTGGTTATTCTTCCTTTTTTTATATAGAATACTTGGAGCACTCTAGGACGAAGCAAACAGATAGTTTTTCTTCCTTCTCTTTATTATTTTCTATTTGCAATTTGTTAGAAACAAATGACCTGACGTACTTTCCATAAAAATCCAAGCTGGTGTGGTCTAACACCTGCAGCTGTTGAAACAAGAAATGCACCAAAGTGCCCGAGTATAAATGGCGCCGATCAATCATTCAGAACAAGGGTAACAGGTATCACCGTCAATCAATTCAATGACGTAGAGTGGAATTGGAAATGCGTGGGAAAAGCCCAGGCAGCTTTAACCCACAATTACGTTATACTAATAAAAGACTGTCCAAATGAGAGGCTAATTGCGGACCTGGAGCAAGTCTGAACTTTTGAATCATTGGGAAATGAGTAGGATAGCGAAATTGTATTGCTGGATACCGATTTTGGAGCAGAATGTAGATGGAATAGGCCTAGGAAATCTTGATAGTGCTCCATGCAGAATGAACAAAACTGCAGGTGTTCAATTCATGTGACATAAAAGGTAAGTGTATGGTACAGTCAATATATATATTCTTCTTATATGCTACATGATATCCTGACGAGAAATTACTCCTCTCTACATACAGCATGAACACCATAATGGAGAGATACAACAAAGATAAAGTGGGACATCAAATGATAAACCCCATGAACGAAGTAAAGGTACTTCTGTGACATTGATTCTATCTGTTTTTTCTCCTGGTATATATGACATCTGAAATAGAGGTGTTTGAACTTTTTTTTGCTGGTGCTTGGTTTAAGCATGAACTGCTGATAACGAACCACCTGATCATGTATCATGTAAACCTTGAGTATCCACAACATGGTAGAGAAAGATATTAACAGCTTTTTTGCCCAAAATGTAGAGGAAGATTTTATAAGCTGAAAATTGTAGTATGATCTGAAGAACTTAAACATGGTATATATAATAATCCACGCATACAATTTAGCAAATTGAAACCTTTCCAAAGCACTGTTGTTTGGCCAACAACAGGAGCAAACATAGGTTACTTCTAACAGCACCATACGGATTGCACTGCATGCATCGACCTTTTGACCATGTCATAAAAAGCACGTTGTCATCCCATCTGTGTTACCTCCCATGTATAACAAAAATACTGGGTTCGCTAATTGTTGCTTGCAGTATTGGAGAAGGGAGGCAGCCATGTTACAGCAACAACTTCAAAATCTGCAAGTGAATCATCGGTATGCTCGTATCCTTTTGAAGATCACACTAAACTGCTGCTGGTTCTAATGTATTGATGGTCAATGGAAATTAGTTCTGTAATGGGGCTATTCATTTTAGATAAAGATGGTGGAGAAAGGTCACCAGTTTAAATCTGAATGTCTAGGCAAATGATGGGAGAACAACTTTCGGGGTTGGGCATCAAGGATTTGGAGAGACTGGAGAACCGACTGGAAATGAGTCTCCAGGATGTCCGCCTGAAAAAGGTTAAAATTAAGACCACACCGTAAAGTCTCCCTTGCTAACAACGGAATTGCATTTGACGTACGAGTTTTCGTTTTCAGGACCAGTGCTTAATGGAAGAGAGAGAAGAGCTGAGAAGAAAGGTTTCCAGTTTCCACCTCTGAAAGCAGATTAGGGTCTGAACAGGTGTTAAACTCGGTCGGAAACCTAAAGGGTCGCTTTGTGTTTTCTTCTTGCAGCGTAGCTTTCTTCATCAAGAAAATTCAGAGCTGCACAGGAAGGTAAACATATTTCTGCAGGAAAACATGGACCTCCGTAAAAAGGTACGCACACATTATTCGGATGTCTGCATATATAATAAAGCCATCTCCAAGCTGTGATATTTTCAAATCAAATCTTTCAAGCCGTGCGATGTTCCACAGTCGTCCTCAACGGAGAAGTTCCACATGCGAGCTGAAGATCCGAGTCCATCACACGGAGCAAGTAGAACAACAACTCTTCTCATCGAAGATCCGGCCGCTGGAGACGACCCGCAACATTCTCCCATCCAACTCCAGCTCAGTCAACCCGATCATCAACGGAACTGCGACGAGCCAGAGATCGCTATAACTCTGGGGTGCGTATTTTTTTTTTCCCTGAACCTTCATCGCTGGTTTCAAAACTCATTAGTTACACCATCACGCAAGACCAAGACCCTGACGGAAGCCCGGTTTTGGATTCCACGATAATTGTTGCAGATTACAACTGCACTAGCGGGGTCATCATGGAGTACCTATAAAACTGCAGGTGGCAGATCAGATCCCTATCAAAGTTTACTCAACTACACAATTGGAGATGCTGTAATCTAGTCTCATACATGTATTTTCAAGATCATACTTGCGTAGGAAATTTATTGTAGAACTAGAACCACTTGAGAAGCTCGTAGACAACGGACTTACGCTCCTAGCAGATATCCAGTGAATGTGATATAGAGCCGAATTCGAAAATCCGAGTTCTCATGTATTCGAAATATTTTCAAAGTTGCACTTGCACCGACTTTATACGCAATCAGAATCTGACGTCATCGTGTCGTAATCAGCAACCATCCACCAGGAAGTAATCAGAATATGGCTACAATGAAGATAACATCTGCTTCTGCAGCACATGCCAGCATATCTGATAGGGGATTGTAGATAATCTCCACACCTTTGATCAGAAAATCCACGACCAAAGTCAGAAATCCCCATAGAATAGGAAATTTCTAAGCCCTGATTGATGATTCTATAAGCTCAAAGAAACATTCAGGGACTCACTGTCGGCAACAGAGGCTTTGAGTTGCTGGAGAGCGGAAAGTCTCGAGATGTCAATCTTCTGCAACTCCGACGCCGGAACCGAACCTCAGAGCAAGTCCCCTCCTTTTCGAAGACCCGACATGCAGCGGCCGCATTGAGACGGCCCTGGAAACGGAACTCGAGGACGAGAGGGCGCTGCAGGGGATCAGGTTCTCCATCCTCGCGCCAGCGAAGCTCCCCGATACCGCCATTGCAGAAGCCGGGAGGGAGGCCCCGGGAGAGGAGGGAGGATTGAGGGGGACAAGGATTGGGGGGTGGGAAGGGCCGTTAACGGAGTGGGTGGCGGGTGTTAGGAGTAAGAAATAGGGAAGTAGAGAGAGAATTCGAGGTTGATGACATTGATGTCATATGGCGCAACTTTTTTGAACAAGTGGGTGAAGCCCTGATGCAAGTTCTCTTGACTTACATCCTTGCCATCCTTGCCCCTCCATAAAGATGACAGAAAGGGAATCAATCAACTTTATAGTATATAACACTCATATAAAGAAGCACCATAGATGAAGTTGTAAAGAGAGCCCATTTCATTAGGTCATGAAAGAGCTGCATAAGCATTCCTCTTTGCAGATAATAATAGGCAATGGTTGTTGGTGAACACATCTTGTCCCTCCTTCCTTTCTTAATCATACTGCCCTTTACCGTATATGGATGGTCTCAGAATCATAATATGCCATCACCGAATATATTGGCCATTCAACCACAGGAATTACTCTCCAGAAGGTATTTTTTCCATCTACTATATCAGAGATCAAGGAGTCCAAAGAGTTCTTCAAGTCAAACATGCTACAGCTCCTCCAAAGACTTTTTTTTCCCAACTACGAGGGGATCCCATGAAAAGATTTATACATTGAGAAACCCAAAAAATGAGCACCAAGTGTTTAAGAATACTATACATTCTATCTCACAAAGAATAATCGCGTCACAGTATCACATAAAAGAGAAGTAAAAAGGTGACAAAGAGTGATGAAAACTCTGACCAGGTTGAAGTCTTGCGGCTTCAAGTCTAAAGCAAGCCAGAGGATGATAGTTATGAGGGTGTGGTGTCTTCCCTATACACCTCACATGGATAATGGTGTGAAGTCCTGCCAGAGATGCATAAGAGGAAGTGGTAAGTGGCAAGTTACAAGACAGAATTAGATCACATGATGCTAGTTTAGATCAAGCCTAAACTACCCATTTTTGCCAGTGTAGCACCCTGGCTACTAGTTTCCTGAGAGGTAGGAAATACATGAATCTACTCTCAATCATATCTAAGGTGAAAAAGAGACACATCCAATCAGCTGATAGCAATGAGTTGTCTGTCCATCCCATACAAAGGGTTCAACAATAACAGTCTTGATGGCTGGAAAATTTTAAGGCTAAAGAGGTGGCACAAGACAGACCTACAGAGAATATACAGCCCAACTCAACAGTTTTTAGCTAAAATTCTCTTCTGGATTCAACATTCCGTTACAGTTGGAAAGAAAAAGTGAGGGAAGAACCGATAATTAATTTGTACCATATCTGCTGCAAATTTGAATATAGCATGCTAGAACTTCCGTTACTTAATTGGCAGAACAGCATCAAGCTTCTTCTGAAGCAGCCAACCTTTAGGGTAGTATAGACCTTGAGAATCCAAATGAAGATGCCAGTTAATTATCCTCGAGCAAGTAGGAGGAACTACTTCCATTTGACTTTCATCTTCTACCAGCTGTTCTATGAAAGTAGTCTCCTGCCAAAAAGAAAGTAGGAGCAAGAAAATGAGGACAACCACCTAAAAAGGGAAATTCTGCCATTTTTCTAAAGTCAGTATAAGCAGTACCCTCACAATTATTTCGCCTGTCATTTTAGCTAAAACAGACAATCTTCAAGTTTTCATTAACCATTGGGTCAGACACAAATGTTCTACCTAATTATTATCATTGCTATTGGATCTAAGGCATTTGCACACACAATGAACCAACCAGCAGGGCAAGAGGATGGTAAAATTTCATGATCTTGAATATGATATATTGAGTTCACCCTATCTACCACTTGGGAGATTGCAAATTTACTATCATACCTGGAAGCCTTCTTTCACTGTGTCAAGCTGCCTAATGGGGTCCCATGTGGGGCGTCGCCATCTCTTCGGATCCCACAAGATCGTACTATTGAAGGCGAATCCGGACATATCAACATGGAATCGCCGGAGCCGTTTGCTCTTCTCATTTGTGTGCCAGCCAGTTACCTGACTCCCATTGCATACTGGACCTTCTAGTATGGCCTTGTTCTTGAAAGGTGCTAGCATCGCAATAGGCCAGGTCCCAAAACGACTAAAAACAAAGAGAGGATTATTAGAACTTCAATATGACAAAGAAAAGATGGCCAAAGAAAAGGGCATTTGGATTGCATATAATACACCCACTGTGAAGACTATTATAAGCAAATACATGTAACCATGCAAGATATGAGGTCTCCCTTGGATTCAGGTGAAACAGAAACAGGTCATGCATAATCATAGAAGTGGAGAGTCCATTAATCGGTTGCCTGTAAAACTAAATGGCATGCATAAATGAAGCAAACTCCAGACATGGTATTCCATCAAACAGCAGTCTGCAGAATGATAGCTAGTTGCAGTTTTAGGATGCATTAATAATTTCTCTTTTCTATGAATCCATGGATGGACAAATACAGAATATCATCAATATAGAACCAATTTCTTGTTAGTATTGTTAGTAACATATCAGGAGAGCAGAAATCAGAGCATAAAGTTAATGCAAGAAGAAAAGAACAATTTTTTAAAAGATGCAGCAGATTGTGCATTCTTTAGTACTAGCTTTGAGAAGGTTGTGATCAGCCATCAATTAGAGTGGTAACACACTGAACAATTGCAAATCCTCAGCTACTCTTATTATAAGCAGAAGGATGGAGAGAACCACCCGAATGTGTCTAAACCTTTGAGCTCATACGTGTGCATTTAGACTCATAAACATACCTAATTTGCCTCAGGTTCTCAAACAACTCCATGGAGTAAATATTATCATCATCCGCAAAGTAAACAATTCCATCAAGCCTATGGAGTTCAATATGCTCAAGTGCAGTGTTCCGCTGATGAACCCCCCTGTCCTTGACGTTAGTCATATTCTTCTTACACACCAAGTGCCTATACACAGCACCGGATTTCCTCAAAATGTCAGCTGTCTCCATGGATGCAGCATTCATTTCCACAACGATCCACAACAACGGTGGCTTCACGAGCCTCAGTACATGTCCGATCCTATTCAGGAAATAAGCTTGCAACGCCCTGTTATATGTTGGCGTGATCACAATTATCTGTTTCACGGGCACGTATTCTAAGTCCTCCCCGTGAGTTGAACCCAGAGAAGAGTTCTCTCCGACTTCAATATAGGAATTCTGAAGCACCAAATCGTCCCGCCTAGCCAGGACCTCGTCAGGTCTGTCCTCCAATTGGGCATTTACATGGGGTGGCTTGATCTCAAAGGAGAAATCATGTACCTGCAGATCGTTCTCATAGCCAAACCGGGTCATGCCCAGCAAGGACCCTAAAAGGAAGAACAGCAGACACCGGGTGAGCAATCTCCTCCACGGCATTCTTGGGGACTTTCCCGGCAAAACTGCGGCCAACAATTTCCGGACATTCACGCCCAGCGCGGCGGATAGCATGGAATTGTCCGAGGTTTTTTCAAAACGGTGAGAACTCGGCGAGGGCTGGACGTATTGGACAGCCCCATTCTGGTTTTGGCGATCTTGATAAGGAGAGAGGGTTCTCCTAAACGATGCCATAACTCTAACTTTACAGGCATGAAGCGAGGGAGGATGGAGCGGAAGCTTATTACACTACATTCAGCGATGGTAATCTGGCAGAAAAGAAAAACCATGAAAAATTACGAATTCGACAGAAGCCGGCAGAAGCTGCAGATGGGACAGAACTGGTTGGCACAGAGATTTAAAGTAGAACAACTGAAGATCGAATCGATGCTGCAAAGATCTGGGAAAAAGAGGCGGGGGTGCTTATGGAGTATTTCTTATACCATCTAATTTAATTCCAGGTGATTCGCTTAAAATTCGATCAAAACTAAATCTTTTCATCTAATCTAGTATATACTCAAATAACCAATAAACTATATTAAAGTTGATCTTTTTCATTTCACATGATTGCTGCTCTGACGGCTGGATCTCGAGCCCTCCATCAACTGGCGTCTCTCGTGCAAATTACTGTAGTTGCCAGCGAAGAAAACCAACCATGGGAGAGATGTTCATCATTAGCCTGTTGAAATTCAAGTATACGTTTCTCAATCAACGGTAAAGTGTTGTATTGCAATTACTCCTAATTACCTGAATCGATTTTAAATTAATTACGCGGTAAGTCTGTAGGAGTTTTCATTGAAAAGGTCAAATAGCACAAATGGCCCTCAACTTTAGACATTTTCTGAACTGTGCCCTGCAACTTTGGCTTTCGGCCTCCAAAAATATATAGATAGCTGATTCATCCGATTCAGAATAAATAAATAAAACAAAAACAATAAAAGTATCTTTAAAACAGCTCTCCCATTTTAATACCTAATCTTTCATTTAGGTCAATTACTTATTTAACCTAAAAATTATTAATAAAATAACATAAATTTTATAATTTAAAATTATAAATTATATAATTTAATAAAGTTTAAATTAAATATAGTATAATTATTCCAAATTTATAAATCAATACAATTTTTACAGTTATATTTTATTATAGATATAATTATATCTAATTCGTATATAATTATTTTGATATTCAATAATATATCGATTTGAATATTTTTTTTCAATAAACAGGAACCTTAAGAGTTTAGTTTTTCAATATTTATTCGTATTTATAAGTTAACCTACTATTGTACATTTCAAGAGAATATATTATATACTTGATAATTTTCGTATTTATTTAAAATTTATAATTTTTAAAAAATAACTATTTAAAACTTATAAAATTATAACAGTTATCCATTTTCTATTATTTAAAATTATATTATCGATTGAATAAATAAAAATAAAAGATTAAATTCATTTCTAATTATATAATAAGGGCATTATATAATTAGCTGCAACCAGAAGTTGCATATTAAAAAAATCGGTTCAATAAGGACTAGGATGACCCGGTCATCTATTCCTTACAATAGTTAGACCCAAGCGGGTCAACTCACACAGGTAGATAGAACTAATTAAAAAACACTCCCATCCTCAAAATTACATTAAAAATGATGGATTAGGGAATATATGTATATTATAATTATAACTTGATTAATATTTTAATGCATTTAAAAAACTATATCACATTATAAATTTGATATAATCTTTCATATATCATGGAATATATAGTATATACCATATTATTTTTATAATTAATTTATTTACTTTGTTATGGTTGAATGCCAAAACAAAAGCTTGACTTGCATGCCGAAATGGAAGAGGGAGCGACCGACACTTACTACTTCACGGTGTATCCAATCAAGGTGTGTAGAAAATGTGAGTGTATGTATATTAATAGTTTATTCCCACAACACTGTTATCAGTCATGGGAGTCCACATATCAGACAAGCTGTATATCACTTGCATAATTGATCTTTGGGAGCTTCTAGATGATTAGGCAAGCCTCTTTTCGATACTATAGTATTTTTTTTCCACAAATCTCTTGTGCCCATGTTGCACCCTTCAAATTTTGATATAGAGAATTAAAAATTCTTCGTATATAGTGAATTTGGCATATAATTAAGAAATTATTTGTTGGATTTAGGTATGCGATAGATCATAATGCATTCACTCACTCCTATACTCATTTATTTTTTATATTAATAGCCTTTAATTTTAATAATAAAAAAGGATGAAAATAAATAGTGGGAAAATGATTACCCAATTTTGTTTCGAGCTTGCCATGGGATGAAGGTTGAATAAGACGCGCCAATATGGCGCCTGGTTTGATTGAGTCAACATAAGCGGCTGGAAAGTTGACCCGCCCATCTTATCACTAAGATTAATTATTTGATTTTATTGTGAAAAAATAATTTAAATTTCTATTTCTATTGATGTAGGGATTTTGAAAAAAAAAAGGACAAATCTTACTCAGCGTATAGGACAAATATGGCAGCAGCCAGGAAGATGGAAAGCACCACGGGGTCCCATGTTCTAATTACCTTCCACGTTGTGTCACCACCACCTCCACTTTCATCCTCTCCCCGGAAATCTCCCAGAAACCGCTCTCCCCGTCTTCTCCGGACGGGTTTCGGCCATGTTCGATCCCAATTCTTACGGCGGTCTCCTCCCTCTGTCCATGCTCTGCACCCTCCTCCTCTGTTTCTCATCCCTTCTCAGAGCAGAGGACAACCAGGATGAGCTCCAGCTTCTCTTGAACCTGACCGCCACCCTCAAGTCCACCAACCAGAGCCTGTTCTCCTCATGGGCCTCCGACAAGCCGCTGTGTGGATTTTCCGGGGTTACCTGCAACCGGAACGGGTCGGTCCAGGAGCTCGACCTCTCCAATCAACAGCTCACTGGGAGGCTCCCGTTGGAATCCATCTGCAGGCTCCCGTCCCTCGAGAAACTGGCTCTTGGCTTCAATGGGTTGCATGGTCCCGTGCCCTCGGAGGTCAAGACGTGCGTTAAGCTGCAGTACTTGGACCTCGGCAATAACCTCTTCACCGGAGCTTTCCCCGACATATCACCTCTCAGCGAATTGCGGTACCTGTACTTGAACGGAAGCGGGTTTACCGGCCGTTTTCCATGGAGCTCTATGAAGAACATGACCCACCTCACGGTCCTGAGCGTCGGAGATAACCCTTTCGACAGGACTCCGTTTCCGGCGGAAATCTCCGGCCTTTACGACCTGAACTGGATATACATGTCGAACTGCAGCATCATAGGGGAAATCCCAGCCGCCATCGGCGGACTGAAGAACCTCGGTAGCCTGGAGCTCTCTGACAACTTCTTGACCGGAGGAATCCCGCCGGAGATTTCGAGCCTGGTGAATCTCTGGCGACTGGAGGTCTATGGCAACGGCCTAACCGGGAAGATCCCCGTCGGTTTCGGGAACTTGACCAAGCTTCAGTACCTGGATGCCTCCATGAACAACCTCGAAGGCGGCCTATCGGAGCTGAGGTCGTTGACGAACCTGGTCTCTCTGCAGCTCTTCATGAACGGCTTCTCCGGCGAGGTGCCACCTGAGTTCGGAGAGTTCAAGAAGCTCACCAACCTGTCCCTATACACAAACAGGCTGACGGGTCCTCTTCCCCAGAGCCTGGGCTCATGGGCGAATTTTGACTACCTCGACGTCTCGGAGAATCTCCTGTCCGGCCCTATACCACCGGACATGTGCAAGAAGGGGACCATGAAGGAGCTCTTGATACTCCAGAACAACTTCTCCGGCGAGATCCCCGACAGCTACTCGAGGTGCCTCACGTTGACCCGGTTCCGGGTCAGCAACAACACACTCACCGGCACGGTTCCTGCCGGAATCTGGGGCCTCCCGAACCTGAATATCATCGACATCGCGATGAACCAGTTCTCCGGGCCGATAGCCGCCGACATAGGAAAAGCCAGGGCTTTGGGGGAGCTTCTGATCAACGACAACCAACTCTCCGGCGAAGTACCGCCGGAGATCGCCGGGGTGGAGTCCCTGGACACAGTAGACATGAGCAACAACCAGATCTCTGGCTATCTTCCGGAAGGTATAGGGGGCATGAGAAGTCTGAGCCGACTTCTTATGAAGAACAATCTACTGACAGGACAAATTCCAGAGTCGATCGGATCTTGCTCGAAACTCAGCGACCTTAACCTCGCTCGAAACTCACTGTCAGGCAAAATCCCATATTCATTAGGAAACCTACCGACTCTCAACTCCCTCAACCTGTCTAATAACAAGCTATCAGGCCAGATCCCATCGTCGCTATCTTCCCTTCAACTAAGTCTCCTCGACCTCTCCGACAACCGCCTCTCCGGCCGCATTCTGCAGTCCCTCTCCATCGAGGCCTACAACGGCAGCTTCGCCGGAAACCCCGGCCTGTGTAGCCCTGTCGCAGGAGTCGGTTCCTTCCCCATTTGCCCCTCCAGCTCTGGCCTGTCAAAGCACGTCGTAGTACTAATGGTTTTCTTCTCCGTCGGCGTAGCCGTTTTGCTGGTCATGCTCGTCACATTCATGTACCAGCACAGGCCGGAAAAGCCACGATCACGGTCGCTGAAGGACGGGCCGTGGAAGGTGCAGTCGTTCCACCTGCTGAGCTTCAATGAGGACGAGATCCTCGACTCGATTAGGCCGGAGAACCTCATCGGGAAAGGCGGGTCAGGGAAGGTGTACAAGGTCGCGCTCTCCAACGGGAAGGAGGAGCTTGCCGTGAAGCACATATGGAAGAACGAAGCTGAGACCCCCCAGGCTGGCCGGAGTCCAGCTGCGGCTGCCCAGACCACCAGTCCAATGCTAGGAGGGAAGCCGAACCAGAGGTCAAGGGAGTTTGACGCGGAGATCAGGATCCTGAGCTCCATAAGGCACGTGAATGTGGTGAAGCTATATTGTAGCATCACAAGCGACGACTCGAGTCTCCTTGTCTACGAGTACCTGCCGAACGGGAGCCTGTGGGACCTGCTCCACTCTGGCTCTAAAGGTGGGGGCCTAGAGTGGGACGCGAGGTTCGAGATCGCGCTAGGGGCTGCCAGGGGGCTCGAGTACCTGCACCATGGGTGCGAGCAGCCCGTCATCCATAGGGACGTCAAGTCGAGCAACATCCTGTTGGATGAGTTCCTCAAGCCCAGAATAGCCGATTTCGGGCTTGCAAAGATTGCCCAGAACGGCAGCGGTGGCGGAGATCTCACTCGGGTCGTGGCCGGAACACACGGATACATTGCTCCTGGTAAGGTGTCTTCACTCATTCAATGATGAACAGCCCAAAAATTCAAGTTAACTCTTTTGTTACCATTTCATAACCTTGATTGTGCAGAATACGGGTACACCTACAAGGTGAACGAGAAAAGCGATGTGTACAGTTTCGGGGTGGTGCTAATGGAACTAGTGACGGGAAAGAGGCCGATAGAGTCCGAGTTTGGGGAGTGCAGGAGCATAGTGAGCTGGATCTCCACTAAGCTGAAGGACAGGGAATGCAGTCCACTCGACCTTGTGGACTCGAGGATTCAGGAAACCCTAAGGGACGAGGCGGTCAAAGTGCTGAGGATCGCAATGATCTGCACGGAGAGTCTGCCCTTGATGAGGCCGACCATGAGGAGCATCGTCCAGATGCTGGAGGAGGCCCAGCCCTGCAGGTCGGTTGTGGTGGATATCGAGAAAGGTCCGGGGATCTGTGGTGGAGCAAGTTCTGTGAAGAGATTCGGGGACGACTCAAAGAACTTCTCTTGAATCCCACTAACTGGAATTGGAAGGAAGAAAGGGGACAAAACATCTTTGTCAGATAAACTTTAAAACTTTATCTTTTTCTCATGTTAAATTCTCTCAAAGCTGCAAAACTCACATTGTAACTTAGAAACCAAGGCACGATGATAGCCCCTTTTCCTTTTGGAGATGTGGATTCTGCCCATCCGTTGCCCTGGGACGAGAAAGGCAAGAGGCAAATTCAACCGTTAGCCTAACATGGTAAAAAGCTGTTCGGTGAATTGAAGGCTATTAAGCTGCCTCCTTTAACCTTAAACAAGGCATCTCAATTTTTCCTTTTTTTTTACTTTTATTTATTTATTTTCAAATTTTGATTTTTCAAAAGGAGAGTCCTAAAAATAAATCCAGCTGGCACAGACTCCTCGGTGTTATATAAGGCTCCTATCCAGTGTCCCGACTCTCCGTCCACAATTTATCTCGGAAGGCGTCTTCATAAACGCCGGGCTTTGAGCTCCCTCCTCTTCCTCCGCCTCCTTCTCTCGCCCTTGATTCATTCTTTATTCCCATCCTCTTCGACTCTGCATTGTTCAGTTTCTTTTCGATCTGTAAGGATGAGAGAGTGCATCTCGATTCACATCGGTCAGGCCGGTATTCAGGTCGGAAACGCCTGCTGGGAGCTGTACTGCCTTGAGCACGGCATTCAGGTAAGACCATCGCTCCTGATCTGGTCGTGAATTTGCCTCTCGCTGTTCCTTTTGGTGCTTGGATCTGGATTTGTGAGCTTCTGAGCTTGACAGCGCGTAGGATCTGGATTTTAAGACGTATTTGATCGTGATATTCCGTCCTGTCCTGTACGATGACGAGGTATTTTGAGTAGCATTGGATAGATGTGAGATAGGCGCTATTTTATATATCAACGGCTAGATCTGAGCATGTCCTTCCAAAATGAAAATTTAAAGTTGTGTATAAGTGTTTACACGTCCAGTTTGGATGCTTATCTATATATAATTGGTTTACACGTCATCCGTTTATCTACATTTCTCTATAAGATTCTCCAACCATGATATTAGAAATATAAGGAGATATTTTTAGGCTCAATCTTCCAGATGTATGTGGATCTTACTTTCGATGTAATTCTAATAATGTCATTTGGATGTTCAGGCTGATGGCCAGATGCCAAGTGACAAGACTCCCAACGGAGGTGATGATGCTTTCAATACCTTCTTCAGCGAGACGGGGGCTGGGAAGCACGTTCCTCGTGCTGTCTTTGTTGACCTTGAGCCCACTGTCATTGATGAAGTGAGGACTGGATTGTATCGACAGTTGTTCCATCCCGAGCAGCTCATTAGCGGCAAGGAAGATGCTGCCAATAACTTTGCACGTGGCCACTACACAAGTAATAATTTGTATTCAATGAAAAAGTGATTTGATTTTAGATGTTCATGTTCTTAACGTTTTATCTATTGCCTTGCCAGTTGGGAAAGAGATCGTGGATCTATGCTTAGACAGGATCCGCAAGCTCGCTGACAATTGCACTGGGCTCCAGGGCTTCCTTGTCTTCAACTCTGTTGGAGGAGGCACGGGCTCTGGCCTTGGTTCCCTTCTGCTGGAACGCCTCTCTGTTGACTATGGCAAGAAATCGAAACTCAGTTTTACTGTATATCCATCTCCCCAGGTCTCCACCTCTGTTGTGGAGCCATACAATAGCGTCCTTTCAACCCATTCCCTCCTTGAGCACACTGATGTCGCTGTTCTCCTCGACAACGAAGCCATCTATGACATCTGTAGGCGCTCCCTTGACATTGAGCGCCCCACTTACACCAATCTTAACCGCCTTGTCTCTCAGGTTACAATGAAAGCCAATTGTTTTCCAATAGTTTACCTGGAGTTGTTATAAAAGTAATCATTTTGAATCTTTTTTCATTTCAGGTGATCTCATCCCTCACTGCCTCACTGAGGTTTGATGGTGCTCTGAATGTGGATGTGACCGAGTTCCAGACCAACCTTGTGCCTTACCCGAGGATCCACTTCATGCTTTCCTCATATGCTCCAGTTATCTCAGCTGAGAAGGCCTACCACGAGCAGCTGTCCGTGGCAGAGATCACCAACACTGCATTCGAGCCTTCCTCCATGATGGCCAAGTGCGACCCTCGCCATGGCAAGTACATGGCCTGCTGCCTCATGTACCGTGGAGACGTCGTCCCCAAGGACGTCAATGCAGCTGTGGCCACAATCAAGACCAAGCGGACCATCCAGTTTGTCGACTGGTGCCCCACTGGATTCAAGTGCGGAATCAACTACCAGCCTCCTGCAGTGGTTCCCGCAGGCGACCTCGCAAAAGTCCAGAGGGCCATGTGCATGATTGCAAACTCCACCAGCGTGGCAGAGGTGTTTAACCGCATCGACCACAAATTCGACCTCATGTATGCAAAGAGGGCATTTGTGCACTGGTATGTGGGCGAGGGCATGGAGGAAGGAGAGTTCTCCGAGGCCCGGGAGGATCTCGCTGCACTGGAGAAGGACTATGAGGAGGTGGGAGCAGAGTCTGGCGAAGGTGAAGAAGGAGAAGAAGAAGAAGAGTACTGATTTTGTCGTCCAATGTACTGTGTTTGTGTTATTGCGCTGTTGTGGTGTGGTTGGTGGGTGTTTGTGTTAATGCGCTGTTGTGATGTGGTTGGTGAGTGTTTGTGTTAATGCGCTGTTGTGATGTGGTTGGTGAGTGTTTGTGTTAATGCGCTGTTATGATGTGGTTGTCATATAAAAAAGCACACCGATACTATGAGAATAATGCTTTAATTCTTGCCATGAACTCTACTGGATTTCCTTGTAACTTTCCAAGTCCCTGAGCATAGAGCCAATGGTCACACAATCTTATCAAAATATACTGGCCATGAACTTCTTATTTCTGAGCAGAGAAAGCAATCGGCTTACATTTTTAGGGTCTCTCGCAAAACTATCCGACTGACACGCCTCAGTTTTTTTTTCATCGTACTACTCAAGACAGGAGCAAAAAATTGCAGAAATCAATCACCATAGTTACTGATAAAAATCGGTGCCACCAGATTTTCTATCTATATACAAAATATGCTAAACCAAGAATCCTAAAACCTATTCAGAGAGAGATAATGAGCCTAAAGGTGGCCTTCGTCCTGGAGCAGCAGTAATAATTTACATAGACTTCAGAGATAGCATGCAACTGACCGGTGAAACGGAGCTGTCAACATCCAGCGACAATGATGCCCGCGAGTTGGGGAATCAGCTGAAGACATCATCTGATGAGCTGTTTTTATCGGAATAATTCTGAGAATGACCACATAATGAACCTTGCGAAAAGGTCGGACTCGAGGAACTCAATGTGGGCAGCACGGCCAATGAAGCTGTTGAGGTTCCTCCCATGTAAGGAGGAATCGAAGTTGACGTCACAGCGCATGAAGACCCGGTGCTCGGAGGACTGAGTCCGTATCTGGTCCATGCAATCATTCAGCATCTCCAGAAAGATCTGGCCCTTCTTGGAGTGGTCATTTGCAGATGCCCGGCAGAATTCAATTCTGGCAGAATGATAAGGAACATATCCATCCTGCAACAGGTATACTTTATGCATCAATTTAACCACAGATGTGAAGGAGGCATTAGGTTAATTTTAATCCAATTAAATCTACCAATATTTCATCAGTAAGAAGCAGGATAAACAATACCTGAGGTGATGATACCAGGATAATATTCCTGAAATTTTCCAGTGTCTTTTCCTGAAAGTATGGGCAAAGAAAAACACTCACTCAGAATCATGATCCAAGTATCGCAGAGAGAATGAAGGGAAGGAGGGGCAGGCACTTTTACTTGCTCACCTTACAAAGCTTGTACAAGAATGTATTTTGAAGATCTGGGTCATCAGAGAAAGTAAGCTGATGAATACACTGAGTGCCCTTCAGCTTCTTCAAAAGCCACAATCCAGAATTAAATAAGGAGTTCGAACTGTACAAATAACCCAAGTGAGGGCCAGATAAAGAAACGTATGTATGGAGAAATCTTAAATACGGTTCCATGATGTCCTCTGCACAGATAAAAAGGATGAATTTTAATTAAAACACATTTAATGTGGAAGACAAAGACAATAGGATGAGAGGAACGGGATCTGTACCAGATAATGCAGTTCTGATGATGATATTCCCAATAGAGTGTCCGACGAAACTGAGCTTGATATTTCTTAAGCTTCCCGTTCTTGTGATTTTATCCATTTTTTTCTTGACAAAAGCAACCACTTCCTGTGCCAACCTATGTCCCATTTCTCTAAAATCTCCTGATGTCTTGTCTTCATTCACTTCTGACATGAGAAATTCTATTTTCGGATCTATCAGGAGCCACTGATTTCGGACAAGCCTCAGATCAAGATGATGTCCCTGTATGCAGATTTGAATTGAAAAACAAAATTAAAAGAGAACAATTTCTTTAAGCTTTAGTCATAATAAATGAACAGATAAAAGAAAAACTAAGATTCATTGAGTAAATCAGAGAGATTATGTAAAAATCTTTTCCGTGGAAGATTGAAAAAGCTTGCATTCTTTTCCATACAATTGCAAAGAAACCTCTAGGTATTCCCTGCTACTATAAAGTAAAAAATAGTATAGAAGCACAGTGCACCAGCTAGTAAATTTGACTAGATGAACTTAGTTGTTTGAACTATAGAAGCCACACGCACAAAATTAGATGACTCCATTGGCCAACAAATGGCAAAAAAGATGAAAAGATCACTTGAACAAATTATATTAATAAAGGAAGGAGTTACACACAGTTTTACCAGTTAGCAAATATACCTGAAATCCGTGCACAAAAACAACCACCTTCAGAATACGGCCACTTTGCTGCAACCCAGAAACAGGTTGCCTCTTTGTATTTTCAAAGCCAGTGCCATTAAGTAAGCTTGAGTATGCATTCACACTAACTGTTCTCCTGGGTGCATTTACAACCCGCTCTACAGTAACAATAGGAATACGAGAAGGATTTCCAAATATCTGGAGATCCTGGATTGATCGGTGATTTATCTGTAAGAAACAAATAATATATTAGATTGAAGTTAGAGAGTAGATAAAACAAGTACACAAAGAACAGGCAGGGAGATAGTGACCCTCATTTGAGCAACACTTCGACGATGAAGCTCAGCCCGAGTAGATGCATTTTCGGCAGGCTGTGAAATGGTTGAGATATTAGGCATGCAAAAGTTTAAGCCTGATGACAGGTAAAATACAATGATAAAAAAGTGTTGATTTTGAGGTATTACATCATCTAACTTCAACTGACTTGAAACTCTCCTTTGATGAGATGCCTCATCAAACTCACTATTTATATAATGATGGGGCATCTCAACCTTTTTATACACCATCCATATTGACCATTCCGCTCTTCGATCAACAGCCCAAGCATCACGTAGATATTCCATGATGCTTTTTTTATTTGCCCTGAAAGAAGCACAAGATCATACTAAATAGACACCCAAAGAATATAATACAAGTCGCTCTGTTGACGTTGCAAGCATCAGATTTCCATAAATCTTCTGCCAATCATCTTGACAGGGAGAACTAGATAAAGAGAAATTTACAACAGAAATATGGGATTAGATCTTACGTAGGCAATTAGAGAGAACAAAAGAAACCTGTGAAACATCAGGAAAGTATTCCACAAGTACAGTACTTGATTTCCCAACAGGTTGAAAGAATGCATCAAGGAATTTCTAGATAAGGAGCGAAGCAATCTATCATCTGAAAGGTCCAGATTTTCATTTGCTAGCTGCCCAAATTCCAGAAGAAAAACCCAGTTAAGGACCAAATTGGTGAGAAGACTGGCCAAAGGGAAAACAAGAGATCAACTAAATGAAGTAGGGACCTCAACATAATTTTGTGGCTTGCCTGGCCCAAACTCTTCATTGTCAGTAGCACACAGATTAGCTTGCAAATCAGAGAGTTTCAATTCACCAATTTCTAAATCAATATCTGAAAATTCAACATCCTGGTCAATAGCTTTGCTAAGATTTCTTAGTTCTTCAAGTAATATGTCCCGAGCTGCCACCAGTGCTCTTAGAACTGCAGCATGCTTTTTGTCTATGGAAGCTAATTGATCCAAAGCCTGGTAAAGTACAGACTGTCAAGATAGTTCAATATTCTCCAGTTGAAAGTGATGACACTTGAGAAGGCCAAGCCTCTCAATCTTTAACAGAATCACAACACCACAAATCATCACATCATTCTAGCATAACTGATGAAATAATTGAGCTTTTAAAACACTAGCAAGGAACCTTGTGTATCTCGAAAGCCAGCCTACATAACCAGTGGATTTAGCCACAAAATCTTTTTAACTCTTGTCAGCTGAGAATCTGGATACCACTCTTAAGTAGAATACATTACTATCATAGAAATGTACAGCTGGTTTCAAATTAATGCAGACTAAATATTGTCCTCAGTCAGATTTTCCTTCTTATTCTTTTTCAAGTTTAGTCCTTGATTCTTGTGGATGATATAGTTATTGCATTGCAAATAATTCTTTTTTCTGCCTAATTAGAATTACAAATACTAAATAGATTGTCTAATGACATATTTATTTGAAAAAACGTTTTTCACAGGTACGGCCTGCAAAATAGTTTAAGCTATATATAACTATTTCCTCCTTTCAATGAAAAAATGACCTTCTACTTTTCAATTCCTAACGAGAGCATGTGGATTCAATATTTACAAATCAGATTCAGAAAAAGTGTGTTCAAGCAGAAAGATTTTCATTAGAATCATGAACAAATACAGACTTTCTAAAATGATAGTGAGGAGGAAGCAGATAAATGTTTACCCAAGATAAACTAGTTATGAATTTATATCAATGAAGAATGATGGGGATTAAAATAAACAATAAAAAGAAAAAGGTAATTCCTCAAAAATAAACAAAAAATAAATAAGCACAATGGAAAGAAAATGAATTATAAACAAAAGGCCAAACTTACCTGACCCAACCCAGTAAATCTTTCACCAATTTCACCGGTGTGAGAGATACTGAGACAATTTTTAAGAGTTGTTAATGGAAACAAATTAAAATGCCAGAGGAGTAAAATCAAGGAAGTCAATACTCAAATTGCATCCAAACTTCAAAGTTTGCCGATGACATTCAAAGTAGAAACTGTGACAAACCTGGGTACCTTTGGAGGCAAAATATGAGACCCAGCTTTCAATAAACAGATGTGAACAGTCGTTTCAACAAGCACGGCATGGAAGGCATCAAAATGGACAGGGCAATATGAGTGCAACCCAAGAAGAGCCTTTGGAGTAATTCGGAACTCATGAACTGCAGCACTGCAAGCATCCAGGGAGGTCTGCAGTGTGGACCTTCATATAGTAAAATAGTATTATTGACTTATTCTAACAAACTTTTTGACAATATTTTCTTCCAACAATATTGTACTGAAATATGACAGTGCTTGAATCTTAAAGAATCAAATCCAATTTATTTCAATGTGCAAAACCAGGCAAGAGAAAGATTAGATTACAAACCCATTTTCAGCGACAGAAGCATACATGAGCTCAAATTTCAGTATCACAGAAGAAGTGGGTGGAACCTGAAAATACGGAAACTTAAATAAATGTCAAAATGTCATGTGCTTTCCTTAAAATTGTAAGAGAAACTGAAAAGTATATTAACTGGTAGGGGAAATGGCAGTTAATTTAACCTTCAAGAGAAATAATTATGAGCATTCTAGTGACCACAAGATGGAAATATAGAAGGAATCCCAAACTTTATTATGTTTTTCAAATCGAAAGGAGAAACTTCATCACAGCTAATATATGTTTCTATCTATTGCATATTATTTGAGGGAATATTATCAGCATTTAACCATTGTCAGGTTCTAAAACACTCCTGCCATGGAAACTTACAACTGGGATAACAGGTTCATCATGTGGACAAAATTTTGCAGCACTAAAATAATGCACTAAATTTAAATATTGAATTCAATATGTAGAATCCTGCATTTCTAAATTGATTATAAAGTGTTTATCTCAATTTTTTACCAAATCAAATTCCTTCTTATGTTATCTAAAGGAGATTGTTCTCCTGCATTAATCCTCTCATCGAAATAAATATGCAAGAAACAGAATATTACCTCATGTTGACCAAGGGATAAGTTGAATGAGATCATGACAGATAGAAGGACATCCTGCCTAGCATATTTGATACGAAAAGGCTGAGTAGAGAAACTGTTTTCTGAGTCGTCAATCCTCCAAACCCCAACTATGCCATCAGGACCAAGATCGGGAACTGCAGCTCAAAGAAAATTTTATCAGAGGCCATTAACTATCTGCTGCATCTGATACTATCTGTTGTAGGTGTCATAAATCCTCCAAACACCAAATATATTATCAGGACCAGGATCAGGGGTTGCGTCTCAAAGACATTTTTATTAGAGGCCATTTACTATCTGATGCATCCCTTTTATTTTTATTATTATCCACGGACTTTAAATAAATTCCCATCTTTAACATGATATGCATTGGAAATAAATAAATTTATTTCATTTTCTATGGAAAACATGACATGGTGGCTGATGACTATTTAGATGAGTTCAATTCTCTTATCTACAGCTCTTCTATATTGAAATGTTAGCTTGACCCTCAAAAACTTTATTTATCATAAACAAAACTAAGGGCAGTGACTCCACAACTCTGATCACTAGAGGTCACAAGTGGCATAATGACTACTGGGGTTGAGGGCTCCAGTGGATCCACTTCGGCCGACTTGTCCCGGATCTTAGTCCAAGAAAAAACAAATTAAATTAGAAGTGAATAGGAGACTCAAGTCTGGCCCACAATACCACATGTATGGTCTTGTACAGAATAATGGAATGCCAGCAACCTAACCTTTGAAGGAAGGAGCTAGAGGTAGACATCTATTGCCCCCAATTCAGCAATTTTTTTCTGGATATGACTGGAGGCATTGAGAAGGTATCACATATGGTTGGAGTTTATATTTAAGACCGGTATGGAAATATATCACAATCACTCATACGAAATAAAAAAAAATCCCAGTCTTATTTCCATTCGGCCAAATAAGGGGCTCTCCAATTTTTATCTATTCATTCCAAATCTTATTCTCCACAAGTCTTACATTCCCAGAAAAAGTAACTTGAGATCTTTGAACTCACTATTAAAGTACCTTCATATTGAACAACTCTGGCTGGAGTTCCAGGGGAAGAATACTGGCCATCCTCCCATCTCATGGTAATTTTGAGTTGATACCATCTAAAATCAGAAACATTGTAATGAGAAAAGCTGTAACGCTGATACACAGTCAAGAAAAAGGTTAGACCAAATAAATATAAGAGAAGTAAACAATCAATAATTACCCCTGTTGAAAAAGATCCAAGTTATGAAATCTATGGATGTAGATGCCAATCTCCTGCATCGTATCCATAATAACGGACGGATTGACCTTTGATGGATGTGGCTTGGCATCTGGTAACCTCTTTTGCAATAAATTGTTATTGTTCAAACCAGCAAGCCATCCAAATCGCCGAATCATATGTAATTCTGGATGCCAAAATTTTGCATCCCCTTTCTATGGCCTATAATATATTTCCAGGACCAAAAGATTCAACGCTCATCCAATAATCCACTCAATCAGTACTTCCACTGACGTACCCACTACACCAGTAAAGCAACTTTCAGTTCAGAGATTGAACGATGTCCTCGTACAAATATACACCGTCAGTGTTGCCCTTGTAGCATACTCCACCCTGATAGACTCGGATTTTAGCGCACTGTGCTGCAATATGGAAATATGGCCGAAGCCACTTTTGGACTTTAATTTGGCAGAGAGAGAGAGAAAGAGTAGGAAGAAACAAGACATAATTTAGAAGGAGTTGAATCAGCTAAATGCCTAAAAACAACGCAGATAATGAAGGGCTTTAGGACAGTAGGCAGAAATATAGAACACATTTTCAATGAAAAGACGCCAATAGTAGCTCCTTTACAGTCCCCCGACACTGCCGAAAACTACAATACTCTACCGAGCGGAAACAGGGAGCAGCCGAGAGCAGTTCGGAAGCGCCATCAACAGTGGAACGAAAGCAAGTAGTGGACGAGATTAATGATAACGAACCTCGCCCTTGAATGCCCCCCAATGCGGGGAGCGCTATCGCGGGAGAGAACAACAGAGTTAGTTGAGCCGAATAGATTACCAGATCAGATCTGACAGCGGGATGCTGTGCGCCCTGGGACTTTGTTAGGGTTTGCAGCTCTAGGAAGAGACAAGAGGAAGAATGAAGAAAAAGCAGGAGCAGGCAACAGGCCACGCGACAGAATGAGAATTGAATTGACAAAAGCAAATTTTCAGTTTTCGATCGCTTTTTATTTTTATTTTTATTTTTCCTTTTTAATCTATTTTTCAGGATTCTGTTTTACGATAAAAGTACGAAATTTTCCTTACGAAAAGCTATCTGAAAAATAATACTTTTTTAATGATCATTTAATTATTTTAAATATTGAAATAATCAAATAAAAAATGCAATATTGTTCATTTTAACATAAAATATTTTAATAAATGTGTGCGTTAACCTACCTGAATATCCTCAAATTTAGACTATTCACTAGGGATTTTTTTTCCATTGTGCAAAAAATAGGGATTTTAGAGTATTTATCATTTATTAGTAGTTGAGCAAAAAAAAGCATTTATTAGTATAGTATTACTATAAATGCCAGGGTACTGTGTTATTTTTTTGGCTGCCCGGCAAAAAAATGAAGCCATAACTGGCAAGAAAAGCCAAATCAAATATTAAATTTATATTATTTATGCTTGTCTGTCAATGAGTAGTGTATCCATGGCAGGCAGCTCCAGGCAGCCCGTCTTCACCTGCAAGTTCAGTTTCCATTCCACTGGAACAGTAGGACCCTCGTGGTGGCTCGGGCTTTTATGTACCTCGTGGAGGCAAGGATCGGCAAGGAGGCACCGGATGGTAGCCAAGTGGGTCTTGCATCGCGAAATCACAGTGCAGGACTTGCTTGCAGCTGATACAAACAACCATGGCTTCATTAGGTCGGTGATGGCCCTTCATTTCAGCTTTTATTTGGACTAGTAAGTAGTATGTGTATGATCTTGTTCTTACCATGTGTCTGATGATGTCTTTGCTGATATCAGTAAATCTGAGTATGTCATCTACAAGCTCAAAGAGATGGGGAAGATCAGGGAGAAGGATGTAATGCAGATTTTGGATCAGTTTGACAAGCTTGATTCCCACAACTCCGGGAAAATTACACTTCCCGGTCTCTTGGAGAACCGCTCTAAGATGATGGAGGGTAGATCTGCGCTATGATTCATTGCCGCCCAAATTGATGTATATATCAAAGTTTGACATGTAGTTTTCAGGCCTCCTTTACCTGATGCTTCTGATTCTGCATTGAACTAAGGTTGATCAAGTTGCCGGGGATACATGGATGAGAGGTAAAGAAGCTTAAGGCCTAGTGTGGTCATGTAAATGAAGGTAGGTCTGTATTCTTATTGGCTCTTCAAGCGTGGTAGGATCCATCTACCAAAAGCTTTTGGCATTACCAATTGCTGTTCACAATTTCAGAAGATCGGGCAACATTGAGGGGCCACCATGTGGCTGCAGAGATGATTGCCCGATGACAACTGATGAGCCATGTTTTACCTACTTTACTATTCAACTACCAAACGGTGCTATTTTCACAAACCTGTAGTCTAGTCTGCAGATGGCAAATTCACGCCCTAACCTAACATGTTTTACCATGTGCCGGTCACAGCCATTCGGATTGACCCGAGTCGGATTGTTATTGATTGACCCGACTCGGTACCTTTTCCAAGTACTCGACTCGGGGTCCTTTTTGAAGGATCCATTTGGGGTAGTTATGGAAGGACCCGCCAAAGCCACCCGAGATTTTGACATCCATAGTCAGGAGCACAAGGCAGACTCTCTATAAGGAAGGCATGGTGGGATGATGTCTCAATGTGCATTGGGGCAATCACATCGGCCAGTCCACTGGTCCCTCGCCCAGCTCGGATTGTGTTAGCCGTTCTAACCCTGATTTGTGGTTCTCTCTCATCTGTGTCACTCGAAGCCCTCGGACCCGCTCAAGGCCTCCCAGCGAGCTGGGCTCCAAGGGGCTGTACACAGGCCTTTGACTTTGATTAGTGGAGGGGATGAGGGAGGGGCCACAATTGATTAGGCCGAATTTCGATTTAGTTTTTGATCTGGTTACCATTATTGAGCCAAAAAATCTGGTTGCCATTGGGTTTATCAGATTATGCTGAACTCGATTTTACAATTGAAATTAATAATTAAATATATTATATTAATAAATAAATAATAATTGTATTTTACTAATTAAAGTAGGGTTAATTTTATCATTTATTTAAAATAAAATTATTTTAATTTAAATAAAATTTATAATATATTATTTATATTTTAAATATATAATATATATTTATCTCAATTTATTTAATTAAATTAATAAAACTTTTTGGATAAGTCGACTCAACCCAATATTTAATTCTAAAGCCGCATCCTAACTATTTAATTTATTAACCAGATGATAATATTGATTTGTTGGTAGAAATTGTACACATAGTTTGATACCTCCATTAAGTACCAGTTATAAATTTTATACTTTTGGGTAAAACTTAAATCCAGTAATATTTTTCCTAATCGATTTAAATTGTATATTTTGTACATTATTTAAATTATAAATTTGAATTATAATGATATTTAAAATTTGGATACACTTTTAGTATAAAATTAATATTTAATTTACATATATAAAATTTTCTCTCAATTAAAGTATACTGTTTGTACATGATTTATTTTTAAATTTTAAAATCAAATTATTTATCAAGTGTGATAGCAAAGAGTTACCTTATATTTCAACAAATTTTACAAATCAATAATGAGGGGAGAATGTTTGCAAACCCCGATTCTTACTAGATTACTTAAAATGCAAATATTAGTAGAATTCTAATCTTTTATCCGTACTCTAAATAAAATTAAAAAAATGATTTTTATATTAAATTTATTAATATAATCCCATATTGATAAAATAAAAAAATTATTATAAATTTATAATATTTAAAAAGTTATAATTACAATTAATAACTTATAAATTTAAGATAAATCTTTTATTTAACTATAATATTCTTTAAAATAGTATGATAGAAAATTGGTTAATATTTTGAGATTTAAATTCGAATTGTGATATAAATCGAGTATTAAGAAAAAATATTCAATTTTATGTTTTAGTGTAATTGAAAATATTATTTTAAATTAAATAAAATAGAAAATTTTAGTATATTTATAAATTTTAAAATTACGGTAGGTGAAATTGAAATATTTTAATATACTGAAAAGTATTTTTTAATGAAAATAATAAAATATATTTTTAATTATACCTAACTTGTGCTAGTATGGTTTGTTGTTAAGGGGATTATGATTAATGGTGTGATTAACGTGTCTTTAGTAAATTGAATGGAGTTTTGGTTTTATGATTTGAAACATCTTAAGGGGCTGAATGAGTAGATCAAATGCAGATTTGCAACTAAATATTTGATCATTTCAAATGAAAGAAATGTCTCTTTTTCATAGGACATGCTCCACATATGAATGTATTAATAGGGAATATCCATGGAGCACTTGGAGATTTCCAAGGAAAATGGAACATTCCCAGCAGTTCTAGTTCCTGTTGCAGATCAAGTATGTAGGGACACATTGAGACACAGATTGACAAGGATCCGGACATTTGATCATTTATTACAGTATTTACAATCAGCATACCATTGTTGCCTCTAGACAAGATGCTCGCCCAAAAGCACTGGACATTCAATCTACACTAGCAGAGGAGTTTGCTCCAGAATTCTTGCACATCCTCTGAATCAAAACCTTATGCTCTACCAAGTAGCTTTAAAGTTCGATCCTGAGGATCCTTCTTTATTCTCAGGCGTCATTGGGTCTCCCCTTCCACGCTTGCATCCTCCAACTGATCTTCTTCATCTTTCAAGTCCTCCAACTCTGCATCAGGATCATCTTCCTCGGCCATCTCCTGGTCATCAGCATCGATTTCATCATCCCCGACCCCCCTGCCTTCAAAAATATCTTCTTCATCCTCCTCCTCCTCCTCCTCCTCCTCCTCCTCCTCCTCCTCTTCTTCTCTGAAGTCCTTCAAGTCCTCTCCTGGTTCCTTCTCCTTACCTTGACTCCCTTTCTCCAGTGAAGCATGGATGCGAGGACCAGATATGTCTTTCCTCCCGAGCTTTATAATCATGTGCCGCAGGCCCGCCGTGTTCAATAATGACTTTGGAGATGTCTCCTGGTGTTCCTTAGTAACGTAGTGTGAGTGTTTGACTTGGTGAAGCAACCATATGAAGATGGTCAGCAGAAGGCATATCTGGCCAGCACGCTTCACTTTGAGCTTAAATCTGTTGGCCCTTGAATTCCGGCTCGGAGATTGCCTCAGCATTTTCTGACCCTGAGAATTATTCCACCTGTAGAAAACGAAGATGCAGTCAGCGGATTTGCAATCGACTCCAATGCAGACATCTCAAGTTCAAATCAGGACCTCATAAGCCACAACCAATTAACAGTAAGTGGAGGGAAGCATGTAAACTGCTCTTTCCGTATGATTCTGGGCATCAAGGGCCTGATTTCCACGATTTCTATGCTAGCCCATAAGCGGAAGAATAGGCAATATGATTCAGCAGAGAGGATGAATGTCTGTGACAGAACCAGGGGAGAGAGGAGGCCAGGCAGAGAGAACAGACTATACTACACTGTACTATTATTGTCCAGTTAGTCTGATCCGCAGAGATGACAGAAACAAGCGGCTGGAAAAAGGATTCTTATACCAAATGCAGAAACTTTGATGGGCTGGAGGAGAAATGGGTAGGGGTGATCAAAATTTGATCTTTTGGTAGTGAATGTCAAGATCAACAACACTCTTGTATCACATATTACCCTTATGAGAGAAAAGGGCAGTTCTCATCCATGGAAAGTTTCACTGTCCCGTTATGAATCCACCTCTCCCAGCCATAACCAAAGCTAAGACCCCTGAAACAAGTCGATCTGACTGACGGAGATAAAACATAACGAACGTACCCGTGAAAGCAACCATTGCTGACGAATCCCAACTTCGCCAGGACATTTAGAATACCGGAAGCCATTGTTGGGTCCATGGAGAGAGTTGCAGACAGTTATCATTATGCCATGTAGTCTACATATAAATATATATATATATATATATATATATATATATATTAGGCATCTACTGCCCTACTATTTTGACCTTTCTTCTGAGCTGTTGGGCGTGCTCTATTACCATCCGGCCATTCAATTCAACTTAATAGTGATGCCATTAGCCGCTTGTTTATGCAGGCCAAGCAAAGTGTCTGAAAAGGATAACTTGCAATTTTCCGCACCTTTCCCTTCTTGACTGGACTTCTGGTGTCTCCTTGTGGTTGTCTGCTCTTACTTGCAGGATGTTCCTGATTTACCCGTGGTAGTGGAAGTCCCACTGGGAATGAGGTCGACCTTGCACCTACTGCCTAATTTTCGGCCAAGACCTGGGATCGTGTGGACCATTGAGTAGAGTATACAAGTCAATTTGACCCTTTGCTCGACTTACTACTATGGTGACCCATGATGGATGGTACTATGAATATTGAATTGCCCCGGTTTGCAAAATTAGGCTACCTACCACTATTGTTGCCTGAATTTGTACGCCAGTGGAGGCGGTCTTATCTTATGGTGGTTAGGCGGAGAAATTCAACATGCACATCTGACAATGGTACCTGCAGTCAAATTCATGGAATTGTTTGTATAGTATGTCCCTGCGCTGACTTTTCTTACTTTTGACTTCGTTTACAAAACGAGGCGGCGGAGTTTCTTATTCTATTGGGCTCAGCCCAAACGTAAAGAGGTGTGGAGGCCTACACGGCCCATAAATAGCCAATTATGGGCCCCAGTTTTCCTTTTGTCTACATTCTTCATTTTTTTAATCAACGTGGGATCTAGTCTGACTGTCAGAGTCCGGCCTGTTTTACTACCATCCCGTGATTCAACTTAATGGCGATGGTGGCATTAGCAGCGGAGCGGAGGAAGCTATAGAGTTGATGGAACCTGGTTCGCCCAAAAAACCCTAAAGGGCGCAATCATCATCTACCCATGTAGAATCGAATTACTACTACTTCATCATCTTTTATAATCAAATCCATCGATCCTCACTTGTTAAGTTAAGCTTTTTTTTAAGCAGATAACCTGTCAATAGGACGAACTACGTGTTCGCTTCAATGCCTTCAAACCATCATACTCCCCATCAATATAATATATGCTTGTCTTTCCTGCAGATCAATGCTGGAATAGCATTGATATACACTTTTATAAGTATAGGGTCATCATCATGATGGAATGCAGCAAGATAGGCCCATGATCATCAGAGTGCTCTTAATTAGCACAGTACTAACTATCAAATTAAGCTATGTTAGCTAACAAGCGGCTGATGGATTAGAGAACTGGATGTCGCAGAGTCGCGGCCTGGACATGCTCAAGAAGCTCTTGGGAAGGCTTTCTGTCGTACTCCGAACGAGTCGGATCTTGCACGAGGGGCACATGACCGTGTAGCTGGCGGCCGCAACCGGCCGAACCTGCATCAGAAACGGAGAATTAGCTGCTGCTGCTGCCGCCTTATGCGTCTGAGATCTGAGCTCGTTCAGCTCCTCCTGCAGCCTCATGTTCTCTTCTTCCAGCGTTTCGCAGCGCCTCTTCAGCGTCTCGCAGTCCATTTCAGTTTGCTTCAGTTTGATCCTATATATGCATATGGCAGCATCAAGCACATACCCCAGTACTAGCACTGCTTTTTTTTGTTGCCAAAGGCAACCAAATACAGATGCTGGGCACAATTACAAGTACCTGGCTCTTCTGTTTTGGAACCACACTTCAACTTGGCGTGGCCGTAGGTTAAGTTGCCTTGCCAAATCTTCCTTTTGCTTCTGAACAAAGGTTTCATTGATCACACAACAAGAGAAGAGGGGACAGATAAATTCATAAACCCAAATCAAGAGACAATTCTATAGTAGAAACCTGCGCATGAACTTTTCTGCAGCATATGCACGAGCTGCGCTTGAAGACTAATTCGACTTCTGATGAACCCAGATGGAGATTATTGGCGAGATTATAGTCTAAGTTATGGGCTATAATCGATCATTACCTGATTTAGTGTAGATTGGGAAGTGAAGCTGTCCTCTAAGACCGAGACCTGCTCTTTCGATAGTCTAAGCTTTTTCCTTGGCGTGCTGCAGTCTTCATCGTCATCGCTGATCATCATCATCGTCGTCACGTTATTCCTCTCGAACTCAGGTCCCTCGTCTCTGATCCGCGACCTCTTCGGACTACTCGAACAGTTGGAGTAGGACAGAGTCTCCTGATTCAGCTCCCTTGCTGCTGTCATCATCCCTGTATCACGCCCTGAGTCAAGAAATTGAAAAGGCTGGCCTTTTCCGACAGGATACATCCCATTAGCCCTTCACGGCCATACTTAATTACCTGTGTCAACTTTCGGAACGCAAAGATGCCTTGCTGCCTCTGGCAATCCTAGCGAAAGCGATGGCAAAGGATCACCGTCCAGCTGATGGAGCGGCCGTCTCTGGTTCTTCTTGGTACCACTTGGGATATCAGGATCACGATGAAACCCTAGCCCGAGAGCGAGCTTCGTGTTACAGGCAGACTCCATTAGTTCAACTCCAGCAAGATCTCAACTTATGTATGCCATACAACACAAATGATGATGACAGTGAACATGAAGGGAGGGAGGAGATGAGGAGTATTCTACGTGTACATATATATTGAGAAAGATTGATGAGGATTTTGGAACTGCACTATGAATGAAGAATAGGGATGATGAAGGCACTCATTTATTTATTCATAATCATAAAAATCTGACATCAATTCATATGAACTGACTTGGAAAGAGAGTAGAGAGTGGGGGTTTGGTGAATTATTGTGATTTTGCACATTATTTATATATATATTATTGGCATATAAATTCAAAAGTATTATCTCAACATAAGCATGAGGATGAAGGAGCGGTTCGTCTTTATCTTATCCACTTAATAGAAAATTGATGGGGTTAGATCAAATGATATACTAATGTTAACATGTCACACACCAAAGCACGGTTTGATCTCACTTGGCACAACTGATGTAACATTATGGAGGAATGATCATTCGTCACCCTCAAAAGACAATAAAAAAAACAAGGTTGTGTGGTAAAAAAAAGTTATAATAATTGAGGGAACCTTGAAAGGTTCAAATGGAAATTCAACGCCCACCCTGCTCAAAATTTTATGAGTAAATGAGTGAGTAGGTCACCTATATATTTTTTTTAATTTTATATATTAAATATGCTTATTGTTATACATTAATTGTGTGTTATTCTATATGTTAAGTGTGTCATTTTGTACATTAATTGTCATCAATTAGGTTTATAAGATGCGAGGCAAGGCATAATTGAGAAAATTTTAACACATACTTAATGGGTAGGGTGTAGATGTGAGTTTAGACCCGAAATTCAAACTCTAGTGGCATGCACGAGAGTGACATAAATGGAAATTGGAAATTTTCCTGCACGCGTACCAGCCAACCTGAATTATAGAAGATTTTTGGTTGGAATAGGTCCTATGATGATGATGATGATGGAAGGATAAAGTATGTTTGCTGTGATCATGCTTTTCATTAATCATTATCATATAATAATGCATTATATTTCGTTTTCACACTGAAAAAGGGGTGTTTTTACTGGTGGGTTTAGAGCTAGAATCAGCCAATGGCAAGAAAAAAAAAATGTGAAAATATGGTAGTGGGAGAAATTAAAAGCATACATGATTTGGTCATAATGCATGTGGGACACAGAGAGCCATTTCTTTCTATTTCCATGGCTGGGTTGATTTCATCTAACATGCTATCATTTTCTAATTATAAGATTGTCAAAATGGAGCGTTTTTCCTAAATATTTGAAAAACTCATGTTATGGAGATAGATCATACATCATGTCTTGAGTCTTCCTCTTTCCATTGTCTTATTCATCAGGATTTGCTTGCTTTGAAGCTTCTATGGCTGGCCCCCAAACTGTATTTAACAATGGCCGAGAGTTCTGAATGAATGAATGAATGCAGGCTCGAGCCCAACTCAAGTATGAGACCTCGAAAGGAAGCCTCTGCACCCACCGTGGGCTAGTCTCGTCATCAATTTCGAACACTGATGGAGACCAGAACGCCCTTGTCTCATCTTGGTTATATGTACATAGTCCATGAACTCGGTTGATAAGATATCCTGTCACTCTATGAATTACACTGATGATTAATTAGGGTTGAGGAGATGCGGGAAGAGTTGCCGCCTCCGATGGCTGAACTACCTCCGACTGAACATCAAGCACGGGAGGTTCTCCGAAGAAGAAGACAGCCTAATCTGCAGCCTTTACGTGAGCATAGGCAGCAGGTATTAGGCCTCACCGATCATCTACCATTGCCATGCTTTGCTTCTGCCCGTACATGCCACATCTGCAGGCTTTATAAAGAACCACTGCTTATAAGTTTGCTTGTGCCATTGAATACATAGGTGGTCGATTATTGCTGCACAGTTGCCAGGAAGAACCGACAATGATATAAAGAACTACTGGAACACTCGGCTGAAGAAGAAGCTGCTAGGTAAGCAAAGGAAGGAATGCACTCGTAGGCGAAAACACCACACCAGTACTATGAAGAAAGGAGAGCCAGAGAATAAATATAAGGAATCCTTGGAATGCCCTAATAGCTTCAGCAGCAACCAAAAGTGCTCCGTGCTGGCCGGAGTTACCTGCTGCAACGATTCAAATGACGACCATCTCTGATTACTTAAGCCTCCTCGAGGAAGCAGCGGATTTTGACAACCACGCGTCGATCAGGAAACTGATAATGAATCTCGGCCGAGCAGAAGAAGGTCTTCATCAGTACTCGATCAGACAAAGTTCCTCTTCGACAGTATCCCAAAACCCTAACCGTGATCGTGAACAACAGCCGGCAGCTGGCAGCCCTTCTCCCTACAGAACCTATCTTCCAGTAATGGACCAACCTCATAATTTTAATTTCTCGAATAATGCAAGGTTCTACTTATGACAGTAATCTGTACTTCGGAATAGTGAGAGCATAGTTATTGAGCTGTTGGGTGATAACAGATATGATTAATGTTACAAAAAAACACTTTTTCAATATAAGCCATAAAGTTAAAGTTGACCTATATGATCAAAAGCCCCTTTTTTTCTACACACCTTGCTAACTAACCTCTGTGCCATCATCTTCAAGCACTCCGGAATCAGCTTGATCATAACCTTCAATAATTAGCTGAGCATGACAGGAAACCATGCCTTGAAAAGGCAAGCGCTTCAGCAATCGTCACCGTTTAAGTTGTCATCATCCTTGATGTACTTCTCCTGTACGGCTGCAACTGTAAAACAGCATTGTCAAGAAAATACATGTCTTGGCTAAAATGGCATTAGCACCAATATTAAAATGATAAAATACTGACAATAATGTGATACAACTGTTTATCCATATGGAAATGTCAGATTCAACCTTTTTCTAACCATCGGAAAAAACAACTGACTTTTTTGCTGGATGAGAATAGGTTCTTTTATATGAGATATTGATACAGTTCAGAAACCTCAAACTTAAAGAGTCTTGCATATATATTCTAATGGATCATATAAGATGAAAAAGGCATCTTCCTGCAATGCATTCATAAAGTGGTGGGCATAATTGAAAACTCTGCAGTTAAAAGGATATCTGTAATAGTCCCAATCTACAGGCCGAACAGCTATCTTGCTGAACTCAACAGCACTTGGTTCAATGCCGGCAAAAATGTATCCGTTGCTCTTATCAATTAGCTTCACGAGATTTCCAACACTCTCTTTATCCTGGAATGCGACTCCAGATTTACACAAGGAACACAATAGGATCATAGACTTGCAAATATGAGTAAGGTAGAACGAGTGTGACTAATGGGTATGTTCACATGCCTGAATATCCAAGGTTGTAAAGTTGACAAGACTATAATCTTCTATGACCTCACACAACTCTTTTGTGAGCTTCCTGAAAGAAGTATTGTTAAATCAACTCATATCAGACAGTGAATATGCATCCAACTAGAATTCTACATGCATAGATAAACCCAAGAACAAATCAAAGATAAATATAGTATTTCCTTGCTACTTTAAGAGACAGTGAGACGTCAATGCTTTAAAAAGCAAAAATGAAACGCCAAGGTATAGCATGCAGGTGGAGACAATTTTGATTAACAGTGGAAACACGTAGAGAAGAATGTGCCATGTACATTTTGAATTGTCTTTTCTGCCAATTATGTGCAAGAATAGTTCCCCTATACAAGAAATCACATATGAAAGAGAGAAACTTATAAGAGATCAGAAAATTCAGCACACTAAATTTTCCAAATATATATATCTTGATTATGTGGTGGATAAATTAGTCCTACAAGCACAGAGAAACAGACTCCTCAAACAGCTTTTTCAAGGCTTCACAAAATATCACACCTGTACTTTGCAGAGCGAGGATCTTGACCTAGATGGTGCTGTAAGTAGGACAAGTCTTGTACATCAGTGTAGAAATCAAGATTAAAAGCTGCAAGGTAATCAACATGGGTAGGTTTGAGATTTTTCAAAACAAACTCAGTGACAACCAAAAATTATGTAAACTCACCAAGCTTTCCATAACTTTCAACCAAATCAATCTTGGACAGAACATTGATGTGTGGAAGTTCGAGATGTAGCATTGTCGATAAGGAAAGTAGCAATGCACTAACATATTTTCCGGGATCACTGCAAAGATGGGCATCGACTAAATGTACAACAGTCAACTGAACAAACAAAGAGTATTGGATTGTTAAATAAGAAGACATACAAGATGAACAAAGATCAATAGCAACAAAATTAGGCAGGAAAAAAGTTTGAGTAGGTAGTATTCATACATGGAGGTTTAACTTCTTAATGAGCTTCTCAATAACCCTCTTAGCATTGGCATGGAGAAAAAATAGCTCAACTTGACCAGGGAAATCAAAAAGAAGGTAGTGATCTGCAAAATTTCATTAAAAGAGTCGGGCAACAAAGCTGGTGAAGAAGCAATGTATAACAAAGCTAGCCCTCAAGGGGTGAAAAAGAAAACATATACACAAATTCCAAAAAATTATTTAGTGCACCCTCAAATTAAAGGAAAGAATTTTCAATGCAAAAGAATGATTTGCACATAAAATGACAAGCTGCTCAAATAAGTTGATGTCAGAGCATGAAATGCCATACAGCCACTAGGCACTGTAAAATATTATTCAAAATAATCTCCAGCCTGACCAATAAAATGTTTGTATAAAAAATATGCATGGTGCACAACACTGAAATAATCCAATGGCAACTATGCTTACCTTTTATGAGAGGTTTCAGCTTAGATTCCAACCAATCGATATTCTTCTCTAGGTAATCCATACAGTATATAAGACCTGGTCGTGGGAGAACAAAACACAATTAATAAATTCACATCACAAGTTAATGAATAAGACTCAGTAGAAGCTTCCGTTAAGTGCAAACAATTGATCATATTAAATAAGAGCTTCTTCACTAACATGGCCTATCAGAGGCAATGTTTATCAAGGTAAACTCACCTCCATTTGGACCAAGAGAGTGCTCGGACATCACATCACTCAACTTAATAAGTTCCTCAATATTCACAACACACTCATAACTGTGCTACATTAAGGAAATACTGCATGGACCAGAAACCTTTTTTTTTTTGCAATTGGGAATATGAAGCTCATAATACAAATATAACAGTAAGGATACGGCAATGCATCATTGGCAGGATCCAAGTTAACAACAGCAACTTTCCTGCATCACCCAAAATGAAGAATTACTGAGCATATCCATTTCGTGAAGACTAATATCAAGTGCAACAAAAAAAAATAAGGTCATAATCGATTTTTAGACAAGTTGATCCATTCGTTGTGCTTCCCATAGTTGCAATTGGATATTTTAGATGATCAACACAGTGAAAAAAAGAGAGAATATTATTGCACTGGAACACAACACACATAAAATCTACTATCCTCAAAAGATTGACAGAGATCTAAAACACCATGTCAGAGATTTCACCTTTGTTGTCTTTAGATTATGCATAAAAAATGATGTACGAAACAATATCTTAGAAAATTATTATTTACACAACGTGAGAGAAACAATCCTTGCCCATCAAAACAATTCTTGAATTGGGGTACATCAGCTCAAGAGATGAAAACTAGAGAGCAAGAGCCAGAGACGGACCTTCCAATGAGTTGGAGGAACTGTGACATGCCATTACAGTAAGTGGTCTTGCCCGACCCGGGCGGGCCAATCACCACTTGACCGAAAACCATCCCTCCCCCTCAGGCCGCAGAGAATTCACTTTTCCTTTCAGACGGATATATACTCCGAGTTCCGGACCTTTTCCTCGGCGGTCGGTGACGGAGTGAAATTGCCGGCTGATCAAAGCTGGACCTGATTAAGCGCCAAAGTCCATTTATCTGAGAGAAGGAGAAGCAAGCAGCAAGCGACCGAATGAAATGAGGGCTTATCTTCCAAAGGCAGAACTGCCAGCCAGCGGGTATAGGGATTGGCAGGGCCCTTTAAGACCGGCTTAGTGGAGTTATTGAGCCGAACTATCTGTACATGTAGCCCACTATATCTGTTAAAATTCGAACAACGGGTCAAGGCTCCTGAACTCGCTCATATTATCAGGCCGTAACAGCCCGAATATATTAGGCCAGCAAGGCATATTAGGATAAAGAACGGTTTTAATCCAATCATTAGCCCGATAAGCATGCCCGGCTCGTTTATCACCGCTATTTCATTATGATACATCTGCTCGACCCATATAATATCATATGCGTATTTTCAGTTATTTTTATAATTATTTATATCATTATTATTTTTGAAATTTATTTAGTTTTAAGAGTTATTTACATTTTTTTAGTATTTTGTGTGTTTATTATTGTTTTTTTAACATATATTATTTTATTTTATTGGTTATTAGTACATTTTTTTATAATTTATGTATTTAATTTTATTGTGATTTTCACCTACTATTTTTTTTAGTAATTTTATTACGTATTATTTTTAAAATTTATTTATATTTTTAAATATTTCATAATATTTTAAATATTTTGTATAATTTTTACCATTATTATATTTTGAAATATTTATACTATTTTGATCTTTCTCTGCCTTTATATAATGTTTTTTATGGATTTTTTTTGGAATTTATTAATATTTTGTGGTTTTTTTTATTTTTTAAATATTTAGTACTATTTTAAATATTTTTAAAAGATTCTAATCATGTGTTTTAAATACTATCTAATATTTTTTGTAATTTGTTCTGTTTAGTTTATTTTTTTTTATAATTAGTATGTTTACTTAAATAAATATAACTATTTATATTAGTGATTGCGATATTTTTTTTTTATAATTTTTGTGTTCTTTCGTTTTTTATTATACCTTATTATTTTTTTGAATTTTTTTACAGTTTGTTTTAATTTTTTAATATTTTTTAGAATTTATGTGTTTTTATATTATTACTATCATATTTATATGTTGAATTATCTGTTATTTTAATTTTTATTTTTTAGACATTTTTTGAGTTTATTAAAATTTTATGATTTGTTACACTTTTAATATTTTTAAACATATATTATTATATTTTATTAATTGATTATATATTTTTACTATTTTTATTGTCTATACTTTTTAGTATAATTTTCATACTATTTTAAACATTATTATGTTTAGTGTGTTTTTTTTATAATTTATGAAATATGTATTAAAATATTTCATTAGTTATTAATGTATTACTTATTTTTATGTTTTTTAACTACTATTTTAGTTCTTTTCTCTACCTTTGGAGTGTTTCTACCCATTAAATATATACATTAACCATTTTAATCTATATTTTTTAAAAATTAAGTTTATTGGCATATTTTTTAAAGCATACATAAAAAAATTAACACTAAAACATTGCATATGTTAAATTCTATATGGATAATTTCAAGAAAAAGTATCAGGCAAAATTATATTGCACTAAAAAACTGTTACATTAAATATATTGGACATAACAATCCTCTGTTGCTCTTGGCTTCTCATGAGAAGATTAGAAAGTTAACAGGCAAAATTGAATTGATTATGGAAACAAAAGAAGTGGAAGCAACGGGAGTGATATATAGATGATGTCATTCTCTCTTTCAAGCTCTATATTGATGGGCAAAACCATCGTCATGTTCAGTCCGGATTCTGTTTTTCATGTCTGACAAAACTGGCTCACCTTGGAACATTGAAGTCATGTACCGAAGACATGCCTGTGCACAGGAGCTGATTCCATCTTCTTAACGACTTCCATCCATGGCTTATCTACTATCAAGACGGAACCCTTTGTGAGGTGGCCGATAAACATAACCGGGTCACGGAAAGCAAAGAATTCAAAGTTCTTCCTACTGCTGACTTTTCCATTGTTTATGCTTTCACAAGATCTATTACTATGCTTCCTTTTCCCCTTTACAAGGGGGGAAGACGGTAACTTCTTCAGTGCCAAATTCTTATCATCCTTGGTAGCGCAATCCTCCTCATCTACAGACAATCCAAAGTCGATCCCGCACATTGCCCTGGAAATGAACAACATTTGAGTACCATAAATAGGACTAATATCTTACAAGGATGTTTCATAGAACATTAACCTGGAACAGTAAATAACATCATCTAAGTGAGGGCTACCTGGAACTGTAAATAACACAGCACAACGAGGTTGATGATGGTGGAAAAGAAAGTCCAATGACTTCCCCAGGAAACTCCTGGAATCTCTTAGGTAGAAAGAATGCAGTCCGTGTTGACCACTCTCCCAACTGCTTTGCTTCTACATCAAATACATAGACCTGGTGTGATGATGTGCTGATCACGAGAATGCTATTCTTAGAAGGGGGAAATCCACCAGCAGTAACTGAAGCACCGTCTAGTCTTGATATGAACCAATGCTGCCTGCTCAAGAGAAGAAAATAGTACCATCATGTCAACAGCTCCTCGAACCAGTAAAGCATATGAGATGTAATCAGGAAACTTGAATGGACAATCAACCAAGGAAATTAGACCTGCTAATAAAAATAAATCTAAAGGAATTACATCTTAGAGATTGTTTATTGGGTATAACTGATCAATAAAATATAACATAATGAGAATGTCAGTGATGCACTTTTACCAAGCTACCAACAACCAGTGGTTATTTGTTCAAGAAAATTTGCTGGAAACTTAATATGACCAAGCATGGATTCACTGACACTTATATAAATAAAAAACCAAGAAAAGTCATGGACCTCGTTTCACACCTCTGTATTTCAAGATTGTATACATATATGTCTCCAAAACAATTGATTGCAGCTAACCAATGCCCATCAGAGCTTGTAAACATTTTTGTTATTGGAGGCTCATCAGAAGATAATTTCCCAGTTGACTCATCACGGCATGTTTTGAATGTGTGTAGTAGTTCAGAAGTTTTGACATCAATAACCTGCAATTATAATGCCCCTAATTAGTCATGCCTTTCTGATCAGGTCAAAAAGGGGTACCAAAGTCCAGTGAGGTAACTTACATGTATTCTCCTGTCATGTCCAGCCAAGATCAACTGACTAGAGTCAAAATTAAATACCATGGAATGAACACATGGTAATCTTTGTGGAAGCTGCTTTTTCTTCACAATCAATGTACCATTTTTACTGTCTTCACTTTTACTTAGTTCAAAAAGGCTGGGCTTCATATGATCAGAATAAGCAAATAAGGATCCTGAAGAAGAAATGGCACTGCAAACGATTCTTCGAGATGCCTTGCTCTTCACTCGAGCCAGAAGTCCAGTAGAGACTCTTCTGCCAGAAGGGCTGGAACAAGTAGTAGGAAAGGAACCAATTCCTGACTTAACAGAAAGAATATCCAGCCAGTAAGGGGACTGAACTAGAAGCAAGGGTCCAGCACTGAAAATTGAGTTAACTAAGTGAATTGGCAATCTCTGAGGGGTAGGACAGATATCATGTGGTGCAAATTTCGTGAAGTCATGGACAGTGTAAGCAAAGAGCTTTGCATCATCACCAGCTGATATGAGCATTGGGGACCCCACACATGCCCATTTCTTATAACTAAAATCAATGGGTTTCTCCTTTCGACGTGGTCGTTTAAATCTTTCATCTGGCAAGGCATCTGTAAACATAAAATTGCAATTAGAGGTACAACCTCACATTGACTGGCATAAAAAATAAAGATTTTAAATATATAGAAAGAAAGCATGTAAACAAATTTGTCTGAAAGATGAACATAGTTTATAGTAAAGTCCCTCACATGTGCCATAGCTTATTAAAAGCAATAATTCTGAAGAATAGAGGGATTTTGACTAACCTTCCTGACTAATTGGCAAAGCAATTGTCAAAGACCTGATGTCGTGTGTATGCGCTCTTACATAACCAACATAAATCCATTTTTTCAACATTATTGACAAATTCTCATTGCTTGCACCACTTGTTGTGTCACTGGATAGTTTATACAGAATAACCTACAATAGAAACACAATTAAAAAGAGTTAACATGCCAGAGTAGGATTCTAGTCTGCATTAGAGAAAGGGAGAAAAAAACAGGTCAATGCATAGTGGTCCATGGCATTAGCAATAAGTACACCAGCAAAATGTAGTGTTCAGTACAAATACTAGAATTTTAAATCCAACCTCAAGAGTTCAATACCATTCTATTAACAATTGTTAACATTTTATGAAGTTTACAGTTATCTAAATGTGACCTTAATAAACCAAATTTATTTTTTATATCAATCATAGAATCTTAACTACTCGAATATGCTATATAATATTCACATTAATCCAAAAACTGCAATAGGTGGACTAAAATGAAACTCATATAGAGGGATCCGATATAGGCAAATTAGTGATCTATATAAGATGTGCCAAGAACCTGAACCATCCTCATCTCTGATAATAGAGAAGCATAAGAATTCATCATAGATGGAAAGAATCATTAACTAAATCTCAAGATCTTGATGGAAACAAGATACAGAGGATTCAGTATCAAAGTAGTACCAAATCCTGGATCACTGCATAATATTTTTCTTCTGATATAAGGGGGGTCTTTGGTTTGTTGTAATGTGAGATTACAGTGTAAATTTTAATTACAGATAAAATTGATTTTAAGAGTCAAATTGGGGGTAATTTGAGATTGTTGGTTCTTCTCTCCTAGATTTGCCTTGGAAAAGCACAACAGTGGGTCTCAAATGCGGAACTCCCAAATACCAAGCCGTGAGGCTGCAATTTGATTATGTAAATTTGTTGTGGCCAATTCACTTTTGGCCAGTGAACTCATAATTCCCCATAATTTCCATCCAAACAATGTAATCCATGAGGTAATTAAATTCAATTCCCTGTAATTGAATCCAGTTGCTGCAAATCAAACACCCCATAAATGTTTTTGGATCAAAATTATGGAGATCACATAATTTAAAAAAAAACATTGCTCAACAATTATCTATCCAATCACAACATTCAAATAACACTTTCAAAGTAGAACAACAATCCCACAAACCACACCCTTAAAACAGATAAGAATTTTCCATACCTGACCATCGGAACCAGCCGAGAACACCCTGTTATGGTTAGGAGCTACCATAAGGGCATTCACATCACCTTTATGAAGAGAAAAAGCATGTACAAGTGTACCATGACGACTGTCCCAAAATTGAACACTTCCAGTACTGTCACCACTCACAAGAGTTCCAGATCTGAAAATGAGAAGAAAATTCATATTAATGAGAAGTGGATCTCCGCAACTAAACATGAAAAGGAGAGTTGTTACATATATATATGCATTTAAACAAAAAGAAAACAACAGCTCTTTACCTTAGTGCAAGCAATGACCACACACAGAGATCAGTTCCATTGCCCCGACCTCCAAGACCCACAGTGATCCTATAAACCTCATGGCATGATTTAGCATCCCAGCATCTTATGTACCTTCAGAAAATATAAATCTAATCAACAATCATTCACAAGGCAAGTTGTGATATAAGCGGCAAACATTGCACGTAACAAAGCATTTAAAAAGGGAAAAATCTGTGGTCTGGGAGGAAGAAACAAGACACTCACCCATCACTAGTTCCAGAATATATCATACTTGCATTGCTACTCCAAGTCACACTTAAAATACGCCCTGCAATTCAAATCAAGATAAGAAACTATGCAGAAAAAATAATAATAAAATCAAAGAGAATAAAAGAATGAGGGTAAATAGATCTCACCACTGACCCTAGGTAATGATCTGTTGTATATCAATTCATGTGATTTTGATATACTGTATATTCTCACACAGCCATCATCACATCCTAATGCTAGGAGTTCATTTTCCATTTCTATTTTCTCATGAAGATCAAACATATCAGAGTCATCTTCATTTTCGCTTGTAACATTACTAACATTGTCATCTACATCTGCATCTTCATTGGGATATCCATTTTCAATTTGGCCTGACTTGTGCTGATCTTGAGTGTGTGAACTACATAATGGAGACACTGCCATTTGCCAGATTGAGATCCCAATTGTTTTCAGCACAGTCTGCATCAGGTGCGCAAAAACTTGAATATGTCAATGAATATTCTTTGCAGTCATACAAGTGATGTTTCCAACAAATAAACAATCTATTAAAAAATATCACAATCGATAATCTATCTTTTAAAGATTCAAATAGAAAAGGGAAAGGGAAATATCTTTTGGATAAATTATAGATGCCCCCTTTTCAATCTTTTCTATCATCTGAAGAAGAAAATAGTGTGTGAAAATTGAGCAGTTGAGATATAATTTTGAAATATATTTGTAGTTAACATCAAACTTTACAAAAAAATGTAAAGTAGCTTAAAACATAATGGATGAGTATCTGATTAGACAAACTAATAAATGTATATGATGATCAGAGGTTGCTGAGTTCATTTTGAATAAAGGGCTACAATTTCAAAAAATGGACATGAGACGACTTCCGTGAGGGTAGCTCAGTTGGTCAAACACCCAAACAGGCGAGAAGGATAGGCAAAGAATTAGTACTTTCTGCTTCATGTTATACAGATCCCATTCTGACACTGAGCCATCAATACTTGAAGAGAAGAGTCTCCCAGAGTGCGACCAGACGAGTGAAGACACCTTGGAGTTAGTATTTCCATAAATAGTCTACAAAAGAAAACAATAACACACTGATTAACGATGGGAATCCAAATTTCAGTGGTACAGAGATGTAGTTTGGTGTCAGCTAGCGCATGCGGCTATTACCTGCTGGCAGTGCCAGCCAACGGAGCCGGGAGAGACGAGCCAAATCTCGAGCGTGCCGTCATCACGGGCTACAGCAACCCTTGAGCCATCGGGGCAGGTGGCAAGTGCTGCTACTGGGGACGGCCTCCAGTCGGCTAGAGGTGAGCTGGTCCTACAGGCTTCCAGCATCTCTGGCAACGGCTATGGCTTTGGCGCGTATGAAGGAACAATGGCGGAGAAAAAAAGGCGCAGGCGAAAAGAGCCACTGAGATCACTGCGTTCTGATATCTCCTCAAAATTTCCTTCTCAAGGAAGACAACCCTTGACTACTACACTTTCAGATAGTAACTGAGAGAAATCGGCCGCCGGAAGAAAGATGAGCATCGAGCGGGAGAGACAGCTGCGGTCGAGCACAGCTACAAGGGTTGAACCTGATGGAGGCTAAAATGGGCCTATAAGGCCTCGAAGATGCCAGCGATTAGAGACACGTGTCAACTGAATAACAGAACGGACTGAAACCGGGCCGTCATCGTATTTGCCATCACATGGGCCTGTACTGGACCCTTGGGTTGAGCGTAACGGGGGATCTCAGTGGTCTTGCTCGAGCCTCGGAGTGAGGTCATAGTTCAATGTGCCCCGTTTTCAGTGACGAAGATCTGAACAGTAGCTCCATCACGCAGATGAAGTCAAGCTTCTCGATCTCCATAGATCCCCTCTGTTTCTCATTTTTCTGATCTGCTCGGGCTCCGGGAACAGAGAGATTAGTACATCTGGGAGATCCAAGGCAAAGCCCGCTGAGCTCCTCCTACCGCACAGTCAATGGAGGACGCATATGCAAGATCCGTTTCTGAGGTAAGAAGAAGGAAATCAACTGCCTCCACCAGCACCTGCTCGATCAGCTATGACATCGTCCATCATGATTTTATCGATAGCTTTCTCCTTATGCACCTTTATTCTTCCGAGACATCATCTTCGAACGTCATTTTTATATATGGGGAAATGCTCCTGAAGCTTCTGAGGAAGCTGGAGAATTCTCCGGAACCGAGACACTGCTTTAATCTCAGAGAGCTTCCTTTTTGACGTAGTAGATGGTAGATGGTTGAAATGCATTCTGGCATGCCCACTGTCTTGAGTCTACTCGACAATTAGATGGATTTTTATTATTACTCAGAACAAAATATATGGATTTTCTCTCTCTAATTTTTCCGTCTTCTGGACCTATGCCTCGGGGGTTCTGATACGGTGTGCTCTGTCAGGTACTGGACTTTTTTGGAGTGGACCCAAGTAAAGGACTTGATGATTCTCAGGTGCGTGTTTGGTTTGATTCTGATCGGTACTTTTGATGTTGGACAAGGTTTCAAGCAGACAGCAGCTCACTTTTGCCTTGGCCCAAGCTCAAGTTTACATGGAGTATAGAGTTTTCTTTTGTCACTTCTTTATTACTCCTTAATTGCAGGTTCTGAGATATGCAATGCTCTATGGTAAAAATGGTGAGCATCAATCTCTCCATGTTCATGAACCTTGGCTGATTCTTCTGTTTCTCTTTTTTTTTCTCTATGAGTAAATATGTTAATCAGGATAGTCACTTATCCGACTATTCTCACAAATTATGAGTTTGACGTGGTTATGAGTTTGGATCCATACTAGAATGTAGTTTTAAAAGTGTCCATTCTTATAAAAAGTTGAGAGGGAAATACATGGGTCATGATGGAAATTTTTTATATGAACTTTAATGAAGTAGACGATGTGAAGGTGTACACATACACAGACATATATTTTATATAGATATGCTAACTTGCTCATGTTGAGGGGAACCTAGGTTTGTTGAATATAGATATGCGAACTTATTTTCAAGGCAGAGAGGTGGAATATAAAGAAGTTTATTGAAAATGGAAGGAGAATATGACCCTACCCTGGATTTTGACCTTCTTGATATATTTATTATTGAACCCTTAGCTTTCTGTAATTAAGATCTCTGTTTTATAAATTTATCTCTTATGGAATTCTTAGACAAGTAGAGTTTATCATTCAGATTCCACTGTATTTAGTTTATTTGTGTTGTAAGCAAGTGTCTGATAAAAAATAAAAAAAGCGATAGCTCTAATAACTTCTCACATGCACATGGGTAATTGCTCCTGCCATGGAATTTATATCATTAACCTTTTGATAAATGAAAATTGATGATTATCCTTGCAGAGAAATTACGTGTGCAAGATATTGTCTTTTATTGAATGCTAATTGCTCTTTTTTTCCTTTTTTGGCTTAATGTCTGTCAATGATCACAGTGCTTCCGGAAGAGAAAAGTAAGTGAAAATCTCTTCCTTGCCCCTCTGTCTTTCACACGGACTCTCAAACGATCACATGCTCAACTCTGTATCAAAGCCTTGAAGCTCTTACAACAATCTCCATTTGAGAGTATAATATGCTGCTTTCTTTTGTTGTCAATGCAGGGACTCCCTTCTGGAAGTTGGTTCTGAAACAGTTTGATGATTTGCTTGTGAAGATATTGATTGCTGCTGCTGTTGTTTCCTTTATATTGGCTTTGGTTAATGGAGAAACAGGCTTGGCAGCATTTTTAGAGCCTTCTGTAAGACATTTTTCTATTATTCTTCATATCCATTTCTATTATTCTGAACATTTAAAAGAAAAAAGTTGTGGTGCTTTAGAAGGAAATGCAATTTTGTAAACAAGAAGCCCATCTCAGGGATACTTGGACAACTCATGGAAAAATATATGCTCTACTATGATCCCTTAGGAATCCAAATCTTCACTAGATACTTTAATTCCTGGTCATTAAAAGTCCTTGTAGCATTTGAAAAATATTTATAAGGAGTTGGAGCAGATAATCAAAAGGTCAAACATGGAACTGTTAGCTGGTCGTCCTTTTTTCTTTTTCATCAATTGCAATGTCCAATAGTTGTGTGCCAGAACTTTGAACACCCCCCTTACTTTTAAACCATAGTAGCGTAAAGGGTGGATATTGGATAACTTTCATGATATTTTCCATTCTCCTTGCTAGGGTAATAATGCTACTAATGTTTTGTTGATATTCTATTGACAGTCAAATTGTATTAACTCAGTCATTGGATTGACTCACTATTTATGTTCACAAAATGTGCAGGTTATTCTGATGATATTGGCTGCCAATGCAGCTGTAGGAGTAATTACAGAAACAAATGCAGAAAAAGCACTTGAGGTTGCTTCAATAATCTGTCTTTTAATGATATCAATGGTGGCTATTCTCCGTTTTACCTTTCTAATTTATAATAGTCCTCCCCCTCCCTCCCTTATTGTTAAAGATGAAATTATGACTGTTATTTATTTTCAAAGATGCAGTATGTTGTTTTGCTGCTTTTGTTTTCTTTGGTCAATGCTGTTTAACTGATTTTGTTTGAAAGATTGTTCAATATCATAGCTTTATCAGTGTTCTCGGAATGAACACTTGGATGATTTGATTATTAAAGCTAAACGAGAATTAAAAATTCAGTTGGATATTGTGAAATTATATTAAATCTCAAAGTAATATTGATTTGATCAAGTTGTGGGACTCTTTCAAACAGTTTCAGTTGCCCAATTCTTTGCTGTATATAATTCTTTTATTCAAGGGCAATGTTGGCCATCTCCTTTGTTCTTGTTTTGTATTTTCCATTACATAGCATAAAATTCATTATATAAAAGAAAAAAAGCTTTCCTATTAAGTTTGAAGTTACTGATTTTTACCTATATCCTCATTTGTGTAGGAGCTACGTGCCTATCAAGCTGATAATGCAACGGTTTTGCGAAATGGCAAGTTTAACAACTGAATATCTAGAAAAGTATCTACAAATTATGATAAGATGAAATTTCCTCTCATGATAACATGCACAAGCTGTATAGGAGGGCTGTTTAATGGTCCTATTGGTTAGTAAAGTGTATGGTCACATTGTGCTCATATATAGATCACAGACAGCATGTGTTAAATTCTAGATTAAGCAGTATTACATGATCCCATAGTCTATTGTGTAGAGTTCTTTATTTATGATTGTTTCAATGATGGACCACTTCCCAATTGGTTTTCCAACATGGCATGATGAAGTTATTTTAATATATGATATATTTTGTTCTGCTTTAATAAAATATCATCTTTGGCTTTATATATCCAGATTAATCTGTTTCCTCTCATGTAACCTTGTTCAGGTTGTTTCTCTATCCTTCCTGCAACAGACCTTGTTCCAGGAGATATTGTAGAAGTTAGTGGTCAGTTTCTGGATGCATTAAATTATATTCCACACTTGGTTTACCTAGTAAATAATCCAATAATCTTTTGACGAGTTGACTTTAACACTATTATGATAAATGTAGTTGGCTGCAAGGTTCCAGCTGATATGAGAATGATCGAGATGCTAAGTGATATATTTCGCGTTGATCAAGCAATACTTACAGGTAATTTTTCAATATTCATCAAATTGTACTTGGCTCAGTTAATCATGCTAATTTAACTGCTGAAAGAAGATGGCCAGCTTGATAGGCCTTTCTTCTATTATGAACAATGCAGTTCAGCCATCTCACAGCCCAAGAAGAATTTTTGCGACTTCTAATAATTAGTTTTTTTAGTTCATGGAAACTTAGGTGTCATGTTGCAATTCTGTGTGAAGATGATGATCTAACTGGGGAAATATGTGTGGAATATTAAATTATGTACTTTTTTTTACATTTTTGCAGCATTATTTAGCACTATAAACTGCTTCATGTACCCAAGACTAAATTGTTTTTTAAAATATGTATGGCTGGTGCATAAACTATTGACATTATACTTTTTTTCTGCATTTTTTGCATCTTTCTGCACATAATTTATTCTTCCCCGACCACTGACATTTTTCTTGATGATATTAGGTGAGAGCTCCTCCGTTGAAAAAGAGCTTGAATCTACTGTGGCAACCAATGCTGTATACCAAGATAAGACAAATATTCTATTCTCGGTTAGTACTTGCTTACTTTACCACTGAAACTGATGATGCAAGCGGATTAGTTAAATATAACAATTCGAATTGACTCAGACATAAAACTGGAAAAGGAGGTCAAAGTTCAGTCTAAATGCTGGGAGCTTTTTCTCCCATCCACCTTCCTTCCATTATATGGAAATGGAAACTATAATCATATCAAGATAATTCTTCCTAGTCCTTTTGAAAGTGTGTCTTGCTTTAATCTTTTGGTAGTTCTCTTTCTTGATATATTGGAATATATTCTTTCTGAATTCTGAATTCTCTGAAATTCTGTGGTTTGTCTTTGTATCAATTGTTTTGCCAGGGTACTGTAGTCGTTGTGGGTAGGGCAAGAGCAATTGTAGTTGGAGTTGGTGCTAACACAGCTATGGGTAGCATACGGGATTCCATGTTGCATACTGGAGATGTAAGCTCTCTACTTATGAGTTAGTCTTTGTTGGGTTAATATTTTATCATGAACACCATCTTAGGAATTGATTATCCTCATTTGTTTGAAAGTTGTTCCATTTTCATGTTTATGTAGATGCTCTTGTTTTCCAAAGATCAAACCTTATGTCTCAAGGGTCAAGAAGGCAATGTATATGCTCTTGGGTCACATATAACAATTGCACATAAGAAGTTTAATAGATAGCATCATTTGGGCCCATGACTATTTCTCACATGATATATCTCCCTTGAACTATGTCCGGAAACCAAACTTGTGATTGGTTGATAAAAGCCTGAATATGGAAGAAAATTACGGAACTCGTGGTTAGTTGTACCTCCTCATTCGAGATTTGAAGAACCATACCCCACTCGCATTCTATTGTTGAGGTTGCGTGTCAATTGATATGTGGCAAAGTGGTCCACATTGCACGTGATGACAGATGTTGAGAATATGATCTCACATCAAAAGTTCGATGTCACTATCTATAAGCTTAGAGACTTTTAGGTGGTATCATGCATGATTCCCTTATGGACCCACAATCATTTCTCACATATCTTAAATAAGACCTGAAAATCAAAATCCTATTAGTTATTCTCTAGTGTGAAAAATCTCTAAAGTCATTTATTGTAACTAGCCTTCCATGTATTTGGGCTTTGAATTCTCCACTATTACATTACATAATAGATAGAAGAAAAGATGAAGAGATTGCATTAGCTAGAAATGTTGTAGGTGACAGCTAAATTTCATGTGTTCAATTAATTGCAGGAAGCAACTCCATTGAAAAAGAAACTGGATGAATTTGGTACTTTTCTGGCAAAGGTAAGTTTCAGTCAACTTATAGAGCTTAGAGTCACTTTAATGAGAATATTCATCTCATTTATTCAATTTCCTGTAATTTGTAAAATTATTATTTTTGGAGCTGAACTGCTTTTTTTTGTACAATGAAGTTCCTCCATTTATAATCAACAATGCGTGTAATGTTATTCTAAAACAACCAGCGATCTAGACGATATAAGCTTGTCTTGTTCAATGAAAGATAAAAGCTGATTAGGTACAGTAGGTTGTAAACTACTTGAGCCCTGATTCTTCATGTAGATGCGTGCTACCGCATCCGCTCAAGAATTTCATAGCATGCTCACGCGTGCCACACGACACTTCTGTAAACTTGTTAAAATAGATTGGATTTCTGCAAAGTAGGGTCATATCTTCCATGGTAAGGGTTTTTCCATATCCCTCAAGGCTGTCACCAGGATTTGGGAATCAGATTCTAATATTATGTTATTAGTTGAACTGCTTTTGACTTGAATTTTTGCTATGTTTGAATTTCATCATCACTAAAGATGCTGTGTGGTTCTAGATATGATCTTGTAGGCAATTCCATTCAAATGGTTTCCCCAGTGTAATCAGAATTATTTTAGTTGATATTGTCATTTTGCTTGCTTGGTTTAATTTATTTATGTTGTTATTATTTCTTTTTCATATTTTGTACAATGAAATGTGCTTAATTTACTTTTTTTCTTAATAAAAGTGTGCCTGGATGAAGTCATCCATAGATTATCATGTACACCATCATATTTAACATTTTTTAATGTTAACATTATTCCTGATCATGATGTTGATGCAAACTAACTCACCTGCCCATTCCTTTACAATACCATTATCTGGAAACTTTAATGGAGATGCATTTACATTCATGCTGTCACAGATTGTTTGGCTGTCATTGACATTTGTTGAACTATTAGGTCATTGCAGGGATTTGTGTACTGGTATGGGTTGTCAACATTGGTCACTTCCGTGACCCTTCCCATGGTGGGTTCCTTCGTGGTGCAATCCACTATTTTAAGGTAGGGTCTTGCTGAGGAGATATGGAGTTCTCTATCTGTATTTATGGTCTAATGATATTTGGTTTGTGTTCAACTGCAATGTTTCAAATGTTTCATGGAGAACTTTAAAAACATGTGGACCTTTTTGAATTTCTATCCAGAGAATATTCATTAATTACCCAACAGTAGACCATGAAATGAGAGGACATATAGATGTCTAACTTTGAGCTTGGAAACTATCATCCATTAGGACATGTAGATGTGCAAAAAAAATTTAATATGAACCATATACAATATAATACTCGAAAAACTTGCTTATGGAATGGACTAAAACCTTTAGATTAATGTCGTTGTAATAATTATGTTAATTAGAAAATGTTCTAGATTATATTGGAGGCTACTCATCCCTGATAGCAAAGTACATGTAATAGATATTCATCTATGGCTGACCCAAAGTGCATCTTATGAAACTAGTTTGTCAACATCAACATTGCGAGAAGTATACATTCTTATCGGGTGTAATGTGCCAAAATTTTGAAGTAATATATTAGTGGTTGATTCTTAAAGCAATGGGACTGTTTTTTGGTATATTATTCATTCATTTTTATCAGATTGGTTGTGATTATTTGCTTTCAAGCTCATTTATTTGCAAGTAATTTTGATTCAGCATATTATCAACAAGAAATTATTTGAGTTCAGCTGATGTTATTGCTTAGCACTAAATATAATGATGCATTATCTTTTTATCAAACATGATCCAGGTTCTGTGAAACTCATTGCTGATTTTATTGAATTTGGCTTTTTACCCAAATTAACCTTGTCTTTTGATCAAAGAAATCTAATATGGATTTTAACTTTTGATTAGATTTTTTTGGCATGTTTTGAGATGTGTTATCATCATATTTCTCTTGTTTGCAGATCGCCGTTGCTCTTGCAGTTGCTGCAATTCCAGAAGGACTTCCTGCTGTTGTCACCACGTAAGATCCTTGAATTTAGGATATGCTGTGAGATAGATCATTCTGGTACTTGAAGCCAAAGTACTTGGTTCATTTTGGAAATATACTGATATATGTTTTTGTCACATACTGGAGTGCTCAAGCCATCAACACAAATACTATACATAGGTTCTTGAACTAAATAGGAAGATAGAAAGGGATTTATTATTTTTTAAAAATCCTTTTTCCATAAGAAAAATAGTTATATCCAAAGGAAACTTTGGAGGCCATTAGGGACCCTAGGGTAACTACATGAGGGGCCTGGTAAGTAGGCCTCTGACAAGTTCTTTTAGCATGCATCCAATGGCTGAGGGATTTGGCCTTACAATGCAATGGCCATAAGATATGACTGTTGACTATGGTCATAAAAGCTGTCTGTCACATTCTTTTTTTACTTTTTACCTCAAATTTTCCTTTCATTTTTGCCTCAATCCTTTGCCCCATGTTTTTTTAAAAGCAATCCATCAATCTATGGATAAGATTAAGTAAAGAGTTGACTAACAGTTTAGTCCTGCAATGTTATTTTCTAACAATCTTACAATTTATTTTCTTTAAATCCTTAATTTATCTTACAATTTAGTCCGTATATTAATCAAACTCAAACTCAATATCAAATACACATAATTATACTCATTTTGAATTTTATATCTGGTCATCAAATCAATTTATGAGAAAATATTCTTTTTCTTGCCTATATACTAAAACAATGTGATTTATTCATTAATACCAAATATTCATCATTGTTTTCTAATGTATCCTTTTGAAATTTCATAATGCATATAACACTCATTTTTTGCAACTTAAGGATTAAGGTGATTCTATATTATATGACATATAAACTGCTTGATATGCACCCAAGGGAGTATATTTGTGTATTTTATATTGAGTTACACATTAAGGACTAAATGATTAGTCAACTCTTAAATAGTTAAAAACAATTTACAAATTGAATATTTAAATTGTTGAAAAATAATACGGGATGTACTAAATTGTTTGGTTTGAATAAACATTAGTCCACTCAATTACTTTTTTTAGAAAAATGGTTAAAATTGAGTTTTTATAAAAAAATGAATGAATTTTACTCTGCTCAGACTGGCCTGGGCCAACAAGCCTATGGACCCAACAGCCCAGACCTTCATGGTGCTGGAACAATTATGATCCATCCCAGAAACAGTGAGGATTGCAAAATGGCGTCACTAACTTAAGGACTTCACTGGATACATATATATGTTTGTAATTAATGACAATTCTTACTGTCATATTATGTTGTCAAAGTGCATTATTTTTTAGGTTATACTAGAACCTTTTTATTTAGTTCATTTTGATGGTGAAAATTTCTGTTTAGGTGCTTGGCCCTTGGAACGAAGCGAATGGCCCGTTTAAATGCCATTGTGCGATCCTTGCCATCTGTAGAAACCTTGGGTTGCACCACAGTTATATGTAGTGACAAAACTGGAACTTTAACTACTAACATGATGTCTGTCTCGAAGGTACCCATTTCTGATGGTTTAGAATGATGCTTCCTAATCATTTAGTAATCAGCAACAAACTTTCATCTCATTGGACACGTGTACTTCTATTTCTAATATTGAATAGAGCTTTGATACAAGGCCTTTAAAATGTTGTTTTGATTTTAAATTAATGGACCCAGTATGATGATTTGTTAATTTTTAATTTTATATAAAACCTTTGTGAGGCCACATGCTGTGGTTGAACATTAGATACAGGGCTTTCGGGATCTTAAGCTCATTTAAAAAACAATTCTCTTGAAATACATCATATAGCTTAATAATTCCTCCAAGGAAATGTAATGAATCGTTAATGTGGCCTTATCTGTAAACACGAGAGACATAAATGCTGAAACATATAAATTCCCTTTTCTGTTTATTGTTTAACAACTCTTATTCTCTTCATGTATAGAAACTCTTTATGTTTTATAGGCCCATTATTTTAAGTTTGACACTGCAATTATTTTAACTGCTATGTGATAAATGTTCACACTTCTGTTGATTTTTCAGATTTGTGCTGTTCAATCTCTGCATAATGGACCGTGTATGGCTGAGTACACTGTTAGTGGCACAACATATGCCCCGGAAGGTTTTATCTTTGGTGATAATGGTGCCAAGGTAACTGCAAATGAATGAAAAAGGGTTTATATCATCTTGGTGATTACATCTGAAATGTGAATATATGCACGGTGGAGAGATGAAATTATAATAGAAGCTGATCCTTTGGTACTGAGGTGAAATTGAAACTACTTTGAGTCTGCTTAGTCCTTTGTACTGTAGTCTAGGGGTTCCTCTGCATATGTTCTGACATATCAAAAGATTAGTTTATTTTCTCATACTTAAGTGTTGGATTTCCTTTTAAGGTGGCTAATTAAATTCTTGTCATTGAGATGGTAGTCATTTCATTCTTACCAGCATTGGGTGAACTAGACACATCAGTGCATCTATGTCATTCTTTATTCATCTAGAAATATTGCTCTTCATATAAGATTTTTTTTTTTATTTTGACACCTTTGATGTATGATTTTCTGTAGAATATGGTATTTCTGAGTTCATACCTTTATTCTTTTTTCCTTGTTGAAGGGAGTTGGTATGCTGTTGTTAGTGTGAGTTTAATGTTCTCCTTTGGCCTCATAAGACCCTAAAAAGAGCTCCATTAGTCTAAGTGCTTGCACCCATAATATATGAAGTCAAGTCTAACAACGGTTTGCTCTGTGCCCAACCTATAGTCTTATTTTTTTAGAACAAGTTCCCCTAGTAAGGAAGCGTCATATGCTTATTATGTTGAAAAATATCAACATAAATGCTGTGGCTCGAGATGGAAATAACATGTGTTCTCTAAATGTTGTCTAGGTATGCATTTTAACCTGGACAGTTTTTTTTATTTCCCAGGTTACCTAAACTTAAGCAAAATATTGTGTTGCAGCTTGAACTTCCAGCTCAGCTCCCTTGTCTTCTTCAAATAGCTATGTGTTCTTCCCTGTGCAATGAATCTATTTTACAGTACAATCCAGATAAAGGAAATTATGAAAAGATTGGTGAGTCGACAGAAGTTGCCCTCCGAGTTTTGGTGGAGAAGGTAAGGGTGCATGCCATGAAATCTAATTTCCTGTTTCTGTTATGTAGTGCAATTCTATCTTATAGCATTATAGTTTACCAGTGATTAGGTTTCTGTACTTCCTCCAGGTCGGTCTTCCTGGTTTCGATCCTGTGCCCGCATCTCTGAATGTGTTGAGCAAGCATGAGCGTGCTTCTTACTGTAATCATTACTGGGAAAACCAACTCAAGAAGGTTTGTTTCTTTATGGTTGCTACATGTGTATTGATCCTTTAATTTGATGCATCAATAAATACCTAAGTTGGAATTTAAATGTATGTGAGCATTTCATTTCTCCTATTCTTTAGTTGTATATTGAAATTTGTTCTTATCATCAATTTAATGCATGTACATCGTAGGTCTGCCTTTGTTGAATATGCAACTTGAGAAGTACTTCCATTGCAGGTTTCTGTTTTGGAATTTTCTCGGGATCGCAAGATGATGAGTGTTCTTTGCAGCCGGAAGCATATGGAATTGATGTTTTCTAAAGGTGCTCCAGAGAGTATACTTTCTAGATGTACAAGTGTCCTTTGTAATGATGATGGGTCCACTGTTCCACTGACACCTGATGTCCGAGCTGAGCTGGAGGCAAGGTTCAATAGGTTAGCATCTTTGCAGTTTTCTTCCTTCTTGACATCCCATAGATCCTACTTTTTCTTTTCTATTCATCTATCTAAAGTAGAAGAGATTTCAGTTAATAAATCGATAGCAATTATTCCCAGTATGATAGTTATTCATTCCATCTTCAAAACGACTGGGTAATGGCGCGAAGCCTTTCTGTTTATTATTGAAATATTTTTCTATTCATTTCCCTTCTTGTGAAATAGAGAATAGCATGAGCGGCCTAGTTTGTGGGAAGTGATCTGCAAAACCTTCACTGGTAGTGATCTATCAAAACATTAGCTCCAGTTTCCTGTACTTCTGAGTTTTAGTTATCCTAAGATTTCTTCATCATTTGCTTAATGAGTGAACAAGTGAAGCAATGTTGCTTTGAGTCTCATAAACATCCTGTCATCTTGGCTAGCTGTATCTTTTTCTGCTGTTTAGATTCGTATGAGACATTTGATATCGTTATCAAAGGTAAATGAATGAATTTCTTCCAGGAAGATGCTTTGCCAGTTCCAGTTCTGGCAATATTAGTGATTTTATTTAGTTATGATGACCATCTACCTGTCTAATCATGCACAGCATCTTGTCAAATCTGACTGAGCTTGAAATAAATAAGACTACTTCCCATTTTATCATCACAGAGTTCGGTAGTTGATGACACTGAGATTTCTATGTGGGTGTGCAACTGAAACTTGCAAATCATGCTGCTCCATTGTATATTTTTATGTTGAGTGATTATTTCAATTTCCAGCATTTGGTCTATATACTATTTTGTATTGGCAAGATTTGCAGGAAAAGAAACATTAAGATGCTTGGCTTTGGCTTTGAAGAGGATGCCTTTGGGCCAGAAAACCCTCTCCTTTGATGATGAGAAAGATATGATATTTATTGGGCTGGTATGCTTTTCTTTTAAACTTTTTACATCAGTTTACCCACTGCCGATTAAACTACTTCTGTGAATTTGACTGAAGTATGGGAAAACATGTGTTTTCTGGATGTAAAATTAAAAAAATACATTTTAATGAATGTATTATGTAATGGGAGGCCATAAAAAGCTAGTTGATTTGTCCTATCTTCTTCAGTATCATTTTAGAGAATAATTTCTCATCTTTCACTTTTCCTACTTTGGCTCTTTTCTTCTCTATGTGGAGTTGTGTATGAGTAAGCTGCACTGTTCAGTCAAATCATATTATTGTTTTACCTGTTACTTGGCCCGTGAAGAACATGGAACATCTTTGACCTTTTATCTTTGTATTAATTACACAAGTTAATCAGTTCTTTTCCACTCAACTACTGTTTCCTATTCTGAAGGTGGGAATGCTTGATCCACCAAGGGAAGAAGTTCGAAATGCCATGCTTTCTTGTTTGACAGCTGGTATACGTGTTATTGTTGTTACTGGTGATAACAAGGTGGATAAAACATATTAAAAGTTTCCTGTTCCACTTTTCTGGGAGAAATTGCAATTTTCAATTAGTTTTAACTAACCTATTTAGCTATTTCAGTCAACAGCTGAGTCACTCTGCCATAAGATAGGCGCCTTTGATCACTTGATAGATTTTTCCGGACACTCCTTTACTGCATCTGAGTTTGAAGAACTTCCAGCTTTACAACAGACTCTTGCACTGCAACGGATGGCACTTTTCACCAGGTGAAGAAAATTGCATAATTTTTTCTATTGGGTGGCTTATTGTATTTCTGGTATACCTTGTCGGAATGAAACAAACATGAAGTATATGTTCATACAGTAATTCTTCGACACTGTGTTAGGACTGATGATTTTCTTTTACCTTCTGTGCTGTCGATTATTTTTCTTCATTAACCAAAATATACATTTCCAAGTTGGTTCATGAAAATAACGTTGATGTTTTATTGATGCATCAGGGTTGAGCCTTCTCATAAAAGGATGCTGGTTGAGGCTTTGCAGCACCAAAATGAAGTGGCAAGTTTTATGCGCTCTTTCTATCTATTCCATTAATGAGAACTTGTACCTGTTTTTTTATTGGGTGGAATATTTCTGTCATTGCTTGGTTGGGTGTCTATTTATTATCCAATCAATATATTCATGATGACTGAGAGAAGGCAGCCTATAATTTATCATTCATAGAGTGTAGTCCTTAGTGAAGCTACCCCATACACGGCCTTCCCATGGAAGGTGTTCATGGGCCTGAGGAGAAATGCTTGATTATCAAAGGGAAAAAAATTTAATATATAGAACCCATAGAATTCAACTACTAGCACAGCATGTTCACATACTCATAGTATAGAGTTTCCATTTTTTACCTTGGTCCAGAAAAGACAAATGAGTCAAATGACTAAACACAACTACATTGTTATAGAATAATTTTTGAAACTCATTTAGTTTCCTCTGCATGAAAACTGTCCAGCTTTAGATGAAGTAATATGTATGAGCCAAACCAATTATAATTGTCAATATGAAAAACTTAATTCTATCCGACACTCCATTTGGTTAATCTTTCTATCTTTTCCCTGTCTGCCTTCTGTAGCAATTTCTTGTAACATTTCTCCGTATATAATTGAAAGCCTCAAAAGAATTCCATTTCTCAGGTTGCGATGACTGGTGATGGCGTTAATGATGCACCAGCACTAAAGAAAGCTGATATTGGGATTGCAATGGGATCAGGGAATGCTGTTGCCAAGGTATTGTTGTTATTGCTCTTTCAGTGACTAATATGTTATCTTGCTTATCTAGCAAGGGTGAGAATTTTGCTTTTATTGCTCTCAATAGAGCTCCTAGTGTTCCATATGATGCTGGATATATATGCTTCTCAGGCACTATTATTCTGGAGAGGTTCTATAGCATAGTGGTTTGCATCCTGCAGTTGATGAAAATATTCTTAGCCGATGCTTTTATTTTGGATCTTTTTTCATGCAGAGTGCTTCAGATATGGTCCTGGCTGATGATAATTTTGCGACCATTGTAGCGGTAGGAAAATTTATTATCCTTCTTCAGAGATTAACATCTTTGGATGTTTTCCTTTGTTTAGATGCTGCCTTTTTATTATAAGAAAGATATGTATCTCCATTAAATTTTTATCATTTAAAGTGTAGGCTGTTGCAGAGGGAAGAGCAATATATAACAATACAAAGCAGTTCATCAGATACATGATCTCATCAAATATTGGTGAAGTTGTGTGCATTTTTGTGGCAGCTGTGCTTGGATTACCCGATACCCTTGCACCAGTAAGTTAACTTGGGTGATGTGGTTATTTGCATCCTGCATTTCTCTGACCCTAATTATGATGATATGTGCCATTAATACTAAATTTTTTAAACCTGCAGAATAATATTTCAAATTTATCAAATCAACTTTGTATATATAATGACTTCTAAATCCCATGACCCTAGAAATATGCCTCCGCATACTTCATATATGGAAATAGTATTTTTTGCAATCTAATATTTCCTGATAAGAGCTCACCTTCTCCACATTTTTTTATTACCTAGCTGTTGTTATGCTAGAGGCAAAGGGCCTGAAATTTTGGATATGAAAGTTGTGTTTGCTTTTGCAGGTCCAATTACTGTGGGTCAATTTGGTAACTGATGGACTACCAGCCACTGCAATTGGATTTAATAAACAAGACTCAGATGTCATGAAAGCCAAACCTCGCAAGGTGTCATTTTATTGATTTGAATATTGAAAGCTTAGTAGTTTGTTTATTTTACTTATACTTTAGCCCTACCTGTCCTTTATCAGATTCTGCAAAATTTTCATCATCTTGTGGTTTATAGGTCGGTGAAGCTGTTGTATCTGGGTGGCTATTCTTCCGTTATTTGGTTATTGGAGGTTGTTATACTTACCTTTGAACCATCTGAATTTGTCATTAAGCTAGATAATATAGCTTCTGAGGGGATTTACAGTCATTGGTTTTGGGATGATTATATTCATAGACTTAACCTGCCTGTGGTCAATCCGTTGAATTGGTCTCTATTTTGCAGATCCTTTATATACCGTTATATGTGTTCATGTAGAGAAAAAGAATACCTTTCTAATTGTCTTCATATAAAACTTCCTTTTTTATAGCGACTGTAACTCTAGAAGATAGAATTTAATCATCATTTCCTAAAGCTAATAAGTACTTTTCTCAGTATGCCATTGGATATTAAATCATACCTATTTAATGTGCTGTCCACAAAGCATAGTATGCTGATGTGTCCATAATACTATGTAGAAATTCTATTTAGGCTTATGAATTCATGTGTATAACATGTTACACTTTAGTGCAGCTTATGTTGGTCTTGCCACAGTTGCGGGATTCATATGGTGGTTTGTATATGCAAATGATGGCCCCAGATTAAATAAAAGTGAATTGGTAAGATTACTTCATTTTGCAGATTTTATTGCCATTTTGCAAATTCTGATCATTTGTACATACATGGGCATGCTTGTAAATCTCAGACTTCAAAAAAGGCTTTGATTTTTCATAAGCCTCTTGCATTTTTTCTTGTCAAGATGATCATCCAAACCCCTACTATTATTTAAAACTTTATCCTAGACCTTGTCTCTGTAATAACTTATGAATGCATTCATTAACCATTTCTATGAAGGGAGAATTGTTTTCATCCCAGCGAATGAGTTTTCAGGAGCAGTTATATAATTCACTGGGATCTTATTTGTTTCTTCAATGTTATGATCCATTTTTTGTTTCCTATCAACTTCTCAGATGAACTTTGACACTTGCTCTTCAAGGGAGACAACCTATCCTTGCAGTGTCTTCGATGACCAGCATCCCTCAACAGTCTCAATGACTGTCCTTGTTGTGGTTGAAATGTTCAATGCTCTGAATAATCTCAGTGAAAATCAATCCCTTTTGTGAGTGCCTAATTTCTGACTCTGTGTCTGGATAATGTTTTGCCCCAATTCATTTATAGTGTTGCAGAACCTGCCTATAGGATTTGCATAACTGATCAATCTTAATGAAGAATCAGAAGATCAAATTTATGAAATGCAAATTACATCATCTGTTATGCCAGTATTTTTATGATCATTAATTATTCTCTTAAGTTGCTATACTAATATGTTGCTAAACTGTTTAATTGCTAGTGTTATCCCTCCATGGAGTAATTTATGGCTTGTGGCATCAATCATCCTGACCATGATTCTTCACTTGCTAATTTTATATGTGCATCCGCTATCTGTTCTTTTCTCTGTAAGTGACTTTATCTCTTCCATTCACTTATCCCTTTTGTTTAGGCAGTTACCCCTATCTCCTAAATCAAATTGAATGAAACTGATGCATATTTTGCCTGCAGGTAACACCATTGTCTTGGGCCGACTGGAGAGTTGTTTTATATCTTTCCTTTCCCGTATGTACCAAGATGTGGTTTTGGATCTATCATTCATTATTCTTTTCCATGGTTTAACGTTTTTACTTTACTTTTGCCGTATCAGTCATCATTTCAACTATCTAATAATGATTCTACAATTGAGTAGTATTTTCAAAATATCAGTCAATTTCTTTCTTTCTCCTTTTTTGATAACCATTAAGAATGTTGCTCATCTATTGTAAAATTTTGCAGTAGAAACTCAGCTGCTGTTTTCCATAATAATCATCATTATCTTTTGGCTGCAGGTAATTATCATTGACGAGATATTGAAGTTCTTCTCAAGGAATTCTACAGGTACCTTTAGCTCATCTTTTTCCTTTTACTCTGATGCTTTCTTAAGCACTCACAACATGGTGCTACATTGAGAACTGCAACTGGAAGTTCCATATACAATTTAAAGGCTATAATTCCAAATGATCTGCAAACTTTTATTTGGCCCAATTCACACAAACACTTTATTGATGGCTCAATTCAAAGAACTTTGTATCTGTGAATTGAACCATCAGTGAAAGATTTGTCTGTGACTTGGCCCGTCAATGGAAGGCTTTTTTTGCAAATTCAATCAAATAAAAGGTTTCCATTGAGATTGAGCTTGCACCTTATGTGTGATTTTAGCCCAATTTAAATTGTGCTACATATTGGTCCATTAAAAAAGACATCCTGTTATGTTTATGAAATAATCCTGTTTGGGATCATTTAGCGTTGCAAAAAAAACTGACTTATGATCAATATTGGAGTACCCACTGGAATTTTACATGCCTGGTGCCACATCTTTCAGGCCTAAGGTTCAGGTTTAGACTGAGGCGCCCCGATTTCCTCCCTAAAAAGGAATTGCATGATAAATGAGGAGCTACCTATCTTCATACCCACCTCTCTGCATCCACTTCCGCTGCTGTTGGGGAAATTCGTCTATCCTCAGGTATAAAACTATACACACATAATGGACCAGTAGCCAGCCTTTGACTCTGCATTTTATCTGGGAGGTTCTGCCCTGCTTCTATCTGCATCACAAAGGTTCTCTAGAAAGGGTTTTCTGCTGAGGAAGTTGGGATATTCTTCCTTTTTTGGATAGTTCTCAGTTACAAAGTATAGTTTATCTCACTGGACAGTGCTTTTATCAAAACATTTTTTAGCTCAAATTTACTGGTGCAGTTCTCGCTCATGTATCCTTTGGCAGAATGCTAGTTGTTCAATATTTAATTTAGATGGAGATAGATGGCCAAAGACCGACCATAGATATTGAAAATTCATCTGAAAGATGATGCAGTTAACCTCCTCCACTAATCAATCTGTTGATTAAATTATATATTACTTGCTCGAGACTCGAGGATGAGAGGGGGCAAAAAAAGATTGAGGCATTAAAATTTTGACCAGATTGGGATTGGTGCACGCACGAAATCCCAGGTCGCATGTTGCATTGACGCGAATCCTCGCTTGGCCCGCTTTGAAGCTTACCCTCCTATACTTGTTAGTAATAGCTGTATTCACAGCAAGCCCCCCGACTCTTTATTTAAATACGATTTGCCCCTTTGCTTTCTCATCATTTCGAATTTCACCCCCTAACTCTGACTTTGATTTCAGCTTGGCCCATCTATTGAGGGCACTATGTAATCTTTCAGAACGAGGAAAGTTAACTCCTTTTGCTTTTTGCAGAATGTGTGACAGATAAATAAATTGAGGGAGCAAAGTGAAAATACCTCATATTATTTGTAGTTCCCTTACACCTCTGTTTCCATTGTCAACCAACTAACGCACATCTTCTTTCTGTTCTGTCTGGGCGTAAACGGAAGAGCGATTCCCGTTGATCTGTTCTCTGCCTATCTGCTTTGCGTCCCCTCGGAATCTTCTCCGCACTTTCTCGTTTTCCTCAGGTTCGTCCATCTCCCTTTCTTTGTGGAACCCTAATTGCCGCTCACACCGGATAATTTGCATGGATTTCCCGAAAGCTGGATCGCTTCTGGCGGAGTATTCTATGTCATAACGAGAATCGAGGAAAGTGTTCTGCTGTTTCTGAATATGTTAGTTAAATCTTTTTGGTAATAGATATATTAATTAATTACTCAATAGATCATTGCCTGGATTTTGCTTATATTTGTTGATCTCTCTACAACTTGGTAGACTACTTTGATAGAGAAATACCTGGTCTGTGCTTCATCCGTTGGCAACCTTGTTTATGGGTTTGAATGCGATTCAAATTTGGTGATTTTCATTGAGTTCGGGTCTAGCCATTAGATTGAACCCGACCCTAGACCCGATCGGACCTTATTTTTCGGTCAGGATTAGATATTGGGTCAAATTTGCCATCGATGACTATACTTGTAATGGCTGTATTTATAGCGTGCCCCCCTCTGACTCTTTATTTAAATACGATTTGCCCCGATACTTTCTCACCATTCCAAAATTTACCCCTAACTCTGACATTGATTTCAGCGTGGTCCATCTCTTTCTTGAGGGCACCGGGAAATCTTTCATAGCAAGGGTATCGTATTACGTATAGTCGCGCTGAGCATAGGAGGAAAGCCAACTGCTTTTCGTGGAATGTGTGAGAGACATACAAATTGAGGGAGCAAAATGAAAATACTTCATAATATTGGTAGTTGCCTTCAAGTCCACACCCCTGTTTCCATCGTCAACCAACTAACGCTCATCTTCTTTCTGCTCTCTCTCTGGGCGTAAATGAAAGAGCGATTCCAGTTTATCTGTGTGCGGAATCTTCCTTTCTCTTCCGCCTCTCTGCTTTGCGTCGCCTCGGAATCTTCTCCGCACTTTCTCGTTTTCCTCAGGTTCGTCCCGCTCTCTTTATTTGTCGAACCCTAATTGCCGCTCACATTGGATAATCCGCTGGTCTTTCTTTTCGAATGATTGAAGTGAATTTCCCGAAAGCTGGATTGCTTCGGTTGGGGCGGAGTATTCTATGTAATAACCAGAATCGAGGAAAGGGTTCTGTTGTTTCTGAACATGTTAGTTAAATCTTTTTGGTAATAGATATACTAATTAATTACTCAACTGATCATTGCCAGGATTTTTCTTATATTTGTTTATCTCTCTACGACTAGGTAAACTACCTTGATAGAGAAATACTGTTTTGTGCTTCTTCACTTGGCAGCTTCGTTTATGGGTTTGAATGTGATTCAAATTTAGTGATTTTCCGTGTTTGCAATTTTGTAGCTTTAGGGCTAGTTTCTGATATATGGATCATGAAGTTATAAAGAGGGGTTTGGGCTTCGTTAGGAGGAAAAGGAGGTGGATTGGATTGCTTGCCGCCCTTGGAATTTCAAGCTATGCTGCCTACAGGATTTACCACTTGCCTTCGGTGACTAGGAAGAGGAAGAGGTTGGTGAAGCTGCTCGGTGCCCTTGCCTCTGTGTTGGAGATGGTATCTGATTCAGCGGACACTATTGGTCTCATCTCCAAGGACTTGAAGGAGTTCCTGCAGTCTGATGTGGACGAGATTCCCAGAAGTCTGAAGCAAATCTCCAAGATTGCAAGATCTGAGGTGTTCTGCAGCTCTGTCAATAGGATGAGTGAGGCCTTGACAATTGGACTCATGCGAGGCTATAAGGCCGGATCAAACATGCATAATGGCTCAACAATGGGCCAGCTGCATAGTGTGAGTTACACTGATAAGGTCATGGATAGGATTTTCTCTTCAGCAGGTACCGGTTTTGCTTCAGTGGTAGTGGGTAGTTTTGCTAGGAACTTGGTTTTGGGATTTTACTACAAAGGTGAATCAGTCAATGGTTCCAAGGTGAATGGTGGGGATCATTTGTCTTCCTCATCCGAGGTGCTGAGATGGTTAAATATTGCTTGCGATGACAAGTGCAGAGAGCTTATGGGCGACTGCATACAGAAGTTCGTGAGCACTGCTGTTGCTGTTTATTTAGACAAGACCATCAACATCAATACTTATGATGAGATCTTCTCTGGGCTGACTAACCCAAAGCATCAGCACAAGGTCCAGGACATTCTTGTCACAGTCTGTAACAATGCTATTGAGACACTAATAAAGACATCTCATCAAGTGTTGACAAGTCCAGACTCATGCACAAAATCTTCCTGTTCAGTTATCGATCAGTCTGAAGAGCAATGTGCTGTTGGAGAAAAGTCATCCGCTCTAGAATTCCCTTCAAAGTATCATTTTGGGAGCTCATTTTCAGATGCCCAAGATAGTGGATTGGTCGACAATGCTTCATCCACCCTAGCTGTGCCAACTAACAGAAGCTTTGTGCTTGACGTCACTGGGAGGGTGGCCTTCGAAACAATGCGGTCCCTTCTGTTGTTTCTCTCTTGGAAACTATCCGAAGGTGCTAGGAGGGGCCTTGATGTAGTTCATGGTGAAGTTGTTCACAGGAGCATGGAGGTTGCAAGATTCATTGGTTCCAAGTCGTCTGTCATTGTCACCCTCTGCCTTGCATTATACCTTCACCTGCTTGGTGGTACTGGTGTCATCCTCACTGCATAAGGTTGTGGTATTATGCCATGCTATACAGATATAGTATATAGTCAATTACTGTTAACCTCCTATATCAGCAGAGGTTTCCATAGGATTTTATCATTGCGAGATTACATTCCAAGCATTACTTAAAGAAGATTTATTGGGGGAATGTTTTCTCAGATGGATAGAGGCTTGCTATCCAAACGGATCTTCTCATCCTGTGCGCATCTGTGAGAATGCTTTTGTAGTAATGAGCCCCTAAATTAGTAAGATAGGCTCTTCTCCTCTATCCACTACTTTGGTTATTCCTATTGCTCTGTGGTTGTCCATACATATTGATGTGTCCTCAGGTCTAGGAGCACCTTCCTCCCATGCAGGTAATGGTTGTTGGGTTGAGAGGTGGAGAAGGTACATCAAATGTTCGTTATCATAAGCTCATTTAATTGCAATTTCCATCCTACTGACACTGCTTAGATCACATCTTAATTTGGAAGGGAAGGTAAAAGGGAGGAAAGCACCACCATTGCCCAGTAAGTACCACACATGTATATATAGTCAGCAGTAGTGGGAAGAGGTGTGCAGAGTTTATAGTAGACTCCTCCTCCTTGTCTATATATTACACATACTCTAGTCCACTCGGCAGAATCTTGGGAAGTATATTCTTGTCTTTTTCCACAGGTACATGGTCAGAATCTTTGGTGGGTCAATTTCATATCTAGAGGGGCTCTTGGGATATCCACCTCTGGTACATGGCCAGACTCTCTCTTGGCTTGTACTCTGGAGCGGTGTGGCCTCCTCCCTGCAACCAACACAGAATTAAAAAAAGGAAACAAAGTTGGGCAACTATCTCAGCTCCCTTCTCCGACTTGCCGGAATGAAACTCCGGGCAGTCCCTCTGTTTCCCTTTCTCTTTCGTGTGAAGGTATAAGAAGCGTCGTACCTTAACAGTGGCGAAGGTCATCCCATTGGCGTACGTCCTCGTGTAGCTGCCAAGCACGTTAAAAAAACCAAAAAGAATGGGAGTTGGTCGGTCTAAAAATCTCTAACTTAATTTGAGAGGATACCATAAGGGATGGATGATCGTCTGTTTACCCGCCAATCTGTCCGTTTACAGTCCATGACCGCCAGTCATCGACGACGGAGTAGTTCAGAGACCTTATCCACGCTTGCGTGCCCAGAAAGGGGATGATCATGTCGTGATCTCCGCTGATCAAATCAAAGGCATGCCGGAAATGTTATACATACTGAGATTATGAAAGGGAAGTGAACTCATCACCTGTATATGAGAGATCGGCATCCATGGCGACTGAGGTTGGCGTGGTACTGCAAGCTGCCGGGGATATCGTTTGTATACTGCAGCCCGTAAACACACCTCGACCATGTCTCTATACTTCCCTGCAAATCCATCCGTCGTACTTATATGCATCGCACGGTCAGCCATTAATGCATGCATGGCCCTGCCCAGTAGCTTAACTAGTGTACATATATGATACCGTACCTTTCTGACGTGAAGAGCATCCTGCACGTCCTCGTCATTGATCCATTTGGGTGCGAGTTTGTACCCATAACTCTGCAGAAGTTCGTTACACCAACTACTTTCAGAGCTAGCTAGGTTGGACGGACCGCTCCTTACACAACACATGCACCATAGATCTTAACACAGTCGTTGTTGCATGTGTGTACTTTACCCGGCACGATGAGTCGGGAGGGGCTGGAGCTGGAGGGTCGTCGCCGAAGACTTGTTCGATGAGGAACCTTACTTTTCCCAGCGCCTCTCCTCCTGGCCTGGGAGCTGCGAACGGGCAGAGCGGCTCCAGAATCTGGTTCAACGGGAGACCCACCACGCACTGAAAAGGACAAGATGACGGGCGATGACCGTGATGATCTCAGTCTATCTGTCACAACCTTTAACCACATATGCAAATCCATGCTCATGTATATGATGATGCCTTGCCTGCTCATAAGCCATGATGTCCCTTAGGCAGTCGGCGTTGCTCGGGTCGAAGAATCTGTACTGTCCTTTGCAGGTTCTCTGCAGCGACTGAACGGAAAAGAAAACAACTGGGTAACATGGGTTCGGTCTCTAAAGAACACATGCCCACTTGTAAGATACGGTACCTCGTAAAGTTCATCGGAGATGAGAGCCATCCCATGAGCAAACGGTACCCGAGAATTGCCGTCAATGGTCTGATCGGTTATCGGATTCCCCAGCAAGTATCCCTACAATTTAATCAACAGAGTTGGAGTTGGACGGACGAGGTTTACGGGCGCCGGTGGTATAGAACGTGAGACTCATATGAGATCTCGTATATACCTTAATATTTACAAATGGTTCACGACCAGCTTGGTTCCCTGCAGCAATAAAAAGTACAGAGTGCTAAGGCGATGTAATAGTCATGAAGCTGTGAACTGATTATAATCAGTACCGTGGATGATCGCTTGAACGAGGGCCGGAAGTGTAAGGCCGGAGTAGGAGTCGCCACCTAAGTAGACCGGCCTCGACGCCAACTCCGGGTGGCCAATCAGCCACTGCACATCGATACAGCCACCACAGCTTTTACCAACACTACCAGCAATTCCGACATTTAAATACCTTCCTTCCTTGTTTTTTTGCCCTCTCTTTTTGCTTACCTTTATTATGAAGTGGTTGAGATCACGGACTTGCCCCAAGTCCCCAGTCCGGTAGGCCGACTTGACGGTGGCGTACGAGAATCCCGTGCCTACCGGTGCATCCACAAATATTATACTCGATGTCTACAGTAAGAACACGCAAAAAGAAAAAAACTGTAACAACACTAATCTCATGTACTGTATAATCAAATCCAGTATATGTCCATCACCTTTGTCCACGAGTAGGGATTATAGACTAGCTCCGGCAAGCTTTCTCCGTACTCTTTTAGCTTGAAGCTCAATGGCCCTGATACACAAAATAGATGATAGTCAAAGCTATGGGGGTGACGACAACGTCAAGTGTTGATTTTGGTATCTTACCGATCTCGAACACAAGGCCGGAGAAGGCGGAGCAGCCAGGGCCGCCGGTGAGCCAGACCATGAGAGGGTCTTCGTCCGGATTCCCCTCCGACTTGATGAAGTAGTAGAACAGCTGAATTTCCTCTCTTTCACCAACACCCACATATCTACTTCATATTAGGTATAATTTGATCAGTAAAGGACTTATTTTCATATCATAGGTTTTCATTATGATGCTGCTCATGGCTCACCCGGTCTCAAGATGGAAAGGGAGGGGGCCGTCAAACCCGGGGAGGAACTCGACCGTGGATTGAGAGGAAACCTGCAGAAGAAGAAGGAGAGTAAGAAGAAGATAAATAAGAGGGTGAAAGTGAGGCATTGCTGGAATGCTCTTTCTTCTGGCAATCGCCTCTTCAAGGGTATATATGCTTCTTCTTGCTCGCCTTTTCCTCATATTTTTAGTTATTTTGTGGGGGAAAATTGTTATCCAAACATAGAAGGGTGAGGGGGAGAGGAAGGTAGATATGCATTATCATCTTGTCAGTTACTGAATGAAGTAAGATATGGGAGGATAGTGAGATTGTTGACAAAAAGAACAGTTTGTGGTTCATGAACACTGATAGCTTCATCCTCTTTGGAGGTATGCTTCTTACACTTTTCTTCATGATGAAGTGGTGAGCTTTCAATTATGGGTGCGCTGCCACATAGTTTGTTGGATGGAGGCAGATTTATGGCCCTCAAGACGATTGACCTGCTCCTAACCCAGACACGACCACCACCGGGTGTAAGAGATTAGACTCATACCCGAACCCGGTTAAGTTCGGATCTGATGACCTTGGATTCAGCTTGGGCAGATTAAGGATGGAATTGATATCTAAGCTGATTTATAATTTTCTAGGATTTTTTTATAATTTTTTTTATGTTTTAAATTTTTTTATGCGGGTCGGTTCTCCACACCCAAACCTAAGTATTGAGTACAAGAGAATGAACCTAACCCGAGCATCAGGCAGTCCGATACTCATCTTACCAAATCGGGTCGGATTTTTCTACCGTACCTAGCCAAAATCGGTACCACCATTCTATTCGTTTTCAGTATGACGTCAGAACCTCCTCCAGTCTGTACCAAGAAGAGAGACGGTTATTTGAATGGGCTCTTAATGGGCCGGTACCGAGAAGCCCAATATGACTGAGAAAGAGGTTCCGACCTCAACCAAACTCGGATCGGGTTACTGGGTCAGGTCGGTGCCATTCCAAACTACAAACTCCACCTCCAGATTCTCCACGAGATCTCCCGCACGCCAGCCTCTTTGATTCCAACTAAATTCTCACACATTTTTCCAAATCAAACAACCCCCGGAGCCAGAGAGCTTGGGAAGGGTAGATTCCGCCGGAAGGTCGAAAAAAGAGAAGAAATGATCGGTGATGGCGCAGATACTCCTTCAAGGTACCTGATCCTCGAGCCTCTTCTTTCGGATGCTCAATTGTTTAGCTGATTGGATCATTTTGTCTCTGATTGAACCTCACCAATCTCGGACTCACATGTGGCTGAGCTCTGATCAGAAAGAGCAGTTCCTTTGCTTAATATTGAGTATGAGTGGAGTCAGCTTTCTTTATATGCGCGCCTGATTCTCTATCTCCGAGCTGCGCAACTTTGCTTAAGATTAGTAATTTTTATCCTGTTTTGAGATCCTAGTAAGAGAGATATTTGTTTGGCATCTCCAAAGTCAAATTGATGCTCGATTTTCTTTTCAATGTAAAAAATACTTCTAGTTGCACTACTTGAATTGGTGGCGGCAATGCCAAGCAGTGTCTGATACATGCATTGCTTTTGCAGGCGTGAATTGTTGAGCATGGTGAGGAAGCATTCAAATCTGATAGGTAGAACGACGGTAGAAGAGCAAGATGCTTCCGATGTTGAGATGGATTCAAAGTTCTGGCACGATGTTTTTGATCTGTATTTTGTCCGAGGCAAGGAGTCTAGAGGGAGACAGGACGATGATCTTATATTTCTTGTTCGGAAAATGGTACTTCCTTCTGCTCATATGAATGCATTCTGCATGCTGTTTTCATTTTCTCAATCATTTATTCCATATGTGATATTGCCATTAGTTGATATGGACATTCATTCGTGTAATTATTCTTTAACAGAGTTCTCAAGCTTATCGCAACAATCCAGATGGCATCTCTCCATTTTTTGTTCGCAGGTGGGCCTCTAAGGTAAAAAGGCAGAGCATATGATGACATATAAACACCGCTTTTTTGAGCTTTGTTTTCTTCAACATGTATTGATTCTTTCATTGGTCCCTATTACTTCAGCCAGTTTAGGATTTTTGTCTGAAGGATGTTCTATTTTATTTTCTGATAGAGCTAACACAACCTTTATTCTGTAATTATTGAATGAAATTTGGCCATGCCAAGTTTTAAATGTACAAACAGATCCTTATTTTTCTTTATACAATTCGCTTGTCTACCTGTTGCAATTCATATGCATGTCTGTACAGTGAATATGATGTAATAGTAACTTTCCTTTTATATGTCAATTTTTTTTTTGCATATTTGTTTTTTTTATTTTCACATTGAACTTTTAGCTTTCTCCTCCAAGTGTGACTTGGTGAAGTACTAATTCTTATTGTACTATACCACTTGAGAAAATTGGATGTTCTTATGCTGATGAATTTGCATGCATCACTAAATAGTTTTCTTCAAGAATCCTACTGTAGGAAGAGAAGTTTCATATTTGAATTGCACAGTAGATAAAGAATATTTTACATTCAAATACTGTTTCCCAAAGATTATGCAATCTGAATATAGATTGGTGATGTAATTTGTCATTTTGGTACCTTAGATGGACAAGCTAGTTGGTGAAATTTCAGATGCTGTGGATTGGAGACGCTCATTTTACTTGAACTTGATAGCACACACTTCATATACTGTAACAGTGGCAATTTGCAGGTAAGTTTCATTTCTTTCTACTTTATGTTGTGTATATTAAAATATTCTTTTAGGACGATCTGCATTGCAAAATTCTTAGCATTACTAAATGTATGGTGCTGTAATATTAGCTGGATATTAGTTTTTAGTGAATTCATAATTACCATACAGAAAGGAAAACCGAATTGTAAATAATGATCAAGGGAAATTTCAAATTACTTATACTGTGGCATTTATTCCAGCCATCAGGACCTCCGTAATCATCAGGCCGGGCAAGATTCATCACTTTCTCCCATATACAAGGTGTCCTTCTCAAAAATGGAATATTTCTTACTAAATATTAGGGGTGTATGTGCTCTTCTTGGAATTAGTGGCTGAGTGTATTCTCTATACAAAAAAATGTTTTATTCATTTATAAGTGATTTGATTTTGCCTTGTTCATTTTTGGATATGAGTATCATCCACTCTTGATGTTATCTTAGCCAAGCCGAAGATTGAACACCTATAATTTGTGGATGCAATCAAAATTACTGGGCAACAGTTTTACAAAGGGGTTTCTCCTGCATGCTGAGGACTAAGTCAGATGCACCGGTCTTAGTTCCTACTAGAAAAAAGAAACTTTGCTACTATAGAATTAACTGTGATTTATTTTCATGTATGAACCTTCCATTGAATAAGAAACCAGGATCTTGAAATCTGATTTCAGGAAGATGGTGCTGCTGGTATATTGCATAATAAGTTCTTACCTCGATATAGAGAAATGACTAATTCCTTCACTGATACAAACTTTGGATAAGAGCTCCCTGCTTGTTACAGTATTGAGTAATTGCCCCTTTTCTTTGTTGAAAATTTTCTTCTGTGCTGACTCAAATGTTTGGGATTTGCTCTATAGGTTGTAAAGACTGTTTATGCATCTCCAAGTCGTATCACATTTCATTTGGATGCGAAGAAGGCAATGTTTTAATGCTGGTCCATAACTGAATTTGCTAATTATGGTATTTATTTCTGTCTGACACTGTCACCACTATTTATCTAGGAGGTTGAGACATCTCCTGCATATCCAGATATCTGCTTTGCAGTTGATGACTTTGATTCTACATTTGATGCAGTGGTAAGCATCCCATAACATGTACTGTCATCCTTTCTGATACTTTTAATCGCAGCATGGATTACACTTCTTCAATCAAATGTAGGTCCTGTCATCAACCGATCACTGCTATTGTGTAATACTAAATGCACATGATGGCGCTGCATTTCCATCCGCAAAGGAGCCAAGTGATTGTAGTCCTAGCAATGAGCCTCCTCCAAGTGCTGCGACAAATACGGGGAAATCCAATAGCAATAAGGTCTCAGAATAAACTATCAATATTATTACATTGGTCGATATAATTATGTAATTTTTTGTTAGGTTTCGTAGGAGGTTAGTAGGCCTAGAAGGTAATATGTGGAATAGGGGAATAAGAGAGACATCGGAATTCCACAATGAGAATTTAACCGCCAATCCCCATTACTCTTTATTGTCATATTTTATTTCCTAAATTAATTCCTTAGTTGATATATTGACACAGTATGCTCTTTTTCCAAAATAACATGTATACCACTGAGATTCTTCACTATTATCTCCTTTCTTTTCTCCTCTTGCTCAAGAAATTGCTGATTAACAACCACATGATGACTTACTTTATGGGCGATATAGTGCTTTCACTTTTTTTAATTATCTGATGGTTATTAAAAGTCTGATTGGAGAACTTGTGTTCAAATGACCATGTCAGTGCTGATATTTCTCAATATCTATATGGAACACAAAAGCGCTAACCATAACTTTTTTTCTTATAACATCTCAATTACGTATCTTTCTTTCCTTTAGCTTTGGTTAACATAAGTTTGTGGTGAGACATGACTCTTCTCACATTGAAATGAATTTCTTTGGAAAATCTTACTCTCTAGGTTTGTACTATTTTAATGAGAGAATATTTTTATATAGACATTGACTTCTGAGCTAAATTTGCAGATTACTCTTTTCTCAGGATTTGTCAGCTATCAAATGGTTCATGAAGCATATAATGGTATATTTCCTGCGGTTTCTCTGATTTTATGAAAGTCAAATGGGAATATGTTAGATAAAATTTGATTAAAAGATTTTCTGTAGAGATGATTAAGGGCACTATTACCGCAATAAAGAAGTTGGTGTAATCTGTAGCTATGAACTTATATATCATAGTTCCATTTTCTTTTAGTATCAACATGTAACTAACTACATAATAATTGGAAATATTAACCTTCATAGTTTAGTTTTTCTTAGGGACATTGAAGAAATATATTTTCTGCAGCTCTCGCTCACTCTGATGAGCTTGAGCTGATTAGTAATTGGCACTGCTTGGCTCACGTAGATCTCCATGAATACTGCCAAAAGCTTTAGTGTTTTATATTAAATGAAAACTCTTGATATTGTGCATTAAAAGAAATAATATATATGATATTTGTCTTGAGTGAATCAGTTAATCCCATGTTAGACTAAGAATGAAATAAGGATAATAGGGAGTATGATAAATGATACTAAACTTATTGGTTGATTGAATAACCCATTTGAGATATTATTTAACCCTTGCTAATCTCCTTCTCTTTCTAACTAGCTGGAAAGTCTCACTTTGGGAGCCTTCTCGCACTGCATTCTCCTGGAAAAGCAGACAGACTGTACATGAAAGGTCCTGGTGGTCGTGGAGAAGTTGAAGTTGCAGTTTCTGGGGTTGTGGGTTAGTGTAGTAATCCTCAAATTCTCATTTCATTATCCAGTAATAGAAGAGGCTATATTTGAATGATGTTCATTAGATTTGGCATTCTGTATATGTAATCAGATGGACTAATTAAAATATACAGTGGATTTACTGAGCTTTTTAAACTCGTTTTTACATTTTATCTCAGATCAAAGTCACCAGGATGCAGGCCCATATTCACCTGTCACTGTGTCTAAGAAAGGGTTTGGGATCGGTTCAATCTTCCGCAAGGCAGCCACTGTTGCCTCTGTGGCTGCTAAGCATGCATATGCAGCAGCCTCTGCAGCCTCAAGTCAGGAGGATGAGATGATACCCCTCAAGTGCTGCCTAATGTCCGTAGCTTTGCCTTGGGAACACATTGCTTATGATCTCTTGTTTAAGGTAAGATCAGTGTTGAATTGTGGCAAGCTTAATGATTAATAATTTTCTGCTATAGGAAGACGGCATTTCTGGAGCCCCCAGCTGTTCAGTTGGATCTCAGATATCTCCCCCAAGTTTTTCATCGTCCATTTTAGTTTATCTATGAACCAGTAATGACCCAATCACATGGATTTTTGATGTAGGGGAATGCACCTGTGAATCTTTGAACTTCTTACTTTAGAAGATGCTGAACCTTTTTCATCAGCATGGCAAAAGCTTGGATAAATTATAGGGAGATGGTCCACAAAACCTTCTGTTGAGACTGTCCACTTATTTATTTTAGCCGATAAAAGTCAGTCATGTGACAGATCCCATTGCCTGCTGGTGTAAAAAGTGTATTTTCTGTTGCCAAAATTCCATGTTTCTGTGTATGCTTTGCTCATGATAGGTCTGGTAGAAGTTATATGTCAATTCCGTCGGTGTGTAAGGTGGTTATTTTTTATAATCCTCGGATGCAATTGTTTAAAGTGAAAGCTTTGCTCTCCGAATCTGATGAAGAAATAACATTCAGTACTGCTTCTGACCATAAACGATGTCACGTGGATTCATTGTTACCTCGGTCCCTTATATGGGCAAATGGAAGTTCTGTTTGGCCATCTCAAATGGGGGAGCTGAAGCTTGATGATGATACATCAGATAAGTGTGACCAAGCAGGTGGCGTCAGTACTATGATTTTCATTTTGTACATGGGATGAAAACTCGAAGGTATTGTGTTGAAGGATGAGGATAACTGAGGTAGCTATTGAGTGTTGGTAACCTCAGACAAACCAGACCAGCCCCTTGGCATTGCTTGGAGCCTTCTGGACAAAACGTTCTTACTTGTGGTTGGGAGAAGGCAACCTTTCTCTTTCAGAACATTCCTTCCCAAGCAAGGCCAAGACATGTCTGCCCCAAAACGAACAATAATCACCATAGATAGTAAAGCCATTCCCGTGCCATGGTCTTTTGATATAATTCGCATCATCTCTCTATTGCCCCAAAACGGTAGGGCAGGTGTAGCTAAGGAGGATGGAAAGAGACATGAAGGACTCTCCTCCCTATTGCCCCCCTCATTGAATAGGTCCCTAAAGTCCTGAAATCTTCCAACTGCTTGTTTCATGGACTCAATTAATTGTTTCCAAAGAAGCTATTGGGTATGGATTTAGGGGGATGGAGGGTTCTAAGGTTTGTAGGTTTCTATACCCTCCAGAGAAACTGCCAATATGAGCGGGAGCTGCAGGGTATGGTTTCAAACATAAAAGGTTGCGTATTAGACATTTGAGGGTCTAGTTGATTGGGTTTCATCAACACAACTGTGGCAACAGAATAAAATGAAAGAGGAAAGCACCATACACTGAGCAGCTTCTTCTTCTTCTTCTTCTTCTTCCTCTGATCTTCTTCTTATCGTTCATTTATTCTCCATGCAGTGAAAGCGAGTCATCATCAAATACTTGTCCTTGTCTCCATCTCAATTTCTACTGGAACAAAACATACTAACCTGACGAAACACACACATCCAACACAGACAATTTCCCATGTCTACAATATCATCATCGTCCGGGATTTAGAAATCTGATGGGGTCCGACTACATTAAGGATTGGTAGGTTCACTGTTACAATGTTAAGCAAAACCTTACAATTTTATTGAGATGACAAGAAGTCGGAAGGAGATACATGCACGTACTTATATATGTCTGCATATGGGAGGTATATGTACATGTATGAATACGCATAGAGGGAGAGAGGGAGAGCTGAAGGAGTGTTAAGGTGACAACGACATGGCAGTCGGTGTTGGATTTTGACATGTCATCACACAGCTGAGAAAACAGTGACAAGAAGAGAGAGAGAGAGAGGGGAGGGGGGAATGGTGACAACGGAAGGAGGGAATAACAGCCAGCAGAGGTCTTTACAATATGTCATCGATCATAGTCTTGTTAGCTGTCTAGCTAGCTGCGAGCTATGTACATACTAGAGAGATCCCACGGGACGGGATGTAATGCAGACAAGAGAGAACCGAGGGCAGAAGAAGCAAAGGGCCAACAAAGGAGCTGGAAAAGGAGTAGCTAGCTAGCTACATGGGAATCCAAAACCAAGTCCAATAAGGAATTAGGATAATGGATTTCTACTGCCCCTTCTAACCTTACTAGCTCTACCTTCTTAGTTGCCTTCCATTTCTTTCATTCACCCCAAGTAAAACCTTCTATTTTATTTAAGGTTAATCATTTTCCCAAATATATATATAATTCTCATTCATATTCATATACGATTTTATACTAAAAAAATTTAAGTGTTCTTTGAATCCCTGCAGAAAGTAAAAGATAACTTGGAAATGTAACTGAAAAAAGGGATAATTTGAATACCAAAAGGCTGAGAGATATAAGCACTTTAGGTAGAATAAAGGAAAGAACTAAGGAAAATCATATATATATATATATATATGATTAAATTTAATTAGTTAATAAAATTAAACAAAAGTGGGAATAATATTATGGTGTAATAATGAAAGGTGGAGTGCTTGGTCAATGGATTCACTCATCATAGTGTGTGCTTGCAGGCACCCCACCCAAAATCATATACAGACAAACGCACATATATAATAATATAAATTAGGAAGAAACATGTTAAACCATGTAAAATCAATAATATAATAATATTATAGTAAAAAATGATATAGTTTATAATTATATTTTAAGACATTTCAAAGTTGTGATCGCATAAAAAAAATGGAAAAGAGAAAAGGAAAAAAAAAGGTGGTCCAGTGTGTGTCTGTCTGCCCTCCCACTTTTTTTGTCTGGAAGCAGGTGTTGACTGCGCATGCAAAATTGCAAAAACGCCCCCTTTTTTTCTTCCATCAATGGCGTCATTTTCTATGTTCATCCGGATACTGTCTGGTCTATGTGACTATTCACAAGATTCTCAGTAATCTAAGTGGATTACGGCCTCTCTCCCCCCAGTTTAGAGAAAAATCAAATGGAGGGAGGTGAGGGTCTTCGCTTTTCCCGTGCATGGATATGGCAGACTAGACTGGGTGCTTGATTCTCACTCAAAGTTAATCAAGTCAAAGAGTTGGACTTTTGTACGTAGCCAATTGGGGTAGTTGTGACCTGAACTAATCAAAGTTGAGAGAATCCAAGAGGTAGATTTATATGGAATGGTCGACTGCATTCATGTGAAGGTTGCTTCGAACTCATTCATGGCGGTTTTACAAGTCAAGTGCAGCTGATGCTCCGGTCTTTTTTTCATATTTGATGCAGTAAATGCTAATTGTTCATCATCATGAACTTTTTTTTTATATAAAAAAATGGTGGTCGCTTTTTCCATGAGCTGATTTTTTCAACCTGTTTCCACTTGATCCTCTATTTCTTCAATTACTGCAGTGCAGAATCCTGTTTTCTTAATTGATTCTGCTGCTGGATGGGGGCAGACGTGACGCTGCCCGTCAAATCTAATGGGTGGAGGAAGAGCAGCAGGAGGAGGCAGTCCTGCCCCCTCTCTCTGTGCCTGCCTGTGGACTTTAAGAGATAAGAAAGATTTCCAGATTTGGGCATCTGAGCTGCTCTCCTTCCAAATGGCTTTCATGCAATCCCACTAGATTGCTTGCCAGCTGCCGATGACCCTTCCCCCAACCCAACCCCCCATTGAATTCTTCCGTACTCAAGATTGATGTGATGATGAATGAGTAAAAAACATTGAGCTACTTTCATTTAGAACTAACTTGGTATAATTCTTCTTGATATCTCAAAAAACTTATTAGGCATATTTTGGGGACCAGGGAGCGTGTAGTAATAGTAGTGTTCAAAGGAAGAAGAAGAAGAAGAAGAAGCTCTGCTTACTCATCCACTGACACAATGAAATGAGGAGAAAGATTGAAGAACCAGAGGGGACAGAAATAGAGGGGGGAGACTACTACCAGGGAGGATATGGGCAAAAAGACACGGGAATGGGTCTTCTTCTCCTTTCACTTTCTCAACCCACATACATAACAAGGTATTTTACACAGATCCCCATGAAATTTTCGGGGGCGAGTGAGAGAGGGGGCTGGCTGGCTTGTATGTATGTATGTATGCTTGGGGTTGCAGGATTACTCCCCCGCATCATCGTCTCTGGCTGTTCCTCCACCCAATCTTTACATTCTCTTTGTTTTTTCTTCTTCTTCCTCTTTAGTCATTTGGAGGGACCATCTTCTCTTTCCCTTCTCTCTCTGTCTTCTATATATATATATATATTATATGATAGTATGCTTCGTCTTCAGAACAGAGCAAAATGATGTCTAGCGTAGAGCGTGATAGTCCAGAGAGGGCTGCCGATAGTCCAGAGATCCTCATTTCATCTTCTTCGATGATTGAGCACCGTTTTCTGTAGCAGCGGAACCAGAAACTTCAACTTCTTTCAGGCTTTCATGCATATTTAGCAAGTGAGAAGGAAGCGGAAGCGGAAGGCAGAGAAGAAAGAGGAAATGAAGTCGACGAGTGAGATAAGCGGTGGGAGCAACAACTGGTTGGGCTTCTCCCTCTCACCCAACATGAAGATGGAGGCTGCTGCTGCTGCGCCTTCGGCTCCAATCTCACCTTCCCCTGCTGTCCCCACAAGCTACGTCCTCTCCCCCTCCTTCCTTTCCCCTCACAGTGGCATGTGCAGCTATGAAGGACAGAACTTGAGCACTGACCACAGCAGCATCAATGAAGGTGGGTTCCAGTACTCTGTCATGCCCATTAAGTCCGACGGGTCTCTCTGCATCATGGAAGCCCTCTCCATATCGCATCCCCAAGGTAAAATCTAGCACCCCAAAAACAGAACGAAAATAGTATCTTGGATAAGAAAGTCGGCAACTTTATGGTGTTTTCAGCCCCGCCAAAGCTCGAGGACTTCCTGACGATCGGGGGCACCCACAACGCCCAGCACCAGCACAGCTATGGAGGTGATGAGAGGGAGGCAATGCCGCTGAGCCTCGACAACCTCTACTACCCTCAGATGGGGGATCTGGGAGGAGACGTTGGCCTCTGCTTGAGGAACTGGGTGGCCGTCGCCGGCGGCGGTAGGGAGGACTACGAGCAGAGCATCGACAACAACAATGTGGTTTCAGCTTCGGCTGTGATGGGGTGTGGAAGAGGGGAGCTTCAGCAGTCTCTGAGTCTGTCGATGAGCCCCGGGTCCCAGTCCAGCTGCGTGACCACCGCCCCGATCACCCAGCATATCTCTGCACCCAAAGAGATCGTGGCGGTTGATACCGGCAAGAAGAGGGGACTCGACAGAGGTGGACAGAAGCCGACAGTCCACCGCAAGTCCATCGACACTTTCGGCCAGAGGACCTCCCAGTACAGGGGCGTCACTAGGTAAGTAAAAATTTCCACACCACACCGCGGGGTAATTTTCCTTTCTCTACCTGAATGCATTTGCTTGATAATATGACGATGATGATGATGCTGTTCTTCGACAGGCACAGATGGACGGGGAGATACGAAGCTCATCTCTGGGACAACAGCTGCAAGAAGGAGGGTCAGACAAGAAAAGGAAGGCAAGGTAAAATAATACTAGAAAGTGAACTCCACATAATATACTTGAAAAACAACTTCTGGGGTATGCAATACGGGCATAATAGTCTGTTCTTAGATGCATAATATATCCCAATCTTGTAGTTTACACGCACTGTTTTTCCAGACAGAATGGTCTGTCTCCTTGTTGATGCAGTCCTGGTTTAGTTGATATCCTCGTAAAAGCTAATAGTCTGTTCTTCATTTTTGTCATGTCCGGTACGGCAACTCCTATCAATCAATGATTGGACCTCACAGTATATTTGGGTATGCTCTTGTTTTCTTCTTGGTCCAGCTTAAATCCCACTACTGTCTACTGATTGATGATCATTCAATAAAATGCTCTTTGATCAGGTGGTTATGACATGGAAGACAAGGCAGCTAGGGCTTATGATCTGGCGGCACTCAAGTACTGGGGACCCTCAACCCACATAAACTTTCCCGTACTAAAATCGACTTATCTTGCTGCAGACTGCAGTAGTTTTCTTCTTGCATCAGACAGATAATCTATCATTCATTCATTCATCATTCACTTTTTTTTAATGGAACGTGCAGGTGGAGAACTACCAGCAGGAGTTGGAAGAAATGAAGAACATGAGCCGGCAAGAGTATGTTGCCCATCTCCGAAGGTAGGTACACGATAAAGGTTCAACCTTCCAAGGAAATGGAATCAACTCCATTTCATTTTGTTTCTTTTCTGCAGGAGGAGTAGTGGCTTCTCAAGGGGAGCCTCAATGTACAGAGGCGTCACAAGGTCCATACTTTTCTCCTTAATTCCTCATTTTGCTGCAACTTCCGTGTTGTGTTTATCAGATAGACGGGACTCAAGCTTGATTACAATCTCAATTCTTTCACTGGTTTTCATCTCATTTTTGTCCGCCCCTGGCTGCGCAGACACCACCAGCATGGGAGATGGCAAGCTCGAATTGGGAGGGTTGCTGGGAACAAGGACCTCTATCTTGGAACTTTCAGTAAGTTCTCCAAGCCATTTCCGATATCCGGAAACCAGAAACCGTCGGATGATCCTCGTACTACGTTTCTGTTCACTCTTTCCCTAAAGATTCAAACTTTGCACCATTGTTCTGTCATTCATTACTGACAAAAGCTTCAGCGCATGTTTGCTTTTTACAAGGATGTGATCTCACAAGGGACTTATCTCTCCTGTTTGGAAAACCAAATGAACTTCTGATTTGTAACTTGATTATCCCATCCAGGCACTCAGGAGGAAGCGGCCGAGGCTTACGACGTTGCAGCCATCAAGTTCCGTGGTGTTAATGCGGTCACAAACTTCGACATAACAAGGTACGACGTGGAGAGGACCATGGCAAGCACCACTCTACTAACCGGGGAGCAGGCTCGGAGGAACAAAGAGATAGGACCCCCGATCAAGTTTGAGGTGGCAGCTGATTATGGCCAAGCATTCCATGCGGAGTACCATAACAGCGGCAGTGCCGCCTCCGACTGGAAAATGGATTTATACAACTCGCATCAGCAGAACCAACAAGGAAACAGCGGCTTGAGGAGCCCGTTTGCCATGGCTGTGCAGGATGTGGTCGGCATGGAGTCGGTGAATATGGGCCATCCCAACGACCACCACGAGCCAACTGGGGGACCTCACTTCTCAAACCATTCGTCAATGGTCACCAGCCTGGCTAGCTCAAGGGAGGGAAGCCCTGAGAGGATGGAACCAGGGCCAGGGCCAGGGCCGGGCTTCAGGAAGCCACCTATAGGGTCAAAGTTCATTGGTCACCCACAAGAGCCGATTAGTTCCGCTTGGATCCCTTCAGCCATGCCGGTTTCCTTGCCGAATTATCCAGTTTTCACTGCCTGGGGTGACGTCTAAAGAGATCACAAGGAGGAGGAGGTGAGGTTGCCGGTGTAAGTTGCTGCACCATCCTAAGGTGAATGCAGAAGGAGTGGTTCTACATGGAGAAGGGGGAAAAAAAAGCAAAGTGTAGCATGGGAACTATTGTGTTAGGGTTTTAAGTTTCTTATTTTCCCCAACTTTTTTCACTGGATGGAATTAGGGATTTAAGACGGGGGACCAAGATTTTGCCTTCAAGCCAAAGTGTAGGGAACTTTTGGTATAAGAATGAAGCTTTTGGTCCTCATAACATCATCTTGCCTTCAAGTTTTGTTCAATTCAATCATATCATAACTCTATTTATGAGCATCTTTCATTTAATAATAGGCTATATATGTTCATTTGTTGTGCTTTTTAAGTACTATATATATTTTATCATTTTAAATTCTATATATTCAAGTAAAAATGTATAATTGTAATGCTAAAATAATGAAAATGTAGCATGAATTTTTCATATATAGTTATTCCTAAAAAGTTGTGGAGAATATTAAAATATAAAATTTACTTGGATAACATGATCACCAAATGTAGTTTATATTATTCAAAATTTTATATTATATTTAACTTGTAAATACATATAATTTTATATATATATATATATATTTCAATGCTATAATACTCTCTGTTATAAAAAATTTATCTATTAATTTATATAAGTATAAAAAAAATATTCAATTTGAAAATATTATTTACTTTATTTAAATTATAAAAAAATATCCAACTCGAAAATATTATTTACTCCACCCGTATTAAATCGAAAAAATAATATTTATATTGAATACAGTTGTTTATTACGTTTTTTAAATTATATATAAAAAGTATATTTTCATGATATTATTCACATAAATACGGGTTAAAAATATAATATTATATTTTATAAAATAGAAAAATAATATTTTTATAAAATTAGAAAATTTTCACTAATTATAAATAATAATTTTTAAGTAAAAATGAATATTAACACTTATAGATATACAATTTTTTCTTATATTTAGATTATGTGAATTATTTTTCTTGTGGGTGCAAATAGAGGAAAAGTGACTAAGAGGAGGTGGGGAGCAAAAAGGAAGTGTTATAGGGACCCTTTGAGAGTGGCACTTTGCATAATTGATGGATCTGCTTTTCTCTTTGATGACCACTCTTACTTTTATTGATGGATGAAGTACAAAGGGACCCAAAGTTTAAGACGCTGCAATGCAAAAGTGGGTCCTCTCCTCTTGGCCTTCCATCTTGACTGAACCCTCCTCCTATAACAGTGAAGCTCAGGAGTCTTCCATGGCTGCATTACTTCAAGTTGGAGAGATTACCCAAGTTGCAGGATTAAGTTATGAAAAGTTGGAGAGCATTTCAATGCGTTGAAATAATTAGAGGAAGACAAATTCAAATGGCTAGGTAGGTACATATGGCAGCTGCAAAGGGGTCTTTGTTGACCCACCTAGGTGTCTCATCAACCCAATCTGTCCCTCAATCAGCAATTACTGCCATCATTGCTATTCCTTTCCCTTTAGCTCACTCATCTCGACCCTCCTTTTTCTCAAAGGTGAGAGACATTCCATCAAATAATTCAAGGAAAAGCAGGTTCTTCATTTTGGGTGACTAAATGTTGATGAAGTAGACAAATTGCAGCATAAATTGGCAGGTGAATTGACCTTCAAATCCTGATATATGAGCATATCTTCCCTCTTATGATTTTGCCCTTGTCTCAATAATGAGAACATGCTAATTCCTAATGACAATACATGAATGTGTGGTAGGACTGAAGGATGGCAACTTGGAGGGTGAGTGGGTGGGCCTAGAAATAAAGTATAATTTGATTTTTAATATTAATAATTAAATTAAAAAGAAATTCTCAAGGTAGTTTTTGTCCCAAGTTCAAATCTTATTTGTTATTACACATAATGAACGTGCTAATCTTGAGTTACATGTCATTGTGACCATTTGTGGAGTTGCTCATGAGTCACATCAAGTTTCCGCCACATGAGCATTAATAGACGGTGGTTTTTTTTTTCTGGGTTTTAAACAATACTTCATTAAATTGCAAAACTAATGTCACTTTGGAATAAATAGTCTTGGAAAGACTAGGAATGATCATGTTCAAATAAATCAAGCAGTTGACTCCCATACCAAATATAAGTTCGAATATGCACACACATTAACAATTTGAGATGCTTGAATCAAAAGAAAACATGGTCTATGAGGCTTAAGCTTACACAAATAAAATAGAATTTGCTAGTGAACCAGATAAGTAAACTTTACAAATTGATTCACCAGCTCCCATAGTGATCCCAATCACTCTCTCGTGCTAACTAGATCCCACAACTAATGCCCATATTTTAACTTCACCCCAGTTAGAATATTTGAATTACAGGTATATTTGAGTTGGGTGGACTCTATTCGCCTTTTTTCTCCAACTCTCCCGTCATCAATTTTAGCTATACCTTATAAAAGAAACCGAATTAATTGATATAATTTTTTACTAAATTATACTGTACAAAAAATATAACTCTCAATACAGTTTTATACATAAAATTAATTGAGTTATTTTTTTCTTCATATATTGAATTTCATATAAAAAAAATTAGGAAAATTATTATTGTACACATTCTCTATAATTGAGTTGAGTGTAGAATTTATCCCCTAACTATCAAATGATATGATTATCATGTCAAAATGCTATTTAGTAATTTTTTTTTTAGTTTTTGTGATCGGAAAAAGTCGGAGGAGAATCATTTTTTTAACTCTATTTTCCGAACAAAAAATATCATTAACCTTTTAAAACCAAATTTAATAATATTCTATAGTAACTATAATCGATACTGGTATTAAAAGAATTTATTGCCTCTTCTCCCACTAACTTTATAGTTAATATTCAGCAAATTAACTTTTGACTACCATGGGCCAATTTCCTCCATCGAGATTGTTTGGTTTCTCTTGGTCACGGCCACTTGAACTCAAAATTTTATAAGCTCCGACAACCACTTGATTAGTACTATCATAAAACGACTCGAATTCTTTACTATATTTTCTATATCTCTATTTAAATTATTTTTATAAAATAACTAAATTTTATTGCACAATACCATCATCTCCTCCCACAGAATCTTAGTAGATAAATGTAAATAGTTATGAGTGATTTGTGAAAATTAAAGTTAATTAAGTGATTCTCGAATTTTAAGAACTAAATTACAAATTTTAAAAATTTTGGACCCAATTTGTAAAAAATAAAAAAAATTATGTAAATAATAGCTAATGAAAGTATAAGGGGGTAGGGGATGATTTTTGGGATATATATATATATATATAGTGATTTTCAAAATTTTACATTCAAATTCGTTATTTTTTATAAATTAAAGATAAAATTGTAATTTTAACTTAAATAGAACAAAATGATCATTTTAGTGCAATTAGAGGTAAATTGGTCATTGTAGACAAACTAATTATTTTTGGTAAATGAGGATAAAAAAATATTTTTTTACTTAAATTAAGTCAAATGATAATTTTTGTCAATTATGGGATAAAATGGTAATTTTTACCTAAAAAGAAATAAAATTATATTTTTATTTATATAGAGCAAATGGTAAATTTAGAAAGTAAATATGTAAAAATAATTTTTTATAAGAAGTAAAATGATAATTTTATAAAGTAAATAGATAAAAATGGAAATTAAGTTAGTAAAGGAATATCAAAATCGTAATTCTAAATTACCTAGTATCACCGCTAATATACTAGTGTGGCCCCATGACGTTGAATAGTAATATCCTAGTGATGTGAGAATTTTGTATGAGAGAACTAACATGAATGTATCATAATTTTATAGTACTCAATCGAAATTATATATTAACTTTTAGGTATGACATTAACCATGAGTTGCTAATATTAGTTATTTTGTGCATTATAAATTGTTTATATGGTTTAGGGGTGAGAGTTCGACCATTGTATTTATAGATATGAGTGTAAAAATCTTGAGACATGAGTTCTAAGTGTCGGGTGAAATTATGAAAGTAACTATGTAACATAAGAAAAATCTCAATTTAATAATCAAACCAAGTTAAATGAAAAAATGGAATTGAATAGGAAAAAAAACTAAACAGAGGGGATTGAGTCAAACAAGAATGCAAAAAATGATCGATGTAGAAATCAAAAGGGGTGAAAATAGTCATGAGTGATCTTTAGGAGTGTCTTGCCATGCTAATTCTAAGAATTGAGAGAAACTTAGAAAAGAATAGACATGAACCAGGTTTGTGATGAGGGGAGTCACAAAAGTACTCAAATTTTCAAAAGTGCTAAACAAATTTTAATTGAGTTATCATAGAGGTAATTAAATAGGAAATTCAATTTAAATTTTTTTTTATATTCTTATTTTTTTAAGAACCAATATTAATAGGGGTGAATCAGACCAAAAACTGTTGAATCGATCGAAAAATTCGTCGAAAATTAATTCAATATAGTGCACACCGGTCGATGGGTAGCATCGGGCGCACACACGCTTAACACGCACATTTATGTCATCTACTTCGCCAGAGTCCCATCTCGAATTCCCCCATTTAACCCGATAGAGAACCCGACTCCACTCATTGAGAAAATTAATTAATTTATAGAGTAAAAGACTATAAAATGAGAAAAAAAAACTATTAATAGATAATTACGCAAATACAAAACACTTCCATATAAAAGTTCGATATCCACTCGTTGGAAATTATTTTAAATTCTCTCTTAAAGTTAAATTGCTCCCAACTCCACCGATTCGACCACGATAGATCATAACTCATCCGTCTGACCACTTTTAGCGACAATCTTGACACCCTTGTAAAAGTAAGAATGTGAGATTTTCATTACCAAATCTCTTAATTCTCAACTCCACCTCTACAGTTTTCGACCAGATCGCAAAGTGCATGACTCCTACAACCGAAAACAGAGCACATGTTTATGGGGTTAATTCCAATGACTTTGATGACTCTGGCGAGCAGAAAAAATAAGCAAGTTTATTATACTACCAGCTTTCCATAGTAATCGATCTTGTTTGATTTGATAAGTTTACAAAGTGAATTAAATCGTTTAAATATCAGATTTTGGATTGAGTGACCGAATTGACTAAAATAGACAGTGGATGAGCTATAAACCACCAATTATGATTATTAAAGTGTCTAAAAACTACTTGATTAGTCAGCTTTTAAGCCGCACCAGTCTTGACTACCGACGGATTATTTCCGATTAGTTCTTGATAATAACGAATTATAACAATTATGACTGAATACGACTAAAATAAGTTTACCATGACTTAGAATAAGATGAGTGGGAGGTGACACTTAATTAGTAATTTTTAGAGATAATTTTATAATTTGTCAAAAGAAATAAAATAAAAATACTTAAAAGTTAGTGAATTCAATTATAAATGAAATTTTTGTGTGATTTTATTAATAGAGTAAATAAAATTTTAGGATTAATAGAAAAGTTTAGTAAAGTTCAACCGTAACAAATTTTTAGAATAAAATAGTTGTAAAGTTGTAAATTATAGTGAATTTTTTATTACATTAGCTCATTTTATTTATATATAATTTATTTATAAATAATAAATAATTAAATAAATATATAAAGTGAATATATTAATATATTAAGTAATGTAATAAATCAAAATTAATAATTACCATCACTATTAATTGATATTTTAGCTATTAAGAGGAAAAGGTGCAATATGTGCAACAAAAAATAAAAACGAAAGGTGGGACGCATGAGGAGGAACACCCACTACTATTATAACTAGAAAAAAAAAAAAAGATAAAGCCCGCACTGCTAATCAAGATGGATGGTCAAAAAGGTACCAATTACTCGACGGGAAGAATCTCACAAGGCAAAAAAAAAATGTAAATGGAACTCGACAGTTAATAATGATCGATCATCACTGCCATTGGGGGCCCATGGTCGAGAATCTCGTTCAGGATACATTTGTGATGATGGGTCTCCCGTTGGTTGAGCTAGCCAGCTTGACTGCATACCTCCAATGCTCCAGCCACCTGAAGATAACTGGTTGATTGATTAATATATTGGTCGTTGGCGATCATGGTGATGTCCATCCAGTAGCTTATAGCTTAAGTGGCAAGGAAAAGACGTTCGTTTTGAGGGGTGCAATCATGGTGTCGCCCTGCAAAAGGTCGTTCAATGACACTAATAATTAGTGCGAAGGTAAACACAAAGCAAAGTGATGGATGCTGGGCCAATGATCCATGAGAAGGTGCGATCTGCTTGCTTTTAGGTGATATATATATATAGTTGAAAGAATGTATTTATAACATAATGAGAGAATATATACATTTTACCTATGAAGATGGAATTAAGGGTACCAAAAAAAAAAGGGTTGTCATCAGAAAACAAAATCATGGTACAGAAACGTTGGGCTGCGGAGGGCTAGCTTCCATGGGGCTTTAGGCCCGTGTATAATTGGGCCTGTGAAGTCTATAAAGCCCAATAACCTCTAGTCTCGTCCAGACAAAGCAGGTAACAACTACCGTGCATGTGCATGTCCATGTATGTATGTATGTATTGTATTGTATTATTGGGAGTTTGACCAAAAAATTAGTGTGCTCTGCTGGGATGGCCTCACAGCACACTTTTCCTCCTCATTATTTAATAAATTATATTTAAATTTTGGTATTTTGTAGGAATATTATAATATTCTTAATTTAAGAATTCTAACAGGTGGAGTCCCTACTACAAGGACAAGATGGTAACTTGATGATTAGATTCGTTTGCTCCAGTGGAGGTCCGTGTAAGGTGGGATGGACACGGCTGCATCAAATCATCTATAAACATCAAATAAAGCTCTGTTTGGAATGGTAGGCAGCTGTGTTGTGTCAGTCACCCACAAAATAAAACCACTGGAAGTCTAAATATAGTTAATGTCAAGCCAAAGCCAAAGCCAAAGCCAAATTATCATAATTTGACCGATCTGGATCCAATGACTCCCAACCCAAGTGCGCCATGAGGGCTGCAGATCAAAGTAAAGCCACAGGCTTGGCCTTGAAGAGAAGAACATCTCATCTCTATCTCTCTCTCCCATCCCATCCCTCACATTATTGCTGATTATAATTATGAAAAGTGGAAAAGTGAGTGAATGAGAAAGAGAGAGTGATGATCATGAGAACTTCAACTTACCCCATGGTTGCTTTTGTAGTTTATGCAATAATTCATTCACCAAATGGAGCAGTTGGCTGGAATCAGTAGCAGTTAGTGTCTGCCCACAAAAATGTAAAAAGGGGTTTCTTTAGCTTGACAAGGCTGAGTCCTTGCTTTCTCTCCTTCTCTCTCTCTCTCTTTCCCCTGCAATTGCTATTCTTCACCAGTTCTCTCATCCTCTGCAGAAATTGAATTCATGTCGTTTCCATGGCTGATGGAACTCCTCTAGCAGTACATTGAAATGGCAGTTTTTTCCAGCTTTCAATATTAGGTGGTGGTGGGGCTGAAGCTGAGACTGAAGCCCTGGTACGCATTTCAGTTGTTTTCCAAGTCAAGCTTAGAGCTTGAGATTCTCCTTTTTAAGTCTTTTCTGGGTACCCATCACAGAGAATCTTTTAAAGGGTTCCCTGCAGAATTTCCCTCTCACCCCCAAATTCCTGGTGCTCCTACTCCTCGCTGATTTCTTGCCTCGAAAACTTCAAGAGCCGGTCAGTTGTCTCTTATTCTATCACTTCATTGCCTTCATCATTCTGAACCACCAGCTCCTCTTGACTACTCTTATTGGTGCGTTGACTCTTCGTTAGAGCGTGTAATTCTGGGGTTTTCAGCTCATCGAATTGGCAGAAGAGGAGAAAGGGAATATGCTTTACTGTGGCTTTCTTGGGGTTGTGCTGTTATTCGACTAATTTCCATTGTTTCTCTGCCTCTACTTTATGCTCCCAAAGGCTCACTTTCTTGTCTAAGAGGCATTTCTTCCTTCTTTCCAGTGGACATGAAATCTTGATCCCTAGTTTATTTCATCCCCTTTGAGAGAATGGGACTTAGAAGAAGCCATCGGTATCTGGTACGATATTGTGCCTTGTGTAATTGGATTATGCCCTTAACTTTGTCCTGTCTCCTTTGATGCTGATGCTGCTGCCATTGAATTGATAGAAAGAGAGAGAAGTAGAAGAAGTGTAAACTTTTACTTTCAGCTTATCAATTTATATAAAGCTGCTCAAAGTTGCTTCCTTCTTGCTGAGCCCTGTGGGAGATTTCATTTCACCTTACCAGCCAAGTCTGGTTGTGACCCACACTTCCCACCTTTCCATTATTATATCCCACCTTCTTCACCTCCAGGAGTTCCATCCACTCCACTAGATTTGGTTTGTCAGCCCAAAATATGGAAGCTTGTGATGGTGGGGGTATGGAGTTCCAACAGGAAAATGCTGCTGCTGCTCCAAATTTTGAGCATGCTAACCCAATATCTCAGGAAGCCTCAACAGTGGCAATGAACCCAATGGTGATGATGCCTAAACCCCCCAATACGCATCGTGATCCTTTCTTCAGCCCAAATTGGGACTCATTTTCTTCTATGACTCAGAGCTACCAGACTTTTGTATCCCACCAAGACTTTGAGAATTTCTCTTTTCCTCCTGTTCCCCTCTGGGAAAATCAAGGAATGGCCCCAAACATGGCTCAATATTTGCCAACACACTCTGGCTTTGTTGAGACAGTACCAAGGGCCCCGTGTTTCATGAACCGAAGCTTGCCCGATTGCCTCCCACAAGGTCCAAACCATATCCCCCCTGGGCCAAACTATGCTTCCAATGTCGAAGGTGGAGGAGGTGCCAGTGAGGGGACTCAAAACAAGGAAGGTGAAGCCATGAGTTCTCCTTCCTCTGAAATGAGAAGAAAACGAACGCCTGAATCCAGTTCTACATATGACCGGATCAAGGTGACTTGAGTTATTTTGGAAATATATTTGATACTACCAGAATTGCCTTGGCTTAACGTTTGATCTATTGACATCCTGCTTATGTGGTACTATTGTGATCTAATAGTATGCTTATCTTATTCTACACAGCAGTCTAATGAAGGAATGCTGAAGAGAGATGCCTCTGGGGATAATTCTAATGTTCAGAAAGATCATTATGAAAAGAAGCAGAGGACTGAGCAACCTGAAGGCACAAATTCTCGGGGCAAACAAACTAAAGATGACTCTAACAGTGGCCAACCAGCCAAAGAAAACTACATCCATATGCGTGCTAGAAGAGGCCAAGCTACAAACAGTCACAGCCTTGCTGAAAGGGTAAGGCATATGAATCTTTTTCTTTTTCTTTTTTTTTTCCAAAGGCGTATGAATCTTGTTACATTCATTGAAAATATCATATATGTACGGTTGATATTTTTAGAAATTACAGTGAAATTGTTGGTGCTGTCAGGTGAGAAGAGAGAAGATTAGTGAGAGAATGCGAATGCTCCAGGAACTTGTCCCTGGATGCAATAAGGTGAATTGACTAGACAAGAGAAACTCCAGCCTTAGTAGCATGTTTTCTTTCTATTCCTAAGCATGGGTGACTACTAAATATGCCTCTTTGTTTAGATTACTGGAAAGGCTGTGATGCTGGATGAAATAATTAACTATGTGCAGTCATTGCAGCAACAGGTTGAGGTATAATATCTTGGAAAGTCGGAGCATCATCACTGCTTCTCTTTTGCATCATTCTTTAATTCTTCTCAGTGTTTAGTTGGTGATTGAAAGATATGGGGAATGGCTGGCTACATGGGATACAGCCAATGGCATCAGAGCATTTTCTGATTGTGTTTTCACCCCTTTATGGCAAAATGGGAATGAAGGTTTTGACATCTTGACAGTAAACTATGCTATTCATTTTGCAGTTTCTGTCAATGAAACTTTCTACTCTACTTCCAGATATGAGCTTCGACTTGGAACAGATTCTATCGAAAGAAGTAAGCAAGACCCTAACATGTGAAACAACTTCACTGATTTTTCATGTGATTTGAGTTTTCTTCCTCTGGTGCTTAGATTCTCCAAGCAAACAATAGGGAACCAATGGTTGGTGGATTGGGTCCCATGACAGGCCTGACGGCTTTGCCCAGCACTAGTCAGTATGCTTCATTGCCTCAGGTTAGTTTTACAAAATATCTCTGTAACTAATCCACAACCATTATATGGGTTGACAGAGTGGGGCTGATACGTTATCTTTGGAATGCTTATCTGTTTTTAAAGTTTCTTTCAGGCACCCTATAGCTGTTGGACAGTTTCCCATATGATTTTTGTTCTTTGTTCTCATTAATAAGCTTCAGTTTCATGAGATCCACAAGCAGACTAAGGTTTCTCACAAGTTCTCTCTTCTCATCATTATGTAGGCGCCATTAGACAATGAACTCCAAACTCTCTTCCAGATGGGTTTCGATTCCACTTCAGCCATGGACATACTGAAGCATAGTAGTAATCTTCTAAGCACTGTTCAATTCTGACAGATGATACCAGAGGTTGCCAAAATCTACAGTGACATGATATCTGCTATTTTTTAGCAGGGAGATTAAAGCCGGAGCAGTGAATAACAGAAGATGCAAGGGTGCCTATTTATTTTTTTGCTTAACAGGATCCAACATTTAAAGCTGACTGCAGATTTGATTCAAGAATGAACTGCAAGGGCAAAAGAAACTTCTTCAGAGAAAAGATTAATCAACAAAGAGAAGGGCTGTACAGATTTATCAGCTCTAGATTGCGTGTTTCTTCATTGTTTTAGTTGAAGAAAATGATTAGGAATCTTAGCAGGTTTTCATGTAAATTTAGACTGCGGACAATGGTACCAGTTGTTTAATGAAATGAAGGTCTATGTATTCATTTGTTTAATTAAACAGGTGGTGCCACATAAGTTGATGCAGAAAAGTATCTATCTTGATGTTCAGAACCTGGTGTAAGTTGTACAATGATGTTTAGATTCTCTGGGACTGGTTTTCCACGTAGCTACTCTCTTCATGCATTTCAATTCAAATGTCAGTGGAATCTTTATTGACAGGGGAATATAATAATGAGTACATTGTCTGAGAAAACGGATTCCCAGGTTAAAAAAAGTACCTGGGAAAACTGGTGTAGTGGGAAAAAGAAGAAAACTAATGATATCTGATCACATGCAGTAGTTGTCACTAATAATGACAGGCCATGAATTATTTCACTTCAGGCCAAGGGAGCACTGGTCCTATGTATTCATGATCGGATAAGTCTCATGCCATGAAGAATCCACCTTGGCCCAAGTCATATTCGGCTCCCAAGTATGGGACTTTTTGTACCCTTCCACAACCAAACACAAGCAAACTATGCCCATCTGATGTCTTTGTCCAAAGCGCTGCTATGGCAACAGCGTGCAGAAACAGTTTCAAGAAAGGCAATAGAACCAATGTACCCCACAATGACTGTAGATTAGGAGAGGTAGAAAAAGAACAACTTTGATCTGAATAGACAGCAGTTTCAAGTTCTGAATCTGAAATTGGTTCTGTATGCAAGTTAGGTGAAAAGATAAGTGAAATGATTCAACCCTTAGTGATGAGGTCCATGTGGGATGAACATGGATGAGGACTTGGATGTTGTACCTATTTCCTCCATAGTGAGGTACTGTGTGACAAGGACCATGTATATGTCATCCTTTGCAGTTGTCCAAGGTATTTGGACTCAGCCTCACATTCAGCCCTCTTGATATGTATGATCTTATGGGCTTCAGCCTTCTCACTTGGATCAAGTTCAAAGTTCATCACCTCTTCAAGTTCATCTTCCACAGCTCTCTTTATGTCGTTCTCCTGCTCAAAAATACCGTCTAAGTTGAGCCTCCCTCCGTACACTTACTCGGATAATTATATTAATCATGACAGACAGGATGAAAGTAAAAGGGAATCGATATTCATGATAGAGTAATATTGAAATTACAAACATAATTTACAGATTTTTCAGAATGGATAGACCTTTGTCTTGGTTTCATACTTCACATCCTGCCGCTGTACACGCCTAGTGTTGGATCACCTGCTAGCTGACTTCCTACGAACCAAGGCAGGCGGTGGCAGGAGTCAAAGCATAATATTATGGTCGCATGTATACGTGTAGGAGGCATGAACAAGGAGTCACACGCAATATTGTAATGTACCTCAATATGTATTATTCATATGAGAGATAGGACCAATGAGATGTTGTTGTTACTCGCGCACTTTTATCTATACCCATTTGAAATTGGAGGGCTATTAGTGCATAACTCCGCTTTACATGTATTGTCCTTGTATGATATTTTATGAAATTGATTGATCCATATTGTAAATGGTAAGCAATACCTCCATCCCCTTATACACAAAATAGAAAAATCTAAAACATGAGTAATAAGAGTCCGGAAAAATCATGAGAGTAATATAATATAAAATTATTAATAAATCTTAATGTATAAAATTTTAATAAATTATCACTTGATAATTTATTTAGTGTTCCCACCTCACCAGCTTATTCAATTAGGTGTAAGCTCACATTTTTCCAAAATAATTAAAGGTGAAAAAATAACTTTCCTAAATCACGTAACTAATCAGAAACAGATTTTGTGACAGGAAAAAGTTATAATTTCTATAAAATGGGTTACTAGAAAACTCATATGTCGGTAATGGTAGAGCCAAGCCTTATATAATCCATTGTAAATTTAATTGTCTACGTGATTTTAGTTTAATTTTATCATTTTATAATCCACAATTTCTTCCTATAATTAATTTGCTATAAATTTTAGAATTATAACACTGAATTTGGAATTTTTTAGAGAGATTATTATAATTATATGAAAGTGAATATTTGTATGAATTGTATTCCTTATCTTGTGATTAATGCTAAAAAATAATAAATTAGGAACATTTTTATCAATAATGTAAATATGTCTTATATATATTTACAATTTAATTTGTTTGATGCAATAATAAATTTAAAATATTAAATATGATATCATAATTAATGTTTTCTAATATTTTTAAGTTTTGATAGAGGTAAAAGTTTGGGGAGCGGGAGAAGGCTCAGGACTCAACATAGTTAAATTGTCACAGTAACCTAAAAATTGGAAGGGTTTTAATAGAAATGAAAAATATAAATGGTAAAATTTTTTATTATATTAGATGATAATAAAATCAATTATGGTAATAAGATAAATTGAATTTATGTGAAAATTGAATATACTCAACCAGCGTTATAAGAAAAATACATATATATTCCCTATTAATGTGTTTGTATGTGTATGTTTTGTGAAAAATAATGAAATTTTAGTAAATAAATTAAATATTTGTGAATTAAAATATATTTATATTGATTATTTTAATATTTATAATGTATACAAATGTTATAGTGAAAGTGAGAAAAAATTATTTTTGAATATAAATATGACTTTTCACGATAATAAATAATTTTATAAATAATTATTATAATTTTTAACTATATTAAAAAATTATCAATAAATGATATAAAATGAAAAAAAATGAATAAATAGTTGATAATTAGAGTGATAAAAATATTATTGTATAAGTTATTTTAGGTAATAAAAGATGATAGTAAAGATAAAAAAAGAATGGATAATAATTATAGGTATATAGTAAGAGTAAGTATTGTAATAAGAGAAAAAAAAATAGATTAGATAATAATAAGACACAATAACAAATATTTATATTATAATCTATACCACTAGATATCTTAGAGTTTCTCAACGCTATGAGATGGTAATCAATTTACACAATAACAAATATTTATACCACAATTTATGTCTATAGATATATTGTATATTTATAATTTATCATATTATCAACTATAATAATTTTTACTATTACTATTAGTAGATAATTTAGAGCTAAGGCATAAAATTTTTTAATTATATATAATTTTGAGAATAATATATTTAATTATATCTAATATGCACATGTTTCACTTATATAAAATATTTATTATATTATTATTAGTGAGTATATCAAAAAATTGGAAAGATATTAAAAAGTGTACCAAGTGATTTGTAGTAATTAATGAGAAGATAAGAACTATAAACTTTCAAATAAGAAAAAAGTCATATAATATAAGAGTGTGTTGAATGTGAAACAAAATGATGAATAATAAGTTTTTATATACAAATTAAGGTTAATAATAAAATATTATAGTTAAATATATGAGATAAACTATTATAAGAATTTTGTAACAGTTATTAAGATAAATACTCTTAGAATATTTATTTTATTTGTTGCAGGTGAATAATATCTACAAAATGAATTATATATTAAGATTATGCCTAAATTTAATACGATAAGAAATTAAAAAAAAGTAGGTAAGTTGAATGAATCTTTTTATTCATTCAAGCAGTTACCAATATAGTGATTTGACCGATTTCAACTGATTTACCTAAATTGTGATGGTATAATTTTTCATCGACACTATAATAGTTAAATATATATATATATAATATTATTATAATATATATATATATGATATTATTATTATTATAATATATTACACTTAAAAAAATAATTGTGTAAATAATTTGATCATACGTGTTGAAATTGTGATGTATAGTATTTTCTGAGAAATTATGTATTATTTTGTTCATTCTTTGCCCCTGCAAAATTCCTCCCAGTCAGACTGCTCCTCTGCAGACATTTTCAGCTGATCAGAAAATCATCCGGAGGGAGCTCTTTCCTATGGAAGAAAAAAAGACAAAAAAAGAGAGCTCATTACTAAGATGCCAGACTTATTCCCTTGAGCTAAGGTCAAAGAAGTCAGTTCACCATTCTCCTTATGTCTAGAATGGTAGTGATCATATATGCTAAGATGCTTGAACCAATATGCATCATTCACTACTGCAGAGGGAAAATCCAGCCATTTTTTTAAAGAATCATTCCCGGATGACTTTATTTTTTCTAGAAACATAAAGATCATACTTTGTTAAAATTTTCAAAATGGAACAATGTAGATGATGCCCTTCTACAATATGAAGGGATTGCATATGTTCCTACAGACAACCAAAACAGGACTGCCAATAAAGGGCATATCCCTTCATATTATAGCAGCTGTCCTCTGGCATCAGAAGGGTCAACAGGAAGCTGGATAATTTTCTGTTGGCATGAGAGAATAAAGTGACATGTCACTATAATGGAAGTTATCTTTGATCCAAATCTAAATTAGCCCAGTTTACTGAATTTATGAATCTTAGAGATGCACACCATAAAGGGAAAAAGAGAAGACCCAATACACAAGTTTACAGCATAATCACCAGCAGCTTTACCAGATTACACCAGGTATGAAATGATGGTGGCCCAGAACATTCTCACATACTGTCATCTTCCTGACCTTTTTCCTTCTGGAATTTGAACTCTGCAATGGACATATCACTGGAAGAAGGAGATGAAAAGAATAAAAGGGATAGGAAATGTGGGAATGAACTGGCAAGTAAAATCTCCTTTACATTGAAGTGTATTACTTGGTAGAGAGTAGTTCTTACAAAAGAATCAACACAAAAACAAAAGAATAAAAATAAGGCAATAGAGGAACAAAAAAAGCAGAAGAAAAAACATGCACTGCTAAAAAGATCAGCATCATCCTCTTGTGTATCCGACCCCAGCCTCTCAATCTCTCTATAGTAACAGTCCAAACTTTGGGGGCATTACCTGGACTTCCTAGTATGCTCTGGGGCGGATTCAGAACAGCTAAAAATGCAAGGAATTTGACGAGGGAAAGTCTCCATCTCCCAGAACTTCTTTATTGTTGGCCTCTGCAGCCTTATATCTACCAACCCCCATGCCCGGAATGATATTCACTTGTATTCAGTAAGCTTCAGAAACAATCTGCTAACAACTCTCACTCCACCTGCTGCTCACCGATCAAGTCTAGCCCAACAAGTAGGAAGGATATTCCCTGGAACAGCAAGAAATAGAAATGTATCCCCTGAGCAGATAAGAGGCTCCTTGCCGAAGCTGTGAGTAGGAGGAATGCCAACAAGAGCTCCTTCAGGTAGATCCTGTTGTGCTTCTTCTTCCTAGAAGCCCTCTCTTGTTGCTGCCGTATCTCCTCCTTCATCTCCTCAAGGTCAGGCTCTGACAATCCTCTCTTGAGCTTGTGAGGTTTTGCATCCATGATCTCATCAATGTCAGATACAGATAACCCTCTCTGGTGCTTCTGTGGGTCCTTCATAACGAGGCTAGTGAGATCACCTTCAGAGGAGCGGCCTGATTTCTTCGTCACAACCCATTCATATGCACTCCCGAGCTGGAAAAGTCCCGAGATCATTGCATTGAACTTGGTGACGGACATGGTGTTCTCGAAGAGGAGATAGGGGACGATGAAGGGGAATGACTTTGGGGCCGGAAGAATGTTGAGGAAGGACATGGTGGCGGGAATATAGCAGACAACCCATGCTGGAAGCTGAGCCTCAGGGACAAACATTGTCATGGGAAGGATTATGCAGAAGAGGGTGAAGGAGTAAAAAGGCAGGATCAATTTCCGTAGCAGAAAGAACAGGAAGATCATATTGAATTTCTTCCAGATGCTGATCTGCAATAGTGATCGAAAGGATCAGAAAATATCCAGATTGGTTCTGTAAACAGCATAGTCATCCCAACAAAAAGCTCAAACTACAAAACAAAAACAGTTCCATGACAAATCAAACTTAACCGAAAGCCATGGTGTACCAGGTTCTTAATCTTCATGCTCTCTGATTTTCATGTAAAATGTACAAGTGTTTACTGAAATAGGAAATGATGGAGATGGGAGAGGGATTGCAACCTTGGAACGAATAATTGCTGGCAGACAAAGGCGAAACAGCTGCATAGGACCTGAATGCCACCTGTGCTGCTGTTTCCTATAAGCTTCATAAGATTCTGGCAGTTCACATTGGCACTGAAATATACCCAAGCAGGATAGACCATCGCAGTCAGATAAAACTTTAGGAATCCTGTATAGATACATAGTTGGAAGAAGTTCAAACTGAGATAATACCTCCACGTCGTTAAGAAACACAAACTTCCAGCCATGGAGATGGGCTCGGACAGCAATGTCCATGTCCTCAACAGTCGTCCTCTCCAACCACCCGCCTGAATCCTCCAATGCCTTAATCCTCCACACACCAGCAGTGCCATTGAATCCAAAGAAATTAAGGAAAATGCCATTCACTTGCTGCTCCACCTCAAAGTGAAAGGCAAGGTTGATGTTCTGCAACCTAGTGAGCAGGTTTTCGTCTTTGTTCACAAAAGACCACCTTGCCTGAACCAGCCCGACATCCTTGTTGTCCTGCAAAAAAATTGCATCTCAGTTTTCACTTTGAAATTGTGAATACCAATCCCTGACAAAGCACTGGCTTCACGAGTGATTTCCACTGACTCTTATTCACGAGTTCAAAGTTGAGAGAGTGAGTGCTTTCATTTTCAGGAAGCCCATGTGAGTGGTCCAGAATTTATTATTAGATGAAACCGATGCCACAACTGGGCCCACTGTTTTAACAGCTCAGTCGGTGTCGGTGATGCTAAAAAGGTCGATTGGATTGATCTATTAGCACCAGATTTTACCCAATTTTGCATAGAATTTCAAATGTTGGTTTCTCAAAGTGGTGAGTGCATCTTCGAACATAAATTTGCAAGGCCTGCAAAAAGGCAGTAGGAATCATGCCCATAAATTACAGCTATGCGAAACATGGTATTGGATAAAGTACCTTGAAGTGGGGGATGGTTCGCTTGAGGAAATCTGGAGTGGGCTGAAAGTCAGAATCAAAAATTGCAACGAACTCGTAGTCCTTGACATAGCTGCAATTCATGGCAGACTTGAGATTACCCGCCTTGTAACCGTCCCTTATTACGCGATGCCTGTAGACTATGTTGGCCCCTTCATGTTGCCACTTCTGCACTTCCTCCTTGATGAGGAGTTGTGTGGTTGGGTCATCTGAGTCGTCCAGAACTTGGATCAGAAGCTTCGATTTCGGCCACTCCAAGTTGCAGACCGCAGCTATGGATTGTTGATATACCTAGGGAAAAACAAAATCGCCGGTAATCAGCCGTAGTGTCTATCGCCATTACCCATTTCCAGCAAGCAAACAAGTCAAGGAGCACTTTAGAGCCAAGAGGGGGAACAGGAAGTTGAATATACTACAAACAAAACAAGAGTCAAACCACATCGGGCTGGATTTGAGATCTACAGTGCCGTCATCATTAAGGCCTCCAACATAAAGGCAAATAAGCATCGACAGCGTCTAATCTTCCAAATCTTAGTGAAATGCCATTATTGACAAGAATGGACTTTGAAAGGGTGATGGAAATGTATACCTCCTTCTCATTGCACATGGGGATTTGGACGAGCACCATCGGAAAGTATCCAGACTGGCCGGACTCCGGGTCGGAGACGTCCGGCTTGGCCACAGGCTTGATCTTCTTGAGACGAATCCAGAAGCAGCCAAGGCACAGGACGAGCCTGTCCAAGCTCTGGATGAGGAAGAGCAGAATGCAGACATTAGCGAGGAACTGCAGCGGGGGAGCAAGGTACTCCACCCGGATCATGACCCACTTGGAATAGAGCGAATTGAAGGCGTCCTTCACCCCGAGAGGTGTGGCCATCAGGAGGTACTGCCACCGCGGGGCCGCCCCGAAATGCCACCCCTTGAAGTAGGCAGCGACCTCGAACCCTAGGAGGATGAGGGAGACCCACAGGAAGACTTTTATGCACGAGTAGAACCTAGATTTCAGGGCCGGGCTCTCCGCCGAGGCGGGAGGCTGACCCAACACGGCCGACTCCTGGTCCTCATCGAGGTCGGTACGTCCCGAGGCGACGCGGCGGCGGATGGCAGAGGCGAGCCTGAGGGCAGCTGTGGCGAGGGAGGTGAGGCAGCCGGCGGCGCGGTGGGCCTTGAGGAGGAGTACCCAGGTGAGTTGTCGCGCGTTCTTGTTGCGTGCCTTGTCACGGCGGGAGATGGGGTCAGGGGAGAGGAGGAAGTCGTCCTCGGAGGGCCCCTGGAGCTCCACCATGTCCCAGTTCGGGTTCTCCATCTTCACCACCACCGAAGTCCCCTTGTGCTGCCCCTCCTTCCCCCACCAGTCAAAGGAGGAAGCCATTCCCGATTCCTCTCCCCCTCTCAACCCGATCTCCGCAATCGTTCCCAAAAAACGAGACGACCACTGCCAGTGCCGCCACCACCACCGCCTCGCGAGATTCGAAGTCTATACCAGGGTCGCCAGTGGGTTTCTTTTCCCTCCAAGGGAGGCTCTACAACCTACCTGATCCCATCATCTAAGTGGTGGGTAGGAAGATCTATGTGCCTGTTTGTAAAGGAAAGGGAGGAGAAAGAAAGAAATAAAGGAATGAGCGTGGAAAAGAGAAATAGACCAAAGCCCCTTCCTTTTCTTCTCTATATCACAGTGTGACAATCAATGTACTCCATATGAAAAAACTCAAGAGAGAGAGACAATGAGTGAGGGGAAGGGTGAGGGAGGAAGGAGTATATATTATGACAATGGACAGAGATGGAGTCCAAAAGATGTTCTTTTTTTTTCAATCAATAGAAGTTCTTATTCAATTACAGCTTGCAAGGAAGGAGAGAGAGAAGGAGAGGGAGAGAGACATACAGAGAGATTTTGAAGATGGGAAAGAGAGAAGACCGGAAACAGCTCATTAGTAAGTCATTACGTATTTTGATTATTGATCATTTGATAAGTATTATTTGGATGTGTGTAAACATTTACAGCATCTTGATTTGACAGCATTGCACACCAGTTGAGTTTATTCAGTTGAGTTCATTCAGTTGAGTTCAGTTGAGATTTTCCTTTTCCAGTGTGAAAACAGTAAAAATAGTCATTCATAATTCTAACATTATCCATACAAACAGATAGAGAGACAAAGACAGCAAACAGATCTTACTATTCTGTCAAATTCTGTCAAATTCTTTGGTCATTTTCTTTTCTTGCTGTTTTGCCATTGCCATGGCTACACATACAACAACTAAGGTATGCTATTACAAGCATACCCTTAGGACAGAAAAAACAAACAAACAAACAAAGAGACATATGTTTGTAAATACTTTCCAATAAAATTATAATTTTTGTTAATTACAAGTTTTAGCCATGGAAGTAAGGAGTGAATTTTATTGTTAGGGGTATTGACTTATTGAAGAGAACAATTTTTTTTGCTGAAATCCATAAATCTAATTTATGCTGAAATTAAAATTCTACTTATAAATAAATAAAAGATATCCATTGTTTATTACTATTAATTAATTACGCGTTTCTCCATGCGGTGCCGTGGCGGGCTTGGCAAGGAAAAGTCCAGGTTGACCCTAGGTCCTCAAAGGCCACCGACAGTTATTCGGCCAGGAGGACCCGAACACTTCGGAGGGCACATCCGTAATATCGTCACTGCGGCCTTGAAATGTTTTACGCGCGTTTCGTGCCGGTGAATCGCAATCAACGCCGCGATCTCACGACTTCGTTTCAACACGGTAGCACAGCTTGCTCACCCAAGCACGCCAACCAGCAGCGGTCGTTGGATTAGGTGGGCAGATTCCACGGGCATGAAACTGTGCGGCCGCGGTTTGCCAGTTCAAGGCCTCCGCGGTGGAAGGGTCGGTGGTAGTGCCCGGTACTGTAGCGTTACGCAGTGGCCACGTCAGGTGGGAGCATTAGTTGGAGTCACGTGAGAAGGGATGGGCGGCTGACTGAAGGCTGGAGCTAGAAACCCCCATTGACATCATAGCATTAGCCCCCTCTATTAACTCACTGGAAAAAAAATATTTAATAAAATAAAAAAATAGGTCAAATTTAAATATTTATTCCACTTGGATCAATAATAAATACCCGTGATGTATTTAATTTAGACAATTTAAAAAATAAATAAATTCTTTTGTACGGTCTTTGAGCTGTGACTGACTGGGAGTTGGAATTGCAGATGGGGAGGGGTAGAATGGAGAATTTACCGGAATTATATCTGACATGTTTCATTTTATCCTAGGATGTGTCGGATCACATAGGGGGTCTTGAAGAGCTGCCACGTGTAATTAGACGAATAACCCTGTATTGTCAGCCGCAGCACCAGCTGTATTTTTATCGGCTATCACTTACTGACTACGAAGATCACGTAAGCACCTGATCCCCTGTTTATGTCTGCACACTGAGTCGATAAAACGTGTGGGAGGTAAGGTCCGGCCACCGCCGGATCTCGGCGGAGTAAAGGGTGGCTGTAGGCCGTGGCAGGAGGGGCACAGGGGAGGGAACCTTACCTCACCCTCTTTAGTGGTCCTCCAATCAATCACATGCAAATATAATATATATTATATTCGTTTTATTACAGTTCATCACCAATAATTAAAGAGAAATTATTTTATTGCAGAGATTTTTTGGATATCATATATTAATTATAAAATAAAATAAAATTTACTATGAAATCAAGTGTTATAATCCTTGCATGTTACTTTTTCTAGTAAGACTAGGTAGATGACAAAAATAAATAATATAAGTAACTGAAAATATCATAATTCATTTTTGGTGATAAAATATATGGTAACTATTATTAATATATATATATATATATAAGATTTTGGAAGTAAGCACATACATATACACATGCATGTGCACATGTATGGCAGAAGGATCAAAGGAATCAAACGGGGACAAACACACTGACGGCATGATTCACGAGAGATCTTCGTCCCCGTTGGTTTTTTAGTTGATTATTACGATTAAAATGTATGATATATACATATATATGATCACATATATGTGTGTTTGTTCGTGTATATATACATACACAGGAGCATGTACATATGTCTGCATATGTGTGCATGTGCATGAAGATGAAGGTGATGTCTCTCGTGTATCTATGGGCAGACAATCACTCAAATATAATCAAAAAACAAAACACGTACACGGGACAATGAAAGAATAATAATTGGAGAGTCCAAATTGTGGGATCAAATGGGTTGGAGTGCGCCAAAATGGTGCACATAATTAAGGAAATGATAATAGGAGTATGATAGGTTTAATATCATGTCGACCTAGGGCAAATAAATTATGAATTGGGGGCGTAACGCCTAGACTCATGAAATGTTATGCAAATATTTGGTGATATGAAATGATGGTAATATGTAGTCATATGTAGTAATATGTGTGCATCAATTGATGTAGAATCATCAAGAATTGTTGTCATGTGGCAGACGGCTAAACTCTTGAAATATTATAAGAAAATCAAGTACAATATGGACATTGCATTAAACACCCCCTCTCCTGTAGTTTTGCATGGACATGTATACCTTGAGAGGTCTAAATCAAAGCCAGCAAATGGATTCTGCAAGTGGAGTGGATGTGGAGTGGAGGGGCTATAGTCTAGTCTAGTCTATGCATATATGGTTGTTGCCGTTACACTACATGTGGGAATGGGACTGATTGATCCACACCACAAGCCCGGGGCATTGTCGCACTTGTCGGCATACTATCATTATCGAATAAATTATAGTATTGGGATGAATGAGATCAAGCATCACCAGTGATTCCCAGAGTTTGGAGAGAAGGCCTAAACTTATGCGAGTAGCCAGTCGGGAACATGGCGATGTCGGTATAATTCTGGATCAAGGCAATCGGTTACAATTCCATGGGCCCGATTCGCCATATGAAAAAACCAAACCGGCATGACCCAACGACAGGAACTTTTTTTTGCTCAGAAAAAAAATAAAGAAATAGAGAAGGCGAGCAGACCGCAGGAAGATCGAAAGCGATTTCCTAACCGACGACAATAATTGGCCATATTGGTGTTTTTCTATAAGAGCTATGACTGTCCTTTTTCCGAGCTCATAAAAACGCGCACACACCCCGACATATGCACGAACTCGGCAGGGCCCATGGCTGCCTCCAACAACCGTCTATATTTCTTAATATGCCCAAAACAGCTCATTAAATCATCATTAGAAATCGATCAGCTCTCACTATTATAGCAATGGAACTGTGGGTGGGACCTTGGCTCCTAAAGCTAGACCTAACGGGCCGAGGCAAATTTGCATCTACATCATCCTCGGGGCCCCTTTCACTTCAGGCTCCCAGAAAGACAAACATTACTCATTAATGGACAAGATCTTCTAGCCTGTGACGCCATATACAAACTGAAATCTGTTGTAGCTGAGTTCCAGCGCTTAAATTAGTATAGTACCCCAAGCGCTTAAACCGTGTAATGGGCAGAGTTGTTCTCCCTGTAGGGCCATAACCAAGCCTTTTCTCATTGGATTACAGAGATGAAAGTTCATTTCATGTTGAAAATGGCCCCGGCAAAATTTCCATTCTTCTGTCCAAGGCAAAAAAAAAATGTCTATGTGCCCCAAGAATGTAAGCCGAAAAGGTTCAGCTTAGGAGACTAATCTTAGAATACAAGAGAAGAATCCAGTGCATGATCACTCAATACAGATATCATCCGGAAGAAAAACCTTTAAAGGGGAGTTTCCCATCAATTAAATGAATGATTTTTTTAAAACTGTATTTTTTTAAGGTTTGAGAGAGAGAGAGAGACAAACCAAACTTAGGATTCCTCTGAAGTGCACTGGTGTCGAATGTACCTTACATAGTCAGATATGACTTGGCCAGGAGCTCATGTTATAGCAAGGCCCCAAGATTCCCATGGTTGTTGAGCCTTGTTTTCACGAGTGTGTGAGGATCAACCAAATAGGAACAGCCAACAGTAAGTGTGTTCTCATTGGTTGAAAACTTTCTGCTAATTTCTCCAACGACAGCTCCTCTGTTGAGCTCGTCCAGATTGTGCAGATATGAAACCTTAAGGAGTCTCCCTTATCAGCTCTATAAAGGAAGGGAAAAATATAGAGAAAAACATATAAACAACCAACAACTGACATTTAAAACTAACATATTTCCATTTCTAGGTTTCATGCCTCTCAAAAGTCTTCTCAATGCAGCAAAAAACATTTCATAATATTTCTGAGGGTTCTTGCAACACTGAAACTTGACAGTTTAGGATAACTACTACCAAATATGCAGATGAACCCAAAAATTTTCTTTTCTTTTATATGAGTTTAAAACTAACATAGTTCCAGCATTGTACTTCAAAAATTTATGAGACTCGGTTGCGTAGCTTGACTCTGCACCAAAAGCAATACCCGGTGTGCCAATTGTTGCAGAAAAATCAATAACCAGAGAATGATTTGCAGAAATAGCTGTACTGAATGTTGCATGTTCATGAGAATATTGTGTCACCAACTACAAAGAGGGCAAGAGAAGTTAAGAAAATGACATTGAACCCATTGAAGTTGTTGGAACTATCTCTAGATGAAGAACTTCCTACCTTTCCAGAGTCATAATCAGGAAGCTTCAAAGAGGCTACTGTTTTTGTTGATGGAAAAATGTCTGTAATCATGAAGGTTGTCAAGATCTGCTGAACTTAGCAAACAATTTGCTTGTGAGAAGACAAGGGAGACACACACCAATTTTCAGGAGTCTAGATTAATTTTTTCATTTGATTCTGTGTCAAATTTGACATCAAGGACAGCATTTTTGTGCCTGTACTGTGCTGCCACATTCCCTGATGAGAGACCTCCATTCTTCCCCACAGTTGAACTAAGGGCCCGAAATTATATAGATAAATAACATAAGCTGGTTTCAGAAAGAGAAATCCAAAAAATGAGAAACCAAGTGTCATCAAGAGAAACAAAATCTTTCAGAAATTTAAACAATAAGACCAATATATTGGATACATCAAGTATCTAACAACCTGATAAAAAGGTTATCAATTCATGAACCCAAGAGCAGCTAGTGACCCGAAATGCTAAAAAGGGAGAACATGGAGAATATATGTAGCACTTGATTCAAATCTGGTACCAACCCGATGGTCAAATATATCAGTATGCCGCAGTACAGTCACACGTATTTTCCAGGTAAAAATTCAAGAATATTACAGTAAGAGTTATTGCAAGAACACAATACTTTTCTCCTATTATATTATTTATCTAAAAGCACGGGAAAATGGAATTGTTAACAGCTAAGTATTCACCATTACAAATCAATGAAAAAAGGAATCAATAACAAATTGATGTCTATCATATGAATTTGACTGGAACAAAAATGACAAAGTCGTGTTTCTTCTAATCAATTTGTAGGTTGGCAATATAAGCATAGCTGATCGTGAAAAAACTAAGCGAGTGATCTACAAGGAAACGAGACTCGAACTAATTATCAGCAACAGTATACAGAAGACAAACTCCAATGCGATAGTTTACCGAAAGTGAATGACACGACTGGAAATGAAAGAGCGATGTAACATACCACTCCTGTCGCGCTCCTGCTGGAGATAGTGAGCCTCTGATCGGAGATATAGTCCTTCGTAAGGACGTCTGCAGATAAAGCCACATAAATCAATAAGGAGCCGACGCACCAGAGAACGGCAATAATAGAAGCAATCCAGCTCAATATCCATATATATCAAATCAATCAGAAGGTATGAACAAGTTTACATGTTACGCTGCGAGAGAACTCGCAAGAGCTAGAGAGTCGGGGAGAGAAGTACGAGGCATACCTTTAACATTCTTTCCGAACTCATAGAAGAAAGAAGGTCCCTTACTCATGTCTGCGGAGGACGTAGAGCCTCCGACGGAGAGATCAGAGACGAAGGTGGAGATTGAGGAATCTCTCTCGGTCAGCTATGGAAGTGGAATGAGTGGGGTTTAGGTAAACCCTCAAATTAAATTTAATGTTAAAATTTAGGTACCTACCACCCTGGCATGATAGAAATAGAAGAATCGTGGGGACTAAACGACACCGTTGCTTTAAATCTACGCCACCGATATTTGGGCACGAAATATTACTATAAAAAGAAATCGGAAAAATGAATTCCTTTGTCTCCTGTTTCTCATCTGCACTCTCTCGTTAATTTCCTGGGCACTTTCCCCTGCATCTCGTCATTCGTCTTCAATCGAATGGATGAATGCATCGTAATTTTGATGGATATATTGGCCTTCGATCTTCCACCGCTGCTACATTCTCCCGTGTCTCTGCAATTCGATCCCATCGGTTTCCATTTATTGCTTAATAAGTCATCCCATCCTTTCATCTTTAGTCAAACTTGTACATCTTTTTGATGACGCTTGAGCCCTAGAGCCGTCTTAACGCCGGAGACAATGGGGAAGCGTGAGTACCTTTCTGTCTTAATTTGATCTGGATTCCATTGTTTTTTATCGTGCAGTTGATATGTTTCATGAACATTTCATCCTTTGATGAATTATTGGCATTGGCTGGTTTGGTCAATAATTCAAATTGTTGCACATAAGAATCTCCGGTCGCCTACTAGTTTTGTAATTATGGCTGGTTTCTTTTTTAGTTTCCATATTTCTTATAGAACATGGGCCTTTAATTATGCTCATTGTTTTCTTGGGGTGCTATTGTGTCAATTATTTTGGAATTCATACACTCAATTGATGTTGGTAATGTGTATTCTTCTAAATAATAGGTAGTGCACAGCGTAGGCATGCTGCTATGCTGGATAGTGGTAGTGATGATGATAATAGTGTGAGTTCAATATCAACTACACAACCCAATGTATTCTCATTCCCAGTCAAGGAGGAAGTTCAGGTTGAGAAAGATACCTTGCTTGATGAAGCTCTTGATGCTCTATATGAGAAGAGGTATTCTTTTATCTCAGTTGTTAGAGTAATTTCTCTTGATGGAATCTTAAGGTTATGCTCGATTCCTGGCTTTCTGTTTCCAAATAGTCAATCAGCTATGTGTTTTTGGAAGCATCTGGCCGCCAAGTTGCTGACCCTACTTGTCATTGTATGGCACTGCTACAGTTTTAGTTTTTAATTGGACATGTTTTGTTGATGAAGGGGTTCTACAAGGGAGAAGGCTTTGTCAACAATCATTGAGGCATTCAACAATGAGTTGCAGCACTTGTTTGTGGAAAAGAAGTAAGCATCTAAACATGAATATCTGTTCTAGAAAGACAATCTTTCAGTTTGATTGTATCTTTTATCAATCATAAGACCTGCTAAGAAGCATGTGTTTTTGTTTTATCTTCATTATTTGGTCCTATTATTCAGGTTTGTCACCTTGCTTCATCTATGTATAGCTTCTATCAAGAAGGGTTCTACTAAGGAGATATCTTTGGCATCTCATGCTATTGGTGAGTGTTCCAATTGTAAAAATTTATGAATTTTAAGAGCAGTATTGGATTTTAAAGACTTCGGTCATCCTTGTAGGAATGTTGGCTTTAACAGTTGGTTGTGGTGATAATGCAAGAGAGATATTGGAAGATTCTGTTCCTACTCTTTCCCAAGCCCTTAAATGTCGGTCTGATCCCAGTACAATATCATCGGTAATAGGATCGATGTGCAAAGACTAAAGAGTTTTTTGTCCTTTGGCTATGGGAATTTTCTTTTTAATCAATTCTATTTTATGTTGTTTGTACTATAGATGTTAGCATGTCTGGCCATTGTCACTTTTGTTGGAGGCAATGATCAGGAGAATACTGAGAAATCATTGCAAATAATGTGGCAAGTGGTTCATCCAAAATTAGGCTCAAACGTAAGCATTTCTTTGTTATAGAATGTGGCTTTCTTGGATTTGATACTTCTGAAATTTCCTTTTCACAGTTATCTCTGTATCTAGCATTTTGTTACTGCAAATGCATTCAGTATTGGTTTCTTAATCATATAGTAAACTCATACCAGGTTGTAGCAATGAAACCTACTCCACCGGTAATAACAGCAATGGTATCTGCTTGGGCTTTTCTTCTTACATCTGCAGATAGCTACGGACTTGACCTGAAAAGCTGTCAGGAGTAAGTTGTCTTGGATATGCATTATCTTTCTCTTGGCTTTCACTCTTACAGATTTACCATAAACCTTGAAGGTAAAACTGTCTTTTAATTTAATGACTCTTCTTTGTACAATTTTCAATTACTGGAAATGCAGATCAATTTTATATCTTTCAAGTTTATTAGACAAGGAAGATCGCTCTGTACGTATTGCTGCTGGGGAGGCTCTGGCACTCATTTTTGAGATGGGAAGTTTTGAGAAGTCCTCAAGCTCTGAAGATGGATCTATTCAAAATGGAAATAAACCTCGTGAGAGCATTGTACAAATACAAGGATTGAGAGCAAAAATTCTGAATCAAGTGAGAAGCCTCTCCATGGAAGCTGGTGGAAAAGGCTCAACAAAAAAGGACCTCAACAACCAAAGGAATACATTTAAAGATATACTTGAATTTCTTGAGGTACTTGTAAATTTCGAGATGCATTTTTTGGAATCTTTGTTTTCTATTATTAATTCAATAATTGTTTTACAGCATGGTTACAATCCCGAATCCTCCATGAAGATTGGTGGTTATTCATTAGAGACATTTACCTGGTCTCAATTGATACAGGTTTTGTTTGTCCTTCCCATGCCATTTTTCTCTATAGCTTTGGTGGCTAGTTAGACCTAACTTATGCTCCTTTTTATCAGTTGAATTTTGTAAAGCACTTTCTTGGTGGAGGATTTGTGAAGCACATGCAGGTCTGTACCACACTGTTCAAGTGCTACAGTTTCCCTAGTGCCTGGAGGGAGCTTTTGAATGCTATTTGCTTCTCATGCAGAAAAATGAATTTCTTCATGAAGTGTTTGGTTTCACACCTCAGAAGAAGTACCATATAGATGGTCAATATCAAATGTCTAGTGAAGAAAAGGTTTGTTTTCTAACTATATTTTGATTGAATGAAAGTAAGATGAAAGCTGTGAAGGTGGAAAACATTTTTTTTTCTCCCTTACATGACACAAGTTCTAATCATCTCCGTGGCAGAGATTGTTTAAATCACCAAATTCTGTCCAAAATAAGGCAAGGACCCAGTACCTCAACAGGCAGCACATGTTGTCTAAGGTAAGCTACTATCTATCCTCCCCCTGAAATCTTTGTTTGGCTCCATAAGATTTACATCTATTCATTAGCATGTGATCAACAATGCGTCATGGAAACATGCTCGCTGATATCTGTATATATTTGCCTGTTATCCATCTCCAGGGCAGGAATGCTGGGCATTATTCTGTCTTTGTTGGTGATGATGAGTTCTGATTTCTGAAAGCTCCGTTGATGACTAGCTTTCACAAAGCTATTTCACCCTCGCAATGCCCTTATCTACACATCAATTTATTTCCATCGGATAACAGAGGATGCCGTGCAATCCTCTAGGGGGTAGTAAGGGTCATGCTAAGTTGCATTGGAGGTGATCCTAAAATTCATATTATATTGGCCGGTGATAAATGGCTCTGAATGCTCTTTTACCACTGGTTCTGAGTCTCCGATAGTTATTTAACAATGGTGCTTATCTCCATTTTAGTTCTATTTGAATCCGTAAACCTCTTGTATTTTGAGATTTGACATTTATCTTGTATTCTATGATCTGGAAAGTCTATCTTTTTTGTTTGTGTTTCCCTCTCAGTTCTGTTATGAAGTCCTGGATTCCTTGGTATCTCTTTCATCAGTAGAATGCCTGCCTCTTTCTCTCTCTATTCCTCTCCCTGTCCCTCTGTATAATTACATATTCGCCAGACTTGCACGTATAATCAATCTTGTACATACATGGGATGACTTCCATTATGGTTTTCACAAGGTTAGAATGTAGAGACACTGTTCACTCCTCCTATCTGTATATTATCTTCATGAATAAACGTTTATTAACTTCTTCAACCTCGGGGATGTAGCTCATATGGTAGAGCGCTCGCTTCGCATGCGAGAGGTACGGGGTTCGATTCCCCGCATCTCCATTCAATCCAACTTTTTTATTTATTTATTTTTAATATTTTAAATGGCTCTTCGAGAAAAGTAAAAAAGAAAATCCATGTTTTCCTTTGGGCCGACAGCCACTGCATATTTAGAGCCCTGGCTCATATCCACCGGACCCGCTTCTTCGTTTTCTACACCGACCCGAATTCTGCGGATCTGTCAGTAGCTCTCGCCAGTCGCCCGAGGAAGCTGATTGGTTTCACTACTCCAATCCTCAAACCTCCCCTTCCGGTCGTCGGAGCAAATCCGTCCATCGCTCCGAGTTTCATTCCTGCAGTCCATGGGCTAAATTTGCCCACCGCGGATTAGATAAATTATCAGTCCGATCTCGGTCTCCTGAAGGTAGATAGAACGCCACCTGTGCCTGCCAATTCCGCTTGATCACTCCGCCACCGGGAGCCATGGACCCGTCCATCATGAAACTCCTCGAAGAAGACGAGGTTCCAGTCTCCTCCTTCTTCTTTCTGGGTTCCTATCCCGCTCTTGGTTTCTGCAGATTTCTACATTTCCCTCATAGATATCCGGAGCTTAAGGTATCCATTTCGTTATACTGGTGACTGTCAAATTGGATGCTTGCAGGACGAATCGATGCACTCTGGGGCTGACGTGGATGCTTTTCAGGCTGCTCTGAATCGAGATATTGGTGGAGATTCTTCCACTTCTCAGCCTCCTACTTCTGGTAGAGGTTTATCCACCTTTGTGTTGGAATATTTTTCCTCATGATTTCAATAAGCTCTTAGTTTTAAGGTTGATTTTAATGAAGGGAGGGCATTTTCTAACAACATATGCAGCAAAAGAATGACTATAAGAAAATGAGCTTCGGTTGTTTGTTCTTGTATTGGAGCTCTCATGACTTGAATCATTTTAATGGCTTGAAGTGTTTTGACATCCTCTGTAACTGGGATGGTGTGTGTTCCTGGGTTGTAGTATTTGCTAAGAACGGTTTGTTCTCTGTTGCACTTGCCTTGACTTTGAAAAATATTGCTTGTTTGCCCTCCAGATAAATTCTCTGATCCCCGACCATCTCAACGTTTTATAGATCTATATAGCATGTATCATCACCCACGAAATTTTATTCGGGACTCTTTGTGAAAGAGTACTTGTTGAGTATTTGTTGCACATAGTTGCAGCCTTCTATATAAGGGTTATGACTAATATTATTGCAAAGTGCAAATATTAATCCATGTTTTCCATTATAAATTACTTTTTCATCATAAATCACCCGCGAAATTTGCACGGAATTCTTTAAAAAGTTTGAAATTGTGAAACAATATTTGTTGAGTATTTGTTGCACGTACTTGGTTGCAGCCTTATGTATAAAGGTTATGATTTCTATTATTGCAAAAGTGCATATATCAATGCATGTTTTCCATCATAAGTTACTTTCATTTTAATTGAGGATCTTCATAAGGTAAGCTCGAGAAGCTTCTTCCACATTGTCGTGATACAGTTGCAAATTGCTTCCACTGCCCCCTTGCACATGGTTATATAGCCCTCTCTCTGCCTGTATTTGGATGTGAAGATAGATGGTTGGTTAATACTGTAAAAAAGAAAAGTGCTTCAGTTATGATCTTCCTAAAGTTATTGGAACACTTATTTCCATGATTTTCAAATTGGAATGTTTGGTGCAACATTTTGTATAGTTAAGAATCAAGATCAACTGTGTTCACAAATTAGTAAGGTTCTTCCTAATAATTTCCATAACAAGGCTTATGTTTTAATGATCTCATAGCTTAATTTTGCTCGTTTTCTTTTACAAATGTGTGCGGGCATGTCTGCAGGATGGCAATCTACTATGAGAGATGGAACTGACATTTCTCAAGCTCAGCAAGACCAAGCAAATGCACAGAACCAAGAGCAGCACTTGCCAGAAATGGAGATGAAGTATCATGGTTCTGATTCTCAGCAGAATGATGTTGCTCCTGAAGTCAATAACCATCATCTTGATCAGAAGCAGTTGCGAAATGATAATCAGCCTGGTTCAAGTGAACAATCACAGATTCCAAAACTAACAGGGATGCACATTTCTGAAAAGACTTCCATCTCCATAAGTGATCCCAGGGCACAGGCTATCAATAGTGAACCACAGTACTTAAAATTGCAGAAGATGAACAATCAACAGGCAGTGGTTCATGAACAACCAAATAATCGTCCAAATCGCCCCAAACAAGTGCCTTTTGCCTTGTTGTTGCCTGTTATCTTACCACAACTTGACAAAGACAGAGGCATGCAACTTCACACTCTTTACGTGAAACTGAAGGTGCGTTTCTTTGCCCTTTGTTTTGAGTAATGTTTATGGAGATGGGCTGGACAGACTTTTTAGTTACTTTTCATTAATCTGGTTGTTGTAGAAAAACGAGATATCCAAAGAAGGATTTGTAAGAATCATGAGAGGAATTGTTGGGGATCAGATGCTCAAGTTGGCGGTGACAAAATTGCAACAGGTAAGGACTTCAATACCACTTTTGGTGAAGTGCAATCGCATTATTAGAGTGTAAATCCAGAATTTTTGTTGCATGTAGTCGGGCTCCCACCAGTTCAGTATGCAAGGTGAATCTTCATCTGTGCAGAACCATCCAAGAATACAATCTGCTGCTACATCAGTCCAGGAAAGTCAGCAGCAACAACTCCAACATGTACAGAGTGCACAGTCATCAGTCCCTGTGTATGTAAGCGGAGGTTCTTACCATCCATTAGGTGGCACAAATGTCAGTAGTTCTGTATCGTCAGTCAAATCTCAACCTCATGATTTTCAAATAAAGCAAATGCCAAGTCAGTCAGGTGTGCCTAAATTTGAGAGGCCCGGTCCTTCTAATGATCCAAAAAGAATGCCGAGCAGCTCTCCCTCAGCTTTTGCTGGCAATGCAGCATTGCAACCGGGTTCATCCAATTGGAAATCATCGATAAACAAAGATCAAGTTTCTGCCCCTTTGTCATCGTCATCTAATGTAAAACATGAGTCAATTGATCATTCAAATCGTCAGCAGAATCAATCCCATACACATGGCCTACAGGGATTGCCCACTGTCTCTTCTGGACAGACTGAACAGAAATTTCCATCAACCGGAACTCCAAAGGACTCTGCTGTAGAGACATTATCTTCCGGAATAGGTCTCTTGAATGCTACAAGTAGTGGTCCTTCACTTACAGAATCTCCTGTAATATCTTCGGAGGACCCACTTTCCCAGGTGATCTAATGCTTTTAGATTTTGTCCCAGCCTGCAATTTTAAGCTTCTGATGGATGTATTGGTGTGTGTAGCATTGCTAAAAGGTGTTTTGATTTTAAAGCTAATCTTCTCTCTCTTTTACTGCATAATTTACTATGGTCCAAGTTGACTATTAGCAAATGCCTGTCAGTGACATTTTCTTGCCTTATTTGGGAGTATAGATATTCATGCATATGTATACCTTGGGAATATCTGAGGCTGCATCTGTCTGTATTTAGCAGTCCTAAGCATAAGACACTGTCCAGGGATTTAAATTGTTTCAATTTGCAATGCTCCAGATATTTGTGGTCTTTCTGCATTCTATCCAGCCATTTCCTTATGCTGATACATTTAGATCCATTGAATATGTTTCTTAAATTTTCATTTCTCATCTCGTCCTAGTTTTTGTTTATTCATTAAAACCAATATTTTATTGAATGATGGAATCTTGCTCTTTTGAATTGTCTTAATTAATTTGCAGTTTGTCCTGGGAAGGCAATCTTCTTTGAATAATTTGTTGTCCTCCTGCAATATAATGGTGGTTTTTTTTGTTCTATCAGATAGGGTCTCGATTGACATCAGCTGGAGGTAATAATTCAAGGACTCCTACCAAGAAGCCTTCTGTTGGACAGAAGAAGCCACTTGAAACACTTGGTTCGTCGCCGCCCTCAAGGTGATTTCAGTTTTATCATTGTGTTTTTATTTTGAGTTTAATCCAATAATACCCAGCCATTGACATTCTTCAATATGATGTTAATGTTGCTCAGTAAGAAGCAGAAGGTATCTGGAACTTTTGCAGAACAAAGCATAGAACAACTCATTGATGTTACTGCTGTTAGTGGTGTAAATCTCAGGGTATGAGTTTATGATCCACTTATTTTTCTCTTCTAATTTCTGTTTTTAAAAGACTCAAACCAGGGAACATTATTGTATTTTCATGTGATAATCATCTCTAGGAAGAGGAGGAGCAACTCTTTTCTGGGCCAAAAGAAGATAGTCGAGCTTCAGAGGCATCAAGAAAAGTTGTGCAAGAAGAAGAGGATGCACTCATCTTGCAGAGAGCTCCCCTGCAGAAAAAAATTGCCGAGATCAGTTAAAGTTTCTCCTTTTCTCCCTCTTTGTTTCAATAGGAAACTTTATAATTGATTGTCTGCTTCCTTTGACTGATTCAGTTCAAATATCTGCAGCCTGTAACTCATATTTTCCGTTATGTTTCTTGCAGTGGACAAATGTGGAGTCAAGAATATAAGCAATGATGTGGAGCGATGTCTGTCCCTGGTTAGGTTCTATCCATTCTTGTTATTGATTGTATCCTTTTATGATTTCTCATGCAACATAAAATTGAAATTTCAGTGCTTAGAGGAAAGGATGCGCGGACTTTTGTGCAATCTAATCAGAATTTCAAAGCAGGCAAGGTTTTATTGTGTTCCATTAGTTCATTAGACCAGCCTTATCTGAACTTCCATTGATGGTTTTGACCTTCTGATTCAGAGAGTAGATATGGAGAAGCTCAGCCATCGTACAATCATTACCTCGGATGTTCACCATCAGCTTACGCTATTGAATCGTAAAGCTAGGGAAGAATGGGAAATGAAGCAGGCTGAGGCAGAAAAGTTACGAAAACTAAGTGAGGTTAGCAGTTCTCAACCATCATTTGCTGTATCTGAAGTTACTTTTGGATTTGAGACATGCACACATGCAAACATTTTCAACATGAATTTCCAAGACGAGGCGTGAAATGCAATCTAGACACATAAAATCTTAAATAATTCCCCAGCTTTTCAGAGCTTATGAGAGCATTGATTTTCTTTACTAGTTTCTGTTACTTTTGTTCTGTTATTCTCCATTATTTAACTAATATGGTATGTCTGACTGCAGCCAGAGGGTAATAGTGCTGCTGATAGTGATAAAGAGAAGGATGAAGGACGTGGGAAAGCTGTTAAGGTGCTATAAGTGATTTCCATCTCTATAATTTGCATAAAAAAGAAAAGGGAAAAGACTTTTCTTTGAACTATATTTTGACTCTTGTAGGTAAATAAAGAGGAAGATGATAAGATGAGAACAACAGCTGCAAATGTTGCTGCCCGAGCTGCTGTTGGAGGAGATGATATGTTATCTAAATGGCAGTTGATGGCTGAACAAGCCAGACAGAAACGTGTTGGAGGAAGTGAAGGGGCGTCAAGCTCCCAGACTAGTAAAGCATCGGGGAGCCATAAGCCCATCTCAGCCTCTGGCAATAATGCAATGGAACTTCAGGAAACTGGAAAATGGGTACAGTCAGCTCCCACAGCTTCTTCAGGTATTTTTTGCAGACTCAAGTTGCTGATTGCAAGTCTTCAGGTGCATGTAGTTTGGACAAGTGATCTGATAGATCTAAGTATGTGTTCAATAGTTGGGACCTGCATTCTCAGATCCCTGAGTTTGACAGGGCATCTGATAGTCTTGATCACTTGGGTTGTTTTCTACAAAAATAAAAATTAAAGTGCATGTGGTAAAACCTGAAGTCCTTAAGTTTTGCGTGCTCAGTGGCATTTGTCCTGGTCGGTCATTGTATAAGAAATCTGAAGTGTCTGAGATTAGTTGGTTCAATGAATTTAGTCCTGGCCATGGGAAGAACTATGCAATGCTGTTCATGTTGATCCTTGGCTCCAGTATCCATCATATCATTTAGGCATACTGTTTCTGATGCAGGTTGGATCACAAAAGTATTTGGCCAAGCTTAATTCATTTTCTTGTTGTCCATCATATACTAATACTTGTGTCACATATAGGAAAAATCCCTCTCCATGGCCTAACAAGCAGACTATATTAATCTGATTATATGACAATCAAAATCTTCCTTACTATCATTGCTTCTTTCTGAAACAGGGGCTATGAGAAAATATGGGAGAAGCCAAGGCATTCTGGCTCCATATAGGGTAACCCGTACTATCTCTGTTAAGGATGTGATTGCTGTCCTCGAAAGGGAGCCTCAGATGTCCAAGTCTACTCTGATATACCGCCTGTACCATCGAGTACATTCTGATACTGTAGCTGAATAATACCCTGGTAAGTCACCAGAAGGAACCCCTTTAGTCCAGACTATATAAAGCTCATGAACCTTATTCCCCTGCTAGTTCCAAATGCATGAGTGGCCAATCTCAATATTACAAGGTGGGATGCGGACTACAATGTATTGTCTTGTGTCATAATGGGTTCTCTTCTAAATGTATCATGTAGCTGCTAATCATCCAGATAAGATGTAAAATCCTTGTACCCGAGCCCATTCAGGTATAAGGATTGTTTTCCCTTTAACCCCCTGGGATTTGTTCGTGCATAGTTCAATCAAGATGGTGCAGAAGAAGCACCATGGGCATGTACAGTGTGATCAGGCGTCTGCTGATTTGAGGGCTTGGAAGCACTGACAAGTTTGGAAAGGTTAGAAGGGTTTGTAGTAGGGGTAAAAAATTAAGTTAATGTGTGGTCCTCACCTTCTTCCTTCAAGCATAACATTGATCCTTGATGGAAAACCTTTCTCCATGGAAGTTGTTCAAGGGGCCTAATCTGCCCTTTGTAGTTTTTTTTCAGCATGGTAGCATTGTGGCTTCACCTTCACAGGCCAAATGAAACCAAACTAGGAAACCCTGTAATTATATTGTCATCTCTAGTCTTGATGCCTAAACACAGCCATTTCCATGTTTCACATCTAAAGTTTCAGCTTAGTGGAAATTGGAGACCCACATAACTTCACTTTACAAGGCTTGATATAATTGATGAAACCAGTTCATTAGAATGAACATATCAGAACACATGAATGCATTTAGGAGAATTACAATTCTTGAGAGGCGAGAAAAAACGCCAAGTATGAGGAGCCAAGTACTCACCTGTGAAAGAAGAAAACTAGCAGCACCCATGATGCTACTGATCTGACCTGCAGCCGTTGTTAGTTTTATTCCCCGTTTCACATTATTCATCATGTGAATTTGTTTAATGCTGAAAGTAGAGAACAAACAAGAGAAAATGTACTTTCAGGACCACACGAGCCCAAAATCAGGCGTGCTTCCATGGACATGTGGCCCCCTTCATCATGGCAAAATCACGGGTTCTTCCACTGGTCATCAATTTAAATAATCCTCCGTCACTGTAGGAACCTTATGCAGCTTCATTTGAGCCCCAAGCCTGAACTGAGGGAACTTGTAAACACTACAACAGCACAGCACATGCATCTAAATTAAAATATACATAGATGGAAAGCTGGAAACTCATTACCTGCTATTCACTTGGGAAAACCCCCTATACACAGGTAAAGAAAGAGACACCAAAGATCAAGATATTTTGGTAAAGAGGCCTTGGCAAGGATTCTATTGAATCTGTGCTCCAAGTGTATCCTAATATTTGCTACCAGTTGCATCCATCTTCTATATACTATTCTCTCAAAACATGGGAAAACCCCCTATACACAGGTGAATAACAAGCTCACAATGAATGATGAATGGGACCCTGCCTCCTCTCTTAAGCATCATCCTCTTGCCAAACTACATCCCTCCTGGTCCTGTCTTGAGATCTCTAAGTGAGGCAACATTAGCAGGAGGATTCCTTCTTATCCTTGGACCATCACTGATCTCACATGCATCACCATCAGAAGAGCAGCGTAGTTCTGCTGGAGGAATAAAACAGTCGGCTGAAAGTCCAGGGACATTAAATGCCACCTCCTCAATTGCCCAGGCCTCCTCCATTAGGGTCTTTGTGTGACTCTTTGAAGTATTCCCAAACCGGAAAAGGGTAACCACTGAGTGGCCTGAGTGTGCAATCATAATCCCCTCAACAGGCCTGTAATCATCCATGAAGGAGTTGATCGTTGTCTCCCAGTATGCCACATCGCCGCCATTGTTCTGGATTCGGGTCAGGTGTGAATCCTCAATGTGGGTGAGGAGGCCTGTCTTCTGGCTGAAGTAACCAAAGAGGACATGGCGTATAATCTCTGCAGGCCCCTCGCTCCTTGCCTTCAACATTGTGGGATCGGCGCACAACTTGAGAATGAAACAGTCATCTCCATTGATCTTCTTCTCACCGATGCACCTTGCACTAGCGAACATGCTTGATGTGGTTCTTGGGTCAAGACCCTAAACAATAGTGAGGAATAATTGCAAGATCAGAAAATTGTCCCATAGAGATCATCCAGACCAATCTAACTTTCATAGCCTATTGATTGTTATATATTCTAGTCTTCTGTTCTACTACAAAGAGATTCTAATACTTTGATCACCTTAGCAACAATAGAACACCAAAAACTAGGAAGGATACGCCACCATGATGCATGAGAACAATCACCTGGAGTGCACGGCGCAGAGGTCTCACAGGCCCCTTGGCAGCATGAGGACCCAGCCATGGTGTGTGCCGCCACACTAGCTTCCCATTGCAACCTGCATGAACCTTACTTCCACCAAGGGCGAGCTCCACATACCACATATCAGGGTTCATCTGCCACAGCACAAACCCACCCAACTCTGCTGCCTTGGATGAGTTCTTGCTCTTGAAAACCTTATTGGCCGTCTCAAACTCTGATGCAACCATCCTCACCTTCCCCATCGCATATGCATTGTGGACCGAGTTCTGCATCTTCTGGCCACCAGATGCAGCCCTGTACTGCTGCAGTATGTATTGTGCAGATGAAGATTCCTGTAAATATCACAGCATGTGGTTTGGTTAGGAGTCCCCACACTCAAGTCATTTATGTAAAAAGAAAAAGAAAGAAATGCTATTACTTCAAGACTTAGATTATACCAACCACCATTAACAATATATGTAAAAGGTTTATTATCTCATCCACGAAAAATTATTCTGAGGCAACTCTTTTGGTTTCAGGACATAACTCATAAGTAGAATAGTTGAACTATCATCAACTAAAAGTATACAGAAAGAGTGAGAGAGGCTAACAATGGAAGTATTTTTTATGCTGATATGAGGAAGAGGGTTGCTGGAGGCCACGTGGACGGGGGCGAGCGGCGCGCCCAAGACTCCGAGAAGCAGCCTCAGATCCGACCGCTTACTGTGCCAAGAAGACGAAGCCCATGAGGAAGAAGAGACTGAGGGCGCCCACGAGAGCTTCTGCCCCTTCATCATCCACTGGCCCCACCTGCCGTCGCCCCTCCAATCCCCACCGTCCACCTCGTCGGAATCTGGCCCTTCCTTGAGCGGCCGAAGTACCCCCGATCGGGACACAGCATGAGGGCTCAGATTATGGCGGCGGTCCCTGCTGCTACGACGAAGGCCCGACACGGGGGAGGAGCTCCGGGCAGGGCTCATGGTCCGGGGCCTCGAGCGGCCGGGCGACAGACCCCGGACCACCTCGTCCTTGAGAGCGGAGAAGAAGCCCTGCTTTTTCTCCATCAATAAAAGTCTCGAGTCCACAGTCTGTCTATCACTATGAAGCTGAGAGTAGAATGGGGGAGAGAGGGAAGGCAAATCAGAGAGAAATGGAGGTAGAGAGAGAGCACGAAGAAAGAAAGAATTAAGGTGGCGACAAAGGGAAGACGGATGGAGGTTAGTGGTCAAATTGTGAACTTTGAATATAGAGCTATTATCAATTCTGGTGATTTTCTTCTGTCATGTCACATCGGTGAGCTAAGATATCTACAAACTCTAAATCTAAACATAAGCAGCCTTCAATAAACAAATTGGAGGGAAAGGAAACGGAAATCATCAGATTGATATAGATATATGCAGATAACTCTTTTCTTTTGTTGCTCAATCTTCTCTTCATCGTCACCAATCTCATCTGCGACTGATCTCCGAATTCCGGTTTCTTTCCTTTAATTCATCCCCTGCTGTTCTGCTCTGATATATGATCGTTGAATGCCAGTATCCTTTCTATCCTTTCTGTGCTTGATAACATCTGAGAGATCATATTGCAGATTGACTCTCTGTCCGGCTGTAATGAAGATGCAGAAGCTCACGCTATCCCGCTGCTGAGTGCCGACTGCTTCTTTGACTCAGCCATGGATGGAGATTCGAGTATGATCATTCTATTCCCCGCCCTCCCTCACCATTACCACTGATCTACGCTGAGCAAGAAGCTTTATATATTAGAAATTTTTGCCAGGAATAAAATAAATAAAGAAAAATTGTATACTCAACTCAATCCCACATTATTTAATTATTATAAACTAAAATGAATATATATTTATAAATTTAGCATTGTCAATTTAAAAATATTTCTTATCAAAAAATGAAATTATATTTTGAATATAAATTAAATTGAACATTTTTACTGTAGATATTCAAATTATGAATCAGTGGTCACACTTATTATTAGTATCCAATATGTTTATATTAAATTTAATTAAACAAATAAAGATTATATTTAAATAATTGATACAAAAGATGGAATTAATATATTGGAAAAATAAAATATACAATTTAAAGTAAAGTGGCGGGAAATTAGGCTAAAACCCCTTTTATTAAGCCTTTAAAAATTATGAAATTAAAATAGCACGCCAGCACCAAAAATGGCTTAAGGAATACCTATATGCGGTAAACCCTTTCCTTTCATGCATATCATTGATCCTTTAGAAAACCTTTCTCCATGGAAGTTATTCAAGGGCCTAATCTGCCCTTTGTAATTTTTTTCAGCATGGTAGCATTGTGGTTTCACCTTCACAGGCCAAATGAAGCCAAACTAGAAAACCCTGTAAATTATATTGTCATCTCTAGTCTTGATGCCTAAACACAGCCATTTCCATGTTTCATATCTAAAGTTGCAGCTTAGTGGAAATTGGAGACCCACATAACTTCACTTTTCAAGGCTTTGATATAATTGATGGATGTTGCAGGCAAGCTCTAAGCTCCATCAGCTATAAATACAACTGGCATGGTTGAGGGCCAATCTAGACGGCGAGAAAAAATCCAAGCATGATGCTACTGATCTGACCTGTAGCAGGTTTTATTCCCCATTTCACATTATTCATCATGTGAATTTGTTTAATGCTGAAAGTACAGAACAAACAAGAGAAAATGTGTTTTCGGGACCACACGAACCCAAAATCAGGCGTTTCCATGGACATTTGGCCCCCTTCATCCTGGCATAGTCACGGGTTCTTCGACTGGTATAAATTTAAATAATCCCCCATCACTGTAGGAACCTTATGCGGCTTCACTTGAGCCCCAAGCCTGAACTTTGAGGGAACTTGTAAACACTACAACAGCACAGCACATACATCTAAACTAAAATATACATAGATGGAAGGCTGGAAACTCACTTACCATCAAGATATTCTGGTAAAGAGGCCTTGGCAAGGATTCTATTGAATTTGTTCTCCAAGTGTATCCTAATATTTGCTACCAGTTGCATCCATCTTCTATATACAATTCTCTCAAAACATGGGAAAACCCCCTATACACAGGTGAATCACAAGCTAACAATGAATGATGAATGGGACCCTGCCTCCTCTCTTGAGCATCACCTTGTCAAACTACATCCCTCCTGGTCCTGTCTTGAGATCTCTCAAGTGAAGCAACATTAGCAGGAGGATTGCTTCTTATCCTTGGACCATCACTGAGCTCACATGCTTCACCATCAGAAGAGCAGCGTAGTTCTGTTGGAGGAATAAAACAGTCAGGCTGAAAGTCCAGGGACATTAAATGCCTCCTCCATTTGGGTCTTTGTGTGGCTCTTTGAAGTATTCCCAAACCGGAAAAGGGTAACCACTGAAGGGGGCGAGCGGTGCGCGCCCAAGACTCCGAGAAGCAGCCTCAGATCCGACCGCTTACTGTGCGAAGAAGGCGGAGCGGATGAGGAAGAAGAGACGGAGGGCGCCCGCACGAGTTCTGCCCCTTCATCATCCACTGGCCCCACCTGCCATCGTCCCTCCAATCCCCACCGTCCACCTGTTGGGATCTGGCCCTTCCTTAAGAGGCCGTAGTACCCCGATCTGGACACAGCATGAGGGCCCAGATTATGGTGGCGGTCCCTGCTGGAGCGGCCGGGCTACAGACCCCGAACTACCTCGTCCTTGAGAGCGGAGAAGAAGCCCTGCTTTTTCTCCATCAATAAGAGTCTCAAGTCCACATTCTGTCTATCACTATAAAGCTGAGAGTAGAATGGGGGAGAGAGGGACAGGGAAGGTGCGAGCCTGGAGATGACGGGAAGGCAAAGCAGAGAGAAATGGAGGGAGAGAGAGAGCACAAAGAAAGAAAGGATTAACGACCCGAAGGCAAAGCAGAGAGAAATGGAGGGAGAGAGAGAGCACAAAGAAAGAAAGGATTAACGTGGATGGAGGTGAAATTGCGAACTTAGAATATAGAGCTATTATCAATTATGGTAATTTTCTTTTGTCATATTACATCAGTGAGCTAAGATATCTACAAACTCTAAATCTAAACATAAGCAGTATTCAATAAACAAATAGAAGGGAAAAGAAAAGGAAAGGTAAATCATCAAATTGACAAGGATATGTGCAGATGCAGCCAATAACTCTTTTGTTGCTCCCTATTATCTTCTCTTCATCGTTAACGTCGCCGATCACATCTGGGACTGATCCGATCTCCGAATTCCGGTTACTATCCCCAGCTGTTCTGCTCTGATATATGATCCGTTGAATGTCTGCATATTTCTGTGCTTGATAACATCTGAGAGATCATATTGCAGATTGACTCTCTATCAGGCTGTAATGAAGATGCAGCAGCTCATGGCTATGGCTACCCTGCTGTTGCTGCTGAGTGCCGACTGCTTCTTTGACTCAGCCATGGATGAAGATTGGAGGATGATCACTCTATTACCGGCCCTCCCTCACCATTACCACTGATGTAGGTTGAGCAAGAAGCTTTACATATTAGAAATTTTTGCTAGGAATAAAATAAATAAAGAAAAATTCCGTACTCAACTCAATCCCACATTATTTAATTATTATAAACTAAAATTATTATATATTTATAAATTTAGCATGGCCAATTAAAAAATAATTATTATCAAAAAATGAAATAATATTTTGAATATAAATTAAATTGCACATTTTTACTGTGGATATTCAAATTATGAATTAATGGTCACACTTATTATTAGTGTCCAATATGTTTATATTATATTTAATAAAACAAATAAATATTATATTTAAATAAATAATACAAAAGACGGAATTAATATATGGGAAAAAATAAAATATACAATTTAAAGTAAAGTGGCGGGAAATTAGGCTAAAACCCCTTTTATTAAGCCTTTAAAACTTATGAAATTAAAATAGCCCTTTGAGAACATTGATCCTTATTATTATTATAAACGAAAATGAATATATATTTATAAATTTTGCTGACGATAAAATAAATAAAGAAAAATTGCATATTCAATTCCACATTACTTAATTATTATCAACTAAAATGAATATATATTTATAAATTTAGCATTGCCAATGAAAAATATATATTATCAAAAAATAAAATTATATTTTGAATAAAAATTAAATTGAACATTTTTAATGTTGATATTCAAATTATGAATTAGTGGTCGCACTTATTATTAGTATCCAATATGTTTATATTAAATTTAATAAACAAATAAAGATTATATTTAAATAAATAATGCAAAAGATGGAATTAATATATCGGAAAAATAAAATATACAATTTAAAATGAAAACAATAAAAAAATATTATTAAATAATAAAAAATAATAATAATTCAAAAATATAATATAAAAAAATAGTAAATTATATTAAAATTTTAAGTAAATATAAAAAATAATAAAATACTCATTAACGATATACAAAAAAAAGTAAGATATTTAAACAAATAACTCAAATAATAATATATCTATAAAATAAAATTAAGTTACAAAAAAGTATAAAATACTAGAAAACTCAAATAAATTTGAAAAATTAAATATATGCTTCGATATATAAATATGATATAAATCACTTATAATACCTAAAATAAAATACAAAATAAAAATCGAAAAATAAATCACAAAATAAATTTAAAAAAAAAGTAAGTTAAACAAAAAATATAAGAAAATGCAGAAAATAATTAGAAATAAAATTTTGTAAGATATATTTAAACAAATGTTAATAATAATAAATAATTAAAATGCAATAATATTATAAAAATAATAAAAAACTAAAAATACTTATAAATACAAAAAATATATAGTATAATTTAAGATAAAATAAATTGTAAAATTCAATAAAAATACCTAATAATTGTACTATACAAAAATAGTAAAATAAATTAAAATAAACTAAACAAATAATTAAAAATACTTAAAATTTCATAAAATTTTAAAAATAATAAATGACACCCAAAATTACAATAAAACACCAAAAATATTTTGAATACTTTTAAAACAAAAAATGGTAAAAATTAATTAATACAACACAAAATAAATATAATATAATATAAATTTTAATATTAAATCGTAAAAATTATTTTAAAAAATAATAAATAGCACTAAAAATATATATAAAGACAAAAAATATAAACAACCACATAAATAACTAAAAAACACAACAACATATATTTAAAATAGCATCACCAATAGTAATAATCACATAAAATACTAAAAATTTTTAAAAAAATAAGTTAAAAAAATCTAAAACACAAAGAGATGCAAAAAAAAGTAGGTATGAATTATTATACTAAAATGGTAAAAATCACTCAAAATAATCTAAAATAGGAAAAAATACAATAAATATTAAAAATAATTGAGCAATAAAATACAAAAATAAATAAATAAATGAACAGAAAATTATTGTAAAAAGAAACACTAGAGATATTAATAAAGCATAAAAATAGTTAGTATTATTGAAAACATAAAAATGGTATCAATTAATAAATACAACAAAAAATAATAAGAAACACATTACACAAATTATCAAACGGCAAAACAAATTACTCAAAATAGAAACTAACACTAAATATTAAAAGAGACAAAAAAAATAGTTAGAAATAAATAAATGACCAATAACAAATCCTAATATATTTTTATACAAACAACTCAAGTAAAAAATATGTATAAAATACCAATATAAAGAAGAAAATTAATAAATATTATAGAAATAAAAAAAAAAATTTAAAAATAGTACAAATTGTTTGATATATAAAAAATGGTAGGAATCACTTGAACTAACCAAAATAAAATAAAAAAAATAAAAACACAATAAAAATCCAAGAACAAGTGGAGTAAAATAAATTCAAAGAAATATAACAAATATAAATAAATAAATAAAATTCAAAAAATAAATAGAAAGGCTAAAAATTATAAATAAACGACAAAAATAATTGTGATCATTTAAGAAATAAAAATGGTATAAATTAATAAAAATAATTAAAAATAGTATAAAATAATACAAAAATATAATAAAAAATTAAAAAACAAAATGTCAAATGAATTACTAGTGAATGTCAAGCAAATACAAAAAAATATAAGATAAATTTAAACAAAAAATCTCAAATAATAAGATATGATATAAAAATGTTGTATTTTAAGTATTTATTACCATTTAAACTAAAACTCAAAAAAATAGTAAGTGAAATAAAAATTTAAGTAAATACAAAAATAGTAAAACATAAATAAATTATCAATAAAATATTGTAAGATATATTTAAATAAATACAAAATAGCAATAAATAGTTAAAATATAATAATTTTTAAAAATTATAAAAAACACTTAAAAAACCTAAATAAACACAAAAAATATATACGATTGTTAAATACCAAAAATATTGTAATAATGAATGAAAATAACAAAAAATAATATTTAACATGTAAAATAATAATAATTACTAAAATAGTAAGTTAAACTAAACATATTAGTAAATACAAAAAATAATAAGAAACACTTAAATTATCATTAAAATTTAGAAAAATAAATTAAAAGTATAAAAATATTAAAAAATACTTAAAATTTCATAAACAACTCAAAGTAGTAAATGATAATAGAAATTACAACAAAACAAAACAAATATTTTGAATTGTTTAAGAAAAAAATTGTAATAATTAATCAAAACAACCAAAAAAGTATGATACACTAAAAATATAATAAAAATTAAAAAATTAAATTGTAAAAATAATTTTTAAAAAATAGCAAGTAAACACCAAAATTATTTTAAAAACACCTAAATAATAAAAAAAATAATAATATACATTCAAAATAACATCATAAATAGTGATAAAAACATAAAATACCAATAAACTAAAAAAATAAGTAAGAAAAATATAAAAACATTAAAAGATTAAAAAAAAGTATTAATCGAAGAATCACTTAAAAAGTATAAAAATAATATGAAATAAATAAATTAATAGTAAAATATAGTAAAATACAATAAAAAATACCATAAATAGTAATAAATAGATAAAATAATAAAATTTTCAAAAATACAAAAAAACGACAAAAATAGTTAGGATCATTAAATGCATAAAATGGTATTAATCAATTAAAATAACTAAAAATATTATAAAACAGAAAAAATATAATAGTAATTCAAAAAACCAATAAATAAATTATTAAAAATGGTAAATTACACTAACTATAAAATATACAAAATAATAATAAATACATAAATAAACAAAAAAAATGTAAGATATATTTAAATAAAGTGGCGGGAAATTAGGATAAAAACCTATTTTATTAAAACTTTAAAAATTATGAAATTAAAAATATCCCTCCAATACCAAAAATGGCGAAAGGAAAACCTCAACGCGGTAAACGCTTTCATCTTCCATTTCGAAAAATGAAAGCCCGCAAACAATGCCGCCTCTCGTTTTTCTCTCCATCTACAAATCCACACCCTCCTTGCTTCTCCCTCCATCTGAGCTCTCTTCCACCCACGATCGGACTCTCTCACCCACCGTCCCTCTTTCCTTCTCCCCTGTCTCTCTGGAAGTTGGAAAGCCCTTATTTGTATTCAGTCGTTTGTAGTCTTACAGGACGAGCGACTGAGAATGGCCGAGCAGAGGGTCACCCGAGCTGCGAAGAAGAGGGCTGCGCCTGCGATTTCCAGCGAGCAGATCCCGGCGACGAAGAAGCGGGTGGTGCTCGGGGAGCTCCGGAATCTGTCTAATATTGTTAGGGTGAACGAGCCGCAGCAGCAGCAGCTGAAGTCCAATAGGGCCGAAATTAAGGTAAGCAGGGTCTCGAAGGATGTTAGAGATTCCACGCTGGAGAAGAAGGAAGGGCAAGAGAAGGAGGGGGACCCCGCCGTCGATACCCATGGCAAGCCTGATGATGATCCGCAGATGTGTGAGGCTTATGTTGCTAACATCTATGAGTATATCCGCAACATGGAGGTAAGTGCTGCTTGATTCTGCTTGTTATTGGGCACACATGTGGTGGGCCTGTGCTAATTCCTCCCGGTAACGGATTTTGTGCAGATTGAGCCGAGGAGGAGACCTTTGCCCGACTACATTGAGAAGGTTCAACACGATGTCACGCCCAACATGAGAGCAGTTTTGGTGGACTGGTTGGTGGAAGTTGCGGCCGAGTACAGTCTTCTACCGGATACTTTACACCTGTCCATCTCTTGTATTGATAGGTTCCTGTCCTTGAATCCCATTTCCAGAAAGAAGCTCCAGCTACTTGGTGTTTCTTCCATGCTAATTTCATCGTAAGACGTTCATCCATATTCTGTTTTTTCTGTACTCGGCGGTTCTGTTGTCTCTTTGGTGGTGAAGATCACGAGTATTGATTTTGGTTTCATTTTATTTTGTAAGTAGAAAGTATGAAGAGATTAGCCCTCCCCATGTGGAGGACTTCTGTTACATAACTGACAACACCTACTCCAGAACAGAGGTATATATGACAGTTTCCCTTGAACCTCTACAGTGGACAATGGTAGTTCATGTCTTGATGGACATTTTGTTTGTTCCATTGTGGATAGGTGGTTAAAATGGAGTCAACTATCCTAAAATCCTTGAATTTTGAACTGGGCAATCCCACTGCAAAAACTTTTCTAAGGTAAATGTGATGCTGGTGGATGATTATCAAATTGCAGTGCTCAGCTGAATCTTGCTTGGGCTAATACATGTTACCCCTTTGTTTTTGTTACATGTACAGACGATTGAATATAGTTGCAGAGGAAGATTACAAAGTAAGTCCTATAATTTTCAAATAAAAAAGAGAGACCTTAAGCATAAGGCTACTTATTAAACTGATTTTTGGAAACCTGATCCTTGCAGGAAACTAGCCTTCAATTAGAGTTTCTCGGATATTACCTTGTGGAGCTAAGCCTGTTGGATTATGAATGTGTGAAGTTCTTACCTTCTCTTGTTGCTGCCTCTGTAATATTTCTTGCAAGGTTCATTATGAGACCCAAAGTGCATCCTTGGGTAAGCCCCATGAGCTAGCATTATGTCTCAGCTTTTATATGCACCATGACTGCAATACCTTATATTTAGTTATATTTTGTGAACTCTACAGAATCATAGCTTGCAGCGTTGCTCAGGGTACACTGCAGAAGACCTGAAGTCTTGTGTAGCAATATTACATGACTTATATTTGGGTAGAAGAGCCAACTCTCAGCGAGCTATAAGGGAGAAATACAACACACACAAGGTATTCATCTCTCAAGTATCAAGTTTTTCACTTACATTTTTCTGTAGCATGATCAATTTGATCAGGAAAACATGTTGATTCTTGTTACAGTTCAAATGTGTATCAAGCATGGCATGCTCTCCAGAAATCCCTGCCCCATATTTCAGAGAGGTCTATGAGTAATTTGAAGCAACTCCGTGTACAATATATGTGCAATCGTCTTAGCATAAAATTGACACCGGTCAATTCTCTTGACCCATTGGATAGCAGGTCTGACATGCACTTAGTTTAACTCTCACGTTATAATTCATCCAAAGGCTTGTTGGATGAATTTTTGTTTACATACTTCTCTATGGGAATGGATTTGGTGAATTTTTATGTGTTTGGCTTCTCAGATAGCATAGATTAGAGAAATAAGTTGATAGGAATTTGGTGCATTTTTATTGTGGCAGAGTTGTATGTCCAAAATGAACATTTAACCTGTGAATGACAATGACTGCAATGAAATAAATCTCTTCTTCTAAATGGGGTACTCGTAAAGCATGGTGATTGATTCAAAATGGTGCATTTGAGTCCTTTCTTTTTGCTTGCTCAAAAGAAAGGCCTTCTTGTTCCCCTTAAACGCCAAAGTAGCCACTCAAATCTATCTCTTTTTACCTCCACTTATTTCACCTTTTAATGGGATTTAGCAAATCAATCTCAATCTTAATCTCAGGTTAGTCAATCCACAGCAACTTTGATTCTTGATATAATAAGTTTCTTAATGCATATGCTTTAATTTCTCCGCAGTGAGAAGACATGTTATTCCATTCATCCCATTTCTTATGCAATCCATCTTTTTCCCCCTTGCTTTTTGAAAAGGAATGTGTGAAGAGGTTCTTATGCAAGTGAACCCAATAAACCATTATAATGAACCAATCTCGCCGATCGGAGAAATGGGTCAGGAAACAAGAGGCCAGTCTCTGCCGGTACTTTCCTTCACTCTCTCATGGAGCACAACAATACAGGCAGGCACAAATCACAATTGGGCAGAGAATATGAGAAGATAGGCATTGAAGTGCAGGAACAGGATTAAAGAGGGCAGCTCTGTGAAATTTACAAAGTGGGGAGAGAGAGAGAAGGGTAGAGAGAGATGAATGGATGTCACGAGTCTTATGGCTGGCTAAAGGGGTGATGGGCATGCAGCTCAAAGAGGCAGCAGTTCCTACCTCCAATGGGTGGCAGAGCATTGAGAACGATGAGAGGAGCGCAGCAATGGTACGGATCATAACTATAATTTTAAGACAGTAGTATACTTGGGGGTAAATTACGGGTAAATTCATGGAATAGTGAATAGAAATGTCAAAACTTGGGGTCGAATTAAATTTTTGCTTGACTCACACTCACCCGAATGCGGGTCTCCTTTAACGGGTTCGGATCCACCTCAATTTTGGGGTCGCCAAGAGATACTCTGGCCAGTCTATAGAATTGAAAGATGGAATTGGATAGCATAGTTAATGACTTGTTAATGAAATTTGCTAAGCCTCCCTACTTCTTCCATAAGGCAAGAGATTCTGTGCGCATGTGATCCAATACCCCTTTTTTTATCTTTATTCTCCATCTTTTGCATTTTGATCCAAATTTCCATTCCTCCTGCAACGTACGTTTTTTTACAGGTATACATGGACTACAGTATGGGTAAGTCCATGTCGACGTACTTGGATCACGAGGTAAATGGATCATGTTTGACGTGTCTTCCCATCCCAAAACACATGACTAGCTTGATCTTCGTGTGTATTGATCCTAGGCTATAAAAATCACGGGTTTGTGACTGAGCATCAAAGCATTTGCAAATGGGATAGTGGAGTTGCTGGGCCCTCCTACACATGAATAAGAAAGAAAGATGCCGCGACAAGTTTAAGCTTGTGAGTATGGATCCTAAGTTATAAAAATCACGGTGATGAGTGAGCATCAAAACATTTTGCAAATGGGATAGTGGAGTTGCTGGGCCCTCTACATGAACAAGAAAGATACCGCGACAAGGCTAAGGTTGTGAGTAAGATTCCACGGGCAGTGGCACCATTGGCTGTAGGCATGACTTATTTCCCTCCTTCATTTGATTGGTTTCCTTAAAATGATGACAGTGCTTTCATGTGGGGATGGAATCCCTGTCTTTCTTCACTTGGAACCCCACAAGTGCATTCATCTTCTCCCCAAGTAAAAACTATATTTTAATAGTATTTGATATATATATATATATATATATATATATAATATTGATCGTTGCGGCACCAGAGTTAACCCAACAATGGTCGATACAATACGATACAATGGTGAACATGTCGGACCGATCACGTCCCATGTCGAGATAAATGGAGCCCCGAAAGAGAGCCTATAAAACCCGCAAATCCTCTGGTCCTTTTTCTAACATGCAGGAAGAAGACCGGCCAGAAGGAGAATGGGGAGGGGTTGGGCAATAGCACTTCACGGCGGCGCCGGAATTGATCCAAACATTACACTCCATCGCCAGCAAGAGGCCAAGGAGCATCTCTCCCGCTACCTCAATCTCGGCGTCTCCGCCATCCGCTCCTCTCTTCCGGCCAATGATGTCGTCGAACTTGTTGTAAGTACTACACTTCTCATTCGTACTTCGAGGACGCGTGCACTCACGGCTGATTCTGAATGGCACTTCGAAATCGGAGACGTATCGTCAGTAGTAGATCAGGGTTCTGTTGCTCTTCCTATGGTTTGATGATCAGTGAGGCTGTGGAGCTAACGGTGGTGGCAGGTGAGGGAACTGGAGAGCGATCCTCTGTTCAACTCCGGTAAGGGATCAGCACTAACGGAGAAGGGGACAGTGGAGATGGATGCCAGCATAATGGACGGGACGGGGAGGAGGTGCGGCGCAGTTTCGGGGCTGATGAGGGGTGAAGAATCCGGTGTCCCTGGCCCGGCTGGTGATGGAGAAGTCGCGGCACTTGTACCTGGCCTTCTCCGGCGCTGAGGAGTTCGCCCGTTAACAGGTCCACCTCAACCTCAAAATTTATTACTAAAGATGAAAAAACAGAGCACATTTAGCTTCCCCCACCTTTTTGGGATAAAAGAAAGTCCCCAATCTTTCCCCTGGAGAGCTCGGACGGCTGGGGCTAGACTAGTGTGTTAAAAAAAAGTCCGACCTTTACCCCTTTTTCCGTGATATTCGGTGGGTCCTGTGGAAGGCCAACGCCGCCCTGCCCCATCGGAAGAAAAACGAGGGGATCTGTAAATTCTGTTTTGTGGCCCGACCTCATCGGAGGGCAGAGGACAAGTTTCTTCTGATCTTCCTCAACTTGTTCTGACTAAAAAAACAAACTTGTCTGTTTTCTAACCCTTTAATGTTCTCCGACTGGGATTCTCTTCTTAGTCTTTGTCTAAGTGCCGCAGGGCGTTGAGCTGGTTGACAATGAGTATTTCATCACTGATGAGAACAGGAAGATGCTGAAGCTAGTTCAGGATGCCAACACCATCATGGTGGTGCACTTCCATTTAATTTCTCATTAATCTAAACTTTTTACATGCTACAATGATTTCATGAACTTGATATTACTATTTGTTCTTTGTATTACTTTGGGTGTTCAATATTTGGATTGTGCTCTTAAAAATTGGTTGGCAGTTTGACAGCAGCATCCCCGTCACCGGTCACGCGTACTTACCAGAGACGGTGGGTTGCGTGGTGGTGGACGGCCAGGGCCGCTGCGCTGCTGCCACCTCCACGGGCGGCCTTATGAACAAGATGAGCGGCAGGATTGGGGATACGCCCCTGATCGGTTCTCGCACCTACGCCTGCAATCTCTGTGGGGTCTCCTGCACCGGTGAAGGTGAGGCCATCATAAGGGCGACTCTGGCTCGGGACGTGGCTGCCCTGATGGAGTACAAGGGTCTGGGCCTGCAGGAGGCCGTGGACTTTGTGCTCAAGGAGAAGCTGGATGATGGGGCAGAGGCTGGGATCATTGCAGTGTCAAGGGATGGGGAAGTGGCCTGCGGTATTAGCAGCAACGGGATGTTCAGGGGATTCGCCACAGAGGATGGATTCATGGAGGTTGCCATATGGAAAGGGAAGATTTGATGCTTGTACTGTGTAAAAGCATAAAGTGCATGCAGCAGGAAGCGGTTAGCTTCCTAATCATCCTATAAGCAATAAAAACGCCAAGAAGCTTATCTTATAAAGTGCATGCTGTACTCCCGGTTTCATGGAATACAGACGTATTTAAATGATTCAAACTGGAAAAAAAAGTATGACAAAAAATAATACTTAAATATTACTCTCCTATACTATAATATGGGTTCAAAAATAGTAATTATAAGTTTGATTTCTATAGTTATATTCATCTATTGCCTAATTAGGTACATTACTTAAACAATTAATTAATTACTAAACACTTTCATTAACATATTTTTACAGTAATAATCAGATTAAAAGATTTAAATACAATAATATTAGATTTATTATTAAGAATTAAAGAATTATTTTATTGTACCAATATTATATGATTTGATAAATTAATAAAATATTATTTTGTTAGCAAAAAATTACAATCGTTAGTAAATATTTGAAATGATACAAATTAGAAAACCATCCCTCCAAAACCATGATAGGAGATTCATATTGGTAAGTAGAGTAGCATTCAGGAGCACTAAGATATCAGTTAATGTATAAAAATGACTTTCTGAACTTATGGAGCCAGGAAAATTCATCAGCGATGTCAATAAGCTTAACTCCTCACTCTATCAACTTTGGTGACAGATGATCCCCATGGATCTATCTAGAGCTAATGCTATGTCACCGATTAATGTGGCTATGAATCTTTTATGGTGGCAAGATGAGCACTAACAAATGCTGCTCCGATGGAAGTAAGCTAATAAATAATCATGGGAAAATGTAGTCCATAGATAAAAGGAAAATTTTAAATCTAAAAGCAATTCCATTTCCTTAGTTGGCTATAGAAAAGTCTACAAATATGTAGTCAACAAATATCAGTATCCTCCACACCCACACTTCATAATGAAGCCAACGGAAAGAAACAAAAAAAAAAAAACACTATCAGCAAATAATAGAAACATTACACAAGAACAACACTTTGGCTTTACATCTACACATGATGAGAGGATTCATTCCATCCATAAATCAATTGCTAAAAGTATTTTCCGTTTAAGTATTTGCATTGAAAGTTTTCTAAAATAGCTGTCAAATAAGAGAAAAATTTAAGTAATTGTATTGTATTTGATATATTTATAATATCTTCCTTATATAATAAGTAATGATAAATCTTATAAATCAATTAATGTATTACTTTTAATATACAGTAATTAATAGACAATAAATTATAAGTTACAAAGTTTTGAATACTTAGAACGAAGTATGGAGAAACATTAAGTTTTGAACTAATTATGGAGAAACAATAAGAATATAAATATATCTGCAATTTTAGCGTTAGTGTTAATAAAACAAATGACCAATTGTTTGGCACCCACCCTTTTTCTAATAAAGTGATAATCAATGTGCTTGGTACGAGTATTAAAAATTATAAGTTACAAAGTTTTGAATACTTGGAACGAAGTATGGAGAAACATTAAGTTTTGAACGAAGTATGGAGAAACAATAAGAATATAAATATATCTGCAATTTGAACGTTAGTGTCAATAAAACAAATGACCAGTTGTTTGGCACCGACCCTTTTTCTAATAAAGTGATAATCAATGTGCTTGGTATGAGTATGAAAAATATGATTATCACTCATATAAATGGAAAATAGATTATCATACTATAAAGTAGGAGAATTTAAAAGTGAGAATTTAAGTTTATAAATAAGAGATTGAATCCATATTAGTTCATCTGTAGCATTTTCCAAGCTTTTATATTTAGTTTCAGTGCTAAATTGTGCAACTGTGCATTGCTTCTTAGCACTCCATGAAATCAAATTGTTGCCAAAAAAAAATTGACAAACCATTGATAGAACGTCGATCATTAGGATTACCAGAGCAATCGGTATCGGAGAAACAATGGAGTTGAGATTGAGAATTCTTCCAAAAAGTAAAGATCATGACTTAATTTGCCTTTGATATATTGCAGAATTCGCTTAACTGCCACCCAATAAGATGTATTTGGTCGGTGCATAAATTGACATACTTGATTAACTGCATAAAAATATTAGGTCTTGTTAGTGTGAGATATTGAATAGAACCAACAACCTGCCGATAAAGACGAGAATCATATAGAGGAGTTCATTCATGAAGAGATAGACCCAGTATCCCACAAGTTTCCGATAATCTTCTACCATGTCCTTGGGTACTCTTTTCTCGCCCTTTAAGAATCGTTGAACAACTGCCTCCCTTGGGGTAGGTGTCTTTTTCAGGTTTATGGGTGGTGGATTGGATTTCACAACGAACTTCCTAGGAATTCTCCTTCCACCACGATAGTTAAAGTTTTATTAATGTTAGGGCATAGTATTGATAATGTTTGAAGGGAACTTAGCTCTGATACCACTCAAATTATCATGCCCTGACCCGATTTGGTCGGATCCCCATGAATAACTCGTCAGGTCAAGGAATGTTTGCAATCAACCATAGCAGCTCAAGTGTGTAGATCAGAAATATACTTTTGTTGAGTTAGAATAAGCCCACCGGAATGTGAATGTACTTCTATGCCAAGAAAGTGATGTAACGTGCCTAGATCCTTGATAGAAAATTCTTGTTTGAGGGCAATAACGATGAAGTATAGAGTAGTAGTACAATATCCTGTGAGTATAATATTATCTATATAAACCAGAAGAAAAATTACAAAATTTGAGGTTTTGTAGATGAATAGGGATGAATCAGTTAGTGATGTTTCAAAGCTAAGGGTGGGTAAAAATGTACTCAAATGAATAAACCATGCTCTAGGTGCTTGCTTCAGACCATATAAGGACCGACAAAGATGACAAACGTGATGAATCAATATAGCCTGTTAGTTGAGCCATGTAAACCTCTTCATCCAGAGGACCATGAAGAACGACGTTGTCAATGTACAATTGTCGAATATGCCAATTATATATGACGACAATCGAAAGTACAATACGAATAATAACTGGTTTAATACTGTACTGAAAGTAGCATAATAGTCGATACCTTCTTGTTGAAAAAGACTTGAGCTACGAGACGAGTTTTACATTGAGCAATAGATCCATTAGGATGTTACTTTAATTTGTAGACCCATTTACACTTAACAATATGCTTGTTAGTTGGAGCAGGAACAAGATTACATGTGTGATTTTTTATAAGAGCATCATATTCAACATTTATTTAATTAACCCAACATGGATATTTTTGTGCTTTCTTGAGAGTACGAGGTTCCTAAGTAGAAATAGTAAGAAAGGCCCCATAAGTTATTTGAAAACAATGTGAGTGTAATGTACTATCTTGTGACCTGGTAATCATGCAATGTGTGGATGAAGCAAAAATATCCTTTGCAGAAGCTAAAGATTCAGTATTAGAGTGTTCAATAACAAGAGAGTGAGTAGATGGAGATAACTTATAAGATATTGTTATTGGAGAATCAGATATAGGTATTGAGGAAAAAAAAGAGGAGAGAGAAGGAATAATAGAATTACCAGAAGGATGTTGACAAACACTTGTCAAAATGAAAGTTAGTCTCATTAAAGTGTACAGTTGGACTAATATAAATAAACACTGTTTGTGGATCAAGACATCGATAACCAATAAAATCAGTAGAATATCCAAGGAAGACACGGGTTTTAGAGCGAGGTTGAAATTTATAAGTTTGATATGATCGAAGATAAGGAAAGCACAAACATCTAAACACTCATAAATGAGTGTAGATTGGTGGAGTTTTGTAAATAATTTGGTAAGGAGATTGAGATTGAAGTGTACGAGTAGGTAATCTATTGATTAAATAGATTGCGCTTTCAAATGCAAAATCTCAAAACTTGATGGGAAGATGAGAATGATTTAGAAGTGTGAGTCTCATATCAATGATGTGTCTATATTTTCTTTCTACAGATCTATTTTGTTAGGGTGTGTGGGGGCATGAAAGATGACGAGTGATCTCATTATTTTGAAGTTCAACTTGAAAAGTTATATAGATAAAAATTCTTTAGCACCAACTGATTGAAAAAAAAATAATTTTGGTGTCAAATAGATTTTCAACATGTAATCAGAATGTACGAAAGATTTGAAGAGCCTATGAGCAATTTTTCATAAGAAAAAACCAAGAATATTTACTATAATTATCAGTGAAATTAATATAGTAAATATGTACAGTAGAAGATTGAATTAGAGCCGATACCTAGACATCAATATGTACTAGCTGAAAATGATGAGTGTTTTTATTATTAGTAAGAGGAAAAGGCTTTTGAGTAATTTTACTCAGGGAACATGCATCACAAAATATAGTGCGAGTATAATTACTTTCAATTAAATTTGTGGATAAAATTTGAGATACAATAGGAAATGTAGGATGTCCAAGTCTATTATTCTAAATGTTGCAAGATATTTGAACACTTAGAATGCGAGAACTAACTGATGATAAATGTATTGTGCGCAGATAGTACAAGTTTTCTTTACGAGCTCCCCGAAACAATTCCTGATGAGTGAGACGATACTTTATGACAAAAAACTGAGGGTGTAACTCAAAATAACAATGATTATCTTGAGTAAATTTGGAAACAAATAATAAGTTCATGTAGATAGTGGAAACATATAATACTTTAGTCAAAGGAAATCGTCTCAATGAGTTTGAAAAGAAAATTGAACCGACAAAGAGAAGTTTTAAACATGGTTCGTCTCCAATAACAATTGTTCAGGATGAGTTACATTTTTCTGTATAGATAAATGTGTCATGTCATTGGTCACATGATTGCTGGCGCCGAAATCTATATACTAGTCAAGAGTATGAGCTCATGGATCATTGTCGTGAGCTACGTTGACTTTGGGGGTTATGTGGTTTGTTGGAAATTGAGGACAATAAGGGGCAATTTGGCTTGATTTTTGACATATTTGACAAACAGAATGATAATCACATTGTTGATAATTGCGTGTGCCTGACTTATATGCACTAGAAATTGGCCCATTATATATTCTGTGCGGATTAGGTTGCTTCCGATTGTTACTTTGTAGTTGCCATGATGCCCGATTTTTTATAATGTTATAAAAGCCCACATGTTGAGTAACATGTTGCCTTTTAGATTTTGATGATGGACTATTCATACGAGAGCCTAACACATGCTCTCGTTCTTGATTTCTAGATGTGATTCTAGGGTTCAAGAATCACCCTTAAATCAAAGGTGAGAAACGGGTTCAATGCTCCAAAAATCGCCTTAGGGAAAAAGAGTTGGTAGATCCACGACGATAGTAGTGAGTGACACTAGCGAATGACGATATTGTGGACAAGCAAGGACACATGAGTGGTGATGGTAAGATTCCTCTATTGATTTTGTAATTGGGCTTGGCTTCTTCAGAAATGAGCATGAATTTGAGTTTATCTAGATTTGTTTGCTTGAGTGTAGGAGTGAGTGTCATGCAATAATGCTCTCATACCAGTGTAGGAGTTAGTGTAGCTAGGATGTAAAATCGAATTACATTAGAAATAATGCTCTCATACCATGAAAGAAGAGATAAATTTTGTATTGTGTTTGATACATTTACAATATATTTCTTATATAGAAATGATTACTCTTATAAATTAATTAATGTATTAATCTTGATAATAAATTTTAAGTTATAAAATTTTGAATAACCACCTTCCATAGTTTCTATCTGAATTAACATATATCAATACTTACATTTCTAGTGAAAACAATGTTGTTTTCATGTGATTAGACTTGACTAACCATAGAAAATTGAGTAATGCAATGATTGAATCTTATTTTCCTACTCCCAATAGAAAAAGGCTTTTTCACTAATTTCTCTACTGCTTGGAAAAAACTTGGGGTAGTGGCCTCCATTAGATATGATGGAAAACTTGCACAAGGTATTCATCTCTCCGGTATCAAGTTTTCCACTTACATTTCTCCGTAGCATGATCAATTTGATCAGGAAAACATGTTGATTCTTTTTACAGTTCAAATGCGTATCAAGCATGGCATGCTCTTTAGAAATCCCTACCCCATATTTTAGAGAGGTCTATGAGTAATTTGAAGAAACTCCGTATACAATATATGTGCAAACGTCTTAGCATAAAATTGATACTGGTCAATTCTCTTGACCCATTGGATTGTAGGTTTGACATGCATTTAGTTTAACTCTCACATGAGGAAGGATCGATGATAATTCATCCAAAGGCTTGTTGGATGAATTTTGGTGGAAAATTTTGTTTACATACTTCTCTATGGGAATGGATTTGGTGAATTTTTATGTGTTTAGCTTCTCTAATAGCATAGATTAGAGAAATAAGTTGATAGGAATTTGGTACATTTTTATTGTGGCAGAGTTGTATGTTGCCTCAAATGAATATTTAACCTGTCAATGACTACAATGAAATAAGTCTCTTCTTTTAAATGAGGCACTTGTAAAGCATGGTGATTGATTCAAAATGATGCATTTGAGTCTTTCTTTTTGCTTGCTCAAAAGAAAGGCCTTCTTGTTCCCCATAAACGCTAAAGTAGCCACTAAAATCTATCTTTTTTTCCTCCAATTATTTCACCTTTTAATGGGATTTAGCAAATCAATCTCATTCTCAGGTTAGCCAATCCACAACAACTTTGAGTCTTGATATACTAAGTTTCTTAATGCATATGCTTTTAATTTCTCTCCTGTGGCACTAGCAAGATATGTTATCCCATTCATCCCAATTCTTATGCAATCGGTGCTTTTCCCCTTGCTTTTTGAAAAGGAATGTGTGAAGTAGAAGTCAAGTCACCAATTCACCTAGCTCAGTCATCTCTACCTCAGCTACCATTTGTATAAATCACACTACGATAGAATGAATGAGGTGTTGCAGAATTCCAAAATCATACCTTTGCATTCTTCTTCTCCTCACACAACCTTTACTTCCTCCACTTTTTTCATGGTATCATATCAAATATAAGCTCAACGGCTCATTTCTTCTTGGGGCGTAATCCGCTTCCCTGCTTGGAAATTCTTGCCTTGAAGTCTCTACACCAAGTCATTTGCTCACATTAGCTCTATACATCCAGAGATTGCTAAGTTATTTTTATCTGCAAAACGAGCAATAGAACTACTGCCCAGTTCTCTACCTACCTTACTAATCAAGTTGGACAATACCAACTACTACCTATGGCACAACATTATGACCAACCTACTAAAAACTTACTAGTTGTTTGGCTATGTGTATGACAACACTTCACAACCTGAAGCTATTGTGCTACTCAAAGAAAGAGATGAAGAGTTAGAAGTCATCAATCCAGATTATGAATCTTGGGTTATTCATGATAAATTTACATTAACAACTATTACTGCATCTTTTTCTACTAAAGTAAATCTACAGATAATCGGACAAATATCTCTGCTAAAGCATTGAGCCGATTGAAAACGCTTTATAGTTTACAAACCCGTGCAAAGATTGATATTCTCAACCAACAATGGTACGAACTGCAAAAAGGAGATCAACCTATGGCTACTTACCTATCACACATCTCCAATCTAGCTACTAGTTTTGCTTAAATCGACAAAGCAAAACTGGACCATGAAATCAAAGACAATCTATTTGATGGGCTCGATCGTGAGTGGGAAGTATTAATGTAAACCCCGCACATTTGAGTTAAGGAAAACCGGGAAAAGAACCGGTCAAATTGAATAAGAAAACCAAGCCGGTTTACATTTGGGATTAAGCAATATGAAAATTTACAACTTTCCAGTGATCCAAAGGGTTCATTAAACCTTGGAAAATAAACTTAAGACAAACTAGAAAATGAAAATCAAATTGGTTCAGGTGAACTAGATTCCATAAGAACTTCAAAGTTAAGCGTGCTTGTCTGAGAGTAGTGTGAGGATGGGTGACTCCTAGGAAGTATGATTTTTTGTAACCCGAAATTTCGGTCAAAATTTTTTATGCAAACGTACGACTTATCATAAATAGTCATAAATTAATATATATTTAATTATTGTAATTAATACCAATAATTTAATACCTAAATTAAATTATTGGAATTAATACAAATAATTTAATACCGAAATTAAATTATTGGTATTAATACTAGTAATAAATCTCGCCCATTTAATACATGGGTTTTATGCCTATATAAAGAGGTCATTCTCATTTCATTCTCCCCAAACCTTAACACTTCTCTCTCTCTACTGCTCCATTTCCCGGTAAAGCTCGAACCAGAGCTTCGACTTGAACAAAGGTCGGGCTCTTTAGAACTGGGGAGAAGATAGCTATCTGATAGCAAACTACAATCAATCCGAGAATCGTTGGATAAGTGCCGACATGATGGAATAGTAAAGCAACTCCGGCGGACCGAAGTTGCCCTATTTTGACCAAGCTGAAATCGGCCATTTCAAGCCCTCCCAACACTTCCTTAGCCTTTCCACGGCCAAATTAGGACCAAAAGGTAAGCCAATTCGGCTCCCCTTTACAATTTTCGATCGGTGCTAGAGAGAGAATTTACCGAATTTCAATGACAAAATTCTAATCTAATTTCGCATCAATTGATGCGATTCTTGATTCTAGGATGAACTTCAGGACGAGAGCTATCTGCCTAGATCAAAAGCTTGAACCGCCGTGCCTTCACAGGTGAGTAATCGAAGCTTTCTCTCTCTATAGTTCATTTTCCGGCGAAGCTCCGTTTGAGCTCGTCCCAACATTAAAACTTGCGATTCACATTTCTGAAGAATCGTATGAACATATAGAAACTCAATTTCAACTTCAATTTCAACAATTGGAAACATTTGATGGGTCAATTTGATGAAATCAAATTCGGCTGTGTTAAGAAGTTGGAATTGGGGGAAAATTGGGGATTTTCCAAATTCAAAGGACCAAAATAAAATTTTATGAAATTGAGGGTCAATTGGGCATGAAAATAATGTTGGAGGACCAATTGAGGAATTTTGAAATTTTTGGGGCAAAACTTACCATTTTTGTAAAAGAAGGGCAAAATGGTAATTTTGGAAAAAAATAAGGGACCAAATTGGAAATTTGGGAAATTAAACCCCATTTTGGTAAAATTGAATAAATTGAGGTCCCATGATAAATTTTAAAAGTTATGGGACTCAATTGGAGGAAAAACCGACATTAGGGACTTAAAGTTAAAGAGAAATAACTTTAGGGACCTAATTGCAAATAACTAAAAGTTTGGGTTTTCTCATTCATTTGAAATGAATGAAGGCTGTTATGTCGAGTAATAATGAACAAGGTTGTTCATATCGTGTAGGAACGCGAAATACCGGAAACGCCAGCAAGGACAAGCTAGCGTGAATACAAAGAACCAGTCTAGTGGAATTCACGGCATTAACGGGTGAGTGGGTTATTCACATCATACTCAGTTGGGATGATGAGCACAACTTAAAAATAAAAACCACTTACCAGTTGTGAGTGGAAATTTTATATCATACCCAGTAGGGGATGATAAGTACCTCGGTATAAAAACCCACTGTTTAGTGGTATTTTAATCATCACCACTTAGAGAAAGTAATGTGAAAATTATGCGGAAAAACTACTTACCGGTTGTAAGTAGATCATACCCGGTTGGTATGATGAGACTTCCTCGAAGGAAGTTGAAAACCCGTTCATCGGTTATGAACGGAGGTGTCCTTATACCCGGGCGGTATAATGGATAGAGAAAACATATGTTTTGTCAGAAGTGCTCTCCCCTGACTGTGTGCCAATGCTTAAACAATTTGGGAGACCTTCTCGATGGGAGTTTGAATAGCTCTGATAGGGTGGGGGCCTCGGTTTTGGAACTTGGGGGCTAAATGTCCAATTTTGAAAATCTCGTACCGTGGGCCCAAGGCCAATTGGCACAAGTAGGAGCTCGTAAACGAACATGATATATGTGCCATAAAACTTAATAATTGAATTGTTTGGCCATGGTACCAAGATGGGACCGACATGCTCAGTCAACTAGCGGCAATGCGACATGACAGGTCGACGGACCAGTCAAGACAAACAACTGCGAGTTGAGTTGAGAGTCGGGGCCGTTGGGCCAGTGGCACCACAGATTACATGACAATATAAGAAAACATTGTTTGTGCATGCACTGTGAGTACGGGATCATCAAGACGCCCATGAGGGGTAGTGATGCATCCTAAGGGCACTGGACAACCTGGTGGCTATAAGGGCAGTTCGTCGTTCCAGGTGTCTGTGCGAAATATGGAGTAGCACTAAGAGCATGAGACCGGGTGTAAACCCTACACCTTTGAGTTAAGGAAAACTGGAAAAAGAACTGGTCAAACTGAATAAGAAAACCAAACCGGTTTACATTTGAGAATAAGCAATATGAAAATTTACAACTTTTGGTTGATCCAAAGGATTTATTAAACATTGGAAAAGAAACTTAAGACAAACTAGAAAACAAAAATCAAATTGGTTCAGGTGAACAAGATTCCATAAGAACTTTAAAGTTAAGTGTGCTTACTTGAGATTAGTGTGAGGATGGGTTCCCTCCTAGGAAGTATGATTTTTTTTGTAAATCGAAATTTCGGTCAAAAATTTTTATGCGAACGTACGGCTTATCATAAATAGCCATCAATTAATATATATTTAATTATTGAAATTAATACTAATAATTTAATACCTAAATTAAATTATTAGAATTAATACAAATAATTTAATACTGAAATTAAATTATTGAAATTAATACCGAAATTAAATTATTGGAATTAATACCAATAATTTATGGCAATATTAATACTAGTAATAAATCTCGACCATTTAATACACGGGTTTTACGAATATATAAAGAGGTCATCCCCATTTCATTCTCCTCACACCTGAACACTTCTCTCTCTCTCTACTGCTCCATTTCCCGGTAAAGTCTGAACCAGAGCTTCGACTTGACGAAAGGTCGGGCTCTTTATAACCGGGAGAAGATAGCTATCTGATAGCAAACTCTAGTCAATCCGAGAATCGTTGGAGAAGCGCCGACATGATGGAATAGTGAAGCAACTCCGGCGGACCGAAGCTGCCCTATTTCGGCCAAGCTGGAATCGGCCATTTCAAGCCCTCCTCAGGCCAAACCAAGCCCTCCCAACACTTCCTCAGCCTTTCCACGACCGAATTAGGACCGAAAGGTAAGCCAATTCGGCTCCCCTTTATAATTTTCGATCGGTGCTAGAGACAGAATCGATCGAATTTCAATGACGAAATTCTAATCCAATTCCGTATCAATTGATCCAATACTTCATTTTAGGATGAACCTCAGGACGATACCTATCTACCCAGATCAAAAGCTCGGACTGTCGTGCCTTCACCAGTGAGTAATCGAAGCTTTCTCTCTCTACAGTCTATTTTCCAGCAAAGCTCCGTTTGAGCTCGTTCCTACGTTAAAATCTGCGATTCAAAGTTTCTTATAATCGTATGAACATACAGTAACTCAATTTCAACTCCAATTTCAATAATTAGAAGTGTTTGATCGGTTAATTTGATGAAATCAAATTCGAGAGTGTTCAAGAGTTGAAATTGGGGGAAAATTTGGGGATTTTCGAAATTCAAAGGGGCCAAAATACAATTTTATGAAATTGAGGGTCAATTGGGCATGAAAATAATGTTGGAGGACCAATTGAGGAATTTTGGAAATTTTGGGGAAAAACTTACCATTTTTGTGAAAGAAGGGCAAAATGGTAATTTTGGAAAAATTGGGGAACCAAATTGGAAATTTGAAAAATTAAACCCCTTTTTGGTGAAATTGAGTAAATTGAGATCCCACGATAAATTTTAAAAGTTACAGGACTCAATTTGAGGAAAAACCGACATTAGGGACTTAAAGTTAAAGAGAAATAACTTTAGGGACCTAATTGCAAATAACTAAAAGTTTGGGTTTTCTCATTCATTAATGAATGAAGGCTGTTATGTCAAGTGATAATGAAAAAGGTTGTTCATATCGTGTAGGAACATTAAATACCGGGAACGCCAGCAAGGACAAGCTCGCGTAAATACAAAGAACCAGTTTAGTGGAATTCACGGCATTAACGGGTGAGTGGGTTTACTAACATCATACCCGGTTAGGGATGATAAGTGCCTCGATATAAAAACCCACTGTTTAGTGGTATTTTAATCATCACTACTTAGAGAAAGTGATGTAAAAGTTATGCGAAAAAAACTACTTACGGGTTGTAAGTAGATCATACCTGATTGGTATGATGAGACTTCCTCGAAGGAAGTTGAAAACCCGTTCATCGGTTATGAACGGAGATGTCCGTATACCGGTCGGTATGATGGACAGTAAAAACCTATTTTTGTCAGAAGTGCTCTCCCCTAACTGTGTGCCAATGCTTAAACAATTTGGGAGACCTTCTCGACGGGAGCTCGAATAGCTCTTATAGGCCGGGGGCCTCGATTTTGGAACTTGAGGGCTAGAATGCCCAGTTTTTTTTTGAAAATCTCGTACAGTGGGCCCAAGGCCAGTTGGCACGAGCAGGAGCTCGTAAATGAACATGATATATGTGCCATAAAACTTAATAAGTGAATTGTTTGGCCATGGTACCAAGATAGGACCGACATGCTCAGTCAACTAACGGCAGTGCGACATGACAGGTCGACGGACTAGTCAAGACAAACAGTTGCGGGTTGAGTTGAGAGTCGGGGCCGTTGGACTAGTGGCACCATAGATTACATGGCAATATAAGAAAATATTGTTTGTGCATGCACTGTGAGTACAGGATCATCAAGACGCCCATGAGGGGTAGTGATGCGTCCTAAGGGCATTGGACGACCTGGTGGCTATAAGGGCAGTTCGTCGTTCTAGGTGTCTGTGCGAAATCTGGAGTAGCACGAAGCGCATGAGACCGGGGTGGGGACAGAATGAGGTCTCTGTCCTCATACAGACATGAAGAAGTGATTTCGGGATTGTGGGTAGGATGTCATGTACATCCACTCATTCCCAAGGTAGAAGTGGTCGTACTTCTATCCGGGTGGCAAGAAAAGTCGCTCCGAAGCCACTAGCGGGTTCGGTAGTGATACTGACTTGCGAATGTGTGTAACCTTCATGATGAAGGATGTGTGTTGGGTGATGACACACTGTGGTAACTAAGAAATAATGGAAAAATCCAAATTTTTAAATGATGGGATTTTTGAAAATAAAGGAGTATGGCACACTCCATATAAATGTTTTTCTTAAAAGTCAAAAGCTTTTAAAAACCCATTCACTGAGTAGTCGTACTCACCCCCTCCCTTATATCCCTTTTAGGAAATCCCGGAAAGCCTCTCTTAAAGACCGTCAACTAAGATGCCTGTAAGACAAGTATGTAAAGTTTTAAATTTCATACAGTTTTGATTATGCTATTCCAGGAAAAATTTGAAAGTTAAAGGACGCCTTACTCTTTACGGTTTACGATAAGGGGAAACCCTTTAATAAACTAGAAGAGTGACGGGTTAATCATGAGGATCCGACCAAACTGGGTTGGGGCATGACACCAGGTGGGGACAGGATGAGGTCTCTGTCCTCATACGGATACGGAGAAGTAATTTCGGGATTGTGGGTCGGATGTCACGTGCATCCACTCATTCCCAGGGTAGAAGTGGTTGTACTTCTATCCGGGTGGCAGGAAAAGTCGCTTCGAAGCCACTAGCGGGTTCAGTAGTGATACTGACTTGCGAATGTGTGTAACCTTCATGATGAATGATGTGTGTTGGGTGATGACACACCGTGTTAACTAAGAAATAATGGAAAAACCCGAATTTTTAAATGAAAGGATTTTTGAAAACAAAGGAGTCTGGCACACTCCATATAAATATTTTTCTTAAAGGTTAAAAGCTTTTAAAAACTCATTCACTGAGTAGTCGTACTCACCCCCTCCCTTATATCCCTTTCAGGAAATCCCGGAAAGTCTCCCCTTAAAGACCGTCAACTAAGATGCCTGTAAGACAGGTATGTAAAGTTTTAAATTTCATGCAGTTTTGATTATGCTATTCTAGGAAAAAGGTGCAGGTTAAAGGACGCCTTACTCTTTACGGTTTACAATAAGGGGAAACCCTTTAATAAACTGGGAGAGTGGCGGGTTGATCACGGGGATTCGACCAAACCGGGTCGGGGCGTAACAATTAACCCTCGCCATGTCTCTTGTTCTTAAAGTCATGTCCCTTGACGCTTTGAAAGCACTTCTACTCACTCAAGACGCACAGCGCATATAGAAATACGGCTCGGACTCGGGCTCTACACCCCTCTCCGGACTGCTTGGATCGCCTCCTTCAGACCGCACCACTGCAAAGGAATAGGGGGACTACTTGGAACTCCCTCACCACCACTCTCCTTTGCAAGTTGTCACTCCACCTTCCCATGTTGTCGTTTGCTCGAGAGCTCTCCCTTCAACCCTAGTGGACGATTCGGCACAAATGACAAGCGTGCAGCTAGACTCCGCGCTTCCCTCCATCCAAGTCTCACTTCCCTGTTGGACCGCATCCATTTAATCAGCATAAAGGCCCATCTAACCTTCTACTAGGTCGCGCCTATTCCACCTTGTGGAAAATGGACTATGGAAGCCCATCAGACCAGACAGGCCATAGGCCCTTTTACCCAAGGACGTCCGACCCAACTTGTCAATTATGCGGGTTTATTGGTCACTTGGCCTCTCATTGTCCAGCCTACGAATTAAAGCCCATCACTCCATGACCACAAGTTCATTCTTCGCACAATTGTGACATCGGCCCCATCACTTTTATTGGCATATTGATTCAGTCACTACCAATCATGTCACTAACGATTTGTCTCATATGACTATACAAGATGATCAACCACTTCCTAAGCACCTCGTGATCGAAGACGGGACATGTTTACCTATTTTACACTCTGGTTCTGCTACCTTATCATCTCCCACTTATAAATTTTTTCTTCATCATGTCTACTATTTCTCTCACATATCTTTAAATCTCTTATCTATCTCCCAATTTACCAAAAATAATTGTTGATATTTTGATTTTCATTTTACTTACTTCCTTATAAAAAGATTTATTTTCTTATTAGGAGCCGTAAGGGTGGACTATATTGTCTTCGTACCTCTCCTTCATCATTTCCTATTTTACCTACTGCATGTGTTAGTCGTTTTGTCTTTGTTCCTGTGTGGCATCAACGCTTGGGCTATCCGACATTTCCAATTGTCAATCGTGTGCTTTCTCAACATCTTTCAATGAAGAATATTTCTCCTTTACCCTTTTGTTAATCTTGTGTTTGTGGCAAAATCACTCAACAACCTTTTCTATTAACTAATCATAAAAGTCTCACCCCCTTGACTTGGTTCATACAGATATTTGGATATCGTCACCTATTCTATCTCACATAGGTCATACATATTACGTTCATTTTTTTTATGACTATAGTAAGTTCTCTTTATTCTTTGTTATGAAGCACCGATCGGATATTCTTTTTGTCTTTCGAGCTTTTCGCCTCCAAGTAGAAAATTTACTTGGTTGCACTATTAAACACGTACAATCCAATGGTGCCAAGGAATTTTTGTCTCATTTCTTTCAATCTGAATTACAGTTCGCAGGTATTATTCACCGTATTTTCCGCCCTCACACACCTTAGCAAAATGGCTCTACTGAACACAAGTATCGTCATATTGTTGACACGGGGCTCACCCTCCTTCATCACTCACATGCCCCCGCCAAATTTTGGGATTTTGCATTCGAGACTACTATCCACCTCATCAACCGTCTTCCTCTAAATCTCTTAACTTTCGTTCCTTTCTCCAGGTACTCACTGGTGAGTCTACTAATTATTCTTCTCTTCATGTTTTTGGCTGTCTTTGTTTTTCATACTTGCGCCCCTACCTCTCTCACAAACTTTAACCTCGCTCTCTTCCTTGTGTTTTTCTTGGTTACCCCTCCAATTTTATCGGATATCGCGTTCTAAACACTCGCATCGGTCACATCTTTATTTGTCGCATTGTTATTTTTCATGAATCTATTTTTCCATTTTTAAAAGATACTTTAGTCTCACATGCTCCAGCCGCACACTCCCCACCATCCCTCCCAATTCCTTCACCTGTCTCGACTCACTCCTTAGGCTCAGATATGGTACCCAACTCCCCTTAATATACGCATAAGACCTCTACTCTTGAGGTTATGACTACTGGTTCTCTTGTGCCTGTAGTTCCTGCTCCGCTGTCTCCTCGTATGATTATCCGTTCTTAGTATGGTACTTTACCCCCAGCGACATTTTACTATCACTCCCTCTCTGTTTGTGGCTTCGTCTTAGGAAACTTGCACATTTGCTCAAGCTCGTTGTGACCCCCACTAGATGGATGCCATGCGTGCTGAATTTTTCGCACTACATCTCAATCACACCTAAAATCTTGTTCCTGCGCCACCAAATCATCCTTTCATTGGTTGTAAATGGGTCTACAAAATCAAAGAGCATCCTGATGGGTCACTTGCTCGATATAAAGCTAGTCTTGTTGCCAAAGGTTTTTCTCAACATCCTGGCCTTGACAATGATGACACATTCAGTCCTATTGTCAAGCCAGTCACCATTCAAGTTATTATCTCTATTGATGTCTCTCTACACTGGGATTTTCGTCAGTTAGAAGTCAACAATGCATTTTCGTCAGTTAGAAGTATACATGACTCAATCGTCGGGCTTCACTGACATCCATTTTCCTGATTATGTATGTCAACTTTGCCGCTTTCTTTATGGCCTCAAACAAGCTCCACATGTTTGGTTTCTCCGTTTGAGTTTATTTTTTCAACAGTTGGGCTTATGTGCCTCTATCTCGGATAGCTCTCTTTTTATATATCATGGCTCGGAATTCACTATCATACTCCTTATATATGTTGATGATCTTATTATTAAATGATCTTCAAATGCTCCCACCTCCACTATCCTACAGGCTCTACAAGCTAAACTTTCTATAAAAAATTTGGGCTTTCTTCACTACTTCCTCAGTATCTAAGCTACCACTTCCTCTATAGGCCTTTATCTTATGTAGCGCAAATATATTCAAGACCTTCTCTCTAAGGCTACCATGTCTACTTGCAAGCCCATTTCTATACTTGTCGCACTCGGTCCTCGCTTATCTGCTCATACTGGGCCCCTCTCTATGATCCGACTTAGTCTCACCTTTTGGCGTCACTCCACCCTTGATTTTCATTATTTTTCGGATGTTGACTAGGTTGATAACCCTGATTATCATTACTCTACTAGTGGTTTTGTTATCTTTTTTTATTGTAACTTGATTTTCTAGTACTCCAAAAAGTAACGCACTATTGTTCGCTTCAGCAACGAGGTTGAATACAAAAGTATTGGGACCTCTACTACTAAGTTGATCTGGCTCCAATCTTTTCACCATACTGGTCCCCTCTCTGTGATCCCACTTAGTATCGCCAAATTGTGGGCTCTCTTCAATATCTCACCCTCACTCGACCTGATATTTCCTATACGGTTAACCAGGCTTGCCAGTTTATGCATCAACAACTAATGCCCATTGGACTATCGTCAAACGTATTATTCGTTATCTTCAAGGTACTTCACATCTTGGTCTCACCTTTTGGCGTCACTCCACCCTTGATTTTCACTGTTTTTCGGATGTTGACTAGTCTGATAACCCTGATTATCATTGCTCTACTAGTGGTTTTGTTATCTTTTTTTGTTGTAACCTGATTTTCTGGTACTCCAAAAAGTAACGCACTATTGTTCGCTTCAGCACCGAGGTTGAATACAAAAGTATTGGGACCTCCACTACTAAGTTGATCTGGCTCCAATCTTTTCGCCATACTGGCCCCTCTCTGTGATCCCACTTAGTATCGCCAAATTGTGGGCTATCTTCAATATCTCACCCTCACTCGACCTGATATTTCCTATATGGTTAACCAGGCTTGCCAGTTTATGCATCAACAACTGATGCCCATTGGACTATCGTCAAACGTATTATTCGTTATCTTCAAGGTACTTCACATCTTGGTCTCACCTTTTGGCGTCACTCCACCCTTGATTTTCACTGTTTTTCGGATGTTGACTAGGCTGATAACCCTGATTATCATTGATCTACTAGTGGTTTTGTTATCTTTTTTTTTTTGTAACCTGATTTTCTAGTACTCCAAAAAGTAACGCACTATTGTTCGCTTCAGCACCGAAGTTGAATACAAAAGTATTGGGACCTCCACTACTAAGTTGATCTGGCTCTAATCTTTTCGCCATACTGGGCCCCTCTCTGTGATCCCACTTAGTATCGCCAAATTGTGGGCTCTCTTCAATATCTCACCCTCACTCGACCTGATATTTCCTATACGATTAACCAGGCTTGCTAGTTTATGCATCAACAACCGATGCCCATTAGACTATCGTCAAATGTATTATTCGTTATCTTTAAGGTACTTCACATCTTGGTCTCACATTTTGGCGTCACTCCACCCTTGATTTTCACTGTTTTTCGGATGTTGACTAGGTTGATAACCTTGATTATCATTGCTCTACTAGTGGTTTTGTTATCTTTTTTTGTTATAACGTGAGATTCTGGTACTCCAAAAAGTAACGCACTATTGTTCGCTTCAGCACCGAGATTGAATACAAAAGTATTAGGACCTCCACTACTAAGTTGATCTGGCTCCAGTCTTTTTCTCCAAGAAATTCATCTTACTCTCTCCGAACCACCCTACTCTGGTGTGATAATCTATCTGTCATCTATTTGACTGTCAATCCCGTCTTTCACATCCGAACTAAACATATCGAAATTGATTATCACTTTATTCGCAAACAAATCAGTTTTAGTCAACTAACGCTCAATTAGCTGATATTCTCACTAAGTGTCTCTTATTTTCTCGCTTTCTTCTCTTATGATCTAAGCTCAATCTACGTGACCTACCCTTTACCCTATGGGGAGTAAAATTCAGGTCACCAATTCACTTAGTTCAGTTATCTCCACCTCAGACAAGTCCAAATAAATTGGGATTATATCTGCGAATATTATCACCTAAATAATGCATAAGGACAATAATCACCATTTATACTTATAAATGTATAAATTTTTACGGTTGATTTATTTGTTATTTTATGAAATATTTTGTATAACTCACACTACCATAGAATGAGGCGTAAAAAATTCTAAAATTATACATTTGCACTTTTTTACTAAGAAAGACATATTTGGTCGCGGATGAAGGGAAGGTACTTTTTTTTGTTGTCTCTTAATCAAAGAGAGGGCTACAAACCTTTTGCATGGGATGGGAACCCTTTATTTTTATACACACGTAAGATGCCATTGTACAGTCATTCACTCGTTTCAATTCATCAAGTGAACCCAGTAAACCATTAGAGGTAGAGGATGGATCGATCACCGCATCATCAACCATATACTTGTATATATACTACCAGACTAAACCTGCAACATCATTAATGAATAAACTCTACTAGGTCGGATGAATAAACTCCCCATACCCATAGTCCAAACCCAGAAATGAGGCTTAAAGGTCTTTTACAAACGGCGAAAATCTTCCAACAAAGACAAACCAGCAACCAATCCACAATGTCTCTGCTCCTGGGTAAAAAATCAGCCAAGCTTGGAAAAATCAAGAGGGCGCATTTAAAAAGAAAACGCAACAAAGCATCAGTAACAACCAGCCGGCGACCATCAAGATAAGCTTAGAAAAAGAAGAATGAGTCCAAAATCCCACCTTGGAGATTATAATGAACCAATCTCGCCGATCGTAGAAATGGTTCACCAAACGAGAGACCACAGGACGTCTCTGCCGGTACTTTCCTTCACTCTCTCATGGAGCACAACAATACATGCAGGCACAAACCACAGCTCCCACAAACGAAAGAGGTTGGGATATAAAGATGGAAGAGGAGGCAATTCGGTAGAGAATATGAGAAAATGGGCATTGAAATGCAGGAACAAGGAAAGGGATTAAAGAGGGCAGATCTGTGAATGGATATCACGTATTACTACGATTCTTATGGATGGTTAAAGGGGTGATGGGCAGGCAGCTCAAAGAGGCAGCAGTTCTTACCTCCAATGGGTGGCAGCTGTGGGGTGAAAAGAAATCTAATTAACATGACAATGACAAAGACAATGACAATGGTTCTTCTCTCCTCTCTTCTGTGTGGAAATGAGCCACCCACCTACCTGCCCGCTCTAAATCCCACTTGTCTACTTTTACGGATCATAACTATAATTTTAAGACAGTAGTATACGATGATATCGGTTATAAATTACGGGTAAATTCATGGAATAGTGAACAGAAATGTCAAAATTTCGGGTCAAATTAAATTTTTGCTGACTCACACTCGACCGGAATGCGGATCTTCATAAGCGGGTCCGGATCCAACTCCATTTTGGAGTCGAGGGATCCGAACCTGAAGCTTGGGTTCTTATGGTTCGGGTTCTTCCATAAGGCAAGAGATACTCTGGCCAGTCGCTATAGAATTGAAAGATGGAATTGGATAGCTCGTTTCACCTTTTCTTCGAATAGGATTGAGAGGTTCCAAGCGAATTGTATTGGCTCTTGAGGATCAAAAGGATAAGATCTTAGCGTTGAATGACAAGCTATTCCAAGATGAGTCATTTTCATGAAAGGGTCGATACGATGGTGATGGATTTTGGTTGTATTTTTTTTCATATTATTTTTACGTTGTCTATACTTGTAGAGTTTAATATAATATCTTACGTCCATTGCTTTAAATACCCTTTGCTAAAAAAAATAAAATTTGGACAAACGGGCAAGAACATGTCGGGCCCTCCCATGCCAAGATAAATGGAGCCCCGAAAGAGAGCCTATGAAACCCGCAAATCCTCTGGTCCTTTTTCTAACGTCCTAAAATACAGCAAGAAGAAGACGGGCCAGAAGGAGAATGGGGAGGGGTTGGGCAATAGCACTTCACGGTGGCACCGGAGTTGATCCAAACATTACACTCCATCGCCAGCAAGAGGCCAAGGAGCTCCTCTCCCGCTGCCTCAATCTCGGTGTCTCCGCCATCCGCTCCTCTCTTCCGGCCATTGATGTCGTCGAACTTGTTGTAAGTACTACACTTCTCATTCGTACTCCCATGTTCTCCTTCTATGGAGTGAATGGTGTTTCGAAATCGAGAGGTATCGTCAGTAGTAGATCAGGGTTCTGTTGCTCTTCCTATGGTTTGATGATCAGTGAGGCTGTGGGGCTAACGGTGGCAGGTGAGGGAACTGGAGAGCGATCCTCTGTTCAACTCCGGTAAGGGATCAGCGCTGACGGAGAAGGGGACAGTGGAGATGGATGCCAGCATAATGGACGGGACGAGGAGGAGGTGTGGCGCAGTTTCGGGGCTGATGAGGGTGAAGAATCCGGTGTCCCTGGCCCGGCTGGTGATGGAGAAGTCACCGCACTCGTACCTGGCCTTCTCCGGCGCCGAGGAGTTCGCCCGTCAACAGGTTCATCTCAACCTCAAAATTTATTACTAAAGAAAATAAAAACAGAGCACATTGAGCTTTCCCCACCTTTCTGGGATAAAAGATCCGAGCTTCCCCTGGATAGCTCCGAGTCTTGGACGGCTCGGGCTAGACTAAAAAAAACAAACTTGTCTGTTTTCTAACCCTTTAATGTTTTCCGACTGGGATTCTCTTCTTAGTCTTTGTCTGACTGCGGCAGGGCGTAGAGCTGGTTGACAATGAGTATTTCATCACTGATGAGAACAGGAAGATGCTGAAGCTAGCTCAGGATGCCAACACCATCATGGTGGTGCACTTCCATTTAATTTTTCCAAACATCCACTTCCTTTTATTTTTCATTAATCTAAACTTTGTACATGCTACAATGATTGTGCTCTTAAAAATTGGTTGGCAGTTCGACAACAGCATCCCTATCACCGGCCACGCGTACTTACCAGAGACGGTGGGTTGCGTGGTGGTGGACGGCCAGGGCCGCTGCGCTGCTGCCACCTCCACGGGCGGCCTTATGAACAAGATGAGCGGCAGGATTGGGGATACGCCCCTGATCGGTTCTGGCACCTACGCCTGCAATCTCTGTGGGGTTTCCTGCACCGGTGAAGGTGAGGCCATCATAAGGGCGACTCTGGCTCGGGACGTGGCTGCCGTGATGGAGTACAAGGGTCTGGGCCTGCAGGAGGCCGTGGACTTTGTGCTCAAGGAGAAGCTGGATGATGGGGCGGAAGCTGGGATCATTGCTGTGTCAAGGGAAGGGGAAGTGGCATGCGGTTTTAACAGCATCGGGATGTTCAGGGGATTCGCCACAGAGGATGGATTCATGGAGGTTGCCATATGGGACTCAATGAAACAGTAAGGGAAGGTTTGATACTTGTACTAGGTAAAAGCTTAAAGTGCATCATGCGGCAGGAAGCTGTTAGCCTTATCTTACTCATTGCCACAACAAGAAGTTTATTGGCTTGTTCATTTCATAAATGTTTGAAACATTTACTAATAACCACTCAAAGTTAGAATAAGAATAGTATGTGCTAAAAATTTCAAAAAAAAATAGTGTTATTTTTGGTAATTTTTAGGTAAGATACAAATCTAAAAGCAATTCCATTTCGTCAGTCTACAAATATGTAGTCAACAAATATCAGTATCCTCCACACCCACACATCAGATAATGAAGCCGACAGAAAGAAACAAAAAAATAAACACTATCAGCACAAGAACAACCCTTTGGCTTTACATCTACACAAGATGAGAGGATTCATTCCATTATTTCCCCTGATCCGAGATACTTTATTGAATGAACAAAACTGTATTCTTTCTCTGGTAACGCCTCCTTGTGTTGCTGGGACTCGTGGTACTCTTATGCCTGGTAATCTTCTCATGAATGACATTGTAAAGAATCTGCAGCAGCAACTTCCTATGTAAAATTCCATCCATGCACGAGTTGCTAAAAGTATTTTCTGTTTCCAGTACTTGTAATAAAACCTTCTGACAGTTTCTACCTGAATTAACATATACCAATACTTACATTTCCAGTGAAAACAATGTTGCTTTCACGTGACTAGACCTGACTAACCATCAAAATTTGAGTAATGATTGAATCTTATTTTCCTACTCCCAATAGAAAAAGACCTTTTCACTAATTTCACTACTGCTTGGGAAAAAACTCGGGGCAGTGGCCTCCATCAGATATGTAAGAGCAAAATTTTAGGGGATAGACATCTGACCCACCAGAATTTGCTTCACCATCTGTGGTCCCATGACCTTTACTGATCCGTCCGAAACCAAAGGGAAAACAAGAATACTGGACAGCCAATTGGTCTTTTGAGCGAAGAAATCTTCACATCATATTGGGTAGGGGTTGATGGCGAGACCGTGGCCTTATGATGGTCTCATCACTGTGTCTAATCCATTCAGAGAGCCTCCAAGGCTTTTGCCACTTCCATTTGAACTGCAGCATCCACTGGTGATGGCTCCTCTTCCACCTCCACAGTTTCCCTGCTTGCCCCACAGCTGCCATCTTCTTCATGGATAATTGTCCCATGGGGATCATCTGTCACCAAAGTTGAAAATTGTAGTGTTTATTTCTGAAAAGATACATTCTATATTCTAGATTTTTAGAGGAGTTTTTGAAGAAATATTATGGTAATGATGTCCGTGATAAGTGATGTGTTATTTGTGGATTTAGAAACAGGAAAACAGCCAATTCTCTATCCAAAATAGTGATGTGTCAGCCATCCAACCCGCCCTGACCTTTCGTGTGTGGTCTACAAAAGCAGCCAATTCTCTAGCCGATCCGTTTGCAATTCCAGGGGTGTATTTGAGCTGTTTTTGTGCAGGCACAGATATTGGAGATAAGGAACTGCTCATGTCCTCAGCAGAGTGCTTCAATGAATTGTGGGAATTTCCCTATCCAAATAGCCAGCAAGAATACAAGTTTTCAATATCATGCATATACAGTTGAGGAGGCCAACCCTACCTTATTCATGATGTGCAGGTGGTAAGACGAATATAAAAACGAATTACCACAGGTGATGATGCCAATGCAATTGCAACAGCCTGCTCTCTCAACTTCATATCCTTCTCAACCTCATTTCTTCGGCTCTCACTCTCCCGCAATAAGCCCACTAGTTCTCTCAGCTGTTCTTTCATTTCCCTGATCTCCATGTCCTTCTCCAACATATGGCATCTGTAGATTACATACAAGTGTAGTATAATATTAGAATATAAATAATTGCCTTAGTACTAGTAAATGGGAAGGCTAGTAAGCAAGAAAACTGGAAAAAAAAACATTTTAATTTTCCAACTCTCTTCTTTTTTTTCAATACCAATTGCTTCATCGTTCACTGGCAAAAGATGCAAATCAGTCCCCAGAAGATCTATAGAATAATAACTTTTGAAGCGAGTGTAAAGGAAAGTTGAGCTTCTTCAAAATCAGGTACAGCCTTGTAGAAAATAATACTTAATGCTTCCTAGCCAATGAAAGCACCTTGCATCACCCAGAGAACTGAACATGTACTGGAGGAGGTTCTTTGCATCTCCCATTGACCTTAAGTTGTTCCACCGTCCACGGTTCGTAAAACCACGTTCTCGCTCTTCGGCTTCTGACAATTGAGAAGCCATGGCTACTAAAGAATTTGATGAAATGCTTAGCATACTCTCAAGAGAAGATATTCTGGCCATTCTTGCATTTGGAGACATGGAGGATGCCCTAGAAATGTTAGAACTGAGTAAGAACATCAAAGATAGCATTGGGATTTTGGAACAGGGATGAAATATCAAAATGTAAAAGGACCCAGGACAAGTTTTATCACTGTTTACTCCTCCTCTATCAAATGTTTCTCAAATTACGAAGTAGAGGCAAATAAACATTAACTTAAAGACAAATTAGGTGTAGGCTACTAAAAGAAAACAAAGTCTAGGTGTATATTCATAAATGCATGCTTTACCTAGCAAACCCATGCTTCCCTCTGGGTGGACTGAGCCCCTTGCAAGCAAACTCATCCACTTGCTTCAGCACTGCCAACTCGTCTGCCAGTGCAGCTTGACTGCACAGCACCAAGAAATAAGGTCAGGATGAGCTTTTAGAGTGGCAAAATAGTAAATTGATATCATAAATTGCAACAACTGCAAATATTATTGGAGTGTACACTTGGCTCTGTTTCTCATATTCAAAACGAACTTCGTGGACATTGACCATCACTTCAAGCTCGTGGTTAATCCATCTTTGCAAGGACTTCTCATTACTCTGAAAAATCTTATGTTAGATGGATATTGAGCAGGCAATATATTACTAGCCATGAGATTAAGAAAAACGCTCTTTACCTGCCCATTGATTCCATTACCATTGCTCATTACTGGAAGCCAATAAAGGAATCGAAAATTGTTAATGGCTAATTGTTGGGATACAATAAAATGTATTGAAATATAGAACACTATATAACCACAGCTGCTAGAGGAACACCAATTAAATATAGGTAAATTATGTCTGATATACTGTGGAATGCATGAAATACCAGAGTTATCTCGTGTACTAGACTTGCGAGCTTCAAGCAATTCCTTCAGCCTTTTTGTTGCCATTGCAGCCTCTTCCGTCTTTCTTTGAAGAACCTGAAATGAAGTAACTTAGTGGTGTTAAACAATGTCATCATCATCACTGTTTGCCATGTTACAGTACTTTGAAGGTGTTAGATTTTCAATATTCTCAATACGAGTTTTGGGTTATTATAATAATTTTTCATTACTAAGTGAACAATGCATGATAGGCAATATTTTTTTGTGTAGTATTTGAACCTGTATGATGATAGAAGATAGCAAGGACTTTTCACATTTCCTTTCTTTATCAAATAAAACCTTCCTGATAATGAGAGGGTTAACATTTTATTGCGCTCTGCCTTCGTCTAATTGACCAATACTGAGGAATGAGAAGAGGTACCAATTTCTGACGTTGATTCAAGGCCTGCAATTTATGTCTTTCATATTCATTCCTTCTTCCCTCCTTCCGTAGCTGCAGTTTCAGTGAAAAATCAGCAATAAAAAATGGATATAAACCTTGAACAAAAGAGAGCAATTATCACCCAGACCAGACAATAGGATAGATTCATTACATCCAACTTGTGAAAAGAGGCATAACAAGAAAGATGTAAGCTATCAATTCCTAAGCTTGCAGAAAATGAACTTGCACGAGATAACATTTATTATAAGTTTCCAAATCACTATATTCAGCAAAATTCATGTGCTAGGAAAATTCATCATACTAAAAAAGAATCAAAACATGTAAAACTAAAGAGGGACCTGCAGAAGCTCCTTTTCCCTTGAAGCTTTCCACTGCCGGAACTGCTCAGCCTCTTGTTTCATCCTATGTTGTAATTGAACCTGGAAATTTTAACATGTTAAATATCAATGTAAAATAAAATAAAAAAGCGCTTTGTATATGGAAGAACGAGGGCCAATTAAACCTTTTGTGCCTTTATAGACTGAATCTCTTCTTGTAATCTCTTTGCTGATTCATCGCTTTTGTGCTTTTGCTTTAATATTTGGACCTGGTTCTCTTGTTTTTTCTTAAGATCCAAAATCTGCAGGGAAGATCCAGGGTAAACAAAGAAAAAATTACAAGAGAATATCTTATGTTTGTATGGTAAAAACAAATCAGATTATTACCTGAGCCTCGAGCATCTTTAATTTCTGAGTATGCATGTCCTGCATCTTTTGAGTTTGTCCATCCGTATTAGCAGCAAGGCTTTCTACTTCATCCAAAAGCCGATCTCTCTCTTGCTGCAATAGATAATCATGGAGATGTTATCTAGCATCTTAAATCCAATCACTGTAAAGAGTTCACAAGGTTCCCAGAATGTTTCTTCTCATGGGAAATATATGCTTCTATCAGTTCCAAACTGGCTATTGATATTGCTCTATGAACAAGTAATAATCTCTTGGTAACCACAGAAAGAACTTTATGCTGGATGATTTAGTAGTTAAAAAAAAGTAATCTGTAATCACCTGCACAGCTCTTTTTTCATACTCCAATTCCATGACCTTCTTTCCAAAGTGCTGCTTGAGCGCCACTGTATCCAAGCCCCCAAACAGTTTTATCTCAGACTGCTCAAAAGATGCAGTATCAGCTAAAACTACCATTTTTATAAGCAAAAGAGAACATGACACCATGAAAAATACAGATAACATGACAATTGGAACCTTCCAATCAGGACATATGATAATTTTATTTATAAGAAAGTTAACTATAATGAACACTTCATAGAAATCCAGGGTGCAAAAGTGGATAAAAGCTGACTAGGTAGATTTGATCAAGATAGTTTTAATCATGCAGTTATCCATGCTGGAAGAAGAAGACAGAAAATGCATTTATCAATGAGCTTCAAGAGAGAAAAAGTGTTATTTTTCCAGATTCAAAGCAAGTAAAGCAGAAAACCCCCTTAACAGAAGAATAATAACATTGACTTGGTGTAATCAGTCTTCCCAGATCAGATGTGCATCATACCTCCTTTTCCTCTAGTTGTCTATTTAACTCATGCATCTCTTTTTCCATGGATTTCTTTAGCATAGTGTGCTCCCACTCCCTTGTTACTTCATCAATATCCCCCGAATCACCTTTAACAAGTTTGAGACAATTTAAAAAATTCAAAGTTCTCGGATATTTAATAGGAAAAGCTTGAAAACACATGACATCGGCTGTAAAATATATATGACAGATCAAAATGATCCGCCAAGAAAAGAAAATTAGTTATCTATAGTGAGAATCAATTGATACCATCAATTGTTTCAACTATTTGATAATCACATGTCTCCATTCTCTGCATGTCTCTTTTCAGTCCATCACTTTTTACCGAACAGTTATCATCCTAGAAAAATAAAGAAGAGGCCGTGATTGATATGAATATGTTACATACATATCAAACATCTAACAGAAGTATATTCAAAAGGCAGAAAACTGTCAAGTTTATACTTGTGAGTCTGATTCACATTGTTCCTCGGATAAGCATCTACTCTGATACTCACGAAGCTCCCGACACAAATTCTCATTTGCTGTCTCAAGCCAAGCAATTCTTTCTTTGAGAACCTGACCAAGTGAAATAAATTGTTTATAGGGTCAGACCATTGTCATCTCCGAGTTCATGGTGCTTTTATGAAGGCTTCAAATTTCTGCATCTTCTTTGAACGGAAAAGAAAACTGGAAAATAAGAGGCGTAATGAATTCCATAGGGTGAATCTTAATGAATTTTTAATTCTAGTTTCAAGGAAATAAAGGGAATCTGCCACTAAATTAATGTCACTGCTATATAAACACCTGCAGTTCTTCAGAGGATGGCCCACCACGAGCAGAAAGCTCGGCTCGCAAATACTCAAGTTGTTGGCACATCTTTAGCATTTCATTGGATGTAGGATCTCTATTGACCTACTCGACCAAAGGAAAAATCATAGGTTTTTGTCACTCTTCAGAAGACCTCTTTTGTTGCACTTATATGGCTATTAAATTGTTCACCCACAACTTAAAGAAGATTAAATAAGAGACCAATTTACCATATACATACCACAGGCTTATTTTGGATATTACGAGCACGATTTGCATACTTCAATGTGTTCAGTGTCTCCTCAACATTGATGTCAGCAGGACTAATGCAGGCTGGAAAAGTTTCAGATAGTAATAAGTACTCATCAGCATAATAAGTAGAGAAAATACTAATGATTTATTAACGATTTATTGTTGAAAATTCCAATCGATGACATTAAGGTAAAGAGATAGTGTATTACCAATCATCACAGTCCGACTATTACCACCAAGTGAATCCTGAGGCCAGAGAAGGTTAGATAGTAGGATAGCTATTCACCATTTGTAAACTAGGAGATAAGGACAATAACTATTAACATACAAAAGGGAACAAAAATTCTAGGAATAAATTGTCAAAAGAATGTACAGTATTTAATTGGCTATTACAAAAAAATTTATCTGCTGCTTCATAAGCCCTTCTAATTACAAAAGTGCAGAAGGTCAATGGTTTATAAATGTGTAATTAAGATATACTGAAATTTTAGTTCATAATGTCTATTGACATCGGAAAGTCCTGTTAGAGGTGTGAAACATAGTCAAGACCTATGACATGAGTAAGATATTCTCAACAGTTCTCTACCTGCAAAAGCCGGGTAAGTTTACTATCTCGGTAGGGAACATGAACACCTTCCTTGCGCTTTTTCTCATCTCCAAGAGCACTGATGACATTGCCAAGTGCAAGGAGGCCCTTATTGATGTGAACACCTATATGAAATGAAGAAGATAAATAGTAGGAAAAAAATGGAATATGAAGAAGTTGTTTATTTGGCATTTACTCGGAAGTTATCTTAAATAAATGTGTTTCATGATGATAAGAAAGCTCCAGCTACCTTCCTTAAATCGCAAACCATCAGAGCCTGTCCTCTTAGCTCTTTCTGACCCAGCAAGATCTACAAGATGCAATTTAGCACAAAGGTATTCTTCATTCAAACCCTCGGGGCTGCTATCAGCTGGATATACAGGATTGAGCTTCCGCATCTGCTCCATGGTGATGGTAAAGATGGCATGGGAACGGCTAAACAATGGTAATGATAATTCATTAATCTTCATTAGGCATACTTCAGGTTATATTGAAGTAGTAAATGTCCAGCCCTTCATCTACAACATTGAGCTTCTACATAAGCTGTTAATATATGCATTTTAAATATTTTTACTTTGTCGATGCACTGTCTTCCCTTGTTATGGCTAGTTATAGTTATTTAAGACATACCGGCAACTTCTGATACAATATATAGATTTACATGACCCGCAGTCTAAACATGATCATATACAGCATAGAAGAAGCTGGTCTATCATATTTGGGAGAGAGAAATGGAAAGTAACATATTCATCATATAAAAAGTCTGGTTTTATGTAGTTACCTCCAAGGTTTCTACACCCTTATAAAAATGCTCTTCTACGTGTTATACATATATTAAATGGATAGAGGAAAATGTCAGTTACCTCGATTGGTTGTTCATATTTGTGCTTCCAGTAGCCCTGCTCAAGGACCCTTGTTCCAAGCAGGCAGTCATCTCTTTCAGCGAAGAAACACTAACTTCGTTGGACCCTGCTAAGGTAATTACACCGTTGGACGATTCACGAATTTGTATTGGCGGTTTTCCTGGGATTGCTACTTTCCCCAAGTGCACATTCACTATCTCAGATTTGCTCAAACAGGTAGGTTCAAGCAGATCTAGCACCTCTTCTTTCAATATCTTGTAAAATAGAAACTACCGCTCAGTTTTTGTATAACGATGGGCATACTTGGCAGCTGATTATGAAAGAAGACTCTCACATATAAAGTTAAATTGCTACTCGTATAAGTAGTAGGTCATAGCAAATACAAAATGTTTGAGAAAAGAGAGGATGAGCTAACCTCGATAAAGGAAACATGAAGTTGAAACTCAGTCTGCTGACTTAATCTTTCAATCTTACTGAAGAGAGCATCCATGACTTGAGGGATTAGGCCTGTTTGGTAGCCATCCTTAAAGCTAGTCCCCATGGTATATGTTTTACCAGATCCGGTCTACAATGATGCAAGAGTAAAAATTAAAACAGAATAATTCTATAAGTTTAAAGAGATCATGCCAGGCTGAGGAATTGGATTTTGGGATGATTCGCACCTGCCCATAAGCAAGAACAGTGGCATTATAACCTTGGAAAAGGCCATCGATAAGAGGTGCCACACATTCCTCAAACATGGCAGTTGCAGGAGAACCTGTGCTCCCATAGACATTATCAAAAGTGAAGGAGTGTGTGCCAATTTGTACCTGAAACATATGACCATTGATATCACACTCTACCATACAAGAGCATATCTACCAAACTGGAAGGGAAATTTCTTTTTTCTAAAATAATATCTCAACACCAGAATATGGGAGATACACATCATGCCTATACAGTATTTTCAGAAATAACCGAGTGTTTTTCTTTCATTGCTTCCTTTAGTATGATATAGAGGCTCTTGGTTAAGAGGTAAACGTTTATCAAATCTATAACCAGAATTAAAGCAGATCAAATGTAACCAAAAAAATGTCTATCAAATCTATGGTGAAAAGATGCTATCTGTCACTATTGTAGATAGGCGTGACTCTAATTTGTGATCAAAATTTTAATTTAATCCACTCCCATGTGCCCATGCCCGCCATTCAAAGGTTCTATATAGACACGGCATTGTAAATTAACCTATCATTATCCATACATATTGTCTTTAGAAAATGTAGATTACTAGGAAATCCTGCAAAGCTGATCAAAACCAGGAACCCTTTGCCAGACAGTAATCTTTCTGGAACAATTACTCATTTCGGAGGCAAGAAAATTCATTGCCTACATCAGTGTTCTAGAACTCAAGGCTAATGCTACAGAGGCAAAAAGGGCAGTGCTGGTTACTGTTGAACCTTCCCAAGGAGAAAAGGAAATGGAACTTAACGAGAAAATGGGACATCAACTCCCCATCGTTTTTATTTATGCAAAACGTTAAAAAAGTCAAGGCAGCCGGCATGTGTTCAGAAGCAAGGCATGTGTTCAGAGGCAAGGCAAGCGTCCAAAATTCCATTTTCCAAAAGCCTGACAAATATGATCCAAATTAAACAACTGGAACATTTGTTCATCATATTTAAAGTAAGAACAATTCAACGTAGTATACCAACCCTATTTTCTGGTTCCAATACTCCATCCTAATTCAGTGCATTCATCTGAGTCAAACATGCAAAATACCCAACAAATTCCCTGGAAAATGGAGAATTTCTAATAACCCGGAAATTGCAAAATCTAGATCTCACTCTGCGGCAGCTAAACTGAACCGAACCCATGACCACATGGCTAAGAAGAATGGAGGGGTTGAGAGAGAGCGAAACCTGAGGCTTTCCAGGAACGACGGAGACGCAATCCTGACAGCCATGGAGCCTCTCGTCACCAATAAGCGGACGTATGTGGACAGCTACCTTCACGCAGCAATCCTCACCGGAGCCGGCGGATTCCATCCAAGCCAGCGCCCCCAGGTGAAGCGTAGTGCAAGGAAGAATAGTAAGGTGAATGACAAATCAGAGTTTTGTCTCCCCAGGAATAGGAGACGAATCTCAAACTCGAGAGACACACAGAATGAGCATCAGTGAAATGAAGGGGGGAGAACGACCGGAGAGAGAATGTGATGGAGGTGGAAGTAAAAGAACTGACAGAGGGTGGGCTATGGTGGAACTCAGCTACAATGGGATTGAAGAACTGGGGTGGAAAAAAAATGTAAAGCACAGTTCAGCCCGGACACAGAGAGAGATGGGTTATTATTTGTTTCTCAGAAAGAGAAATTGGTAGTGGAGTTGAGGGAAGGAAAGAGGAGGAATGGTACTGCTACTGCAACGGTTAGTTCTATACTTGGTAGGAAGAGGAAGAGGAAGACAGCTACTCTCACTCCCCTTATGCCCAGCAAGTTCAGAGTTTAATTTTTTTTTTTAATATTTTGGCCACCAGCAGGATCCGGATGAAGAAATGTAATAATTATGACTAATTTATGTTAATTATGAGAGTGAATTACTAGTAATATTAATGCAAGATATTCAATCTCATGCATTAATATTAAAGTATATTTATTAATTAATATATATATAGGTATATTTGAATTGAGATACCTAAAATAGATGAATTTAAACGAATAAGATCAATTTAATTTAGATTGAATTATATCAGTAAAAAAATTAATGAATTATAGTCTTATTTTTTAATTTTTATTATTAAATTAAACCATTCATTGGTAAGCTAAATATATATAGAAATATTATATTAGAAAATAATCATAATATATATGCATAAAATTCTTAATATTTGATTAATTTTATCAATATTTTGATATTATTTATTTATTAATTTAACAGTTTTATAAATTAAAAATATTATTAGGTATTACATCTATTATCATAGAATATAACTTCTAAATAAATAATTAATAAATTTGAAATGTAAAAAATTAAAATAAATCATACTTAAAAAGTCAGTAAAATAAATATTGGAAAATACAATTTATAACTTTCTCACTATATGAAATTCTAAATATAATAAAGGAAGATAAGGAAATTACTCCAAGATACTCTACTTATATTCTTAATTACTAATATTGATAATATCTGAAAGGCAATCATAGATGGCATAGCCTAGTCCAAACCAGAAGAAATTGTGTGAATTGAGAATTTGTACACCTTTTTCTATGTAAATTGACAAAAATTGATATGTTCTTGCATGGCACTCTTCCCCATCTTGCTATTTGGAAGGGGATGGATCACAAGCCTAGTCCAAACAAGAAGAAATTCACGAGGAGTTGGTCCAGTCCTTTTTCCACTTTCCTTGTTTTTTCAGAAACAGAATTCATTCATGTGATTATTAGTTGGTATGTCAGATCCAATCAACTAATTAATAATACAGGCTTTAGCTTTGATGAGAGACTACTATCTATCCTCAATATGGGTAGTCATCCTCCACCACTTTTTTATCCAATTTAAAAGCTTGGCAGTGTTCCAAGCTTGTTTAGTTCTTTCCTAGACCGTATTAAGGAGCAGTGCCCTGCAATTACTAGAAGTTGTTTTTCATTAATGGAATTGCTAAAGCTGCCAGAAGCACCAGCTCATCCCTTGACTCTGTTGTTTGGAATTTATTGACCCCCCCCCTCTCTCTCTCTCTCTCTAGTAGGGTCCATTCCACTTTAATTTTGGTGTCTGACACTTAGCATCTTCGTATTATTGTAAATTACAAGTCCCGTGTGTGTAGATCTCTGTCTCTCCATGTCTCTGTTTCAATGAGATTGTCCTGGACGGACGAGGTCTGGGAACTTTACATTCAATACGCATATATTGGATTTTTTGGTTCTATCTAAGCGAATGAGTGCAGTGGGGACCCAATTAATGGAGCCATGGCCTCATTGCCTTAAATGGCTTGAATTTCCACGGGTTAGCCTTGGAATTTGGATAGTAGAGCCACGCAATATAATTGGAATAAATCCATGGAATGGCACCTCCAGAGATCTCCTCGTGTGCCTTTTTAGCACGAGATGCCTGCCTGCAGTTTATCTAGCTAACTGACTATAATTCAATTGGACCCATGTAGAAGGTAAGTTCAATGATTGCTTTGCAGGTCCTTGAGCAGTGGGGGCTAAAGCTTGAATTGAATGAAGTGTTGATCTGAAAGGTAATACTGATATGCTGATCGATCATGATCATGGCCATGGCCATGCCAACGAATGAATGTTCACGTCATCAAAGTCACGTGTTTTTGTTTTGGAGTTTTTTTGCTTTGTCCATAGACTTGATCTACCTTTCTCTGATATGGTTCTTTGAAGTGCAAGCTAAGGGATCCAGGATCAGTACTGGCTAGAAGATGGGTTCATGATCCTGCCTGCCTGCAGAAAGCCAAATATTCCCCCATGTTCACAAATCAGCTCCTTGAGTAAGAAGGAAGGAAGCGGTGATGTGTTGAGATGAGATGCTGCAGAGCATAATATTGGCAAGAAAGAGCTGTTTTGCACACAAGAGGTAAAAAAAAAGAAAAGAAGTGGTGAAGTTCCTTCCCCTCGACACCAAGTCTCCTTTTCCTTGAACGGGCAACCACTACACTATGGGTCCCTTCCCCTTCATGGATATCCTTGGTCACAAGGCCGGTTTGTCTCCTCCCTTACATCTATCATTTTTTTGTTCAAATAAATGGGGTTTACATATAGATATATAGCAAATGTACTGGTAGCTCCTCCAAGACTGTCAAAACAGATAGTTCTTAAATGCAGAGTATTTGCTGTGTTATAATGTGTGCAGGGTGTGAGGGGAGGTGGTTATTTCCTAGATATATAGCAAATGTGTTGACTGTAGTGTGTTTTAGTAAGTTGAATGAATGACTTTTCCTTCCTCTCTGCAATTGGAATGCAAAAAGACTGCTCAACTGCAAAAGGAAAGTAGTCTGAAACCCTATTCTCCATTGGCTCCCACGAGGACCAAGTTGAAACCCGTTTGTTGGAGTGACGTGGGGGTAAAATGAATTAATTGGTTATGTTGTTGGAATGATGTGTTCTGCTTACCAAGAAAGAGGTGTGCATTTCTTTGTTGTTGTTACTCTCTGGGTGAAGTGAAGGAAGAAAAGTGGATAATAGATCATAAGTTTAATTAGTTGTTAAACACCACCTCCCTTTTCAACCGGCTTAACTACAAAAGAGTTAGGAGAGTGGTCCTCCCTTGAGCTACTCTACTCGGATGGGGGACCGTCGGAGAGTGGTCGACCTAGACCGGGGACCGGTCACCCTCGTGGCGGTCCCCCATTTGAGCAGCCTTGCCTTGGGGACTGTGCCCCCAGCTTTTAGATTAGACTAATTAATTAATCATCCATGAGAACATTCTAGTGTTGGGCTTAATGTGGGGGTCCATAGACATATCACATGATTTAGGAAAAATGGGGAATCAACTTGCAAAGAATGGGAGCCACCTCATGCTCAAATGAAGAGGGAGGGACATGCAATGCATGCGCGCCCATGGGAGCCACCTCATGCTCGGCAAACGTTCATATTGCGTCCCACCGTGGTGTACTATTTTAGCCCAAATGATCCGCTTGCTCTATCAAAATGGGACCCCCTTCAACACCAGGCCGGTACGTGTTGCATTCGGGATCGAAGGGTATTGCTATTTCATTTTTTATGTTATGGACCTCTGGCAATAAGATACGGTACAAACCCATATATTGGGCCTATGGCCCGTCCATTTTTATTTCTTAATATTATAAAATTATTCTCTTATAAATATTTATATTGTTCGGCGAAGTGGATTTCACGGTGAAGAATTAGAAACACGTGATTTTTTTTGCACAAAGAAACACGTGATTCTTTTGCACAAAGACTTCCAACACTTAATTATTACGGTATATGTATATATAATCATGGAGTCATCGTCAGTAGTATACGATTTGGGTGACCGACTTGCAACGTCACCCAGGGTTGCAATTGCGTGGACGGAAAGTCGTTGGCCACGACCGACTCGCTAATCTGCCTCCACACGTTAACTTCCCCTCTTTCAATTCAACTATTTGGACTTATATGTATGTATTGTATGGATGTGACCTCCTCCCTCCCCTAGAATCCACTAAATTTATAATATTCAATATCTTAATAATGGTGTGATGATTGATGATAATGGAGAATAAATTAAATGGCGTAAATAAATTTATTCAGTAAAAGCTATCAAGAGAGTGCTGGGGGAGTGTATGTCGGCCCTCTTTGTACTTATCCTCTCCCGAAGATCAACGTGGCCGCCGCCCCCTATCGACAGTCTACCTGCAGCCAAATCAGACAATTCCTCCTCCCCCTCTTCATTGGGTATGTATATAAAACCCAACCACTCCATCCTCTTCCAAAGCTTTCATTTTCCATTCGAATTACTGGGATCAATCCAATCTCTCATCTCCCTCCTGTCTTTTGTCAGTTTCAAAACTATAATATGGAGACTAGCTGCTACCGTGGCATGGGAGGAGGTGCAAACAAGCGGAAGAGGCCGCTGGCGCCCCCAACGGTCGGGCAGGAAAAGGTGTATAGGGGCATAAGGATGCGGAAGTGGGGGAAATGGGTGGCAGAGATTCGGGAGCCAAACAAACGGTCCCGCATCTGGCTGGGTTCATACACCACGGCGGTGGCAGCTGCCAGGGCCTATGACATCGCCGTCTTCTACCTCCGGGGGCCCACAGCCAGGCTCAACTTCCCGGACTTAGTCCTCCGGGAGGAGGAGGCTGGCGACCGTCTCAGGGAGGTCTCGGCCGACTCTATCAGGAAGAAGGCGGCCGAGGTCGGGGCTCGGGTCGACGCCTTGCAGCAGATCAACAAGCAGCGGCTCCACCACAACCACCGCGAGACGAGCCCTACACGGGTCCTGGAGAAGCCAGACCTCAACGAGTACCCCAAATCCGAGGACGACGAAGATTATTAGACCTTTGATGGGCAGTTCAGTTATATATAAGCATTTATGCAGGATATTCATATACATGCTAATATTGCCATATGTCTAGAGGATATATTGTATAGAGCTAGCTAGAGCATGCTGTATATTTCTTGGCACAGTACACACAGATGGATCATTCCATGGAGTACATGTAATATTTCTTGGAGGAAGATGGGGATTCCACGAAACAAGCTCGTGGCACGAAGGTTTCTTTCATGAAAAACTTCTCTTGCTTTTTGCAGGGGTTTGTGGGTTGTTTGTTCTTTGTTTGTTTGATATATGATCAAGGGTTGAAATGCTCTCAAGTTCTATAGGAAAAAGATGATATTACATTACTCTTACCATACTTGGATCGATCGCCACCGCTTCTCTAATCTTCTGCGTTTGTACTTTGTGAAAACAAGTAGTCCACTTGGACAGCGATATAATCTCATGCCGACTGTGGTGATGGGCCCGTCAAAGACGTTTGTTTGTTTGTTTTTTTTTACCTGATATGAACGGAGGATCAGTGGTACACTCCCTGCCGGCGGGGGAGAACAGCTCAATCCGATAACGATGACCGGTACCGTCGGGTTTCCGGTGGGATCCTCATGGTGAAGGGATAAGGTTAAATTCATGCATCTGTATGATTATGGGCATGGGCCCCAACTGGACAATAATGCATCTTTCCTCCTTTATGTCGCCAACTCTAAGAACTCATGGGCGATGTGTGGTTTTATAGATATATTGAATCAGGGCAAGGACAGCAGGGGGGTGTCGCAGTCATGGATGTGGGATGTCTCCTAATTTGTCTGCCACTGAATGGGTGTTTATCAAAAACAAGTACATAGACCAAGTAATTGCAGAGCCACGTTAGATTAGATTTATGTGTATGGGTCGAAGCAGGCGGGAGAGGGACCCCATACAATGCCAGCTTGATCATGATATGTGCAGCTTTGCCAGCTGGTGTCAAATCAAGGAAGATGCTCACATGAGATAAGATAGATGTGATATCTGCCAGTACAAAATCCGAGAACCCATATTTCCCTCGCGGCCCAAATCCGAATGAATGTTCATTGACAGATAGACAGGTCCATAGATGCACGAATGATCCTTCACTGGGCTCATCGACTTTAGCCCACTGGTTCGGTAGCAAAGGCAGCAACCAGCTGTCCTGGACTACGAGCCTTCCGCCCTCTCCCTCGCCGCCAGCGGCGGCTACTGCGAGCGTCTCCGCCCCCTTGGGCCTAAGCTCTCTTCCGTCCCGGAGTCCACTTATGACCCCCTCCTTCCTGCCTGTAGCATCTTTCGATCTGAAGGGCTTCATCGGATTGCACCGCAGATCCCCTGGCAGCACTGGTGCCAAGAGAAGCTCTCCTCCGGTAAGGACAAACTCGTACCTCGTTGTAGACCTACGTACAGGTGGAGACACAGTCACACCCCCCCGAGGGACATGCTGGAACCCTACGCAGGAGCAGATAGGGATACTGGAAACGCTGTACGGTGGTGGCATGCGCACGCCGGACGCGCAGCAGATAGAGCAGATAACAGCGCAGCTCAGGAATTACGGTAAGATCGAGGGGAAGAATGTGTTCTACTGGTTCCAGAACCACAAGGCTCGGGAACGGCAGAAGCAGAAGCGCAACAACCTCAGACTCGACCGACGTTGTTGTCTCAGCAGCCCCACATGTGATAGTAATACTACCCTTTTGATGATGACACCGGTGTGGCATTGGACCGTAGTAGTCCGGTTGTAGACTTTTTTCCATAGTCTCTTCTGATCATACCATAGAATGATAGAAACATTTTGCAGCCAATCAGGCTTCCGTACGACCTTGAATTATCACAGATAATGAACATTTCAGATTTGTTCTTGTCCCATGATCAAGGGTTTTCAACAGCCTCCCCAGGAGGGTCTCCCCCATAAGCCTAAATACTTGGATGAATACAATACTCCATCTTCCCAGATGAGAGAAGGTTGCTTGCTTCTGTCAAATTTGCACTTGCATCCACACAATATCTCAAACAGTGCAACATGACACTTGGATGCAAAGTACCTAAACTACTTCAGCAGTTTTCATACCGGCCATGGAGAAATTCTCACATGGGATGGGACATTAGTTGCATCAAGCAAGCAAGGACAATGTATATACTTGAATTCAATATGACAAATTAAAATAGTACACTTCATTTATACCAAACTATATAGGAAATTTCTAGTTCATTAAATATGAATGTTAGGTAGTTGAAGGACAATCTTTCACTTCTCAATCATGTGATAATTACTCCTCCAACTTGCTTCTGTTTGATGGGTCCTTTCTGCCTACCCTATATAATTATTATTATTTTATCGTCTCCCAGCAATCAAGTACTCCTTATTCTTCACCCAAGTGAACCTTCCAGGCTTTGGGTATTGTGTTAAACCAACTTATGTTGCTGCCTTGGCCAGCTAGGGTCCATGTACGTATATCAATAGATGATAAGCTCTACTTTCCATCTCTGCACTCCACTCCAGTGTCATTCAATGAATGTTCTCTCTCTATTTTCTGGGACATGGTTTCATAATGTATTTATAGGATTCATTGGATGTTTTTTTTTATAAATGATTTATTGGGTGGGAAGAAGAGAGCAAATTAAGATATGTGCCCCCTTTACTTTGTGTTTCGAGTTTTGAATTAAGAATATAGAATTTCAGTCAAGAAAAAAAAATTAAAATTTAAGCGTGTGGAATCAAGCTATATATATAAAGTGGGGGCTGGTATAGGTGAGTTGATGGAGAGAATAGCGGGTTCCTTTTTATGGCAATCATATTCATGCCTCTCAATGTTTCAAGGAAGGAAGTGATCCGTAAAAGTAGACAAGTGGGATTTGGAGAAGGTAAGTAGGTGGGTGGCTCGCAGCAGATGAGAGGAGAGAAAGAACCATTCTCATTGTCATTTTCATGTTAATTAGATTTCTTTTCACCCACAGCTGAAAATATGGCTTCGTATGCTTCGGGCCGTGTTTACCGTCCGTAATAGACCATCGCTGCGTTATGCTCTCTACCACCCATTGGAGGTAGGAACTGCTGCCTCTTTGAGCTGCATGCCCATCACCCCTTTAGCCAGCCATAAGACTCAATACGTGACATCCATTCATCTCTCTCTACCCTTCTCTCTCTTCTCTCTCTCTCCCGGTGTGATTACTTCGTAAATTTCACAGAGTTGCCCTCTTTAATCCCTTTCCTTGTTCCTGCACTTCAATGCCCATCTTCTCATATTCTCTGCCCAATTGCCTCATCTTCCCTTTTTATATCCCAACCTCTTTCGTTTGTGGGAGCTGTGGTTTGTGCCTGCCTGTATTGTTGTGCTTCATGAGATAGTGAAGGAAAGTACAGCAGAGACGTCCTGTGGCCTCTGGTTTCGTGACCCATTTCTCCGATCGGCTAGATTGGTTCATTATAATCTCCAAGGTGGGATTTTGGACTCATTCTTCTTGTTCTAAGCTTATCTTGATGATCGCCCGCTGGCTGTTACTGATGCTTTGTTGTGTTTTCTTTTTAAATGCGCCCTCTTGATTTTTCCAAGCTTGGCTGATTTTTTACCAGGAGCAGAGACATTGTGGATAGGCTGCTGGTTTGTCTTTGTTGGAAGATTTTCGCCATTTGTAAAAGAACTTTAAGCCTCATTTCTGGGTTTGGACTATGGGTATGGGGAGTTTATTCATCCGACATAGTAGAGTTACTTTTGATTCTGCAATGGGTCTTTTTCCAGATAAAATCTTTCCTCTGTGTGTGTAATTGTGGATGCTGCCTTGTGTGCTGTGTGATGGTGATGCAGTCATTTCTATTCCAGTTTGTGCTTCAGTAGTTCTTTCCTGATTTCCACGGTACAAGTGCTGTAAGCCATCTCAGTTGTTATTGCCTCTGGCATTATGTGATTTGGCTTTCTTGTTTTCTGATAAAGTAAATTTTGGTATATGGTAATAGCTTCTTATTTCATTTGAACCATCCTATCATGCTAGTTTGGTTTTAAGAAACTTTGAAGGTTTTGCAATTATCTTTATCTAACTCTTTCAGCTGTCTCTTCTTTTCATCACATTGCAGTGACATTTTTACTCCAATCTAGCAATCCATCCTAAATCTGTTTGAGCATCGCAATGCAAGGCCACAGGGCAACAGTTGCTTCATTGTCTGATCTTTTTGACCTTGAACATGGAGCTTCATCAAGCAACCCTACCATTGAATGGAATAATCTACCAGATCACCATGACTCTGAGGGCCTTCTTCCACCTAGTAATGGCCTTGGATTAAGGAATGATCGTTTGTTTGGTGATCAAGGCCACCACCTGACGAACAATACCATCTTCTCAATAGGTCAAAGTTCCAGTTCAAGATCAACCCCGCGGAACCTTGATATTTCAAGCTCGTTCATTCATGGGAGCGAAGGTTCTCTTCAAGTAGAGTCTAATTCACTAAAACCCAGCGCGTCAAACAATCAAAGGATTAGTTCTCCCAACAGCTCTGTGCCAGAACCTTCTGTTGGTATTTCTACAAGCCAACTGAATCATGGGGAGGATGGGGGTAGTGGTTATCGTGGTTCACTAGATGGTCGATGCGTCCCATGTAAGAGAAAATCTTTTGAAGAGCATGTTGGTCCATCTTCAGTGGTTAGGAGTTCTAGCTATGATGAGGATGCAGAGAATAGTATTTATCCAGATGCTTCTTTGAATACTGATAGTGTAGGTAGTGGTAATTCATTGATATCTGAACAAACAGAACCAAATCTTCTGTTAGGGGCGAGAGGAACATCCCGAAGTTCAGAAAGGTTATCAAGAAGCTTCCGGTCAAGAAGTTTGCACCATTCAGATTCCACGGTTGCTCCAGAACTACTTAGATCTGATTTTGGGTTGCTTTTGAGTCGTCAATTTCTATCAGGTGACATAAATGCTCAAGTTCAGTCTCCTGAACTTAATGTTCCTGCTTTTCTGCTGTCTGGGCCTCACCGAGCTTCTCCTGCAGGGCCTGAGATTTCAAGGGGAATTGCAGTTAGCAGTTCAAGAAATACATTAGAAAATCATCCTATTTTTGCTCCTTCCACTGACTCGAGATTTCTCGGTCAGAGTATGAGTTTAAGTGGTGGGAGTATTCGTATACCAAGAAACATCAGTCCTTTGCAAACCGGTGCCAGCACGACAATCCACCCTGGGCAATTGTCAGACTATGTCCGGATGTCTCTGTCTGCTGTTGATTCTGAGCGTGGAGGAGGCCAGATCAGCTACTCCTCTGTGGCTTCTGGCCCTTCAGCCTCATCACAAAGCATCATACTATCATCAACAAATGGTAATACTAATAATCATGCCCGCCATTCATTGCCCCTCAGACCGTCTTATAGGTTGGAGAGGCAGGGTGATGAAGGTGTGCTTGGGCTCCCCTACTCCCTACGGGCTTTTGCTACAGCTGGTGAAGGGAGAAGAAGATTTGCATCAGAGGTTTGTGTTGAACTATCATATGTTTTTTTTTGTTGACACAAATCTTAAACTAAAACCTGGTAACTTAGAGTTGCCTCTGTCTGATTTTTGCTTGTGGAGAACCCTTTTGGGAGCCAACATCTTGTCAATGAAACTATATAAGTTGTTCAGAGTAATTGGTTATAAGTATATACATCTACTAGAAATATAGGCTATAGGGAAAAAAAACTTCTTGGTACAGTTGGTAGAAGAGTAAAAGGCCATTCTAGTTTTTATCATGCATCTGCGGTCTTTCTTCTGGGAAAACATTTTGGTTCTGTCCTTTAAATTCTACCATGGACAATTTATTTATTTATCTCTGTTTATAGTGTGTACACTTTGGTTTTGATAACTCATTGCATCCCATCCCTACATGGAACAGATACGGAATTTTTTGGAAATGATGCATCGAGGGCATGGCTTGCGTGTTGAGGTTAGATGCTTGTGACTACAATTTCTATATTTGCAGTTTGCATTTACTGAAGTCAGTTCAGAAGAATCTTGCTGACTTACACAGTGATTTAGTAATATTTTTACAGGCACAGTATCTAGCGATTGTGTATGGTGCTACTAGATACTTATATTCCTGATATTTCTAGGTTCTGGATTATAGGTCTTAGTATTTCTTAGAGCATAAGTGGTAGGCGTTGGTTTTTCATACCCTTAACACTCCTCAGTCTTGATGGTAATCAGTAGTGAAGTAGAGGTACATTGACAGAGATGCAATGAGAGAACATTGGAAAGGCAGTGGTAAAATTTTAGGGAAGTATAATGTAATTCTGAATTTCTGTGTCGTTTCTGCTGACTGATTTGAATATATTTTAATGATACCTTTTAATCTAATGTATACACTTAATCTTATACTATAGGATTTTATGATACTTGATCAATCAATATTACTTGGTGTAGCCGATGCTCATGATCGGCATAGGGACATGCGGCTTGATGTTGATAACATGTCCTATGAGGTAAATCCATGAAATTTTAGCCATATTCCACCAATTTTTGTGGCACACCAAGGATGAATCTTCTTTTAATTCCCTTTGTGCTTATATAATTTTAGGAGTTGCTGGCACTGGAAGAACGCATGGGCAATGTCAGTACTGGTTTGAGTGAGGAAACTATATTAGCACGATTGAAGCAAGGGAAATATGTAATTGCAATTGATATTCCATGGCAGACTGAACCTTGCTGCATTTGCCAGGTAGGAATGAAGTCGAATTTTATTGGGATTATTGGGTCATGTGATAATGGATTCTTGGTATCAATGACAGAAAACCCTTTCATATCAGAGATATAGTTGAAGAAGATTAGTTGTAAATATCCTCAAAAGATTATCCATGATATCTAGAAATCTATTATTTGGATTTCACATGATAATGAAAATGAAGGTGAAGGTTTTACTAAATAAAATAAAACCATTTTCAGACTAAAACTTCTGAAGATGCTATATCTTCCCTATGTGTATTATATAAATGATATGCTTGTAAATTAGAAAACAGTTTGATGTGTGGCTTTGTTGAAATACCCAGAGTAGCTTTTCTGTTTTCCATATCTTGAATATTATGGAGAGGTAATCGGTGAAGTGCAGAACTTAAGAATATGTTTTTTTTTTCTGTGGAATCATACAACTCTTTTATTTGTCTTTTAGAAAGAATGAAAATAATGAAAGTTGGAAGGTAAATTTTCAAAAAAAAGGTAAATAGGAAGTTAGCCATGTTGATCAGATGCATTTGTGACCAAGAAGTGTTGTCAATATTCAGCTTCAGAAGATGAAATTTTCAAACAAAACAACAGTTTCATGATTTAATTATTTAAAGTTGTTTCAAAGGAAATATCTTCATACATTCTTTGTTTCTGCTATGATGCACACAGGAGGACTATAATGATGGAGAAGATCTAGGAATCCTAGAATGTGGGCATGACTTCCATAAGGATTGTATCAAGCAGTGGCTGATGAACAAGAACTTGTGCCCCATATGTAAAACAGCAGGCCTTACTACATAAATAAGCAGTTCAATTTCTCCTGCATTCTCATCTTGATCCATAGGTACCCACTTGCCCAATTAGGCATTTCCCTCTGAAGGTCTACTTGAGAGATCTCTCTTTTTTGAAGGTGGCATTTCTTCAAGTATTTCAGACAACAGCTTCAAGACTTTATTTTGTGATAAAAAATATTCAATTTACAGGCGTTTCTTTACTAGTGGCCTTAGTTTGGCCATATGGATGGATGCTGGGATAAAATGCTTGAAGTAGCACCATTGAAATTAGTTGAAGATATTTGTTTTGTCAATGAGATAAATACAGCTTATTCTGCCTATGCATGTATCTTGTCAGTGTTTGTTTACCCATTTAGGTTTTATTTATCCATCAAATATGAAATCATATGAGATAGCCATGAAGTGCAGCTTGTCTTCTTCTAACTATGAGTTTGTAAGTGTTCCATGTGCATGATGAATAATAATAGCCTTCATAATAAGTTGACAGTGTCTGAAATGAAACTTAAGGAAATAAGTACGTGCATGAAATGGCTTATGATAGAACACGTTGTCATTCATTTCCCCAGGATTTTTCTGATCTTCTCAGTAAATGCAATTCTTACTGAAGCGCTGCCACGCCACAGCACAAAAAGTTGCTTCAACTTGTATCCTCGTTCAATCACCACTTGTGATAGTGCAAAAAACATTACCACTTGTGAGCGTAATGTCACTACTGAATCTTAATCTCATCGACAGGTAGAAGATAATCAATGGTAGCTGCACTGAAAACTTTACTCGATCTTCTTCCTCTGGTGGTGTAAGACATTAGAGGCAAGCAGAGCTTGCTGGGCCTGTGCTGTTTTTAGGGAAGGAGTATAAGAGCATGATGTGTGGGAGATAAAAAGATAGAAGAAAGATGGCTCTTTAGATTCTCTTTTTTCTTTTGGCTTAGTGAAGGTGGAGAAGATTGGAGCACTTTCTTCCCCACAAATCATGCCCTTGAAAGTGATGACAAAGGTGAAAGCAATATATGCTTATCCCATGATCATGCAACTTATCTCACTCACTCACTCTATTTTATCAAACTATTAGCATAACCTGGTGACCCGTATCTTCTCCTTGCACAAACGATGGATTATTCAAATATTTAAATGCTTTTGGACAGAGTCTAACAATCTCATGAATCATGAATCATGCTACTAGCTCGGATGGAAGGGTTGATGAGAGAGCTCTCTTTTTACAGTCTGAAGTTTTATGAATTCCAGGATGAACCCCCATTCGTGATCCTTTCCTTTATATTAAAGCTGGATCCAATATATTGCTGGTCAGGGCCTTTATCGATATTCCGATCCCCCTCAGTCTGGCTCACCCTCAATTCAATTCCACCACTTTTGTCTGAAAAGTGAACCAAACTGTAAAGCTATATAAATAAAAGATACTATCCACTTTATCACATTTTTCAGATTAACCATTCACATCTTTTCCTTTTTCTCTGCAAGTGGGAAGTGGTCTTTTACCAGTACTACAGTTTAGATCATCTGTGAGAATGTGACCCTAACTTCTCACTGTTTCTTCATGCATATATATGCCTATGTATATATTACAGAAAAGATGAGTTTTTTTATTAACCTAATAAATTAGACTAGTTGATGACTGAGGTAAAAATAACTAAAACTCTTATTAGCCAAGATTTTTCTGCAAACTATTGAGCCATCTGATTATTGGCCTTCTGCCATTCTTCTTTCTTCTGCAAGGGTTTGATCCAAGATCTATCATTATTTTCTTTCATTTATTCCCCAGAGAGTTTGTACCTATTCTGTCAGAGCAGTATTCATTCCCTTCTCCTGATCCCCAAATATACTGAATCTCTGCTACAATCTAAACGGTGGAAGTGATCAGTTTATCTTCAAAGGTGAACAGTTCTGATAAAACTTGACCTATGCAATTGCTTTTGCATACTGATGATCATTGGATAAGTAACAACAATATATATGTCGTGATCTATATCAGAAACAGAGTTTCCATCATGTGAAGTATTCTCCATGTTTATGCTATGCCATATCCGCTTTATAAATCCACCATCATCATGACCACTGTTCCAGAATCTCTTAAAGTCCCTCCAGTTTCTGTATGGAAGACATTACAATAGTGGAGATGCATCCCCCTTCCCTAGCCCCCACACGACACATGTTCTCCATCCTTTGTTTTTTTTTCCTTTTTACAAACACATATATAAACTTCATGAAGAACCAATTTTCATTTTTAACTATTGGTTAACTATCTTTTCAAGGGAAAGATCATCAACACCAATGCCCAAAGCAGATAAGATAAGGTGATCTTATATTGGTGCTGTTTACCTTGTTTATTCTATAAAATCCCAACTTACAAACTTTTGCCACTATATATGTTGAGTTTGAGGAGTTTTCATACTCAACCATCCTCCAAGGTGTCTCTCGGCCTTCTCTTGGGTTTCATCTTTAAGTAATTTGATCACAAAAGATTTATCAAAGGAAGTGTGTGCCTATAAGATAGTCTAAGATTCCATCCTTAAACTGTTGATCACAACTTGTTTATCAAAGGGCGCGCTCGTATTCTCTTGGGGTTTTGAGGCTTTACCAATTGGTCATAGCTGGCCATAGCACCATGTATCCATTCTCCCTTACATGCTTGATATCTTCATATTTCATGTAACTTGCGTGCTTCACATTCTGATGCCCTGTCAAGGTCGTACTATATCTTTATATCTTTCATCCTGATACGCCACAACTTCTCAATCCAACCTTTCCATCCACATCTTCCATACCAATCTTAAACTTGGCTCTAATATCAATTCTTGTGTTTAAGCTCATATCAAGCCATCAAAACCTCTTTGAGATTGGAGTGAGATTGTAAATTATGAAATATTTCAATCTCATACTCAAACACTAGTTATACCTTAAAAAAATAACTTAAATCTAAAATATATATTAGATATAGTGTTATAATATATCCTTTTTACTCTTAAAATAAACTCACATTAATCTATTAAATTTAATTTAAAATCCCTAAAATAAGAAGATTAATAGGATATATTTCTCTCGTTTTCAATAATAAATATAATAATAAATTTAATATTATCGAGTATAATAATATTTAAATTATTTTATCCCCAATTATTTATTTATAAACATGTAAATACATTTGCACATAAATTAATTAATTGTTTAACTTATCTTATCCAACACTCTAAAAACCATAACATATAATTTAACAATTTTTCAATGTAAGAGCCCATAATTCATAAATCCTCCCATTTTCTGCTTCTGAAATATTATAAATATTGTGCGGGAATTATATTCAACAATCGTTAGATTACCCCGGTTGATTGAATCTAAATTGGTGGTTTTTTCCGAGTAATATTCCTTATGGTAGTTGACCCGGGATATACGTGTACTTTATTAACCTACACTCCCTACGCTTCTGTCAATGGGCTAGTTTCACACATTTATAACATAAATTGATAAGTATTTTATATTTAGAAAATTACCCATTATAATTTTAATATTAGGTAATTTCTTATTTTGGTGGGTGATCGAAAATTATCCACATTTATTAAATCTCTAATCTTATATCGAAGTTTTTATCAATTGATTTCCATAAGATATAATCGAGTATAAATTTAAATACCCACAAGTTTTACCCATTAAATTTCGTAAAATATATCCATTAAATTTCGTAAAATATAGTGAAATTAATGCATAAATTTAAATCAATATAGTGAAGTATTTAATATCAATTTGATTTAAATTTTTGTTTTCATCTCATTTCTTTTATTAAACAAAAACTATCTTTTATTAATATCTGAAATTTGTGTTTAGTGTAAATTTCAAATAAAAATTTATTGGTTGACATTAATATTTTTACCATTTTAATATTTTTAATGTTCACTTAAAAATATCTTTTATCATTACTCAGCTAATTTTTTTTAATGAGATCACTTAATCTATTAAACGAACATTTTTAATAAGTGTGGTACAACAATGTTAAGAGTGGTTACTTGTTCCGAAATTTACTGTCTAACTATACTTTTTCAATTCTGTTGATTCTATATGTCTGCGATTCTGTCCGTGTGCAATCTTGTAGGCGTACTACATCACTGTGCAAAATTGTACTAGTTAGTTAATTCGTAAATATTCACCGTAACTCTACTTACATAATGGAGCGATCGAAATTAAACTGAGGCTGTGTTGGCATTTAGGTGACTCTACACTGTGATGAAAATAAACAAATGGGACCAACTAACAACATAACAACATGCTACACTAAAATATTTTAAGGGGTAGCTATTGGTCAAAGACAAAAGATTGTGGATCCTATATTCACCTATGTATTGTGATTTTAAAAATAAGCGGAGGTTTAAGCCATCCGTACAATAAATTACACTTGTGAAAGGCTGACAATTCACTGGATTGTACGAAGGGTTCAAGAAAGCAATCCAAATCAAAAGTTAAAACTCTTGCAATGGTGAAAACGGAATTATAAGTAACATTCGTACAAAATACAAAGGCTTGAATACAGATAAGGCGTATGGGTAGCTTTTGGGGATAGTAGGAGTGGCATCCGAACTCCCGGGAAGTCTCGGGGAACGAAATTGTGAGTAACTCTAAGGATTGAGCAAAAACTAGTTTAAATATTTTCGAAACAAGTCAGATATTACAATATATCACAATCTTAGTATTTGTGTGAGTGAAAATCTTTTTACATTGGTTTGATGCGAGCCTGGTTTTATAAAAGACATATGGAACGTTGTTGATGTTGACGGTTAATGATCCAATCAAAATCCATGACTCATCATATTTGTGCAGATATTCTTAAGAGTGAACATGCAATCTCGGACGCTGTTCATAGATGAGATATCTGCCTCACAATAGCCCAAAGGAAGTGGAATACCTAAAAGTAATGAGAGAGAAAGCTTCTCTCTTTATATCTCTAGAGATAAAAAGAACCACACAAACACGCAGGCAGAGACACACTTTTTGGCTGATATGACACAAAAGAATGGAGCTCAGCTCCTTTAAAAATGGCATTTTCTCAGCTGCCCATATTTAGGTGACAATAGCTTACCCATCATTTCTATTTCCACCGCTCTCCATTATCACCAAACCAAACTTGAATAGGATCACCATATTCTTGGTTACTTTTTTCAAATGCCAAGACATATGACTAGCTTGATCATCCTGTGTGTTGATCCTAAGTCATAAAAATCACGGTGACTAAGCATCAAAGCACTCGCAGAAGGGATAGTGGAGTTGTTGGGCTCTCCATTGTCGGCCATAGGAAGCACGCCCATCTCTCTATCGTCTTTTTATGTATTATGATGCATCTTCTTATGAATAAGATACCGTACGTACACAAATCACATCATATTATTTGAAATATATTTTAAGTAGACGTTGAAGGTTCAACGGACATCATCAGTTGCTTCTATTCCTTTCTCTTATTTCGTTAATACTGCCCAAGAAAGAGGCACAAAAAATCAATGGAACCTATAAAGTTAGTATCCATTCAACATTTAGCTTAGGGAAATAAAATGAACTTGCATAATACTCTTTTATGGCATTCTATTTATTGAATATTATCAAAACTTATATTTATACTTGAAATTACACCTAAAATGTAAATTAATATATTCCGCGCTTCTCAAGCGTCTTGTTTCACAACTTGCATGGGTTCAAGTATTGTGTATTGTGATAAACGCCTATTTCTAGCTTTTCATATATGTAATACTATCTTTATCATCTCTTCTATTGACCGAGTCTATCGGACCTCTACCAAGTATCGATATTTAATTTATCGACAAATTTTCAAATATTTCAGTCGTACAATAACATTTTATTTTTGTTACTAGTAGGCTTGCCATTGGTCGATCCGACTAATTGTACATTTCCGACATTTACTACTGCACGATAATACATTTCGCTATTTTATTATTCAGTTATCAATAAAATGAATTTTCTCATTTAATTATTTCTCGAATACACGTTTTGCATCCTAATTATTTAGTGATTTTATATGCCGAGTGTGCACTGAAATGGCATGATTTGTCGCATCGTGCGCTTATTGGTCGCAATTATTGATTGGGTGTTGATCTAACAGCGGTCTATTTACCGAATGGATTGTTGATCGGTACGGTACAACCGGTTTGTTGACCCGAAATAAAAAATCGGCTGATCCATTCTTAATTCGATAATCTTTATGATATTTAAAAATTTCTAATTTCTTATAAATGTTGATCGGTATGATACAACCGATTTATTGACCCGAAATGAAAAATCGGCTGATAAATTCTTAATTCGATAAGTTTTATGATATTTAAAAATTTCTAACTTGTTATAAATTTATTTTATATATAACGATGGATTCAATTTTTTCAATTTTCCCAAATTAAGGTTTTTATACCACCTAAAAAAATAAATATTTAAACTAATTCTATACCTTAAATCTTGAACCGATACAATTCTCACTCTCACTTTCACCTATGTTACTTCCCATATTTTTTGGGTATTTATTGATCAATCGAGATTTTCCGATTTCCCATTTTAGCCAATATTTACCAATCGTTCCTATCTCGATTTTTCTTCAAATTTTTCGATTCCTTAACTCAATTTTCCTATTGTGCAGAGGTGGAATTTAAAGAGGTCCATTTATTCATCCGATTAATCACTAAAAAGTCTGAAAAAACGAATTGCTCTAGTTTCCGACAATTCGACTACAACTTTTTTCTCCACCTCCAAAAGTAAAGTTAGGTTCTCTATAACTAAAAAGAAATCTACTACCTTACTACGTACTACTATCAATTCGAGTATGGCCGTATAAGCGCCAATAAACTCAAACACTAGAGTAGCTCCATCTGTCAAAAAATGGCGAAAACCAGTGACCTAAATTCCGGCCACGTTTTACGTATTTAGGCTATAGTGACCCTTTCACAACTATACATATCCCGCGGTGTAGAATAATAAATTTATAAAAAAAATATTTAAATTTTATTAATTAAATTCTACCCGAGTTATAATTTGATTTTGGAAACATTTTCATCACCAGAGCTAATTTATTTTTAAACGGTATAATAGTAGATAATGAATTTAATCGATTAATTTAAATAAATTAAATTTGGTGATTGAGACACACCTCTCCATCGTACACTCGTAGTCTAAGTGACAGTCCGTATAATGCTCTATCCCTTTTTAACCTAAATAAGATTAACTACACAAAAACCTTGGCAATTGCGATGCTAGGAAGAGGGATTGCGATCTTACTACACAAAAAGGGGCTACTTTCGAACGTCCGGGTAAGAAGTATGAGGCGAAGGGCAACAAAGTCCCCTTGCTGATTTTGGAGGGTCTATTGCGCAGCCAAAGTATACCTATCCACCAAGCTTCTTGCATGTCGATGCCGAGGCCACAGGCGAGCGATACACCGCCTCCTATCCTATCGCACTCTCAACTCAGAGATTTGGGGTGAAGGGGTCTAGAGGAAGCCTAAGTTGGAGTACGTGGAGAGGAAAAGTCCGTTCCGGCATTTACCAAACCAGAAAAGGGAAGACATTAAGGGGAGATAAGTGTATAAGTTCTTACTTAAACACGGGAAAGGAGCATTTGTGGAGGTGTTAAATAAATATTGTCTTTGACAGCTTGCTTGCAGGAGATTGAATATGCTTTATTATGACATTTAAGGTACAATGGAAAGGAAGGATGGAAAGAAAAGAATAAGGAGGGCCTTCTTATTCCCCTCAAACGCTATAGTAGCCACCAAATTCTATCTATTTTTTCCTCCACTTATTTCACCTTTTAATGGGATTTAGCAAATCAATTTCAATCTCAATCTTAGTCTCGGGTTAGCCAATTCACAGCAACTTTAAGTCCTGATATACTAAGTTTGTTAATGCATATGCTTTTAACTTCTCTGCAGTGGCAGTCGCAGCAAGAGCAAGGCATGTTATCCCATTTCTTATGCAATCCATCCTTTTCCCCCTTGCTTTTTGAAAAGGAATGTATGAAGAAAGACATATCCGGTCGTGGATGAAAGGAAGCTACTTTTTTTTGTTCGTCTTTTAATCAAAGAGAGGGCTTCAAACCTTTTGCATGGGATGGGAACCCTTTATTTTTATACACACATAAGATGCAAAATCATACGAAAAGTAGTGTCTATGTTCTTTGGTTAGATTCCATCACCCATCTATCTACTTATATATATATATATATTGTCTAATCAACTGTATATTCTTGAATTAAAATTTAGGGTAGGGCGTCAATTTAATATACTTTTTTTTCTTTGCTTTTCTCTAGTAGTGTCAGATCATGTTTCTGACTAGCTAGTATGACCCAAAAGTTGGACGATTTCAGTGGAAGGTTTATACATGTTTTCTGTTTTTTCATTGGTAGTATTTTTAAAATAGCTCATATAGTCATCATGTATAGGATTAACATACTTGAAGTTACTTGCTAATATGTCAAAACTAAATATATACCAACATGAATTGATTGAGACTATATTGGTATCCTCACCTACTTAATTCATACTAACAAGGACGATTTGTTCATGGACTTGAACAATGGCCAGGCGGGCAGTATTCATTTTGTTTCATTCCTAAAAACCAAGAGACTTGAACAGTGTCATGGGAGAAGCAATTTCTTTTTGGTATGTGCGAATAAGGGACATATGGATGAGTCCATCGGCTTTATGGGGTGGGTAGCTTTAGGGCTTTGGAATCATGTGGTATCAGATCAGAGAGCTCTCTACCATGGCCTGGTGTGAGTTTCGAGGCTCTCTCGATGAAATTCTCGCGCCCTTTGGAATGATCTAATAATAACTGGATTGCCGATCTTGATATTGAAAATTCTGCTTGTCGATACTATAATAATAATAATGCACTATTTGTATACAGTTTTTTATTGTGTGTAATTGCAAGTGTATATACAATGTGAGTATAGTTGTTCATATATCAGAAAAATTAGAGAATTATTTTGTATACAGTTTTTTATTGTGTGTAATTGCAAGTGTATATACAATGTGAGTATAGTTGTTCATATATCAGAAAAATTAGAGAATTATTACGCCGTATCGGAGAAAATCAGAAGTGGTCCAAGGTGATTCCTTTCCTGCATTTCCATGTTATTATGCGGAGTGGACCTTTTTCGCCATGGGCACATCCATTGATTACAAGTAAGAAAAAATGCAGTCTAATCTCTTGACTGGCATGTGAGTTTTATACTACTACTACTACACTATTCAAATGGGTGCTCTATGCTAGGGGGGGTCATAATGGGACCCCAATAGTACACACATCCCTGAAGGGGGTGAAGGCATCTTCCCTGCAACTGTGCCGCCTGAGATGAGACCCCTCGTGGGGATGCATTTTCGACCTGATACACATTTGAATTCGGGACAGATGGTCCAAAAGAGAAAGATACAATATTTCTAGATTAACATAATAGGACAGATGACATGATCCCCCACCCCCACCCTCACCACTACCCCCGACCCCCGTTTTCATTATAATATTCCTGTTTCTGATGTTTTTGAAGAAGAAGAAGAAGATGAAACTTGAATGGGAAGAATGCAGAAGGCTGAGAGAATCACGAGAATGGCAAGTTAAGACAAACGAAAGAAAGACAGTGTCCTCGTCAGACGCTGCAAATATTTTCTCGCTGTACAGTACGCAGAGAGATCAGAGTCAGGCAGACATAGACATAGACATAGACATAGACACAGACAGAGAGAGAGAGAAGGAGATTTACGTGATTTATCTATTACTCCTAATATAATCCGTCCACTTCTCTGGGTACGCAGAGTGCAGCAGATAAGAGAAAGAGAGAACATATGACGATGACTGACGACGACCACCGTGATGAATAGGGATCTCAAACTGGCCATCGAGAAAGAAAGAGAGAGATTGAGAGGGAGGTGGTGTTATATATATTAGGGTTGGTGACATCAATAAGAGCCAAGCAGAAGCCTCCAAATATGACTCATCGAAAACCATGCCATTGTACAGTCATTCACTCGTTTCAATTTACCAAGTGAACCCAATAAACCATGCATCATCAACCATATACTTGTATATATACTACCAGACTAAACCTGCAACATATTGAACTCAGATCCATGCTTGGTTTTAAGCAGGGAAATGCACCTCCTAAAAAGTACATTATTTATTAGAGAAAAAGGGGTATTGTGCACAGAAGTTGATGATCATTTCTGGGTGGAATTGATATAGCAAAACAACTGCAAGCCTGCACTGCATGCATCTATGAAATAAGAGGGGAGAGGGAGAGGGGAGAGAGAGAGGGCAAGCAGCAGAAGAAGGGTCACGGGTTCTTCTTGAAAGGTCCCTTTTAGTTTAGAATTTTCCTCTGGTTTGTAGTACACAGAGACCCAGAAAGACAGTCAGACAGACAGACAGACAGACACATATTCTTCTCTCACTTCACTGCATGCCCGAGGCCACGCACAAACCCCATAAAAGAAAAAAAAAACTATATAGGCAGGTCTAAATTACATGTGGAACTAAGATATTTCATGAACTATACATGTATATATATATAGGTGCAGTGAAAAGGTTGAAGCTCAAAAATGGAGCAATTACCATTTGCTAATGTCCTCCTTTCTTCTACTCTGCCATTGAATAACAAAAGAAGAATCAACCCACTTTCTCATTTCTCTTTCCTCCTATAATAATTCTTCCCACCTTCTTCCCATTAACTCCTCAACTCAGCTCAGCTCAGCTCAGCTCCCTATTATTTCTTCCTTTGATTCTCTTTCTCTCTTTCCTATAGCTCTCTTCCAATACTCCCAACTCACAATCTTCCAAATTTGTGGGTGGGTGGGTGGACGGTGCTTTGTTTCTCGGTCGCTGCATATATATGGCGCTGATACTGGAGACTTCATGTGCCGTCGGCGTCCCTGGAGATCAGTGCGGTGGCGGAGATATCCTGCTGTCTCTGGAGGCGGCCCAGGGTAAGTCATTGCCCGCACCGTTCCTGACAAAGACGTACCAGTTGGTGGACGACCCGTCTACCGACCACATTGTTTCGTGGGGGGAAGACGATGCTACCTTCGTCGTGTGGCGGCCGCCGGAGTTCTCCCGCGACCTCCTCCCCAACTACTTCAAGCACAACAACTTCTCCTCCTTCGTCCGTCAGCTCAACACTTACGTATGCAGTTGCTTTATGCTCTCGTCATAAGATTTCTTTTATATTATGCAGAGAATGACGGTATGAGAGAGAGCTCATGCATGGTCCTTGTATATATTAATCTAGGGTTTTAGAAAGATAGTGCCGGATCGGTGGGAGTTTGCCAACGAGTTCTTCCGGAAGGGACAGAAGCACCTCCTCTGCGAGATCCACCGGCGGAAGGCGGCCCAGCCCCAAGTAGCTCCCCTCAGCCACCACCACCATCTCCACCCGCATTCTCCTATCATGAGCCACAACCCCGCCCCTCCGGTGGCCTTCTTCCCGTTTCCAGCAGTCCCCCGAGTCGGCGCCTCTCCGAACTCTGAGTCCGTCCATTACGACCAGCAGCAGGCCCTCGCCTGGCCTTGCGGCAGCGGCGATTCCTCCTCCTCCCGGAGATTCCGCAGCGCCGCCGCCAGCTCCAACCCGTCATCATCAGCTGCCTCCCTCGCAGAGGATAACGAGCGGCTCCGGCGGAGCAACGACGTGCTGATGTCGGAGATTGCACACATGAGGAAGCTCTACAACGATATCATCTACTTCGTCCAGAACCACGTGAAGCCCGCACCACCCCCGGCCGCCACCGATTCGGTACTAGTCTTCGGGAATCATCGTCAGCATAGCTCAACCCCTCTTTACAGCCCCGCCATTCCATATCATAATAACCAGCACTTCCATCACCCTCCTCCTCCTCCTCCTCAAACCTTCATGAACCCTAACTGTAATAAAGCGCAGTCCCCACAGAGCTGCGTGACAATTGTAGATGAAGAAGAAGAGCAGCTGAATAGTACAGCCAATGTCACGAAGACGAAGCTGTTCGGTGTGCCAATCCAGTCGAAGAAGAGGTTGCATCCCGAAAACTCGAGCTCGAAGGCTCACAAGGCCAGGCTGACGATGCGCTTAGAGAAAGATGACTTGGGGTTGAATCTAATGACCCCAGCTTCTACAATGTTATGCTAGCTAGTGGATCGCTGTACCTAAGCTAATATTACTTTCTTCATCTTCCCTTTTTTTAGTTACTTTTTACCCCCTTGATGATGAACTCTGTGCTCTGATGGCCTCCTTCCTTCTTCCTCCAGTCCAATCCAGCAGCTTCAATGAAATGGGCGGGGGAGTTAATGATGTGATGAGAACTTGGGTGTGGTGCGGGTATATGGGAACCTCATTATAGATGAAGCTGAATCCACAAGACTCAGATAAGAAGAAGAAGAACCAACAACAAAGTAATAAATTTTCCAAAAGATAATTTTTTTATGTTAAATTTATATATAAATTAAATATTAGTAAAAAAATACATTATAACAAATATTTTTAAAAATAAATTTCTAAATTTCAACTCAACAAATAACCTCTTAATTGTTGATAACAAGATGGTTTCTGTTTTAATTTCTCGCTTTCCTTTTTTCGGCATCTATTGGATCGGTAAATCGTCGGCCTTTGTTAGAGATAAGCCCAGTCCATGCATCACATGGAATTTCATGTTATGTTCATCCTCTGATGGGCCTGGGCGCGCTCCCTCGAACATAGGGCCTACAAATCATGCAGCCTGGCCCGGATAGGCCACACTATGCAGCCCAAAGACGTTGTATAATTATCGGAGAGCCCCTCTCCCCCTCTCACTCTCCCTGCGCAGCCCGCCTCCTCACTCACACTCCGCCGTGATGGAAGTGGTTCTTGCTTCCTCTTCGGCCAACGGCGGCATCAGTTGTTGGGATCTCCTCACCGGTACCGAGCAGCTCCTCCACAAGTCATGCGCTTCTTCTCCGCACGGACTCACATGCATTGGACAGAGTCTCATCGCGTCTTCTCAGTACAGCCCGCCGTCATCTGCCTCCGGCTCCATATGCTACTGGTCTTGGGATAGGGTCAGTTTTTTTCCTCTTTTCATATCGCTCAACGCTGAACGAATTATCGTATATTTCTATTTCTGGTATAGTTGCGGACTCCGGGCTGCCTGATGTTTATGAAAGGCGAAAACTTTTTCTTGTCGTGCTTTACGGTTTTATCCACGCAGATGTAGTCATTGAGGAATTGCCTGATGGAACATTTAACATAGGGGACTGTCCTACTGTGCTTTTTGCAGCCCCAGGTGGAGGTCAAGAGCTTCCCTGCGGAGCCCATCGGACCACTTGTAGCAAATAGTGAAGGTTCATATCTACTTGGTGGAGGCGTTTCGGGTGAAATTTACTTGTGGGAGGTCAGTTTTGTGTGTGAAATTGTTATTTTTTTAGGGAAAAAATGTAACTTTATGGAATTGGTCTAGTCAATTTTGGATGCTTGTATCAGCATATCGATTGCTATTCAGGTTGCGACTGGTAAGCTGCTCATGCGATGGCGTGCCCATCATAGGTCCGTCACCTGCCTTGCATTTTCTGATGACGATTCAATTATCGTGTCTGGGGCAGAGCATGGGGAGGTTAGAGTTTGGTCCCTCTATGGGTAAGGAGTCTTGACATCCAACTGTGTTTAGTTGAAGAAAATACTTTTCTGTTCTATTTGGTTAGATCTCTTATTCTTTTTTTTTCAGCATATTCGAAGATGCTTTGAAGCGGGATCAGACTCATTTATATATGCACAGTCTTAATGATCATAGCAAAAAAATAACTGACATTGTTGTGGGTTATGGTGGGCAAAATGCAATTTTTGTCACAGCGTCTGAAGACAAGACTTGTAAGGTGCGGAGCAGGTTTTTTCCATTGAGATATGTTCCCGATCTAGAATCTTGTCTAGGAAGAACCAAATTCTGTAATATCTCCTGGTAAAACGAGTTCATGTGATTATGGAAGATCTTGCATAGATTGGTGTGATAGATAAGGCCATGAAGAATTTCCTACTTTCAATTGGGTTCTATTGGTCTAATTGTTATTGAAGTTTGGCTTGGGTGGTTACAGGCTGTTGTAGCCAATGTTGGAGTATGATATCTTTCTAGCTTTGGATTGTTTCATCGATAATATTTAATTTTAGAAGCAATGAGTTTAATTACAAATTGTAAGGGGCTTGGTTCATAATTTTGCACAGCATGTTTATCTTTTATAGCCATGACTAGATATTCTCCTTCACAATGTCTCTGTAATGTCTATTTTTATTTGGTTTATTCTTCTAAGGATTTCCTCGGCACTGCTAGTTTTTAAATCTTTGACCTGTCCTTTTAGGTGTGGAGCTTATCCCGTGGAATTCTACTAAGAAGCATCCTCTTTCCATCTATGATAAATGCAATTGCATTGGATCCTGGGGAACATGTCTTCTATGCTGGTTGCCAAGATGGAAAGATATATGTTGCTGCACTTCATGCAGAAAGCAGATCAGAAGGTGCTTACGGAATGTATATTGTCAGTGCATTATCTTTGAATAGGTATCTTCTTACTCTTATGAGAGATCCCTCAGCTAGTTATCCCGATAGATTGTTCCTCATCTAAAGCATAAATATTTTAAAGTTTTACCTTTATAAAGGTATTTTTAGTATCTCTATCACTATCATGATATTTGGGTGGAACTTTTATGTGAGGCTAAAGATGCCCTTCGAAGTATATAATTTTGTTTCTCAGACTTGGGCATCAAAGTGAGGAGCTAACACTTTAGCAGAAGTTTACTTGTCTATATTTTGACATTTTTGTTCTATTTCTTCTACAGTGTTGCTGTCACTTCTCTGGCTTATAGTACAGAACAAAACTTGTTGATCTCTGGTTCAGAAGATGGAACAATTCAGGCATGGGATCCCCAAGGCCATAGCATCCGCAGCTTCAAACACACGACAGGTTTTCTTCTCAATCAATTTTCGATGCATTCTCCTTTTATGTATAATTTCTGTAGTGGTTCATTTTGTGCCATCATTGCCTGTCAATAAGTGCAACTTTTTTTATTAGAAATGCAACTGCAACTTATCTGTGCATTCCAGCTTTAACTCTATCCAGGCAAATTGTACACCATTAATTGGTTAACTTTGTGAAGCACTTTCATTGATTGAATACATTGTTGTTCAATTGTTTTACTTGGGAAAAGTTGGTTTTACCTCTCTTCCAAGCTAACCTGCTGAATTGAGCTTACAATTGCTTCCTTCACGTATCCCTATTTACCGCATTATTATTATTATTTTTTGTGGTGTTGTTAGCTCATTTGAACAATGTCATCATAATGAGAAAGCATCAGTTAGACATACAGTCACAAATCTCCTATAAGAAAAGGTGGCTTCCACCATCTTTAGAAAGGTATACGAGCTCTAACAATGACGAAGGTGATGCCAGAACAAGCATCAATCTTCGAGATATTCCTGGTGAATCATATCAGGTTTCATATATAAGCTCTGATGTGACCAGGCGACAGCTTATAGAACTCGAGGTATATGACATTTTACCTTGTTTTATTAGTATTTCAGTTCATATAATATGACCGAACACTGCATGTGAAATCCAAAAAAAAGTACAAACACTATACAACATATATAGATAGCTTTAATTATGTATTCTTTTTTCATTTTATGCTTTTGATTTCTGTCATTGTTATACTAGTGACTCTTCCCCAAAAAGGAAGAAAAATCATCATAAGATAATGATTTAGCCCAATAATGGGTCTCCTTTCAATTGTCTAACTATCTCTGTGATCAGTCATGATTGGATTGTCTCCTTTCAATTGTCTAACTATCTCTGTGATCAGTCATGATTGGATTGTCTCCTTTCAATTGTCTCATTTGTTTCAGTCATAGACAAACTGCAGTGTTGAGGCTGATTCTAAAAGTTTGCTTATTTTACGAACTAGAGCATTTCCTGCATCAGTGTTTCCACTTCTAACCTTTTTGCCCAACCCTGAAATTCAGCAACTAGGCACTGCTACTGCTAAAGAAGTGAAGTTGGAGAGGTTAAAGATTGACCTTGAGAAATCCATGGAGTATAACATAAAGTGGAAGCAAATGTATGGGAACTTGCAGGAATTCTGCATCAATGAGATCTTGGACATGGACTTACCTGATCCTGCCACCAACACATGATGTTAGCCATTTGTGCTGCGTGGGATTGTGTTTTCAATAGTGCATTTGGAATTGTAGGAAATTTATTGACTTGATGGGATCCCAAGCTGTATAACTCAAGCTTCTTTTTGGCTTTTTTCTTTAGGCAGATGGAGAAAATGAATGTCCATGCATCTAAATAGTCATATTTGCAATTGCTAGTGAAGAGAGACTGATGATCAATCGAGTTCTGATTATCAAAATAACTGCTGTTTGTTTACACTGCTAATTGCTACTGCTAGCACTTACATTACAAGCGAGCCCATGCTCAGCAAAGAGACTTAACTGTTCTGCAAATAGCTAGACGCTAATATGCACATCACAGTGACACATTATTAGACTCACTTTCAGAACATGGTACAGACTTAAGGCCGAGACTGCCAGGGGTTGTAAGGCTTTCATGGCCACTGCAGAGTTGCAACAGTGTGCAGCAACCATGTTGATGTGCCAGAAGCACACAGCTAAGGCTACATTTTGATCTTCTCTTATGTTCAAGTGGCGATCTCACTGGTACCTGGAGAGGAACTAGTCTATGTTAGATGACTGTCCATAGTGGTTGAACACTAAGGCCGATAAAATCATGGTAATATATTGATGAATGAAGTCCATTTCTTTACCCGATGAGAGTATAGTCATTAAAGGTCCCATCAGAAGGGAAAACTTAACAGAAATCAACTGTAAAAAGACTGACTGAACCAAGCAGTATTTGGGCTAAGAAACAAGCTAATGGCAAAGATTAGGTACTAGCTAAGAGATTGGAATTGCATCTCTGCCGGTCAAAATTCTATAGAATAGACCACTAATGCATTGTTTAAGGCACGGATCTAAAACCCTATGGGTAATCTGTATTCAATGGAAATCAGTTCAAAAAAGTCATCAACTGACTCTGACAGAAATATTTTTCCTGCTCAATGATATGCGAGTATCTAGAGTTGAAAATTCATGGGGGAGGGTGAGCTACCTTACCCTTTCGATGGCTGAAGAGGGCACTAGAAAGCATGGCAGGCGAAACAACCACTTAAAGAACCCATTTGGCGAGTTCTTCGGGATATGACAGTTTTATGTGAAGTTCCGGCAATTTGATGAGATTGATTTGCTAATACCGAGCTTCTCATTTCTTGGGCTCTCTTCTGAGCTGACCTCAGCTTCTTCATGATCTTATCCATGGATGAAGATCTCTTCTTTTCCAGCTTCATCTGCAAACTTTCAGAAATTATTACCAGAATATTGAGAACCATCGGCCCAGGAAAATGACAATACTCTTTGGATTTCTCTGAGCGGAAAGGATTCATACTGGGAGAAGCCACTTATGACAGGGAAATGATCAGAAAGAAGGAACAACCGACCTCTAGTTTCCTTATTGCCGCCTCAGCTTTAGCCTTTTGAAGGTTCTCCCATGCAGTGACTTTTGCTTCCTCTCTTTTCAGCCTGTGAAGAAGATGAAGCGAACTGGTCAGAATTTTTACATCAGTTGCTGGCAAATTTATCTTGTGAACTTACATGATGCAACACAATCACCCAACATAGAAATGAATATGTTTTGACAGGTACCAAGTCAAGAGCATTTATTCCCCAAGAAACATGGCATTGAAACACAGTAGCAAAAGTTGATTGTCAAGCTCTAGATAGTTATGCTTGCAGAAGAAATCGGCCGAACAAAAAGGAGATAGTTATACCAAAGGAAACTCTGGTAATTTACAGTCCATTAGTTCTCACCGTTGTTGAAGGTATGATCTATTTTCAGGAACTTCATGAAAAAAAAGGCGTGATTAATCTTTCAAGAAAAAGAGATTGCTGGTGGAAGTTTTTTCCTTGGGAAAAATATAGTGTGTGATGCAAAAAACTAAGAAGACTAACTTTGAAATGTCCTTTGTTGTATCTGAGATATCCCAATCTGATGACGGAACATCCATGTTGATGTCTTTCTTTGTCCAGACTTCATTGCCCCCAGATCCCTTCACTAGAATCCGATTCTTACTTTTCTTTGACCTTCCTGTAAATGTAACTTGTTCATCGACCTGCACATCCTTCACACCCAACTTAGTGCCATAATTTCTCTGCAAGTCCACAATAGACGGGTCGGGATGTGGTTTGGAGAAAGAAAAGCCTCTTTTGGGAGAAGAACAGTCACTCCCATCTCGGCTCATTTGCGTTGCAATGTCCCTTCTTGAAATATCTCGGGATATATCAGAACCTGCATCTTTCACTCCCTCGAGCTTTTTATCAGCAAGTTCTGCCATGCCAGAAGAACTAGATAAATATATTTGATAGGATTACAGGTGGAAGGAACTGTATAGATAATGCTGGCTACTTTTCTGTCACTAACAACTCAGCATAAAAACAGGGTTTGCTCTGCATGAAAATTCCAATGAAAGCATTTCCATTCCCTTGTACCATGTTTTTACTTTGAATTTCCAGTTGTATTGCATATTTTGGCAAGTTGCTTATTAAAATGGTAATATATCTACTTGGGTACTCATTTTGAGAAAACTCCTTGGAAGAAAACCCCAAGGCTGTAGAGGGAGAACAATGAGAAGAAAATTATCGGGAGATTAAAACCTTCAGGTAAACTTGCTGCTTGCTCGTTTAGAAGCTCAGAGCATCCATGCACACTAACTGATCTTCCCATGCGATTTTCTGACCTAATGGGAAATGTTCCACCATGGTGTCTGGAATTCTGGAGTGCGTAGCCTTCTGCCCTGATCACTCCAGCTGAAAATGGGGATCCCACCAAAAAGCTTCTCCCTCCTTCATGCACGGGCAATACAGGAGAATACAGTGAATAGTATGCAACCCCAGACGGTCCAAGTGGCCCACTCTTGGATTTAGGCCGTCTCTGAGGAGGTGGAAGAGAACGTCTTGCAATCGCATCGCTAGAAACAGGACTTAAAATCCACCTCTCAGCATCTTCCCATTTTGACGGTAGCGTCCTGCCATTGTTATTAAATGGCAGGAAAGCCATACCCAGATTCCTCCTCCCAGCAGAAGATTGCAAAGGAACTCGTTCAGAGCTCCAACCCTTCAACAATCCACTGCCGGCATTCCAATAGTTTGGGGTACCTGGGCTTGGGAATGCACTGCTCTTGCGTAGTGCCATAGGACTCTTCTTCACACATCCAATCCGTGGAGATAATTCAGTCCCATTGCTAAAATCAAGTGAAGCGGGTCTTCGCCTATCTAATCTCCTCGACAGAGCATCAGATCTTCCATCTTCGCACTCTACAAAAATAATCAATTATTCAGAGAGTTTGAACGCTTGTTTTTATCAGGAGAGTCTAAGCATTGAAAATAAAGCTACAGTTTTCTTTTTTTCTTGAATCAGACAAATATGTAATCCACACCTTTGAGAGCCAGTGAGAAGGAACTCCTCGCAGAATTTAAGACTTGTTTACCGTCCTTTGTATCGCATTCACTGTCCCCTTTTTGAACTGCGTGTGAATGAAGGAGAGGGTCAGAGTGATGTAGACTTTCGAGAGCGATGCCCCCACTTTTTGGTGAGCGGGGAGCAGATGAAGGCGTTGTTTTCAGAAACTTAGCCGTCTTTTCACTTTAGCACAAGCTTGCAATAAGCGAAGGAGCTTTCCGCAGTTACCTTTAGCTTTTTCGGCTTTTCTGGAGAGTCGACTGTGCTTAGGCAGAGTAGCTTTGTTTGGATTCGGATCTGGATCTGGACCACTCGAACACTCTCGCTCATGTCGAGCAAAATGCTGTACCAAGTACAAAAGTTTTTATTCGAGTTAGATTTGGTAAACAATAGCAATTCTTCCTTTGAATCTAAAAAATTTTCAAACTCTGGTTTCTCTATTCAATTTCTTCTGAAGAAGCTCAGTCTCATCCTTTACAAATTGTTTGGCTCACTGAACTTAGTGATCAAAGTCTGAGAAAAAGAATAATACGTAGTTCTCAAGTATCAAAATCTAGCAGTATCCAGAGTTCAAATCGTCTCCTAACTGCAAAGACAGAGATCCACAAAGCAAGATCAGGAAGTCAAAATAAGAACAAGACAAACTCAATAAGAATGGAGATCGCTCGCAAGATGAGAGCGTGATTTCACATTCTGTTCTCGAACTACCGACTGATGTCCATCTCCACAAGCGAGTACAGAATAAAAACGAAATCGCGCGTTGGCATCCACTGAGAGTGGACATGGAGAGAACCTACCAAGGACACCTCAGATGCAGAGTCGTGATCGAGCGCGTCGGAGGCGAAGGAGCAGCGGTCCACGCTGGCGGAGGTGGAAGAGAATAGACTTAAGCTGGACTCGAGGGTGAAGATGACAGAGTCGGGGCTGCCGTCGCGATCTCCAAACCTCGACCTCGACGATCTCTGCTCCTCGTATATAAGCTCCACCATTTCCGTTCGTCCAAAGCTTCACATCACAGCGGAGAGAGTGAGAGGGAGGGATGGCTGTGGAAGATCTGCACCAATGGCGGAAGGGAGGGGGTGTTGCGCCAGGGGAGAAGAGAAGTGAGAGTGACAAAATAAAAAAAAGGTGAAAATTTTCGGCTTTAATATTTTATTAAAATTAGATATATTATGGAAATTAAATGTGTATATATAATATTTTTATATTATGGTATTTTATATCTAATTATCAATTTAAAATAGGTATTATTTAGTATTTTCATTTAAGGCTATCTCTCATCTTTGTCTGAAAAAGGCAATAACAACAAACTCTATTCCATCTCTATCGTTGGATGCTATAGTACTTGGTTTGAAGGATTGACTTGACTGGACTTGGCTGAAAAGTGCATTGACCGAACGTGAGATCTTTGACCGGGCAAAGGACGGCAGAGCAAATCGACAGCAGGTGGTGGTGGTGGTGAGGGCACTGCCCTCACATTTGGGTGGTCTGGTCACCGCTTTCAATCCAGTCCCTTATCAGGATGATTAAAAAAAAGAAGAAATAAAATAATATAACATTGTCGCTACTTGAAACACAGCATGAAAATTTTATGAGCCCTTGATTGGCTTCCTTGTCCCCTTTCGACAAATATGAATGACATCAGAAATGACACCACACCATTTGGAAAATCATAAAAATATTCAAAGCATATTAAACTGCCCACAACAACAACAAAAAAATGGTCTATTACTATTTTTCGGCCAAAATTATAGTAACATTTTTTAAAAATTATGCAGGTCAATACAAGAAAATATTTGCAATTACAGGATATTGCATTATACCTATTTAAAAATTTAAGCTAATATATGATTAATTATATTTTTATAAATTTATAATAATTCCTATTTTTAATTAATGCATTATTATATCGACTTTATGTAATAAGAATGATTTTTTTTCTAAAAAGACAACTGAGCTGCAACACTGCACCTGCACCCCGTGACACTCGCATAATTAACTGTTTATTTATTTTGCATGTGAACGTGAAAATGCAATTTAGCCCCTACAAATAATAATAATAATAAGCCCAAAAGTCAGCAATAAATGGAATCACATACCCCAAACTCTTCCACAATTTACCACTAGGACATGTTATTATACCTTCTATCAATCATTTAAAAAATAATATAATATTTTTCTATTTTACTTAATTTTATATTTAATCTTTTAACTACAACATTAATATCATCCCACCCACGTAGTGGTGATCAAAGACTGCATCAACAGTACTTGTCGGTGCACTCGGCAGGTAAGTTGTCCGCACTGTTGGTGACGTGAGTGCATTGTATTTGTACTTTTTTTTAATTATTATTTTTGGCCCTTTTTCTAGATTTATTTTTGCATGGTTCACCTGAATTTAATGAAACCTCATCGGCAAAGACAGACCATGAAAATGTCGCCATGTGCACAGTGCGCAGACAGACCAGGAAAATGTCGCCTGGCCCTTGCTTTGCTTGCACCATATGCTTGAAACTCTAGTATTTTTTATTTTAAATATATATACATATATCTAGAATTATTGGATTAATATAATGAATAATATTAAATAATGACATATAAGAGTATATATAAAATAAATGTGTTAGAGGCTCAGGATCGCCCAGATGAGTCCTCGATCAAAGTGTACAGGGACAGAGACAAAGACAGCCTGTGCTGGACACTGTTACCCTGGTCACACGCCATCCCATTTTTTACACCTCATTTTGTTTGTCCTTTAACCAGCATAATAATATTTCACGGTAGACCGCATACGAAGCCTCCAGCTTTAAAAAGTGTCACTCTGACTCCCCATTAACTATCATCCCACATCTTTTTAATTGGACCTTCTTCTTATTAGCTAGAACTAGAGATGGGCATGAGATGGCTAAGGATGTTCAAAATCGCGGGATCCGGGCTCGCTCCCAACCTGGTTCTAGTACGGGTCTAGATTCGACTGGATGGGTTGGGATTGGGTTTCATTGACAACCTTTAGACTGATGACAACGCCCTCTCAGTCTCAGCCGTATTCGCCCCGTTAAAAAGGCATGGGAGGCTCGGATATGCCCTGGACCTGCTATGGATCAAGATGCCCGGGCCCGAATTTATTCCAGGTAATCAGAGGTACGGGGCCGGTTAGGTTCAGGCTTTTTGCTATACTGATCTGAAGCCTCACTTCACTCTACGATTGGCATTTTTGTAAATTTATTTTTAATATTGTGTTATGTTTTTCTTCTTCGCTGATCTACAGGCGGGCCGGGATGCGCTGGGCTGAGATCCGCTTCCCTCTTCAACCGCCTCAACACGGTGGCTCTGTAGAAGCTTCTGGGCCACTCGAAGGCTCATTTTCGCACGAACGGTTGTTACACGACTGATCAGTTGTTATTCCCGTAATATCTTTCTCCGCCAGCTGATCCGAGTAGCCATACCCGAGATCGTTCAACGATCGGTCACCGACTCCTTTATCAGTGGAACTGGAAAAGAAGAAGATCTGAGATATCTCGTAGTTAAGGATTAGGACTTTCACGTTGCAAGGGAAAGTTGGATTAAGTTCAGTGGTGGTGGATTATTACTAAGCCTGGGGAAGGATTATCTTCCTACTTGGGATCGTTGGTTCTGATATCAGTGTTCTGGATTTTCTGATATTCAACCTCCCAGGTATGCATCTCTTGTAGCATTCATCATTAAAACCAGTATTATGGTTGCTCCATTTGTCCTGCATCATCGTCTATGATGTATAGTTGGACGGTGGGAAGGGCTCTTTCGTGATCTACTTCGATGACTAGCGAAATGTAGTTGAATGAGGGGGATACTTAGATCAGCTTTTAAATTTGTTTACTATAATTATGGGAACACTTGAAGCATTCTTTTTTGACACACGAGGCTTGAATTTTCAATTTCATTTTTTAGCTCATAGCTTTTGGTACGCCTGCTCTCTCACATGCAGGAGCCAAAATGTCTAGGTTTCATGTTGGCGGAAAGGTTGTGGATAATGTGGATCTCCTCAGTAGAAAGCATTGGACTTGGCGCCTGGATATCTGGCCCTTTACCATTCTCTATTTTGCCTGGGTGGCATTTCTGGTTCCAAGTATTGACAATGTAGACGCTGCCATCGTACTTGGTGGGCTTGCAGCTCTTCATATTTTGGTTTTCCTCTTCACTGTTCGGTCCGTGGATTTCAAATGCTTCGTCCAATACAGTATGGTATGTCTTCTTGTTCACCTCATCCTTATTTCTTGCATGCATTCAGAGCAGGTTATTCTAAAATTTACTGTTGAATTTACTTTTGTATTATTTTTAATTTTGTATTGACGAAGCATAATTTTTTTGCTCATCCATCCATCTTTCACTATCATGTATCCAGTTCATCCTTTCACGTAGTTGACTAAGCCTTCTAGTCAGGGGGAAATACTTTATCACTGTTATTGGTAACTAAATAATTTTTAGTATAGACATTCTCCTTGTTTATGTATTTTGGGTCATAATTGGATTATAATCTGCTTATATTCAGTGTCATGTTTTTTACGCGCAGGTTAATGATATTCACCATGCAGATACTTGTAAAATTACTCCTGCCAAATTCTCTGGTGCAAAAGAAGTTGTGCCTCTTCATTTTCGAAAACTGGTATGGGCTATCTTTTGAACTCACTGAAATTGACTCATGTACTATTTAGTCCTATCAGCATTTTAAGCTTCAGTAATGACAACTCGTCTTGTTAATATGTTTTGCCATATTGTTTGCATAAAATATTTATGTAATATTTATCCATAGAACATTGAAGGTACAGTCTTGATTTCTACTTGCAATATCTCATACTGAGGTGTGGGTATGAGTACTATCTTCAATTACTTCTTCTTGTACTGGAATTTTAGTTTACTTTTTTATCATCTTCTAACTAATTGGGTCTTTTACACCCGTAGTCGGCAGGTTCTTCAACGTCCTTGGATCTGGAAGAAATTTATTTTGACTTTAGGAAGCAACGATTCATATACTCAAAGGAAAAGGAAACTATCAGCAAGCTTACATACCCTACTAAGGAGTTCTTCAGTTACTATATAAAAAATACTGGACATGGCACTGAAGCAAAAGTTGCTCTAGCCATTGAAAAATGGGGCAGGAATATGTGAGTTACCTCCTCATATCTCTATATTGCAAGGTCTATGAGTCGATTGTCACGGTATGCCCTCAAATTTCCTAGTTTTTATTTTGTGGGGAATTCTGAATGCAGTTGTTTGTTATCATGGTAGGGTCGTATGATATATTACCACCATAATTGTGGCCTCATGTTGCTCCCATATCCTCATTTGCTAAGTGTAGCTTCTGTTCCTCAGTAAATGAAGGTCAAATCATGTGCCCATAGTGTTGTTAGAAGACAATTTACATTTTTTATAGAATAGAAGCAAAAGAGACTCCATTTTATGTTATTTGTTACGAATCCTATTTACAACATAATTATCCACTGCAATCATTTCTTAAAGCTGGAACTTTCTAGTGGGGCTTTTGCCTTATTCTGTGGTAGACTATGGAGACACGAGTATTTAATGCAAAATTTCCTGTCTATCTGGGTGCCATTTGACCTTAATATTTAATGAACAGAAAGTTGAATTAACAGTAGTATGAAACTTTTATGTGCACTGTACTGGTATATTATTTTTGCCAGGCTTCTCCCATTGTTTTCTGAGAAAATGTTTAAGCTTAGAGTTGAATGGCTTTTACCTTTCAGTGATGCATTTTTGTCATTTACTAATACTAGCACCTTGATTGCTAAAATATTTCATAAAAATTAACGGGTTTTATCTCCATGTAATCTTTTTGAATATTCTATTATTTTCACAGATTTGATTATCCACAGCCAACTTTTCAGAAATTAATGAAAGAAAACTGCATGGAGCCATTTTTTGTCTTTCAGGTTTGACTTCCCTCTCACGTACTTGCCCTTCACATGTTCTGGTTCCTCTTAATGGAATTTTATATACACTAGCCTATATAATAGTGTGACATTGATGTGTAGACAATATGGCACATGAGCTTCAAATTCTTGCTTTTACTGCTAATCTCTGTTATTTCATGCTGCAATTTGGCTCCTGGTTTTCTGCGTTGGGCTGTGGTGTTTGGATGAATATTGGTACTACAGTTTATTCACTCTATTCATGTTGTTCATCTTTGAGTCTACAATGGCGAAGAGTCATTTGAAAACTTTAACTGAGCTCAGGTGTGTTAGAGTGGATAGTCAGACTGTAATGGTGCATCAATGTGGGAAGTATGTCGTATAAATTGTTTATGTAGTATTAGTTATATCAATTTTGATTTACTTCAATTGTTTCCTTGAAACTGATATTTTGGAAGCTCTCATGTAGGTGGGTGAAGTTATCTGGTACTGACCTTTTGCCCGGTGATATTGTCTCTATTGGACGCTCAACTGATCAGAGTGGAGAAGATAAGTCTGTTCCAGCAGACATGCTTATATTGGCCGGTAGTGCTATTATAAATGAGGCCATTCTTACAGGCGAGTCTACTCCTCAGTGGAAGGTGAATGTCTGCTTTTGCCCAACTATTTATTAAGGTCATTTTGTGACTTTATCATCTATGGTAGATATGTGCTGTAATGTGGTCTTTATGGCTCATGTAAGCTGCTGAAGATTCACTATGCAATTTTAATTTGGACATATTTATGATTTCATGGGTCAGGTTCCTGCTGCAGGAAGAGGAGTTAAGGAGCAATTATCCATTAAACAAGATAAAGCTCATGTTTTATTTGGCAGGACCAAGATTTTGCAACATACACCAGATAAGGTAGGAAATTATTGTATTGAAATTCCTGTTGAAATTGAGAATACACTCAATTTCTTTTCCTTTGAATTGGCCGGTGGAGTCAGACATTTCCTTTGAGAGCCCCTGATGGTGGGTGCTTGGCTGTTGTTCTGAGGACCGGTTTTGAAACAAGTCAGGGAAAACTGATGAGAACGATTTTGTTCTCAACAGAAAGGGTAATTTTTCTGTTACCACTTCAGAATTTTTTTAGGTGCTTATATTTTGGCATAGATTATGTTTGTGGATTTAACTTATTTCTTCATCCTGTAGGTCACAGCCAACAGTTGGGAGAGTGGTTTCTTCATATTATTTTTAGTCATATTTGCAGTTATTGCAGCTGGTTATGTACTTAAGAAGGTTAAAGTAACAAATATAGTAATAGTTTTCTTCTACTGACCCATAGAAGAACAGCGAGGGTTCAATTCATTTATAAGTGACTTTTTCTCTTTATATGAGCAGGGTCTAGAGGATCCAACAAGGAGCAGATATAAGCTTCTTTTGAGTTGTTCTCTGATTGTAACTTCAGTGATTCCACCTGAGTTGCCAATGGAGTTGTCAATTGCGGTTAATACATCTCTAATTGCACTGGCACGCCGGGGAATATATTGTACGGAACCATTTTGGATTCCCTTTGCTGGAAAGGTAATTCATTTTTTTCCTATCACTCATGTATGTCTTTATCGCACTCTGACAGTAACAATGGTTCATATGTTGGTTTTAATATTAAATGCTTCCTGATACAGCAATTTGAGTGTTCTGGTGCATATCAGACTCACCTATGCAGTTAATCCACTGATTGAGTGAAGGCCTGCTATCCTTGTTTTCTTATCATAGTTGCAGTTATAGTATATGGTTGAATAGTGAAGAGGGAACAGTACATCAATAAAGATATGAATGTGTTGTACTTTTATTTGAATTCAACTAAATACTGTTGATTCACTTGCAGGTTGACATTTGTTGTTTTGACAAAACTGGTACACTCACTTCTGATGACATGGTATAACCTTACCTTGATTATTTTCATTTTCTGGTCTAGCTTCTTGTACCTTTTATCTATTGTATGCTTCAATTTCAGGAATTTCGTGGAGTTGTTGGATTGTCTGGCTGTACGGATACGGAACCTGGCATGTCTAAAGTCCCATCTCGTACGCTTGAAATTCTGGCCTCTTGTCATGCGCTGGTATTTGTGGATAACAAATTGGTAAGTTGATAGAACTAAATAATAGGTCTATGTTGTCATATGCATTGGGCGATTGCATGAAGAGCCTCTTGCATAGAATGCTACCATAAAAACTGAATCAGTTAATAAAATTTATTTTAAATAAGTTCTATAAATATAGTATTCTTTTCCCCTATTAAAGCTTTGGCTTTTCTAAATTGTTAAATGTGGGTGTCAGAATTAAGCAAGAGTGAAAAATTAAGTTTTTTGTAAATTGCGAATAATTAAACTTCATAAAAAGAGAGTGAATAATTAATATGTTTTTATCAATATTGGTAATTACAAACGGAAAAGATTCTGAGCATCTTCTCTTTCTTTTATATGTGATTTTTTTCATAGCTATTTGTAAAATCGCTAGAGCAATCATAGCATCTCTTTTAGGTTGGAGATCCTCTGGAGAAGGCTGCTTTGAAGGGTATAGACTGGAGCTACAAATCTGATGAGAAAGCCATGCCAAAGAAGTACATTTCTATTCATGGTGTTTTTGAAGTTCTAAAATGATGGATTTTGCTGAGCTGCGCAAGTTCCTACTAGCTCCAATAATTGAGGTTGAATGTGCTTTAAAGCATGTGCACGAGTAAGATTCATTAAGATATTGAGCTACTCTACCTGCTGTCTATTTAGATAACATATATTCATTAAGATATTGAGCTACTCTATCGGCTGTGAGAGAGAACCTTCCTGAGGTTCTTGTAAATTGTGTACGCAATTCTGTTACAAAGTCAATGTCATGTTTATGTTTCCTTTTGGTTTAATAACTCATTGTTGTGCTTTTGTTTGGCCAATATTATTATCCTCTTTAGGATCTTAAAGATCTCTTGAGGTATTGATTAGTAGTTCAAATATGGCATCTATTCATCTCGAGAAAATAAATTGATCATCTGACTGCACCTATTGCAGGGGAAGTGGTGATGCTGTACAGATTATTCAGAGGCACCATTTTGCCTCTCACTTAAAGCGAATGTCGGTTGTTGTTCGTGTTCATGAAGAGTTTTTTGCTTTTGTCAAGGTCACGCGCATGCTTTAGATTGTGCACTCTGCAGTTCCCCTTGGAAATTTCTTGTACTTATTTGCATTTTTGAAAGATGCATGCATGAAATTTACCTTCTACATGAATTGAAAATTCATTGATGCTCAAAGGAATAGGTTAATGCAGTATGCTCTCATTCTCTTCTTATAAGATATAGCAAAAAGGATGCACAGTATTTCTTTTCCATCAGTCGGCTTGCAGTTTCAACCAAAACTGCATCCTCCTTGTGTGTTCTGTGTCATGCTTGAATTCTTTCATATGTTTCCTAATAGGAAATTGCAATATCTTTGCAGGTGGAGACCTGTCTTATTATTTAGAAATTTACCCCAAATATACTGGTATATCTATAATGTTTGTTCCTCTTAACATTTATATTCAGGGTGCACCTGAGACTATTCAAGATAGGTTGATGGACTTGCCACCATCATATGTGATGACTTATAAGAAGTACACTCGTCAGGGTTCTCGTGTGTTGGCTCTTGCTTTCAAATCTCTTCCGGATATGACAGTAAGGGCTCTCTATTGCCATTAAGTATTCAAGTATATTTTGTTTATATCTGTATGTCACTAAAAGCATACTATTAAGTGAAGCAAAGTATTTTAACTCTTGAAGAAGCTTTATATCAAGCGATAGATCGGCAAAGTATTTGAAAGTTAATCAATTACTTGATGGATTTTCCCTGAATTGATTAGATTTTCTCTTATTACTGTGCATATATTAGATGTGCTTTTCTTTTATATTTGATATAACTATGATTTTATGATGTGGTAAATATATACTTTGTGTTGCAAGTTTATTAATTTGTGAGAGGTTACTCTTTTTGATAGGCTTTCTTAAATTAGAAATTTCAACTATAGTTTCACAATATAATTGTAGTGAAAGAGTGAGAATGTGTTCTGGTTCAAATGCCTTGTACTCTTTGTCTTCTGCAACTAGTACTCGAGTTTATTTTTCACTTTCACGGTGTTATTTCATGAAGGTTAGTGAAAGTGAAGCAAGAAGCTTGGACAGAGATGTGGTGGAGAGTGGCCTTACTTTTGCTGGTTTTTCTGTAAGGGAAATATGCTTACTAGTGTATTATTGCATTATGTTGTTACTTATTTGCAAGTGAAACTGCTAATTTTTTGTCATTTCCATTTATGCAATAGGTATTCAATTGTCCTATTCGAGCAGATTCAGCCTCAGTCTTGTTTGAACTTAAAGGATCATCTCATGATTTGGTAATGCACATTTAATCACATGTTTACAAGATCCTTTGAAGCGTTGTACTCTCTTTTTATTTGGAAAATAGAAACAAAATGCGGTTAAAACACAACTTAAATGAGAAAGTTGGTCCACTATTGGTGAAAAAGAGTTTGGTTGTTAACCTTTGTTTCTGTTCTATTCTGTCTACGACATCAAAGCTGGTCTAAAGATATTTTACCTTTACTAGTTAGTTGGAGCTACTTTCTCCCTAGCTTGTGTGTTTGTTCTGGATTTGCACGTGTAGATGCTTCAATTTTCCAAAGAACTATTATTAGCCTTCTGTTTGATGATAGATTTTAGTGGTATATCCTTTTTTTAAAATTTATCTTAAAATTTTAATTATATACTTATCATTGTTGGTTTATTTGAAAATGGAAAGTTAGATATTTTAAATGTAAAGTATATAACTGACTAAAAGTTTGTTTTTATATTTTATGATTGGTTTTTTAGGGTTTTATAAACTTACAGAGTTTATTTGTTTCTAAAAGTTAAATTCTAAAAAATTATCTTGATGCTAGGTGATGATTACTGGTGACCAAGCATTGACTGCTTGTCATGTGGCAAGCCAAGTTCATATAATCTCTAGACCTGCTTTGATTCTGAGCCTAGCCAGGAGCAGTGAAGGATACGAATGGATCTCACCAGATGAGTCAGAACTGATTCCCTACAGGTAATAAAAGTTTCCTTTCTGCTGTGTTTGATCCTTTTGTATTTGATGAAACAGCTATTCACCGGTCTGTCTGTGGGCACTATGAACATTCTTAAATCAGTTGTTCCAGAAAAGATTCTGTTAGTCTTTCCTTATCCTGATACCTGCTCTCTCTTTTTCTTCCTATGTTCACTATATTATGTTAGTGGAATGCAGTAGTTCAGATTCCTGTTTTTACATTGAAACCTGTGCTTAGAGTTTCCTCTTTGTTGAACTGAGAGAAGGTTAATTGATTTCAATGAGAAAGAAGTGGATGCATTATCACAGACTCACGACCTCTGCATCGGAGGTGATTGCATTGAAATGTTACAACGGACATCAGCTGTTTTACAAGTTGTTCCATATGTCAAGGTAATTCCTGTTTCATTATATTGATTTGGATGTCTTTTCTGGGTCTCCCTCTATCTCTCTCTCTCCACCATCTATTTGTCATTGTAAAGTACGGTCTAAACAACAGTCTCAGGTATTTGCAAGAGTTGCTTCTCAGCAAAAAGAACTTATTATGACTACACTTTCAAATCAGTAGGGAGGATGGCACTAATGTGTGGTGATGGGACTAACGATGTTGGAGCTCTAAAACAGGTGAGGTGTCCTGAATTTTGTTCTTTAGACAATTTGATCAGATTTTGTTACTTCATAGTTTCCATGTGCCGGTTGTATCTAGAGAGAAACATTTCTCTTTCCTATTGTATTTATTCAATCTGTCAGGGAAAGAGGAAGATTAGTTTCTCTCAGTCACCAGTCACATAGCTATCATATATTTTTTTGCTGTGATATGTCATCAAAATGAGGATATCCTTTTAAATAATGAAACCTATGGCCGTGCTTGTTTCAAAACTAATGTGCATGGATATACAAAGACCAGTGCTTATGCCCCACCCATGATTAGTCTCTTTTTTAATTCTATTGCTGTTGATTCCTGTTTTTTCCTGCTGAATGAGACACTAAGGTTGGCCCAATAAATTTATTCAATTAACTGAAAGCTAATTTGAGTTTATTGCTAGTCAGTCAAAGAAAGAGTCAAATTGGAAGGAGGTAGGTGAGCTTGAAATGATATTTTACCAGTGATTATGTTCTGTAATAAGTTAGAAACAACTTAGTGAATTAAGGTAATTTCCATTTTCCCATGCAGTGTTATTGACCAAATGAGTCAGTTGATTATTCCATATATATCATCTTGATCTCATACTTGTATCCATTTGCCACTTATGAGCTTGTAACTAATTTGAGAACATAATTGAATTACTGTTATCAAACTGCAAACAAACACACACAGATACCTCTTGAGCAGCACAATAATGCTTCTTATTTTCTCAGGCCCGTGTTGGAGTTGCTCTTCTTAATGCAGTGCCTCTTGCCAAAATTGGAAAGGCCTCTTCAGAGTCATCCAAAGATGTCTCAAAGGCGGCAAAAGCAAAGAAATCGAAGCTTCCACTTGCTAATAGTGATGGTTCAAAAACTAAGTCAATTGCTAAGTCGGAAACTCCAAGCTCTTCTCATCATCTCACAGCTCTGGAGTTGCAGAGACGGAAGCTCAAGAAGATGATGAATGAGGTGAATGATGATGTTGATGGTCGCTCAGCCCCAGTAGTGAAGCTCGGCAATGCTTCTATGGCCTCTCCCTTCACCGCAAAGCATGCCTCAGTAAGCCCCACCACAGACATTATCTGGCAGGGCCGAAGCACTCTTGTGACCACTCTCCAAATGTTCAAGATCCTTGGCCTAAACTGCCTTGCCACAGCCTATGTCTTAAGTGTCATGTATTTAGATGGTGTGAAACTCGGTGATGTTCAGGCGACCATAAGTGGGGTTTTTACAGCAGCCTTCTTCCTGTTTATCTCTCATGCTCGGCCTCGGACAACTCTATCAGCTACACGACCTCACCCTGATAGGCCAGTTTGCAATCCATTTGTTATTCCTAATATTGTCTGTTAGAGAGGCAGAGAAGTACATGCCTGAAGAATGCATAGAGCCTGATTCAGACTTCCATCCTGACCTAGTAAATACAGTATCATACATGGTGAGTATGATGATACAGGTGGCAACTTTTGCAGTGAACTACATGGGTCATCCTTTCAATCAGAGCATCCCTGAGAACAGGCCCTTTCTATATGCTTTGTTGGCAGCAGTTGGGTTCTTCACATTGATTACTTCAGATCTGTTCAGAGACTTGAATGATTGGCTGAAGCTAGTACCTTTGCCAACTGGGTTGAGGGATAGGTTGTTGCTATGGGCAGCTCTCATGTTTGTGGGATGTTATTCATGGGAGAGGCTGCTGAGATGGGCTTTCCCTGGAAAAATTCCGGCCTGGAGAAAATGTCAGAGGCAGGTTGCTGCTGGTTTGGACAAGAAGAACATCTGATAAGAGTAAAAGCTGTCTTGGTGAAAGTTGAATGACTGCATGGGATAGGTAGAGGTATGCACCTTTGTGATCTATTTCCTTAACATTGGCGATTGTGCTGCACAGGGTAAAGTTTTCCTGCGTAGTGTTTATTTGGATAGTCACACCTAATCTTCCCAGATAGAAACTACTTCTTAGTCCTTTTTTATGTTGGAACATCAATGCTTACTGTGATTTGAACATCCCGTGCCCCGAGTTTCAATGATTTTGAGTAGGCATGGGAGTTTGCCATCTCGGATTTGTAATGCAAATGGGTTCAAATCTGTAATTAGAAATATGTTTCAACTCCCCGTGGGAGTTGGCGTCGTTTGTCATTTCTCTATTGCCACAGTTCATAACCTTGTGCAGGGTCTTACACATCCAGCAAATATCAAATGACATGAGTTTGCCCAGGCGTGGTTCTTCAGGTATGCTTCACTAGCACAAACTATAGAGCTAATAGGCATTTTTTGTCTCCTGGGGATGTATTACGCATCAATATCATTTTAAGAAAACAGAAAATTCACTTGCTACGGTTTAATCTGGTGAATTGTGCGCGTATGTACAGTAAAAGCCATGGCAAGCCATGGCTCAAGTAAATTGTTAACTCATAGTTTTTGAGTAATGCAACTTTACACTTTTGGAGCAAAAAAAACTCACAAGTTATACCTTTCTACGCATTAATTAGGGTTCATACATCAAATTAGTTCATTTTTACATCAACCGTCTTGGCTGTTGACATGAATCTCTGGATCCTCCAAGAGTTTATTTCTCCATTAGATAAAGGGTTTCTTAGCCTGCCTTTGAATTCGTAATTACATCCACGTCATGATTTGATTACATTATCCAAGACCCAATTTAAGTTTCAGTTATTTACACTCAGATCCAAAAAGAGAACTTGCCCACATGAACAATGCGGATCTGTGATGAATGAACTCCAAGGTTCAGCATATTGCTTTTAGGTATTATTGAGGATTGGTGCGTGTCTCCGGTCTTGGTCTTGTGAAGTAGGCAGTTATTGCCTTCAATTTTCCATTCAGGAAGTTCTTCTCCACCTGAAACAACAGCATCATTGATTCTCTTCTTTTTTTTTTTACTAAATAAAAGGGAACCAGACAAGACAGTGGGTTGGACGCTTGGATTTTGCTAATCAAAATTCATCCTACCAAGCTCAATGCTAGACATATCTCTGAAACTGGGAAGAACCAGCTTACTTACCTCTAACGACCATGGAGGATCTGAAGAGAGAGCCATCTCAGCCAGTTGGTTAAGATCCACATTTTTGGGGAGGAACATGACAACTTCTGAGGCAATTTGCTTGGCAGCTTGGAAAAGGAAGAAGCTAAAGAAGTTCAATGTGGATGTCTGTCAGACTTGGTAGGCATGCATGCAAATAACAGAACAGACCCGAAGAAAATAAAAGAAATACGAGTTTTGATGGAAATTAATCGGAGTTGCATCTCACCCATCTCGCGGCTTAAGCATTGTCCTGATATCGTATGTCCTGACTTTGGAGTAACCAGGTCCTCCCCAAGGAGGTGACAGGAATACCGCATCTGCCTACATAGTGTAGACAAAAAAAAAAAAAGAGCACATATAATAAGACAGCATACAACATATTGGAAAAAGCATGCATGGAACACAATCAGAGAACTAATCAATGATTACTGTTTATATGAAGGCAGGCTGTCATACCTTGAGTTTTGGTGCAAGAAGGAAGAAGTCACCCCTCACAAAGTCGATCTTGTCATCAACTTCATAGATGGCAGCGTTATGCTTGGCATACTCGATCCTCTTTTGATCAATGTCAATAGCAATTACGTTCTTCCCGCTGGAAATTCAGAGAATTACTCACTCGAAGGAAATACGATGATCCAAAGACTAAAAATGCAATCACAAATGCAAGTTCAGTAGTAAGAACTATACTTGCGAAGATCTACTGCAAAATCAGGGAGAGAAATATTTGTTCCCACCTTTTTGCAAATTGAATTGCGTTTCCACCAACACCAGCAAATCCATCAATGACAGTATGACTGCCACAACGGAAGGCGTGGTGCTTTGCAATAGGCTCTGAAGTCACTGAAAACCATCCTTCATTGTCCAGTTTTATACCATCATCATATCTGGAGAACAGAATATGTCGCTGATGCCAGTATTTGTCGATATCCATATCCATGGGATTCTCTTCTTCTGGCAACTGGGATTTTAAATCTGTGCAGAACTACTGATTCATCAAATTAAAAGGATCATTCAAGCATAGCGTATTAAATACATCACCAGTTAACAACATGAATAACTCCCTTCATTAACCAAAATGGTAATGACAAGGATGCAGTCATTAACTCAACAACCCACCCAATTGGTTGGCCATGCGCAACAATTCAATTAAAAGACTGGGATGAATCAAGAACCTTCATCAGCTCCAGAATCTGTCCGCCCCCTCCTCTTTTCTCTTGTTCTCTTCTTCCCTCTTCTCGTTTGAAAGTTGCATTCCACGTCCGGCTCATCCTCATCGAGTTCCAATGTCTCAACAGCAGCATCCTCGGTGGAAGCATTAATCATGCTGAAAGCAGGTATTGCATCAGACTTCAAGGCAGATAAATAAGATATACATCAGTCGAAGCACTTCTAAAGAAACACATAAAGCAGGGAATTTCCCAGGATTCTTACTGTATTCAGCTATGAATTTCTGAAAATACAATTTACCTTACGGTGTATCTTTGCTTTTCATTTAGCTTTCTGGAATTTTTCAGTTTTCACAAAGTATGCTCTATACTTCTAGAAATCAAAGGGCCGCACAAAACAAAAAATTCCATTATAACCAAATGTGAAAATGAACCAAAAAGATTAGCTTCCTTTTACAAACCAATGCTTGCTGAAGATATAATCAGCAAGACAGTAAGTAAACATGTCTGGTTGGCAAGAGAACACACCTCCGGGTATTCCGATTGTTAGACATGCACATCACATTTTTTTCGTTACAGAAACTACCATCCATCCCATCAAGATTATCTCCACTTGTACGAGTTCTTTTCATAGTACTTGTAGCCATATTGCATCCAGTGGAACATAAAGAACCACTAGAATTAGGATTATCATGAAAAGGGGAAGGAGATACAACACCCCCCTCATTCACTTTGCAAATTACTTGTGGTTGACACTGGTTTTCTTTAAAGCCTGAATTATTATTCTTCACATTCAAACTCTTCTTTCTTGCTTTACAACTTCCACCCTTCTTCTGCAAAAGATTGTAAGCATGTCAATCGTGCCAAAACAAATTGTGGTTGTTGATGGAGAAATACCATGCAATTCAAAGTGCTATTTTTCCTGTTAAGTACTTCAGCAACAAATTGTGGTTGTTGAGAGACAACTCTCAGCTCAAAAATGAGATGTAAATCAGAGGGGCTATGGATGATGCATTTGCCACCGCATTCAGAGGAAGCAATCAATATTAGAAACTTAAAGGCATAAATGCTTAATACTTCTCGCATACTAAAGACAAGGAAGCTCACGGTACTCCCAGTGGCCGACGGAGACTCTCTTCTCGCCGTGGAGTCATTGCCATCCACCCTGTTTTTTTTTTTGGAAAAAAAAAACACTCATTTAACCCTCTATCGCATAAAGATGGCTTTCTCCCGAAAACCCAAGAAGGCAAGGGGTGGTGGGAGTGGGAGAGACGTGCCTGAGGTGAACTTCAGTGAGCTTGAAGAGGGGGCCTGGGGCGTCAATGGCTGAAGGACCGGAACCACCGTCATCAACCAGGACAAAGGCGGAGGCATCAGCCATCCTTAGGAGTCTCCTCTGCACCCTGCTTCCAAAATCGTCAGCTTTAGAGAGAAAGCCCAAGTCTGGCCTTTTTCTTTCCTGGTCAAGACTCCCACAGCACACAAGGCAAATAAATGTACAGTAGCATCCTAAAACTACATTGCGTGTGCTTCGTCTATAAGTTTTGTATAGATGCATTGGTTTTGCTCGAATAAAGGCAAATAATCCCATTCCTATTCCTATCCTCTCCTATGGCAGTTTGCCCATTTATCATGAAATGTAAAAAGGGTAAAGCATAAATGTAAGCTTTCTTCTTCCCCATGGATACAATGCCATGAGGAAAAAGACATTTCTGAAATGGTGCGTGGAGGGAGAAGAATAAGAAGAAAACATTGGAAGATTTTCTCTCTATGACTTGTAATTATTATGGAGTTGAAATTCGCTCTTCTGCAGTCTACAACAGAAGAAGAGAAGATACAATAACTGGCCTATGTATATACAATACATGTCTACTGCACATATGTCAACTAGAGTCTACCTCCCGATTCCACAGCTACATATTTCCCTAATAGCATCATAAGATCATCCACCTGAATAACATCACCATGGACCTGTCTGTGTTCTTCTCAATTTGCGTCTTTTAGCTCCCCCTTGCATATCCATCATCTCTAATACCTGCCAAAGCATAGTATTCTTACAAGAATGACGATGCCAAGTTGCATTTAAGTTCTTTGAATACCTTTGCCATATTAATGTCATTCTAAAAATCAGAATGTTTCGAAAAAGGTTAACTGCCAATAATTTTTTGCTGACCCAGATCTGATTGAAACTTTTTCCAGAGGTCAGTCTCTTTTTTTCCTTTCTTTTTTGGCATTGCAGGAGTAATACCAGAATGCTATGGCAAATAGATGAATCTGTAAGGATAAACAGCATGACACAAACTCGGAAACAAGATGGCCACTATTCTCCGAGAAATTCAATTTGTGCGAAAGGTCTAAGCTTTTGTCCAAGATCAAGAAATAGTTTCCTGGTATCAACAGACGTGAAGTTGCAAATGCTGGGATGGGAATGTCAGGATTACCTTATTTTTCTGTACCTCCATAATTTCAGCCTGCAGCAATGAAAAAAACAGTCACTTGAACTGGAATTTTGGCATGAAGAACATGGATTCACAGTGGGTGACCAGGTTATAAGTACCTGTTTCTTTCGCAGTTCTTCATTCTCCTCCTTCAGTTTCGCAATCTCTGCTTCCAATTCCATGGTATAAGCCTAAAGAAGAACCAAAACAGTCAAGAGCACTAAGCATCACACATTTATGGGCCACTGGCAATCTCATTTTTGGACAAATTTTGAACGAGTCACTGTGGCTAAATGCTTGATCTGACAAATTACTCTAAACTGTATATTTAGCGATGGGAAGTTTTTCTTTCTTTGTCCAGGTTTCCTATTGCAATGGCATTTACATGTCCATAGAAACTCCTATCTTTTATCTGCTGAAACTTACCCATACTTATTTTTTTTTCAATGAATAAACTTGTTGCATACTTGATATATAGAGTGTAATGAAATTTTAAGTTAACTGAATGCACAAAATTCTGATAACGTAATTGGTGATTTTTATATCACTGCACCTACTTCTAGCTAAAAAACTGTGAACCAACTCCATAAAATTCTGGCATTAGGCCATAGACAACTTTTGATAAATGAACTGAATTATTATAGCGAGATAAAACTAAAATCAAGTACAACAAAAAGAACAGTGATCAAGCATATCTTCACCTGTTTACGAGCCCGAGACCTTGCAGCTGATTCACGGTTCTTAATCATCCTCTTTTGCCTCCTCTCGACAACCTTATCTAAAGCACTACTGCCCTTACTCCTCTTCATACCCCCATTGAACATGTAAGGAACAGGTGACACAGACGAAGTGTCCCCACTGTTCCTCTCCACCCCGTCCGATGAGACTGGATTAGAAGGTGAGCCACCCATAAAACCAGCAGACACGGGTCCTGCCCCTGATCCGACCATTCTCATCATTCCACCCTGAAAAGCAGCAGTCCCATGAACCGAGATATTATTCATCACCTGATCAGTAAGCCCAACAAGTCCGGTCTGTATCTGGGGAATCACAAGCAGTGTGCTGCTTGAGGGTGGAACCTGAGGAGAAAATGGAATGGCAGGCTGTTTGGGCAGGATCTGTTGCTGCTGGTTTGTCAGTACCCTATTGACATTCAATGGCAAATTGGAAGAGGACTGTATGGGGATTGGGTTTACATTGTCCGGGTTTCTGATCCCTATCATGTTGTCTGGCTCCCCACCCATCTTCTGAGACCCAATCTCCAACTTGGGATTATCTGCAGCACATAGTACTTTTTCCAGAAAACCCCCTCCAGCATTGGTCTCAGAGGCCATTTGGGCATCTTCTCTCACGGCTACTACTTTCACAAGAAACTCCTCAAGAGTGATTGCCCCCAAAGTTTTCTGGCTTCGGGGCAAAACTGCATCTCCAGAAGTTCCCACAGAATCCTTCTCTGTGCTACATTCCTTTGAAATATCCCTCCAAATCTCATCAACGGTCTTCTGGCTAAGAGTCCGGGGCAGAATTAACGAGCCCTGACACTGAAAATGACCATTCTGTCCAGGAGCCTCATCTGGCCTGCCTACACCACTAGATGAAGGCACAGAACTATTATTCTCCTCAGCACTCAAAATGCTCTTCAGGAGCTCATCCAGGTTCATGGATCCAAAGTCCTTCCCATTCCATCCGACACTGTTCTGGAACTCGTCAAAAGTCAGAGCAAAGATGGATCCTTGCCGGTTTAACGGGGCATTAGTTGGTGGATGTCTATTGTTATTTGCTGAAGGAGGCTCATAATCAAAATTAAAGTTGAGGTCGTTGCTCCCCATGTGGTGAAATCTGCAAGAATTAGTGTTAGTATTCACTCCAACCTCTGCATAAGTGCATATTGGAGCACTTCAAGTTACCGGGATAATCTCATACTTAGAATCCGAGCTAGAATCTGCCAATGAAAAAAGCAACTTCGACTTTCATCCCATTTACAGACGCAGATGAACCGCCCGGAACAAATCCAAAGAAAGGGAAATGGACCACTGCTTCAGCTGAGCAGCGCCAACTGACTCAGACCTGCAATATTCAATTCGATCTAAACCCATTCACCATCAGAATCGTGAATACACAGCTTGATCAAGCTAAATCCCACAGTAATCAGCAAATAATCCTGAGCATCCGCCAGTACATCACACTATCAGCTGAGAAACTAAAATTCAGAGTGATAAAGATAGAAAGCAACTTGCCCAGCCCACTAAATTTCCACGAAAATGGCAACAAGACTTGAAGCAAGAAGATCCTCAACGTTCCCGAGCAAAGAAAAGGAACACACCACAATAGTAATAGCCATCAAACAAGAAAACAACAAAGCAACCCTAATCAATTCAGCGGGCTTTCACGGCGGAGAACCGAAAGCAGAGAAGGCTGGTCTTACCTGGCTTGGAACTGGCAGCTCCTCCCCCTTGGAGTCAAGTTACTTCCTTTTTTTCCGTCGAAAGTAGAATTTAGTCCCCCAGCCCCGGGATATCTTTCATATAGGCTGCGAGGATGCTGTCCCAGTAATTGGCAACGTTGGCGTTGGCTATCCAGCAGTGTTGAGCGAGCCTCTTCCCCTCTCCCTTCCTCCTGCCATGTGTCCACTCTCCTTTGTCTCTCTTTCTTTTCCATTTTTTAAGACATGCAATGTAATAACAATAATAATTTGTAATAACTAAATTAATTTATTACATAACTAAAAATGTTTTATATAAATAATTTCCTATTAATTTATTGCTAGAAATTGTGAGTGGGACAGCTGGCAAAATAGATGCCGTGATGATTGTAAGAAGAACCAATGATGGCGCACAAAGTGTGGCTATCAGAGCCGTCCACGTATCCTCGGTCCAGATTGCCTTTGTGCAGTGGCAATTTCCTGACTCACGGCTCGTGTCTAGCAGTCACTATGACCCGTGCCACATTCAAATCAAATTTCTGAGTGTAGAATAAAACAAAATTAAAAACCACTGTGCTGCTATCGCTTCTGATTGGTCAATTACATCTGGGGCCGAATTACCACTAACCAAACACTGCTAATCCATGTTCTGGAGCACCAGGAACTTTAAGAGTAGGACCCCTTTTTTTTCTTTTCCATTAGAGAGAGAGAGTGGGTGTATTTTAAATTGATTATAATAAATTATATTATTTACATAAAATTAGACAATTTTAATTATATAAAATATTTATTATAAATAAGTTTAGAATATTATTATACATACTTATCTTAAATTAATTAATTTTCTTGTATTATAAATAAAATTAAAAACTTTTAATTGATGTAAATTATTAACAATATATAAATTAATATTATTGTAAATTAAATAATGTGTACATAAAATTATAGTTTTATACTTATAAAAAATATTTATTATATTTTAAATTGGTATATATCGATACACCAAATTATTTAATTTATATAAATTAATTTTACTATATATAAAATAACTATTAATTAAAATTGTACATATAAAAATAATAATTTTTATTAATAAAATTTACTAATTATATATTTTATAAAATTATAGGTAGAAAATATATACTAAAATTATATTATAAAATTATAAAAATAATTATAATACATTATATAAAACAATATAATTTTAAAATAATTTTATTAACCTATTCAAAGTTATTTTGAATGGGGTTACTATTCCTTGAATTAGGTTTTAATCGAATATTATAAATAAATTACAAATTAAGTTTTGAATGTCATTCGAATTATACTCAAATAATTAAATAAAACTTAATTCGAGTTCAGCGTGGATGACTACTATTTAAATCGAGAAACTATTCTAATTTATAATAAATTAAATATTATTGTTATATATATTCGAATATATTAAAAATAAATAAATTCATAAATTAATATATACCATAAAAATAAAATATAAATTATTAAAAATCTAAAATAGATTAAGTAGATCTCTAACTACTCTCAGTAGCTAGAAATGGTCGTACATATCCGTTATAGATATTAGTTGAATACTTACAACAAAAGAACAAAAAATCACAATTCAGGACGGTATATATCTACAATATTTAAACAATAAATATCTAACAAAAGTTCCTTTTTTATCCTAAGATATTTGAGTGTCCGAAAATATCTAGCATGAATATCTAATAAAAGTTCATTTTTTATCCTAAGATATTTGATTGTACCAAAATATCTAGCAATAAATATCTACCCAAGATTTATGGAGTTGGTATGTTATGGGCTGCTTTTTAAAATGTAATTAGTTATTTACTGTATTATTTGTCTTGAGGTAGTGCCAGTTTTTTTGCAGCGGGACAAATATCTTTTTTTTGTATAGGGAAAAAAAGATATTTTAGATTCCAATCCCAACAAGTAAAATATCTGGATGCTTACTTGGCTCATTTGTGGGTCAGATGACACGTGTAAAGCCGCAACAAAGCTCCGGGTCGTTCAGCTTCCTCTTCTTAGGTGTCCCCCTTGCTTCACCTTCTTTCTCATCATCACCCTCATCCTCTCTCTCTCTCTGAAGAATGGAGAATTCCCAGGCCAGCCTGCCAAGTGAAAGCTCAAACGTCTCTTGGGAGTTGAAGCCTAACTCGACTCCGGTAGATGCCTTTCCGTTGGGGTTTCGTCATCTAGTTGTCGACCGATCGGTGTTGGCTGATTGGCCTGTTATTGGTCAATTTTTTGAACTAGTTTTCTAGATTTAGCCTACTTTGCCGAATCTACATTGGTTCAAGATCGCCACGGTTGGTTGGTCGTTGGCCGATCGTTCCAAGAACTCGTATAAATGCCAAGTTATAGTTGAGTTGTGTGATATAGCCTGGCTTTGGGCTTTGGCTGGCTCCGTTAGTTAATGACTGATAAAATTTCAGATATTTCTTAAATAAGCAACGGTAGGATGCATTAATAGGTAAAATTTTGAGGCTGCGAGCACATAAGAAAAGAGATACCAGAATCTTCTTCCTCATCTTCTTATAAGGCTGGTGGTGTGGTGTATTCAAGAGATACTTTATTGATGTCTAGCTAGTATTCTGAGAAAGAAATCTCCTCACCGGGTTTCCAAATCTATTTGTTGTGCATCAGGGATCTTCCAAGGCAGAATCCATTACCACGGAATGGACAGATGAGAAGCACAGTCACTACCTCAGATCCGTAGAAGCTTCCTTTGTGAACGAGCTGTACGATTCCTTTGATTTTCCGAAGTTCCACCTGCAAAAGGAGCATTCAACGCCTACCTGTTGCCCTTCTGGCCAGGTTTGGGTCTGCTATCATTTCCTTCCGAGTTTTGATCAGCGCCTTTGTTTACAGCCATAAATCTTTGCTATCTCTTAATTCCAGTACAAGGTTCTTCAACATGGCTTCTGGCATAAGGTCAATTTCGCAAGGCCCAGTTTTTCTCAAAATAAAGCCGATGGATCTCGTCGCGTCTTGGCCAGTCCCTGGATAAGGCGTTTTAGGTCATCATCTAAGCAACAAAACCATGAAGTGGTGAGCGTGAATGAAAATGGTGCAATCTCATGTGTGTTAGCTGCTAACGTACAGCGGCCTTCTTCACGTCGGCCTCATCGTAAAATCAACAGCAATCCTGCTACTTTAGGTAAATTCTTCGTCTTAAACTAGAATCTCCGATCTAGGAGCTAGAGTCATGCGTTCCTATTCCCCAGAGGAATATTGTTGCTTGATTCTTCAGCTATCCGTGCTTTCCCACTGTGGTAGGTCCACATTAGTTGTTTGTTTTATTTGGGTAAGGCTACTTTTAGCATCCTTCAGAGTTCATCCAGAGGATAGTGACTGCTCCTCCCGTGAAAATTATGCATTTCCATATACTCGTGTGTCTAATTTGCATCATGTTCCTTGTTCAGATTGTCCGAGAGTCATCAGCATAGTTTTCATCTGATGAATCCTTGAGTAAAAGTTTCAGAGATTACGTAGTGTCTCATTTCAGGTGATAATTCAGCAATTTGCGACTTCAGAGAGTTTTCGGATCAGAATTTTGTTGATGGAGACGAGGGAGGAGAGGGTGAAAGCAAGAGCAGAAAGAGTGGTTCCAAGAGGGTGAAAACTGTGGAAGACAGAACTTCAAGCGTCGATCAGGCAATCAACAAGCTCCAATGGAGCTATTATTTTAACAGAGTAAACAGTTTAGAAGCAGCCATAGCTTTCATGGTAAAACTCACTCGGTATGCTGTCTTTCAGGTTGTCTCGTCATCATCCGGCAAGCCTCTGAATGACGAATGAAGCTCTAGCTCGTGCATCCTTGATCGGATAGAAGCTGTCTGGAACGGCCTATGAAAATCAGAAAGCATGGTCCAGAAGTTGTCTGTACAGTCTAACAAGGATAAAAGATCTTGGATTTGATTGCCACCCAGTGAGAAAGAGATCAGCGCTCGCTCGCGTATGATCTCGCCGAGTTTTGTCAGAACCTTGATCCAGTCACACCTCTTTATCCCAACATAGTTCTTCAGTATGAGAGTCTTTCCCTTTTTGTTACTTCGGTACGACTCCACATAGTCCCCTCTCCTTGAAGGGTGACGCATCATTGGTTTTTGGACATTTTTTTCTCAGTAATAACAGGCATATGAGATTCACATACTTCAATAAGATACTCTGCTTGTAATTTGGGTTCTTGAGCCTTTGAATAATGTGGATCCCATTCCCAACTAGTTCATCATATTCTCTTCTCGATCTCAATCTTCTTGTGTGATTTGCAAATTAATTACAAATTTCTCTGAGAAGGAAAAAAATAGAAAAGAGTGAATGTTTTTTTTGTGGAGCCTCATAATTACTATAATAACTCCATGCACAACGTGCCACATACTGTGTATTATGTGTCTATTTCCTTCTCTTTCTTAAAACTTTTAGTTATTTTATTCGGCGCAACATTTTATATAAATTTTGTGTGCATACTTATAAAATAAATATTTTATTTTAATTCTTAATTTTATTGGTACTAATATAGTAAAAATATCAATAATTATAGTATAGAAAGGATGGGAGTAATGTATTGAATCTTCCAAAGTGGAACGGAGTGATTTTTAATTTTTAATTATTTATCAATTCTGATATTTAATTAATTGGTTAATCTTAAATTTCATCGTATTTTTATTTAATTTATTTTTATAATTTTTGTATTCCTTCCTTACTATTAGAGATAAGAATTTTCATTTTTAGACCAATTACAAAAATTATACAATTTTTAACCTCCACTGGTTCAATACGGATTCAATTATCTATCAAAATTTTACCAACCTTTGATTTATTATAGAAGTTGCTCATGAAATGTGTATCTATTTTTTTCCAATTGACTTTTATTTTATATTTAAAATTTAATTCGAATTTATTCTCATTTGTCACTCAAATTTTTTCTTATCTATTCAATTTTGTTTTTTTTTAATTTGATCGAGTAAATTTCATTTTCGAAAATTTTGAATGTTACAAATTTAGTTGAGTATTAATGAATGATTGAAAAAATAATTGGTTATTTAAAGAATAACATGTATAGACATACGGTGCAGTTAATGGTATTTTATGGAATTTTGTAATTGGAGGTCATAGTGAGGCTAACAGACACATGGAGTAGTTAGTTGCATGGAGCACAAAACTTTTGTACCTGAAATTGTAAACGTAGAGAATTGACGGGACAATATAAAAATTATATGATGAATTCGGCAATGATGTAAGATTGGTTTGGGGTTGGGAGCTGTGGATGAGATCTATATTTTGAATTCGAAAACTCGTCGGCTCTTCTGGCCTCCTTTCCTTTCCCCCCATTTCGCTATCCGCTTAGGCTACGACAGTGCTTGCAGATCATGGGGACTTCACAAAGCCGCGAAGACGTGGAGCTCTCTGACTCGGAATCCGAGGCCACGCGAACCGAATCTGAAGAGGAATCGGAGAACTACCAGGACGCCCACGGACAGAGTTCCGCTGAACGGATGCCGAAGCAGGAGTCTGCATTTGACGAGGTGGAGGAGAAGCTCAGAGCCCTGAAGCTAAAATACGCGACTCCTCCGACCCAGAACTCCAATGTCAAGAACCCGGTGAAGCTCTACCTCCACATCGGGGGAAACACTCCCAAGGCCAAATGGGTAATCTCCGAGAAACTGACCTCTTATGATTTCGTTAAGAGTTGTATTGCTGACGGTGAAGAGAGCGGGACCGATGAAGATGAGGAGGCGGACGCCGGGGAAGCCTGGTGGGTCCTCAAGGTCGGATCTAAAGTCAGGGCTAGGGTTGGAGTGGAGATGCAATTAAAGTATCTTGGGGAGCAAAGTCGGGTTGATTTTGTGGCTGGTGGCGTTTGGGCGATGAAATTCTTGAACAGTGAACATTACACGATATTCGTGCAGAAGTTTCAGGACTGTCTGTTTGAGAATACTTACGGCTGTGAGGCGACGGAGGAGAACAGGGTTAAGGTGTATGGAAAAGACTTCATTGGGTGGGCCAATCCTGATGCCGCAGATGATTCCATGTGGGAAGATGCTGAAGATGCCTTCCTGCAGAGCCCTGGATCAGCTACCCCAATTAGGCCAAGTCAGGATCTGAGGGAGGAGTTTGAGGAGGATGGGAATGGTGGGATTCAGAGTTTGGCCCTGGGGGCACTAGATAATAGTTTCTTGGTGAGTGATTCAGGCATTCAGGTGGTTAAGAACTTCAGCCATGGGATCCAAGGTAAGGGCGCCTTTGTGAATTTTGACAATAGAAGGGGTTGTGGGTCAGGCTCCGTGTACTCTACTCCAAAGAAGGCCCTTCTTATGAGGGCAGAGACGAATATGCTCCTGATGAGCCCTATGGATGAAGGGAAGCCCCACTCCAGGGGACTGCATCAACTTGACATTGAGTCGGGGAAGATAGTATCTGAGTGGAGATTTGAGAAGGATGGCACTGATATTACTATGAGGGATATCACAAACGACTCCAAGGGAGCCCAGTTGGATCCCTCAGGTTCCACATTTTTGGGTCTGGATGACAACAGGCTGTGCAGGTGGGATATGCGTGATCGGAAGGGGTTGGTTCAGAAACTTGCAGATTCGAGTACTCCTGTATTGAATTGGACACAGGGCCATCAGTTTTCTAGAGGGACTAACTTCCAGTGCTTCGCAACCACTGGAGATGGTTCAATAGTTGTTGGGTCCCGTGATGGAAAGATAAGGCTCTATTCCATCAACTCTATGAGGCAGGCCAAAACCGCTTTCCCTGGTCTTGGCTCATCAATCACTCATGTGGATGTAACATTTGATGGAAAGTGGATCTTGGGCACAACCGATACATACTTGATCCTCATTTGTACCATCTTCATTGATAAAGATGGAAAGTCAAAGACGGGCTTTAACGGCCGTATGGGTAACAGGATTGCCGCTCCAAGATTGTTGAAGCTAACTCCTCTGGATTCTCATTTAGCTGGAGCTAGTAACGCTTTCCGTGGCGGTCAATTCTCATGGGTATGTCAACATTCTTGTTTTTATATGTTAGGCAATTGATTATGCTTGCTTTGCTCTGCATTATGTCAGTTTGTGATTTGTAGTATAATCTACGTTAAGTTATGTTCACAACCTGGAAGTAGATGCTGATATCGAGGATTAATAAGTTAAAACCTTTGATTTAAAAGGATCGACATGGAAAATTGTCCTAGTCAGTATGCTTTTGTTGAATGGCCCCTGAATCTATGGGATGTTCTGCTGTTAAGAATTCCGTGGATCTCGATACATTTGGCAAGGAATCCATGGTACTAGATATATTTGACATGAAGAATGTACAGTAATCTGATGGACCAGCTCACAAGATTACAGATTGAGGGTTCATAGTTGTCTGCTACAACTTTTATCCTGATTATTTCATATGTTATTCATACAGTCTTAGCAAGAGACCCAGAACGAACTAACAGGCTAAAATCCCAAATAAGGTGCAGATTGTACGTGGTAGTTTAATTTAGGTGTAATTCTTCGTTGACATTCAATTCACATGCAAAAATTTCTTTAAATTGAGTCACCAATTAAATATTTATCTTTGAATTGAGCAAAATGAAAGATTTACACTTAAAATGAACAATCAGGCAAATGCTTGCATCTTATTTGAAATTTCACTCAAACTAAAACGTAGATGTGAGAGGATCAACACAATGCAAAATATGTCATCTGGGGGCTCGCTAGTTCATTTTTCACATGCTTCTTTGTATTTAAATGGACTTATTTGTCAGTTTCTGGGCCTCTATATTGTACAGGTAACAGAGAATGGGAAGCAGGAGCGACACCTTGTTGCAACTGTGGGGAAGTTCAGCGTCATATGGAACTTCCAACAGGTCAAGAATGGAACTCACGAGTGTTACCGCCACCAGCAAGGCCTCAAGAGCTGCTACTGCTACAAGATCGTCCCCAAGGAGGAGTCTATTGTAGAGAGCCGTTTCATGCATGATAAGTTTGCAGTTACGGAGTCACCTGAAGCACCTCTTGTCATCGCTACCCCTCTGAAAGTCAGCTCCTTCAGCATATCAAGCAAGCGCTAGGACTAGAACTTGTGGTACTGTGTCCCTTCTGAGTCAAGTTGGTTTGTCCAGACTGGTGTTTTGTTCTTTTAGTAACTGTGATTTAGTTTCTTCAGGTCTGTCTGGTGAAAGCTGGTTTAAGTTTGAATCCCTGTTGTTAAATAGATCTCAAGCTATATGGAGTATTGGTATCTGCCTTAAAGTTTGATCCATTTTCCCCTTTATCTTTATATCGAGCCTGAAACAAAGTCCAGATCAACTATGCCAAGTTATGTTTCAAACATGGAAAGTGACAAAAACACAGCCTCCAACCAAAGTTACCATTTGATTTCCTATCCCAGTATTCACATGAATCAGGGTAGCTCGACCAGTTCTCTTCAAGCCAATGCAGAAAATGTACAGATGCAGTACTAAAAGAGAAAATATCTGACAGAAAATTGAAGACTTTCATAAGTTACAACTTCATTACTATGACAATTCTATTCTCAAGCATATAAAAGGAAGGCAGATGTCACATATATCCCTCCCCCATTTCACCAACCAATCCTGACACCTAACCAACTTGTATATATATTTGGTTGCTTAAAAGGAAAAACCAATTCCACCATTGCAAGACCTATGTAACCAAAAAAATAGAAAAAAATGAACTGATTGTGCACAAGATTGATTATCAATAGCAGGGGTATCCTCAAGGAAAGTTTCACACAAGTGAGCACTTTACAGATGACAATAGAGATGAGATGTGGGCAGACCTGTAGGTCAACAAGCAAAGTGTTTTATGCTGCCTTGGAAGAGTTCTTTCTTCTACCCAAGAACAACATGATCCGTAGGAAAAAAGATCTCTTCTTCTTCTTCCCATACTTGATTTCAGGAGAAGACTCGGTCTCGGCACCACTCCCATGTGCATAATTACTTGTCTGGCTTGGGATTTGATGGACACCTACATGTGGTTCATGTATGTTCATATTGTAATTTGATTCATTTTTCTCTGCTAAGTTGTTTGGCGGATTTGTGTTATGATTAGAATCGGCTTTCGGGCTGGCAACTGGTTGAGACAGATCAGTGGGAATAGCTTTACTCTTGCGACGTTGCAGCTCATGTTCTGATCTCCACTTCCTTAACTCCTGCTCCACGCCAAGCTTCCCATCATTGGCTCTCTCAGCCTTTTCTAGTGCCTCTCTTAGTGCTTCCTTCCTTCGTCCTAGCTCATTGCTTGCTTCCTCAACCTTCTCCAGGCTCTCAAGCTCAGATTTCTTTGCTTGGTTGATTTGGGAGATGGCTGCAGCCACTTTGGTGTTGGCTTGTTCTTCAGCCTCATGAGCTAGCTTGCTAAGGTTGTAGTACTCATCAAGAGATAAAGTCACTCCGGAAAAAGACGAATCATCTTCATTAGAAGGTTGGGCTGATTCACTCTCCTGGAGGGCCTTAATGGCTGCTAGGGCCAGTTTCTCTGAGGCCCTGGCAGCCTCAATCTCCTTCAGAGTGGCATTTAGTCGGCTCTCCAGTGTGCTCACTCCGGCCCTTGCTTGCTCGACCTCTTCCTTTGCTCTACGAAGCTCTTCACGAGCAGACTGGGCCATCATTTTGGCCTTGTCTGCCTCTTGGGCTGCTTCCTGCAACTGCTTGGGCATTTCTATCATCATCTGTCTCGCTTCTTTCTCTTTTGCCTGTACAATGACAATGTCAGTCCTAGTCTGTTCCAGGTCAGCCTCAAGGGAAGCCACTGCCACTGAAGCCATCCCTTCTCTCTGCCTAATTGTCTCCAGTGCTGATTTCTCCTTTTCCAAGTCAGATCTCAATGAGCTGGCAGCAACCTTCAGGGAATTGACCTCTCTGTTTGCTCTCTCAATGTTGACCATGACCTCCTCAAGCTCTTTTTTGGCATAAGAAATCACTGCCTGCAGATCATTATGACCCCCCTTTTTGGGATCACTTGATTCTTTACCAACATCTTGCTTCAAGTTTGACTCCATATAATCTACCAGCTCAGCCTTCAGATCAACAAGCAAGGCTGAAGCAGTATCTAACTTGGATTTGAGATCCTTGGTCAACTGAACCTGTTGGCTCAACTTCTGGAGAGCTTCCTCTGCTTGTCTCAGTTCCTTCTCCCAGTTGAGGCAATCCTGTTCCTGGGCCAATCTGGCACCGACTCGATGCTCCTCAGCTTCAAGATGAGCTGCTTGAGCAGACTCCAAACCATCCTTAGTGGCAATCAACTCAATGGTTAGTTCCTCCACTGTCTTCTCCACTTCCTTGGAGGCAGCAACTGCTTCCTCGGCCTTTTGAATTGCAATCCTCTTCTCTTTCACCAAGGATGAATATTCTTTCTTCAGCGATTCAAGCTCCTCCTTCACTGACTTTAGCTCTGAGAGAGCAGCAGTATGGCGGGCCCTGGCCACCTCAAGCTGTGCCTTGGCTGCCACACTGGCATCATCGGCAATCCCCTGCTCCATCTCCTCTAACCTCAGTTTGGCCAAGTCAGAGTCCTGCTTGGCCTGTTGTTCCTCAGTCTGTGCTCTCTCAAGGTTGAGTTTTAGATCCTCGATGTGCCTCTTCACACTGTCAAGCTCCTTCATCAACTGAAGCTTCTCCGTCTCAGCAGTCTTCGACAGTTTCCTGTACTGAGGAATATCCTCTTGCGCCTTTTCGAGGTCTTCTTCCAGGAGTTTCCTCTTCTGTAAACACAAGATAGATGTCAACTAACACAGGTAGATGCTGAAATAAAACTGAAACATACTCTTTTTACAGTGAAAAAGGCAAAACATAGTTAAAAAACAAAGAGAAACAGGCACTGAGGAAACCAGCCATCACAAATGAACTTTCATTTCTCAATTTGCTGAAAGTGTGAATAAAAGAGAATTCTCAGACAAATCAACTCAGAACTAGAAATTCACAATCGCAAAGTTGTTGTACCTCCGCTGTTTGAATTTTATGAGCTTTCCAATCAACAATTCCTCCGAACTTGGAGACAGCCTGTTTCACAGATTCGAAGGGTGCAGCTGTATCCACGAGTCCTCTTCCTTCTCCTGTCTTCTTACCAGTCGCACTCTTAGGTGTGACAACCCTTGGTGACCCAAAAGATGGGCTACCACCAATTCTTTTTGGCATTCCATGGAAGGTGGCAGAAAGAAAGTTCTTAACTTGAGTGGCAACAGGAGGTAATCTCACAGTTTCGACATCACTATTAGCTGTTGAAATTGGAGTCTCATCCTTTGCTGGTCCTGTCTTAGAATCTTCCACTATAGCCAGAGGTTCTTCCTTTTTTCCCTCTGCAACAGGCATAGCTAAGGCAGTTTCTGCAGGAGTTAGATTCTCTGATGTTGTTTGAAATTCTTCCGGAGCAACAATGATACCATCTGGAAACATTCCAGTATTTGAGGCATCCATAACTACAGTTTCCTCCCCATTCTTGGTTTGATCTACTCCTAGTAGAGAGGTTGAAGAGGAGCTTTCCGGAAGATTTTCATCCTGTCCTGAAGCAGGTTCACTGGAAGTATCTCTAACAGTCTCAAGTTTGGAAAGATTTTCATGTGATGGCAACTCCTTGCTGCCTGTGTAAACCAAGCCTTCCTGAAGACTTTGATCCTGTTCTGAAGTGGGATCCTCTTCCTGTGATGGCAACTCCTCTGTGCATGATTCAACTTCTTTATTTTTGTTTGAGGGACCATGGGCTTCAGAGATTGAAGGTCCAATATAAGATGATTCAGATTGGACCATTTCATGAGTGATCTTCACCTCGTCCATAGCCCGATATGACAACCAGGCTATCAACCGCCAATCTGTTTTAGAAAGAAAACAAATCATTATTTAAGCTGGAAAGGACGGGCACGAACTTTTACATTACCAAAGCATAATCATTAATAGATAAGAGCATCGTAAGTTGAGAGTCAACTTCCATGAAAGATAGAACTATAAAGTCCAGAAGATGGAGCTACATCTCGTTTCTTTAATGAAAACTGAATCAAAACAATCCAAGCAATGCTTAAAGCGAACCTAGGGGATTATTATCTCCAAGACGACCCAACTTAGATTATAAACTAGCTTGCAAATTGAGATTAAATTTCCATACGTGAATTATGAAATGATTTTTAACAGTATTCAAAGAATTTGGCATCTCTATGGCCCAGAGGGAGGTCTACTTCTCCCTACCAAGATTTATTCACTTTTGTTTTTTGTATGTGGCCAACAAACTTCACAGCATGCCAAATAAAAGGAAATATCCAAAGAGATAATCAAAAGCGATTAGCTCCTTCTGGTATTGCAAGATCAACGGAAGAATGGTTTCCTGACCGACAAGATCAACATGAAAGCTACTGAAATTGCAAACCAAATCTTCGAGATTTAGACAATATCGATTTCCATCCCAGAAATAAAACTGGATAAGAAATGCTTCAAGGAAATATAGCCATATGAGCTCTAAAATGCATCACCATGATCCATCAAATACCAGACAGCTATTCTGAGGAAACAAAACAGACATCTAATTAATACAAAAAGGAGAAAAAACACATAAGCTACGTTCAAACTCAAACCAATAACCCACATCTCCACGAGCTCGTAAGACAAAACTTCGACAAGCAAAACTCGAACTGGGACAATATTCAAGCTCAAAGCATTATTACCAACATCATCCTAACGTAAGCAATAAAACAATCATTCAATAAATACGACCAAGCTACCTGATTAAAACCCAAAATTCTTCGGGTCAACCCGATGAAGAGGAAGTGAAAGAAAGACGCCAAAGGGAGGGCAACGCTAACAATTCCGGGGCAGGATCGAGAGAAGGGAAACGGAAACCTTCCAGCAAGAGGAGGGATTGGGAATATATCCTGAAAGGGGGGTACGGGCAAAAAAACGGACCTGGGAGGTGAACAAAAGTAGGAAGAGGAGGAGGAGGAGAAGAAAGCGGGCGTTCGAGAAGGCGTACAGACTGGACTGATCCACCTGTAAGGCACAGGAGGAGAACGGACTCCCTTTTCCCTATTTCAATCAAGATTGGATTTTTCAGCTGCCCCGGTGGAAAGAAAACTAAAACAAGACAAAGATCGGACCTTTGGAGGAACTTCGAGGGGGGAATCATAAGAAAAGAGCCAACGGGACGCCTTGTTATAAACAGGAGAATCCGAGAGAAGAAAATGAGTCAGTCAGCCACCCCATCTCTCTCTCCCCTCTTCGTTTCTTCCTCGTATAATTGGTAGACAGACATCCGAAACTCCAATTCACCCGATCAATAATGATTTTTTAAGAAAATATTTTATATTGAAGCTGTCTGAATGAGCTATGGTTGATGTTTCCTGAGGAGTTCTTTTAAGTGAGGATAATAATATGTATTTTATTATTTATACTTGGATAGATATGATCCTATTTTATAATTATCATTACATTTCATTAATAATCATAAATTCATTATAATTTAACCATTTTTATACAATAAAAAGGGCTTTTTCTCTTATTAATATGAATAAAAAGGTCCCAAAAGCCGCCGCCCCATTCGTGTACGTTCGTTCGGTCACGCGAGCTGTGGCGCGTGGATGACGTGGACATTCGAAACTGCCAAAACGCTACACGTGGCCAAGGATCGTTCCTCGCTGAGAGCGCGGCGCCATTCGCGAGCGTGGAACCACGACACGAGACATAGTTCCACCGACATCTTACCTGAAACCGGGTTGTGAAAAGATCCGGTCGGGTCGGATCCACGGGCAAATGTGGCGGATCAAATCTTACCGAATTATTTTGCTGCTGAAACAGGCTCTCTGAGGTGAGGTCATTTGGGATGAAAAAATTAACAAAGTTCAAAGCAAGCATGTATCACGATTTGAGCACTTCCTGGATGTGCTGAGAGTGACTCTTCCCTGGTGGAATAAATATAAGGTCTTCCCACCCTGAGTTCTTCTGGCTCATCTCCATTTTCTTCAAAACATCTTCCAAACTTCCAACCTATTTAATCACAATGAGTTAGCAAGCCAAGAGAGCAAATGATAAGCGGTACCACTAACATTGGTTCTGATGAACTTAGTTCCTATTTGATAGCTAAATTGTGAAAACTGATAATAGTTCTCTTTTACCATCTTGGTTCTGGTCCATGACTAGCTAGTTCATCAAAGCAATTCCCCCTTTGACCACAATTGGGTAGGGATCATTGATAGCACGCAATTTGTTTTAACCCCATGATATTCTCAGAGGTTTGGAATCTGACATCTTGGGCAGTCAGTTTCAACCTTCTACGTTGAACAGAACAGAGATAAGCAATGACAAGATGGGTAGATACCATGATATGCTGAGAAAAGCCTGGTCCTCTCGACCCCCTTGAGACCATGGAGAGTTCTTTCTCAATATCTTCCTGCATTAATGGATGAGCTACTGCTACATATATCAGTATCTAGTCAGGGGAAAATGAGATTAAGGCCTACCTTCCTGAAGTATATGGGCAAGTAGCGTCTATTCTTTTTCTTCACAACCAGAAGATCAGACTGCACAACACACAATAGGGAAGAACATTAGCAGAAGTCATACCATACCCATTTGAAATTTTATTATTCACTGAAAATTTAAAGCTGGCCCAGAAGGCTAAAATCAATGAAAAGCTCAATTTCTTTTTTACATCTACACATCTCCAGAAGATTTAAACTAGCAGAAAAAAACCAGATGGCTTTTTTTCCCTATAATCAGTTATGGTATATCAAGTCAGTGAGTTGCATACCTGAAAAACAGGAACCCCGTCGAAGCCACTCTTTGTATCAGAAGCTTTCAACTACCAAGTAAAAGAGAAAGATGTGACAGAGATAAGTGTCCCATCAAAAAGTAAGAACTACAAACATAATTTAGTGGAAAACTAACCTCCAATGCATTCTTTATTTGAACTGGATCAGGCAAAAACCGGAAGGCAATTCCTTCTACTTTCAGCCTATAAACCTATAATAGGATTGACAAGGTCAAAATACTTGATAACATTTTTATTATGAGCATGGACGCTATAATTCAATAATACACAGAATATGCAAGTATTAGATAAAGAAATAGAATAGATCAGGATGATCATCCTAAGAAATCTTTCTATCATTCAGGATCATCTAACATATAACTAACACCAAAAATATGCAAAAAAATCCAACTTTACTAAGAGGCATCACAATTACAACCTTCAACTTAACTCGAAGAAATTGCATTAATGTGATTATTGCTAAGGAAAAGGTAACTGGGTCCTATACCGCTACATTAAGACAACAAAAGACAAGGACAACATAAAGCTTGCTTTCTTGGAGTATTTAAAACCCATCAAGAATAGCAAGACTATGAATTCTTATAGATCAAGGAAGCATCTTTCACGGCATTGTTGGAAAGACTGAACTTTTCCGAATCCAATAGTGCCCAAACAACTGAAGCATCAAGATGACACCACATTTATTCGGGAAAAATGGAATACAAGAGGAAGACAAGGAAACAGCGCAATAATATTCAGAAAACATGGAAATATAACAGAATAGACCATTCAGAAGATCCAACCAGAGACAAATAGATGACCTGGTCAAGTGTAATGGGAACAACCCGGGCTTGACCTTTCAGCTCTCTTTTCCGCAACCCAACCTGAAATACCAAAATTTTATCTCAGCGCTTCCAGCATTCACCAGGAAGAGATGCATATATACAATTTGTGTGACTGGAAAAAATGAAGAGAGCTACCCACAAGAAAACTAGTCTTGTAGAGAGAGGAGATGAACTATTCTCTTCATAATTATGTAATATATGAGAATTGAACTCGATTAAACGGCTTCAGAAACAACATAGAAAGTGGAACGTGCGAATACACCCATCAGGGCAGGGCTCACCTAGTTGTTTCACTACTGTCCCTCCCACATTTGCTATTTGATTCTGAGTGTTGTTGTTTCTAGACATTGAAGATGAACCAATGGACTTTGATATTTTGAGGCAATAAAATTATCTTTGTTGTCGTGCAAAAAAGAAGAAACAACATGGAAGAAGCATAGTCGGAGTTTTCTCATCTTCATTATGCTTTGCTTAAGTTTTTCCCAAATGAAGAGAAAATGTAAGCTGACAACTCACTTGGGCAAGGAACGACTCTGCATCCTCCTGCCGGAAGCAGAGAAGCCCTATCGACTTGGCTCCATCGGGATCGGAGATCAACACAAACTCGTTGTTCGAGTTGCTCAAGGTATAAACTGCCGTCCCCGTCAGAGTTTTCGCAACGTGACCGGAGACGACAGCGGAAGCGGATGAGGCCTTCGCCTGCGCCAGGGAGGCGAAGGGCGGGGAAGCGGTGATGGGGGTATGGCGCAATCCGAGGGCAGGCGGGGAGAAGTTCTCGGCTAGGCTTCCAGCGACCCGCTTGGTGTCTTGGAGCCGGGCAGAGAGATGAGAGCCCAGCCGGTGGCATTGCTGGTGGAGGAAGGAGGAGATAGAGAGGATAGGGTTTTGGGAGCCATGACTATGGCGGTAGGGTTTTGGGGACTCCATTGCTGATTGGGAGGACCAAAGTCGTGGCTTTTGTCCTCTGTGGCTGGACTGGTACCTTGTTTGTTGCCAATCAAACCTTTTTAGAGCTTACTCAACAACACAATGCATGATTGATTAGTGTTATGCATCTCTATGGCTTGTGTGAATGATGATAGCCAGTTCACTGCAGTACTACTTCATCCAGGAGATGGGTGAACATAAACACTTGTAGCAAAAGGAAGCATCTCAAAGCAAGAATTTCATAATTGAAAAGAGACTCATACAACAAATTGGTCCAGCTGAATGCAAGAATTCAGGGGCCATGTTTTTCTAATCAGACATTGGCTCCAATCTAGTATGTTTGTGAGGATAATAATATCCACAAACTTTCAACAGTTTCAAATTTGAACCAGCACCAGAGCCGGTCAAAACATCAAAAGTTCAAACAGTCCATCCCAATTCTTAGTTGTCTTGTGGGAGAGCTTGGAAGTGAACCCATCTCCATCAGAGACCTCAAAGGGGTGATTGGCATACAAGTTTTCCGGTTTCTGAACTTCCATAGAGATAAAACCTACTAAAAGAAAAGGGTTTCCTGGAACATTGAAAAATTAGGCTGCATGTTCCATTCATATTGAAAGGAAGAAATGGGATTTCATGAACAAAAATAATTTAGATGCCTTGTTTTAAGTGGATTTTTTAAAATGAAAAAGGGGTGCCTATGTGGGTAAAGGATGGAGCTTTGTAAAAATAAAATAGGATGCCAGAAAGAGTTTATCATAAACTTAATCTAAAAAAATTTTGTATCCAGACCCCAGTCTCGCGTTTCCAGCATCCAGAAAGAGCACTTAATTCCAGCATCACTTGATTTACATTAGACTGGCTGAGCACCTAATCACTGTCACTATTATATCTAGGCACACCTGAGAAAAAAGATTAAGCCAATCTCAGCAACAGAAGGAATTCTATGATGAAGTGCAAATGCACGTTTCCCCTCCTTTTTCTATTAAAATAGATGAAATTTAGGTGATTCTTCTATACAATTTGACATCACAAAGGCCTGTGATAGTGTAGTAGCTAGAGCAAAGGATTGCTGGATCATTTTTTCATAAATAAAAGGGAGGAGAGGGACAAAAAGTTTTCTTACCTCTTTTCCCTTCCATGGTTTCTTTCTTTTCTTGACAACTAGAGCAAAGGAAAGGACCATCCCACGGTCTAGAATTTCCTGGATTAGGTGACTCAGCATGTATAGATATACCCTCTCCAGGTTTCATGTCTACCTGACAAATTGCACATGTGAACAACCGAAACATGTTGCACAGTGGGTATTTTGTGTCCAGCCTGCATCTCATAAGCAATTGAAGGGTAAGACATTTGACCGTGTAGACGGCAAATGAACCATTGTTTTATAGCACACACCTTTCTGAAAGCATGGCTGATTCTTCCTCGTAGATTTCCTCCACCATATCTGGTTCAACATAATCTCTACAGGTCTGAGAAGTTGGTTCTGATGTCTTTTTCTTAAAAACAGACTTGAGTACTCCTTTTGTTTGCTTTTTGGGTGGCGGTAAATTAGGTGCTGGCTTTTCTCGTGGTAATATATCGATGACAATGCATGTTGTATCATCTCTGATTCCTTTGGGCTCAATAGCTTCCTGTCAAAAAACAAGTAAAGAATGAGGACCTCCTGAGAATTCTTGAATTAAAGTTGGGAGCAAGATCATGGAAGAAATTCTATAGCTAAAGAAAAGGCAACAGGCTGTTTAATGCCTTCATTTAGTTCAGTTCTCATCATACTTTAACAATCTGAGCAGCAGCAGCTTCGGGAGGCATCCCTCGACAGCATTCAAAGGCCTTTTCAGCACTCAAAGCATCCCAGACACCATCACTAGAAATGATAAGCCGGCCACCTGCAGTAGACATCTGCAGAATATTATGGTTATAAGTCCATAGAGTTATGCCGACTTAAAAGTCAAAGGCAAGCTTCAACAATTTATGCACCTATTTTTCAATCAATAACAGTTCTCATGATCAGAATCATGGAAATGATAGCCATTCCAGACCCAAAAGAAATTAGCTGCCCAATTGTCATTTCTGTTGTAATTTTTGGGCAGAGATATATTAAAAGTTGTGAACATATTTGTGCCACAGTAGCTTTTTTCCTCCCATCCCAGATTCTGCTACCCTATCAGAAGTTTACATGGGCAGCCCATTGTGTTGGGGCCTAGGTCCAGTGACCTTCAATGCAAGCAAATCATATGGAGTATGCATTGACATGCTCAGCTGGGATGCAATAATTCTCAAAGTCAAAAGTATGGTGCTCTGTCAGGCTTTTGAACTCTGCAGTGCCAGGAGAGGCTGTTACCAGTTTAAAGGCCATACTCCCCGAGTTTCATGCATATCTTGGTGGGCTATTCAAAATAAAATTTCACCAATGCACAACTAATGGTTTGCAGAACTATCTCTATCTCCTCCTGTGAAATTTGTGGTGATTGCTCTGTATCTAGAGATAACTTGTTTTCCTCTAGGTCTGTTATTAAATCTATTTTGGAAAGAGACCTCTTCCACTAACTCCAGAACTAGAGTGATTATGAGGGAGAGACACCAGAGAATTTTTCAGAATTCTGTCCTCAGAGGATACTTATTTTAGCAAGATTTTTCACATGTGCTGGTGAAGATTGGCCTAGATGTTGAATATCTGCCCAGAAGTTAGGAATATCAGCTTATTGACTGTTGTAGCTTTAAGTGATCTAAGATGTTGTATCATCCCATTTTTTATATGTTAAAGAAACTTCACAAGTTCAATTAGTGGAATCTATTTATGTAAAAAAAAATGTTAATAGGGTATAATATGATATCCCTACCTTGATCAAAGAAGAGCAGTTTAAGGGCAATTATACACTTTGACGGTTTCAGATTGTGAAATTTGATCATTGCTTAACCACTACTCTATCGAAAAACTTCAGAATGAAATAAATCTAAGGTGAATTTCTAGGCTCCACATTTGCAAGATCTAGAACTTCATAAAGTCTCCAGTTGCCCTCTATTGGAACTAAGAAGCTCAAAATTATTGCATGAATAAGAGACTGTAAATCCAAATATTTGAGGGAATGCAGCATACCTTCACTTGTTTTACATGTGGAACAGGAACAATGAGGGGCCCAGTATCCATATCTCCAATAGAGCGCGACAGACATAATCCACCAGGCCAACATCTCAAAGGACCAATCTAATAAGGAAACAGAGGAACTTTAATTGAAGGAACTTTAATCCACCAGATTTAATTGAAAAAAAAATACATTTTCCAACAAAATCATATCAATCGTCATAGGAGAGCCTATATAGATACTAATGTATAACAATATCATGGAAAATATTACTTTCCCTTGGAAGAATTTACCCATCATACCACATGATACAGGAAAAGGCATCCAGTTCCTCAGTATATAATAAACATTCCATTAAAATCTTAAAATCTGCCAGGAAATGATCACCTATAACTCAAGAGTTGTTTCTATACTTATTTCAACTTTGAAAAATTATAGTTTCTTGAGAATGTGGAAACTATTATAGAGGAGATATGTTACCTCTGCACCGCCACCAGTATTTAGCCGCCCCACATCACCTCCTCTTGATGTGATACGTATCCTCCTAGTTGAATATCAGCCACTAGGAGTTAACAACAGGCAGCTAACATACAATGGCAACTGAAACTTCAAGATTGAATTGCATACTCTTCTTCATTGCATTCAAGTCGATGATCAGCAGACAGATAATAGATATCTCCTTCAGCAGACTCAAAAAAGCAACGTGAATCACCAACAGAGGCAGCTGTTATGATCCAACCTTCTATAATGACAAAGGTAACTGTTGTTCCAGAGGTTTTTCCTGCAATGGAGTCAGCAGAACTCATGAATACCATTTACACACTACCACTGCAGAGAAATTACACAATTTCCTGCTTGATCAGGCTTATTTTAGAACAACTCTTTTTCTACTAGGATGCCCTTACCCATCTCCAGGAAATCTTTGTCAGTCTTAACAAAACCTGCAACAAGTGCCCTTGGTAGTGCAGCCACCCAGTCATCTCTATCCAGATCTGGAGGAATGGCTGCTAAAATGTTATCCAAGAGATGCTCTCTAGAGTATGTAGCAGCTAGAGACCCGTTATGCCCATCAAATATCTAAAAGAACCAACAAGAGAGAAATAATAATATGTGTAAAGTTCTTCAGTGGCCAAGCATTGAAAGAATGATACAGGGAAAAATCTGGCCCAAAAGAAGAATTCAAATCCAAAATGAACTTACAAAGGGACATTAAGCATATTCAATGGAATACTTCTATATGATCTATGTAATATGTCGATGACATTTAAGAGTGGTCATGGACATGGAAAGCTTTGTCCTGGATGAGCCTAGTAGTAAATGAATGACGCTTTGTTTCCATCTTCATCATTTCTGGTTGCTTCTGACTACTTGACTGATTCGAAATAAATCCAGCATGATCAGATACTATGCCATTGAGCTAAGATAAAGCATTCCATGAGGCCCACTATGCCAACCAAAATTTATAGTAAACTATCAAGCAACAACCACTTACAGCGAAAACAGAAAATGAAGAGCCCGCTTCTCCAACCACTCTTGGCTGGTCGGTCTTTATCAACGTGAAGTCCTCGCCTTTCTTGCTCTGGTTGGCTTCTCCGTACAAAAGATCGGGTCCACTGATCTTCTCGCTCGCCGATTCTCGATCTAGCAGAACAGAGAGCTGGACAGCACGGTGCTCACTCCTCGTAGACATTGTACATCCAGGCGCTTTTATTCCCCCATCGGTGATCTCACCGAAAAGAAAACCTAAACGCGGGGATAACAAATGCACCGATGAAACATAATGAATTCAGGGCAATTTTCTGTCTATTGTGCACAAATTATATCTACGTAGAGAAAGGAGAAACGCGCACATCATCATATAAAGAGGACGAAATCATCAGGGAAATCGTGGTAATGCGTGATGGGCAACTCGTCCACGGACTGATCAAGGAACACGAGAATAATCTGGTGATTAAGATGAACCAACAAGGAGCGTATGAATTCCCGGTGGGGGTGTCGGAATCTTGCTCACCTCCGTGGAAAGGGACGAGAGGAAGTCAGCAATGGCGATTAGAAGCTCGAAAGTCAATGGAGGGATGAGAATGGAGGTCGCTGCCGCTTGGATCGATGAACGTGTGAATCCCTCCTCCTCCTACCAATGTTCGATGGCCTCGGAAAATAGAGAGAGAGGGCCGACAGGCGAGACGTTTCTGTACGTTACATGGTGTTTCCCACGCTGACGTGGCGAGAAGGGCGGGTCCCGCCAACTGGAAAATGCGGCAAGAGGAGAGAAAGAGAAAGCGATGAGAGGTAAAAATAAACATTGATAATGGATGATGATGCTGCCTGCACATGCATTCCAACACACACACCCTCATGCAGCCACTGGTGGTGTAAACAGCAAAATGTGTAACTGTCTGTCTGCTCTCTGCACACTGCCAAAACACGTCTAGCCTGCATGATCTATAGCTACAAGGATCTAAAGCTGTTTACTTTACAACAACACAGTCGGAATTCTCCCAGAAAGTTACAACTTTTTGCCTTCCTCGTAACTGCTCACCCTTATGATATAAACCTAGTAGGAAAAAGGGAAAAAAGGCATTTAGAGCCAAGTTAACAGCTTCGTTGATGAATATCTCCGGGACAGGGTTGGCACAAAAGGTACCTTCATGACTGTGGATTGAGTCAGTTGAAAGACCAAGGTATCCCCGTAAGTTAGGTTGTGAGCCACCGAGAACCCTTTCCAGCCACCGCTGAGTCCAGACTTTCGAGCCAAATACACAGTTGGGAACTCCTCGCCCTCTTCATCAACCAGTGTGATCATGCCGTCACGATGTGGGAGACTTGTCTTGCAGAAATGTGAGGGGAGACCCTGTTTGAAAGAGGACAAAATGATCATGTCAGCACTCATCAAATTGACAAAAAAAAAAGATTTCTCCTTTTGTGAAGAAGAAACCCAAGGGGAGATGTATAGTTCCTTCTACCAGCCAGAAACCGCCAGAGACATGTGAAGGAAGCATGGTCCTCACTAAGGTGGGACACTGAGGTCCTAAGGTGGACTGCAGCTCCTCTGCCTTCTCTATAGTGTACTCTCGAGCTTCTTCTGATGCATACATAATGCTTGGTGGGTCCCTCTGCTTATATATTCTGTAGAAAAATTGAAAAATGAGGTGTAATTAATCAGATTATGATGACGTTGAGTTTGTGCAAGCAGACAAATGTACCGTATACCTTCTGGGAGTGCTGATGCGGTCGACAACCACCTGCAGCCAAATAACGCCTTCAATGTTTCTAGAGATCAATCTTGTGCAAGAATTGCTTCTAAACGCTTACAGTAATAGATTATAAAGGTAGAAACAGAGAAAGAACCAACGTTATAAGCAGGAGCTGGAATGTTAGCCACCCGTTCCGACCTCCTGACAACGACCACTTGCTTCTCAACTGTCCTCCGCTTAGCATGCTTCATCTGCAACAGTCCAAGAAACATGGAAATTTGCTAAACAATCAAAGAAAGGTTAGAGTTGTAGAGACCCTCCATATGTGGCTATCTATCTACGAGGAGATGGGTCTGCCCATTTCTCCATACCCCCTAGGTAGATCATAGCTGTCAACTTAAAGAAGGTGAACAGGCCAGACAGATAATCTAACCATCAGAATCCTAGGGCGCTTTGGTGTAATCACTGATATCCGTGAGACAAATGAGCATCAAATTAAGCGATTGAGATCAAGAAAAATATGCAAGATTTAGCTAGAAACCCTGTTCAACCTGGAAGGTTTCAGCTTGCCGAGCAAAAAATTGAATCTTTACGTTTTTGTATGGGCACCGACTGGACAAAGGAGGTTAACACTAACAAAGACACCGGAAAGACAGAGACGGAGGGAAAGAGATGTTACAGGGCTGGGAGATGGAGAGAGGGACGAGCTTCTACGGAGGGACTGGGCCAGCAGTGGGAGATTAAGGGCCTCCATTCTCTTCTGGTTCTCCTCCAGCCGCTTGCGCCGGCACTCCTCGTACGGCACCTTCCCAGCAAGTACCATTTTCACAGTGACGGTCGTCCTGCGAGATGACCTTCCTCCAAGTTCTTCAGCGAGCTCTTGCATAGCAGAGTGCCTCTCACTGCATATATATATCGAGCAAGGTTTTGAATTTCGAGTTGACCGTTGAGATCCCACCAAGAACCTACTCCTCATCCTACGTGGATACCTCTCAGTGGAAAGGAATTAAATTCCTTGGCAATCCTATCTTAGTCCCTTAACTATATTACTAATGAAACAAATCGTCTTCCATTTGGTAGATAATGGATCTCTGTATACATCATCATCAAAATGTCTTCCATAGCTGCACAGTAAGGAAAACCTGTTATTCGGTTTCTTCTGTTTCACCATGGATTCATTCACCTTGTTCACCAGAGGGCTTCACTGTAGAGCTTGTTGATGTTGAGTATGATCACTCTTGCTGGGAGTCTCCTCTTTTTACATGTAATAATACTAACTTGTTTGAACTGTCAGGAAACAACAATAAAAATATGAGGCTACTGTCCCAAGCTCACCTGGTTATCATGCCAAAGGATCTTGTATTATTATGCATATAACAGGTAAATCACTGAGCAGATATTACAATATAACAATGGTCATGGTAATGAAATAGAATATACATTTGCTGTGACAAGAAAATTTCAACAAATGGGAGCTTATTCCATTATTCAGATTGTTGGCATTTTACATTGGACTGATTGCCTGAAGATAAACCTTATCTCCATACATCACAGAAAGACCAGAATTCCCAGAAGATTGCAGAACTGTACATGTCACACAGCAAAAAGAACATGAACTGTTTAACCCCTCAATAATCAAATCTCAGGGCAACATTCTTGAACTCACCAAGTTGATCATAAGAGTTATTGTTATATTGGCAATTTGTAGTTGATTCAATATGACTGAACCTTTCAGGATGTTTTCAGAGTCAGAATCTCCTAGTGTGCAGGCTGCTGCGCAAAAGAGCAATCCAACTAAAAGTACTCATATTGTGGATTTGTACACTGATCCTATAACCTCGACCTTAGCACGCACTTTACTGGATTAAACTTGCCATGTCTCCTCGTGGAGATAAAAGAGTGTCGACCTGTGTAGTATGATTGCTTTATATCCCAGTCATCCACGTCCTTTGGAATGCAGACATCAAAGAGGCTCTGACCCAAAACTCCATGGACATTAATGCTTGGTCCAATGGGCATGTGGGCAACACCTTCTTGGTGGTTATCCTGCACTGACCCAAAATCCAAGCCACAGCCATAATAGGAATCAACAAGGGTAGGAACAAGGAATTGGTCACTCAGTGCAAGTGTGAGCCCATCGGATCTATGTCCAGGGGGAGCAGCCGCTCTAGTGGGGTTTAAGATTGGGTTGGATATTGTGTTTCCAACTCCCTCAAAACCCATATTCTCATGTTCAACAAGGCTATGCCTCTGGGAATATGTTGATGCAGCCTTACCAAGGAGCTCAGTCATGGCAGCTTTGTAATCAACTGGGTAATGCCTGTAATGATCTGCAAGATCAAACTTGTGAGGCAAATGTTTTCGAATCACATACAATCCACAAGACCAAAAGATGAATAATGGTACAGTAAATTGCTTGAACATCTAACAGTTTTTTTGCTAAATTACAGCAGTGGTGCCAAACTTTTTTAAAAAATTACACTTGTCAAATCTTTCGAAGTGATTTTTTGGTGTTAAATCTTCATAAAAATGGACCTATTTGGTGCTAAAATGTAAATCCATAAAAAATATGCCGACATAGACTAACAGAATGCATAGTGATTCATTTTTAATTTTTTAAAATAATATCACATTAGAAAAAATGACTGACTGCAACATAGAACCCTGTTAATCAATGTCAGCATATTTTTTAGAGAAATATTTTAGCACCAAATATGTCCATATTTACAAGTGTTTGTCCATAAAAGAGAACCATTTTCTTTTTCAAGGAAAATGAAAAGCCTGATACGCTTAACATTAAAAAGGAAATAGACCAGAAAGAGAAACTTGAATATCAAGCTTAAATAATGAAACGAGCAATGTTATTTGAAGAAACGGGAGAAGATTGAAATTCAGACAATGCAGACAGAATACAAACCTACATGAGAGGAGCCTTTCCATGTGATAATTTTAACATCAGCTCCAAAATTTTGAAGCCGTTGAGCAAAATTACGAATAATGTGATATGGTGCAAGGTCATCACTCTCTGAACACAGAATTAGATAGGGCACCCCCATTCCCTTAATAAAAACACACCAAATTGTCAGTTGACTGAGAAGATTTCAATCATTAGCCGTTAGATTTACTATCAACTTACAATAGAGGAATACAGGGTTTGCCAATATTCTGCTCGTTGTGACTCAAACCTGCTGAGGAAAAGGGCATCCAAACCTGACGCAATTCCATTCGCTATCCAAGAAGCTAGCCTTGGTGGCTTGGAAATTTTCGTAACAGATGGGTGTACCGCAAATCGTTTCCCCAAATCACTCGTAAAATCAACTGGGCTTGAATCAAAAATATACCCCGACATACAACTCCTGACCAATTGGATATCATCCTTCAGGAAAGAGAAACCTCGTTTAAGTAAAACCAAGACATGCAAATATTTGTCCAGTACAAGTCAAGCCAAGATATAGAAGTAAAGACAAAACACTTAAATATTTTGTCAAAGAACATGGCTAAATTATAATCGCACTACAGGAAAGCGCATAATAGCTCTTATAGAATACAGTTAATATTTCATCAAGTAACAATTGACATTAATGAATTGCATGTTAAAAATCAGTCAATAATTAGCCATTGAAAAAAAAAAAAGAGGAAACACATTGCAAGAATCTATCCAAAAGTAAGGCCACAAAAAAAGAAACAGACAAGTTACCAATTACTTAGGAAATTTTAAATAAAATGTAGTGCAATGCAGCTTTAAGATGGTGGTTCTAAATGTTTATTACCTTCTTTTACTCTCCCCTCCCTACTCTTTTTAGTTCCCTGCTGCAGACTTACAAGTTTTGTTCCACATTTTTTATCAAACAGTCCTAGCACATATAGAATCATAGACTAGGACACAAGAAATGTTATAGAAAACTGGGCTTTGAATATAAAATCATACCTGGCACAAGTTAGTTTCACATTGTCCTTCCAGCATCTGCAACCATGGTTGAAAATAATGTAGATTCCAGGAGAACAAAACCAAGTGAGTTGGGGTCTAAAAGCTTTGGGATGCTATTTCCTGACTGTGAAGGGGACCGCAATAAACATAATGAGATGAAAAGTTGGAATAAGTTACCTGAATAAGTTTGTACATGCAAGCCTTTGGACCCCCAGAGAATGATGCAAAAACTACAGGACATGGTCGAACTTTTACCTCCTGCTTATTATTGGCTATGATCAATCAGTAACATAATGATTGACCATATCAGCTACATCAAATATATAGCCACTTTTACAAGAGTGGATCAACTCCAAATAGAAAATGGAAATACAAACAACTCTACCTTAATAAGTGCACCAAGAACTTCCAAGGCAAATGCTTCAGCCTTGTTAGAGAAGAACCTGCACAAACCAATCAAATCTCATTTTATTGGAAAAATATTAATAATAAAAGGAAGCCATTTCAAGTCATAGATATCAATGGAAGATGCCAAGGCTTTCCAGCTGATTAGATGAAAAATACTTACAATGTTACAACCTAAGATTACAGAAGAACAACAGGCAGGATATTAATATCAACACAAGCATGGAAAACATCAGTTGCTTGCAAACCAGCAGAAAAGGGTAGTTTATGAAAGGGAAAACATTCGAAATACATAAGTCTGTTCAATGTGCAAACAAAATGAGAGAGATTGCAGTACAAATACACCTAGGGCACTGAGCACATTTGGTGTCTACAGTCTGCAGGTCAACCAATCAGTGAACCTAATAGTCATCTTGCTCAATCAAAACTAATAGACCTGACAATTAAAGATCCTTGCTTTAGGTGCCCAGAAATAATGAGTTATGAACACCTCCTAATGTTTAGCATCCAATCTGACCACAGCATATGCCATAAAAAGTGAAATTCCCAAAATTTTGACAGTGAGGATATCTATTTCCACAAAGTTGAGCTGCCGTACTCATAACTTGGCAGGCAGATACAAAATGAGGCAACCCCAACCAAAGACTGAGGGCATATAAACACAAGTTTGTAATTGGTTCTACGCTTTTGTCTTATCAGCCATTTTCAGTTAAACATGACTCTTACGCATTATTATATCAGAACTTGCAAGGCTTATTATAAATATAAACCTAAGAATTAATGAGTCAGACCCAGGAGGTCCTAACACTGAAAATCCCTAATTTGTTCAAACTATAGTGAAGCTCTAGGGAATTATGCAGGCTTCTAGTAATACAAAATGAACCCTGCAAATCCCATAAAAACAATCCATCTTCCCTCAGACAACAACAAGCCGCCCACAGGAGAAGAATCCTCAAGCAATCACATGAATAAGGAAGACACATAAGGTCCTGACTGAAAGCAGGACAGCCTCCTCAACGAACCCGTCAATTGTACGGAGCGATCAAGTACGTACCAAGAAAAGAGCCAAACCCAATAACTTACAAGTTAAGGAATTGCGAGTGGCAAACGAGGGAATTCCATCCCAAAGAGCCATAGAGCTGAACGTAGCTCTTCAAGTGCCTCTCTTGACTTGACATCCATGCGAACACCACCACCACCCCTCCGACCTTCTCTACGCCACCGTCACCCCCTCTCCGCCCCCAATAGTACCTACCCCCGAAGCCCCACATCCTATTCCTTCTCCCCAGTCCTCCCCCTCAGAAAACAAAAACCCAGAAACAGTACAAGCCCTCCTGTCCAAGTCTAGGACTTCCTCAAACCACGGATCCGGTCAAATTCAACAGGATCGGGTTCAACCATCAGACGGGAGGAGGAGTACTAGTAATAGAAGAAATCTATCAGATTTTCCTCTAATTGCTGCCTTTTTTTTTTTTGCTAATTAGACTCCTACAACTAGGCGGAAAACATACAAATCTTCTGGGACCAAGGGGTGGCTCTAAAGACTAAAGCCAGAGTGCCGGTTTTTCTTCCCCACTTTCATCAGAAAACGAACAGAGGAGAAAAAGGTTTTATTTTTCTGTTGGCGGCTTTGTCGGAGCCTTCTGCCATAGCATGGGTATGGTATGGACCGGTTGCCACTTGCTAGCCGTGGGCTCGAAAGCTACGTCAAGGTGTGAAAGTACGTTAATGCCCCTAGTATTTATACATATTTCCACGGCATACCATCAAAAACAACATAGAAGCCAGCGTGGTAGATGTTTATTTTTAATATGGTCCGACTGAGTATCATCATACTGAAAAATATATCACGTTTGGTTCCATAAAGAGGATATCATGTCATGAAAATGGTTTCTAAGAACATCCTGCTGGAATTATATGAAAATGCAAAGGCCAATATTGTTTGATGAGGAAGCAGGCAATGTGCACATAGAGAGGAGATGGGTGCCTGAAGGAAACTATCAATGGAAATTCTGAGCAAGGAACAACTCATCAGTCAGTCCCTTTCTGTTTGTCTTAGGACAGGCAAGTCTTTTATATGAGAAACGGACCCTCACAACTGAGGAGCGGTGCTCCAAGAATATCAGAACACCACCGTGTCCAGCATCGTCCCTAAGGTCTGCACTATGTTTGAAGACATGAGGTTGGAGACGTGTTCCTCCAGGTGCTTCTTTGCATCTTGTCTCCCAACATTTGCTATGGCTAGCTTCTCTGGCGGCAGCTCATCCTCCTCTTGGACTGCCTTGTTGTACTTGATTGCTAGGCTCAACATCTCCTGCAAAATAACAAAAGGACAGGTTGATCTCTCTACATATTCGCCACCATGTCCACAGCAAGGCCAAAACATTTTACTAGATTAACCATTCAATAACCTGAACAGTCTGTTCGTTAGTTTTCGAGTGAGCATCAAAGCGGCGAAGGGTTAAACCATCAGTCCATTTCTTCTTGTGGAGGTTAAGCAACATTTTCTCCTCAAGCTCATTCTTCCTGTAGTTGATGGCTATGGAGTAATAATGTCTGTTCAACCCATGGATCAGTGCCTGGAAATACATTTAAGGAACCAGTCAGACCATACAAACTCTAAGATCAATTACAGCACGGGTTGAGATTCAAGAGGAACTTTGCTGGTACGACTCACTTGAATAGAAGGCTTGTTGAGATGTCCAAGGTTTGAAGTTGTTTGTCTAGGTTCTTGCCCAAGCATCATTGTTTGTGGATTGATCAATCGAAAGGCATCAATCACCACCTTCCCTTTAACACTCTGGATAGGATCAACGACCACTGCAACAGCTCGTTGATTCAGAGCCTCAAAACTCTGTGGCCAGTGCAATGAAACAGATCAAATAATGTCTCATCAAGAGGAATAGGTGCACACTGATAACTCAATTCACTATTATAGCAGATGAGGAGCAATTGTTGCAGTCATGTGGCAAAGAGTACAAGTAGAACTTACATAACGAAGTAAAATATTGAAGTTGTATAACAAGATGATGTAGACATGATGCTGAGGATCACTACAGACACTATTCTGTCATTAACACCCTCAGAACACTTCTACAGCATGAAATTTAGTGCTAAATGTAGGTATGACTACACTCCTAGAATGACAGATTTATAAAGAATGTGAAGATGCTACATATGAAGAAGATGAGACTAAGGAAGTTATTAAGTTATACCTGCTGGGTATTTATGTCAACACCAGAGAGCCAGCAGCCAAACCCAGGATGTGAGTGATACCAGCCGACCACCATCTCAGGTCTGAAGTAGCAAATAGGTCAATAAGTTGTAATTAAAGTTAGACAAAAGCAAATTCATGCACACAAAAATAAATCAGGGGCAAGCAATGCTAGCAAGTCTCTACTACGTGAGGTTTCTAACCATTCGCATCTAATAACTTAAAATTTCACAAAAATATAATGCTTCATGAAAACTCATAAGAAAAAAAGCTAGCATTCATCCTAAGCATTTGCCTCCACTAAGCAGTAACAAGTCCAAGTAACTTGAGAGCATTCTTATAGGACCACGACATCCAGCTACTATTAGCCATTGCCAGAATTGCAGGGATAGGAATCAATCTAAAAAGTGATCACCAAAGACCATGTTAACACACAACAGCGCCATGCACAGTTATACTGTAACCTTATCCACAACTTAGTAGAAACAGTGAGTTAAGTAAAATTCATCCCTTGCAGCCAGCCCTAGTAAAGCATTCAAGAAGAAAAAGATGTTCATGTCGTCCATGAAACAAAGACTAAAGTACCTTCCGGTCTGTTTGAGCATATCAAGCATGTTGGTCTGGAATACATGATCGACAGCCTCGACACTAACACCAGTTCCACTCTGCGGCATGGCAAAAACATCAACCACGCGAACAGTGTACTCGTCCACAAACTCCCCCAGCATCAGGCCCATCACTTCCATGGGCACTCCAGCCCTCCCTACAGTAACATAAGAAAGTGAGAATGCAGGATCTCCGTCCACACTTACTAATTACATTTACAAAGAGATCAGTCTCATCAAATTCCTATCAAAAGAAACGGACAAACAAGACCTACTAACCAAGATAATGTCCCCAACAGAGTAACACAAAATGCTTTACAAGCCGAGACAACAGGCAAATCTGAACCTCCTAAAGTAGGCACTCAGCGAGAATATAGAACTCGCAAGAACAGAATGCAATAAACAATTGAACTGCAATGGGGACATTGAGTGCCTCCATCGCCCCGATCGTATCGGAGCAAAAGAGAAAACGTAACGCGGCGACAGTGACGCGTAACCCTAACAGTGACCGAAGCATTCAGGAGAAGCGCGTAATTGGAGGTTACCGTGCTTGAGCATCTTCAAAAGGGCGAGCGAGGAGATGTAGACCTGCTCCGAGGAATCGAGAGTCGGGGAATCGGGGGGCGGGTGACCGAGGGCTCCTCCCGCGCCGGCGAACATCCGCTGTAGCCTCTCCATAGCAGCTCCCGCTTAGATCTGAAAGTTTCCGCGCTTTCACTTGATGAACTAAGAACCCGCGCTCTCGCTTGCTGTCTCCTCCTCCTATTCACGATACTTGAAGTTGCCTCCTGACTTCATCTGCAAGCCAGAAACCTTCTGAGCTGTTGCAAGGTAATTCTTTTTTGAGCTGTATTTTTTTACTTTTTTTTCTCCCACCTTTTAAAGTTTTATATTTTTCACTTTAAAAAAATGAAAAATTAGTCAATTAAGCTCAAAACATATAAAATAATTTATTCAGCTATATAATATTTATTTAGTTTATCAAATTTATTTAGCAATATAATATTTATTTAGATGCCGGACATGACGGCAGGCCATTACTTCCATTCTCGTCGTAGCAAGGGTGGGTTGGAAAGGGAGTATTAACCCATCAATTTTATTATTATTTTTATAAATTATTTTCAAAAAGTTGACTGGGCAAATGGGGAGGGGGCGAAGAGGCGGAGTCTCCCCTCCTTAAACTATGAAGGGCAGTGCATCCTTACTAAATGGAGTTGTGGGTCTACCATGCCCGGACCCATTAACATTAAGTACGATCGGATTAAATTCTATATCATATTTTGTGCGAGTTAGGTGGATTTACAGTACGAACTAAAATGAGTTAATACACGAATTTGATTGTATGCTTTAATGGAATTTTAACCTTTAAAATTAATAGAGTAAATTGTTATTGGAATTGGGTCATGGGTATATTAAACCCAAGTATAATCTGTTCGTATTTTAAATCCAAGTGAGTATTATTAATTAAATTGTGAATAAATGAAATTAATTAAGTAATTGAATAAAATAGGTAAATTATATTTAGATCGAAATAATATTTTAATCGAATTAATTTTAAAAGAGTATTATATTAAAATTAAGATATAAATTATTTTAATATTTTTAATACTGTTTGTTTTAAGTTCTATTATTGTGAAACACGGGATTCAATTTGCACCGTCCAATTATCATTCATACTCCAAAGTTAAAAAAAAATGTAGTTCCATATAGAGCTCGTCAACCCTAGGAGTGCCCAAGGGATGGAATCGGTGGTGGATATAGATTTAGAAAGAAATGAAAATTGTTACTTTTTAATCTGTTTTATCAAAATTGAGTCAAACTTACTTATATTATCGTTATTTGTAATAATATTATGTAAAATTGTAATACTAATAATATTTAAGTAAATATACCTGATTTTAAGGCTTTGTTAATAAAATTTTAATAACCTTCCCTTAAATAAAAAATTTTAATTGAAGTATATTAGTATTTTAGCTCAATGATCGGTTAATTTTAAACTTAGGTTCGTCTATCCTTTTTTATTTAAATTAGTTCATAGTATATTTTATAATTTTCTTATTAACCATGCCAATATTCTTACAGATAGGTTAATATATAATTATACACTATTTTATTATTAAAATGGATTACAAATTAATAAAATAGTAGGTAAATTTTACATTTTTTTATTTTAATGTATTTATCGTCTAATATAATAGAAACTCATTACTCTAAGTTAATCGAGTTATTTTTGTATAATTTAAGTCGAATTTGGATAATCGAATCAAATATGAACAGATTAATTCAAGTTTAGGCGAATCAGTTTATAATTAAAATATTAGGTTAAAATTGATAAATTGGAGAAAATTTGAATTATTCAAAAAGTAAATTTAATAAATTAGATAAATTTTAATTTTAGTATATATAAAAATTTGAATAAATTAAATAAGGTTTTCAACTATAAATCGATTCGATAGGAGTAAAAAATCATATACTCAAACCTATCCAAACCAACACAAATTTCGGATTCGGGTCCAATATAATGAACCTTAATCTCGAATTCGCTGGATCCCATATCGGGTTGGGTCTGAGTCGACGAAAACCCAACCTGGACGATGAATTGACAACGCTAACCCTTACCCAACCGGACACGGCATGCAATTGGGGAGGGGAGGTCAAAGACGTTCCCTAGCATTAGAAAACCCTTTTAACACGAGATAAAATATGGACGGTGGAGTGTGATCCATACCCCTCAGTACCATGTAGGTTTTTCATCCAGTGTGTCCTCCAGCCTTTCTTCATCATCCAATTCCACTATCTCCACCAACAACCGTTCCATATATACAGGGGAGGGGGATCGAGACACCATAGGTCTCTTGTTTACTTTTTGACTTTTCCCCTTGCCTGGCTGCCATTTTTTACCACCCTAAAAACGTTGGGCTCCTTCATAATGCAATATATTTCTCCACTCCTCAAGATTGCCTTCACCTGTAATGAATACCACTGGAAGATGCTGCAGCGAGAGCTCCAATTCATTACGTCATTAGATTGTTCATAGGATGACCGTCGGTCGACTTTGTTGTGTATCGTGTAAGGGTGTCAAGAATGGAAATCATGCGTACCACTCGTATTGGCTTCAATAGTATATCAATTGCACACACAACATAACAGTAATAAGTGTCCCTAGCTATAAATACCCCATCTATGGAAAACCACGGGACAATCACTTCTTAGCCATGACCCTCCAACTCAAGCTCACCATTCTTCTTGCTTTAACCTTCACAGATGTACCCATATCCATGGCCGGAGAGGCCAACAAGCCCTTTCTCGATGGTAAAACCGGCTTCATCCTCCATCAGCAACAGCGCCATCGTGCCAAAGATACCGTGAAAAGCTGGATTAAGGATGGCGGTGGTAGACATGGCATGGGCCTATTTACGACGAACCACAAAGAGTACTCCACCCGTCCCGGTCACAACCCTGGAATTGGGCACCTAACCATGTCGAGTGCAAGGCAGCTCACTCGCGGCTTCGGGACCCACCACATGGAGCCATAGCCATAGCCATAGCCCAAGCTCTAGTTCTTCCACCGATAACCTTTACCAGTTTCATATATATCAGCTCTTTCCCCCAAGATGACAATATTACGCCATGGAGATATGATCACAGAATAATAAGCTCTAGTTCCCATCATGCATGATATTATTCTCTAAGACGTCCGCATGGGCTTCCATGTGCCAGTAGTTCTCCGTTAGTAGTCGATATGGAAAATAGAGAATATTTATTCAATAATAAAAAGTGCCCGGGAAATAACCTTGGCGGCGGATCCAGCAGTTGGATCCCCACATGTGTATCCCCAGATTGAACGGCCGGGATCACTACTCCTTCTCGAGATCCAACGGTTCAACCGACAACCGCGTTTAGATGGCCAAATCCAATCTTCTCCTTCCCATAAATAACCAAACCAAATCTTCTCCCCTTCTCTTCTCTTCTCTTCTCTTCCTCCTGGTTGATTCGGGTGGCTCCTCTCAACAAATCCCACTATGCAGTCCAATGGCGGCAGCGGTTCCGGTTCCTCAGGCTCTGATTCATCGGTCCAGGAGCAGCGGCAGCAGAGGCAGCTTCACCCCCCGACACCTCAGCAGCAGCATCAACATCAGCATCAGCAGTGGATGGCAATGCAGTATCCAACTGCGATGATGGTGCCGCACCCCCACCAGATGGTCCCGACCCAGCACTACGCCCCGCATCATTACATGGCTTATGCCCAATACCAGGTTGCAGCCCCACTGCCCCCTCAGCAGCAGCAGAGGCCCCACCACGGCCAGCAGCAGCCCCAGGCCGGCGAGGATAACCGGTCAATTTGGGTGGGGGACTTGCACCACTGGATGGACGAGAGCTACCTCCACACTTGCTTCGCTTCTACCGGGGAGGTCATCTCTGTCTCTTCCCCCGCCCTCTTGTTATTAGCTCCCTATTAGAAGAGATCAAGTTTTGCTTTTGAATATTTATTGTTTGAATTTAGTCATCCTGTTTGTGTACTTTGCCCTGTATTGATGTGGGAAAGATAAAATGGAAACCTTTTCTGTTAGAAGATGCCTTTTGCAGTAAGATGCAAAAATGGCAAAGGAGTACATGGAGTGCTTTTGAATCAATTGGAAAGTTGGAGTTTAAGGAAATTGTCAGCATCCAAATAGATTTCATATTACTGTTGTATTCATTGGGTTGTTGACTTTAGAATAAATAAATTCAATTATCTGATTAGGTGCAAAAATCTTTGCATTCGTGCAAGTTGGATTTTTTCTCTACAGATTGTAACGTTTTACATGAGAAAACAGATAAAGCTATGAATTTGTATGTGTTTTTTACTGCAAGAACAAGTGAATAATTTTGCATTGTTAGTGATTTCACCCAGTGAATATGTTTGAAGTAGGGAATTTTACCCCAAAATAATGATGCTTAATGAATGATTGCATGACGGGGGGCTTTTGTACCATGGGATTTCTTTTCTCCATACAGCTTGCATCTATTAAGGTTATCCGCAACAAGCAGACTGGTCTCTCTGAGGGCTATGGATTTGTGGAATTCTTTTCCCACATTACAGCAGAGAAAGTACTACAAAACTACTCAGGAATGTTGATGCCTAACACAGACCAGCCCTTCCGCCTAAACTGGGCTACCTTTAGCACAGGTGACAAGCGCTCTGATAATGGCTCAGACTTGTCCATTTTTGTGGGCGACTTGTCTGCAGATGTCACTGACGGCTTATTGCACGAGACGTTTGCCTGTAAATACCCGTCGGTTAAGGCGGCAAAGGTTGTAATTGATGTTAATACTGGCCGTTCAAAAGGGTATGGGTTTGTGAGGTTTGGAGACGACAATGAGAGAACACAGGCAATGGTCGAGATGAATGGGGTGTACTGCTCAAGCAGGCCCATGCGCATAGGGGCAGCAACTCCTAGGAAATCTTCTGGGTATCAGCAACAGCACTCTTCTCAAGGTATCAGTTCTTTGTTTTCTAGTTGATATAGGGATTAAATTTTCCCATTGTTTTCCTTGTGAAAGAAGTTTTTGTTTCATAGATGATATGGAAGAAAAGGGGCATTAACTTTGTTGGTGATATTATCTGTACGAGCTGTTCCAAGTTCATTGACAGTCCAATTGTGGCATTGTGGACTATGAAACATTATGTAGAAGAATTTCAACCAATATCCAAATAAATATTGTTTTCGAGTAGGATTTCCAACTGTCTAAGGGAATACTAACATTTGAACGAATAAACACCATATGTTCTTAATATCCCAATGACTTTAGATTGCAACTAACCCAAGCTAGGAATGTATTTTGCTGAGGATCATTTTCAGTTTTGCTTTCACAATAGTTTTGCCCTTGTCTATCAAACTTCAGGCTGGTGTAAAACCTAGCAAAAACTCCGACTGATCATATATGTAGTGCATGGTCTTTGGCCATAACTTTGCTGCATGAGGCTGTAATATTATCTAGCACAAGTTATATGAAAAGATTTACTTCCTCATGTCTTTTGTCATGTCGTTTATTAGTGTGTTGTCATATAAAACATCTTCCATGTATGTTTCAAAACAACCTTTTTTTTACCTTTTCCTTTTGGATCTGGATAGGTGGATATTCAGCAAATGGCTCATCTGCTCAATCTGATGGGGATTCGACGAACACCACAGTGAGAATTTCCAGCTCTGTATTGCTTAAGAGATCCGTAGATTTATAAATATTTATTATTTTTTTCGGCTAATTGTTTTCAATAGATATTTGTTGGGGGACTTGATCCTAATGTTAGTGATGAGGATCTCAGGCAGCCTTTCTCTCAATATGGAGAGATAGTCTCCGTGAAAATACCAACTGGGAAAGGATGTGGGTTTGTACAATTTGCTAACAGGTATAATGTGTGGTCAATTGGATACTGGAAATGGTGTTTTATTCACATTTATAATGCTTGTGAATTGATTTAGCAGTACATGTTAAGGGCTCTCCTATATGTTTCAGTGCTTTAGCATGGCTGTGTTTGTTCACTGGTGGCAGTGCCTTGATTTATGAGTCGTCACATAACTGGGCAGGAATAATGCCGAGGAAGCCTTGCAAAAGTTGAGTGGGACAACAATCGGCAAGCAAACTGTGCGCCTCTCATGGGGCCGTAATCCAGCAAATAAGCAGGTTCTCTCTCCCCCCTTTTCTGTCTTGAAGCTATGTTGTGCCTTAAGTTTCATGATTTCCTAGAAAAAGCGTAGGATTGTCAACTGACTGGTGTAAAAGGGCAGCTTCAAACCATTGTCCACTTAGCTATTTAGTCTCCATCATCCCAACAAATTCTTTTTGTCCATTGAGTATAGCTTTGTCCGGAAAGAATCTGTTTACATATCAATGGAGCTTTGGTCTATTGACTACCATTTGTTTCGATCAAGTTCATCTTTTTCCATGGGCAGTTCCGTGGAGATTTCGGCAACCAATGGGCCCCAGTATACTATGGAGGCCAACCATACGAAGGATACGGGTATGCTCCGCCACCACCACCTTACGACCCGACCATGTATGCAGCAGCTTACGGAGCTTACCCCGTCTACGGGAGCCACCAGCAGCAAGTGAACTGAGCCGTGCTGGCTCCAGGAAGGTGTCTTTAGTAGCACTCAGAATCCCCATCCTCCACGGTCTCTCTCAAGTCTTCATGGGCCCAAGGGATCTCCTCCTCCTCCAAGGATCTATGGTTGTAGTAGCAGCGCGTAGTTGCCAGCTCTGGTAGCGGTCGTAGTACTTCACTGGGTCTGGGTCTGTAGCGGGAGTTTTCGATCCACTTATGGAGGTGGAAATGAATTTTGATGATGACTACTACTACTAGCAACCGATCAGTATTCAGTAGCTCGTTCTGTAGGCGAGATTCGTTTAAACGTGTTCGTTCCCGGAAGTCGGGTCAAACTCATAAAAAACCTTTATTCGTTGGTATTGGAAGTTTGAGCTTCTTGCCTGCATGGATCCTGAAATGAGCCTCCAGCTTGTTCGGCCAGAAAAACAATACAAAAGGAACACAGAGATTGGGGCATTATAGTAATTTTAAGCCGTCTGTACAAGAAGTGACTTTTTCGGTTAAATAGAGTTTTATAATTTTTAAAAATAAATAATATTTTAATATTTAATTTAATACAAATTATGTCATAATAATTTTAACTACACTCAAAATAAATAATAATATTTTATAAATTCATTCAAATAGGTCACGTGACCAAGTTTTTATTATTTTATGAGTATATATAATGCTATATTAAAAAAAAAAAGAGGCACCGGCTGCAGGTGATCGCTTCATATGGCAACACTTGGCGGTTAACCGGAGTCTTAGCCTTACAACAGGTCACTTTTGCTCTCTGGAGACCGAGCACATCTCGATGGCCTCAGTATTCGCACCTTCGTCTCTCTCTCGCCTCCCCTCACCGCATTTGCCACTTCACCGGCAACTCTCTCGGTCCCGTCGCTTCGCTCCGATCAGTTCGACCGGAGCATCTTCGGCCGCCGTTTCACAGCCGAAGGTCGTGGTCACCAGAGAACGCGGCAAGAATGGGAAGCTCATCAATGCACTGGTGCTCTCTCTCTCTCTCTCTCTCTCTCTCTCTGCTTTATTTGATATCTTTTGGATGTTTCATTTCTTATTCGGGCTCTCCCGCTCGATGTTTTTGATTCAGGCGATAGTCTTAATTCGTTGTTCGTCTGTGCTCACGGCCATCTGATCTGTTTGTCCTCGCTCTTTCCTGTTGTTTAATTATGGATCGATGCTTATGTTTGGTCGATTTCTATCTTCCTGCTCTGTAAAGCAACTGCGAATTTTCTTTTTTTCTAAATCTTTTGCCGTGAAGACAGATGGAATCTAATGCATAGCCGACATTGATGATTACGGACGTGTAAATTGGCTATATTATTATTTAAACTTAAAAGTACGTGCAGGGACTAGTAATTTATGCTTAAACTTGAGTAAAGTACTTGGAACTTCGGCAAAATATCCCAGAGCGCTTATTGTTTCAGCAAACTCCTATGAGTTTAAAGAAATCACTTTTGTTTCAGCTAAATCTGAGAGTAAGTTACGAGCATTTTACATAAATTTATTTGAGCAAATTACTTGATTAAAGTGAGGATACAGTGTAATTGCTTTTGATAATTGAGCCGTAGGATTGCCCCTTGAAGGACTAATCCAGCACTTGGTAGATTATGAAATTTTAGGTCAAAGATGCAGAATTTCTGTTTGCAATCTCTAAGAAACTAACTTTTTCCTGTTTTATAATTGATTATTTTATCAATTCAGTTACGAGGAACTGGCAACTTTTGCATTCCCAAATCAACAGAAAAAAATATGACTAGACTATTGAAATCTTTTGCATTCCCAAATCAATAGAAATTTTTTTAATTACTTACTTATCTAAATATAAACAAGTGGCTCTGGAAGATTCTAGCATGTGATCATAGCCATCATTTTTAACCATAAAACGATTGTCATTAGGGATGTCAAACGGTTTTGTCTACAGTCCATTCATGTTCATAAATACTTGTTTTTTCCCAGCTAAATTTAAGTACTTGTTTTGATGTTTGCATGTTTTGAAAGTTAATCCAGATGGAGAATGACTTTAAAACTTAATGAAGATGTGCTTTATGACATTTATTTTTGTTAATGAAACTCTATCTAGGTTACATATTGCTTTCTTATTATTCATCCTCAGCTTTAATAATTGATTTGAACCAGAAAATAGACTTTTCCTAATTACAATTGGATTATAGGCACAATACAGGGTTGCCTGTTTGGAGATCCCTCTGATTCAGCACACCAAGGGACCTGATTTTGACTGCCTGCCTTCTATTTTGACTGGTACATCATTAACATTTTTGTTGAGGATTGCTATTTGCATGGATGTTTTCTTATACCTGGCAATGTAACAAAGTATTGATGATCATGGACGCCTTAAATATCCTATATACACATGTTAACCACAGGTCTTCTGTTCTTCTCATGAACAAAAAAATTAATTTTCTCATTGAATGTAAGCTTTTTCCAGTGACGAAATAAACTGAAAATGGGATGTTTAATATTATGTATTGAATTATGTAACATGTTCTTAATAAAAAATCTTTGATGTAGGTACCTTTCCTCTATTTTCTAGTAAATATTTTGTAAAAGTGGTTGACCCACACTTCATTTCGTTACATAAGTGCATTAACTTTTTCCATTGAATATTTTTTTGCATCATTACTTCTCTATTTTATAGTAAAAAATTGTAAAAGCGGATGCAACCAGCACACTTCATTTTGTTACATAAATGACATCAGGTTTTGCCATTAAATATTTTCAGCATCGCCACTGTAGTTATACTAAATTAGTGTAGCAATGTTTGTCGTTTATCTTATCATTTCTAGGTGCTGCATTTGAATGGGTTGTGATTACTTCCCCAGAAGCTGGCTCAGTCTTTCTAGAGGCATGGAAGTAAGTTTCTGGTATTATTATAAAATATTATTGGACTAATATGTGAAGATCTGCCAGTACTCTATAGGCATTTAGTTGCTTAATTTTCTATTTGTATGTTTGATACAAATTACAGCTTTACCTTGTGACCTATTGATTACCCCGTGTCAATAAATTGGTAGACTGCTGATTCAATATCTCCAGAACAATAACTTATATGAAAGCTGAAATGCTGTGGTTTGTTCCAAGAAAATTATACTTTACACATTTATTTGATCAGCCATTATACTATAATCATGTTATAGTATCCAAAGTGGTTTTTCGAGAGGAGGAAAAATCTCTTTGAGTATTGTTTTGTTGATGCTTCAGATAGGACCTATTCTGATGCTTATAGGGATGCTGGAACCCCAAATGTGAAAGTAAGTGTTGTGGGCATTGGCACAGCAAGCATTTTTGAGGAGGCAGTGAAGTCATCTGAAGGAAGACTGAGTGTTGCCTTTGTACCTTCAAAAGGTATCCGTGCTTGTCTGTCCAAGTGAAAATTCCACAACATGGAAGCTTTATATTCCAATGGGAGAAGAGGGCACATTGGGAGTTTTCATGCTCTTTGGTTAAGAATGAGAATACCACACTTAGTAAATATTCCAGTTGACGTTTTGTTGTTGGTGGCATTTAAGAAAAATTTCTGTCTCATACAATACTGTATTGTTTTATCATTATTTTGATCACTCTGGATAGTATGTTTTGATCATTTATAAAAATAGTTCCTTACATACCCCTCTTTTAGTAGTTTAATCATCTGATATTCATCTTTTGTAGTATAGATGTTTCCATGTTCCATCATAAGTTAATAGATTAAATTTTTTCCTTTCTTTTTGAAAATCAGTATTGTATGATATTGTAAAATTTTCTCTTTCAGCAACTGCTAAAGTCCTAGCTTCAGAGCTTCCGAAGACTGGGAAGGGAAGATGCACGGTTTTGTACCCTTCATCTGCAAAGGCTAGCAATGAGATTGGTAAACCAATGGCCACCTTTGTGTGTTTTTTAGGCATTTATTACTGGATTGATTACATGTAAAAATTGCAAGTTCCTTTCAGAGGAAGGCCTCTCAAGTCGAGGATTCCATGTCATGAGATTGAATACATACACCACAGTAAGGTATAAAATCTATAATTTTGCTCGTTGTTGAGCAACTATTTTATTATGCCACTGAAGGGCCAGGGTTGCAGTTTTCTTGCATATTCCTGAAGTGAGGTTTTGTCATATTTTCCATTTTAAAAATGACTTCTATTACTCAAACATTTTGCTGTCATCTTCTTGTTGCAAGTTGCAACTCTATTTTTTAGCCTTCTGTGGATTGTAGAGCCCATCTTTCTGCAAGTCCTGTTCTGGACTACCATTTAGTCCAAATTGTCTACTAACTTTTATTTGCAGATATTTTTGTTCTTGAGTTCAGCTGCATAGTCCTGTTGGATCTTATTTTCAGTAAGACTGTGATTGTAGTAAAATAGGCTGTAAATAAAGATTAAATCAGATGTTAGAAACTTTTCTAATTACTAATATAAGTAGGTTAATGTTGTTGTGCATCTCCATTTCCCACAAATATATTATCAGGGCTAATTAACTTCAGTGCATTCTTTTGGCTCAGGAAATCCTCCACTGTCTTTTGCACCCGTAGTTGAGTCAAGAGTACTTCAGAAATTCATGCTTGTCAGCTGCTGACTTTCCTAATTGCTTCTAGATACCTGTTCATCACCTGGATCAGGAGGTCCTAGAAGAGGCAATGTCTGTGCCAGTTCTAGCGGTTGCTTCCCCTTCTGCTGTGAAGTGAGTTGCTATTTTTCAGAATGGGAGTCTAAAAAATCTCTTAGTTGGTTGATATGAAATGGTTTGTTGACTGATGTGAAATCATTTGTCTAAGTGACATGTCTATCTCTAGGTGTTAAAGATGATGCTAAGAGATGCTTCTTTTTCTTGCCTGGCTGAACTTCAGACATTTTTTCTTGAATAGACAAATTCCAACCTATTTTCTGTACAATAACCAATCTGCTGTGCCTGCCACCAATGCTACAGGGCATGGGTCAATATAATTTCAGAACAAGAATGCTGGAACAATTCAGTTGCTTGTATTGGTGAAACGACTGCTTTGGCTGCTAAAAGATTAGGTCTGCAGAGGGTGTTCTACCCAGAAAATCCTGGTCTTGAAGGGTATATTTTGGTTACTTCGCACTTGCAATTTTCAGTCATTTACCTGAAGCATATCTTATCTAAAATGCTGATAAAATCTACTTGTCGCTCTTCAAGCAATTGCCTGGTTCACTCTAGTAAATGTCTCTTCTAGTTTATTCTTTCTTCTCTCCTGGTTAGGTGGGTAGGTAGCATTCTTGAAGCCTTGAGAGAGAGCAATCAATTACATCCAGTGCCATCATGAGGAAGGTTGCTTACCCAAGCGTCTACCTGCTGGAAGTCGGACCAAAAGACGCCTGGGAACTGGAACCCAGTATCTCTTGCTGAGGTGACAAATGCATTTTATCAATTGATGTAATTAATGGATTAAGAGTTATCGCTTCTCCTCTGCATCTGTCTGTAGATATGGAATAGCTGTAATACCTCAGTTGATTTTGAGCATCTAACTCAGCCTTTTTGTCTATTAGCATACTAGTCTGTTCCTTCAGTCAACTGTTTTACACTTGAGAAGGCTATAATTATATACTTAAATTAGCGATGTCCTCCTTGGTAAAAGCGATGACAGGGAGGGCTATTGAGGAGGATTTGTAAGCATCTTGTTGGCCCACTGAGATTCCAACAGAAGCCTATGAATGAATGAATGCATAGAAGAGAACATTTGCTTTACACCAGCCATATCTGTACAGTAGTCAGTAGTGATCAGAAAGAGAACCAAAACTCCAGAAGCAGTGAAGCTCTGCCCTCCCATCTGCTGCTCCTCGTTCTCCATCTATGAGCTCTAGCGGGCAGAATCCCTTCTTCTGCTTCAAGTTTCCATGGGATTCCCCACAGGACCCATGGATGAGTTCAAGTCCATGCATAACATGGGTTCCCTCGCCGTCAGTTTCTTCAACTCGGTCTCAAAATCCGAACTTCCTCAGGGCCAATCCCATAAACCCTTCTGGGCCGGATGGGGTGGTGTGACTCCCAGGCCTAAGGTTCGGACGCTGAGCCCCGGAGATCAAGGAGAGGCGGAGCACAGGGCGTTCGCTTAGGCTTTGACCGGCTAAAAGGGGAGGCCACAGTGATAGAGTTCTACTCGCCCAAGTCAGCCGAAAGGAGGAGGCCACAGTGATAGAGTTCTACTCGCCCAAGTCAGCCGAAAGGAGGAGGCCACAGTGATAGATTTGTACTAGCCAAGTGCAAACTGTGCAATTCCCTACTTAATTCAGTACCTCAAGCTCCAGGGTTGTAATAGACAAGCAATTAAATTGTCTAGACAAATAACTAATCTATATACTTTCCTGGACAACAATTCTGCATTTCTCCTGTAGGAGCAGAGCGCTCATATCATTATTTCATATCTGTTTTAACAACCTCCAAATTTAATTCCTCCACCATATGCACTTTTATCATTCATATTCGGTTACCGTTACTGGATTCTTATGAACTTCAATCACTACCTTTAGCTGCAATGAGAAACATTTTACATGTCAGCCCCTTCTCATTTAATACTAGTTCTGCCACCAAGCAACCCACTACCTTGGTTTATTCGTTTATACCCTTCATACAACTGCAATTTCTCTTACAAAACTATTTAAGCAATTACTCAACCGCTTGCAGAGCCACTCTTAAGGTTGTGTGTAATAATAGACAAATAATTGTATTAGATATACAAATTAAAAAACACAAAATAAGAGATACGAATTAAGTGAGATAATCCTTTTGAATCATGCAATGTAATTACCTTATATATATATATATATATATATATATATTGCGGTAGGAAGAAAGATTGGCTTAACATTATCATGAAATAACCACGTGGCTCCCTATCTTTCATTGTCCTATGCCTCCTAGAAGCTGAAATTCTTTTGGGTTGTGGGAAAGCAAACTATTTTAGGAAGAATGAAGCTCATATGTTGGGGTCTTTGCTTTGAAGACATCATCTTTCTTTCTTGTAGGCAAGGCAGTGGAGAATGTAGATGATCCAGGATTTGAGGTGGATTATGGCTCTTGTAAAATGAAGCACAAAGCCTGTCATGATGCATACTAAATTTTACTTTTAAAAGTGTACGCATAATAAATATCTTAGAGATGATGAGTAAGTGGAAAAAGGATGGCAGGGGTATCAAGATCTGTCAATCCATCCAGGTGGCAAGCTTCCAAGGAATTACGAAGGGGATTGCCACGAAGAAGAAAGTAAGAAGCTAGCTAGCTAATCATAGTATTTACTGATAGATGAGTTTCCAATGGTGGATGCAGAAACACAAAATATATTGTTGGGTTCGAAAAACCACGGTGGCGTTTCTATGAAGAAATGAATGAACATTGTCTTAGCAATCAAAAGCCAGTATTGGCTCATCATTTCAATTGCAGAAAGGTAAACCCTAGATTTTTTTCTTAGTTTATAACATAAAAGAGAAAGATGAAGCATGCCATCTTTCGGCACCATGGCCCCTTACCCCCCACCCAAATTAAGATCATTGCATTTTCAGCACCTTGCTTATGGGGGGAAACAACATGATAAGGAGACGGGCGTGCTGTCTCCACCGGCGGGACACACCTACGATAACGAGGAGCCTGTCGGATCACCGCGGCCGGAAACGCGGTCGGTGGGACCGGATTCAGAGCTCACCTTTTACCCTCTTCCCAAAAGTTAACACCGTTCTTCCTGCCCTCCCTCCTCTCGTAATGAAACAAAAATGGACCCACATCTTATATAGTTAGACATGCTTAATCATTAGAGTGATTGATATGACGTTCCCTTTCAAATTTCTTGGTGGTCTCACTCACCAACACATGTCAATCACCAAATATGTCCACTTTTCCACTGCTCCTTATTACTCGGGTTTTCTCTCACGTTTCCTCTTCCTTCTTGCAGTGGACAATTTCCTCTGTAGCAACAAACTTGCATGGGCTCCAATCAATCACAGTGATGGTGATAGTGATGGTGATAGTGATGGTAATAGTAAAACATATGACATGTTTTTTTTTGTCAATAGTAACTTATGATAACACATTATATAATGTCAATATCACTTCTTTATATTAATGGCATGTCCTAAGGATGACCCAAGTGAGCCTACCACAGGCAGGATGCATCATTGTCTCCTGATACCCCTCATTGAGGTGAGGCATTGCCCTCTGAACCAGATAAAATAAATTCTGAGGAAAACAGGGGGGAGAGAGAGAGAGAGAGAGCAGGAACTGGTAGTGGACTCCATTATTATCATAAGGAGTAAGCTTCTCACTTCCTTTTTGAGCACGGGGAATACAGTGCAGAGGCTCTGCATCTCAACAAACAACCCCCCTTGTGAAACAGAGATCCAGACAGAAGAGGGGAGGGAAGAAAGAGAGTCGGCACTGCTTTTTCTGATTTCTGGAGATGGAGGAGAGACCGGAGACGGAGCTGATCTCCATTCCCGCGACACCACGCGGGGTTTCCACTCCCGAGGCGCTGACGCCGTCGGGGAATAGGTCCCCCCGGCCAACTTCAGGGACGGGTGCGAAGTCGTCGGCTTCTGCTGCGTGGACGCCGGCGTCGCTGATATCGCCGAGGTTCCTGAGCCCCATCGGGACGCCGATGAAGAGGGTGCTGGTGAACATGAAGGGGTACCTGGAGGAGGTCGGCCACCTCACGAAGCTGAACCCGCAGGACGCGTGGCTCCCCATCACCGAGTCCCGCAACGGCAACGCCCATTACGCCGCCTTCCACAACCTCAACGCCGGCGTCGGGTTTCAGGCCCTAGTCCTGCCCGTGGCCTTCGCCTTCCTCGGCTGGTACTCACGAGCTTTCTTTCTTCACCCAATTTGCATTCCCATTCATACACAAATCTCTGCCTCTGTTTTCCTTCTTCGACTGGTCCAAGACGACCTGCTGCCCTTCGACCTCAATTTTACATAGCGCAACACAAGCTTTCAAAGAAAATGTTTTTTAGGGAGCTAAGAATCCTAGGTATAAGGTTTATGGATTATGGTCATGTGCATTTTCAGTTAAGGGGGAGGCCAGCCCCTCCCTGACTGGGCAGCGCTCAAAAAGCTGATGGCGATGGAGGAGTTATCGTCTTTACAGTTTCTGTTATTGCATTTATGGCTTCCTATTTAATATCCAATTACAGCCCATTCATTACCTCATATTTTACTAGACAAGTACAATGGAAGACCTACCTTCGTTTACAAGTGAAATTCTGGGCGTCGTTTTCCAGACAGACGAAAACGACCTGGCGATTTACCATGCCTGTCTGTCTTAGAGCCTCTAATAAGTTAGAGGGAGGGGTTCAGTAGTGTTTTATGAAGAACGTAAAAGCAATTTGAACATACGTTCTCCAGTTTAAGTTCAAAAGACTGCTGGTTGCGCTGATATTACTTACACCCATTGCCTGGGCGATTTCGAGCTTCCTGTCACACCCTTATAACCCTTTTTTTCCGGGATAGAGATGGATGCTCCGATCAGTTGCTATCTTGCTGAATAGTTTAAGCATGCCCCCTTTCCCAATACCCTCACCGTGGAAAGCCAACTTTAATTTGACGTTTCCTTTTTTTCTCTTTCGGTATCATTTCATTTCGCTCCTTGGGTTCTTCAGCCTTTTCATGTTGCCACTGTCTGATTTTCTTTCGTCTAAAGTTTGACCAACCCTTCTCTCTTTCTTCTCCTTCTCTGTCTGCTTGTAAACTGCAACAAAGGAAAAAAGGACTAAAGTAAAGCTCACTCCTTTCTAGGCCTCACCCTCAAATTGGCCAATCTTTAATCTTTTATAAGATTCTATCGATGATTTGATTTTTTGGTGGTGATAGGTTAACATCCTTGAGCCTGAGTCATTTCTTTTTATTGTTTTTCTCTTGGGTGAATCTCCTCGAATTAAAGCCAGTGTCTACCCACTTTAGCTATCATCTTTCCTTTCAAATCTAAATGAAAATGTTGTTAGTAGCAAAAGGATAGATTTTCCCAGTTTTACCAGTGCTATGGAGAACCACAGGACCTTGAATTGAATTTCCTGTCTGTCTGCCTGTCTGCAGGAGTTGGGGAATACTCTCGTTAACAATAGCCTACTGCTGGCAGCTATACACTCTCTGGATCCTAGTTCAGCTCCATGAAGCTGTTCCTGGTAGGAGGTACAACAGATATGTGGAGCTTGCTCAGGCAGCATTCGGTAAGAACCAATCAATCAATGAATAATGCCTTGTCTGTTGGCAAATGCAGTGGACTTTTGCAATGCTACGGTTCTTTACTTTGATTTTATGCAGGAGAGAGATTAGGCTTATGGCTGGCCGTGTTCCCGACAGTCTACCTATCAGCAGGGACAGCCACGGCTCTAATCCTCATAGGAGGGGAGACCATCAAACTCTTTTTCCAGATCGTCTGTGGACCCCTATGTTCTTCCAATCCTCTTACCACGGTGGAGTGGTACCTGGTGTTCACCTCTCTGTGCATCGTGTTGTCTCAGCTCCCAAACCTCAACTCAATTGCAGGGCTCTCCCTGATTGGGGCAGTAACAGCAATCACTTACTCAACTATGGTGTGGATCCTCTCCGTGAGCCAACCAAGGCCTCCCACAATCTCCTATGAGCCGCTTTCACTACCTTCATCTTCTGCCTCAGTCTTCTCTGTCATGAACGCTCTCGGAATTGTAGCTTTTGCTTTCAGGGGCCACAACCTAGTCTTAGAGATTCAGGTAAGAAAATTTCTTCTGGTTTTACTTTTAGGGGCCACAAACTTACACGTATGAAGTTTTTTTTATTTTGATCTCTGCTTAGGCAACCATGCCCTCGACATTCAAGCATCCTGCTCATGTTCCTATGTGGAAAGGAGCCAAAGTTGCTTACTTCTTCATTGCTATGTGCCTGTTCCCCGTTGCAATCGGAGGTTTCTGGGCCTATGGTAACCTTGTGGGTAACCCTTCCTTGCTTGATCATGAATGTTAATGTTGCTGCCAGGACATTGGACATTGATGAAAGAAAGTAGGAAAAAAAAATCTAATCTTCCATTACATTTCTTTCTCCTGCAGATGCCATCGGGCGGGATCCTTAATGCGCTCTACGGTTTCCACAGCCATGATATCTCCCGTGGACTCCTTGCAATGACCTTTCTTCTGGTTGTCTTCAACTGCCTGAGCAGTTTCCAGATATACTCCATGCCTGTATTCGACAGCTTTGAGGCGAGCTACACGGCGAGGACGAACAGGCCATGCTCGATCTGGGTTCGGTCGGGGTTCAGGGTTTTCTATGGATTTGTGAACTTCTTCATAGGAGTTGCCCTTCCATTTTTATCAAGCCTTGCAGGCCTGCTGGGTGGGCTCACTCTCCCCGTCACATTCGCCTATCCTTGCTTCATGTGGGTCCTCATCAAGAAACCCACGAAATACAGCTTCAACTGGTACTTCCACTGGATATTAGGTTGGTTGGGGATTGCCTTTAGCCTTGCTTTCTCCATTGGAGGCATATGGAGCATGGTTAATAGTGGGCTCAAGCTGAAGTTCTTTAAGCCCATCTGAGAACAATCTGCCATATCTGTTGAGACTTACTTTGAGATGGCCTTATCTACTTTTCATCAGCAAAGCCTCTCGAAATATCTTGATCCACTACTTGGTTTTTATACATTTTCTATTGGGTGTTAGCTTTGTGGTTGAAAGTGGAGTGTTTTACTTGTCTGTAATGTACCATGTCTGAAATAGGATTATGATCACTTTCGCCTATCTTTGCCCTTAATGGAATTTGTGAAGTTCCATCTTTGACGAGGTATTAAAGTCCTGATTCGGCAAAGACCCAACCTTGAATTCAGTTACAGAGAGATAGATGAAAGGTGTTACTTGTTATTAGATCCATGCACACATACTAGGGTTCCTGAAAAGAGAAGAATGAGCACATTGAATCTCTTATGCAGAACAACTGCAAGCCATGTCTGCAGCATCTTCTGCTCATATCTCAGAGACCCATCTCAACATTAGCGTCAGATGTCTGCATCAAACTCGCCTGGCAACTTTGTCTTGTGTCAGGAAAAAAAAGTCGATAAATTATTATGGGATGCGGACCAAAAAAAACTGGGCTTATGGGTTTCACGTGAGTGGACCACTTGATATATATATATATATATATATATATGCATGCCAATTGAGTAGTACTGTATCACTATTAATCAAATGGATGGACTTGCTGAAACCTAATGGATGAACAATGCACAGCTTCCACTGATAACTTGAAGCACTGCACATCTCCATGGCCATTTAACTCATCACCCCAATTCAAAAACTCTACTTCTGCATCAAGCTCCACTCACCATTTATCTAGTCAGTAGTTACTGACTCTCCTCTCATTTTGAAAAAGAAAAAGCTTAAAAATGACAATGTAGAGAGGTTGAGGTTGAGGTTGAGGTTGACTTGACCCTCCACTTGTTTAGTATTTTGCCAAAGATTAACCAACCAGGTTTAAGGTACACTCAATAAATTAATTAACACTAAACAGTGACGGGGGAGGGGACATGTATGGTCTCTGTCTTTGAAGATGCTTCGAGGTAAAGACAGGACAGGACACCACCTCGAAGAATTAATTGCTTGCATTTCGTGGGGGCTGTCGCCGTCGTCGTCCTCTGGCCTCCGCCTTGTCTTGTCCCGAGCATCCATTTCCTCGTCCCAAAAGGTCACTTCCCTTTTAACCTTTTTCTTAATTTGATTGTCCATCCATCTTCCACTACATAGATATTGGCGAAACTTCTTTTAAAGGTTGAATTTTGAAATTTCCCCCATTGACATTTGACACACTCGACAACCTTTCTCAATTGTTTTATGAGTAGCTAAGCTAGCTAGCTAGTATAGTATGGTATTATTATATTCATGTGCTACAATCTCGATATCTTGGTGGCTGCGCATGCATGCCATGCAACTGCATGGATAATAGAAACGCAATAATTACGTACCACAACATGGCCATGGCGGGGTTTGCTTATAGTATTCCTTAAACTGGAAGGAGGCAGTCTTGGGTGCACAAAGCATATCACTTTCATCAAGTACATAAAGATTAGAGGAGTGTGGTCAACCCCATTTTGATGCACTAATAAGAAAGCATAAAGAATCCATGTATTTTTTTTTGTTCGACGAAATAAATAGATTTTACAAGCTTGAAAGTTAGGTGGGTTGGTAAAAAATGGAGATGAACTTTTTAACCTGCCTATTACTATCCACACATCACTCCCTGGTCAAACTAAAAGTCAAAGCATAATTTTTAACCACCAGGTTGCTGTCAGGCGAGTCCACCGTGGAGGTGTGTAGACCGCTTTGATTGGCGGACGAGGTCAACAGAGTCTCCCTCCTTGCTACTCCCTATCCTTTCCATACACCCTCTTAGAGTAAGGCAAGTCTGGACAAGTGGTTGACCGTCGCTCTTTTTTTTATCGCGATATTTTGAATACACGTGGCGAAATTCGGCTGTCGAGACTCCGTGGAATTTCGATAGACATACATTGCCGAGTCAAGAAATTTTTAGATTTGAGGGTGATGCCATTGAATTTGTCGGTTCTGGACTAGGAGGATCCGATGATGTGTGTGCGTGTGATTGATTAAAATGGATGAGGAAACACCCTTTTTCCATTGCCCGGAATTGAAATCTACACTGCTGCAATAAATCGCATCCTTTTGTTGAAGAAACTGGCACTGGCACTGCAGCAAAGGTGAGCTTGAAGCAACGGGGATGGATACCTCGGGGGAAGAAGAAGGGCAGAGATGGGATATCATAAAAAAGGGGGGGAGGTGTGACAATTAATGGTGGAGAGAGAGAGAGAGTGTATGTGTGTGTGAGAGAGAGGGGCAAGAAAACAGAGCATAGCATTGAATGCTACATATGTTTTGTATCGTATCCCCCTCTCCCTCCTCTCCTCTCCTCGTAGTAAATGTCGTAATTGATTATTTTGCCAGTGTAGTTCTGTTAGTTTTATCATCAATTGTTTCCTCTCTTCTCAATCTCCTTCGCCCTCCTCCGTCTGTCTCTCTACCGGAACCCCCACCGATCCTTTCGTTTGCTCAGCCCCGTAGGCGGGTAAGAGCTAAGACTTTAAGGAGCGAGGCGGAGAAGAAGCTGGTGGTTGGTGGAGGGCAGCTCGGAGTTGGGTGCGGCCTCCATCACTGCATTTTCGGTAGGTACCCTTCTTCTCCTATCTCCTTGTGTGTTGACTATGCATTGAACTTATGGGTTCCGTTTTTGTGGGACGATTTTTGGGTTTGGACAGTTCGAAAGGTTTGATTTTTTTGGCTATATACCGCCATTCTCAGCGCACTAGTTCAAAGAGCCGAGCAGGTTTACCGTTTTCTCCACTCAACCAGTGTGTAATGCCTTGCTACCTGAAGCTCATTTGGTTCTACGGGTCCCTCCCTTTTCGAACCGAGAGCTTGTTCAAGGGGAGCAAAGCTATGTTAGTTTTTTTCTTTATTTGGGGATGGGGTTCTTTTGACTTTGAAAAGGGATTGTGGAATTTATCTTTTCTAAGCTATATTTGAATCTTATTAAAGTTGGAGACTTTGGGAGAAGTTTGAAACTGAAACCCTTAAAATCAGGGGAGGGGAGTTAAAGCAAGCCAAAGGCAAGGCAAGGGATGGGCTCTCTGATATAATTAAAGGTTTTGATCCTAATTAGATGAAACTTTGTTCCTCCTTATTCCCTGATGGTCCCTCAAGCTTTAGTTTTTTCCTTTGATCTGAGGATTCTGGAGGTGGAGCCTTATACCACAATCTTTTGGCTTTGTTTGGTTTGAATTTTTCAGGTGGTAAAGTGAAAATCCCTGATCCAGCACCAAGAGCCTGCTACTAAAGCTATGGAATGTCCAGAACTTTGAATAGCCTAGACTACATCAGTAAACCACTTAATTATTCAGCCATTTATAGAAGAAAAAGGAAAAGCTAAGCCTAGTCTGCTCTGGTTCTCGGGAAGTGAGGGTTTCAAGTTATGCATCTTTCAATATGGAAGCCCATATCTCACTGTGCTGCAATGATCTTCTTGGAGAAGAAGACTCGAAGGAGGAAGGATTCAAATAAGGGCTTGAGCGGGGACTTGAAGAAAAAATCCTCTATACTTCGGAAATTGCAGGAGAACAAGCTCAGAGAAGCCCTGGAGGAGGCATCAGAGGATGGGTCTCTGAAGAAATCACAGGACATTAATCAGGAGGAGGCATTGTTGGAGAGCGAGGGGGGCTTGGGTAGATCCAGGTCCCTTGCCCGTCTCCATGCCCAGAAGGATTTTCTCCGTTCTACTGCCCTTGCTGCTGATCGCACTTACTCCCGCGAGGACCGAATCCCTGAGCTCCCTGAAGCTTTCAATTTATTTCTCACAATGTATCCAAAGTTCGAGTCTTCTGAGAAGATTGACCACTTGAGGTCAGATGAGTACTGGCACCTCTCGGAACCATGTTCAAAGGTATGCCTGGACTACTGTGGATTTGGTTTGTTCTCTTACCTTCAGACTCAGCAGTACTGTGAATCATCTGCTTTTAGCTTGAAAGAGATAACTGCAAATTTGAGCAATCATGCCCTTTATGGTGGACCCGAGAAGGGTACCATAGAGCACGATATCAAGAGTAGGATTATGGACTACTTGAACATACCTGAGAATGAATATGCCCTTGTGTTCACTGTCTCTAGAGGGTCTGCCTTCAAATTGCTTGCAGAGTCTTATCCTTTCCAAACGAACAAGAAGTTGTTGACTATGTTCGATCATGAGAGCCAGTCTGTAAATTGGATGGCACATAGTGCTAAGAGAAAAGGTGCAAAGGTTAGTAGTGCATGGTTCAAATGGCCGACCCTGAAGCTCTGTTCACAGGATCTGAGGAAGCAGATCTCCAACAAGAAAAGAAGGAAAAAGGACTCTGCCACTGGCCTTTTTGTGTTTCCTGTTCAGTCAAGGGTCACTGGAGCAAAGTATTCTTATCAATGGATGGCCTTGGCACAACAGAACAACTGGCATGTGTTGTTAGATGCAGGATCACTTGGCCCCAAGGATATGGACTCTCTTGGCCTGTCCTTGTTCAGGCCTGATTTCATCATCACCTCGTTTTATCGGGTGTTTGGTTCTGACCCAGCAGGATTTGGTTGTCTGCTGATAAAGAAATCTTCTATGGGAAGCCTCCAGAGCCAGTGTGGCCAGGCTGGTACTGGAATGGTGAGGGTAGTGCCTGTTTTTCCGCAGTACTTGAGTGACTCCACTGACGGTTTTGATCTCCTAGGCGGAGCTGATGATGAGTCTACCATTGGAAACAAACAGGAACAAGCCACCCTCCCTGAAGCGAACTGTACTTCTCAGATGCCTGCTTTCTCGGGCGCGTTCTCTTCAAATCAGGTGAAAGATGTGTTTGAAACTGAGATGGAACAAGATAATAGCACGGAGAGGGATGGGGCAATCACTATCTTTGAAGATACCGAGAGTATTTCTATGGGCGAGGTCATGAAGAGCCCAATATTCAGCGAGGATGGCTCTTCAGATAATTCATGCTGGATTGATCTGGGCCGGAGTCCTCTTGGGTCATCTAGTCCACCGATGCAGTCATCTTGGTTTCCGGACAGAAGGAACAACAAGCCGCCCTCCCCAATGCGTTTTTCAAGAATTTCAAGGAGTCCAATGTGTGGGGACAAAGGAGCCAACAATGGGCTCTGCAAGGAGCCGGTTCTCTCTTTTGATGCAGCCGTATTGTCAGTTTCGCTGGAGCTTGACCATTTTAAGGAAATTCCTGAAGAGGAACTAGTGGAAGTAACCAATAGGAACACAGGCAAATTTTATAGATCCTATTATAGTGGGGAGATCCAAGAAGAAGCTGAATCCCATGAAAGTTGTTCAGGAAATAGGGGTAGACATGATCATGACCAGGGGGTTAATAGTGCCTCTCAGAATGGCAATCAGGAGGACCTATCTAAGGCCAAAATTTTCCAGGAAAGGAATGAGAGTGCGATTAAGAGAGAGACAGAAGGTGAATTCAGATTACTGGAAAGAAGGGAACGGAGTAGATTCGGCGGTGGGAGATTTATTGGGCTTGAAGATGGGGATCATACATTGAGCAAAGACCGGAGGGTGTCCTTCAGTATGGAAGACAACATCATCAGAGAAATACATGAACCTGGTGAAGTTTCTATTGCTTCTCTAGGAGAAGATGATTTCTCCATCAATAATGAGGAGTATGAAGATGGAAAGGACTGGGTGCGGCGGGAGCCTGAGATAATATGCCGATATTTGGATCACGTGAACATGTTGGGCCTCAACAAGACCACATCTAGACTAAGGTATCTGATCAATTGGCTGGTCACGTCTTTGCTTCAGCTCCGGATACATGCCCCAGACGGATCCTTCAGTGTGCCACTGGTACAGATATATGGCCCAAAGATTAAGTATGAGAGAGGCGGGTCTGTGGCTTTCAATGTGAGGGACTGCAGTGGGAGGAATGCATGGGTTCCTCCTGAAGTCGTTCAAAGACTATCTGAGAAGCATGGGATATCACTTGGCATAGGGATTCTAAGTCACATACAAGTTGTTGATCTACCAAAGCAGCAGCACAGCGTGAACCTTGATCCCGACTCAACTGCCCTATGCAAACCTGTGGCCAGCAAGGGAAGTAAGAATGTCTTTTTCCGAGTTGAGGTTGTCACAGCATCACTTGGATTCCTAACCAACTTTGAGGATGTCTATAGAATGTGGGCTTTTATGGCTAAGTTCTTAGATCCATCATTCACTGAAGGCAGTGAACTGTTTACAGTCCCAGAGGAGGCTGAGGCTGAGGCCTAGTGTGTGCCCTTCACCTGGGCGTGTTGGTTTGAAGGGAAAGGCTGTACAGGTACAGTTTTCTTTTTTTTTTTCACCTTTTTTCTGTTGGTTGTGCATTTTTTTGGAGAAGATCCCTCATGGGAAGATGGGTTTTTTGATTATTGGTTTTGGTTTGCCACATCTTTGTCAGTGGCTCTATATTTTACTGTAAACTAGGATGATTATGTAGAGTTTATTTCAGCTTCGATCAGCATATATGATCAGTTCTAGCCAGGCGTGACTGGACAAAATTTGAGATGAAATCCATGGAGGACTTTCATTTATTTGCAAACTACCGAATGTCCTTTCCATAATCATATTATATTAGCCTGTGGCCTGCATCTTCCCAAGTATGTTTTTGGATCATAATACAAAGAAAGTTGATGCTGTCACCATTTCCTTTTCCAAGTCAATGAAGAAGATCAAGGGGCATGATGAGAAATCAGGTTGGGAAGGGTTGTTAATCCAAATTGAACCAATTGACTGAAGCCTAGTAGTAGGCTACAGCTGGGTGATGCTGAGTAGAGTGGAGATTTTGGTTTTGGGAACTGACTTGCTGTGAAGGGCTTGACTTTCATTTAGACTTTGATAGTGCCCCCTTCATTATTTAGTCCATTTCCTAAACAGATGCTCTCTCTCTTGTCTCGAGGAAGGAATCCAAAAGGGCAAACGACACCACACTTTTGCCTTCCTCGGTCAGGATTCTGTCTCTCGTCCCCATGCAACTCTTGCTACTAGACAAGGGCTCTTTTTTGTTTGTTTCATCAACGGCATCCAAACCCAGTTTCTTGTTCATGTCCGCCTCCTAGTTTCATGCCTGGACAGAAGCCTTCTAAGAAGACCACCAAGTAATATGATGAATGGAATCTTTGTGAGCACCTCTGGGAGTCCAACTACTACGCTGCTTATTTGCTTTCCTCCTGTATCCATCAGCTACAAGAAATTCTCTGGGCTATCTTGGGTGTTTGCACCAAACAGTAACTTAGATAAGGCCTCAAGCAGATCTGCTTTATCTCTTCAGTCTGCAATATTATAAAAATGATGATATGACTAGGTCTAACAGACGGATGGGAACTCCTAGCAGAAAAGGATGAAAAGTAGATAAATAGTATAAACATCCAGTGAGAAATTATGGTAAACGTTGAAAGGATGAAAGATGGCAGCCACCGAGGAAGCTATAATTTAACATTTGGGTGTTATTGGAAGAAGAAATTAGCACATCGGTGGAACCACTCCAAACTCCATATGGATCCTTCTCAAGCATAGGGTTTTTGGCCGGCTGAGAAAAGCTGCCAACTGATGAAGGCAATCACCAGAGAGGTGATCAACTGGAAGCCCACCACTTTTGAGAAATGCCAACCTAAGCCCCACCTCAAGTAACTGCATCACACCAGTTCATTCAGATACAAGGATCTTAAAAAATTCAGATTTATGTGGTTTAATGAGAGAAAAAAGAAACAAAAATGAACTGGGATTTGAGAGGCACACCTTGTTATTGAAGGCATGCTTGCTACAATTCCAGCACATACGTATATTATGGGAATCAAAGTTTTTGGTTTATTCTTTCTAAGCCACATTAGTGATCCCAGGGCAGCAAGCGATATGCTGAAAACCTAAATTCACAAAACTAAGAGTGAGAAGGAAGGACCCAACTCCAGTTCCATAGAGATGTTGGCATTTCCATGCAAATGCACTAGTTAAAGTTCCCACAAGATTATAATTCTACCAATATTTTATGGCAAATATAAAATAAAGAAGACAAAATTATATCCAAGAACATGCCAGATTTGCATTTGCTTCAACGCCTTGAAGAATATAGTCCCAGGTGAACTCCAATCCCCGAGCACCCACCCAAAGAGGGGCTAATCTATGTAGAACAGAGTCAGAAAATGCCCATCCTGGCAACAAAAGGAGAACTCTATAATATGCATGTATCTGGGATTGTTCACAGTAGCCATTACAAAATCAGAACAATGAAATGGCCACTCCACTCTTGACATCAATAAGCTTCAGAATATATTCATTGCAGTAATCCAATCATATTGACATACCTAATCCAATGGCTTGAAATTTATGATTTTGAGAAATGTTCCTGTGAGTCAATTGTGTCAAGGCAAAGTAAAGGCCAGCTACATCTACAAAACCTATTAAAGCCTTCAAGAGTTCCTGAAGAAAAGGACATACAGATATAAGAAAAATTCACTCCTACAAGATCTTGAAGAAAAATCCACTTCATCACAAGTCCTAACATCAAACAAAGTTGAAGCCTAACTTGGCAACTAGAATTAAAGAAACATTGTTTAAACGGAAAATAGATTTCTTCAAATCAGTATATATTACTCAACAATCCCTTCGGTACATTCAAATTTCACATGATAGACCTATATATACTTAACACAACATAATGTAAAAGGAATAATTCTAAGAAATTACTTGAGAAGGATCAAAGCTGTCATTCTCCGATACTTTGAGAAATGTAGCAAGACAGACAAGCTGCAGACAATGAAATACAAGAAACCAGTTGAGACAATAGTCACATTAACAGAAAATAAAAACCATGAAGTTTCGCCAGGGCTATATGTATGTAAACTCACCTTCACCAATGTCGTCCCGAGATAAACAAGGGCGGCCTTCACAGAGGTTCCAAGAGTGTCATACTCGGATCTGAAATAAAGAAATTACTTGTTACCAGATGCACCCATTCAACCGAACATGTCTCGTTCTCAAATCTCATAGTAGCACAGAAAAGTTACCCGAGCTTCAAACTTCCATCCCTCCCGCTAATCCTAATACCAATTTTCAGCTTCTATGAACTTGGTAAAACTAAATGAGTTCTCATAGCCATAAAGAGGATAAAAAAGAGGCACCTAATTATACAACAAGCAACGATCATGAAGAAAATACACGAGAACCACCACCTTCTAGCATTAAAATAGCCCGAACAAAACAAAAATCGAATTACATTACTATCGGCAGGATCGAAACCAGATATCTAAAACTTCAAAGATGGAACCGGATACGGAGGAGCTAGCTCAACACTTACAGCGGCGTGGCTGAGTAGTAGACGGCGTGGGGGCCGAATGTTAGTATCGCGCAGTTGAAGAAGTGGAATACCGTCATCTTTTTCCACCGCGGGAAAAACTGAGATCCAAGCGCGGAACCCCGCGGCAAGATTCGCGATGATAACGACGACCCACGGGGAACTCAAATCCGGGCCTCCCAGCCCTCAAAATTACCGAAACGCCACTGTAGTTGAGCCGGTCCATCATAATGGTTTCCTCTGTCAACGGCCCGATGGGCCGCGACCAAAATTTGTCGGGTTACTCACTTGGGCTGATGTGTGCGAACCGGTTCGATGCATTTAAATAATTATCAATGTGGGTATGTGGTGCATGTGAGAGAGAAGGGGTGGAGCGTGTGTTACACCACGGTGCAATAATAAGACAAACGCAAGGAATGTGGACGGAATATTGCTGGCCGAGCATTTACATTTGACAACATTACAAGCAAGGTCAGGATTCCATGTTAAGAAAGAGATACATAATTTATATTAATTGATTAATTAGTTAAAGTGTACGTAGCATGCAAGAAGATAAGAAAAAGCTGAACCAATTTCCATTTCCCGGAGAATCTAGAGCGCATAAGGCGCTGACCTCTTTTTTTTTTAAATTCTTTTCCGTTCACCTCTTTAATTCTTGCGGTGCATGTCGACTAATGTTCACGGTCTACAAATCTATATATATATTCCTAGTATATGTGTTGTGCATGTATGCACCCATATTCACCGGGGACCTCATTGTGATCACAAATATTTGGATCAACAGAACATCATGCGTTGTTTGAACGGGTGGTCTGTTGTCTGTCTGTCTCGTGTGGAGTGAGGAGGGGTAGATGTCCCAGACTGAGACTGAGACTGAGACTGAGACTGGCAACGTCGTCATCATCTCGCGTGGGACCGAGAAGGAGAATAATCTGAACGAGGGTGATTTTCAGGATAGGGATGTGTGTGTAGCACTACTGCCAATCAAAGCTTCTTTTTTTTTGCTGGTGCATATACTGCCAGTCAAAACCTTCATGGTTTCATGAAATTATGAAGAAAAATGAAAGCGAATATATTCCCTGTCATTTAATTGATGGATGTCCTCTGGTAAAATTTATGGAGCAAGTCCATGGAGGGATGGAGGTGGTGGGTGGTGGTGGCCTGGACCAGAACTACCACGCCATAACAAGCTCTTCTTTTTTACTTGAAATAATTGAGATGTCTGTGGTTAGAAATTTACTCCCAAAAAAAATGTAAATTGGATTTTGAAAGGTAGATTGATTGGCATCAACCCCCCACTGAAGCATGGATCCCATAATACAACACACCCACTTTTCTCTTCTGCCCCTTTTCACTTAACTTCTCCATCCCAGGAAAAACTTTCCTCAGACATCCCATTTATCTTTCTTGCTCTTGTGTGCTTCTTCTCCCTCTCTCTCTCTCTCCGTCTCTATCTTTCATCATCAAATTGCCATATACACTACATTGATAGCTCCTACCGAAAAGCCTATGTGCCTTGTGTTTTCCAGTCCCCTAGAGCCTATCATCTGTGTGTGTTTCTCTCTCTCTCTCTTTTAAGAATCTTCACTTCATCATCATGCAAGCAAATCACAAGGCACTCATGATCTAATAATAATCATCCATTTCCCCATTTGTGATCATCTCTCCTACTTTGTGCTGGGCCTTTTTGCTTTTGTTGGAACCCACAATGGGATCACCACTAGCCATACCATCACCACTTTCCCCGCCTGATCTCTCCCTGCAGGTAAGCTTGCCGCTGGTAAGCTCCGGCAGTGACCGGAACTCCACCGCTGACTCAGGGAGCAGCGGCAGTGATCTCAGCCAGGAGGACGGATTTCTGAGCCTAGGATTCCACCAAATAGGTGGTGGTGACAGCAATGGAAGCTGTGGCTTGACCGCCTTTGGGTCAACGACCCACGTGCAAATTAGCCCGAGGAGCTACCACCACCAGCCTCACATATACGAGAGCGAGTTCAAGCGGAGCTCGAGGCTGGTTAGCGGGCAGAAGCGGAGTATCAGAGCCCCGAGGATGCGGTGGACTACTACTCTTCATGCCCACTTTGTCCACGCGGTTCAGCTTCTGGGCGGCCATGAGAGTAAGTAAAACACTTAACCATCAGATGGATGTCCAGCTCTAAGACGTTTGTTATAACATCTTTCCCTTGGTTCCCAGGGGCAACCCCGAAATCTGTCCTAGAGTTGATGAATGTGAAGGACTTAACCCTAGCCCATGTGAAGAGCCACTTGCAGGTGATGAGATTTATGATTTCCTGTGCTTGATTGTTTTGTTTCTGTGTATGGAGACTAAGTGGGGCATTAAGAGAATAGGAATTATTGTATGGTTGTAGATTCAAAGGGTGTTGTCACCATGCCAAGCCTTCTTTGTTCTTGCTGAGCAATTATTCGTTATAGACATACATAAAAGCACAAATGGATACATAGACCCACATAGAATGCAAGCAGCAGTTGTGCCTTTGGGGACATTGGGGGAGAGAACAACAAAGGCAAAAGACAAAATGGCATTTAAAGGATGGGAACAGTGTCACTGTTGGAATAACGTGTCTAACTATTGATTTCTTCGTGGATGCTCATACACGTATACCTCTGCAGATGTATAGAACAGTCAAGAGCACTACCAAGGGATCAGGTACAGTCTCTCTCTCTCTCTCTCTCTCTCTGATATATTATTGATAAGGCATCACGAAAATCAACAGTAGATCCATAAAAGAGTGATCTTTATGTGTATCCTCGACCGATATAGGGAACCAATGTTCGAGCCTGTAATGAATAAAAGTGCGAAAAGATTTAGCACTGCCTGGTGGAGATGATCCTCTTTGGTTCCGTGTATGAATGATGGATGTTGCAGGTCAAGTGCAGAGGGAGGACAATAATGGAGCTTACCAGAGTAGGACAACAGCAGGCATTGTAGATTCAAAAGGGGCGATGTTTTCTTTCCCTTCTCCAACAGAATCATCACGCTTTGGATCTCATCAGCACTTCCGGCAGGGGTGAGTCTCACCATTCATCATCTCCTTCCTATACCCATCAAAATGAAAACGATAGACCAGGTTTGTGTGTCTTCTTTTTGAGTTAAACTTGTCATATCACTAGAGAAGTGCTCAAGGGTATTAGCTGGTGCGCACCGAAAAATGTGCATTGATTCTTCTCCTTAAGCATGATTAAAAAGCAAGGGGAAAGTCTGATTTTTCATTGATTAAGTCAAGGATTTGGTTGGGATTATGACTTTTTTTTTTGCTTTGGGTCTAATGGGATATCAAGGTTTCAAGGGAGCAGATAGAAATAAATGTCTTCATATACACCTGCTTCTTGGTAATGTGCACTCAATCTAAATTCTCAGCAGGGCTTCATGGCGGCTATCCTTAATGGGGATGGAAGAAACGAGCCAACCCAGCCATGAAGATGCTCTTCTAAACTCGAACTCGAGGATGATTGAGGCCAATAAGGTATACGTGCAGAAAAGAGTGTTTCATATTTGCCTTAAAAGCTGGAGCAGCTTAAGACCTTAGTCAGTTGTTTCCTTTTCCAGACTGAAAGACGGGTTTCAGCGGTGGGCTCGCCTGGCTATTTGGAAGGAATGTCGGATGCGGTCGATCTGGAGTTCACTCTCGGGATGCCGAGTTGGCGATTGGATCATCATGTCGAATCGTCAAACGAGCTAACCCTTCTCAACAGCTAGCCAAGTCAACCCAGTGGTCTGTACCAATTTTATCATTGGAAAAGAACTGAGTAGTATGCATCAGCTGTCAGAATAAGTTTGCAACAACTCCTATGGCAAATATCAATCCGTGGATGTTCCTAGTAAAGGAACAAAGAGTGTATCAAGATTATGTATGTTACTTCTACTACAGAAGATAAAATAAAAAATAAAAAAAAATTGCAAAAGAAAGAAGTAGAGCTTCCTTGCAGCCCGAAGGAAGAACATCATCCCCACAAGACAGAGAAAAATAACTCGCCCTCGGCCCACCTTAATAAAAACAAAAACTACACACACAGCTAGAAGAAGCTTTCTTGCTGAACAAGCCTAAACTCACTCAACGGAGAGTTTACTTCAACAAGGATCCACAAGCCTACTCAAAAGCTTGGTTTTCCATTATTGAGTTCAAGATCTCACCTCAGTAATAGTAATACGCCTCCATCTTCATCTCTTGTCCATCTTGCAATCCTTTTGCATCATTTAAACCATTAAGTGTCTGGACAATCGATCTCATCCACAGGGAAACAATAATCGATTAATCTCGGCTGAGTCGAAGAGAAGCGGTAGATGCTTGGTGATGCTGACAACATTGCTCTTCAAGAGTACTCACCTCAATTTTATTCATTCTTTAAATGACTTCCACCTCTCCAAGTTCTCCGGGTCCAATTAGGATTTGAGGTGCACTATTATTAGAAATACTTTTTTTAAAGTTGGTTTACAATAATAAAGATGGAATGGACATTATTTAAATTAACGTTAGTAATAAAAAAATAACAAAAATATGATTTTAGGATAAATATAAAATTATTAAAATAAATAAATAAATGGATCCCGTCTCAATTTGGTTGACCATCCCAATGGCTCCCATTTTCGTCCAATGTCGATATCTTCTTACCTCGACAAAATTTAGTCAAAATAAGACTCACAATTCATTTCATCAACCCTTAATAATAAATGGAAGTATTTAGAAGTAATTTATGAAATTTAAAATTGTTTTGAATAATTTTTAAAATTTATAAATTAAAATATAAATTTTAAAAATTTTAGGACTAATTTGAAAAAAATAAGAAAATTTATGAAAATAGTTATTAAGGAAGTTTAAGTGGACATTAGGTAATTTTTAAAAAAAATTGGTATGGTATGTAATTTTGGAAAGTACAGCTCAAACTGATAATTTTTATAAGGATAAAATGGTTATTTTGATAAATATGATGCAAAATTGTCATTTTTAAATAATAAATGTAAATGATAATTTTTGTATAAAAATGAAAAAAAATTATTATTTGAGCATAAATTGTGATAATTTTGATTAAAAAAAAAGGTAAAAATGTAAGTTTTTACAAATAAAATATAAAATAATAATTTTACAAGTATAAATTTTAATATAATTTTTTATAGAATAAGAAATTAAGAGTTATTTTAATAAATTTTAGGTAAACTTTATTATTTGAATTAGATCAAATAAATATTAGAGAATAAGGATGTGAAAATTGAGCAAATGTTTGAAATTTTAAAATATTATATAATATATACGGTTATATATAAATATAAATAGTTAGATATTATAATAATTATTTATATTATTTGTAAATATATATATATATATATATTATTTTCGATACGAATAATTCTAAATAACGGATGAGTAGGTGGTACAATTTCACATTGTATTAAAATGCTAAAATTAATAATTACTGGTTTATTAAGAGGTATATGTATACTTCAGAAATATTTTAAAGAAATATATAAAAAAAGTTAATAAAAAGACTTTCATAAAATATGGGTTTTTAAAGGTGGGCTCAAACCTAGTAATCTAGAGTTACTATTTTGAGTATGAAATATTTAAAAAATAGTTGTAATATTCATAAAAGGATAATAAGTCCCATACTTATTAAATGGGTTAAAACTAATGTTGAGAAAATGATTAAGGTTAACATTTATGAATTGATCATATATCCTAATGTTTATTAAAGAGATTAAGACTTGTATTAATAAAATGTTTTAATTCAATATTTATTAATGTGATATATCACTCAATATTTATAAAATATGTTAAAATTAATGTTTATAAAATAATTTAAATCAATATTTATATAATTGACATATATGTAAATATTTATGAAAAAGATTAAAATTTAATATTTATAAAAAAATAATTAAGTAGCAACATTGAAGAAATGTACTAATGCCAAACATTTATAAAAATAATTAACATCCAATGTTTATTAAATGAGATAATACTCAATATTTATAAAAATTAGTTAAAACTTAATATTTAAAAATAGATTAAGAAATCATGCTTATGAAATTAGCTAATGTCTAATTTTTATTAAAAATGGTTTAAGGTTCAAAGTTTAAAAAATAGTAAAGTTATATGACTAATATCCTATGTTAGAAAAAGAGAATATGGTTTAATAAACTAAAAAAATAAGTTAAGACTCACTATTTAGGAAAATTAGTAAAAATACATAATTTATTAAAAATAAGGGAAGACTTGCAACTAAAAAATAGAGTTAAAACTTAATATGTGAATACATGTAATTTTAGAAAATAACTTATCCTAAAAATATTTTAATAATATGAACAATAAATAGAACGAAAGTTGTATGATTATTTATTTTTTTATAAAAGAAAAAAACTTGATTAATTTATGATATTATTGTACATATTAATGAAATTTGTGGAATAACAAATCAATTCTTAAATTTTTATAATATATCGCATATCAACACTTATTAGGTGATAAAAAGGAATATATAAATTAGATATATAAACTGATACTTGTCATTTGATAATCATTATATTATTACTATTAATTTAATTAATTATTATATTATTTATATTTTTTTAATATTTTACTTTAATTTATACGAGATTGAATTTAATTTTATGAGTTTTGTGTTTACATTTTAAATGTATTCCATTATAATACATGTGAAAAGTGATTATAAAAAAAATTATGTGAATAAATTGATATAAATATGATATATGCTAGAAAAATGTAAATTATAATAAGGGTAGTATGTTTAGTTGATATAATAAAAGAATTATTAATCAAATATGTGTGAATAAAATATAATAATAACTTAATTTAATAATATAATCATATATTCAATTAAAAACCACATGAAATAAAATGTTTTTAAAAATATTTGTTTTCTTTACTTTTAAAATAATATTGAAAAATGAAAAGAAAAATTATAAAACTTCATACTAGTGATTTGAAAAGTTTAAATTTTTAAATAGAATATATGTTTTTTATAATTAGAATATTTTATTATGTCCTGAAAATATATAATATTTTAGTATAAAGAGAAAGTTATAGTTTGGTATGGGAGGTGGAATGGAGTTGTGTACCATGAGCATAAAAAAAAGTAACTTAGGGACCGGAGCAGAATTATTGCAGCAGGATAAGCACAATGACAAATATTTGATATTATTACTAAATCATTAAATAGGGAGGCAATTATAAAATTAAGAAATAAAATCGGCAACCCATGCTAAATATGATTTGATCCCCAAAGATAATCCGAGGGTATGCAAATATATCTCAAGCAGAGAAGAACATACTCAGAACTTTATCTAAAATAATATATGTAACAGATGAAGAACTTTTATAACAGATTGAAAAAGTTCATGCTTCAGGCATATTCACATTACTTCAGGCTTGATTGTGGCTTTGTTTCTGGGCGATTTGTTTGTTCTTACGGGATTTTCTAAGGCTCTCTTACTATCTGCCCTGCCCTGTTGTTGAGAGAAAATTGGTGTCATGTGATGTGAATGTGATGACTTGGGTGAAAAGTAAACAGAGAAAATAGTGATAATTAATAAGTCGAATTTCTCATGTGATGAGATCCTCATCCCGGTATGGTCTGCAACCTGTTGGGGAACTCCAACTGAAGCTTCACGTGATGGTAACCCGTGACGGCCCTAGCCACCTTCCGGCTTGTCCGAGCAAGGATGGCTCGTCCCCTTACAAAGGCAAAGGAGCCGGTACCACCCACCACGGTGAGCTCCTCCTCACCATCCTCATCGGCGTGCTTTGCCCGGACACTGATGCTGCCGGCGTACTCCTCCGTTTCAAACGTCAGGTAGATAATGTTGAAGTCAGACCTTGCAAACACCTTGGTGGGCACGATGAAGCCCTGAGCCCGGCCAACGACCCGGGAAGTGTTGTGCGGGCCCTCGGTCAGGGTCCAGTGGAAGACGAGGGCCCCCGCGCCGGCAGTTGGGGCAGCGGGACGCGGCGGGCGGCTCAGAGGAGGTGGCTGCTGAATGTAGAGGGACAGAGCTAACCAGGGCCTCCCCTGCCCCCTGGGGGAATTGGATTGGTGGGTCACTGGCGAGAAGAGGGCCAAGAGGACCACCGCCAACACGGCCAAGAAGACCGTGGTGCAGAAGATGATTCTCGGGTACATAATAACAGACGGGGGGACGGGTCTGAAGGAGAATGATCAGCCAGCTGCCAGGCTGCAGTGGGATTATATTCCCATTGGGTTGCATTGCATTATCACTTTAATACCCAAAGACTGAAATGGGAAGATTTAGCAAACCTAATCCAATCCTCTGTTTCTCACCTAAACCAATCAAAATCAATCTGTGGGTATTCAGAAACTGGCTCCACTAGTCATCCTCTCCTCTTATGCATCCATCTTCATTTTTCTTTTCCTTTTTTTTTAATTAGAACTGGAAGATAGTTGGTGGGTTTAGAGGGATGACCGGAGGTCTAAGGGAGTGGCTAGTAGCCCGATCACACAAGCAGTTAACTCGGTTGGATCTTTCTCTAATTAGTGATGGTTTGTGAAGTTACAAAAAGAAAAGCGAAATTGCCTGCCTGCCTGCTAAAGGGCATCAGGCTGCCCAATGAGTTGCTGAAAATTGAACAAAATGCACCGTCCGTCTTATATCACTCTCACTTTCTAAATGCTGCTGCTCAGTCACTGCTGACCGGCCACAAGAACAGTGCCATCATCCCTCAACCCTCCCTCCTCAGGGTTCCCTGGGTTAAGTTCTGTGAAGGAACACGGATACAATCATTCTCCTTCTGCAATTGCTCCTCCCCATCTCTTCACACGGCTCTCCGCCTGCTCAGCCTGTGGGCATTGAAAATGAAAATCAGATAGATTGCCAATAAATGATAAAACTGACTAATCTATCTTTTGGGAGGGAAGATAAATGCTAACCTCTTTATTCCAGTTGGTGTACCAAGTGATAAGTATAAGGATAAAGGTCTGTAGGCAGATGCCTCCTATCATCCCTCCCCATATGCCCTGCAACAAAGCAGCAAATAACACATCTTTTTAGTGCATACTACTGGCCTCCAAAGTAATGGATCACTTTGGCGTGATCTGTCTGGCTACTTACCATGACTCCAAGATTGGCAGTAAAACCGAGGAGGATGCCGGCCGGCAGCCCGACGATATAGTAGCATCCTATGTTGATGTACGCCACAATCCACTGCCATCCCGCTCCAATGGCGACACCTTCCACCAGGAAGAAATTTAAGAACCCAAGAAGTGAAATACTCTACTCAATGCATTTGAAACTGGGGGAGGGGGGTTAATTAGGGTTCGAGAGATTGATTGTATACCAGAAAGGACTGGCTGGAGGCTGTTTAGGAGGACGGTGAGTCCCAGGAGCAGGGCGAGTTTGGTGGTTTCTGCAGCAACAGCATCGCTGCTTGTGAAGAGATAAGGAAAGTAGTCCCGTGTCGCGAGCACCACGATCATGGCCATCACTCCGATGGCTACTGATGTAACAGAGACCACCAGGACCGACAGTTTTGCTAGCCGGGCATTGCCTGATCCAAGCTCATTTGATACCCGAACGCTGGTGCAGAAAGTTAGAAGAATGTTATGGGAACTTGCTACCCGAACAGCAAGAACATGGCCGAGTACTCAAGTTCACCTGATTGCAGCATTGAATCCCAGCGCGATCATCGCATCCCATCCGTTTATGTTCATGCTGCAAAAAGGGTTTCCCACGGATGAGGATAAACAGGTAAACGATGCATTGTAGGGTCATGTTGAAAGCCAGCCAGGAACCTACCATACAGAGATAGCATCCACTGGTATTAGAGGATCCGTCAGATGTCCTGTTATAACGATCAGTATCATCAAGTACCAGAACTCCAAGCTGCAGCAGCAGATACAAATACAAATACAAATTTCAGACACTATTATAACTGAAGGTGGAGGTACGCCGTAACATCACCGAAAATGTACCATAGCATCACTGCAGAAGCAAGAGACAGCTTGACGAATGCCCAGAGATCTGCAAAGGCAAGCCAGGAGAAGCCAGTCCAGGCGCCATCAGAGGTGGTGATGAAGATGTAGAGGACCTGAAGTATGACAATTAGCCACCATGACGTGTTGAGCATGACGGCGCCCCCCACCAAGCCCCACCCGAGCTTGAGCATCAAGAACCAGCTGAAGATGGTGTGTATGACCAGAACAATAAGCGAGATAACTGCCATGACCATGACCTTCCTCTGGGCCTGCAGGAACTTCTGTATGGGGAAATTCAACGCGTAGGCGAACAGCTGGGGGATCATCCACAGTGCAAACGTACCTATGGAACATTGGAAAGCGAACCAGGTGTCCAATTCAACTCATCAACGATATATATATATATAGAGAGAGAGAGAGAGAAAGGTAGGACAGTAAGTATGACGGTGGGTACGAACCGGCGGCTCTGGAGATCTGGGTGGTTTCTCCGAAGAACTCAAGGATGGGAGGAGACCAGACATAGACCGGCACCAGAATGCAGGCGGTGGTCAGCAAAATGACCCACGATCTCTGCATATATATCCCAAGCATCCTGTATTGCCCAGCACCAAATGCTTGTCCACACAGTGTCTCGAGTGCACTCCCCATCCCCAACTACAACAGTCTCTCTTAGTATATATACATTACATTTACGGTTCATGATTCACGATTCATGATTACTAACTTTATATGGAAAGGAGGAATACGCATGTGATTGTTGGGTAAGTATAAATTAATTTACCATGACGCCAAAGGCTAGGCCGGCGATGACAGAATTCTCGACGGAGAAGGCAGCCAGCGCGAGCTCGTCCACATGGCCGGCGAAGGTCTGAGTCAGTGCGCCGAGTGAGTACTGGGTTATAGCCGTGAATATGGCCGGCCCGGCAATACGCCACAGCCTCTTCGACTCGCTCCCAAACTCCCCCAGTAATCCGTGGATGGCTGTCCTCTTGCTCACAGCCTCCCCTTCGTGGCCGCCGTTAGTGCTCCTCTGGTTCCCTAGCAACGGAGTCTCCATGGCCGCCTCGATGCAATTACTATCTGTGAAAGTAGGCGGCCACCCTCAGACCAGTCACCGCTCACCAGGGGGCGGTTCTTAAAGATGGAGACTGCTAATTTGAAGTAAGGAATAGGTTATATGAACAATGGAAGGAGCAGATGGATTATATATGAGGATTGGGAGAAGGTAGATAGCTTGGATGATGACGCCGAAGATGTGAAGTAGATTCATCGGGTACCGTGGATGCAGTGACTATAGAAGATGGATGACGTCGACGATAAGCGGTGCAGCTCTGCGAACCCTGCGATGATATGTCGGCTTGGTAGGTGATGAACGAGAGGAATGGAGGTGGCCATGAGACAAAAACCTCACTCACCGGAGTTATGTATTAGATTGAATGGTAGTTGGGCATCTTACTTTGGGTTTTCTCCCTCCTTTCCAACTACCATACCATGGAATCCAGCCAGCCGAAGCGAAGCATATTTTCTTGTTGGAATGGTGAGGCTTGGCCCTTGACCTTGAAGAAGGGTGGTTTGCCAAGTTGGGTCTGCTGCTGTACCCTCCAACAATAACTTTTTTGCAGAAATTGTAGTGATTTGAAGAGAGTAATAGATTTGTAGGGAGGAAGGTGAGATTTGGAGGGTTTAGTATATTTGAGTAATAAAATTTATATTAATATATATTATTAATAATTATATTGTATAGGATAAAATAAACTAATGTAGAATAAAATGTAACATTAAATAAAAATATATGTAATTATATTATCATGTTTGTATATAACTTGATATAAAAATATTATTAATATATAAAATTATCTATATAATAAAATAACATTGAGATAACTTAGAAGATAAATAAAAATATATATAACAATTAATTTAAGTAAAAAAAATTAAAATCACTCATAATTTAAAAAATAATAATTATTATTATAATTAAGTTTAAATAAAAAGTTTGAAAGAATTATTTTATACAAATCACTCTAAACCAATTATATTTAATTATATAACAAACTAGATATTCATTAATAACTAGTGTGTCGTATCTCACCATCTTACCTACCTACCCTTCTACATAACCTGGCCGGCCTTGCCTGTCGTGGCTACATTTTTCACTACTCCCTTTATATCGTAGAAAAATGTAAAAATGTAATGCTAAATTATATTAATGATATTAATTTTTTATAAATATATTAGATTTATACAAATATTTACAAAAGTATCAGTTTTAGTTTCAATTTTTTCTAAAATATTACTTTTTCACATTAAAATAGTATTTTTTATATTGATATACAATTATCAATTTTAAAAAATTGAAATTATTAATAAAATCTAGACAATTTTTTAGTATCAAAAGTATATTTTTAAAATATTTAATATAAATAAAGTTAGGTAAATTGTGTGGCCTTGGTACGTTCACGGGATCTTTGCTTTAAAATGCTATTTTTTTAATTTTTTTTTACATAGTGCTTTGATATTTTAGGTGTAAAGTATTGCATGTCTTAAACTCTGCTCTGTCGATGACAAAAAATAGGTAGCATAAAGGCTAGACTGACCATCCAGTATGGGTGACATCTGATTCATTATTTAAAATATATTTTATAAGTAAACATAAACATACAATAAAATAAATAATAATATTAATTTATTATATATTTAAAATATATAATCCAGTATGGGTGGTATTTGACCCGTAAAGATATAGTCGTATCGGATTCCAATGCAGTCAGCGTTGAGGGTCAGGATCATGTTGAATCAGAGGATTTGAGGGCAGATATCTTAAGATATTAGTTTGATTTGCAAACATAACATAGCATAGATACATCATTCCATATGCTTTTTTTTCCACTAGGTTGTCTTGTACAATATAATCAATCTATTCAACTTTCTCATCTAAAAACCTTTTGCCAGAGACAGCAGACTGTTGGATGCATCCAAGTCCGCAATCCTACTCTTCAACTTGTCCCGAAGCATCCCCAGTGACCCCTTTTGCCAGTTCTCGTGCTTTTGCATCCTCGCTTTCATGGGCTTTTCCAGGGTTTTCCCACGCTTCTTCTTCTCAGCATGAAATCTTTTCAGTAGGTTTATGAGCTTCTGGGTGTTGCCATCAATCTCGAGGTCGGAGTTGGATCCTCCCTCTGTAGACTCCAAGCTTGATATTTCTGATCTCTCAAAGCGACAGATGATGGACTCTACATTTGGATGGCCAAACGAGTAGGGTTTCCCTCCAGGAGAGAATATTAGTATTGCCACCTGGGCGGCGCAGAGCGTGGCCAGTTCATTTGCCTTCTTGAAAAGACCCGTTCTCCGTTTCGAGAAGGTCACTTGCCGGGTGCCGCTGTCCGTCACTAACTTCATCTCGATCTTGCGCCGACCCATGATTTGATTTGATTTTGATTATTTACTTCCAAGAAAAATAGAGAGGAGAGGAGACGAGTAAACCCTAGTAATTTGGAAGTTAATATCGGGTTAAAAATTATATATATGAAAAATAAAGGCTAAATTTTAGAAATTTTAATATTTTAGGAAGGGAGATTTTGGGTGTTTTGAATTGAATTTTGGTGATAATCTTGTTAATATGACAAGTTATTAATACTTTCTTTTGTTGTTAATACCAACTATGGGCAAACGACATTGATGGCACAAAATCCAATCTTTCTAGATCTGATTTGGGTGTCCCTTACTAGTTATCATCACTTGTCTACTTGCAACAATCCATGAACGCCATAATTTGCACTTTCAAAATCAACATGTAATGGCATATTTGAAATCAGTTCAACTTGGTAAAAAATATGTAAAAAATGATATATATTTTACTAAAATGGTGTAATTGGATTGCATATAAATTGATATTTAAAGCATATATGACATTTTAATGATAAACCTTCTGCACCAAAATAGTAATAAACTACTTTGATGAGAGTGAGACCAGATCTGGTGGGAGGAGTTGGCTCTGATGGAAGATGATAAGATGGTTCCTTGTAATGCTTTTATGGGCGTTTTTTTCGAATGAACTGTCACTAACTGAAGAAAGCCAAAATAGAAGGAATCTTGCCGGCGAGTAACATTATCATTTGCTTCCAAATGAGGAAATATATCATTTGTAAGGTTATTGCTCTTCATTTGAAAGCTAACATATTTTCTATTTAATGCCTGCGAGCCGCCCCAGGGGAGGTGGAGTAATTTAATCCACATGTGAGGGTAACGCTGCAGTTAACGTCCTGTGAACATGAGCAGGTAAGGTGAACCATATAAATTATATTCATGAGATGGTGTGAATCTCTAATTAATTGCAGAAAATCAGTACTGAACATGCCCCTAATTCCTCTGGACAACTTTGAAACTGGTCAGGAACTTCTTACCCTGCCCCCCTCCCCACCTCTTCAACCAGATTGACAGACTATGCATTAAGTACAACATCACTTCACAATTCACACTCAAACTTATCAATGATATACGATCTAGGTACATGCATATATATTCATCACTCTATCTGCTAAACCTGACAGATTGTTCTTAGAACAGAAACTGAAATGGGAAAATGCACTGGTACTTCTTCTTGAGCCCCTTGATCCTTCCTTTGCCGCTCTTGCTCCCTTCGGATTCAGATGACTGACTGCTGCTTGATGGAGAAACTTCATGAGAATTCGGAGATGGGTTCTTGTTGCTGGATTCCCTCCTCTTCTTTTTGCCTGTAGCTGAACTTGTAGAAGGAAGATCGGCTCTTGAGGCCCCTTTGTGAGGGAAGTCGAATGGTTCTTGGATGATCAGTGATCCTATTAGACAGAAACAAAAAACGGATGTGTAAGAGAAAAGGTTCTAACTTTTAAAGCGGACCATGAAGTCATGAAAGGCTAAAGGCAAATTTTCACAAGTTCAACAAAGTTCAATTTAGCACTCAAATTTCCCCTTGTAAGGTACAGAAGAGGAAGGGTTGATAATTGCCCCTAGTTCTCCTTCATAAATGGAATCTCTATCTTCCTATAGGAGTTAAAAAGGAAATGCAAGATAAAATATAAGCAAAAAAGTTGTATTCATTGGACCAGCTATGCACCAGAAAACAACTCGAAAGACCATGTTCATAGTACCTGAAACTGTTCCTATGGTGATTCTATCTGGGCCCTCAGAAGATGTGCCGAGGAAGAAGTTTGTGTTCCTGCTCACTGGAATTTGATGAATTCTAGGCTCCGTGTCTCCCAGCAGTGCTAAGACATCAAATTGGGCATCAGATGACATTGTCATGCAGCTCGAGCTGTCTGAGCTAGAGGTACGCGATGCTGGATCTCCAAGGTCCCACAGCTCTATGTAGTCATCCCCTGAGATAAAATCATTTTCTGGAAGATTTCCTGCAATAGCAACAGTAGGAGGGCTCTCTGGCTTGCCTTTGTTGGACTCATTATTTTCCTATATATTGCAAGAAAGTTGATCCCTATTTAAGCTAGCCAGTTCATGATACAGAGAACAAACTAGCACAGTCAGAATTAAGTTAGGATCTAACCCAATACCTAACAAATGGAAGGATTGAAATGGTAAGTAAATCTAACAACCATTCAGTTCGCTGAAAATCTCATAAGCTGCTGTCCTATAGCTGCATGGAAATACTTGATTTGCTGTCACATGTTGAGATAATGAAAAGGAAACTTTGGCATCCCACAAGATGCATATCCTCAAAAACCAACATATCAACACCATATGAATGGGGAATTTCTCTAAACCATAAAAAATAAACTTGGGAAGAAAAAAAAATTATTTTACCCGGTGATTACTCGAAGATCCTTTCTCAAAACGGCTTTCAGTATTAAGCAAACCCAAGGGGATGGATTGGAAACTCTTTTCAAATGAAGGGTCGACATCATAATTTGACAACAGTCCATCTTGGTCAGTTAGGCCTGCACCAGTGCGAAAGACTCTGCAGAGCATAATATTTTCATGCACCTTGGATTCATGAATATTCTTGCCTAAATCATTGGATGTTATCCTGAATTCCTGCATGATCCAATCCGTTTTCTCTCGAGAACAATGGGTTTGCCCTTCAAAGAACACCAAAGTTGTCCTCCAGCCAGTGATTGATTTGTCCTTGAATACACAACACGCCTTCTCTTTGAGTTCCCAAATACCGCTTTCTGTTCTTCTGGTTTCCTCTGAGCGAACAAGGTACAGAATTTCATCTTCACACGCGAATCAGAAGCATAATCAGTAAATAAAAAATTAGTCTAATAGGTGTAAATATTCGACCTCGTGAAAACTGATGTAGGAAAAACGTACCACCAGGTAAATTATCTGGTTGGTAGCAGTATGGGTTTACTTCAGTGATGACATTTTCTGGAAATGGGAATCCATGTTGCAATTTGTCTAAAAGCTTTATGAGCTCTTCATCTGTAAGAGGGGCAGCTGCTGGAGGACACATGGGGGTTCTATGGGAGGGGGATTCAGCCTGGGGAGTTCAAGTACAAAAAAATAATCAATGAAAGAAACTGAAAAAAACAAGCAACAGATACACAGAGCTTTCTCCAGATGCAACTAGTAAACCCTGTCATCCATGTCCTAGGTCAGGAATCTTCATCATGGCCAAGTATTGAAGCAAAATAAATGCCATTTATTGGTTCACCAAGCATATTCAATGAAGAAGCCAGTGAAAAGGGAAAATCCGAGCATGATATAGCCACTCACCAAAAGAGGATAAACCCACAAAAGACAGCAAAAAAGGCACATAAAGAAAGCTAAGAGGAGCTCCTAATCTATCAGATTCTGTGTCACGGGTACAAAACTAAATAGTTGCTCCACATACAACAGCTAATATGAACCAGGACAGGACAATCAAACTGGCCTCTGCCCACTGTCTGGTTTCCAAAGTTACAGGGACAATCAGATCCAATTCTGACCCCAAGTGACCCTCCTTTCCCAAACTTCAAGGTGATAAAAGCACGTCAGATTCATCTCCGAGCAGAAACTCCCTCTGGGTTATCTCTAAAAATCAACAGAGACCGATTCTCCTCCATAGCATTGAGAATGTCGGTCATGGGACAAACATAAACCACAAGAAAGAATCTAAGCAGGTCACTACAGCAAAAAATCGGAGAGAATATAAAACTTACCTAAGAAGGAAAAGAAGGGCAGAGAAGCAAGTTCCAATTGTTTCATTAACTCGATCTCCGCCTAGAAGCCGGAGCCGTGAGGGGTTTATATAGGCTGTCTCTTATTGATCAGACCATGGTTAAGATTAAGTTTACACACGCAGTTGGGAAGGGAGGCGATGGTCAATGGATCGCTCAGTCGCCATTTGAGCCTCTAGACTATACCATGTATGATGTGCGTATCCTTCAATGGCTGGGCTGGGCTGAGCTGAGCTGACACAGTTAGTCGTCGTCAACCTTCTGTGGGGCCCGGCGGAGTTCTTGAACAGTAACATCTCAGATGAAGTAGAAAAAACAAGGAGAGAGAGAAGACTGGAAGACTAAGCTTCTCTGCCCAATCCCCTCTTTCATATTTTTTCTGCCTTTTTTTCCTATTAATGCCAGAAGTGTTTTGGCGAAGAGCACACTGTTCCATCCATGAAACACTAATCCTTGATTCAGTTTTGTGTATTTTTAGGTGAATTGGAAGCTTCAGAATCAACTTCAATCATTTCTCACTTCAGAAGACGACTGATACATAAGAGTTCAAGTCAGAATCACAGGAGAAGCTTCTCTAATAATCCCTCCCGATTCTCTAATAAATTGGATAGGTGCCCTAATTTTGTAGGGAAAAATGAAAAAGAGGGGGAGGGGTATATATAGGCCATCTTTCTCCTATTTGACCCAACACAAGTTACCCAACCATGGTTTACCCGTAACCCGCAGGCTGTTTTGGCAGAATAGCTACAAAGGCCCTATATTTTAGACGCGTTTTCAATCGTAACCCCAAATTCAGTCCTAAATTCTTTCAATTGTTCCCGTATTAAGGCCTGACTCCATCTTTCTTTTTTCCTTCATATTTACCAGTGACTTATTAGGTGTTTGCCCTTTTTCAGAAAACAAATGTTTGCCCTGAAAAATGTCTCTCTCACTCAACAGAGTCGCATACAGCATATTACCCTGACTTTCACAAGCTACTCTTCTCCCTGACTAATCCAGCAGTCACAGATGCTTTCTACAGCTTCAGGGCAGCTCAGTTTCTGGGACTTCATTTTCTCAACATATTGAAAAGAGATCTATTTACGGGGAGAGGGAAGATACCCTCCTCAAAGTGCAGCAAGAAGCTGTATCATCTTTCCTTCATTGATCCATTAATGGACTTTCTCAACTCCCAGGAGGGAAGGCATCCTCGTAAGGGAGAGCGGAGGAAGAGAGAAGAGGTTGATATCTGTTTTTGACGCATAGAGATGGATGAGAGGCAGCTCAAGGTGCTTGTGAGTCTCCTCTTCTCGCTCTCACAGGGCTGGCAGTTGGGGTCTTGCTGAACAGCATTTATCTTTAGAGACTCCGGAAGTACGCAGTTGCAGATGGAACCTGCCACAGACGGGACAAGTGGAGGTCCGCATCAAACAATGGACTAGAACACTTCCAGAAAAAATAAAAAATCCAGTAGAAGATTAGGAGACCACATACTACAATACCAAAGAAATTGTGCCAGAATAATGGAATTCAATGAAGAAATGATAACTTTGAGGATATCAGTTTATGGGAGAACATTCACCTATTTTTGCAAGACGGTTCACCCATTTTGGAATTGGCCTTCCAGTCAACTGATAACAGATATCTTTGCAGAAGTGATTGCAGTTCTTTGAGATCAAGTGGTAGGTATCCCCATTGTAGCTTGATGCTTGGTGCTCCATGAACTGCCTTACCTGTACTGGGTCCAAACTTGTGGTCCCGATGAATATTGATTTTCTAAACTTGAACCCAGGGCACTGCCGAGGTTCCACCTCAAAAACTCCGCTGCTTGCATAGTCATGAGCTCCGAATGCATATTCTACTCCATGAACTGCAAGGCATGTCAAGGATGGGATCCTTAGGTGTGTCACTATTAGACTTCTTTTGAAGCAATAAGAAATAATTATATTCTTCCTTTCCCCCTTCTAATTAACCGGAAAAAAACTTCAAAACCAGAATTAATTAGCAGATTCAGCCATTTGAGAGGGATACCATATCTGGCTGAACTCATCTTCTTTTAATGGTAAACTGTTTAGATTTTGAATAGGAACTACACTTGCCAAGGTCTAAAGATATTGACTTTATAATGTGTATAGGTACGAAAATAGTTGAACTTTGAAAAATAAATTTAAAGTAGACTAAACCCTGAAAACCGACTCTAATGGTTGGATATACAACTTTAGAATTGCCAAAAAGGAAAAAGAGGATGAAAGATTAATTATAATCGTCACAGCTTATTTACCTTCAACACCAGAGTGAAATATTCCAAGGCCAGCCCAGTAAACATATCCATTCATAGGGGTCAAATCATAAACATTCAGATACACGGGTGTGTTGCCAGGGCCAAATTTAATTTTCTTGGACTTGGGAAGGAAACAGAATCGTGTAGCCGATTTGCTCCTTAATCGCAAAGGAACAGCCTGTCTCCATCCTTTCTTTGATGCTAGTTTCATTTTTAAATTTATAATGGAGTGAGGGAAAAACTTTGTCAGGACCTGCATTTAACCTGTGCATGCAGTTTCAATTGAAAAATTAGAACTTCGGTTTGAAGAGGATACCAGCCAGAACATCAAAATCCAGGTGAACTTGTATGATAAAAACCCAGCAAATAAGAAACTGATAATCCTTTATTTTCCATAAAAAGGTTCAAGCAATTAAAGAAGGAAACTGCTGAAGAGGGAAATTGAAGAGTAGAATTTGCAGATGAAATGAGTAAATACAGTAATATCATAGATCTTATAAATTCAAGCAAAAGCAGATACACCATTATCTAGAGTTGAATTACTGGCGAAGAAGTCTCAGAAGCAAAGATAATATATAAGTACATACGAAAAACATGATTTTGATGAGTCCATTTTTTCTTCACAGAATAAAGTGATTGTCAACTTTGTTGGATGAAATTCTTTCTGACCATTTGAAACCTCTCTTCTTCATGGACGGTAGTCATTAATCAGTACAACTAACAAAGACAAGAAATATAATGTAAATTTTAGTCTCCTTGTGGCAACTCTACACATCCCTTCCCAATATGGTTGATTACCAAGTCAAACCATGCATGTTTCAAGCCACATGGGCAAACTAAAGTAGAAAAGCATTCACTCAAATTCTCTTACCCAAAGGAATAAATTATAAATGGATGCAACTAGTCACTGTATTCAACTTTCAGTTTTTTTTTGAAGTAGTAGTATACAATGAATTTGGTAGAGAATGACTAGATGATCAATGAGAAATTTTTTTGCAGAAAGTCAGGAGGGAAACTTCGGATTATTTCAAAAGGTGTGAGGTTTAGGGTACCTATGAGTCCTGAAGTAGATTTACATGGACCAACAGGAATGAACGCACAGTAAGCTCATAAATGTCAAAGAATGATGATGAATGATATGCATGTGGACTAGAACATGTCATGAATAAAGAATTTGCAGACTTGTCAACTTACAGAATTTGCCAACTGCATCATGTGTTTTGACTTAATATTTGAATGTTAATTATGCCAAATCCGGCATTGACCACAACAAAAGAAAGGACAAAAAAAACGAAGACTTCTTATCACCAAAAAGGAAGCTGCTGATGTTAAAATGGTCGATAACGGAGCTTTCAGCCCAATAAAGGTTGCGAGCTGGTATTCATTACATGTGGGTTTGAACAACCATTGACGAGGAATGATGCATTCATGAGGTTTATGGGAAGAAAAGGATATCTTCCTCAGTAGAACATAGTAGAAATTAGAAACATGTCAACAGTTGACAAACATCATCAAAAGAAAAACATATATATAGAAGACACAGATCATTCTCTGATAAAGAAGAAAATGGGGTGGGGCCATTTTTAACAAATACAATAGCTCTCATATCTCAGAAAACTTCCCATAAATCAGTGAAATCTAATGGAAAAGAAACCTAATAGATTCACCGTAATTCCCTTTGCCTTCAAGGAAAGCAAGGAATTGAAGAAAACTCCAGTTGGGGGCATTCTGTTGGAGGAAATTGAAGTGGTATAAATTATAGAAATAGCCGACACTGTCAAAGGGCAGCAAAGTTCAACTTAGATCCAGCCGCTAGAATAAGAGATCTGACTTCAGAATGCAGGAAGCAGCAGAAAGAAAACAGCCGGAAAGCCACATTAAAGAGCAACAGATCAGGAGAACGAGAAAACAAATTCAGAGCAAGAACAGAATGCCAGCCGATCCCATTAAAAGCCCCCATTTCAAAACCAGCCGCTAAATTTTGCGGGTCGCCTTGCATTATTATTGACACAGGAACTTCAGGGTAAAGAATGCTCACAGAGTCAGAGGTGGCCATGGGAACCCACACCCAGCACCAGAGCTGCTGGGAAGAGCAGACTCCCCCCCCCCCCCCCCCCCCCCCAACCGTGGGGCTTAGAAAAGAGGCTCCCACCTGGTTGCCCTGACAAAATGGGGACGAGATGGAAATGAAAATGAGAAATCTGCGAAATTGAGGCCTTTCTCGTTCACAGGAGAGACCAAACAATGACTGCTCAAAAACCCTCTCTTTCTCTGCCTTCTCTCCTCTCTCTCCCGGCTAGGTCAGAGAACACGCACTCCCTTCTCTCTCTCTCTCTCACTCCCTGTCCTCTGTCCCGGTCTCTGTGTCTGCCTCTCTCCCCAGTTACACAAAGTCATATAGGACAACACCAAGAAGAAGCAAGGAATGTAAAGACTCTCTTCCTTGTACCAGTAAAATGGAGATTACTTCTTTTTAAATAAAAACTACTGTAGATTAATTAAACATCATGTTCCCTTCCTTTTTAAGAAGTCTTCATCCTCTTTTCCCTCGCATGAAATAGGATGAAGGAACACACACTTCCATGTTCGCTTGAGTATCATCCATCACTTTATTATTATAAGCACTTTCAGAGATTATTCTCACCACCATTACTTTTGAGAGTGGATGGGAATTGGGAACTCACAAGTCACAAGTATTGCTTTTATTTTGTTAATAAAATGATAATATGGTAAACTACTAGTCATCGTAACACCCACCCGACAACAGGATATCAGGGATCCCTCTAGCCAGGGCTAGATCTGCATCCGGGCCGAGTTAGGCGGTTCTGGGTTCGTTTCGGAACAGTCTTGATCCAACCCAGCTGGCCCAGAAGCGCCAGATTATGGACCAGGCCATGTCAGTTCAACACAATTCAATTCCATGAGTGCCGCCGTGTGTCCGTAAGAAAGGTGGTGTGGTTTTTGCCTTTTGCTAGATCTACAAAGATAAAGGCCATCCATCCTTTTGCTTAATGAGACAGATTGGGAGGTCTGATGTGACGTGCATGGACGAGCTTTCGGATTAGGATTGTCCTGTTACTGCACGATATCCTGTCGTCCATGCGTCTACTTGCATATATCGAATGCCAATTGGGTTGCTTATCAACATAAAGAAAGAATAAAAATGCCAAATTAGTGAGAAATAAAGCTTGAGTAGTGGGGGCAGACACCACGTGCATGGAACTGAAGCGAGCAAGAAAGCAAGCTAGCTAGCAATCACTGGGCAAGAGACCTTTGCCCTTCACTACCATGGAAAGGTCCACGGATCCTCCCCTGCAAAAGGGTCCCTGCCAGCTAGCTCATCGTGTTAGATGATGGGACACTCGAATATATCAAACACTTCCACCTAATCAATACATGCTGAGAAAGCAATTTTGGTACTTACCAATAATTTGGAGGCTGCACAGGAGATCGAGAGGGTGGACTGGTTGGGAATGAGTTGGGCTCCATAGAGTAGCTGTCGGTGGGCTCGCCCGAGATGCCCTCGAGGATACCCATCGATCACTGCGCGCGCTCCACCGATCTCCGGCAGACATAAGTTCCGGTGGGTGGTGGGTTAACGGCGAGGAGGGAGGGAAGCCGTCCGTCCGTAAGAGACTCCCATCATTGTCCCTCCCAAAGGATTCCTTGAGCACCGAATCTCTTGAAAAGGGGCGCGACAGAATCTTGCCTCACAGAGATATTCGATTGCCGGATCAAAATCCACCATGCCTACAACAACCATTCAAGTCCAGTACCCGTCCTAGCGTAGGGAGGACCCGTCTAGGAGCTGTGCCAATGGTCAATTTTGAATGAAGATTAAAAGGAATCTAATGAAAACAAGATCGAAAAAAGGGAGGGCAACTCCAGTGGACCCCGCCTGAATCGGTTCCGTTCTTGATCGAATCACACTCCCACCATGGGCATGGGCACCGATGATGATGGCAACGAAGAAGATCATTGGCTTAACTTTTTGTTTTATCCACCCAATGTGAGAAGTGAGAACCATCACAGATCACGAACACCCTTCTTTTTCCAATCTACCCATGTGTCAACCAGAAAGGAAAAAAAAGGTATAACAGAACAGGCAATACCTATAATGGATAATGGGAGCGAGAGTCCACTGGATCTTAAATCTGTTATCAATGTCACTGATAGGAGAAGAGTGCGCATGTCTTTGAACAGCGCTTCATTAATTATATACAGATCACTCCATCTAGCTTACATTCCACAAAACAATTAAAACAAAATCAAGCTTACTTCCCCCATAAGAGCTTTTTCCCTTGCTTGCCATTGCTAAATAAACTAACCATCTACATCATATTTTTGTAGGGAAATGGGACGGGGCCGTAGCCCTTTACCTAAAAAAGGAGGTCCTCCTGGCCGACGGGCTATCCCATGGTCCTCTGCCTGAACCCTGCATGGAAGCCATATCCCCCAACGATGAGGGGGTTGCAGCACTGAAGCCGCCTTCGAATGATGTGATCAGGGCCGAGATCCCGCTTGTGGTTGTGTGGCTGTCACTCATACCCAGGCCGAGAAAGTCCAGTGTCACGGGCTGGGAGCCAAACAAAGAAGACTGATCCATGATAAAACCTGAGGCGCTGGAGCTCTCCTGGGATGGCAAGCCAAGGCCGAGTCCTCCCTGGTTGGAGTAGCCATCATTCTCAGCCTTGGTGTGGTTGCCCCACTGGCCAGCAGCAGAGGTGGTGGAGATGGTATCATTGGTATAAGATGTCAGTGACATTGCCAAGCCGAGGCCGCGCAGCAGGGAGGAGGAGTTTGAGGAAGCTGCACCCATCTGCGCAGCTTTTTGGAGGAGGGCAGTGGCGGACATTGCAGGCTGAGAAGAGGGGGCATAGAAACGATGGTTCTGCTCTGGCCTTGAGAAGATTGATGAGGCGGTGCTTGATAGGAACAACGAGAGCGAGGTGGGCTCTGCTGTGGTGGGAGATGGCAGCGAACTGCTGTGATCTGGAGGGACTGCTGGACAGACCATGTTAGAGAGCGAAGAAGGCGAAATGTGAGGGAGAAGTGGAGGTGGCATCATCTGGGTTGAAGCCGTGTATAATCTGCTAAAACCTCCGCAGCTGCTCCCACTCGTGGTGGCCACAGCAGCTGTGACCGTGACAATGGGATGAGCTGCCACAGCTGGTGCAGGAGGCTGAGGAGCCACAGATGGCACAGGAAGCTGAGGAGCCACAGTTGGCGCAGGGGGCAAAACTTCAGTTGCATTCTCAGGCAGATCTATAATCACCAAATGAGGCAAGGATTAGGGAAAAGCAGCCACTTGCAAAGGAAAAAGTCGGTAGAAAAGAGATATCGAATAGGATCCCAAAAACTGGACAAGAGCAAAAGGAATCACGACTTTTAAAAACAAGGCCATTTCAAGTCCTTGCTGGAAAGAACCATCTCCATTGAATAGCTTCAACACGGATAGCTTTTCTACATATGGAATAATAAATGACTGTGGAAAAGCAGCAATGATTCTGCCCTTTTAACCCAAATCCACCCCTTTATTTGGCTTTCAGATCATCAAAATCATGGATGAGACTGACACAGTACAGTAGACAAAAGCATTAGATCCCTCATACACCTCCTCAGGTTTAACATAAAGAAATGTAATTTAAGTTATATTGGCTTCAGCATTTGACCTTATGGTATAATCTCCTTAAACTATGCTAAAAGATTCCTGGCATGTCCCACCCAGAGATCCGCCAACAAGTTAAGTAAATTATGCATTAAGCCAACAACTAACTACCCTTTAATCAAATCCGAATCCAAAGACCAATTAGATAATGCCATTGTCTTCTTTCCTTCTGTATGCATCAACTACTCCCAACTTCCACAAGAGTGGCAAGAACACCAGACAAAATTAAATGAACTTAGAACAGGCAGATGGATCTAACCAAAACATTGAATTAAAAAAAACAAAGTTGAGCAATCTGATGTATCCAGGTATATATTTGAAATACCTATAGAAATCATTTCACCTGAACTTTGAATGGACAGAACGGGGGAGACCACTGTGGTGGATGGAGTGAGGGGTGGAGGAGGTGGGGAAGCTTCCTCAGCAATTGTCTTCTTTGCTTGGTTGGTGTTCTCCTCTGATGCCTGCACCAAATTCGGATTCTTTGTGCACTCCTCAGCAAGGGCATCACAGAAAGCTCTGTGGGTTATGAAGCTGTCCTTCCTATTTCATAAGCAACAACAATGACCCAATGATATCAGTGCTCCATGAAAGAGATGGACAGTTCTGCAATTTCCACAAGCATCACAGGAGATCTGATAGTATACTGTACTGCAAACAATATCAACTTATAGAGAATGGAATGGCCGATCTCAGCAAGCTCTCCAACAACCAAACAAGGCCACGGTATCATTAGCTATGGCTAACCAAAAGCTTTTAGACATCATTAACTACTACGGCAAAGCGGAAGATGGAGACTAATGAAATAGAATCAGACCTCGAGAATAAGGTGCCACAGTCGCACTTGTACTCCTTGGTTCCGCAGGTTTTCATGTGAGCCTTCCAGTCGGACTGGACGGCGTACTTCTTGGAGCACCGCTCGCACTTCCACTTCTTCTCGCCATGCTTTCGGCAGAAGTGCTTCTTTATCCCCGTGAGATCACCGAGAGCCCGGGCTGGGTTGTGGTGGACGCAGCTGGTCTCGGGGCAGACGTACACTCTCTTCCTTACTTGATCCTTACCCCCAGTCCTCTGCTTCAGCTTCCATGGAAGGTTGTGGCCCCTCCGGTGGAGCTGCAGGTTCTGGTCCCGCTGGAACCCTTTGTTACAGATCTCACATACGAATCGGTTGGTGGCCAGAAGAGTCCTAGGCGACAGCGCGATCACCTCGGCATCGGGATCTGCGGAGAAAAATCACAAAAATCATTTTTTCCTGTCGGAACAGTTGCTGGACAAAGAGTGATGCTCCGTTTGTACTTTCAGCAACAACTAAGATGAAATACGTAGGAAGATGACAACAGTTTCGCTGTCTGAAATAGGAAAATACATGGCAGAATTCAAATTCGTCTCAGGTAAAAAAACTTGTCGGAGGCAGAGGGAACTTCCGTTCCGCCCTGTGAAGAAAAGAATATGAGGGAACTTCAAGGGTGGCGTTTTCGTAATTCCTGCTGGTTATCACCTGGCATTCCGGGGAGGTTGCGCTTCTTCTTGATCGGCGCGTCCACCGCACAGGAGGAGGCGGCCGCGGCCTCAGCCGAAGCTGAGGAGATCACCTGGGACGATGAGTTCTCCATGCCAGGACACACAACTCAGCCCCGATTTCCACTCCGAGCTGAGAGGAAAGCGGTCGGATAACTAGGGTTACTGCTTCCTCAACTTCAACCAGTAGGCAGGGGGCAGAAGAAAGTCGTCAAGCAATAGTATTTGCCAGGCCGCCAGCACGTTGTCAGCTGGAACGAAATTGGAGCCTACAGTGAAGAGATTCGGTGGAAAAGCGATGAAAGGTGTGAAAATGGATAGACGAAGACGGAGGGGGCGAAAACGGTGGTAGGATTCAACTCGTGGTGGTCATCTATGGGGGCGTCTCCATTGCTGGCAGATTGGGACAGAGTGCGATGAGTACACGATTGCAGAGGAGAGAGAGAAACAGAGGAGAAAGCAATCTGCAAGCTTAAGTAAAGCTGAGATATTTAAATGAAGTGGAGTTGCAGCATTTAATAAGCTTTTAACATTATGGATGCATCCAATATATGGATAAGATGGTGATATAATATTTCATAAATAGTTAAGATTTATAATTTATATAAATTTTAATTCTCTATTAAGATTTCTCCTTTAATTATTTTTTAGATATAGAAAAAAATCATTAATTTTAAAATTAAATAATCAAGGGGCACTTTTGGCCGGGTAAAAGGAAAAAAAAAATAGTGAAAATGGTAGTCAGGGCAACTATAGCAGTAGTTAACCGTGGTTAAGATGGGTTGTAAGAAGAGGTAACCAGGGTTGGTTGGGGTAGGGGTCCAGAGCCCGACACCCCCGAGTCTTGTTGGGGTGAGCTGGTTTATCATCCGGATTTGTCGGATGTGATGGTCCATCAAATGTTTCCCGAAAATCATCCTTCAAATGGTAATATTAATAGTAATGGGCCCATTACATTACCTTCCATCCAAAGAAAACTAGTAATGACCACCGTCCCCTGGCTAAAAGTGTGACCATGTGAGATTTGTCGGGTGCAGGTCCTCCTGGCGGTGCTTGTCTCCTTCCTCTTGCTTGGATCATCCCCTGAAATTTTCAGAAATTAAGGATGAAGAATGAGATTCATACGTGTTATATCGTGTGATTTTGTACCGTGCATTCCATTAAAGGCAAAGCTGGATATTCAATTACCACATGCGTCCGGTCAGTCCCCACCAACCCATTAGGAGTAATGGACAATTTTTCATGGCTGGAGTCAATACCAACAAATCTATGAAATCTCAACACAGCATGATTGGACTACACTGACGGAAAGTGTGTGCCTGTGTTACTCCTCGCGCATGCATGCAAGCCTTTCGTTTTCACTGGTACGTGTGTTGCTCATAGCGTAAACCTTTTTCATTAGGTGAAATTTAGTAGGCGGATAAGACGGACGGGACGACCGGAGAGGCCGCCGGGCGAGGCGATAAGGACAAGTCTTCCCAACGGCGTAAGAGATTGTTGTCGGTAACAGGGAGCTGGCGGTGGGGTGGATTTCCGGAACTAGAGGCGCTGTCTCCTTGAATTTACGGAGTTGTCTCCACGCGGCATGCGCGGGACACCTTTGCGGTGCGGTTCGGTCGAATGACAACGTTGTCAGTGCAATTCGGGGGGCTGAAACAAGTCGAGGAATTGGTGTCTACAGAGAGCCGAGCTCGCTCCCTAGTGCTCTTCGATGGCCTTCGCTCAGTTAATCTCTTCTCCTCCCCCTTCTCTCTCGCACAACAAGCCTTCCATTAGCGCTCCCGCCTCCACGGGCTCCGCCTTCTCTTCCCTCTGCCCGAGGCACCCCTCGCCCGTCGCTGGCGAGCTCCAGCGTGGGCGAAGGCGACGGCGGAGCGACTCGCTCCAGTGCTGTGCGTCCTCTTTCTCGGAGAAGCACCACACCGATTCCCCGTCCTCCGACGACGTCGTCGAACTCCCGCTCTTCCCGTTGCCCATGGTGCTCTTCCCCGGTGCGATCCTTCCACTGCAAATCATCGATTTCCGGTACCGGATGATGATGCACACGCTTCTCCAGACCGACCTCCGCTTCGCTGTTATCTACAAGGACTCCGTCTACGGCACCGCCGAGGTCGGCTGCGTCGGCGAGATTGTCAAGCACGAGCGGCTCGTCGACGACCGATTCTATATCATCTGCAAAGGTCAGGAACGGTTCCGTGTTAATCGCATCGTCCGCACGAAACCCTACCTCGTCGCTCAGGTCACATGGCTCGAGGACCGGCCGTTCGGAGACGTCGGCAGCGGCAACGACCTCGAGACTCTCGCAAGCGACGTCGAGACCTACATGAAGAACGTGATTCGGCTCTCCAACCGCCTGAGCGGAAAGCCGGAGAAGGTGGTGCAGGATTTGAGGAGGAACCTCTTCCCGACGCCCTTCTCCTTCTTCGTTGGGAGCACATTCGAAGGCGCTACAAGAGAGCAGCAGGCCTTGCTCGAACTGGAAGATACTGCAACCCGATTGAAGCGGGAGAAGGAGACACTGAAGAATACTCTCAATTACTTGAGCGCAGCGACGGCAGTTAAGGATGTATTCTCATCTTCATGATCTATCAGGTTCAAGCACAAAAGGGAAACAAAGGGTGAACTGACTAACGATCTTCATCATGAATGATATGAGCTCCTTAGCAGCTATGGGAGAGACCTGCCCCTTGCCTTGTCCTAGTCTAGTCTGGTTAGAGAAGAAGAACCTAGTCTAATCATTCTGCATGATTTGACCACTTTGTTTCACCTTTAGGCCACCTAATCCTGATGCCGAACCTATTTGTAACTTGTAAGGCCTGCTTGGAAAACAAAATTAAAAATGTGATATTTATTAAAAAAATTGGGTTAATATTTATCAAAAAAAATAATCGAATAAATATTATTATATATTTATAAGATTTTTTAATTTTATTTAATATTCAATTATATCATATCTGCGATGTATAATATTTTTATTTTATTATTAATTAAACTATAATATAATTATATAATTATATATTTTAAATTATTAAAAATATTTAAAAAACAATAAAAGTTAAATTGTAATTCGACCAAAAAGAAATGTTCACAATAATAGTCCGGGACGGGCAGATTCGGAGGCCCGAGGCGGAGAAATAGGCTTCCGAGCTTGGGTTTAACTAGGGCTTCGGGTTGCCGGCAAGTTCATCGGAAAACAGGGGAGGAGGACGCGACACTGCCGCGATGGATTCTGTCCTTGCTAGTGCTTCTGCGATTACGGACCAGAGGCAGAGGATAGAGCAGTACAAGCTCATCCTAGCCTCCGTCCTCTCTTCGAATGATATCGTTCAGATGAAGAAATTTATCGAGCACAGTGAATTTCTACCCCACTCCCCTATTCCTCATTCATCTTCGTTGATAAGTATGACTGACGATCCTTGCATTGACTTGCAGTGCTGTCGGATAATGTTCCATTGGTACTTTCTCGACAGCTGCTGCAGAATTTCGTGCAGGAGCTGGGGTCGTTGAACCCGGATATTCAGAAAGAGATCGCTCATTATGCGCTAGCTCAAATACAGCCCAGGGTTGTGTCATTCGAAGAACAGGTTAAGTTTTTACCTATTGATTGGTGCAATGTGGTTTTCTTTATTTGATCGTTTATTATTCCTTTTTTTATTGAGTTCCTTGTGTTGATCCCTGGATTAATTTTCTGTGGTTTCACCATTGTCTTTGTCTATTTTGTTCTATAGGTTTTAGTTATTAGAGAGAAACTAGCGGAATTATACGAGTCTGAGCAGCAATGGTCAAAAGCCGCTCAGATGCTCAGTGGCATTAACCTAGATTCAGGAATGAGGTAGTGAAATGTTCTACATTGTTAAACACTGCAGAATCTGAGATATGCTTATCACTGATTGCTAGTGTGTTGTCTGTTGAATCTCCATGATCACAGGGTTATTGATGATAAATACAAACTGTCAAAATGTGTCCAAATCGCCCGCCTATATCTTGAGGTAATGGCCTTTTCAAAATAAAACTTCTTTCATTGATATTCTTTGTATTTATTGCTGTGCAGAGTATTGCATTTGGTCTTTTCAAGAACATCCCATGAAATTTGGCCTTGGTTAATTTAAATAGTCCTTCCCACTATGTATTCTATTCGCTTGCATATAGACAAATCCCCTCTATAAAACCTCTTAAGAAGATTGAAGTTCTCATGTGAAGAAACTGGATAAGTCAACTCAGTCTACCTGCATGTCACTTTCATTTGTGCTTCATATCCTCCTTGATTTTTGGCATATATGGAAACTGCAATCTACAATTGCTTGCTGCTTGCAGGATGATGATGCTTTTAATGCAGAAGCTTTCATAAACAAAGCTTCATTCTTGGTGAATAGTAGCCAGCATGAGGTTCTAAACCTACAATTCAAGGTTTGTCTTTTTCTCATATGTAATACTTATGTTCTGTAATACTATCTTTCGAATAAGGCTTTTTACCGTTGTAATTTGCTCAGGTTTGTTCTGCAAGGATGTCAGATTTAAAGCGGAAGTTCTTGGAGGCAGCTATTCGTTATTATGATATATCTCAAATAGAAAAGCGACAAATAGGAGATGAGTATGTGAACTAATCCAACTTTATGCAATTATAGATGATCATGTGGAATTTTTTGTACTGATCAAATTTGTAGAATTTTCTCTTTCTTCTCCCTTTTAAATTTGTCTCATGCTATTTTTATAATTCATACACTTGAATCTGTTTTCTGCTTGCTTTCTCCTGTAGCTTCCTATAACTAGTTGATGTTGGATCAGTGAACTACTGTGTTATATTGACGTAGAAGATTCATGTACTCTCATTGTAGTTCAAATGGTTGCCTGATATATATCTTGAATAACTGGTGGGTTTTTCTACTTAATCCAACAAATATAATGTTTCATCATAGAGATAGATTACCTTGATATGACTGATGATTAAGAAAGGATAGGGTTTTTCCATGCACCTGTAATAAAGAGTTGGAAAGTGCAGGATACTGTATCTCACTTCTGATATACATATGAAATCATAATTTTGTGTTTATGCATTTAGTACTTATTCTCAAAAGAGAAGCAATCCTTTGATTGGATATGGGCTAGGCCATTTTGGTAAGCTAAAGTCATTGTTCTGACCTAGAATGATAGGATTGTCTTACTTTCATCTGTTAATGGCAGAGAGATTGATGAGGAAGCGCTTGAGCAAGCTCTATCAGCTGCTGTGACATGTACAATTTTGGCTGCTGCTGGTCCACAACGGTCTCGTGTCCTTGCTACTCTGTATAAAGTAATTCTGATGCTGTATTTTCTATACCAATTTGGAAAGTTGGGTGGCATTTCTCTACCCTTTTGGCCACAATTGTTGCTTGGAGACCTGTTGGACCATTTTACTTTGACATGGATCAGCTGTTGCTTGTGAAGTGCCCACATGAGCATATTTTCTGTTTTTTTGATAATTTGCATACTGTCTTTTGTCTGCTGTAACAATTGCCTTTTCATTTAAATCAAAATTTGTACATAATGCATCCTTACATTTTCTTTTAATTTTTCAGGATGAAAGGTGTTCAAAGTTGAAAATATACCCAATATTGCAAAAGGTACATCATGGATCATCTTACCCTATGTACTGTAGGCCCTGTAATATTTATTCCATGCAATATATTGATTATAAATTGATTTGATGAAAATAAGTTATTCTATTTTAGAAGACAATATTATCTTGGAATTTACTAGGAGTATCTGGTGCTGATTAAAAAATTAGGTGTATCTGGAGAGAATTCTCAGAAAACCTGAAATTGATGCATTTTCCGAGGAACTTAAAGCACATCAGGTAAGCTAAATTTCTCTTGGATATGTGATGATCTTTGTACGCTTTCACTGAAAACTAATAAGATATAATTTTTATCAGAAAGCAATATTACCAGACAATTTCACTGTCCTGGATCGAGCCATGATTGAGCATAATCTTCTGAGTGCAAGTAAACTATACAAAAATATAAGGTTTGGATGATCTTTCTTCTGTTCCCAATAACCAATATCCAGGTTCATCAGATTGAGTTTACCTTCCATGTTTATTGAATCTTGCTTGTAGCTTCGAGGAGCTGGGGACTCTATTGGGCATTCCTCCTCACAAGGTTTGTTCCTTTACTTTTTCGATACCACTTTTGCATTTTGGATCCTCTCCTGCATCTTCACACGGCCTAAGAGCTATTAGGACAAGTTTCCTCTATAAAACTTTGAAATTCTCATGTGGGACAAATTTATTTTACTTTCATAAGCTTCTTCTACTGCAGCTGTTTGATTTCGTATTGGCATACTTTAACAAAACACATGTTCTACCTTCATCTCTCACTTATAGTAGACTTATTTTCCTTGCATGGTTGATTCAACTGTGCCAGGCTGAGAAGATAGCATCAAGAATGATATACGAGGATCGGATGAAAGGATCCATTGATCAGGTGCGTGACACTTATTTCTAAATCTGGAAGAGTATTTCCAGAGAGTTGTATTTTGAAAAATAAAACTCTGGTTGGTTGCTCAGGTTGAAGCTGTGATACACTTTGAGGATGACTCGGAGGAGTTGGAACAATGGGATCATCAGGTAAGTCTTTTGCATTGATCCTGAACTCATTAATTCTTTAACTTCGACCTTCTTATTCTTTCTTTCTTTCTTTTTTCATTCCTTATCCTGTCTGTATTCTATCACATGTTTTATAAAAAGACTGATGTTCGAACAATTCAGAGATGTTGAGCTAGAAACTTGTATTTGCTAGCTCCAGAAAATTTATTATCCCAAGTCTTAATCATGTGATGGTTGCAGATTGTTGGGGTATGCCAAGCTCTCAATGATATCCTCGACAGCATGGCCAACAAGGGCTTTTCGGTTCCTGTATGACACAACAGTTGCCACTTTCTCTTGGGAGCCAGCAGTAAAATGGCTTGGATTTTAAAGGGGGAGAAGATGATCAATACTGTGTACCTGTCTGAATTTTCATCCTTTTAGATTGATAAGTTGAATTTGGATTACATTTTCCTCTGCACTTTCACTACTCCTTCCTCTTTATTTTTTCTCAAGCTGAGGAGATTCCGATGTGTGCCCCCTAACCTGAGGGATTTCAAGCGATCAATCCACTGATCTCGTGTTTGCCCCTACTAAAATTTGTAGCCAGCCCTTCTTTTTGGTCGTCCCACCAAATTCCAAAAAATGAAGGGAAAGAAAAGGAAGACGAAGAAACGCAAAAGCACAACACCCACCAACAAAACCACAACCAAATAACCATTTTTTGTCGTACGTTATACCACACAGAGGAACACAAAAAAACCAAGTTCACAATCTCGAAGAGATTTCTTTGGAAGAGAAAAACTGAAAGGTCGAAAAGAAGGAGAAAGGAAGCTGGATAAAGCCTCTTCCTCGTTTCGTACCCCCCACTTACGATCATCATCTTCATATTGCAATCGGCATTGTCGCTCCTTCCCATCGATCACGATTTCTGGCAATTTGTTATGCAGAAGCAGCCTCCGTCCTTGATGCGGAAGCTATGCCCGAACTACGACAGGGAGGATGGGCTTGACACGGTGCCGGAGGTCCCCATCCCGGAGGAGATGTTCTCCAACATGGGCTCCAACGCCCTGCTCCGGTGGCAGAATCTCTCCGACCTCATGAGGACTCAGTATGATGGCAAGTCCTCATCGTGGTCGTCTTCTTCCGGCGGCGGGTCCCGCCTCTCGTCGGGGTCCAGGAGCGAGTTTTCGGCCCTACTCAAGCTCGTGGGCTCCCCTCTCATCCCTATCCAGGCCCAGTCCGATCACGCCCTCAGCCGCCCCATTAGGGACAGCTCCATCGTAAGCACCCATTTTTCCTCCTCTCCCACTCCTCCTGCCATCTCTAGAGCAAAAAAAAAAAGCTCGTGCAAAAAAAGAACAAAAGTGGAATAAGTTAGCACAAAATTCATAATTTGGGAACAGAATGGTCATTTCTGGAAAACCCCTGAAACCCACATTGAAATGTTAATATTAAGGAAACTTTGTTATTTTAATATATAATTGAAATGATCATTTCTGGAAAAAAAAATGTGGCGGCCACGGGAGGGCAGGGGGCGTTGAACGCCGTGAGCAGCATGTACGCTGTGGGTCAGGTGAAGATGATCGGCTCGGAGATGAGCCAGTCCTCTGGCAACGTCCAACCCCGAGGAGACTGCGAGATGGGAGGCTTCGTATTGTGGCAGAAGAACCCCGACCTCTGGTTCCTGGAGCTCGTCATCTCCGGCTTCAAGATCAGCGCGGGAAGTGACGGCAAGGTCAGCTGGAGCCAGTCTTCCACTCAGCCTTGCAATGCCAGTAAGGGCCCTCCGCGGCCTCTCCGTCGATTCTTCCAGGTAACTAGCTGAAAACTAACCTTCTTTCAATTCTGAAATATCGGCCGACTGATACTCAAATTCATCATCTCCGCGACATGTAAATTAGGGCTTAGATCCGAGATCCACAGCCAACCTGTTCTTGGAGGCAGTTTGGATCGGAGAGAAGATGATTGCCGACGATGACTGCTTCGTGCTCAAGATCGAGGCGGCGCCGGAAATCCTGCGGGTGCAGAGCACGCTGAACACCGAGCTCGTCCACCACAAGGTGTGGGGATACTTCAGCCAGCGGACCGGCCTGCTGGTCCACTTCGAGGACTCGAAGCTGGTCCGGACGAAGACGGCCAGCAAGGGGAACCACGCGGCATTCTGGGAGACGACGATGGAAACGGCGATCGGAGACTACCGGTACGTGGATGCAATCAACATCGCGCACTGTGGGAAGACGAGCGTGACACTATTCAGGTACGGGGGGAAGGTGAACCAGAAGAGGAAGATAGAGGAGACGTGGACGATGGAGGAGGTGGATTTCAACATCTGCGGGTTGTCGACGGACTGCTTCTTGCCGCCGGCCGACTTGAAGAGGGAGCCGGAAAATGGAGGAGATCTGGGCGTGGCCAGTTAGCATCGATAGATTATCCCCAATTAATTACATATGATTAGAGCTAAGTTGAAAAGGAAGAATATTTATCTGTAAGTATTGAAAAACAAATAAAGCCAAATTGGAGAAAAAAGTTAGATGGGCTTTTTCGTCAATGACTATTTTTTAAGCATTTGCTTCGCCTCTCTCTTTGCCTTCGACCTATTTTCCTCCCCCCTTATCCTCATTTATTCATTCTTCTCATAGAGAGAGAGAGAGAGAGAGAGAGAGGAGGGAGGAAGATGCATAGCTAGCAATCAGCGAGAAGGGGTAGGCAGTTGTTGATTGGGAGGGATCTGCTTGGTGCTGGCTCGATTGAGCTGCCGGAAGTAAGATTTTTGTTTATGAGTTTTTCATTACTGAGATAATCGAAGAGGTTATCTTATTTGTATCTCGGATTGTGGCTCTCGTGCATCTGTATACATACACCATGGGGAAGAAGCCTCTGAAGACAAAGGAACTAGCCGTGGCAATAGAAGAAGCAACTTCAGCAGCAGTAGGGGATGCTAATGAGTCCAAGCAGCAGTCGCCCGCGCCAAGGAAAAGAGGCAGACCCAGGAAGACCGTCGTTGTCGAGAGTACAGGCACAGGTCAGCGGGAAGAAGCACAGAAAGCGCCGGAGGTGGCCGAGGAAGACAATATTACTGGTCCAAAGAGAGACAAACCCGCCAGTGAGGGTGCGGTCAAAACAGGGGATGAGAAAGAAGATAGGGTGCCGGGAGAGAAAGGTCCCCTCGTCACGAGAAGCAGAGCCCGGAGGAAGAGCTATAAGCCCCGCAAGAGCAGCTGATTTACTGGTGTGAATGAATGGGTGAATGGTACTTTTTGCTTCGTGTTGGGGAACCAGCTGGCGTTTGATGGACAGGGAATGGATGGTGGTGGTGGTGGTGACCGGTGAGTCAACCCTCTAACGAAGCAGGCTATCTCAATCTTACAATTTACATACATCATCGTGCTCTTGTTATATCTGAATCTTCAAGGGCACATTCTCCTGCCGTAATTGAGGTCAGGTTGCTCAAGTGGACGTGCTGTTTTGCTTCTCTTTTTTTACCCCTCTTTGATTTCCCTTGGTACACTCGGTAAATTTTGTTGGCGGATTTTCACCAGCTTTGCCGCCCTGACTTGCATATATCATTATTAGGCCTTCAACATTTTTTTCACGAGCAATTGCTCTGGAGGGTAAGATAGGGCCATGTGACTAATCCACACACAACCAATTGAACTCATAATCTAATTGTTGATTAGACAAGGTTGTGTTAGGAATAGGATGATTGTGAGTATACCAATAGCCAGTCAACAATTACAGTAACTTGACAAGACCAAAAGGAGTGACTGCCTTTCTCTTCCGTCTTCCACATTTTGTGAAGCAATGCATTAATTAGTAAAAAGATCGAAAAAAGGTTGATTCAGACAGCCAGCCACAACAAGAGCCACACGAATGGGTTCATAGGAAACCCCAAAAAGAAAGGTTGTCCAATCATTCGCGCACCCTTGGATTGAGTGAGCAGGCGGCATACGTTCCATACCAAGAAAATGGAATCTTAGAAGTGTCCCAAAGATTATAAATCTAACAAGTTTTACTGTACATTGGGCCATTAACAGGAAAAAAAGTCTTCAGTTGGGTGTCACTTGGTAGTAGTAGTAGCAGTAAGAAATGAAGATGATGGGATAGATCCTTGGTGCGTGAAACTATTCTTCGTATGATTTTAGAGTGACGCTGTTTGCTTTAAAACTCTTTATTGACCAAAAAACCATTAACTAATCTTCTTTCAAGTTCAATTAGTATGAAATGTGGGTAGGCTTGAAGAAGGCTGAGGCAATATAATCATTTAATGAGATAGGACATATGACTAACCTGAAATGGTTGAGATAAGGCTCCCTATCCAGTCAGCCGCCCTTCGTCAAATGGACATGAGCCACGTGTTCCAACATCTGCCAGCAAGCATCTCCTTCCGCCCAGCAATCCAATGGTATCCATGTCCACTCTTTCTGTTTGCATTATTTTTCACCGGCGTCAATTTCAAACATATGCAACCAGCTCTAACAAAAATGCTTCTCATGGGGCATCAAATTTCTTACTTGCTGGAAGCCTGGATGAGCCGATCCTTCAGGCCTCAAGGAGCCCTGATTCTCCCCAACTCTAACCGGGAGAATGTAACAGAGTAAGAAGCCTTTTAAGCAAGAGGCTTTTGGTTGGAGCCAGTTTAAGTGCTTGGCCTTTTTGTTGTCCACCATTGTCAAGGATGAGTGGAATTCCTGTAATGCATGTATCACCCAATCAAAGCCCATTAGTGATTTAATATGAGAAATATCACGAGTCAAAAGGATATGCAATTAGCAAAATATCATGAACCGAAATATATGGAAGTGGCAAGTACACGTGAAAGAAATAGATGTGGTCTCGGCAATCGCATCCTGAATGAAACTCTGTCAATGGGGCCCACGACCGTGTACTTTTTTCCAGATTAAAAAAAAGAGACAACAGTGGAGATGTAGAGAAAGGCTGGTAGTGGGAAATGGTGGCTCTCGTGGACTCACTCATTACCTTCACTTTCCATCATCAACATTGAGCGGAGAAGATGGATATGGTTGATCTTTCTTTCTCAGACGTTGGTTTTGTGTGTGGCTCTCTTTTCTTATCTCTAAAATCAGCTCTAAAACCTTCACTTTGCTTCCCTAGAGCTACTAATATAACTTAACTCATGCATTGTCTATCATCCCTTCTCCTCCTCCTGCCTTCTGCAAACCATCCGGAGACCCTGCGGTGATGGCGGGTTATGAAAACGGGGCTGAACAACCCTCCTGTCCCGAGCTTGAGTTACCTGAGCTTTTGCTGACCGATGCGATCAGAGAGCTGCACTCTGAAATTGAGAACCAGTGGGATTCCCTGCGGCTGTCAGCTTTCCAAACTGCAGCTGGAAGGGCATTGTGGAAGCACGTGGTGAATGATCCGCTGGCAGATGTACTAGCAGGAGAGACATACCTGAGACGCCTCCATGAGAAGATGAAGAATGACCACATGAGCAATGCCCGTGAAGTTTCAGGAGTGATCCTTGCCGTGAGGACACTGTGGTTCGATTCGAAAATCGAGGCCGGTGTCGCTTCCTTCAGAAATTTTGAGACCCAGGTGGTTCTGCTCGGTGCAGGTTGGTGACATACTTTTTATTTCCTCATTTCAACTTTTCTCAGCATGAACAGGTAAAAGAAGCAAAAATCAGCAAAATGACATAGTGGAGTTACTTTCAAGCATGATATATCACTCCCTAGTTTAGCTTGGATAACCTCAACTAGAACCATGTAGTGAGCGAAACACCTCAAAAGAAAATTCACTGCTTCCACATAAATTCTTACTATTTCTGCAAAACTAGGAACTCGATTAAAAACCTTGATCCACGTGGAAAAATCATGATGTAATGCAATATGAACATTTCCTGTATTAAAAAAATAAACTCACTGGAACAAATCAATAAAACCTGTGAAATACAGCTCCATAGGTGAGCCATGGTGTCTATGACAACACATGCATGCAACTGTATTGGAATAGGGCTACCAGTTCTGTACCTTGATCACATTAAAGCAGCATTTATCATTACCAGACAATTCTGAGTCGATCTTCTAGAATATATGCTCTGCTTCACAGGAATGGATGCAAGGGCATACAGGTTGAGCTGCTTGAAAGACAGCGAGGTCTTTGAAGTGGATTTTAATGATGTATTGCAGGTAAAGACTACCCTAATAGAGGAAGCATGGGAACATAAGTATTCACAGTTGATTGCAAAATCTGTGACAAGGGTAGCAGCAGATATTAGAGAAGAAGACTGGCTTGAAAAGCTAAAACAATCAGGCTATAAACCTGAGAGGAACACCGTGTGGGTTCTAGAAGGAATCCTCTACTACCTTTCCCCTTCACATGCAATGAAAGTCCTGAACGTCATAGCGGACATTTGTGACCACACTAACACTGTCCTCTTAGCAGATTTCATGAACAAGTCATCAACTATGCTATCGAATTCCAGCTTTCAATTCTATAGCGACTGGCCCGACCATCTCTTGCCTTCTCTCGGGTTCTCCAACGTAAAGCTCTCACAGATAGGAGATCCTGATGCAAACTTTGGATTGATTAATGATGATCCACTCAATCTTTTCAACAAGCTCCGCAGCTTGCCTAGGACATTACAGATAAACCCAGAAGATGGGACACCTTGTCGTCGACTGTACCTAGTGCAAGCTTCAAGTTCTCCTATTCAAGTCCTTTTGTAATGATCATTGCCTGCATAATAGGAATAATAGACATTGGATCTCCAACTGTAGCTTAGGCAAAGACAAATATTATTTGCAGTTTTTTATTTAAGTACAAACTGTAGGTTTTAAAAATAGCACAAATTCAGTGCTGCCGACAGAATTTCCAGGACAAACAGGCAATCTCCGACCTGCAAGTATAGAAAATTATCGACCAGAGAGATGAGAGATTGAAATTTTAAAATTAAAAAAAAAAACATTCACAAGAAATAAATTAATAGAAGAAATACAAAATGTTGTAATTTTGACCTTGTTCACATGGAGCATGCGACATACTTTGTATCTATATAAACATCTAAGTATATAGAGAACTCCTAGTCAATAAAATAATACCAGAAATCCATATAACAAGATGTCTTGCAGTTGCAGATGACTTCAGGACCCAGCTTCTGAAATAGTCATAATAAGAAAATAAAAGGCAAACAATTACACATCAGGCTGTAGAAATTAGAACACTACCTCTGCTCGCGTAAGTGGCACATGACCTGACCCATTTCACAAAGCAGCTAGATGCGCAGTAGAAATTTACTTAAGGTTTTATTCATGGAAGGAAGAACAGTTTTACACAAGCTGGGGGCATCTTTATATGCAGTTGATGAACTGAACTCTCATGTAGATTTAACTGTTGATTTGTAATTTTACTAAAAATAACGAGGCCTAATGACACCAATATGATTACAATAAAGAGATGCAACTATAGAGATTTTTGTTTTTGCTAGCCCATCAACAATCCCTTTCAAGTTGCAAGTATCTGATGTACAATAAGTTGAATCCAACCCAATCTCAGGTTTCCAGATCCAGTGTGTTCAATCATAGATTAGGTGTAGCTAACAAGTAAGTTCGAAGAGGAAGTTACCATTACCACATAATAATTTGAAATAAACATGAACAAATTTCTGGAACTCGAGGGTACTTAAAACTTGCAATTCCTCGACCATGCATAAATAATATCGAGAGGGAGCTAAACTTCAAGACAATCCTTGATTCCTTGCTCAAATTTGTCCAGGGAAGATACGGTTTCCATCAGAGCCTCAACTACTCTTTGTATACTGCAAAGATCAGAAACTTGGCTAGATACTGCAAAAAGCCATAGAAAATCGCAGTTTCCTCTTATACGTTTTTATAATGTCCTCTTAAATGTTTTGTAAGATGAATGGGTCAATATATGGATAATAGATGCTTAGCAGCTATCCACAAGCAGTATCAACCATTTATCTGTGAAAAAAATATAAAATATAGCATAAAATGCAAAACATGTAGACCTAGTTTCAAATTATCACCAAAAGACAAAACTTAAACAGCAGTAAAAGCAACTCCAAACACTGCAGAAGAATACGCACCTATTTGAAGTGGGTTGAGGATCCATTTCATTTGCCAGACCATTAAGAGAGGAGAAAGACCTGCATTATAAAAGAAATTATAAAGATAATATGGAACCAAATACCAATACGGGCATTCCATTGTGAGAACTCATATCATGCAAACAAGTCTAGTTTCCGTGTGAACTAGGAAATCTGCATGTCATGGCATTGGCTACTCAGCGCAAAAATAAGATTGAGGACAGTATGCACAGATCGCATGATATTTCTAGTCACTTGAGATACGCCACCTGATGAGATTGTCCAATATGGCTTCAGCTTCCAGTTTTAGTGGGTTCTTGTCAGCAAGCAAAGAGGCTGCGTTCTTCACAATCAGCTTGAATGTACAGACCTGCAGTATTGACAAATTAAGAAACCACATAAGTCATGCCAGCTTGGACAATGGAAAGTCTACTTCACTCTTTTACTTCCATAATTCTGTCATCTCATTCAGTTCACTCAATCCATTCAGGCAGATGCTGAAATTTTGGTATTGTTTGTCCTCAGTACGGCCAAAGTAAACTGAAGTAGTAGAGTTGGGATCGGCTAAACCTCAACTCCAGTATTGGCTTGAAAGTTGACGAACGAGTTTCTTTCCTGTGGAACACAATCTCTAGCAGCAGATCTAAACAGCTTCTGGATTTCTTCCAAATCATCGTTTGTGTAATCAGAATCCTTAGATGCATATGAACGAGGATACAATCACAAGCCATACTAAGTGATGTACAAAGGAAAATTTTATGTCAGGAGATTTACTTAGAATAACATATGCCGAGCGTAGGATCTCTCTGGAAGAATCCATTGGAGCCAAGAGGAACTTGGATGATTTCTTCTTTTGCTCTTTTAGCCACTCCTTGGGTCCTGCTGCCAACAAATCATGCATTCGGTTCAACTATTACACCAAACGAAATTAAAGCTACATCTTAAATCATAGAAAGATTCTACGGTAGACATCGGCCGGCGGAGTCATATACTTTTCATAACAGCTAAGAAATCAAAGAATCCGGAGGAATAGAAAAAAAAAAAGAAAAAGGAAAATGCAGAGCTAAAAAAAGAGAACCGTACAGATTCCAATGGAGAAGGCGGAGGCAACAGATGGACGAGCCAGGGAGCAAGTCGGTGCGATTGCGAGGAGAACGAGTGCAAGGAATTCTCTGCGGAGAATGTTGCATCGGAGCTGCTCCTTTCCATCATCGCACTGAGGTTTCAAGGACAGAGAGTTACTCGAGATTGGAGGCTTCGGAGAAAATAGAGAAGCTGCCACGGGAGAGACCGAAACGGAGATGTGACACCGCAGATTTGGCGCCATGGTAGCGATTGTTCGTTGAGAGTGGAAAATCGAGTTGGGGGAAGAAGATGATGTGAAGTGAGGATGTGGAAGTATCCACGTGTCACATAAAATCGTTTTTTCACGCGTGTATTTAAAATTTTTTAAAAAATATTAGAAATTTAGAACATATTTTAAAATTAATAAAAATATAAAATATTTAAAATAATTAATAATAAAAAATACACATGGCACCACAAAATTTCAATAGCATGGCGCTTCTTTAACTCGGGGATATATTTTAGTTTGTACAGGAGAATAGCAGCTTTACTGGAGTGAAAGAAATTGCTTCTTCTCGTCTTCTCTTTTCCTTTGGAGAAGTTGAAGCATAAACGGAACATTTGGAGCGCCTCCAAGGTTGTTGACGCTGGGGCAGCACGAGCATTCAAACATAGTTGGTCGTCTCAATCCCTGCCTGGACACTGGCCTATTTACTTTTTACACGCAGTTCCTTTTTTGGCCAGTGACTTTTATATGCAATTTGACAAGATGTTTTGTCTCTTCTCGTTGTTGATGGTGGAGCCTGGTTGTTTGTCCATCTTTTGAGGTCAACCTGCAGGACCTGAACATCTGTTCCAGTTTAAGTTTCTCAATGGGCAAGAGTCTTGTGACTCTTGGTGGTCAAAAACCTCTCAAATCCAGATCTCCAGAATGAAGCCAGAGGCTTGACAATGGAAAACTAATATTTTGGAACGGGTCTATCACTGTGCCAGCTACTAGTTGCCACATCTCCCTATTCAGACATCACGTTTGTCAGGTTAGACATCTTCCTGGCTTCCTGAAATGTCGTTAGTTCATGTACTTTGTCATCTAAGATGATGACTTTATTCAACTGTACAGGATGAAATATTTGCTTAACTTTGCACATGCCAAGATTTGAACCATAGCCTTAACTTCCCTGGCAAATACAACAGCTGCTCATCATCCTTGGAGAATCTCTTCCTTCTAAGTGGGCACGGATATCATCCTACATGGGCGCATTGCCAATGATCAAATCCCTGGTGAAATAGCTAGGCATAAGGGTTTCTGTTCCTGCAGTTCTTGTTCATTTCCTCATAAGAGCAAGGGACACCTATACTGTGTTAACCCTACACCCCAAGATCTAGTGTCTTCTATACACATTACTACTTTTGGGAGCAGCTGATGGAAGGAAGACCAGTGGCAGGCAGAGATCAGAACACGAGATGAATGATTCTAGTAAGTGATTAATAATTCAAAGGGGACAGGAACATATGTTGCAGATAGTAGATTGTTACAATCCAAGATAACCCCACCACACCCTTCATATTCCCCAGAAAAGGGAAAGAAAAAAAAAAGAAGAAAGAAAGAAAGAAAGAAAGAAAAAGCCACACACTCACACTCATTGCAGGATCTTAGTACATTTGTCATTTCCATTATATTGTCATGCACGGTTGCCTTCTACAAATAGTAAGATTCTCTTTATGCTTCAACTAGGGCCTCGGGGACCGCAATTCCTGAATGGGAACATTAAACAATGAATTAAGCAGAGCAGGAACATATGCTAATCAACCTAATTGCTGTTGTGTCTAGTTAGTGAACTGATTCCCTTCTAATACAATAATCTAATTAGAACCTTTGTTAATCCATTTCCACACTATTTAATCCTGTGATGGACAGACGAACAGCAGAGTTAAGTATGCATACATCCACTCCATGCGGGTGATTTGGCCTTGCTGTTGAACTTAATCAATTCCCAATACCAATCTATTTGATACTTGGGGAAGTCGCCATAAATGCCAAGATCTGTGGATCAATGGGTACTTACTGACTGCAGAGGCTTTATGGGGACAGCAGAAAGGGCTCATAGGAGAATGCGAATGCAGACATTATTGGCCCAACTATCATGGCTGTCCACCTGAGTAAGCATTTTTTTTCTTTTAATTTTATTTTTTAATCATATTCCGTACTTGCCATTTTAGTTCACTGTATTGGGGATGCACTAAAGATGGATTAAAGGGATTAAGTACAATAGCACTATGGAACTTGCACATTAAATTAGCATTATGTATATAATACTCCTATCATATTTTTATTTCATTATAAGCTTATAAATTTCTATATATTTCTAAAAATAACATTTTTTTATATTTAAGAGAAATAATATCTTTAAATTTTAAATAAACTAATGGAAATATATATATATATATACACTTGTAAAATGTATTATAAATTAATAAATATGCACAAATTAAGATATATTCTACACCTCCATGTATATATAAGCTAGCTAGTACCTACCCATCACGATCAGAAGTGGACTTGTAATCTCTAAGTTGTTGCATCATCTTCATTTCTCATGCAAATTTTGATTTGTAATGGGATGTACTTGAATGGCTGATTCACATGTAGCAGTGGATTGTTGTATCTACTGGGAGATATGAGAAGATGTGATATTTTCAAAAACCCTAATTATGTATGGCATTTATAGCTAGGCTAATTGGGAATTAAATGTTTTAATCCTTGGAGAGTACTTTTTCATCATTTGGGTTGATAGAGATGGAATGTGGATCTTAAGGCTGGTCTGAACTGTTAAGGGTCAATGCTTGTTCTAAATGAGAGATGAGGATGCTTGTGAGAAACACAAGCTTTCTCCTTACATTTTTCACATGGGACACTGGTGCCAAGGCCAAAAGAGCGCAGCAAAAAAGCAGATGAATACGGATTCATGATGCAAACCGGTGATGAGATGAAATGAAATGAAATGCAGGGAGAAGATCACCCTTACCCGCTTGGCTTAATTGGTTTCTCGGTACTTGGGAAAAGGGACCAGGCCCGACTCGATGTTCTGCACATCCTCCAGGAGGATCTGGTAATGCTTCTTCACTTCGTCCACCGTTTTTCCGACTGCCCGGGAGACCTTCTCCCAGCGGTCGGGGGTATCCTTGTCGTATATCGCCAGCGCATCCTCGAACTGCTTGTTCTGCTCCGCCGTCCAAGATGTGCTCTGTGAGGAGTTGCTCGATGACGATGCCATTTCACCTGCACTGCAGACGCGTAAATATAGAACGAGAAGCTAAGCCGGAGTTGCGGAGTTGCGGGTGTGTATACCTATATGTATATGTATATGAGATCAGTTTAAAGGGCCAATGAGAACCTTAGAGGGCAAAGGAAATGACTGAATAGAGATAGAGATAGAGATAGAGATAGAGATAGAGAGAGAGGGAGAGTGGAGCTTCGCCTCAGTCAAGGAAGAGGAGGCTTTGACTCAAGGGCCGAGTTTGGGAAAGAGATGACCATGACCGATCCACTTATATAGTACTGAAAAGCAGTCATTTCAGCCAGAAATGCGATTCAAGCATCTCTCTTCACCAAACCGGTCCTTTATTCCAAAGTCTGGACTGCAAATAAACTCACATCATGTGGCATGCGGAACATCCACTGCACCATATCATGTGATCAATTTCGTTTTTTTGAGAAAGGAGAGGAATTTTGGGCAAAGAAAAGAAGAAGAAGAAAGAGGAGAGGAAATGGATGGAGGAATATGGGCACAAGTTGGCGAATACTAAATGGATTACGAGTTAATGAAAGGTCATTTCCAGAGAACCCAATACTTCCACAAAAGGGTGTGAATCAATCAAAGCGTTGAACTCATTTCGAGAACCATCTTCCTAACAAAAATTATGGAAGCTCCAACCGCAGCCACAGGCTGAGAAATCCTTTGATCGCTGAAGAATCAAAGCTCTTTTGGGCTCCAAAATTGCAGTAGTAGGCTGCTCTTTAGATTGATGCGTAGGTAGTTGAGCGTACGCAGTGCCTAGGCAAGCTAATATCATATGGTAGGGATTATTAATGAGGTACACAACTCAAAGCTTTTGGAGTCCATATCAACCAGACATTTTCAACCGAATATTACACAAAAGAGTGTTAATGCCCATTCACTAATTATAATTGTTTAGGCAAATTTCTCCTTATATTCGGTGCACACATCATCGCAATATTCCACGATATGCAGAGGGGGTGTCATTTCTATTATTATACTTGCTCATCATGGACTCAATGGATGGCCACCGGGGCTTTATCTTATCTTACCTTTTCTCGAGTTAAAAATTCCAAGAATCTGCATACTCAAACCTTGCATTCCACACCCATAAAATTCAAGGTGAATCGAACTTGGCAAAGGCAATTTTGCCCGCCCAGCCCCGCTCGGGTCTAGTTGATTAGTTCAACTATAAGAGCAGAGGGCGCATAAAGCTCATATGAAAATTCCTCCCTCTTTTCTACTAATCCGAGATTAATTAATCTTAGATTTGCCAGCCAAGTTGCTGCCCTTTATATATACCCAGGCATAATTGATTATAAATACAGAATATAATTGTTTCCTTCTTTTCTGATTCATTTGGGTGGTATATGTGATTAGTTTACAATCAGTAGCAAATCAGGGATGGCTTACTTAGGCAGTGACGGCCCCGGCCAATCAGGATTGCTTGGTGTGTGCCATCCATTCAAAGTTAGAATTTTGCAAAACCCAATTATCTCACTAGCAATTTCCACCATGACATGATGATACTGATAAACTTTAGAGGAAGAGTATGAGACTGGTGCGTTTATCACAGTGAGGAGGAGTGGTGTGGTGAGTGAGGAGATAACTATCTTAGTTACAGTCATAGTAGGCATCGACCATGAGCAAGATGCATTGGCCGAGGTAGCCCTTGAGGATGAGGTAGCGGAGAACAATGAACTATGAGGACTAGTTGCGAGAAGTCTCGTAAAGATCATATAAAGATTACGATAGACACAACTTAAACCAGAGAGACTTGTTGTGACTAATGATGACCCATAAAAAAAATAAAAAAAAACTTTGGAGACTATTTGAGACTTGTTGTGCTCAAATCAATGGTCCCATGGCCTTTGGTTTGATATTGTAAACACGTTTATAACTAATAGAATGGTGAATGTGAGGCAATTGTTCAATCGTCCACGTGTGTATTATTAGCTCATGAATGAATGGGTATGGCATTTTTCATGAGAGTTCAAAGCAGCTAAGAAAGAGACATGATTAACCTAATCTGTAATAGTTAGTCGTCGTCAACTGGATATAGCAAACTTGGATAGTTTATAGTATTTGGGCCATAGAATCTTGTTCTTTTACTTGGTAGTTTTGTTGTAGTCGATGGTATAATATGGGATGCATCCCTTTAATATATGATAAATTGATAAATTATCCTATTATGCTATAGCCAATTTTTGAAAATTTTAATGCAAACATTCATATTTTTATATTAATTTTAACTTACATTAAAAAAAACCCTTGTAAGTTTGCCCAAATCCATGTCTTTTAAGTAGTAGTCAAACATTCTAATCACTTAGAAATATAATTTATTTTTTATACCATATTTTAATATTTTTTCTACTTATTTATATCATATTTTATATATAAATATTTTATTTTATCTTAAATTAGGTATATATTTAGAAACAATATATTATATATAATTTATAGTTAATAAAATTATAAAAATATACTATTTTATTAATATAAAATAATAAATTAAATATATAGCACAAATATAATATAAAGTTATATATATTTTAAGTTATTAATAAAACTTATTCATAATTTAAGTTATATAAATTATTATATCATATAATTTGAATTATATAATAATTTATATATTTTTTATTTTAATTAATTTACATATAATTTTTATTAGTAACTCAATATATATAGTCTTGTATTATATTTGTGTAAAATACTTAATTTATTATTTCAATTTTATATAAAAATTTTATTTATAATTATATTAAGTAAAAAAATATATATTATGTTTTAAATATAAATATGTAATTTATTTAAATAAATTATTTATATAAATATTATGATATCATATAAATTATTTAACAATTATAAGATATATATATCTATATTTTATTAATAATTTAAAATATATAATTTTGTATTATATTTGTTTAATATATTTAATTAATTAAACATTTTTATTTATAATTTTATTGAATGAAAATTATATATAATATGTTTTTTAATATATATATATATGTAACTAATTTAAGTTAAAATAATATATATATATATATATATATATTAAGATATATTATTTGGGCAACGTTGATATTAAATTATTATGTAAAATAAATTACATTTTAATGGCGACTTTCCTCACACCAACAGAATAGTAAGTAGGTGTAGGACATAACATTGCAGTACTAAACTAAATCACGGTCCATGGAGTCACTCACATGTAGGTTTGGTGTCAAAACTGCTCAAGCAGATGGCAAACGCCTGAAAAGCCGAGACTGGATACCGATAATCCATCGTGAAGATATCCTTTCCGATCTTCCCGAACTGCAGGATCACGGCCTCCTGCTCCACCGTCGCCGGGGCGACGTTCCCTCCGCCGTCCTCGGCCGCCGCGACCAGCTGGAAGTTCTTGACTGACGCTACAGTCACGCGGCCCCTGAAGTTCAGGCACCAGCACTGCAGCTGCTCGTGCCAACGTGGCGCTTTGTTCTTCAGCACCAAACACTTACCGCTCCTTTCCCTTAACATCATCCCACCGCCTGGACCGGCCGCAACCTCGTGCGTGTCTTTCTTCCTATTTGGAGTTGAAGGGGGGGAGAGCGAGGGGGATTGGTCGGCGGCGGCCGCTGCCCAGGTGGGGATCGAGTGCATGGCGCAGTGCATCCTCCTCGGGCCTCGAGTGCGGAGGACGTTGAGCTCGTAGGACACCGTGGCTATGCTGAAGTTCCCCACAGGAGTCCTCGGAGACACTTGCTTGAGATTCGCTGATCTCCGATAGGGTTTCCCTCTCGGCCTTGATTGGAGGTGGACGGTGCTGCTCGCCGGAAGTTGGCTGTCGTATATGGTGAACTTGGTGCCTAGAAAGTTAGACCTGCACTTGCAGCCGGTCCAATGGTATTTAATGGAAGATGTTCATGATTGGATCCTTATTGAAGTAGATCCATCACCCTTCTTAGTTAACTAACCTTATTCTGCCGACATAGGTGGTGCTAGCTTGAGAGAAATCATCCGGCGCCAAGGATATGATGAAATCCGTGCTCGTTGGCCTTCTCATCTTTCTGGCTACTAGCAGAAGCTTACTCATGTCCCCTGATAAAGCTGTGAGCAGCAGCAACCCAAGATTTAACTGCATAAGGTGGTGTCGTGATCATATCCATGGGATTACTTGCTTTCTTGCATGCTTACCTGGGGTCAAGCCCAGATAGAGTCGGTACGTCGACGCCGATCTATCCCTCTTGATGAAGCACTGGATCGGAGTCTCTCTGGGCCCCGGCTATATCCAGAGAAAGTACGGACAGGTAGTGTAAGTGTAAACCCTCGATTCATGATTCAGAGTAGGTGCTTAATAAGCTTTGGGAATAGAATCAGAAGAGAGTTCACTAGCCTGCTTCAGGGAAGAAGGGAAAGTGAGGCCGCCGCACTGCTCAGGAGTCCTGGTGACCTCCATGGTGGCCAGCCTCCAGGACCTGCACACCGAGGCGCACGCCACGAGGTCCCTCCGCGAGGGCCACGAGCGGCTGGAGGTCTCGACCCGGGCTACTATGTCGAGGAGGAGCTCGGGGGGAAGGTTCGCCCATCCGATCCGGCCCTGCAGATGATGGAGCGCTCGAGAGGAGGAAGAGGAAGGACGTGAAGAAGATGAAGCAATGGGGGTTTCTTCTGACGAGGAGATGTCAGTAGTGTCCCACGTCCGATTGCAAGGCCCCTGAGCTTCTGCTACCTCCCACCTCGTGCTTCTTCCCCTTGAGGCGGCCCTAACAATACTTTCTATCATGCGGTCCTTCAGCTCTCGAACGAAAGCCTTGAACGCCATTAAAAGAGGGTGAAGAAGCGAGACTGGAGACACGATCGAGAACCACCTATTATATATCGTCCACAAACAGGAAAATACCGGCCATGCCCCTCTCTAGAACGGTGGAAGACTTACCATTGCCATGAACAAGGTAGGTACGTGATGAGGTGAGCTTGAAATGCATGCACGTCTTTAATCAGCAGCAATGTATGTGCATTGATTCAGTAACTAAATGCATTTGCTTTGTGGGTAAAAAGGGAAGCTGGCTTCCAAGTGGCAGATAGAAATAGAGTAGGGTAGGGTGGTAGGGCCGGTGAAATGAGGAGGAGCTGGAACGGGGGGAGGGGGGTTCCTGTAGAGAGTGCAAAGTTAGGTGTGTGTCTAAAGGGGGCGATCAATAAGTGGAAAAACACAAGGGAGTTGGTCCAAGCCTCACAGTGCCAAAAGGGGTCCCGTGCTTCTGCTTGAAAGGGTAATCACCAACTTTGTCAAATCAGAAATCTCATAGCATGCACATGCCTTGTCGTGTTGCCCTAGGGCCGTAAAATAATTTGAATTTTGAAGTGCATGCACGCTGTTGCGGTGTAAATGGTGCCATGGAGGAATGGACAAAGGGGACGTGGATCCTGGTTGGATGCGACCTTGGATTGCACGTATGATTTCGAGGATGATCAGGTTAGGTTTGCCCGTTGGCAAAGGGGAGAGGGGAGGAGGAAGAATGAATGAATGAATGAATGAATACCCATCAATCTTCTTGCTGGATACTTACTCCCTCCTGCTGTAAAAATCAAACAAGGGGCATTCTCGATGCGTTGGTAACTGCGCCGTAACTCGATGGAGGCAAACCGGAAAAGCAAAGGGAATGAATGATGGGGTTCAATTTGGATGGTTCAATAGAAGCCAAGACAAGAACGCAGAAATGCACTGATTGTATATTCATACCCCACGTGATGCGCCTCGTCACGTCTTTGCACCACCGCCGCCGGCGTTGACACCAGCAACAATTCATCCCCATTGGCGTTTTATCAAATCTGGATCGCTTTTTTCAGTTCTGAAATGTAGCCCTAAATTGCCATTGGAGCCCAGGATTTCTGCAATGAAAGGCCCTCAATGCGATGTCGATATACTCGTTTGCAACTAGCAGGAAATGACAGGGAATGAAAGAGGTCCGTATATGATCTGTCTTCCCTGTGGGATCCAAATTAGCAGAACACCTGAGCAAGCAGAGGAGTAAAGGAGCTACGGAAACAATCCCTAGAACAGTAAGATTGGCAAGAAAAGTTCTCTCACCCATTTGATTGTCAAGTGAAAACGCAAATTCCATTTTCATTTGGGTCGCCATGTTTAAGAGGCAAACTAAATAAGGTCCAAAGCTCCTATTGGCACCATACTATAGAAGAAAGCAGAACAAGTGATATTCATATAAACTGAGGAACAAACAGAGGAATGCAGCATCCAAAAGAGTGGGAGAAATGAGGTGTCTATTGCTGAGACAAGAAAAGATTATGTCCCATATCTAAAAATATTCCACTGAGTAATTACATCAACATGTTTCATCCAAATACCTGAGATAACATGAACTAGTTCAATTAAGAAATAAGGTGGAACGACACAGGGCCTGAGATTTTGATGCTGCAATCGTTCCCTGTACAAACTACTTGATCCAAGATTCAATCCTTCCTTGATCCACTACTGCTTGCAGCTGACTTCTTCCCACCATATTTCTGTCAAAAACATGGCACATTTTTCATGTTATATTCATGCTAATAGACAAAAGAACCATAGATCAATTGCCAAAATAGTGCCAGAAGATGGTTGCCAGGTGTCTGCAAAATGGAAGCAGTCAGAAAGACACTTACTTGCTTTCCCATGTCAAAAGGAATATATTTATACTTGATCATGTGCATGATCTGGCGTTTCATTGTGAGAACAAAAAGAGCCATCCAGTAGATAAGCAGAATAGGCCAGAAAACAGGCACATCGAACACTGAGAAGAAGGTCATCATGAATGCTATGCAGAAAGCTTTAGTGATTGCATACCTGTAAGCAACATAGTGACAGTCACCAGTCAAAACAGACTAGATTAATGTATGCACAAAATATGACTCACTCAGCAATGATTAGTGACTTATTTACCCAGCAAACATTCGATGATTTGTTACAATAAAGACTTGGAATGGCCAATTAGAAACTTAGTACCAAATATTAGAACCCAAGCCTCACTTTGGATTATGTAAATATAACATTGGCAAGTAGGAAACACGAACACAAGGCCCATGACATAGGAAAGCTAGCTTTATCTATGGAAGACTTTGATCTACTTGTAAATAATTATGATACATAATAAATACTTGATGTCACCCAAAACAAATACCCAACAAAGTGGAATAGGTTGAAATGTGTACGCATGAATACGATAATCTGGAAATTTTGCTTTATATTGATCACAAATTTACTACAAGAGGAGAGAAAAAATATGATAGATAATAAATACATGATGTTACTTACCCAAAAAAATACTCAACAATCCTTTGATTATACAACAAGAGTGTTGAATAGGTTGAAATGTGAACACGTGAATACCATAATCTGGAAATATTGCATTATATCAATCACAAATTTACTATAAGAGGATAGAAAAATAAGGCATGCCTGGCATTGACATCATCCCCAAATGACATAAATATGAACTTCTAAGAAAATATCGCTCTATCAGCTCAAAATCAAATATCACATAAGAGAAATTAATTGAGAGATAGTATTAGATTAGATCAAGCAGGCAATATGAATGCTTTCAGAATTACCAAAACTTGAATTCAGGAAGCCGCCTGACGAACGGCTTGAACTCATCTGAGCCTTTTGTTGGTAATGACGCCCCATCTAAAACTTCCATTTCAGGATCCACCTTGGGCGAAAGAAACCCGATCAAAAGATTCAAGATATAGATTCCAAGACCATAGGAGACAATGTAAAACCCTTGGATGAAGTACACCCGCAAGATATAAATCACCGCCACAGCAAGAGTTCCAAGCCATCTTTCCGTCATGTGAGGGGTCGACCGATCCAAATAGTACTGAAATAGCCTAGAGAAATCATTTCTCCATTTAGCTATAGGTGCAACAGCAGAAGCGCCTTCTCTCACAACTCCTTCCATGCTAGCAAGAGCCAATAACCTGAAGAGGTGGACTAGTTATCTCATATAACTTGATAATTTTCGAATTTTGGAGTACTCTACCATATCAGGAAACAAAGAAAGGGAATAACTAGCTTCGTGCCGAATAGAAATAAAACAAAGTAGAAAAGAGGAGCCGTTTGGCTCCATCAGATCTTCAACTAGCAAACACAGACCGAGATTCAGCTGGCAAGCAAGACTCAAATCAACAGATGCAGATAAAATTTCCCCAGAACATGAACCAAACAAAGTAAACAGCCTGCAGGCCAGATCGTATTACATCACCACCGACTCGAAGCTGCAGCTCCGACATAAATAGAAAGGCCTCGCAGATTCAAAGAGGAAACAGCTCGCCTCTGATCGAATCATTTACAAAACTAGCTCATTTGATGTCAAAATCTCACGTGTTACGACGGTGGAACCAAGAAAAATCCAGCTTCAAACTACCTTTCAGAGCGAAAAGCCGAGATAACAACGAGCAGAGGAGAGGCTGTCTGCAGGAAAGATCTACAGATTCGAAATCGAAGTGATCGGCAGACAGATCTTACCCAAAACGCGTATCTTTGTCGCCATTTAAGGCCCAGAATCGGGCCCGAAAAAAAGCCCAGTAATAAATTTGCAATTATGCTTTTACCCTCTCAAGTTCTAGGGATGCCCTAGCTGCAGCTTTCAGTTGTTCGAGTATAGTTTCTGTCCTCCTCGAATCGAGCACCCGCCACTTGGTGGCTAGATGGGAGCCCTAGGGAGTGTAATTTGCACCGTCGGTTTCTGAATTCGTGCGACAGGCTAGGCCCTGGTCCATCTGCTTGGTTGCCGGCCTTCAGCGTCATTCTTTGAATTGAAATAGCTTCGAGATTTATGTTGCTTTTAGCCATTGCTGAGGCTTTTGGGTTGAACTTTTTCTTTTTGCTCTGTTACAGCCTTGGAGGGTCTGCCATTTTGTAGCTTCTGGGTTAATTCTCATATGCTGTTGCAGTTAAGATTTGTAGATTTCAATGCAAAAATCTCAGAATTTCTAATTTCAACAGTCTCTTGAACCTATTTTTTGGTTCAAATTTGGCTAATTTACATGGACTATCATCATTCTTTCACATAATTGATCAAAAGAGAACAAGCACTAGGATGCAATTATGAAGGAAGGAAATAATACTACTACTGCTGCCACCACGGTCTACTACTCTACGCCCCTCCTGCCCTGCCCCACCATGGTGTCGTGTCGCTGTCGTGTGAGTGAGTGCTTTGTGCTCTGTCCTGTTGGGTCTGGGACAAATCTGAACCAACTATTGGTACTGTATGAACGTATACGGCCATGGACGTGAATTCGAATTCGAGAGAAACGAATTCGGACTGCATTTGATCGGAAAAAGCTTGTGATGGCGATCGGTCAATTTTTCTAAGGCTAACAATCAAAGCACAAACATGGACCGGTCGACTTTGAATAAAAGAAGTCATACCCTCTTTAAATGAGATACCATGATTTATTTATCAAGTGCCTCCGGTCATCATCATCCTGTTGATTATTTGCTCCGGCAAGATTACCCACAAAAGTCTCCGTATTGGAACTTACAGGAAACATCACTGTATATGGATAAGTTGTTTATAGTTTGGCGCTATGATTTGCATTGACATCCACGGTCCACTCATCATATATGATAATAAGATATTCCCTGGGCTACATTTTATAAGGACGAATTTGGGTCTTTTAATTTTTTTAATATTAATATATTTAAATTTATAATTAATAATATATCATGTATTTAAAATTTATGAAAAATAGTTCTATAATATTCATATATTTTTAATTAAATAAACAATTTTACTTAATTTGAAAAGGGAAGTGCCGAAATATTGACCGGAAGAAAATAGTGAAATTGCATGGGATGGAAAAGATAGGGCAGGGGAATTCGGGAAATGACCCGACCCGACACGACCAGATGAGACCCATATTGCACTCGGGCTTGGCCTCTTCTTACCTCGCGGGGCGGGACTCCAGCAAAGCTTCGGAATTCCATGGCTATAAATGCCAAGCTCTGGGGAAGGGGTTCAGGCCGAAGTATGATCGGAAAAAGAGACGCTACAGATTGAGAGAGGGGTAGTCTCTTTCTTCCGCTTCGGTTCTCTTTCTTCTGCTTCGTACACAAAAGATTCCATCGAAGGAAGAAGAACAACAGTGACAACAATGGGAGCAGAATTCTTGCCCAACGGAGCCGCCACCGCACCTGCTCCCTTGGTGCTGGGCCTACAGCCGGCGGCGCTCATCGACCATGTGGCTCGCGTCGATTGGTCCCTCCTAGACCGCGTCCCAGGCGAGCGCGGCGGCTCCATCCCCGTACTTCTCTTCTCATCGTTTTTTTTCCGTTGAACCCTTGTTTGATTAAACTCCGTCGAATAGAATCCCTTTAGATCCGTTCCTCAATCGCGACATTCCTCCTTTTACGTGTCTTTCATTGCTCTTCTCGGCTGTAAGAAATTTTTTTATCTCGCTGTTATCTGTATATTCGTTGATGCTATTCTGATTTCAAGTGGTGCGAATAATTTTGGTGTTGGGTCTTGATTCGACGAATATAATTGCTGCTGTCTGGTTCATATCGGACCGCATAATTTTCCTTTTCTAAGAAAAAACTATTTTTTGCGACTTGTGTAATGTTTTGTTACTGAAAGACTCAGAAATAAAACTATTTTTTGTCAACTTTACCAGCGGAAAATGCCAATTTCAATTTCACTGTGACTCTTCCGGCCACAAGTAGTCCGATGCATACAAGTGTTTAGAAAGATCGACTTATGACAAATGGAATCAGCACCACTTACCTAAGTTGAGGCAACAGATGCTCTTTCTCAAATTAAGGGTCTTTTTAGATCATCTTGTTTCCTAGTTTTATTACATGGCTTAGAAGTTGTAGAAGGATAAAAAGAAAAATGGTAACAGATAAACATGTTGAAGAGTTGCCCTAAAAGTTGAAAATAAGGGAACTTCCCCAGGAGCAATTCAGATGCTTGTATTTGGTGAGTACGTTAATGTTCTTGCATTTTCTGTATCGTGTGTGAAATGGCTGATCGCTTCTAGCTCAGAAAAGGGTGATAATTGCTTTACTCAAAGTTGAAGGCTCATAATGGATATTTTTATGTCAACGCCTTTATAGGTTTCTATGGAAGAGCTTGAGGAAATATTGCATGAAGTTAACACCCATATACTGTCTACCCCTGAAGATCCTCATCCTGTTAAGGCCATGGCAGGAGGCAGTGTGGCCAATACAGTTCGAGGGCTGAGTGCAGGGTTTGGTGTCTCCACTGGGATAGTTGGAGCTTATGGAGATGATGATCAGGGACATAAATTTGTATATAATATGGGCTTCAATGGAGTGGACTCATCAAGAATGAGGATGAGGAAGGGACTGACTGGTCAGGTGAGTTTTATGAAACTGCTCTGCTTGGTTTTGAACAATAGTTTCAATTTTCTGTTCCTTGTGTAAAAGATTTGCTCTTTATTTCATTTTGTTTTGAAATCTGCTTTAAGCTTTTGTTTGGTTCTTTAAATTGTGTATAGTAAAGCTTATTACTTCTCATTTGGTGTGATAGTGTGTTTGCCTTGTTGATGCCTTGGGGAATCGTACAATGCGACCTTGTCTTTCATCTGCTGTGAAAATTCAGGTTCAGTCTTCTGACTCTGAATACATAATCTTATTCAGCTACATGCCCTCCGGTTTTTACATGAAGGCAATCTAGCATTTCTTTTATTTTTCATGTCTTATTGTTTCTGAGTTATTGCTACAACATATATGTTTTAATGAGCTTATCAGAAACCCGGGCTTCTTTTATTTTTCATGTGCAGGCCGATGAATTGACCAAGGAGGACTTCAAAGGCGCCAAGGTTGGCTTACCTATATGCATACTGTAGTAGCCTGTTCATCTCATCTTTAGTTTGTTTGTCTTTTCTTTGGTATCTGATTTGTCTTGTTTTTCTCCTTTTTCAGTGGTTGGTAATGAGATATGGGGTGTTCAACTTGGAAGTTATTCAAGCAGCTATAAAGATTGCCAAACAGGAGGGTCTCTTTGTCTCCTTAGATTTGGCAAGTTTTGAGGTTCGTCCTATTTTAAATTTGAAGTTCTCTGAATATCAGTGGAATATTCTAATCTGATGTGGATAGTATATCTTCTGAGTCTTAACAACATGCAATTTTCTGAAGATTTTATATATAACCGAAATTGTCTATATGTTCATAATATGATCAGATGGTGCGTCACTTTAGAGCACCCTTGCTGGAGTTGCTGGATTCTGGGAATATAGACCTCTGCTTTGCAAATGAGGATGAAGCAGCGGAGCTACTAAGGTTTTTCTCCCCTTTTTATGGACTTGATCAACTTGGGATTCTCTCTAGTTTTTGGAGTAAAATGTCTATTATCTGACTATGCCTACATATTTGCAGCAGTGACAAAAGAGCTGAACCTGAGGCTGCACTTGAATTTCTTGCCACAAGGTGCAAGTGGGCTGTGGTGACTCTGGGTCCAAATGGATGCTTGGCAAGGCATGGGAAAGAGGTTAGTCATTCTCTTGTTAGAATATAAGTATTATCTTTGAGTTTCAAGTCAAAGAAGATATCATCCTCAATATGCTCAGCATGTTGACCAGGTTTCTGTTGAACAATTTTAAAGCCTTTACTATCAGGAGAGTAAGAGAGGTGAAGAGAAAATTCTGGTTCATCTTCTTTTCTTCCCTCTTTCTCACATCTGATCTGGATCAAATACTCCATCTGATAATGCTATAACATTAGAGGGTTTTACTGTTATTTGGATCATATGGCTGTCCTTAATGCCTCTTACCATTATCAGGTTGTCCGAGTTACTGCTATAGGGGAGTCAAAAGCTACTGATGCAACGGGGGCTGGGGATTTGTTTGCCAGCGGATTCCTCTATGGTTTGATCAAAGGGTTATCCCTGGAGGACTGCTGCAAAGTGGGGTCTTGCAGTGGTGGATCGGTAATCCGGTCACTGGGGGGTGAAGTCACCCCTGAGAACTGGCAATGGATGTACAAGCAGATGCAGATCAAAGGCCTCCCCCTTCCCAATACCCGGAATTAATCTCCTTGATCCTGACATTTGCTTTCCCAGAAGAGTCAGAAGGTTGACTCTTTTCTCCCACCCAAACGCAAGAGGAACTCATTCTTATTGCTCTCTTGCCATTGTTTTTACCTTGAGGAGCGAAAGTAGGCTGATGAGATGATTCTGTTTTGACCTTTTGGATTAGATCAATGAAATGAATCTATTAAAGATCATCGGGCTGATGATTGCATTCTCTACGATGAATGTTTGTTAATGTTTTGGATCTCTCCCAATGAAATCTTCACTTCTGGCATTCAACCCAGCTGACTGTAGACACTAGAATGAGGAAAAGAGCACAGCAAGAAGAGTAGAGAGGGAATTAGAAAGAGGTCTCCATTATGTTGCCTCCCTTGGTGTAACCAAGTGGTAGCCGTAGATGAACTAACGTTTAGAAAGTAACTTGAGCATGCAATGGCTTGTGCACAGTGCATTCCTTTTGATCATGTTGACGAACATATTTCATCACGCCACGCCAACAAGGTGCTGCTGCAATTGCATAACCCAGTTGAGCCATATTATGTCACTCAGAACCATTATGTTCATACAGAGACAGAAAGTGCTTCTTCCCTTTCAGAGAAGGGCGGAGAATTGATTGTTAGCATTAGCTTGAAGCTCCTTTTCCATTCCATAGCTTTAGAATCTCTTGCCCGTAAGGAAAAAAATCTTGAGGAAGATGAAGAGAGAGAGTGAGTTGGGGAAGCTCAGTGCTTGGTCTATTCATCATTCCAGAATCCAGTTTCACTAAAGACCAAGAATCTTCTTGGTTGGGAACGCAAAATCAAATCTTTAACCTCACCTGTCAGTTTCACCTCCCTTCCCCCACAAGGAATGCTCCATTCCTCTTTGACAGTTCAAGTTTCATACGCACTCTCAACCCACTGGGAGCCATGAAAAGTCAGTTTGAGGCTGTAATTCCATCTGCAATTTATATTTCTATTTTATTTTCCATTTATATTTTTTTATCTATAAAAAAATTATTAGGTTGAAGTATTGTTTGTGGTCGCCAGCTAGAATTTTTGGCCACTTGCCCCATTAAATATATTATATTATTTATTTAATATTTTTTAATTTATGGAGCTCACATTTATTCCACTTTTATCTTCACGTTCTTCTGCTTCCCCAAAAGACCCTCTGGCCTATAAATTAAGCCCTAATCATCTCGTGCAAACCTCTTCTCCTTCGCTTCTTCACCTCCTCCCTCTCCCTAGCAGACTTCCGCCGACTTCATCTCTCGAGCCTCTTTTCCTCCTCTGCCTGGTAGATGATCGTCAGGAGATTCTAATGCTCAAGGCGGTCCAGCTTTCTCCGTCCTCCGATCATGCTGACGGTTCTCAGTGAGATCATCCGGTCCGGGTGTATGGTCAGCTCCTCCATCCGACGCAGGGTTCACCTTGTTCAATCTTTCTCTGTCGTCTTTCTCTACTGGTTCTACGTTTTCTCATGAACATTACGATAATCTGCCGCTTTCTTCTCTAGACTTCTGGATCTGTAGTAGAGATAGTAATACCATCAGCTGGTAGAATTTTGTTACCTGCATATAGAAGCTTTACCGATCGACTGAACGATAAACATACAAGGATCGATTCGCCATCCGATTAACGCCGGAATAATGGCGTCGTTTAAAGCAAAGCAATCGACGGCGGGATCGGAGTCCACTGGCATCATCGACGACAGGAAAAGGAAGAGGATGGACTCGAACCGCGAATCCGCCAGGAGATCACGCATGCGGAAGCAGAAGCATCTCGACGACCTCAACTCTCGGGCCGCTCAGCTCCGGGGAGAGAACCGTCAGATCCTCGAACAGATCGACGTCATCGCCCAGCACTTGTGCAGCGTCGAGGGCGATAACTCCGTCCTCAGGGTGCAGATGATGGAGCTGAGCCAGTGGCTCGAGTCACTGAATGAGATCGTCGGCTTCATCTGCAGATGCACGAGCACGACCGATGACCCGGAATATTCCGGGTTCCTAAACTCGGATTCGTTCAGCTCGGACTTCGCTAGCCACCCGATTGTGCCCGCTCCAGCAGAGGTTGTGCTTCAGTATTCATAAAAGCAGATTAAAAGGAAAATCTAAAAGCAATAAAATATATATCTACGGTGGTGTAATTTTAAATGATCGTAATAGTTTATGGAATTTTGATATCTTTCTGTCCCTGTATTAAAAAGTTATGATATAATTATATTTATTTGCTTTGAGGTTGCTAGTTGACCGGAAAACGTTGGAACAACAGGGAGGGCAGTTGATACGGGCAGATGATGGGGGTGGGAGGTATCGATCCTAGTGGATGAAATTAGGTGAGCTCCAAAAGATCTTTCACATGGAAAAGGTATGTCAATGTCAATGTCCAGACAGCATACAACATGACCAAAATGATGCAGCCGGCCATTTACTAAAGGTACCCTTTTTCTTTCGGTGGACACCACGCCGTTTTTTTTTTATAATGAAAACTTTATTAATCAGGAAAAAGTTGTAAACACAATACCTCAACCCTAATTATTCATGTTTATTATGCTAGGGATGTGCACAAAAATTTACTAACATTTTCACTATTACATGGCTCTAGTTTGGCTCCTTGACAACTTTCAAGCCAAACATGATTGTACCCAATTAAAAGGTCAATATTTGAGAGTTGTCCTCCCAAAGATTCGTTCTATGCATATACCTCCATCAATTCGACCCAATTAAACAAACAGATCAAACCAGTCCTATTACATCTTGACTGCTCATTCTGCAGGGGATCTCTATTTTTCAGTCCAACTGACCAGGGCGAAGAAGTGCAGGTTCAAGGATGTCTGGTCTATTAGTTGCCATTATCATTTTGAACTAAAAGGAAAAAAGATTCAAATCATCATCAGTTGCCACAAAACAACTGTTCCAACCACGTTATGAAGTCGACATTCCATAGTTACTGGATAAAAGAGCAAACAAAAAATATAGCATTAACTTTGGCACCACTAGCATTATGTATTACGGTAGATAGAGAGATGCTATTTTTGAGCAGCCATTACTCCATATAATTTGAGGCCTTCACAATAACTAAGCTGATCACTACCATCTGAGCATATAATTCTGCAAAGGCAATGAATGCTATATGAAAGCAGCAGGATCTAAGACAACTCGAAATCTGTTTATCATGAATGTACTAGCAATTCTGAAGTTGATCAGCCTTAAGTGACAGTTTTTGGTAGGGTAAAAATCTACCTTTCCTAGCTGATCAAATCCATTAAGCTAATTGAGCAGTTCCATTAGTGTTCTTTGAATTTCACCATCAACACTTGTCCCCTCACTAAAACAGCAACCCCGATAGCATCAATCATATCCATGAAGATAATTCAAGGTTGGACAATATGTAAAAAAAAAGGGCTGCTATTGATGAGTCACATGGAAGATTGACATTTTTTCTGGAAAGAACATACCTTGTAATCACGAGCATATCCAAACATCTCATGAATCAATCGTGCATTTTCCCCAATGTACTTGCCAATAATGACACTAGAAGCAACCTAGCTGAGGTACAAGTTTCATAAGAAGAAAGAATAATGTGCCACTTAAGCACCAAAAGAGATTATTTCAGACCTTCAAAAAGTTTGCATCAATATTGCTGACAACTGCTCTTGCCAACATGGTCTTTCCAGTGCTATGAGGCCCATATAGAAGAACACCTTGAAAAAAGTGGTGAATGAAAAATATAACTGCAAACCACATTGCTCAAACAGCATATAGAATGACTTTACAACATTAACATCATAATTTCATTGAAATAGATTTTTTCTATACCAAAGAAAAGAGAGGACTCCGCAATCACCTTTGGAGGCTTAATACAAACTCCGATTAAGAGCTCAGGATTCATGAGAGGTAGCTCAATGGATTCTCTTAATTCTCTGATTTGGTCAGACAAACTACCAACTGAAGAATAGCTAACATTTACAGGATCCTCATGCAGCATATATTGTAAACAACAGGATCAGCATGCCAACCCAAAGTTACAATATAGTCAGCACAAGTTACAAGTCATATCACTAACAGAAAAAGGATGTAAAAACCAAGAAACCAACAATAGAAGCAAAATAAATAGTTGAGCATGATATCCCAATGCGTGTGCACATATAAACGAAAAAATAGAATACAACCTACTCGGGGAGGAAGAACTCCGTGATAGTTCAGGTTGTCACTTGTCATATCAAGAACAACTCTTGTTCCAGCAACCAATTTTTCTTTATCCACCTTGATTTGGCAACCAACAACATACCCAGGCCACTGCTGGCCTTTACAATCACTGGATAAGATCCAACAATAATTTCAAGCGGTTGAAACCAGTGATCCACATATATAAAAGGAAACCTTGCTGCATGATGGCTACTCCACCAGTAAAACTCAGGCTATTCAGCCCAATCAACAAGGTAGTGCATTTTTTTTTGGTAGAGGAACAGCCAAAAGCTAAATATGATTTGAATGCAATATGCATATATATAAGTGTACAGTCAAAATAAAATTACATAGATTTAGTATAGAAGCAAAATTTAAACACAATATACACATAAAAGGATGTAGTTTTTTTATGCACAAAAAGAAATAATTGGCCCATCATAATCATGGCCTGGGTTGGTCCAGTATCCAAATTCCAAATGACCTTCAAAATTGCAAATCAATGGAACCTCAAGATTCACTGAGAGCAATAGAGAAATTTTCATGGCTGATACCAACGCAGAAACAGAGCATCATACAGTATCTGTGCAAACTTGGAAGAGAAAAATAATGGTCTTAAAAGATGACTGACAGCGCTCATTGTCAAGAGGCCCGAGGACTTCTCCAATGATTTGAACAACACTTTTTCAAACCATCTTGTCTTATTGAACTCCTTTTTAGAACCCTGCAAGTTCTCCCTGACTGCATAGGCAGAAGCTAAACAGTTTCAAATGATGCACTAATGCAAATGCTCACACATAAGTACATAGATCACCAGTTTCATATCATCCATAAATTGCACATAGAAAACCCCATGAATAAAGTACCAGGAGTGTAAATTGAAAAAAAAAAGAATTCAATTTGCAGAAACCTTACTATACGCAGTCTCTTTCTCTTAACGCAGCTTCAACTAGCAGGAGTGATGAGCAAAGAAAACTAGCAGGAGTGAAACACGACTAGCGCAACAATCCAGCCGAGGAAAACGAGAAGCTACATTTTACATGGGCACCAAACATGAAACAATACAGAGAAGGGTCGTTCTACTAAAACCCTAAGATGTCAACATCGTCTATGTCACAGATGTAGACAAAGAAATGGCAGATGGAGAGGAATCGAACCCGAGATTCCAGTTCCTTGTACTGGAGTAGTTTCTTGCGGTACTCGGCATTACCACAACTAACGGGGATCGGGCAAAGCTGGGAGCTACGGTTTCAGATGCCGGCTAGCTGATTCTCCCTCTAAAATGTAAAATAGAAGTCGTTAATAGTAGGAGCGGCAAAAGGGCCGGGGGTCCCGGGTTTTCCCACCCGACCCGACCTGATCCGGAGTTCTTACAACTGGACCCAACCACCAGACCCGGGTTCACCCTTTGGACGCGAACCCGTAGCCAGAGGAACTCGGGAATGGGTCGGATCCTGCCATATGGGAGATTTTTACCACCCTTATTAAGAGGCATGGCTGCCCAGAATGCCTCCCTCGCCATAGAATACCCAAGCTTGGAGCATAGAAATTTAAGAGAAACCAAACAACTGCAGCAGGGTTTCTCACATTACTGATAGAACTTGAAGAGATCAGAACCACAAGTGCGGCATCAGTTCATTCATCAAGGAAATAACTTATAATAGGAAGAGAACGACTAATGCTCAGACGAACTTATTTAACCAGTCATAACATGACGATAAAGGCAGTTCCTCGACCATAAGGAGCAGTTAAGCAGCAACAGTTTCAGCAGAATGCTTCCCTATCTTCGAGTGGAGCTCCTCCTTGGCTGCACCCACGACCTTGTCCACGACCTTGCCTTCTTTCAGCAACAAGAAAGTTGGCATTGCCTCCACGTTCCATTCTTCAGCAACAGTCTGCAGGGACACCAGGCAAATTAGTGCTGAAGAAAAACCGAGCTGGCTCAGGCTAGAAGTTCATGCATATAACAGTTTAATGAAAGAATAGAGGTCTGAGCAACAACACGAGACACCATAGCAAGAAATGAGTCAGTAACAACCTAATTATGTCTATTGGAGTAAGGTTTGTTCTAATTATATCCCTTACCCTCAGTTCATCAACATCCACTTTGAGGAAGACAACATGTGGCAACTTCTTAGCAAGATCAGCAAAGATTGGGGCCATGATTCTGCAAGGGCCACACCAGGTAGCAGTGAAATCCACCACCACCTACAATAAAGACAAGGTTATTAGTTGATCTCCTTGCACTAATAGCTGCAAAACAAAACAAATCCCACCACATCATAGAATAGAACAATGCTAGTCGGATCGGAAAAGATAAACTTCACTCTGAAAAATAAAACTTAACCCGTGTATTAATTATGTTCTCCAGGTCGTTCCCAAAGGAAAGGATTACTAATAAGAAAAGAGTTGAAGATAAATAGGGATCTTGGGAATGAAGAAAGGGACGGTGAAAGGTTTTTCTATGCTGCACATGACCTAGAAATTAAAGTTCCCATTGTGATATCCTCAATATCCAGTCACAATCTTTTTCTTGAGTAACAAAAAAAAAGGACCAATATAAAGGGCCATCATATCCAACTTTCAAGCATCGACCTTGAATCAAAATACTCTATGGCATGACCAGAGGAAAAGTCTTCCCAAATCCTTTCAAATCTGTTATGTGAGAATAAATTTACACGATTTCTGAACTGAACACCAACGTTGATATTACAAGGTTCCCAGATCATCCTCTTTTCAGACAAACCCTATAATGGTTTCAGTATTAAGTATCAAACATTTTTAGCCAAAAATAACAGCTTAATAAAGCATGCGGTCATGAGAATCAAATGATAACATTTTTTTCTGGAAACTAAACCAAACGAGGATCACCAGATTTCAACTGGGTTCATAGTCAACCACGAAGACAATCCAGACAAGTTACCAGTTTCTTGGATTCATTCGCCTTCTGCAACTGCTCGTTCCAGGCCACGACGCTGTGGCAGCCGATCACCTGTCCCTCCTCCGCCATCGCACAAACTAGAGTTCGAATTGAAGAAAAAGGCGCAGCCCTCAGTCCTTCCCCGATTTTCGCCTCTTGTGCTGCACAACGCTATGCTCCATCCTCCCTCGAGCTTTTCCTTTTATATCGGCGGATCTGATCCCTTCAAGTTCAATTACGGAAATGCCACCGTACCTAAAGGCAATTTGGATAGCCGCGTGACATTTTCCATTTTTTACAAGGTTAATTATTTTTTATTGATTTATTTTATATTTTTATTTAATATTAAAAAAATCAACAATTGGACGAAGACTTGCTCCAATTAAAATTTTCCTTTAATATTAAATTAATTTAAAATCTATAAAGATTCCATTGTACTTTATTATTTTTATTCATTATATAATTTTTATTTTCAATATTATCTTAAATTAAATATAAGTTTACTTTTTTTTATAGAATAACACGGTTTTTTGAAAAGCTGGATGCCAAAGCCGCAATCCATCTCCTCAAGCCAATTGGAAGGTTGCGAGGTGAGAAGGAAATGGTGCCTAGATGGCCAAGGATACAATACAGCAACACCAACCATAGAGCCAAAAAGATCCTCATGTCCATGCCTCTGCTGCAGCGCAGCGGAATACTACACACAATTCAACCAGTCCAATCTCTTGAAACAGTGGAGGATCCACCACGTCTCACAAATGTCCTGTTGTGTTAACAGCAACCACAGAGGAGAAGAAAGCTCAATCTATGGCTGCAAATCTGGGAAAAGAATGAGGCAATCTGGTTCAAAGGTGTCGGTTTCAGCCCAGAGACCGCCTACAATATTATTAAATTGAAATTGAATGCCTTCAGGCAGCTTCAAGTATGACAATGCATTCATCCTCTCATCTGCCTGCTAAAACACCATTATTCTATTCCCCATCAAAGGTAGCTGGAGAGATTGGAACTGATCCTTGGAAAGGAAACCATGAGTGAACAAGGCAGAGATCCAAGGATGGGTAATGCAATGCAAGCAAGCATCAGCTGATATCTCTGCATAATTACCTATCATATCTTCTGCTCAAGGCACAAACTTTTCTTTTTGTCAAATGGAAGTAATTTGTCATGACTAAGCACTTTTTGGACTTGAAGACAACCATGATTTACCTAATAACATGGATAAAGAAGCTCGTACACCAACAGGATACGATGAAAGAGTGCAGGAATTGCAATTCAATACAGTACCTTGGAGCAACCAATTGCAGCACCTCAATCCTCCAACCAGCAAAACATGCGTGAACCTTGAGCAACAGGGACAGGGAAGTCCTGATTCTCATCAGCTAACACAAATCTTGGGTTCAGGACCAGAATTAGGCAGAAGAAAATATAGCCTTAGAAACTTCATGGAAAAAAATCAGGGCAAAAGCAACTTAAAGGTGAAACCAAGTGTCCAAATCTTGCAAACTGATTCTTTATTGTTCTTCTTGGGTAACCACACAAGGACAACTGGCAGATCTTTCTCCCAGCTGTTATGTATCTGAATGCCATTCACTAATTGCTAAGGAGCTCAGATCATTTACAAAGCAAAATTTACACCCCCATACATGATGAAGATCATTACTCATTTCACCCTTTGTTGTCGTTTTGAGCTCGAACTTGATAGATCATGAAGACGGGAATACATCCTTAACTGCCGTTGCTGCGCTCAAGTAATTGAGAGTATTCTTCAGCGTCTCCTTCTCCCGCTTCAATCGGGTTGCAGTGTCTTCCAATTCGAGCAAGGCCTGCTGCTCTCTTGGAGCGCCTTCGAATGTGCTCCCAACGAAGAAGGAGAAGGGCGTCGGGAAGAGGTTCCTCCTCAAATCCTGCACCTCCTTCTCCGGCTTTCCGCTCAGGCGGTTAGATAGCCGAATCACGTCCTTCATGTAGGTCTCGACCTCGCTTGCGAGAGTCTCGAGGTCGTCACCGCCGCTAACTTCTCCGGACGGCCGGTCCTCGAGCCATGTGACCTGAGCGACGAGGTAGGGTTTCGTGCGGGCGATGCGAGTAACACGGAACCGCTCCTGGCCTTTACAGATGAGGAAGAATCGGTCATCGACGAGCCGCTCGTGCTTGACAATCTCGCCAACGCAGCCGACCTCGGCGGTGCCGGAGACGGAGTCCGTGTAGATAACACCGAAGCGGAGGTCGGTCTGGAGAAGCGTGTGCATCATCATCCTGTACCGGAACTCGAAGATTTGCAGCGGAAGGATCGCGCCGGGGAAGAGTACCAGGGGCAACGGGAAGAGCGGGAGCTCCACGACGTCGTCGGAGGACGGGGAACCAGTGTGGTGCTTCTCCGAGAAAGAGGACGCGCAGCACTGGAGCGAGTCGCTCCGGCACCTCCTTCGCCGACGCTGGAGCTCGCCAGCGGCGGCGGAGGCGGAGGCGAACCTCGGGCAGAAGGAAGACGAGGCAGAGCCCGTGGAGGCGAGAGCGCTAATGGAGGGCTTGCTGTGCGAGAGAGAAGCGGGAGGAGAAGAGATTAGCTGAGCGAAGGCCATCGAAGAGCAGTGGGAGTGAGCCTGGAGTTCTCTGTGGAGGGCGGCGGAGAGGAGAGCTCGGAGGGTGCTCCCGGCGTTCAAGATTTAGCTCACTTCTCCTCCTCTGTAGATTGCAAGTAAGGTCACTCACATCGCATCCTCCCTTGGAAGAGGTTTCCACATCTACAGATTAATTTTGATAATAAATAAATATTTTTTTCTGAGAATTTCACCATTAATTTAAATATAAATAAATTATTTTTTATGCTAATTACCGAAAAGCATTATTTATCCATTAATATGGGACGGGTGGATCCCTCTCGGCCGCACATCATTTTCCAGCCTCCATAGAAAATCTTCCCACTTCATCTTCTATCTTTAATTCTGGCCATAAGAGATACTAAGCAGCTTTTGTTTGCTAGCTCTTATTGCTTGGAAGTGTTCAACTATGGAGGCTAACCCACTAGAGTTTCTCTTCTCATTCTGATGTGATGCCGATATTCTACCACTTGTCAAAAGGCAGTGTGGCAACAATGTGCTTGCATGAATTTGTACTAATGCGTGTCAGTCCTAGATACCTGGCGTCTTCTCTCCATGATGTGCTTGTCTTTTTTTTTTTTTTTTCTGAAGGATTTGCTAAAATACAGAGGAAGATAGGTCTTTTTGGTATGTGCAGTTGAAGATGTCTGAGTATATTTTGCATCGGCTTAGTTGTATAGATCTTACAGATACGGTAGGAAGCAGATGTTCATCTTCTTACAAATATGCTAAATTACGATTCTGAGACGTAGGAATTGCGAGCTATAGCCTATAAGCCAGATGGTTGAGATAAGTTTGAGGCCGTAATCCTTATATAGAGATGGTTCTTGGAGGGTGTGGCAGTATCCTACAGTGTACACATCCTCATTCTGATGCCAACTGAAGAAGGCATGAGTCCTGTTCTTTATTTTCATCATACCTTACTCAAAATAATTGGTGGTTGATCTCATCCAAAAACACACATACTCATATTTTAATTAAAAGTAAAATATATAATAAATAATATTAAATTTCCTATTAATTATGATAACGGTACTAGGTTGAATAGATCAGCTTTGGTGGCTCTGGCACCGGATGGATGGCGGGTACATGGCAGCTGGAATGATGGACAATTTCCTGGATATGTTCTTCAGCTCCTCATCCCATATCGAGATCCTTAAGGTCGACTTGCAGTCCTGCCTTGCCTCTTGGGGAAAAAATGGATATTGTTCGGATGAATTCTCCCTCTGGTTGGTGGCTGGTGGACTTATTGATGGAAGCATTGATATTTGAAATCCCCTTGCTCTGATAGGGTAATCTAGTTCTATTTGTTCTCATGGTAGATTGCACACTTCTATCTGCAATAGATCCATTACATGATTTGTGTATTTTTTTAGTATGATTCCTTGGATTCTTGTTCCTCAACTGTGTGCTAGATTTATAGTTCGTATTGGGTAATAGAAAAGTCGTGTAGATTTTCTAATTGGCAATCAAAGTTATAGCTCTAGTCTATAAAGGGTTTTTATAGCTCTATTCTATAAAGGGTTTAACTTTCTCCTTTTTCTTTGAAATTGTGTTGTCAGTCCTTGCTTGCTGTGTGCACGATTCTTAAGAGAAACTAATACTGTTGTCTAAGCCCCATATCTTATCTTTCTCCAGCTCAGAGATTCTGGATGTCTTTAGATTCTGGGTAACTTGTGGAGAATCCCCGGCTTCCTAAGATGTTGAAGGAGTCTTGTCTGTAGTAGTTCGTGAAAGGCCTAGAGGAGTCCTAGGTCAGCTTCAGCTCACAAAGCTTTTGGATGTGCTAGATTGATCGGGATATGGAAAGTTTCTCATGATTTTGTAGCCTTATGGATTTTTTTTGGAGTCCCCTGATCCTTATGAGAACTACCACTCTAGTATTACCAGGAGCTCTGAGTTTTCAGGACTCTAGCTTCCATATTGTGCACTGATTCATAACTTGAAATTCTACGGCATCTCAAATTCACTGTTTGTTCCATTTTTTATATCAAAAGGAATGTGCCTTCTGTTAGCCATCACAGACAATTATTTGAAACTTACTAATCTACCCATTTTATTTGTTTCAGTCTTTTATTGCACAAGATGATGATGATGGAGATGTTCTAGTGAAGAATACTGGGAGAGTTATTCCATACTGGTACATATTTCTGATAGTTGCCTTCATATTTTTAGATGTTCTTCTGTCTCTGTATTCAGTTTCATGCATCTTTTGTATCTAACATGTTGGTCATGGGTTAATATATGATCTTACTGGCATTTCTCATATCAAAGATATGGAGGTTAGTCTGATTGAGCATGAAAAGTTTTTGATGCAAGCAGCCTTGCACCTTTTTGAATTGCCAGTCTTGGGCCATTTTTAAAATTGTAAAGTGTACTAGAATATCATATGTATGATGGATGATCTTATAGGAGTATTTCTTGGTATTAATCACCAGGTAAAGATGTTGTCGAAACTTTTAGGCAGAGGCTTTTAGATGCCAAGAAGCAAGCAGAGTCAATTGCAGTCATCACCCAAAAACTCTTGAGAAGGCATTCTTGCCGTGCAGTACAATCGAAATGTTGGTCATTGGCCCCAGCAAATAAAAAGGTACCAACATTTTTTTATGTGGCACATACTCTCTTAGGATGATCAATTTACATTTCCCAATGAAAAAGAGATAGATGCATGTGCTTGCTTTATATATTCATGTATGATGGGTGTTTTTTGGATTTATACTCCAAAATGTACACTCCTTCTGGTGATGCATTTTCAAACCTGGAAAATTATATAGATCAATTAAGACCATTGGTACAAGTACTTGATAGTTCTGAAAAGTGCTCTCTAGAATTTTCATATCTTTTATTATATAGACCTACACTATCAAAAGAAGTATCTCAACAGATACTAAATGTTGTATATCTCATAAGCTCCTCAGAAAATGAAAGTGTAGATAGACATGTAATTAAATTATGAAAGTGTAGTAACAAAGTGTGCTCAGTCTTTTTATGGTCTAGCAGTGTAGAGAATAAAAGATTTGCAAAGATTGCAGGGAGACCTGTGCTTACCAAAAATGTGGAGGAGGATTGGGACTGGAAGATATGGAAACTTACTTGGAACAAGGCATGGACCTATGGATCATCATATCAAAAACTCTTTCACTATGGACTGAACCGATGATGAAATATATATAATCAGAACAAGCACTATATGGACAGTTATGGAAGGAAGTGGCTCCCCTTGGTATTGGAGAAGATACCAAGGATGAGACAACTTGCAAAACCTTACGCAACTTGTAAGGTGGAAGAATGGAATCTGATATATATGCATCTAGTATTATGAATGGATCACTGGAAGAGGAACCTCGGGATAAAAATATGAGCAGATGCCTTGGATCCATTCCAGCATTCAATTCTCTAGCTACTTGTCAGACTGGCAATGCCCAAGGATTAATTGAACCACTGATGATGACTACTTGTGCTGCTGAAAGGGGTCTTTAGAGGTGTGAGTATATTTCCATCTTGGCATCCTATAAGGCCAAAAGGCAATATGAGTTACATTGGTGTAAAGAAAGGGAAGGAGGGATGGACCTGGGGCTCCAGAGTGGCATGTCAGCTGACAGATGGGCATCTCTAACCCAATTGCTAGTAATCCCGCCATCAACAGGCGACAGGCTCTGGAGCTGAGCTCCATCACAGGAGATTGGATTCTAACAGAACATTTTGATGTTGGCCATTCATGGACGTCAACCAACTCAGACCTCCAATGCATAAATGATGCTGGAGCCTAATGTCAGCACCGCATGGACGGACCTAAAGAGATCGAAGGCCCAACAACGCAATGACATACAGATGGAGTCGAGAAAACTGTCTGTCCAATGGGAGAGAGTTTTGCTTTGCCCGGTTATGGTTGGGGGCATATCTGATTTCCATTAGCATATCAATACATTCATGTGCTCCACCAAACAACTTTTGTAAAACACAAATTAAATTAATGGGTATAGAGCAGCTCTAATTGGGTCTGGGTCCGGAAAAATCTCCTTATTTTGAGGTCCCTAGTTATAGTTGAATGGAAGGTTTACCCTTTATAAGTTTGTAGGTATATATATATGTGTGTGTGTGAAAATATTGAATTCCCCTCTGCCTCATTGAATGCATTTGAGACATTAACGTGACGACTTTTATTTTTTTCGGGATAGTTGGATCAATTTATGGCAATTCACAGTATACTCCATTCTCTTGCATGATCACCAGATGGCATGCAACACCTGCATCTGTAAATCAATTTATATGTTAAGTTCAGACAAGCATAACTCTAAAGGAATGGACCCTCTACGAAGTTGATTCTCGTCCCTACAGAAGGGTTAGAATCACCCATCTTATCTTGCTCCACAGCATCAAGGTGCAAAGAAATAATCTATTCAGCCCCACACCTAATTTTCTAAGGTGAAAGTGTGTCCTAGGCCACTGCATATTTATTTGTCTCCCCTTGCTAGCCAAAGTACCTAGCCATCTACTATTTAATGTTGTCGACAGCTTTGCCTATCAAACTTCCTGCACCCCTGCAAGGCCCAACTCAGTGCTTCATAGAGAGAGAGAAGATGGGCGAACCGCCGGCCACGAGCTCCCCGGTCAATCAGTCCCCCTTGCCGACTGAAACTACTAGGCTAGTGCATCAGTGGGACGAACAAAAGGTCAGTTTCACTCACCATCTCTTTCTCCCATTACCTTTGGAGCTAATTTGGCATATCTTTCACGGTGGTGCCGTTGTTTCTGCAGGATGCCGGAAGTGGTCCGGCGAGTACGGTGACCAACGGGTGCGTGGACTTCCGGGGAAGAATTGCCGACAAGCAGACCACTGGAGGATGGAAGGCATGTCCCTTTATTATAGGTAATGAAAGCAAACTATATTGTGGTATATATAGATACACCTTCTGGAATATTGGCACGGGCGAAGTGAGGTGTATATAATTTGCTGTTCTATGTATCGGCAGTGAACGAGGTGGCAGAGAGGCTGGCGTTTTTCTCCATAGCTGTGAACATGGTGGCGTACCTAGCCACGGAGATGGGACAGTCGCTGCCGACGGCGGTGACCCACACCTCCGACTGGATCGGAGCGGCCTACATCCTCACCTTGCTCGGCGCCTTCCTGGCCGACTCCTACCTGGGCCGCTTCAGAACCATTATCTCCTTCTCTTGCATCTACGCTGCTGTACGTATTAAAACAATGCTGACGCTGTTCATACGTGAAGTGCGGTCTGTTTATCTGTGTTTTGTTTCCATTATTAGGGGATGGTAATGCTGACGCTGTCGGCCTCCGTCGACAGCCTCCGCCCTGCCAGGTGCATGGCCTTGCCGTGCCCAAAGGCCACCGGCAGGCAGACGGCCTTCCTCTACGCGGCGCTGGCCCTGATAGCCATCGGAACGGGCGGCATAAAGCCCTGCGTATCCTCCTTCGGGGCGGACCAGTTCGACGAGGCCGATACCCAGGAGGCGCAAGACAAGTACGCTTTCTTCAACTGGTTCTTCTTCGCCATCAACATGGGGGCCCTATTCGGAATCACCCTCCTCGTCTACCTCCAGGCCGAGAAGGGCTGGGTCTGGGGGTTCGCGGTTCCCACAGGGACCATGATGCTGTCGCTCGTAGTCTTGGCTGCAGGAGCTCGGCTTTACCGGTACCAGAGGCCCATGGGGAGCCCCTTCACGAGGTTCCTTCAGGTGATAGTGGCGGCAGCGAGGAACAACTGCCGAGGGGCTAAGGCCGGCCATGGAGCCGTCCTTTACGAGGTGGGGACTCAGGAGTCCGCCATTAAGGGAGCTCGGAAGCTCACCCACACAGCACAGTACATGTATTTATCAATGTTAATTACTACGATCGTGCCCATCAAAACCATTTGCTTTTATCGATGTGAGAGAGACTATTCTGAATTCCAAAGAAAAACCCTACAGGTTTCTGGACAAAGCCTCTGTACAGACGGACCAAGAAGAGGCGAGCACGGCGAGCCCATGGAGTCTCTGCACGGTGACCCAAGTGGAGGAGCTCAAGTCCTTCATAAGGGTCCTCCCAGTCTGGGCATCCACCATCGCCCTGGCCATCTCCTTCGCCCAGAACTCCACCTTCTTCGTCAGTCAAGCCGCCGTCATGGACCGGAGGCTCGGCCGGCACTTCAAGATCCCAGCCGGGTCGGTTCCCGTCTTCGGAGCCATCAACGCCCTCCTTCTCGTGCCCATCTACGAGAAATGGATGGTCCCGCTCCTCCGCCGGCGCACCGGCCATCGCCGCGGGATCTCCTCCCTCCAGAGGATGGGCCTCGGCCTCGTGGTGTCTGTCATAGCCATGGGGTCGGCGGCCCTTGTTGAAAGGAACCGGCGCAGGTATCATTTCATAGAATTTTTGGACAAGTTACCTAAAATTTATCAATATATTTTGGATTGATTTATTTAACACTAAATAAAAATTTTAGAACCAAGATGATGAAAAATGGAAAATTCGACTGCAGGGACCCGAGCCCGATGGAGGTGAGCGTGTTCTGGCTGTTCCCGCAGATCTTCCTCGTGGGCACCGCAGAGGTGTTCACCTACGTAGGGCAGCTCGAGTTCTTCTACGACGAGGCGACGGATGGGACCAGGAGCATCAGCAGTGCGATGTTCCTGAGCGAGATCGGGATCGGGAGCTGGCTCAACACCGCGCTGGTGAAGATCGTGGTGGGCACCACGGGCGGAGAGGAGAAGGGGTGGCTCCGGCACAACCTGAACAGCAGCCGGCTCGACTATTACTACTGGGTCCTGGCGGGGGTCAACGCTGTCAACTTCGTCATCTACCTCTGGGCGGCGGTCAAGTACAAGGGTAAGAACGCAGGGGTGGTGAGGGACGAGGGCTTGGTTGAATTGGGGGGACCAAGCAAGGGGTAGTAATGGTTAACGATAAGTAGATTGGATGGTGCTAATACATGGGATTAGATGTACTAATACTATATTAATTATTAAAGTTGACTTTGTAAGTGTGTATTGAATTTGCATATTATAATAGTTTGACAACCCATACCCATATAAGCCACTACTCAGATCCTATCCGACCATCTGGTCTACTGGACTGTACACAACCGTACTTCTTTATCTATAGAACGATTATATATAAATATATTAGATAAAAAAATAAAAAGATTATAAATCTTTTTAACTAGTAGATAACTAAGTAGAGGAATTAAAAGCATTGTTAACCGATAATAATACATAACATTCATTTATTTTATTTTATTTTATATTTTATTCTCAACCATTAGTAAAATAACTCTTGTATTATAATATTATAAACTAATAATAATTCTTATTTTATATAATTTATTATATTATTCTCCATCAAATACATCATGTTTTTTGTGCGATGGAGTGGGTGGCGGTGGAACAACCTGCGTGTACCGAGGTTGGATACGACACGTAGAATGAGTTACACGAAGCTAAGCATGTTTCTTGAGTGGGATTATGCGGTTAATCATTTCTATTTTCTATTTTTTTTAATTATTATGATAAGACTCTTGTTTTTATCATAGTTAGAGGGATATGGGTCGACAGACAGCTAGTTGATAGTATAATTATCGAAAAATTATTCATGATTATTCAATAATGATGATGTAATATGGCCTTCACGGAAGGGATAAAAGAAAGAGGCGTGAATAATGACGCTGAAGGTGAATATATTATATTATCACGTGCATAATGGGAAGTACTAGCCCCAGAAGATAAGAAAAGAACGGTAATAATGAGGAACTGGATATAGCACAAGAAAAAGAAGGTCGATCGTGTGGTCACTAGCCATGACATGACAAGATGATGGTCAGGGTGAAAACCACAAAAGAAGAAACTATGGTGTAATATGGACAAGTTCAATATTAATTATTACAATTATGAGACGAGTTGGTAAGTTGAATGTTTGAAGATGGTGAGTCTTGTGCTAAAAGTGTCTAAATGATGAATTGGGTCCAATTCATTAAATGAAATGTGGGTTGGAGTCGGCAAACAAACCCATAACCATGTTGAGCCCAATAATAATAAGACATATTACGTTTCAAATGTGGAGCATTTAATTTAATTAAAATAGTAAATTAATTTTTCTAATTTTTTAATTAATAATATTTCAACTCACATACAATTAATAAATTATTAAAATTTTTTAACAATTCCAAATTAATCAATTCACTTCCACTTCCAACAACTCTCAATACTTCAACTCCAAATACTTGAATACTCAATACAAACGTATTATCGTCATTAAATTTAAAACATTGTCTTAGACACACGCTTGGTAAGAATTAGATTTACATGATACAAATGAGTTCACCATCTGGAAGTTGAATAGTGTTAGATATGATAGAAGATTTCATAGTATAGTTGTACATGTTTAAAGAGATATTTCAAAGTTTCTTAAATCTATTTTATGCACATAACATAAAATTAGATGCTCATAATTTATATCATATAAATTTATATTAATATTAATGTACGCTGCTAATAATACTGAATACATTTAGGTTTTATTGCTGAGTAGGAATAGGATGGTGCAAGCTGGGAAAGTAAAATACACAATATTCTGGAGTGATGCCACTTATTGTGCAACACATCCTTCCTTGTGGTTTTCAAAAAAGTATAAGAAAGTGAAATAAACAAGTGAGATTATGGCATCCATAATAGACTGAGAATTATAGTTCAACTCAAATGAATTTGGTAAGTATTATAAGCAAATTGGAGTTACACACTTCTTGGCCTATGAACTATGTTCAAGGGGTAGCCAATGTACAACCATATAGCCAGTAAGTTGATTGTATTAGAAGACCATGGTGACAAGGAGTGAGTACTAGAGATTCTTTGTTGGGTAAAACACATACATCCACAACTTCAAATACACAAGAAAATTTTTTTCTCTTCATGGTGAAAATTCACAAATGTATAGGGCATTGGAAGAAATATATAATGCAACTTGTAGAGATTGATTACTCTAGGTTAGAAGGACAGGTTTCATTTCACCAATTATCATTTCCAATTTCTTTTTCATGTTTGGTACTTGGGAATCAAAGCATTTGTAGTTGCATTGCATTGGCTTTGGCTTGTCAGATTTGTCTGCCATACTTGAAAAGACAGCAACAAATAGAGGAAAATAGCCTTAAGGCATGTAGCTGCAATGTTTTCTTTCCAAAGAAGATGAAGAACAATACTGAAACTTCATCTTCAGTAAATTAAGAGCTTCTTGCTTTGATGGCTTTGAATTTTCTGCATTTCCATGGCAACTTAATTCATCTTCATATGTAGGTCGGACATTGAGACGGATTCACCGGCAGCCTTGGAGTTCTGCACCGACCAGAAAGTGCCCTTGTAAATGTCATCCCGGGCCCAGACACAAAAGATCAAATCATTCCATTACATGATTACAATTACAAGATCCAAAAGGTGCAGTGTTTTTCAATGGAAGAACTATCTTAGAGTTGCATGGGCACGATGATGACTGACAAGTTAAAAAAAAAAAGAAAATGAATATCCATACAGACAGAAAGAGTAGCTTATATCCACAAGAAAACACTTGTTGCAGCAGAATGCAAGCAACTGCTTATGATTTTGTTTCAAATTTTAGGACCTCCGTGGTGGTGGGAAGAATTGCATACCGGCCACAAATGGGTTGAGCGGAGCCTCTCCAGGGTTTGTGGCCGCTGCAGATACAGCAACTTGGCTAAATCGTCCAGCTTCTCCTCTTCCTCTTGCCCCGGAGGACTCCATACCAACAACTACGGTGGCTGTCCGGCCCCTTTCTGGTCCCTGATCATACAGAAGCCCCTTGAAGATATGGCCTGAGATGTTGACCGAAGTTTGGTACGCCACCTCCTCGTTGCCATCGTCCGTCCCACTCACCCGGACGCAGCGGAAAACGGCCGGAGAGCCCACCTCCGCCGGAAGCGGTTGTGCCGCCTGATTATCCAGCCCTAATTCTCAGGTTTCACAAGACGGTGGTAAGAGTAAGAGGGAGAGAACTAAAGACCAGACCAGGTCAGGTGGAATTAATATAGGAAAAACAGATAGAGAGATGAATATAGGGAAAGCTATAGCTAGCAATTGGCTTTAGTTCAGTTGTCTCTAGAATCCTAGATCAGCGTGCTTGCCAGTTTACGAGTCCTTTTTACTGCTCATTTTACTGGAAAACAGTGTCCCAGTGTTGAAAAGAGATATTTGCAGAGTACAAAGAAGATATAGAAAGAGGAAGAGGGAAGGGGGGTTATTAAGTAAAAGATGGACTGTGGAAGCGGACTTCTTCACATCAACTTGTACATCTTATGCTACACTTACCTTCCACAGCTTGTTTTCTCAAAACCTAAAACGAATTACTACATTAATAAACAGCGCTGGCTATGATGGACAAGAACGGCCAAGTATTAACCTACCCGAAGACGGGCCAACGCCGGAGAGCCGCTGCTGATGAGGTGGTTCCTCCCTGATCTGCCTCTTGGGGCACTCTACGTCGAGCCGAAGCATCTGCTGCTGCTGCTGCTGCCGCTCTCGACGCTTGGCGGCAGGGATCCATGTGCTCTTGACGTGGGTCCGGCACTGAAACCCTCGGCTCCTGCAGCAGGTCCGGCACCTCAGGTAGGCGCAGTCTTTCTTGGCCTGGTTGCCGCAGTCCTCGCAGTTTACGCCACCTCCAAGCCCTTGCTCGCCCTCGCCTTGCCGCCTCATCACCGTCGCATCCGACGATCTCCGACAGCCGTCTGCGAAATCGATCAGCCTCCCTGCTGTCCCCGTTGGCCCTCTTAGATTACCACTGCTAAAGCTATGACCACCACTAGTACTGCCTACTCCAAACGAGGAATAGAGTTGCGGCCATAGCTCGAAGCCCTTGTTTCCGGCCGCGCTGATGTAGATCGAGCCCCGATCTCTGACTTTATCTCCTTCCAGATCGGTTTTACTGTGTTGACCGTTGTGAATATCTCTTCCGTTACTTAGGTGGAACCATCCAGCCATTTCATGCGGTGGCTGGACCCCTTTGGTCTCATCCGAGGATCTCCTGGAGGCGGGTCAAGCTGCTCATGCAGAGATCACCTGGATTCCGCAGGCTTTTCGTTCTTCAATGTTCTCTTAGGGTTAAGAGGAAAAGGGACGGGGGAGACGAAGGGAAAAGGATGGAGGATAGAGTCTATAACTACACGTATATAACACAGAGAACCCATCAATCAAGAACTCATGATTCCACAAAGCACAGTTCTAATAAATCATTAAAATATAAAATTTGAGTTAGCATTTTGTCTTAGATGAATGGTAGCCCCCAAAAACCATTTCTTTCTTTTTTTTTTTTTGGGGGGGGGGGGGGGGGGGGGGGGGGGCGGCGGTAGGACTGAGCTGCCGTTCAAAGCGCGGGATTGGAGCCCCTGCGACGCCGCCATGGATATCTCTCTCTCTCTTCGAAACCCTCCCTCAACTAATGACACACACTCCCTAACATAATTCACACCCTCTGATCTTAAGAACGAAGACTTTAGCTGGTTTGTTTCTACCTTTTGTTACAATAATGGTTTGTTTCCACCTTTGAGAAGTAGCAAAAGAGAGCAGTCCGTGCACTGGTGTCTATACTTATTAAGGGTAGCATTCATTGCTACCTAATAATGTCGAAAGGACCGCAATCAGTGAGCATCATGGTGGACTTTGTACTATACAAATGCTCATCATTGGTCAAAGTGTGTTCTCACAGAGCCCGCAATCAAAGGTCGGATATATATTCCCGGCTAGGAGTGCTTAGATAGCTACTGGGCACGTATATCTATGCATCATTAGCAAAATAAACTGTGCTGTCTCATTCTCCCTTTGGGTGCTTGAATCACATAATCAGAAGTTGTTGCTATCAGATCATGGCTACTACTACTACTACTAAACAACTGTGCAATTTCTCTTTCAATGGATAAAAAAGACATGGAAAGCCTGCGGCCGAGGTTCCCTGTTTGATCCTGCCGACTGCCAGGTGTCGGGCAAAGCTTTATCTTCATTTTTTATTCGTCCATTGCACCGGAAAACCCGGGGCACCTTCTTTTCTTCAGACATTTCCTGAGAAAAAATCCATGTTTGAGGTTATAGACACCCAGAGAGAAGAGAGAGAGAGACAGACAGACAGATAGACAGGTGCATGGAGATCTATATATAGATTGTATGTTCTTCCTGATATAGCGTAGGGTCATTGTCTGCAATCGATTTCCCAGTGGACTGAAGCCACCCCTTGTATACAACAAATTCATCCATTCCGTTTATCATGGGTACTATCATGGCGCCCCATTTGTCTCCGTCTGCATAGGTCAGCACCTCTGAATCACTACTGTCAAAGAAAATCATGCATCTTGGCTAGCTAGGGTTTCAGAAGAAATTAGAACTAGCTAGGGTTTCTTTCAACATGGAACAAACTGAACTAATGATCTGACATCTCCCCCTTGGCATAGGAATATATATATAATATACATTATTCGGATAGACTCTCAACTGCTTTAATCCAATCCAATCCAATGAAGAGATAAGCCTTCAGTCACAATCGCTCGCCAAAACGCGCACGGATATAGGTGGGTTAGGAGGGAAGGAGCACCATCTCCACTGGGGTCATGGATTCATTATTGTGGGCATGGATCAACATGGGAATCATGAAGCATGCAAATTAGGTGTATTGCTAACTCTATTTTTCATAGGGTAAAAAAATGCAACTTTTTAATCATTGGTCATGTTTCACGGTAACCCTTTTCTTACTAATTAGCATAAAATATGTTTGGTCGATAGCTTCAAGTATTGCCCTTTAGTCTACAGAACTTTATACTTTATACTCTTATTAAAACATTAATTCAAGCCTAGCATAAATTCCTTTATTTCTTTGAGTGTCCGTGCTCAAATCCGTGGTTCAAAGCTCGTTTATTGGAGTGCTGGATGTGGTGACTAGGACTGATGGAGTAACCTCGGGGCTGGTCTTCTTTTTCTTCGAGAAGATGCCTCCGATCAGAGGTATCACAGGTTGCAGCTTCTTCGTCTTGTTACTCGATGGCTTCTTCTGGGGTTGCCGATACTGCTGCTGTAGAAGTACGGTTGGAGAGTTCACAAACGTCACGTACCGTTTCTTCTGGAGCTTGTCAACCTTGTCATCATCATTATCATCATCTTCTTCTTTCTTGGCTGTGGAAATATGCTTTGGGGACTCCTCCATGAGCTTGAGACGATGGAGCTCTTGCTTTGTACGGTCAAGCTCCTCCGTGAGAGAGGAGAGGTGGCCCTCCATGAGGCGACATTCTTCCCTTGCCCTTTGGAGGCTTTGCCTAGTCTCCTTCAGCTCTTCTCTCATATCTCCGGCGGTGTCACGAGCAACCACGTCGAGGGCTCCACGGTGAATCTATCAATGACAATGTGGGAGATTCAGCCAAAACAAGAGTGAACGTAAAAAAATGGTAAGGGGTGTGGTGTGTGCACTATTCAATTATTAGACCTTGCCATCAAGGACTCTGTTTCCAAACAAGGAGATGGCCTCCCTCACGGATCGGAAAGGAGCTCGGGTGTCGACCTCAGCCCTCTTGATGACACTCTCCTCCTCCATGTCCATGGCAGCTTGAATTGGTTAGAGCTGGTGGCTGGAGAAAGGAAAGGAGGAAGTGGCCTTTTTATGGATGGATGTGGGGGAGGAGCTGACATAATGGTTGTTATATGTTAGGAGTGATGGTCATTCAGTTAGCTATACAGATTGACCAACAAGAGAGAGATGGAGATATAGAAAGGGGAGGTGCTTTACTTGGCTTCCACTCTACTTCAGATTCGGTTATCACTTGACTTGACATGTTATTCTCTTTATCTTTTATCCCTTTCTAGAGTGAGTGTTGGACTTGGTTCATGAAACCGAGTCTTACAATCTCAAGGGCAAGGGCACTTGATGCGGCATGCAATTGCACCGAGCACATCAAAGTTCTGCAGACTAGATGGCACATGTTCTTCCTTGGGCTAATCCTGCAGCTAAACACTCTTGATATGATCCGTCTGTAGTTTCTGCATCAATCGACCATGGAGTTCTATTTATAATAACTTGATGGATGGTGTGAGAGAAGAAGAGTGATGGAGATGATAAACAAGAAGCAAAAGCATGAAAAGAAGAGGAAGGAGGTGATGGGGAGGGATATGTTTCTCATAATATAACCTTCAAGGAAGAACTTTCAAGATCTGGAATAGGGAATTTATGAAGCTCTTCCTCATGATAATTTCCCATACTCATATGAGTAGTTGTACCTCATATTGCAGCTAAGTGTTTGCCAAAGGAAAAAAAAGCCAGCTAACATTATCATTAATTTTATATATGAAAACAAAAGATGGCACATAACCATTTCCATAGCAGAGTGGACCTCAAGGATTGAAACAGACTGGAGCCTACTGGGAAGGAAGGCATAATACGAGCTGCCCACCAACTACACTGCAAGAACATTGGATTCCACATGTTAACAACTTGAAGGGAAGGGAAGGGAAGGGAAGGGAAGAAAAGGCTGATGGGTGAATGCAAAGCATGTTTTTACCTCTTTACATAGTAATAGCAAAAATCTGTAAGGATGAGAGTCTGGACCAACTCGGAGAGCAGGACCATGGAAGGCCACAGCCCGTAGCCTAGTGCTGCCACCAAGGGCCCTCTCGAGTCCAATACCTGCATAAAATAACTACCCAATTCAACAAGGGCCAGCAACAACATCAATTTTAAAGAGATATCATTATAATGCAGGATCGATGCTCAGAAAAACTTCACATGCTTAACTTCTAGTTTGATCTATCAGATCCGCAGCTATACCAAAACGCTCAATCTCCCGAATTAAACTTCAAGAAATAAACATTATACAGCAATATATCGTCCTTGGGAGATATGTCTATCATAGATAGCTCCCATGTATATCCAAATAAAGATGAGATACCCCCATCATGAAGAGGTTCTATGACTATAAAAGAAAATCCATTCTCAGAAGAATGCAAGTAAAAGAAATAATAAATTGCATCAAACCTGTAGAATCCAATGTGCACAGCTCAAGAACCTGGCAATTCCCAATGCAAACACATAATGAGCAGTGAAAGGCTCCACCATCTGAAGAAATTACAAGCACAAATTTTAATTTACACAACATTAGTCTAGATGCAGGTTTAAATAAAGTAATGTTGATTTAAAGCCATATCTTAGAGTTCTGCATGACTCGCAACTGAGGTAGGACTGAAACAGCCTCAATGTATACAGAAAATCCCCAGAAAATCCTGTTCAAGAGATGGTGCCCTGTTGATGGATGAACGAAGAGAGACAATACTGCACAAGGTATCACCTGCATTTAAATCCATAACCATCAAATAGGTAATAAGAAAAAAATTTGATCAAGCCACTGGAGAATCAAAGAAAAGGCCACTTACCATATAGAAGATAGCAAAATTGTTTTCATCGCCCATGTAGCTAGAAGCCAGTTTAAAGCGGATCATGTAGATAACCCATAGAGTCGCTATCAGAGTAGCAGAATCAAGAAGCGTGTGAATATCATACTCCATGACAAAGCTACAGTACAGCCTGACGGCTAGGAAGAGAGCAGTTAGTTCCTGTGATTTGAGTGAAAGCCCTGGGAAAAATGTAGGGGAAGGAGACATTAAGCAAAGTTTCTCAGTAGAAAAGAACAAATTTCCCACAAAGTATATCACTTAGGCATCATCATCATCATCTTCCTCAACAGAGAATGAAAATTTTAACTCGAAGAAAATGAATAAGCAATGAACAGGATTCAAAAGCACCTATAAACTGTAGAAAATTAGGACTGCAAGTACTCATCTGGTTCATGAAACTTCACTTGTCCAAGTGAAGAATCACGCATAGTTTTCTGTACTTTTCTAAACATGCATTAGTAAAGATATCAGAACTAAACAAAATGACGATTCAATGACGACAAATCACAGATAGATTTGATGGATCAAGGGCATGAAATCGTTTGTCCAAGTTGGTAGATTCACAATCGCCTGGATTAAGTCAATCTCCATTGAAAATTCGCAGCAACTATCGCAGGTTGAATGTGGCGGGTGATGATCGACGGAAAGACTTACTAGAGATTCCGAAACTTTCGTCCAAGCATTGAATTTTGGCCGTTAGCATGCTCTCGCTCTCATTCCGCAGGAGGATCGGGCACGAGGAAATTCACGAAACAATGGCGAGATTACCTGAACATGTTTTCTCCTTCGTGAGCTTGTAAATGAGGACGGAGATTCCGAGGGCATGCACGGCCTCGGCTACGGCGAACAGCTTGTCGTGGTCGTGGACCGCCATTCTCAGGAACACAATGGCCGCCGTGCCAATGATGACGGCCAGGAAAACCTTAACCTTCGGCGGCTGCCGCCTTACCCATGCTGCAACCTTATGGATCGGCCGCTTTGACGCCTTCATCCGCGATTCTTCCCCGGATAGCCGCGTTTAACAGAGAAGAGAGAATGCAATGACAGAAAGAGACGTTAGAGCCACCCATCAACTCCTGTCCGAGGAGCTCGATTATGAGGTTTGAATGTAGTAGGGGAAGGTCCACCGCAATCGGATCTTTTGTATCCATAGTGCTGCCACCTGGATTTGCCATATGGGCCTATTCAGGGAGGGGCCAACGAAAGTCGAGTGGGCGGTGGTTGCTTCCCTCTTCCTTTAATCTTTTGCTTCCCTCCCAAAAATCTCACACTGAAACTTTCGGTAAATCTTAAGATGAAGGTATGACTGATCCTTCATATTAGTATTAGTCAGTCCACTGAACCTTTTTCTATTCATCCTTCGTTTCGGATTATCAACAAAGCATCACCAGAAAACAAAACCCTGCCTCTTAACATTAACAGGGCAAGCAATAGAACAGTTCTACAGTTGCTTTCATCCTTTACGCCATAGAAAGACAACCATCAGTATCATTTCACTTACTCTTGTCCGCAAAGAGGGCCTTCCTTCTGTCTGGTCCCCAAGCGAAGCTTTACCCTAGAGTGCTTATAAGGAACTCTGAGCCCTTGGAGAGATCCACTGGACAAGGAAGATCAGTAGCACAGGGAGGACGAAGAGGAACAGATTCGTGCCTATCACCGTCTTCTCCATCTGCTTGCTGTAGCTGATACAGAAGGAGAGGAAGAGCAAGAGAACAACTATGAAGAAGATGGCGATGACAGGCAGGGGAGGCAAGGACGCCGATGTTATAGTGTTCTCTGTCCATCCATGCTTCCATGCCGGACCTCTCTTCTCCTTTATCAGCCACCCCATTGATGCAAACCTTCTTTACTCTCCTCCTCTCTTTTCTCTACCACCTCCTCTTCATATACATATAATATATATATATATATATATACATACATACAGCTCAAGCTTGTCCAATCCATCCATTTGATCCTGTATGCGGCTCTGCTTTAGAACATATTCTTGTAAGGGGAAGTCCAGATACTTCAAGTAACTTCAGTTTAGTCCTCGATTATTTTATTTATTAATAGTTTCATCCCTCAATCTTATTTTTTTAATGATTAAATTCTATAATTTTATTTACACTAACACTTTGATCTCTCTATTTAATTACCAATTCGAGTAAATTATTAATAAATTATAAATTAGAGGACTAAACTTTAAAATGATGATGCTTTAGTTTTAGAATGAGGCAGGCCAACCTTGTGAATTGACACATGGCAAACTAAACTATACTCACCGTTAGATGAGAATGAGAATCCTGAGAAAGCTACGTATCAAAATGTGGCTGTAACATAATTGAAAAGGCAACAAATTAGGACCCATTATGACAGACAATTTGGCTGTATTTTTATGACCGCATGCTTTGAAGTGGAAATAAACTACAACTTCCACTTTCTGCAATTGCTGAGGCTATCATATTCAAGTTGAAATGCACGTTTATGCAAATGGGCTGGAAGAGAGAAGATCTTGAGATGTATGAACTAGAAATGATGGTCATGACTATTTGATATAGAACTTCATCTTTCTACAATGTAGTAAAACTTGGGTGACTCCCCATCTCATATAAGAGCAAAACTTCCATGCAGAATGGCCTACAATTGTTCTCCAACTATCTAATCCAAGTCATGGGTGGAACCTAGTTTTTCAAAATTTTGGCACCTGAGTTCAGAATCAAACCGGCAGCCTTGTGAAAAGGAAATTCAGCTCCAAGCTCCAAGTTCCAAGGATCTGAATTTCCTTTTCTTTGGTATAAGCATGGAATACTCCAAAGCTCCTAGCTTCCATTCACAAAGGCCACCATCAGCAAGCTTCAGAGCTATGAGGCATGCAAGCAAATTCTAGAAGTGAGCAATTCTGCATGGAAACTATGTGGCATCACTTCTACGTGCACCCTCAAAATGGCATTTCCACCAACAAATCACCATCAAAACTAGGGTGAAGAGGGCAGGTCAGGCGAAGAAGCAGAGCCTCCATGAAGCATCTGCTCCTCCGGGGATGGACCACTTGACTGTGATATGTCATTCATTCTTTGGAAACCCACTGCACCAAGAGACCCAAACTCAAGCTGCCCTGCAGAAAGAGGATGAGTGTATCCATTGCCATAATTACTGTCATAAGTACAGAACATGACAGGAGGTGGAAAGGAGGGCCCATTTGATGAAACCGTATTTGAATCCATTGTTGTAAGAGGGTACGTGCCATATTGAGACAAATTGGATGGCCCCCCCTGTATGGAATTAGAGTAAATATGACTATTATCAGAGTGGTAAGGTGAAGCCAAGAAATTGTGTCCATGTGAAGAGCTCCATGTTCTCTCTAACTGACTAGAAATTGGTGTTGCTCTTTCCCGCCGAGGTGTTGGCTTATCTACTACCTGATTTCGACTGTATCCACGTCCAGAAGAAGTTCGTGACTTTGGGCAAACAGTTCGATTACTTTCTCTTTCACTGTAGTTGTCTGATCTGTAAAATTTGTAATTTGGCCTCCTGGAAATAGATGAATGCCGCTGCCGTGCAGAAACCTTCTGATTTTTGTCATATGAAGGAAAAGATGTCAGTGCACTATAATACATACTATTAAACACAAGAATGGTTTATGCAGCAAAACTTACAGGATTTGGCAAGTAAGTCCCTGTCCCACTACCATACCCTGGCATTTCATCAACGTGATAAATGCTGGAAGGTCCCATGGAAATAGGCTGAAATGGAAAGTGAACAAGATTTGAAGACCCACAACCCATTAGCTGGGTGAAGGGACCCGTGTTGCATGCAACTGGCCTTGCAGGATTACCATCCCACGGCACCCGACCTTGTAAATAGACAGGATAGTGATAGACAGGGGGAGCAGTACAACGGGCATTCTGGCAGATCCACCCATAATGCAGATTACGTAGGTGGCTAGTGAAGTCACTTTCTAGTATGTCAGGCTTGGGCACAGATAGCTCTGCAGGAGCAGCAGCCACATGTTCTGAAGACCTGTCAGACATATTTATTCCCTCAGGTTGATTGACTCTTCCAGATGAATCAAAATTCTGGCCAAAATCACTGTGGTCGAGACCATCCTCCTGGTTGGATAGGCTTATTGGGGCCTCAGGGCTTCCAGTGTCATTCATGAAATTGTACAAGGGAACCATTGTCATAAAGTGAACTGGCGGCCCTTTAGGATGAAAAAATAGTCCAGAATTATCTCCAGGTTTCTGCTGAGAACCAGGCCCAAGTAGAACTGGACCCAATGGTGCAACAGAGTCCAGAAGACCAGGGCGAGTTGGTTCAAAGCCAGCAATAGGATGCTGAGCTGTCATTCGCAAGGATGGAACAGGTTGAGATCCTGGGTTCGTTATTTCAGTTCCCCTCAATGCAGGATTCCAGTTTCTGCTGTCATCATCTATAGGAGCAGAGGGACGCTCAGACATACTCTTATTTTTCCCACATACAGTAGATGAAACAGCAGAAGTGTCTCTCCTACCTCCATTTGCTCTACTTGATATTGAGGCTTTAGCTGATGATCCATCCCAAGAGTTCTCTGATGATGTCATACTTCTATCAGAACTGCTATAACTTGATTGATTGGGCCTCAAATTTGCAGCAAACTTATCATCCAAATAAGCCTCATTTTCTATACTGCTTTGATGAAAAGCATCAGAATGGTTGTCTCTATTTATAATCTGGTTTCCTACTGCAGATCTCTGGAGCAATTGATTAATGTCAAAGCTAGCGATCCTTGATGAAGGAACAAATTTGTTGGAAGATGCAGTTGAAGGTCGACGGTGATCATCTGGAAGGCCTACAGAATTTTCATCATCAAGAACGGAACCTCTGGCAGAACCCTGGTCTTGGCCATGCCAAGATGAATTATCAACTTCACTAGTATTTGAACCAGCACCGGGATTGAGATGTTGATCCCCGTTATCCAGGAGATTTTCTGCAGTTGTGACCATACCAACACTCGGGAAGTAATGTGCCAACGGTGGAGCAACAAATCCATGTGGAAATGCCATATTTGTACCCCAAAGAGACTCAATCATGGGAATATTAGTGGGCACCATTCCTGCTAAATTCCTCTGACCATATCCCATTAAAAACAAGTTCAGTGGAAGATGACTTGAAGATAAGCTTGCTGGCAATTGAACTTGGTCATTGAAATCATATGCTTGAGGATATGCCAATTTGTTCATAAAGACTTGCTGACCCTGAGGCATTCTCTGTGCTCCTGAAACAGAGGTGAATTCTTCAGCCTCAACCCCTAATCGAGAATCTTCCTCTTGGTAACTGTCAGAGGCACTCATCGAAGCAGCAAGAGTAGAACCATTGGTCTGCAGATATGGTGCATCTGCTTTGACTGTACCAGTTTCCATAATCTTCTTCCGGTGACAATCCAATCTTGCAGAATTTGATTGGTTTTTTCCAGCTTCTGGCACTGTATTGCACCTCCCAAGTGAAGAAGCTTCATCATAGGAGTCAGAAAGTTCAGGACTAGATTGTGTTCTTGCAAAAAGACACCTTCCCTGGATATCTCTCACCAAATCATCAGCTCTTGAACGTCTTTGATGTCTGTCTGGGTAGTAATCTTGTTTGGAAATTCTGTCTCCTCTGGGATGATCCATCCTTGAACTATACAGATTTTCATGGTTCTTCTGCCGAGCTTGAGAAAGAGAGGTATGGGTAGATCTAACCATCCTCTCAGAAGGAAGATTCACATGTGATCCATGGGTTGCTTCAGCTTGAGATACATGACCACAAGAAATCTCAGCTTTCCTGCTGCCTGAACTGCTCAGCAGCTTTTCAGAAACATACAACTTTTCTGTGTTGTACAGCCTTGAGAGACTCGGGTCATTCCTTGTGGCATCTGACCTATAGCCACTTCTATGTCTGTCCCATGTGTTTGTAAAGAACTCGTCAATTTCAGAAAGCAGGCGATCCTTAGGGCAGTCAAGTAACTGTGCAAGTTTTTTGGTACCAAATGCAAAAGCACTCCGGATTCTGAAAAAGTTGCCTGAAATAATAAGATAAAATAATATAAACAATAATACATAACAAGTACAAAATGTAAATTACATAAAAGTGCTTCCCTCCAGGCTAATATAACCTGCTTTGATTTGGAAAACACAGGAGTGTACCTCGATTGACACTACGGCCAAGGTTGTTGTTCAATCGCAAAGGGTCAATAACATTGAAATGTTTTGAAAGGAATGTTTGTCCTTGATTCTCCTGACCATTAGGGAAAATTGTATATGCAGAAGTACGAGTGTCAAGAAACCTCTTATATAATAGAAAATCTCCATTATCCTTCCTTGGAGGTTCGGCTGCAAAGTATTTTTAATTATAGAGAAAGCAAAAGAAAAGAATTCAGAAGATGAGACTTGGTGAAACTGAACCATTTAGACCATTAAAACTGAAAGAACTCTCCTGCCACCCAAATACCTGTCATATCTGGAAGTGAACTAAGAGGAACAGGACCCCACAAGCTTATGCAGAAGTTATCCCAGTCAAATTTACTAAAAAATTCTAGGAAACGGTAAAGGACCTGGGGATGCATTAAAAGTCAGATAAGAGTGTAGATACAAAAACACGAAAGGGATAAGAAATTAGAAAACCCAAGCTTACCTCAAGTGGCCCAACAAACTTTTTGTTGTATACATGAAAAATGTACAGAACCAATATTTCCAGAGCATAAGTGGAAATGAGTCCATGATGAGCACCAAGTATGCGGCTCTCATAGTAACACCACGCCTTTATTAATATGATGCTTCGTTTAAACAAGTGTTCTTGGTTTATCAGATTGTCAACCTGCAGGAGTAAGCAATGATCTTCAGTAACTAAAATATAAGTAAATATGACATCTACCTGCATATGTTTCAGGAGAGTGCATTGTGATTGAGACTATTCACCTCTTCTAAAAAACAAAGGGTGCATAGTCCACCAAGCTGGTCAAATGATATGTCAACAACTATATTCTCAACAAGACACTTTACTATCTTCACCTGCAGGTAATCAAAGGAAAATATACTTGCTATAAGTAGAAGATCAATAACAAAAGGTGCACACTAGAATGAATATAATCCAGAGCAATTCTTAGCATAACCAAATAGTTGGATCTAGTAATCTAAAAGTACATATCAACCACTCGAGTACATTGAATGCAGCCTACAAATGAAATGAAAGATTACTATGCAGAAAAAAGAAAAAAAAAACAGAATAAATTTGGGAGAAAATTGAGTAAAAAAAATACTCAATTTGTACATGGGTTGCATTACTAAGAATATGCAAGATATGTTTTGAAAAATATTTATCAGGTAAATATAATGGTTCTGATCATATAGAGCATAAATGAAATCTTCAATTTGCAGGATGCGGTCTATCAAGTGCTTGAAAATACAGGTGGGAGCAAAATTCAATCCTTAAGACCAGATACAAATGGGAGAATCTATTGTGTTAATAAAGGAAGTGGAAAACTGAATAAGTACATACTTCAGCCTGAATATACTGAACCTCCTTAACACGAAACTCAGCATTTTCATTTTTCTCCTCCTTCTCCAATATATCACGAACATGGTGAGCCCAAGAGTCCTTCATATTTTGGTTTTTTCTAAATGCCGTTAAGTCAATATCCCCATCAGGCAGATAGGTCTTCAATGGAACAGAACCAAAAGTAAACACCTACATTTAGGATAGTGTAAATGTAAGAGCTAATGAGGATGAATAAGAAGCAGTCTTCCATAGATATAGAAAAAGCATGACTAGGAATTGATTCTACATGATATAATGCATATCCCATGAGCTTCAATAGTTTACTGCATTTTCAATGCAGACCACATTCAGTCAAGGACAAGAACCAAACGTGTTATTGTGTAAATGTTCCAAAATCACGAAGCTTACTTCTGTAATTTCCACAACTTTCACTTTGGACAACAGAACACAAGAATCACAAGGGAGCCAGTACTACAAACATAGTGCAGTTCATATCTGATTGGAAAGGGCTCTGTTAAAAAGCAGATAAACGAAGGATCTCATTTAAATTATTAGTACCTCCCCAGCTACAGGATGTTAATCAATGCTGGAAACCCACTTTCTATAACTCATACAGGAAGCGTTCAGAAGTGTCATGTAAAGCTATATTCACTACAATTTATCACCAGTCACCACTATTTAGGAAAATCAATTTGCACCATGGCCACTGGCAGTGACAGTAAATTAAGTATTTAAGATTCTACAACCAAAATCCAATGAATATTAATAGGTACTACTTGAACAACTGGGCTTTGTGACTCACCTGGCAAGGAAAGCATTTCATGATGAGGCGCTGCACATAATCCGCGACGGCATTCCTACGCTCCTCAGAGGATGGGTTGGGTTGGATGCAAGCAATGAGCTCTGCCGTCCTCTCTTCTGCCTTTGACCATCGCTCCCAGTCAAGTTCCTGTCCAACAGAGGCGTCCTCACCAGGCAACAACCCATTAGGCAAGAATATCGTCGGTGGCTGCACACGTCCCTCGTGCTTACCCATATAGGCTACACCACAAACTTGATCAGGACAGGCCTATTGACACTTCCATCCCCTTCAATGCCTTCGGGAAGGCATTCAACTACAATCCAAGTGACGGGCTTTATTTCTCAAAGCAACTAGCTTCAGGCCATTCCATTGCCAAGAGCAGAGAGCAGCAGAAACTTGTACATACAAACAGGATACTTCTCTTAACAAGAAAATATACGAGCGACGTAAGCAGCAACTCTCCCCAAGAATAAAAAAAGGGAACTTCGGAGCCAAATCGCCGGCTGGAGAACACAACGAAACCGGTTGACAACGGGGGCGTTAAAAAGAAGTGAGACTGGTTACCGCATCGGAGGATGTGAATGGGAAAACATCATCTGTGTTGATTGATTGAAAATCTCCGAGAGAAAAACCTACAGTGGGGTCTAACCCGGGCAGCCTACGTGAAAGCCTGAAGCAAGTTATAAAAAAAATCCCTAATGATCCTTACAACGCCACAGAGAGGTGACGATAAAGACCGGCGAATCTTAAAAGATGGTAGGGAATGCAACGCGTGGAGATAGAAGCATTCTCGTTCAGAAAATACGCAACCAGGTTAGAAGTGGAAGTTCCATACATGGAGGGATTAATACAGCGGATTGTGCTGTGTTCAGTGTGGATTAAGGAAGGGGAGTGAAGATGGCCTAAAACCTCACATGGAAGAAGGAATGGAGGGACTAACCTTTTGACGTTTTGCTGAAACTTGAGGGTTTTCTTCTTCTTCCTCTCTTTCCTATTTTTCTTGGATTTTTTTTTACCTAATTCTTCTTGAAATGGAAGCTCGGTGAGGGAAAGGATCGGATCAGTGCATTTATATTATTTAGTTATAAAAAATAAAACTAAAAAAAGTATATAAATTTTTTTAAAAAATAACAAAAATTAAATAATTGAAAAATATTCTACTAAATTAAGAGCAATATTACATCTGCATTCTGATTTGAGGGAAGCATTATAAATGGGGTAGGCATGTTGCACCAGATACTGGCTTCCCTCCCGTTGAACCCTACCCAGTCCCATGTACCAATCGCCTTAAGAAGACACGTGTCACTCCGTCTCCGTGTCTCTGTATAATCTCTCTCGTTGAATATGATTCCATTCTCCGTCAAGTCTCATCCTCTTCTCCCGTGCCGTCTATCTGGTCTTCAGACTTGAGCATCCAGAGCGTGCTCTTCCCAGGTTCCATATAGCCGGTCCTGCATGGAGTTCCCCTCAGGAGATCAGCGTGGCGCGAAGCACGCAGCGGCTCCGACATCGGAGCAAGACCTCTCCTTCGCCGAGATTCTCCTCGAACTCAGAGGGCTGTTTCTCGAGTGCGAGTCCAGAAGTCGCCGCCGCCGTTGCTCCACCTTGAACCTGAGATGGTTTCCGAAGCGGAAGAGGAGCAAGGTAACGTCGAAGCCTCCAATTGCCGCCGCTACTGCTGGCACCTCCAGCCCCGACACTCCCCTCATCGTAACCTACTCCGGCGGCAGCTCCGACCCTAAATCCGGAGCAGAAAACACGGCCTGCAAGAAGATGTCCTTTAAGAAGGTACCCTCCCTCTACTTCGCTTGGGCGTGTGCTACTTCTAGCTAGGTGGAACGAGTCGGGCAACTCCCTTACTGTAATTTGACCGGTCCTTTCTCCGGTTTTGACCCCAGGCGACGGCGGAGCTGCGGCTGGCGGTGGCCGAGGCACAGAGGGAGAAAGAATGCCTTCAAGGGGTCAGTCAGATCTCGGTCTCTGCATTCTATGATTGCTTAGTGTCCTCCATGGAAATACCTCCTCCAGTTCCCATGTAAAATACATATATGTCTACAAGACAATCACTGAATGAGTTACCACGAGATGAATTATCATGGCCGCAATTCCTTTTATTGAATATTCTAACAGGAAATTGAGAGGCTTAGGCGGAAGATGAAACGGACGAAGGCTCTCAACATTGCGTTAAAAGGGAAGCATATGGTGCAGTTCTTTATGGATCTTTTTATATTTATTTTTAATATTTTAATTATTATTATTATTATATGTATGTGTATTGAAATGGGCACTGTCCTGTACTGGTTTCATATTTTTAGGATTTTTCTTGCAGGCATTAATTATAGGCCGAGAGAGCGAGAAGAAGGCCCAGCTGCAGAAGGTCAACACATGCATGACCCTCGGAGGTCTCTCTTCCCCCTCTTCTGGCGCTCTCTTCGATGCACTCGATGTCTCCGAGATCTTGGCTCCTGATCCGACGACAACAATCGGAGCGGGGGACAGAGCGAGGGCATTGCAGCCCGGTGTTGCGCTGCTGAATCTGAGCCTAGGGCAGCCTCCTTTGCCGGATCTGAACCTGCAGCCGCCGGAGGAGAACTGCGTCGCGAGTAACTCTCGGCCGCTTGAGCGAGTGGTCCTGGACGGCAGTTTATTCAGCAGAGCCACCGCTGCCGCCGCGGCGAGGCAGCGGCGATATTTGATCAACAAGGCCAAGCTCCGGCGGTAGGTCGATTGAATTATTTGGCGCCATACTACTTACTAGCAATCTCCATTTTCTTCTCTCTTCGGTGCAAACGATGTCAGTATATTATGGAAGAATTGAGAATCAAATCCAAGCATCTTTCTTCACCGCAGTGTCAGCCACATTGCGCTCGACAGTGAAAGATCTCATTTCATCCTTCCCATCCATTCTTTCACCGCATTAATCAGATTCTTTAGGACGTTGAAAATGTGAATCAAGAATCTATTGGATGAGACTTTAACTTTGTGCGAAATTGTGATTCCCGCTCTTATCTCCTCAGTGTATAGAACATAGGAGGTTTTTGAAATTGACAGCGATCTGCCCAAAGATTGTGAGCGATCATATATTTCATTGATGCTCTAATGAAGCCTGGCGAGTCATCGGAATGGGATCACTTTGCTTTAAGAAAATTCAAGAGTTCCAAACCCATAAACTCTGCCTGGGACGACTTTGAATGGTATTGCGGGCCTTATCTTTCTGAATCTGACTTATTTGCAAAACAAATTTGAACTTCAAACATGAAAGGCTTTGGAAGGCTACCACTGAGTTTCTCCTTTACAAAAAAAAGTTGGCTTCATTCAAATATCTCGTACTTCTTTTTTTAAGATTAATAATGGCTCTCAATAATTCAATTAAGACAGTCATAACCAAAAGATGGTAGTCAACAGTTTTCAGGCAATCATTCTTCCAGGTCTTTCTTCCCCAAACCCACACCCATTAATTTAAGACCGAGGAGAATCCGACAATTGGACGACCCACGAGATTAGATTTCGATACGTCCCTGTGAGATTTGATTAGCGCTACTTCCCCTAACTCCTCAGTAAAGTCTTCGATCGATCCCCGTGGTCAGACCGACCCGTTCCCCCCACCATCCCTCCCACTCCAAGCTCCCATTTCTAATTCTCACAATTGATCGCACCATCCCTTGCTGCTTCACTCGTATAACTAACCCACCTTTTGCAATCACTTTTCTCCCCTCCTCTCTTTGTTGAATACAGGTGAGGTGCCATGTTTATTTGGTTTTCTTTTGCCTTGTTCCGTTTCTGGGATTTTATTGAATTCCGTGAAGGCTCCCTTCTGTGGTTTTGACCTGATGGAATTTTCTCTGGGCAGTTTTTGTTGAAGATTTTGGGTTGGAAATGGGAGGAGTTTGCCCGGGAGGGACGACAGTGCTGATGGGAGAGAGGGATGCGGCTTCTAGGCCTGTGAGGAGCTTCCATAATCCTTCAAGAGATGATTCTCCAGCTTCAAAGATGATAGAGAATGATTACAGGGAGACCCCGCAAAGATTTGATTCCCAAGAGGAAGAGCTCCGGCACCTGTCATTCTCGCGGGAACTGAAGCCCTCGAATCCATCCACCCCGACCAGGAGAGGGTCAGGCAAGGTACTGATGTCTATTCTGGTTCTGGTGATACACATAATTAGATGGATCGAAGTGGCTACGACAAGGGATTTCAAGGAATATAATTTTGGGGTCATGAGGTAAGAGCTGTTGTTGACGGTGAATTTTGGCCAGCGACCAATCAGAAGTGAGAACTTGAACAGTCAAAATTATGATCAGACTTTTTATTTTAGGACTTGTGATATAAACTCAAGTTGCTCATAAAAGATGGAGAAATATCATCAACAGAACTGCTCAATCTCCCAGTTGCTGCTCTACATTGAAGTGATGGTGTTAGTCAAGTGCATTAGGATTTTGACACCCTTTTCTGATAATGGATTTAGACAAATATTTTCCAAAATTTATTTTTTGTTCATTTTTCTACATGCCATCAGATCTTATTCGTCACATTTTTCCAGATTTCTCGGAAGGGCTCATTTCTTGGAAGAGCTGGAACAGTGAGTTTAGACATGGCAGTGGATGTTCTAGATACACTTGGAAGCAGCGTCGCTAATCTAAATGCAAGTGGAGGGTTTGTTTCGGGGATAACTTCAAGGGGTAGCAAAATCTCAATTCTGGCCTTCGAGGTTGCAAATACTATAGGCAAAGGTGCGAACTTGTTGCAGTCTCTATCCGAGGAAAGCATCCAATTCCTGAAGAAGGATATCTTACAATCTGAAGGAGTTCGGCTGTTAGTCTCTACGGATGTGAAAGAGCTACTAAGTATCGCTGCTTCAGACAAAAGGTTTGCGAGTGCAGCTGCCATCTGCTAGTCTTAATTTTGTACTTAGTTCTAAGTTCCTGCTCCATGTTTGCCAAAGGGAGGAGCTAGATATCTTTTCTCGAGAAGTGATCAGGTTCGGTGATCTGTCCCGAGACCCACAATGGCACAACTTGGGTCGATTCCTTACGAGGTATGCAATGAGATTGCTTTGGGAGGCATGTTTTCAAGTTAGTTTATTACTTGGTTTCTTTCTGACAACCAATTGGACTTGGGAATGGTTTATATGTCACAGATTAGATGCGGAAGATTTCGGACAAAAACAACTTAGGTCAGAAGCTGAAGCAACAATGCAAGGACTGTGCACTCTTGCTCAGTATACTTCTGTACGCGTTTAAATGCATGCAATGTATTGAAATTTGATGCATTATCTTGAGGTGCTAACTTGTCAGATTTGCAGGAACTGTACCATGAATTGCATGATTTGGATAGGCTTGAACAGGATTATAAGCAGAAGCTCCAAGAAGCAGATTCTCTAAATCTTCCTGGAAAAGGTCCATAATTAGGGGGCTAAAGGAAATTTATTATCTTTGACACCGGATATTTGAAAATCATGATCACGGAAACTTCTTTAATTGCAGGAGAGGGCCTACCTATGTTGCTAAGTGAAGTGAAGCATCAAAAAAAGCTCATAAGGAACTTGAAGAAGAAATCCCTCTGGTCTAAGACGTTGGAGGAGGTAAGTTTGAAAGGGGCCGGCGTGTGTATATATATATATATTATTCAATAAAACTAGAACTGTTAATACACCCAACAAAAACATTTTATGGTACCTTCTATATTGCACGGCTGCAGGTGATCGAGAAACTTGTAGATATTGTTACCTACATACGCCAAGAAATCTCATACAATTTTGGAAACAATGGTACTCTCTGAATGAAGATTGTTATTGCAGCTAATCTGCATTTACAATAGTCTGGGAAAATCTTATCATCCTCTGTCTGATCCAAATTGGTGTGCTGTTGAAGAATGCATGTTTGAACTTAACACTTTACGGCGCTTTTCTCGTTATTAAATAGGATGTTCTTGTGTTTCAGGTACCATATATGTATGCAAGAACTCCAAGGAACGAAGTCACAGTCCTGGAAGGTTAGGTGCAATGGGTCTTGCACTACACTATGCCAATGTTATCAACCTAATAGATACAATTGTAAGCTGTGCAACAACATTATTGGAGAATAAATTGGGATTTTGCATGGTCATGTGTACAAGTGTTTGAAGTGTACTAACTCTGTTATTCAGGCTTCTCGGCCTGCCTACCTTCCTCCCAATTCTAGGGAGACTTTATACCATAGGCTGCCCCCAAATATTAAGAATGTTCTCCGTGGTTCTTTACAAACCAAAGTTTCCAGGGAAGAGGTAAGCCTGTCTTTGGAGAACAGTTCCAATATTCATTATATAGAGGTTAGGTTATATAAGCTTCTTCTTCTATTCAATGATTTATTACAAGGGAATGATGAGATTTCTTTCTTTACGTGGGCAAAATATTGTTATGACCCAAATCCTTGTTCCACTGTCATTCCTATCATATGATTCAACATACATCTCTGGGAATGGATTCAGGTTACAGTTCCTAAAGCAAAGGCTGAGATGGAGAAGATCCTTGAATGGCTCGTTCCAGTTGCAGCGAACACAATCAAGTACATTGACACTCAATTTAGACTCCTTGTATATTCAATTTAGACTAGATTATATAGCTTATGCCCCTTTTCGTTCGTGACTGAGTGCAGAGTTCATCAGGGTTTTGGGTGGGTTGGAGAATGGGCCAACACAAGGTATGCCCCTGAATCTCTTCTCGCCAATTTGATGCAAGAGATTGCCTAGTTTTTGAACATTGCCTCTCAACAAATGTATGATCTCTTGACCTGGCAGTAACGAGTTCGGGAAGACCAAGCCTATGAGCACTAACCTGATTCGCCTCCAGACGCTCTACCATGCTGATAAACAAAAAACCGACCGATATATCCTCGAGCTTGTGACGTGGCTCCACCGACTCTTCAACCTAGTAAGATATCGAGATGATGCTGCAATCAAGCATTTACCTGTTTATCAGAAGCCAACTAAAGGGAAGCATCCGAATTTCTACTCCAATGCACTGCCTCCCTCGGAGTCCACCGCGAAAGCAAAGAGGTCCGAGCTATCGGAAGAAGAATGCGAGATGCTAAACCGAGCTTGCCGAAGGAAACTGGTTCCAGGAATTAGCAAGAGTCAAGAGCTCCGCAGGGACTACAGGACGAGACGGAGCAGCGTATTTGCATTCAGCAGGAGCATGGGAAGTTCCCCAGATCGAGAATTCGGCGTTGGACAGGCCACACCACCGCCACCAAACCCAGAGATCAATATTCTGGATGTCATGGACGGGCTGGATTCGAGTATGGTCTAGACACACTATACCCTCTATCCAATTGCTGAGCCAAATATGGATGAACAGATTACATTATACACTCCTCGCATTAGGGCGTTCTGCTGGAGGAGAGGCTCTGAATTCACAACATATGTATATTGGGCTGATGATGTAAAGACGGAGAGTGCTTACACTTTACACTACACCTGATGGCCCCCAGAAGATCAAATCGGCCTCTGTGGTTTTCCATTTCCTTCATCGTCCCTTGGACCTAAGATTTGTTTGGTTTAAGCTTTCTAGGTGTGCAGACTCTGTACCATCAAGCTTTCTCCTCTTTGTTGCAAAGAAGATCAAATGGGCTAATAAGAGAATCTGAGAACTAAAAAGCAGGAAAAAAATGCTGCGGCTGGAGGCGGCTGCCAGTGTGTCCAGTTTTAAAATGACATTAGGTTATTAGACCGGGGGCGTATGGAGTAGGATGCTGCTATGAAATCTGTCTATCCCACACTGCTGAGGAAAGGAAATGGGGTTTAGTCTGCAGTACTATATAAAGAGGGAGATGGGGGTCGAGTAAGGGTATGATCCTTCAGGCAGTAAGAAGGGGAGATGAGGAGTGGTCTGATCTCGCACAACTATGCGAGATGGGTGTTCCACCCAAAAGCCTGGTTACGACAATCTGGGTGCTCCAATCATCGTACCATCTGATCCCCCGGGCCTCGAATAGACAAAAACATTATTAATTCAGTCGGGAAATCTCGAAAATTTTGTTGCCTCTCGTTCATTTTTTTTTAGGCTTTAAGGGTTCATTTTTCCACTATGTTTCAAGGCAATTGGGGCCTCCTTAATTGCATCAGATTGATCACCCTTCGTCCATATAGATGGTAGAGGGCGTCATCTTAAGGTGGGTATTGTGAAGGCTGGCTTAGTCACAATATTACCGATCCTGCCCGCCCGATCCGGGAATCAAACCCTTTCAACCCGGGTCCGTGATCTAGTATGCGCGTCTCGCCCTTGTTACTCCCCGACAAGGACACGGAGGTGAATTTCCCACTGTGCTCTCACGTGGGAGACAGTGACTTTGTCAGGAAATTTTAAAATCATGGGACAATTTTTTATAATTTATATTGTTTAAAAAATACATATAATATATTATTTTGAAGAGAGTTAATGAAATACATATAATATATTATTATATGAATTTATCAAATAATACGGGTAAACACTGCAATGACTTGTCATATGACCAATAACATAAAAATATTATTGAAATCTTAAATAATGTCCTACTTTGATTCAAATTCATTAAATATTTAATATTTAAAGACCTGGTGCCCACGGTAAAATTAAATCCACCGTCCATTGCTTGACAGATCGACACGTGTCTCGTACCTCGCAATCAAATTCAGAAGTCGTCAGGAAGCGCCGGGCAGTCCCCGCAAGGGTATGCCTGCCATGAATCAATTACTGACATCCTTAATCGACAATGCATTAAATTATATAATTATTAAAAATTTTCAATATTAAAATTAGCAATTATTTTTATTAACTACATACACTTATATTTAAAAATATTTGAAGTTTACTTTTCAACCAAATTTTGGACCGACAACAAATTTGGGCTGCCCCTTGTTCCCAGGGGACCAACTGCGGCATTTCTGTGACCACTACTTTATATAATTTATTAATGAAATTTTTAATTATTATTTTTTGCTATAATAACTAATATATTAATTCAATTTGATTGTCATTATACCTATTGGTAAATATGAATTTTCTTTTAGGTTTTGGTTTTTAGGATTTACATGTTGATTTCTTTCTTATTATATATATATAGTCATACTATTTTATCCATTTATATTTTATCCTCAAACTCACTCACTTATTTTTTAAATAATTTTAACTAAAAATTACTACTTATTAATATTTATATGCGATGATGGATTCTCTCATCCATACACATGATCCTTTTTTTTGCGAACTACGAGGTATCCACGTGGCAGGTACGTCATTGCTGACGTAGGATAATTCATATTCTTAACATCTGGCCGCGTGTCGCCACCTCACTCGATCATCCTCCTCCGTCTGCATCCGTCTGTCTATCTGTCGCCTTTATCAATGACCTCAGGATTCTGTTTTAATGCCATCGCCTTGATTTTGTTGTTTTGCTTCACCCTCCGACGTGCAATAAAATTGGTCTGGTTAATGGATGTTGGATTCTCTATAGCAAGTTTAAAATGCATGGACTGTGGGGCACTCAAAGTTTGAGCATGCTCCATCCAATACCATTCATTTTCTGCAGTTATGGTCGGTGCGATTATGAGTGTGTGTGGACCCCCAGTGTGCACTTGTCCCTCCTGCCTTATCCTACCCTACCCTGCTCGTATTATCCATTCCAATTAAATGAGCAATTTGCATGTCGGCGTCATTGCCGCATGAAATGGATGAGGGGTTTTTGAACAGTTGTGTGCGCTGGCAGGGCAGGAGAGATTCTGTGGAGGTCGACCGTTTGCTGAGTCAGCACAGGTGGGTCTCCCACACCATAGATCCAATTGTGTCAGGGTATGGATAAGAGAGAGAAACCAGTGACAGTTCCTTAACCCAATCCAGGTTAACTCAACCTGACTCACGGGTCAACTAACCGCTTTCTCCTCCATTCTGTGGCGCCCTGTTCGCCTCTCTTTCTATATATTCATTCCATAAGCAAACTTGAGGCAATCCTCTAAGAAAGGAGTAACCTTTGTCTCTCTCACTAAGTCAACACCCAGATCAAGTATGGCTTCAGCTGCTGCTTCTTCCTCTTCTTCTTCTCTTTTCTCCCTTTCCTCCTCTTCGTCCCCTGCCGCGTCCTCCCTCTCCAAGACGGCGCCTCGGGTCAGCTTTCGCCGACGGCCGCTCCGTGTGTCTTCCTCGTGCGTCTCGACGGCGGAGAGGCCGCCTGCGAGGGCCCATATTCTGTCGACGGGCTCGCTGTACGATATCCTCGGGATACAGGCTGGCGCCACGTGCCAGGAGATCAAGGCCGCATACAGGAGGCTCGCGAGGGTTCTTCACCCCGACGCGGCGGCCGCGTCCGGTGATTGCCACGGCACTGACTTCATCAGGCTCCACGAGGCGTACGCCACCCTCTCAGATCCCCAGAAGCGGGCCGACTACGACCGGGCGCTGTTCACCAGCCGGCGGCGGTGCGTGAGCCCGCCTTTCGCGGTGTCGATGTCGGATGACGTACCGACGGGCGGTCTTACGGGGTTCCAATCCTACACGAAGCGAAGGTGGGAGACGGACCAGTGCTGGTAGAAGAAGAAACACTGCTTCTTCCTTCTTTTAGAGGACAGAGCTGGGATGAGTTGAAAAAGAAAAGCTAGTGAGTTAGATTTTTCTATCCACTTTCGTCTGCAGAAGATTCCCAGATATATCTTTTCATCTTAGTGAGGGTATCCTGATTTGATATCAGGTAAAGAGGTGATTAGAGATTCAGTCATAGCATTAGCGGCCATGTTTTTTTGAGGCCAATGGTGATGATGATGATCATCATCCTCATGTCATTGAAGATCAATGTTAGCTGATTGCGTGCAGCATTGATTGCTAGCTAGAACAATTGTAATAGCAGCAAGCAGGCGCTTTTTTTAACGCAGCCTGTGATTTTTCAGTAAAGTGAGGTTGTGATCTCTTATTTATCCATAGATCTGCTGAAGTTGCAGACTTGGCCTGAAGTTTCAGTCGGCTTCTTTTACTTGAACAAATGAAATGGACTGGTTTTCAATGTGTACATGTGAATATGGAAGTTATTTTAGTGAAATTTTATCCATTGGAGTTCAATCTGACAATCCATTTGTTTGGCTCCTGCATTTTGTTATGCCTGTCCTAAAGAGTTGATGGCTGTTTTGACCATAAAATTTCTCATCTCTTATCACAAAAAGAACATATCTGATAGGACTATCCGGAACCCTTATCCATTCAGCAACAGCAATATCCAAGCAGTTGACTGTACTGTTGATGAAGAGGCCGAGGGAGGAGACAAACTGCCCCTATCCTATCCATATCAACTTAATGCCATGAAAGCCCATTGATTGCTTTGAGTGCTGGGCTTGGCTTGACTCTCCTAGGCATCTTTCTTCAACCTCGTATCTTTGGGTAGCTCTTGAACCAGTTATTTCGTTCTAGACGAAGATGAGTTCGTTCTCGCTGGACACATGAACATGCCCAAAAAGCCCATTGGTCCAAATAAGTCCGTCCATGCACAAGCACCATTGGACGACTTCTCCATGCCATTTTCCATCTTCGTCATGCCATGCCATGCCCAGTGTTGAATTTCCTGTGGTAGCTCTCAAATGCAATGTAAAAACAGGGAAAAAGAAAGGAAGATCAACTCAATTAAATTATAAGGAGAACTAACTGTTGGAAGAAAAGAGACGGTCTAAGTAATCATTCCCAACAACAAAGCTTAGTTTTTGTTCTATAAAAATCTTTTCTGAGCTTAGTTTTTGTTCTATAAAGACCTGTTCTAGTTCTAGTTCTGGCTCCGCTTTCCCAGCCGCCTCTTTTCAACTAATTAACAGTTCCTAGCTGTAGAATTGACATCAGATTAATTATATACATAATAATAATAATCAGTCCATCTACCATCTGCCTCCTCTTCTCGGTCTTCTTGCTGTTTCCATCTCAGCTTATACTTTCAGCTTCAATGGCTCACCCCAAATGGACATTATCACTTGCGATCTTCTCCATCGTCTTTGCTCTGTTACTGCATGGTAACTACACATCGATAGCTTCTCTTTTTTATTCACGAATGCCCATCTGCTCAATTTTTTCCAGGAAGGCAGTATTTTGGCAATGTCGGCCATGGATTTGCTGAAGTTGCTGGATTTTAATTCATATATGCATTTGTGCAGGGGCATGGTCAACAACGACCTTCACATTTGTAAACAAGTGTGATTACACAGTCTGGCCGGGAATCCTCTCCAACGCCGGCCAGCCTCCCCTCTCCCCCACCGGCTTCGTCCTCCAGAACGGCGAGTCCAGGGCACTGACGGCGCCGACCTCCTGGGGTGGCCGCTTCTGGGGCAGGACGTACTGCTCCGACGACCCATCCACGGGCAAGTTCTCCTGCCTCACCGGCGACTGCGGCTCCGGGAAGCTCGAGTGCTCCGGAAACGGCGCTACCCCGCCAGCGACCCTAGCAGAGTTTACCCTCAACGGAGCCGGTGGCCTCGATTTCTTCGACGTCAGCCTAGTAGACGGCTACAACCTCCCCATGCAGGTGGTCCCCCAGGGAGGGTCCGGCAAGAACTGCGCCAGCACTGGCTGCCCGGCGGACCTCAACACCGCTTGCCCGAAGGAGCTCCGGGTTTTGCCGGCGTCGACGGGTGGCTCCGGCTCCGAGGGAATCGCGTGCATGAGCGCGTGCGAGGCATTCCAGCAGCCGCAGTACTGCTGCAGCGGAGCGTACAACACACCGAAGACATGCAGTCCATCGTCTTACTCTGAGTTGTTCAAGAGCGCGTGCCCACGCGCCTACAGCTACGCCTACGACGACAGCACCAGCACCTTCACATGCTCCGGTGCCGACTACACCATCACGTTCTGCCCGTCCCCCAACACCAGGTCAGAATTTACCGAAATCTCCCCTCCGCCCTCCCTCTCAACCTAAACTGGAGAGGGTATTTCCGTAATCGCGTATTTTATCCGGGCCCACACACGTGAACGTCCTTTAATTATGACCGCTCATCATAGCGCGTGTCCAAAACCATTCTCGGGCATGGTCCCTTGCGATTGCACTAAGCTCGGATATTAATTATTAGACCGTACAAACAATTTTGTCACTTTTTTATAATAGTACAAACTGCTTTCAACACCCTGCAGCCAGAAATCGTCGTCGTCGGACCAAACTCCGGCAACTGGATTGGCGCCGTCCGGGAACAGCACTATGGTGTACGAGGGGGCGATGGACATCAGCGGCTCATTACGGTCGCCAACAGCCCTATCCCTGGATCCCATTATGGCAGGAGTAGTCGGCACTGCGGTGGCCGTTCACCACCTATGCCGCCACTTTTAGCCCACTTCCCCGCCCAAGTCAGACATCTTTTCTCTTAGATTTTTTTACAGGATTAAAGGAAACGAAATGGGGAAAACGGTAGGGACATTAACCAGCAAGCACACTGAGTGATGAACGGATTGATTAGCTGTCAATCGGGGCCCGCCGGTCGGAGATGGGCCGGCCCGCTGGCGTGGGCATGACTGGTGATCACTGTGGAATATCCAACTGCTACCTGTCCGTTTGTCCCTTGTCCAATTCGTGGTAGTTGCCGACTACAAGTCTCTTTCAGGCAGCGTCCATCATTGTTCAGCTTTCCGACAGTAACATCTGATCAGAATCAAGCAACAGGAGAGGTGCAAATCGCATCTTCTTCTTTCTTTCTTTCTTTCTTCTTCTTAGGGATGTAATTAATTGCTAGTTGAGAAATAAAGTTGAAGAGTGTGTTGGTAGTTCATTTCAGACATGGCATAATGCCACTTGAATGATTATTGCTAGCTGGAGCTGCTGACCAATAATGCATGTCACATGCATGCAGATGCAAGTGTGTCCTCTAAGTCCATTTTTGTTATCAGAAACCTCAATAATTGGAGGATGCTCGACTTGATGTATGCTTCAAGCTAAGAAAGTCAATATGCTTTGATCTTTTTTTCTGGATGTCACAATTTATGTGCATTAGGTAAGGGATGGGATTGAACCCAGTGTGATGCGCCATATAATTGACCTTGAAAGGCTTGGATATGTGGCTCAGATTCACTCCATAGAAGGGCTTCAATATTCAGAGCTCATTTTCTTTTACTTACCATAGCAATATGGCAAGCTCCACCCGACTTCAAATCTTTGATGTTGCTTTGTCCAAAACCAATTGAAGTAGCTGGGCTGGTGGATCAGGTTAAGAGAAGCAGCCTTTTTCCTCTCCTGCCCATCTCCATCTAACTTGAAATGCACCTACCTCGTGGCGGATTGAGGAGTAAAAATATAACAAAAAAAATATAACAAAAAAAATATAACAAAAAAATATAACAAAAAAAATATTGAGGAGTAAAAATATAACAAAAAAAATATTGAGGAGTAAAAATATAACAAAAAAAATATTGAGGAGTAAAAATATAACAAAAAAATATAACAAAAAAAATATAACAAAAAAAATATAACAAAAAAAATATAACAAAAAAAATATAACAAAAAAAATATAACAAAAAAAATATAACAAAAAAAATATAACAAAAAAAATATAACAAAAAAAATATAACAAAAAAAATATAACAAAAAAAATATAACAAAAAAAATATAACAAAAAAAATATAACAAAAAAAATATAACAAAAAAAATATAACAAAAAAAATATAACAAAAAAAATATAACAAAAAAAATATAACAAAAAAAATATAACAAAAAAAATATTGTCAGAAGTGGGATTTGAACCCACGCCCTCTTTCGAGGACCAGAACTTGAGTCTGGCGCCTTAGACCACTCGGCCATCCTGACACTTTTATTAATAATAATTAAAATTCTATATCTATATTAAAGAGTACAGACCTAACCAGGAATCCCATTCCCTTTCTCAGAAAGTTAGTCCATTAAACGGCGACAAATGTGGCCGAATTTCCACAAAGGATAAACACAATAACACACTTAAAGCACGAAGATTCTTTGAAGTTTTAATAACGATCTGGAAAAGCTAAAGAAGACCAATACACAAGTCGATGGTCATTGCGTGTGGAAGGGGATAGATATCACTCTTCGAATTTGGAGGCCTTGTAGATTCTTAAGAGATATATCACGCGCAGAGTGAAATAGAATGTGGAGATTTGGCCTCCATGGAGACAGCTCATGAATGTTATTGGAATTAAAAAGGTATGAAAATGGCAAGGGAATCAGAATCATATGCTATTCATTCTTTTGCCTTGATTTAGTTATTTGCTTAAACTTTGATCTATCTTCAGCTCCAAGAGACTAGACTAGCCCCCTGATGTACTGTACTGTTAGGGCTATCATCCTCATCCGTACACACATATAACTACAGCTACCATTCACGTGCCACCAAATCCAATGGATAAGTTTCACTTTCCTTCTTCCTCGTATGCTACATGTATCAGTCTCATGGTGCTCCTTGTATGCAGAGGTAGAAAGCTACCTTTCTCCTTCAGTTCATCTCTCATTTGAATATCCCTTTTTGGTTCTGTTTAGATGTAAATTGCCTTCCGGGCTTTTATTTTTTTCAGGTGCATCCGGTGCTACCTTCACGCTGATCAACCGGTGCGAGTTCACCGTCTGGCCCGGGGCCCTGGCCAACGCCGGCAGTACCCCGCTCGAGAGCACGGGATTTTCCCTCGAATCAGGCACTTCTCGGGCCCTCCGGTCACCCTCGAGCTGGTCCGGCCGGTTCTGGGGCCGCACCGGCTGCTCGTTCGACCCAGAAACGGGTCAGCTGGTCAGCTGCTTGACCGGAGACTGCCGCTCCGGACAGGTCGAGTGCAACGGCGCCGGGGCGCAGCCCCCAGTCACCCTCGCCGAGTTCACGGTCGGGTCGCCTTCGTCGAGCTCAGGCGCCGGCGCCGGAGCCGCCCTCCCGGACAACGACTACTACGACGTGAGCCTCGTTGACGGGTACAACCTCCCGGTGCTGGTGGAGACGAGCGGCGGCTCGGGACTGTGCCTCTCGACGGGCTGTGTGATGGACATGAGTCGGGCCTGCCCGGCGGAGCTACGGGATAGCTCCGGCGAGGCATGCAGGAGCGCATGCGAGGCGTTCGGCAGCCCAGAGTACTGCTGCGCCGGGGTCTACGCCTCGCCGGACAGCTGTAAGCCGTCTGCGTACTCGGAGATGTTCAAGGTGACTTGCCCGAGATCGTACAGCTACGCCTACGACGATTCAACCAGCATATTTACGTGTTCGGGAGCTGATTACACCATCACATTCTGCCCCAACTTGTCCCAAAGGTCAATAATAACATCAGCATATTTTTATTGCGCAAAAAAACAAACATCAGCAAATTTTTTCAAATATTATGGTAAAAAGTACTAATATCAATAAGTTATGTATTTAAACTTTTAATTAACTTTTGTATTCTTACTATTGACATAAATTACATTAAAAAGTAATTATATTTTATAAATTATATAATATTTGATTTAATTTAAATTATATATGTATTGAAAATAAAACATATTTTAAATTAATAAAATTTTGAATAAAAATTATATATATTTAATTATTTTAAAATAATAAATTTCACACAAACAAATCTTTCATTACGTATAATAATAGAATTTTGCTAATAAATTATATAATTATAGTATTACTAGAATATTAAATTTATATTATATATTTGTATAATATTATTATTTATATATAATTATTTTATTATATAAGTTAGATATAATAAAATATTAAAAAAATATATAAATTTATTTGTAATTACTATACATAATTTAAATTAATTAAATATATATATTATACAGATAAATTAATTAAATCAATATTTTAATAATACTAAAATTATATAATTTATTATCAAAATTATAGTATTATAAATAATAATAATAATAATAATAATAATAATATATGTACTTGTGTAATATATTTAATTTATTATTTTATATTAGTAAAAATATTAATTATATATATTATAATTTTATAAAAATAAAAATATTTATATATATTAAATTTATATTTTAAAAAAATATATAATATAATTTATATTAATAATAAAATTTGTTAAATTACGACCAATTTTTAATTAAAAAGTTAAAAGTATATTTGCTATTGTACAATTATTATAATTTTAATATTTTAAGTATTAATTACAAGTTAAATTCTTAATATAAATAATTTTTTTAGAATTAGACATGTAAAATTATAACTTAACATTAAAAAATACTTGAAAACTTAATATTAACTATTTTATATGCAGCCAAAAACCGGCCGTAGCAAATAATGCATCTTCGGCCGCAGAGGATAGCGGTGGATCTGGAACAAACCCAGCTTACACAACATCGTCCGACAAGCGCCGTCCATGGCTGCCCAATTTTGCCACCGGAGGTGCAGTTCGCAACCTCCCTAGAGATCTCTACTCATCGTTACTATTTATGTTTCTGCATTCCTACTTGGTTCTGGTATGTGTATAGATAATTGTTAGATCTTCCCTCGGCGACACAAAACTACTCTTCTCATGAACTGAGGTTGTATTTGGTCAACAGTTCCGAGGGCTTCAGTAATCGACCAAAGCTGAAAATGGAAGTAGAGAGGAACATTTTGATGCATATATACATCCCAATTATTATTACACACCACGATCACATCCCTAGGTTTTCATTCTCATACTACGTACCCTTTTCGCGTGAAACAAGGCCTTAATTACAAACCCTTATAAACTAATCATACACGGCTTATGCTCTTTCTGGACATACACCAGTAGTCCAGTCCTAGAGGAGGCTGGTTGCAGCCGTCTCCGGAGCGGGAGTTGGAGGGTTGGTGAGGACGTGGACCACCTCCCTCATGGTGGGCCTCCTGCAGCTCTCATCCTCCACGCACCTCATGGCCGTCTTGAACAGGTGGACCACGCTCGGCAACTGGTACCCGCTCAGCCTGGAGTCCACCACGGCCAGGGCCGAGGCAGCGTCCGTGGGCTGGGACAGCTCCGATATGGTCTTCCTCACCCATCTCACTATGTCCACGCCATCCCCAAAATCGCCCACCGGCCTCCTCCCTGCCACCAGCTCCAGCAGCACCACCCCGAAACTGTAGACATCGCTCTTCTCGTCCACCTTCAGGGTGTATGCGTACTCTGCCGATTCCCAAGAATGCCAACCAGTCAGTCCGATGTCACGGCATGCACATTATGAGAATGGACATAAAAGAAACAAAAAAAACAGCAATTACAGAACAAGTTGCATCTAAATATTCCAAAGCCAAAGGAATCAGATTCAAAACAACAGAATAATGCATCATGCAACCATTCAAACTAGATGATACACGAACAGACAACTTTCTCTGCAACCGTGATCTTCCCGCACCCTGTTCAAGTGGGTCATTAGATCCTAGCGGTGCCTTGAGTGAACATACCTGGAGCAATGTATCCGTAAGAGCCAGCAACGGCGGACATGCACTCTGAAGCACCCGAAGCCAGCAAGAACTTGGCTAGTCCAAAATCAGCCACGTGAGCCTCGAAATCTGTGTCCAGAAGTATGTTGTTGGACTTGACATCCCTGTGGATAATGAGGGGCGAGCAGTCATGGTGGAGATAGCACAGCCCTTTGGCCGCCTCTATGGCAATCCGGTACCTGGTCTCCCACTGCAAGTGCCCTCCCTTTGGCCCATGAAGCAGCTCCCCTAGGCTACCATTCGGCATGTACTCATACAAGAGCAAGTTCGTTTCCTTGTTTGATACATAGCCAAGCAACCTGACATGATATATATTGTGGGGTGATTTAGTAAGGCTAAGAGTTACATGAACAAATCTAAGGCAAAAGGCAAACGAAGATCAAAGAAGATAATTCCTTTATACCTGACAATGTTCCTGTGCCTGATTCTGCCCAATGTCTGAATCTCAGCTGAGAAGCCGTGATCACTGCACCCACTTCCCCGCCCGGAAAGCCGCTTTATTGCTACGTCCACTCCGTAAAGCATTGATCCTCTATACACAATCCCTGCCCCACCTTTACCAATGATATTCTCATCCTTCAAGCACTCCAGCACATCCTCAGCCTTGAAATCGAGTCGCTGGAATGTGGTAAGTTTCCAAGTCTTCGAGTTCTCAATCCTCCTCTTCCGGACTATATATGCCGTCAGAACAATCAATAGCAGGGCTGTGACAAGGCTGATCACTGTGATTATAACCTTGGAGGAAGTGAAGGACAAGTGACTATGAGCAGCGCTATCAGATGATAAGCAAGAGCTGTGCCTGGGCAGGCAGAGTTTTGGATTCCCGGCAAAGGAGCTCTCATTGAAGACCAAGAACTGCCCATCTGGTGGCACAGTGCCTCTAAGATCATTGTTGGACAGATCAAGGGTGGTGAGGCTCGCCATCACCCTAATCTCATCCGGAATTTCTCCAGTGAGCCTATTCCACGAAAGATTTAGCGCACTCAGGATCTTTAGATTTGAAAGTCCGTGCGGGATTTCCCCATCGAGGTTGTTCCCACTTAAATCAACCAGCCCCAAGGTTGGACTCTGAGAGATTGAGTCAGGGATCCTGCCGGTAAGCTTGTTACCATTGATACTCACCTTGGAGAGATTCCGAGGACTGAAAAGCTCAGCCGGGATCGGCCCTGATAATCTATTAGACTCCATGGAAAGGGTCTGCAGATTCTTGTAGTTTCCTATTGCCGGCGGGATTTTGCCTGAAACCCAGTTGTTCGAGATTGAGAGGATCCGTAAGTTATCCCCAGACATCTCCCTCGGCAGTTCTCCAGAGAATATGTTGTCACTGAGTTCAATCATGTTCGCCAATGGGAGATTGAAGATGCCTCTGGGGATGGTTCCATTGAGGCAATTCTTGGCGACTCGGACCTTGAGGAGGGACCGGCATTGGCCGAGCTCCTCGGGGATGGGGCCAAAGAAGTTGTTCTCCATCAGTATCAGACTCTGCAACTTCCCTCCCTTGCAGAGGTCCGGGGGGATCAGCCCCGTGAGGTGGTTCGAGGTGACGTCGATCTCTAAAAGCCGCCCGTTCCGGCCAAGGTTCTCCGGAAGCTTCCACGTAAAGTTGTTCTCCCACAGTTGGAGTACCTCGAGCTTGGGGAGGTCGCCGATGAAGTCGGGGATAGGGCCGACCAGGTTGTTCCGGAAGAGGTTCAGAAGGGTCAAGTTCTTTAGGTCGGAGAAGCTGGACGGGATCTCTCCCGTGAGGGAGTTGATGGAAAGGTCGAGGGACATGAGGTTGACGAGGCCGGAGAGCTCCGGAGGGATGACACCCGTGAGCTTGTTGATCTGGAGGAAGAGAGTGTTCAGGTTTTTCATTAGTCCAAGGCTCACCGGTATATCGCCGGAGAGGTTACAGTTCCCCATATCCAGTTTTTCGAGCTGGCTCAGCAACCCGAACTCCGGCGGGATTCCGCCGGTGTAGTTGTTGTAATAGCCCAAATAGAGCTCCCTGAGGTTCTTCAGCCGGCTGAAGCTCGCCGGGACCCTCCCGGAGAGATTGTTACCTAAGGAAGGAAACAATCACAAAGTTTATCTTCATCTATTCAGAAACTCGAACTGTGAAAAATCCAACCGCCTAACTAGAATCTTCAGAACACTCTACATCCCCATACTCCACTGAACTGATGAACAGAATAGACGAAGTGGAAAAGGCTTATAAACAGTTGATTAGGTTAATATTACCTTGTACGCCAAAGTACTCGAGGCTCTCAATCTCCGTGAAGGCATCAGGGATTTCACCGGAGAAGTAGTTACCGCCTAGAGAGAGCTTCCTCAGCTTCCTCAGACCCCCGAGCTCCGCGGGAAGCAACCCCGTGAAGTTGTTGTTATAGACGTCGAAGCACTCGAGCTCCGTCATCCCCGTCAGGATCTCCCCGGGGAAGCTTCCGTTGAGGAGGCCGTTGTTGGAGATGTTGAGGTAGCGAAGGGAGGTGAGCTTCGCCATCTCCAGGGGGATATTCCCGGTGAGGTTGTCGGCGACGAGCGTCAGGTTGACGAGGCGGTCGAGGAGGCCGATCTCCGGAGGGATGTATCCGAACAGGGGGACGAAAGCCACGCAGAGGGAGACGACGCGGGAGTCGCCGTCGCAGGAGACGCCGGAGAAGCTGCAGTGGGCAGCGGCGGCGGGGACAAAGACGGAAGAAGAGTTCGGGGCGACCCAGTCGTGGAGGCCGGAGCCGGCAGGGCCTATGAACGCGGCCTTGAGCTTGAGGAGGATGTCGAGGTCGCTGTAGGATGACGAACTGCAGGCCGTGGAGAGGAGAAGGAACATGAGCGCGGAGAAGAGGAAGCAGCGTAGGCCCGCCAGAGCCATCTTAACGGCCGAGGAGGACGACGGTGGCGGTGGTGGAACTCTGTAATTATCTCAGCCCAGAGGAGGGAGGCGTTGGAGAGCAAAGCAGCTACGATGCTATTATAGCAGAAGAAGAGATAGAATCAGAAACTCTTCCCCACGTATGAAACTCCAAATCAATAAACAATTTCAGCAGGAAAGCTGACAAAAAGTGAAGGTCAATAACTTGGCATTTATATTAATATATAATATAAACTGAAATATATATATCAGTGGAGCCATGGCATGGCCATCGTCCATTGAGCATATCCATCTCCATCTCCATCTCCATCCAGGGAATGGGGGAATCAAACATATGAAGGTGGCCTTGGAAGCTTGAACAATATACCTAACATGGCATTATATTTTAAGTCAGAGATCAATAGTAATTAATTAATGGCTCCTTTTTTATTGGTAGGAAGAGAAGACGCCGTGGAATATTACTTCCGACGCAGGGACGGACGGTAGTCTTCGACGGCGCAAATGGGGCGGCCGCAATTATAACGTTGCAGACGCAGTGGCCCCTTTTTTGCGCCCGGCCAAATGTGTGTTGCAGTGTCCGTGACCAGGGGCGATGGGAGGGAGGGATGAGCTGAGAGAGGCTCCTCTTCCAGCAACCAGACCAGGTCGTGGAAGGACAGAAGAGCAGCAGGGGGGGCAGACAAAGGCGTCAGGTGTCGTTTAGCCAAACAGACACCCATCTTCTTTTTAAGTCCTCTCTTCTGGCTCGTGTTTGGCCGTGACCTGAAAGTCCACTCCCCCTTTTGTTTTCTTCCCTTCTTTTTTTCTACCCTTGCCAGTGACTGTGTGTGTGGCCCTCTGTCTCCGGTGTACTAGAGTGTGTAGTCTCTGTGCCCTGACTGTAGTGTAGTGTACCCTCACTGGTCAGTAATCACGACCCTTCTCGGTCCCGCCCCCCACCACGTCGGGCCCCGCTGCCTCCCTCGCTCTAGCTAGGCTTTTGCCTTCCCATACTGATCTCCCCGTACTTGGGATTCCATCCGATCTTCATGTCAGCTATGCAATTATTTGTTTAATCAAATTTCCACAAAGGTTTTCCTTTTTTTTTCCAAATAAATTAACATTTACGTAGGGACTGTGGGGGTGGATATTGGTCCGCCATGGCCCATTGACTTCCGTTCCATTTCCACCTCCCTCCACTTATTCGTTTCCCTAATGATTCCTCCCTTTCCCGGAGAATTAGATTTGGTTTGTCCATCCCGCATACACTTTGTACCCACAGACGACCTGCGACCATACTCTACTCTACACTTGTTTTATGCAATGCCAAAGCTCACTCTGGTATAGCTTTTCGAGTTTTCAAAGATGCAATGAATCCCAGTTTATCTATATGTTGTATAGTAAGTTATACGAGTTGTTCTATTCCGTATATTGCACGGATGAGATCACGAGCTGGTATGAGATGCTTGGGCTGCCCGGGAATGATTTGAATTGAAGCGCACACAGGTTTGCCCTTTACTAGACAAGCGATTTCAATGTCCCTATATGAATGGATGGAGACCTTGATGTAGATGGCTACAGGCAGGCATATATTAAGTTGAATTATTATGTGCATTTTATAAAGGGGTTGTGGGGACAGCAGCATTTTGGATTGGAATAGGAAGCAAAAGGCGAAAGGCATCAAATTCCCTCTCTGCACATCATTATTGTCTATAGTTTCAGCGCCAAGGCAAATCAAATCCACTGACCCACTTAAGAGAACAGATTCAGATTCTAATTCCAGCCCTCCATCCATCATAGACCAAGCAAGTGAGGGGTACTTTATGGAATAACGGTGCACTGCAACACAACACACAGGAAGGTCAACTGTGTAGAATGCAATATTCTCTAGGGTGGAGAGGTAGTTATCATCTTGCTAATGGTATGAGTTGATTATGATATAACTTGTAGTCTTGTATGCTTGTGTTGCCCCTGCAAAATCATCTCAGTTTGTTGATAGACTGTCTAGTTGTAGTGCTAATGGCCATCATGTGAAAAAATTGAGAGATTCTCTGAGAGAGGGGGTTCACCTTTTTGACCAAATGAATGGATTTTCAGCTTGTTTACATTCTAATTCTTCCTATTTCTGAATCATCTATTCATCCATCTATTCATCCATCGGGGAAGATGATTGGACTGTGTTTTTATACCTTGGGCATTACAAGAGAGAGAGAGTCCACACAGTAGCCAGTTTTGTTCAAGGGAAGTGGGTAAGTTGATGTGATGGTGACAGAAAAACAGCGATGCAGAATGGGGCTAATCTGATGGAGTAAGCCTATGAGAAGGTCCCGAGCATGAGTAGTGTGGCCAGCGACAGTCAAGGCACAGATTCCAATTGACAGATGGGTGTCCACCTCATGTCCTCTCCTCAGTCATCGAGACCATGAACTAGTGCCACCTATGGCCAGATTGAGGCGCCCTCACTATGCAAATCGACACTTTCATGTGTTTCCATTAATATTATCGTCGCATGCACAATTATACACATGGGATATGTCTAGAGAATCCATGAAAACAAATACTCAATGCAGTGGTCAAGCAGAGAAACATCAGAAGGAAACAGCTTTCATGTCCATGGATGACACAAAGAATGCCAATGAGATCCTCGCTAAAGAAAATGTCTACAAATAAACAGGATGATTTCTGAGATTCGAGTACAACATATCATAGCCCTACAAACACAGCTAACTGATTGTTTTTATCAACAGAAGCAACAATCAACCTGGGGAACATGATGACTAAGATGACGTTTCCCACTGAAGCTCGACCTGAATCTGTCCGTTGTTGGAGTCAATAAGGTTGTACTTGCTGTTGATTCTCTTGTTGCTCACAACATCAGACAAATATATATCCACGTACCCGAGAGATTCCTGGCAGCATTAGAGTGAATGAGAGTGATTGGAAATTGAAAAGAAGACAAATCTTCCCCATATATGTGACTTTCTATCACTAGAAAGGAGACAAGCTACGGGATCCACGTGAAAAACCAGGATCAAAGGGGCAGCCTTCTCATTCTATTTTGCTAAAAAAGCACTTCAATTTTGAAGTATCAGCAACTTGTCAATCTGTTTTCTACATTCTCAAGGAACAGGGAATGCAACAACAACTATTTCCCCCAATTTTCTATCCGGAAGAGCAGTAAACTAGACAATTCTATCATGATCCACAGCTTTATAGCAAAACTGATTAATGTAGAGAAAGTTCTATCCAACTATTTTACCTTTTAAAAAAAACTATTTTGGCTCAGAAGAATGCACAACATATAAAGGAAAACAGTAGTGTTGAAGCAATCTAAAAACTTGCTTACTGGTCTAGTATAATTATTAGAAAATGGGAAGATTGGCTTTCCGGACATAAAAATGCACACCTTGGGGTGTAGCAGACCGAGCCTTGAGGAGCTGCTGATCACTTCCAAGTGAATTCGGTCATTAGTTGGAGGCTCCTCAAGTATAAACCGGAAATCCTCTCCCCATCTCGGCCTTCGATTCTTCTTTACAGTCTATGCATGAACAGGCAAAGAAATAATCAGATGACAGAAGTAGGGATTGGAACCTTGAACATCCGGACAACTGCTGGTAAGAGAGTGATGTGGAGGATATTTTTAAGAATGAAATGGACATTGCTTGGATACAATAAAATCATAGTAAGGATATGAAAAAGCTAAAACTCTAAATTTATCATATCTCGTGTACCTTAGTCCTTTTCTCCTCTCCTCGAAAGAGCAAACGGACATAAGGATTTGTGTGGTGCTTTCCTTCAACATCCTGTGCTTCATGCACGATAACTACAAGCATACCTCCACCCGCGGGCGTTCCTTCAGGTACCTTTTCAACCGGATTCGTATCATCTTCAGCAACCTTGGGAATCTCATCTGTTTTGAAAGGTTTATAAACAAGTTGCACCACTAGCTCCCCTCGATGCTTTTCATTTTGAACATCATTTGGATCCATATTCTTGAGAAGATTCACAGTCAACTCCTTTGGTTCTTCTGGTGTAAGATCCTTCAGTGGAATGACATTCATGCCCATCCTCTCATGTTTACCAACCTGGGACAGGAGTAAAAGGTCGATTTAGATCACAGTATGAACATATTCAATCCTGGTTTCCCAGAAGAGTCATACTTTTCTATATCTAGCACCAAGAATTCCATCAGTTTCCTCTCAGATCCTTTTAAAGTGCAATCACTTGTTTGTGCTTATGCAGAGAACACTCAAGCCAAGAATCATAGGATCCATTGCTCAAGCAAGGAAAGGGGAGAATGAAAAAATATGCAATGTCAGATGGAATTAGGGTGGTTTCATTTCCTTCAAGTCAAATAAGCATCCAAATACAGAGAAAATAAACAGAAAAAGATACCTTCTCCCAGTCATAGACGACAAGTTCTAAAGCCTGAGATTCAGGGTCCTTAACAACCAAATTGAACGGTTCGTTCCACTCAGGGTTCAGATTACTGTGTTTCACACTGGTTTTCTTGGCAGATAAATTATCTTCGGTAAGCTTCAGCTTCACATAAGGGTCGGATTTTCCCAAAAAGTCTTTCCTCCTGAGTTTCGTAGCTCTCAAGACCTTCACGGTGATAATCCCAACAGGTTTCTTGTTAAGCCTGCATGTTGATCAAATTTATCAAAGCTCAATGAAAAGCTTTTCACAGGATTAAACTGGAAGAAAGCTAGAAGCAGACCACTTACATAGAAGGGTCCATAATGGGTACTTCTAGGTACTTGGGCCACAGATACATGTTTGCCACTTGATCCTTGATTAATTCCTGGATGATAGGAAAAAAAAAGATACAGCGGCCATACAAATATTTTTTTGTTCTGTTTTAATTTGGAAGGGTCAGTATGGGATTCTATTTTCCAAATCTAAGTCCACAATGTCTCTCTAGTCAGTAGGCATACTCTATTATAGAATCAGGCAAAAACCCTTCCATAACAAAACCAAGACTAGCTACATTTTTTTCAGTGTGAACCAATATTATTGTCTTTAGTTCATCAATTCTCAACAAGTTCATCTTGAAGAACAAAGAAAACAACAAGAAATATCAGTGTAAGAACATAAAATTTAATTGAAATATCTTATTGATCTTATAGAGAGAGATTTCAAAGATTAACACATTGTAAGCAGAAAATTTATAAACCAACACATTCTATAATATTGAAAGATAAATAATCAGTGAAAGAGCCTAAAATCAGATTGAAATATCTTGTTGATCTTATAGAGAGGCATTTCAAAAATAGTATTAAAATAAATTAAAATTTTAAATGTCTTTGGGACTATCTACTATGTTATTTAAATAATGGTTTGATATCTCCATATAACTTATTAACAAATATTATATTTTCAAATTAGATAAAATTCTCTAGTAAGACATCATTACCTGTACAAATCTATAAAGACCAGGGATGGCCATTGCATCTGCACCCAGCAACTTTAACCCGAAATCTACATGAGGCTGTAATAAGGTAGTCGGATCTATCAACAGTTAGAAAAAAAGATATACTTATTTAATTCTCCATTGAAACATATAAGAAAGTAACTTATTATGCACCTTCTCCATGAGAGAGACAAATATTTTGGCAAAACAAGGAAAGGCATAGACAAGAGGTTTCAGAGTGATACGAGGACATGCGAACACTTGAAGATCAACCACCTGAAAGTTCGTTGAGAACCAAAAATGAAAAATTACTTTGATGCTGGTTCGAAGATTTCCCATTCAGAGAAGAAAAAAACAGCTTTGACCTTGAAGAGGGTAGTTGAGCAGGTTAAAGAAGAGGTTATGAGGAGTACCTGAACAGTAGCTTTCAGTCCAAATGCTTTTGCAGCAATAGTAATATTAGGATTCCCGGCCCACTTCAGAGCCAGCTCCATTATCAATTCACTCTCATCAGTTTGATAAACTTTCATCCCTAAAACAGGTGACGGTAAATTGAATGAGCACATGACAAATATAATACCCATAACTCAGTTAGAAAAACGGAAGCTAGTGACAATCAGTAACAGAGAGCAAGTACACAAGGATTAGATAAGTCTGTTCTACCCTGAAAAGTAGGGGGTAAGGTGCCTAGTGTAAGAGTTTCAAATTCCACAGAGTCAATCTTGTACTTGGGTATTTGCTCTGCAATAATAGGCTTCGTGATAGTCTTCGCCATTTTGCAAATGGCCTGTTACAATACGATCAAACTAGTTCAACATAATGCAAATACATTAAGAAGGAATCAATGGAAGAAGTATGTAAGCAGTGCATGCCTAAAAGGAACACAAAGTTTGCACATTCCCATACCACATCAAGGTAAGGCCACATGGTTCCGACAAACTTGCTAAGCCAATCAACCTGGAAGATTAAGGATCAATAGTTTAGAATTTGCTTGAAATATTTTGCTAGAGCGTAGAATTAACAAAAGAAATTATATACCCAGAATCACAATAACTATAAATCATAACAACTGTGATTAAAGTGTGAATAATGAAGAGAGAGCTCACTCTATCATAATCTGGATTTTTCACCCACACCGGTATCTCCGGCATTAATCTTTGCAGAGATTTGGAATCTTGCTCAACTAGAGGCCGAACTTCTGGATCCTAAATTTCCAATCATCAGAAAAATTAACTGTGTCATTAATCACTAGAAAAAATATTTAAACTTTCAAAAATGTCTTTTTTATGAAGGGAAAATATCAGCCATTTTTTTCAGGTATCCAGTCAATTCTTGCAACATCCCTTCACCCCCGAAGTAACTTATATAGGATAGCTACAATCTGAATAAAACTGCCGTGGATTATAAACTGCCCAAAAACGAAAATATTGAATACACTAATCTTCCCTCGGATCTTAATAACAAATTCCCCGCAAGTATTAACATAAACGATCGTATAATAGCAGAATAAAACGCATGATGGGCATCACAGGAATGACCCAAGAGCAAAAAAACAGACGCGCAAATCATGGACAGGCATATACAATAAGTTCTTCAGTATGAGGAATAGATGATGGACCGAAATAAAACGACAAAGAGAGCAATTGGGGAACTGAGATAGCCAATAACAAGATCCGGAAAGAGTTTCAGAGGAAATAGGAGCAAACCTTGACATCAGTAGGCTGGAAGTATATGAATATGTAGTACCCAATTACAAGCCCAATCGAGATTCCCACTCCAAACCCATAAAAACCCAGAATCGTGCTGAAAAAACCCATCCTTGAAAGAAACGCGACGCCCCAAAACTGAACAGGATGAACAGCAAGGCAGAATCGTCCCTCTCAGGCGCTGCCTACCGAGAAGCAGAACCCAGAAAAGGTAACAAAATCGACACCCATTAAAGACCGCTGCAGGTAGAATCTTCGCTAGAGAATGGTCAGAAGCACAAAATCCAAGAAACAGAGGATAAACTTGAAACCGGCGTCGTTGGGACAGGGGAGATAAGAAGAGGCTGCAACCTGCTGCGGTGGCCTGATCAGAAAGGTTTCAGCATTAATGGAAGCATTTACTACTGGCCGATCTCCTTACGTTGAGCAACAGCCACCGAAGAGTTTTTTTCCTTACAGCAGCAGCAAATGAAACTAGAAATTCGGGAAAAAAACGGAAATCGATTGGAAAATTCGAGAGGAGGCGGAGAAAGAAATCATGCTATTGGCAGGCGCGTGGGTTATTTGTCGGTAAACCCCTTCCTTGACTCTTGAGGAGGTCAGACTTGCCCAAACGGGTAAAGGTCCGAACATTTTTGTTTTAATCCCCCATTTACTCGAATAATAGTTATATTCCCCACAAACTTTCTCCTCGTTTCAGTCTCACCCATAGTTCTACGGAGAGTGAGTAGTCCAGCTCAACCAGAGTAGTTTTGGTATAATTTTTCAATAATAAATAAAAAAGATACTTGGAAGGCCAATTTTAGATGTTAAGAGAAGTTAGGGGTTAAAGTGAAATTTGGCAACCATTTGTTGTTAGTTGAACTCGGATTATTTTCTGGACAAGGGTCCGCAACTGGGCATGCATGGTGATATATTTTATTTATTTTACTATGATTATTTCCACAAATATTGATTGCTCGGTTTGACAGGTCACTGAGTGGAGGGGGTCCCATTGCCGACACCGCGCGCCAGTATGCGGTGCGGTCAATGGCAATGCCCGCTGAATTATAAATGCTAAATGTTTTGGGAGTGGGTAAGGGACAAAAGTTAGCACAGTTGAATTCAAAGAAACTATATGTTATTGATGTGATCAATGCACGTGTAATTGACAAAGTTGACAGCTTTGCTTGCTAGGCAGCCCTACAATAATGTGGACAAGCTTGAATTAGAGCATGTTTGTTGATCAAGCAAATAAGCAATCCGCCTTTTACTTAGAAGGAACCATTGGAAATTCCAGGGCGGCATAATCTGTGCAGCCCCATGATTCTTGGCATGGCATGATCTGGGTGGTGTTGCTTAGTGTGTTGTATTATCACTGAAAGGGCTAGCTATTCAAGGAAGGGATCTGGTCTCCATTGATTGATTAGTTGTTATATATATCCTACTTTTCATGATAAAAATATCCATTTTCTGCATGAGGACAAATCCTACCTGTCACTGTCAGGCTTCGCTGACATTTTTGGAACTTGTTCGAACAAATTTTCATCCTTTTGTTTGTATTATAGATCAGCGGAGGGATTAGATGATCCAATCTTGGATTTCTTCCCCTTGTTTGGCCTTTTTCAAGATGATGCGAGCGTGGGCCGTTGCAATATTCTTAGTCATTGCACTCCATGTAGACACCATAGAGTTTTGAAGTATGAGAATCAACATAGCATCAATGACTCGATGTCCATGTAAGTGAGCATGTGATTCGAACCTTTTTATAGGGTTTTTTTCAGTTAACTTGAGATTATTCTTCCAACAGTTTCCATTGATGATTCAAACCCCACCAGCATCCCCACCTACCAGAACATGCCCCTTTGAACCAGTTGGGTACATTCTAGTAAAGAAAGGGGGACCATAACCACCATGTGATCTAACACCATTTCTTAGCTGTGTGTGACTCCCGTCCAAATCATGCAACATCCATTAAAACTATATATTGCCTTAATAACCGTATAAAGATAATAAGCAAACACCATTTTATAGATAGCCAAATTTTAGCCCAAACACTTATGTGGGCTATTGGCGGGCTTTGTTTGATATAGCCCAGCTAACTGTCTGTCTAGTCTCCCATCAAGTAGTCTCTGATATGTTGTCACTGGTCATCGACCCAACCCATGGATCCATAATAATGCCCCAAGATCTAGATTCATCTGGGGGATTCGGCTCATTTTAACATGGTGTAGAGAAAATAAAATCTAATTTAGGGATGGCCATGACCCACAACCTTGCCTACTTGATACATTCTGCAATCCCTATGACATGACTAAAAGAACATCTAACATTCACAAGAGCCTACAACAACACCTACATACACATGTTTTCATCATCAAGCACGTACGTAAATGGCTTATTTCTTTAGTGCTAACACTGTGGTCCATATTTGTAATGATGAATGATGTGTGAATTGTTGGATATATACATAAAAAGGTGCAACTTGCAATAAAGATGTTTTATCGAGGGAATGGCCGGTGATATTTAGATTAGATTACGTGTCAATCGTGACGTCACCGGTAGAACCTTTTGCTCACTTTTAACTCTTCTCCTGCAGACTATCCTACTACTCTATTGCCACCACCACCATCCACTAAATTAACCTAGTGAATTAAGTGAAATGTTGCATGAAAACTAATCAAATATTAATTAAATTAGATAAATATAATTGGTATGTAAGATCGTTATAGTTTTATTACTTAAATTTTATTTTATTCGATTATAATATTACAAACAATTAATTTGTACGTTTAAGGAAAATTAAGTAAGGGGAAACCCAACTTATAATTTAGTGGAATATTAAAAAAAATATTTAAGTTGTTTTTCTTGTTTTATATCATAAGAATACTGGCAAATTTAAAATTAAATATTATAAATGTATATACTTTACAAATGAGTACAAATATTAATAATTAATGTCAAATTAAGTAAAATAAAATAAATATTTTCGCTTTATAATTTTATAATAGTTTTCACATATATTAAAGCATCACCCATGCCAAAACTATTTAATTTCAATTAAATTGGAGCCTTGTAAAATTGAATGATCCTTTTAATCTATTTTTATGCCTTAAATAAAAATAATGTGTATAATAATTATTATAATATTTAATGATATATTTGTATAATAAGAGTGATTTATATAAATTTAATAAAATATTTTTACGAATTAATTTAATAAATTGAAATGCTACAAATAGAATATAATAATATGTAAGAAAAATATTAGGAAAATTTAGTAGTAATGATTATTCCTTAAGCTTGTCTATTTTCATGTGTTGTAATTGTAATTATATATTATTTATTACTCCCCACGAGATAGGTGAAAATATAAATTTGAATATAATTATTAGTCTTCTCAAGATTATAAAACTATAAGAAATAAGAAAAAAAAAAAAAAGAGGAAAACGTATATTAATGATCAAATGAGTAAAATAAAAATAATCCCTTAAAATATTGAAACATAATGAGCATTGTATTGGCGGAGTTCTAAAAAAGAAATAAGGAAAATGTACGGTAAAATAGTGATTCTATAAAAATATAAAAAAATAATAAATAAATTGAGAAATAAGGAAAATCTGTTGATATTTAATTAAATTTTGGCTAAATCGAATTAATATATAAAATTAACAAGTAATTTAAGAAAAAAAAATTAAAAAAATGATGGCAATACATTATTTTTATATTCGAAGGAAAATTGCATTGAATATTAAAATTAAAAAAATTAAAATTATTTTAGAGAGAATCTATAAATAGGATTAATAAGATAGTGAAAGCACAGTTTCAATATTTTCAAAATAAAATCTGTATAAAAAAATACGAGATATTATAAAGAAATCGACCTAATTAAAGAATTGATAATATACATAATTAATATAAATTAATTTGGGGCCGTATGTTACCATATTTCGTAATATTGTATTTCAATAATAGTTAGGTGAAAATAAAATAAAAATTATAAAAATTATATATTTAATAATTATTGTACTACTTAATAAACTATTCACGTGAATATATATATATATATATAAAATACAAAATTATAGAAAAAAATAGAAATGTTTGAAGGAAAAAAAATAGAAGTATTCGAAGGGTGAATTAATTTATTTTAAAATAATTGGATGGTTCTTATTTCAAATATTTTACTCGTCTATTTTAACTATGTGATTTATTATTTATTAAAGTGAATCGACTTAAGCTATATTAATTATGGTTTTAATAATATGATAATATTTTATATAAAAATAAAAAATATTATGTATATATAAATTTGAAAAAAAATTTATTTATTTATAGTGTATAACTAATATTGGAAATACAACTCGTATTATTTATAAATATTGAGAAAAAAATACAAAAAATTTGATTATATTATTTACACATTTATAATGAAAAATAATATATTTATTATATATAGTTTAAAATTGCAAGTGTACAGTAGTATTATTGTTTAGAATATAATTATAAATGGGATAAAAATAAAAAAAATAGTATAAATTTAATACGTTGTAAATTTTATATTAATTATTTTAAAATAAATATTAATAAATAATAATTTCTCGCCATACAAATCTTGAATGTACATAGAGAATCATCATCTTAAAACTTTATTTTTGTGACCAGAGAATGAATAGCTTTTTTTTTCAAACAAAGCTTCATATCCAAGAGGTAATGACTCGTGAGATGGCATAAAAAGCAACAAAGTGAAAGAAGGTGCAATGGTTTTTAAAGGGCTCTCCACATTTCTGCTTTCACCTACTTTAATCAAGGTGAAGCAAAGCTTGCCCTCCCTACGTGTTAAAAGTTATGGAAACCAGTTTTGCATGATCACCGCATTGCGTTACTCTAAGATAGAATATAAAAGATATACAATAAAAAGCAAAAAGTGATCATCTAGTCCAACTACACCATCATGCATGCCCTCAACTGACTTAAAAAAATATATGTTATGGGCTTGAATGTGTGTGCTTTTTATGCTGCCAACATAACAAAACACAAATACATGTGTCCATAAGGAAACCATGTACTTACCATTCACGTGGTTGAAATTGAAAACCCTTGATAGAGGTAATGTGCCACGTCATCATTATGATAAAATTATCAGTACAGATTTTAATCCTAAGACCGACCAAAAACATATATTCATAGCTAATAATCTCCTTAATTTTGTTGAGTCTAAATAGAATAATTAATTTATTAAAAACGACATATTGAATAAAAAAAATTTGGAGATTAAATTATTGAAAATATAATAATCAATAAATTAAAAATTTAAGACAATATTCCCATGAAGGGACGTGGAGCACGTGATAAGTGGTCCCCACGGGGATAAAGACGTGTATGGCTCAGATTTATTCTCTCTACGGCGAGGATCGATTGCCCCAACTGCGTTGGAATCTGACGGTGAAAATCGAACTGGCGGTTGCCGTCCTGTAGGAGCTCACGGGTCTGGGTCTGGGTCTGTCCGGATCTTGGACAAAAAATGAGCAACTGACCGCATTGGTCATCGCTTCTATCTTCTTTTTTGCACAATATCATCGCTTCTATCTAATAGCGTAGACTTTCGTTTCTTCTACCTGTTTTTTCTTCGACTTATTGCATTGATTAGAGGTTGATGGCTTCGTGGTTCAATGACGTAGGAGTTGGGGGCCGATTTCTTTGGCCATTGTCTGGTCTATAAAAGGAGGGCGGCAGCTGAGTTGACAGGCAGTTTCATTTCATGGGGGTCTCAGTCTCACTCACTGTCAGAAAGCTCTGAACAGCTGCTTATCAGAAGCTCCGACCATCTTTCTTTCTTTTTTTTCTGAAGGAAGTTTTCTTCTAAGTTAGATCTCCGACCATCTTTCTTTCTTTTTCCTCCTCTTGTTAAACGATCGGAGGTTTTCTCTCCCTAGTTTTGTCCAGCAATAATGGAGGCATACTCCACAGAGCACCATCGCCAGTCCTCCATCTCTTCTTCTCCCAGCAGCAAGCTGACAAGATCTCAAAGAAACAGAAGACACCGCTCTTTCAACTTTTCCACGGCGGTCCCCAGGCCGACCGAGGACTCCGTTCCGACAAGTACCCTCCACCACCACGTGGGACTCTTCAGTGGAGACGGCAGCTTTAATAATCAGAGCACTTTCTTCTTCCCAAACCACCAAAGCTGGAAGCAGCAGCCTCCCTTGCTTCCCCTCCCAGCGATCCCTAAGGCTCAGCTCTCTTCCTCCCCCTCTCCCAATTCCTGCGGCCAGAAGAAGCCCAACAGGTTGGCCCGCCATGGCTCCCTCCTCAACCCCAGCAAGTCGTCAATCACACGGCAAGGATCCGTGCACCTACCCGACCCGAACGAGCTCCCCAAAGGCATACCCGTCTCAAAGGTTCCTAATCTCTATCCCCTGCTCGCTCCTCCGGGGCTGAGCAGCTCAGTCTTCGATCTGGCGCCACCCCCGAGCAGTCTGCCACTGCCGACTTTTTCTGTGAGGCCGAAACTTGGCTGTAATGTCGAGGCGGAGGTGATCGACGACTCAGGCGCCACCGATGGACCCCGTCGATTATTGCGCCTCCGTTGACCGTTTGAATGCTAGTGCTGTGCCCTGCTTCCCTGGATGCGACAATTGTCATGGAATGGTAAGATCGTAGGCCGTTCCCTTTCCTCCTCATGCGTGGTGAGTTTTGTGATCACCTCACTTTTTTTAAGGGGGTTCACAAAAGAGAATGAAATCCATGCGAAGAATAAAGCAGATGTATTTTCTTTGTTGGTTTCCCTTTTCCTGGCCTCTATGAATATGAACCTCAAATCCTGCTGTTAGTAAGTAGTCACAATATTGCCACTTTGTTTTGTTGTAGCGAGCGTGGTCTTACCGTTTTAGATATCAGAAGAAAATGAACATTTGCAAGGCCAAAGAGACTTTCTCCAATGTTTCAATTGGCATAATATTACACGATACACCTTCTCCAAGGACAAGCGAGAATCTCTAACAAATACCTCTGATGGCAATCTTCAAAATATGATGATGGCATCCATAATCCCGTAGTTGATGAAAACATTCCCAGACCTCTCTAAACTTGCTCGGTCTTATGGTACAAAGGGTAAGGAGTGAATTAATTTTCTGTAATCGTATCCCTGCATTTAGTGCACGTATAAAAGGTCGTTTGCCCTTCATCTGCTGACCTCATCTGGAAAAAAAATGAACCAGAGATTGAGCAAAGAATGGTCTCACTTAAAAAGTAATTGATCAAGTGAAAATAACATGAGATGCTTGCCTGCTTTCGAGTATACTCAAACTCATCGTTGCCGCACTTCTCACACTTTCTGGATATCTGCCCAAAAAATTTGAACCGTAATAGCACGAACAAGATAACTACGCCACTTTGAAAAGGGAGAACGGTAACAAGAAAGTATAATGGAAAAGGAGTTGCTCACAGTTGCCAATTGTAGGGTTCCTTCACCAAAGGTTGATATCCCTAGCTCTCGTCTAATATCCTGTATCATGGTCAGGAGAATTACCATTCTGTGCATTTGGTGACGAAAACAATATATATCTAAATTTGAGCACATAGTGTACCGTTAATCAGACAGAAATATCGTATCCTTAACTCCTATATAAGTCAAAACATATTCCTAGTCCTCTTTAGTAAGTCAAAACATATTGCACCGAGTAATGACACTACAAATATATAACACTGTCCCACACAGTAACTGTTTTAATTAACTACTCACGCATTCATCACAAAGATCATAATAAAAATATGGCTGATTTTATGCGCACTGAGGCAAATGCCACCATTGCTTCTCAGACAATTAGAAACTTGGAATGTACCTGTGAAGTCACTTGGTATTTAATTTCTTTTCCAGCAATTTCTGGAGATAGACAAGAAAAACATGGAGCAAATGTAAGATTCTCAGCAAGGAAAATGATAGGCTAACAGAAGCAATCCAACAACAAATGACAATTGTTTCCTTTATGGACCGCCCTGGAAAGATTGAAAAAGAAAATTTTATGATCACACACGAAATCAAATTGACCAATATATGATGACTTTCTATATTCACCATGCATCCTCTTGCAGCATCAATCTTACATTACTGATTCACTCACTAGAAGTGGATAACAAAAGGATTATAAAATGTACTCATTATACAGTAAGAAACCTAGTGATGCCAATTATAGACCACACAGTAAAATCAAACTAGTGTTATCAAATCTTGTAAGGAAGGATCTAAGACAAATTGGACAAATCTTTAGACAAGATAACTTGAGGGAGTAGTAGTATACCTTACAGTTACAATAATGACATAGGAAATTATAATTAAATTAATAATATGCAAAATTTCTTCATACAATAAGTTGCTTGATCTAAAACAGTCAGTTCAAACAATTTCTTCACTCTTCATGGATTTTTAGGCCGATTATGTGTATTTGGTTTAACTTGGGTAACAATGGGCAAAGTATTTGGGGATTGAAGATCTTTCTTGTATTCATCGAGGAGGAGAGGAGCTTTGTAATCAAGTGGCTTCTTAGTCTCAATCTTTTGAAGTGCTTAAAAAGAAATAGAAACAGAAGGCTATAAGATGTTAATCTCGAGAAGCACCATGATAGGGAGGTGAATCAGCTCTATTAGATTAAGGTAAGGTCAAGATGGGAGGTACCATTTTTGTAGAATATCTAACTTCTTTTACATATGATGCTTTTGGGCTTTCATACATGACCCTGCACCTTGTTAGTGGGTCTAGAATCTTGATGCCCATATCAACATACAGAGAATATGATAATACCAAATGGTTTTGCTTGTTTATGTTCTAAAGTACCCAGTCAAAACTAAGAACACGTTAAGATAGGGAAAGGAATGATAAGGAAAGTCTAGGGAGATCAACTACGGTGAGATATTGAAGGTTTCTCAAGATCTGAAAAATAGACAGATCCTTCAACATCCAAGTGATCCAATGGATAATTAAATCATTAAAAGTATAAAAAGAAAGATATACTAATACTATAAAATGATACACAATAATCACCAAACAAGCAAATAAAAGACCATCTGAAAGATTCACACAAATATTATGAAATCTGGTCTTGTCAACTAAACAAGAACTAATGTATATATCAATCACAAAGTACATATGAACAAAAATACTATTACCATGCACTTAAGATAATTGTGAAGCATATTTTCATGTAAATTTCAGCTTCGTACCTTTAGTGCTCCGTTTATAACTGCAGAGAGGGCAGGTGGCATATTTAACAGAACTTAAAGTTAACATATTTCCACAGAAGCCACAAAATAAGAAATCACGATCCCGTGAGAATGCCATGGAATACCTGCGATGAAATATCCACTCATCAGTAAAGGCATTCTTGACGTGATCAACTAATGAATCCACATAATTTCCTAAGTCTTGTAAACATCATGGGGTTGTAAATGTTTCTCTATCGTCGTTGGAGGGTAAACAAGCCAAGGGATTAGGCTAACAGCCTTAGAAGATGAAAATCAATCTACACTCCAGGGGCTTCAAATATTTATACAACTCAATCAAACATAAATCCATCACGAAAAAACCATAGATAGTCAAATTTAAATAAGAATACGCCATGAACAATATTAAACCATCGAAACTCTATTTCTAGAGTGAGTCGCAGAGAAGTAACCGCTGCAGCAAATATATGAAACGTCAATAAAATCAAGGAGCACACAATAAGCAATACGAGAAGCTATTTTGAGGTAAGGCAAAGCTTCAAAACAGGAATTCTAACAAAAATGTAAATCAAAAACAGAAACTCGTATCTGAAACACAAGCATGTAACCAACAACGGATGAAGAGGACTAGAAGTTGAGGAAGGCACTGGACCTTGCAGAGACAGTGAGGCAGCCGAATCGGAGAACTGACCTCCAGGCTCTCGTTAAACCCTGGGGATGGCCTCTGCTATTGGTCCGTAGAGAATCGGCTCAAGCCCATATTATATATGAGCCATTTGAAAGCCCATTAAAATCAGGTCCATATTACAAGCGCAAGGGATCCTATCAGGCTCAGCGGATCCGATCCCATCGAATCTACCGTGCATCAGGCCTCACCGGAACTTTTATCCTCTAGTATGCGATTCTAGCTAGTCTTCTCCGCGACTCTCTCTGTCGTCTTCTCCGTCAACCTTCATCCTCGTCGTATCCATATTTGCACAGAACCAAAAGCTCGGAATCGCTCTGTCCCTGCATCGGTCTCTGGGATCGCGGAAGAATCATGCAGCAGGGAGATTACGGCTCCGCTCCCTATTATCAACCACCGTACGGTAACGTTTCAAACCCTAATCCGAGCCCGAATTCCGTCAATCAGAGCACCGGCCCTTACGCATCTGCCCCGCCGTTCTCCACTACTAGCTACTCTCCCACCGATTACGCTGGATATCCATCCAATTATCCTCCTTACCCTCAGAATCCCCATCCAGTCCCTGCTCCCCCTACCGCCGCTGCATACGCGCCTCAACCGAACCCTAGCCTCAACCTTCCTCCAAGTAGTAGTTTCATCCCTTCACACCAGAGGACTACACCTGATCCTACGTCTTCTCCGTCTTCATTTCCTGGCTTTGAATCTCACGGCACATATCAGCCTCCTGTTCAGCAGCCACCGCAATCCTACTATTCTCCGCCCACGCCATCCTATGATCAACCACCTCCCACCCAGCAGGTGCTTCTTAGCTACTCCGCCCCCATCTCAGCTACGCATAATCTGAATTCTAATGCAACATCCAGTCTAAAACCTGGTAGCTTCGATCCCCCTTACTCATCCATGCATACCTCATCAGCTCCCTATGATCATCCTCCTCCTTATGGATCATCTTACCCTAATAGCTCGAAGCTCGACCAGGGAAGCTCCTACTTTGATGAAAGGTATGGTAATTATGGCCGTAGTAGCTCTAGCTTGGGTTCAGAATTGTATGGGAAACGACCAGATACTTCTGTCTATGATTCGGGTCGGGATGATTTGTACGGAGATGGTGTCTACGCATACCAAGGTGAAAAAATGGAGCCATATGTCGCTAGAGGCACTGGCCCAAAGTCTTCTACTCGGTCAGGGTTTGATGACTATGGCAGGGCAATAAGTTTTCCTCCAAAGGAGTCATCGTCTGGTGGCGCGCCAAAGATTACACGGGCAGTTCCTAAGGTGGAGGTGCAACAGGACGTAATGAGCAGTATCCAAAAGTTTCGTGTGAAGCTGTTGCCTGAAAGTGGCTCCCAAAGTAAGATGGACGTTCTTTGCCAGGTTTGGCCTCCTCCTTCCTGTGTCTAGAACATATATTGCCGATTCATTTCTTCGGAGATTGAGTTGAGTCTTAAATATTTCATTTATTAACGTTGATTGGTCATTCAGTTTGGGGAATCGTGAATAATGTCTGTAAACAGTCTCCTCAGGGTGTGGGAATTGAGAGGACTCTGTATACTTTGATTTTAAAGTATTGGGTGTACTTTCTCCAGTCTCATTACTTACAATTTGCTATGTCTATTGTGAGACTGGGCATATTTTGTTCTGAAATTGATCACAACATCTCCAGAAATGTCGTGTCTTGGAAAGTAAACATTTTTTGTTCTTCCTGTGGATTTCTTCTTCACCCATTGTTTTGTTAACATCTCATGCAGATTGGTCTGGATGGAATTAAGATGCTCGATCCTTCGACCAATCGGATGTTGAGGATTTACCCGCTTGAGAACCTCACGAGATGTGAAGTGTGTTCATTTTTAGTAGTTTTTTTGGTGTATTGTTTATATTTACTTCTTCTATGATTGAATATATTTCCTTTTGATGCAGGTGGCTGATTCTTCAACCTTTGCATTTTGGTCCAAGAGCTCTGTGGACATTGAACCAAGAAGAATCAGGTTGCAGTCAAACCGTTATACCACTAACACTATATTGGACATAGTGACTGCAGCAACTGTACAGGTAAGAAATGAACATATACAAATTACTTTCCTATCAATGACTAAGTAATGGAATTTCTATGGTAAGGTGATGTATACATCACAATATGGTGACATGCGTTCTATGCTGACAGAATCCTAACTTTTAAATGTTGTGTTAGAGGGAGATCTTTTTCTATGAATTTATATCCTTGGAATGAACGTTATATTGATTGCACAATGTTGAATTGAAAAATAGCTGTTTATGTTGATTTTTTAATCATTCTTTGGCCTTTTGTTTTCAGCTCAAGGAGATGGGAGGAAGAAGCAGGCCTTCTGATGCACCTAAGATAAATGAACAACCAGCAGACAAAAAGAAGGGGTTTGCTGATTGGGTGAATATGATGAAACCCAGCAATGAAGAGAAAGATCATTGGGTAAACTGAAATTTTTACTAAGTTTAAGTTTTGCATGTTATGGGCCTTTGATTGTGTCATCAGATTTTCCCATTTGATATTTATGTGTTATATGCTTGACTGATTTATATATTTCTGTGCGACTCCAATTGCAATCTCATGAGGTCCTATAGAAGAGGGAGCATAATGCAGCTTGAGATTTTAGATGTGATACATGTAGTTATATGTTTATTATTGACTTTAATAGTCTCTATATGATAAATAGGAATATCTGTTTAATGTCATTTTATTCCAACGTTCTGGTGATATTTAGTTCCATCTGTTGTTTGGCACCATAGTTCCATGCTTGATAAATTCATCTGAGAAAAACATTCTATGCAGCTCTGCTTATAAAGTTCTCTAAAGATCATTAAATAGTTGCACTCAAGAATTTCAAAGACCTTGAGGCTTGAGTAGATTGCATTTTTGATTAGTGATTGTTTTAGCTTGATGTAATGCTTGATATGGACTTTAATCAGCACTTGGCAATATGCATCTAGGACCATAGTTTTTTCACCACGATCTATATGCTGTATGAATCGGAAGAAATTGGAAAAAAGTGCTAAGATTTTTGAACCACCTGTTCAGTTTTGCCATTTTGAAGTGATTAAAATGCCTTTTGCTGAGAAGATTGTTAATTTTCCTGTATGATTGTTATAGTAGATTCTTGCTCATCTTCCATGTCATTTTCATTTCTAGATATCTGCAGTCTTCATATTCTTTCATATATTTATAGGTTCCGGATGAAGCAGTTACAAAGTGTACATTTTGTGGAACTGATTTTGGGGCTTTTGTTCGCAGGGTAAAATCTGTTCTCTTTGTATTTGTCTTTCAATGCTCTTATCCCTTTGACGATCATGTGTAATTGTTCTTATCAATCATTTTCTTCTGTCCCAGCATCACTGTAGGAACTGTGGAGATATTTTCTGTGACAAGTGCACCCATGGTAGAATTGCTCTGACTGCAGATGAGAATGCTCAGCCAGTTCGAGTTTGTGACCATTGTCTGGTGAGCCACTAATTTATTTTTCCCATTGTTAAGAGTATCGATGTATAGAAAGGTGTTCCATGAGCATGAATATATACACCTGTAATCTACCTTTCTTTTGAATTGGCATGTGAACTTTCCATATGGAAAAACATAATGATGTTAACCAGTTTTATGAATTTTTACACTGAAAGCGTGGAAAAAGTATATAGCACCCCCTGCAATTTATCATCCATTTAATTTTTTGGTCATTAAATGCCATGTTGGAGCTGCAGCAGCTTTGTGAATTCAGTATGGATTTTCTTCACTATTAAAGAAGCTCCTCTTAAGAGAATATGTTCTGCTCTATTATGACCAAGATAGTTAGCATGGCCTATGTTTAATCTTTATCTTCATGTTTCGAAGCTATTGTGCATTTTATAGTCCATTATTATCGTAAGTACCATAACAAAATGTAACTTTTGGAGCTTATATAAATTTGGGTTTGTCTTTTTTTGTTGATGAGACGTTTTAAAGCATTCTCTTCTTTCCATTTTCAGGCAGAAGTAACACAAAGGCTAAGTAATGCAAAAGAAGCTGCTAACAAACCTGCAGGCTTACAGAGTCATGAGGATCTTGCTAAAAAGCTTCAGGTTGCTTATTTGCTCTAGTATTATTCGGTTCCAGAAAAATATAATTATCACATTCTCCATACAAAGTAGAAATAATCTAAATGAGTTGGTTGTGTTCTTATTGGTCTGTTGTTGATTTACATGTGTTTGAGTTTCACGCCTTTTTCTGTGCATGTAACAATTACTCTTTGCAGGATGAGATGGAGAAGAATCGCAGAAGTGCATCGAGTAAAATTTCTCCACTCTGACTCTCCCATGTTTTTCTAGGGCTATCTGTAATACTAGTTTCTTTCTCAATCTTTGGTCAGAAATGGCCACTTTATTGTTTTAATGACTTTCCCTTTCTGGAAAATCCCTGAACTTTACTGGTTTTATCGACCAACTGAATTGTTTGCAGGCTCTAAGCCGGAGGGGTCAGGAAGGAGAATGAGAGAAGTTGCATGTCCTATTTGTACTGTTCATTTGCAGGTTTAGATTCTGCACTGTGCATTTGAGCATCTTTATAATAAATTCTCCTAAGTCGTTCTATCTTATTTTGGAGTCTTTGGCTTGAATTGCAGGTCCTGGTTCCCAGCTCCGGTTCTGAGACAATTGAGTGTGGGGTATGTCAGCATCCGTTCCTTGTGAACGCCCATTGATATTCCTATGAAAACCTCATTCTTTTACTGCCCTCATTCGTATCTCAACGGTTTACGGTTCATTCCGGGGATTGAGTTTGGGATCTGTATCAAGAAATAAAAAGATAAATAGTTGCTTAGTAGCGTCTTCCTTGGGTTGATTGGCGGAAGGTTTCTGGTGCTGATTCTGAGAGGTTTTTTTTCACATTTTATTTTGTGAATATCTATCTAAGCACAGATGGGAAGTTTCCTTAAGCTGGGTTGTTCGGTCTTTCTTTCTGTACAACAATATGGGAAACATGGATATATTTATGGTTTTCTACCTCATGTAAAAGAGTAATTTGAAAGCCTAGCTTGCCATTTTCCTATGTTTATGGCAGTATGGTATGGGAAACAACAAAAAGGCAGTATTCCAACTTATAACCAGCCTAACTGTTTTTTAGTTCTAATTGCCATTGAATTTAAGTTTCTTGTCTGCTTAAAGCTATGGGGACACTAGTAGCAAAATCTAATATTGGAGGAAGGTTTCTTTTTTTGGCCCATAAGCTTTGATTATGAACTGAATGCCTTTTATGAGAACAAAATTCGTCCTGTTCTACGGGTTCATGCTTGGTTGATCCAATAAGAGCGGGCTTTACCTGAATTACGAATCACGACTAGTGGGAATGCTATTTCTTTTTGATCCAGTAAGGCATGATGATTTCCTTATGGCGCTTCTTCCAAAGACAATTTATTGCAGAGCAGGGATAGACTAGTACCACGGATTTGAGCAGCTGCATTTCTGAATTCATTAAAGATATATCATAGATGGGCAGCATATCAGCCTTCATGCTATCGAAAGTCTAAAGGTTCTTTCTGATGGAAGAATTATAAGGCAACACCAACTTTATGTGCAATTTTTTTTTTGCACAATAACTTTATGTGCAATTTGCCTTCTCTTTTCCCCCTCTTTCTTGCCGACAGACGGGATAGATCTATGACAATACCTAAAATTTAGGGAGCAGAATGTAATATGACATTAAAACAGGACTGAAGCTACAAATGGCAGTGTCGACGAGTCTCCCCATGCGATGGCGCATCTGAAGGAAAAGACTGGAAGCGGATGGGTGACTGACAGGTAGGTAGAGAGATAGAGAGAGGGGTGAGTAGGTAGAGAGAGGGAGGGGGAAAGAGACTTTTTTTAGAGAGAGAAAACAAACCAAAAGACATGGGGTTAGTGATGGAAACGTGCTGAACGGATAGTCTGAAAACCTGGCTAATTCGGAGGGGCTGAGGCCTCGCTTATCGCTGAAGCAATCGATCCCCGGCAGCTGCATCGCCGACGGAGACGAGGAGGACGAGCTTTTCAGGCCCTGGCGACGGAGGATCCTCAACTGGATGTCCCTCACATGGGGATCTGCTCTCAGGATTGTCCTGCTCCTCTCTCTAGTCGGAGCGGTAATCGTAGCTTGCTTCACTCTCCCGGTCGACAAGGTTCGATCTTGATTCCATTTTCTGTTAGGTCGCCGTGATTACATGTTCAGGATTTTGGGGTTGTTTCTCCCAAGTCATTCCAGTTCCCTAAATTTGCCCAAATTCGCTATCAAATTGCTCATTGTTGGAATTATTTATGGTCAAATACGCTAATTTGTTTGTTGGCACCAGCTTCTCCAATTTGAGTTCGATCGGTCAATTCATCATTTTCTAGTCGGTTGATCATGCTTCTCTGACAAGTTCTTGTCACCCTGTCTGTTCGACGAGCCTTTTTCTCTGCAGTTTATTCTCCTATTTGCATAGCTTGCAATGTCCTGATCACCTAGATTAAGGTATCATTGTGGCAAAAAAGTTTATTGTATACTGAAGAGTGTCGTTTATGTTGTAATTTGCTACAATTTTTTCAATCACTTAAGACTGTTATCCCTTTCAAGTATATTATCCTTTTTCTTTATGCTCTCAAGTAGGTTAAAATCTAAAATAAGATGCAAGCATTTGCATGAGGGCTCAATTTAGATGCCAACTTCTATTTATCTCCATTTACAGACAATTTTTCATTAATGATTCAATTCAAATATACCCCATTTACAAACTTCAGTAAAAAGTTTATCTGTGAATTGATGAAATGTTTCCTCATGAATTGAGTCATCAAAATTGATTGCACGTGAATTGAGTCAAATAAAATATTTGCACATAAATTAAGTGTCATGCAAACGTTTACTACACCTTATTTTCGAATTTAGTCTTTCAAATATGAAATTTCAAGTTGAACTGACTTCCATTTTGTGCGGCTAAAGAACAGTTGATAGGATCATAGATCAATTCATCTCTCATGGAAGAATCTCAGTTATCTATATTTTTGGAACTTGATATTCTGTAGATTAACTGTATCTTTGGTTAGATACAAATCTTTATTTTTCATGTCTGCATTTGTTCTCTCTTGCTAAATGTCTGGAGGATACTGTTTGATTAAACCTTAAACAAGGACTCCATTTTCTTTTGTGATTTTGTTGTATTTACAATATTGTTGCTGCTCGCAGATTCTGAAGGACTTTCTGATATGGGTTGAGAAGGACCTTGGCCCTTGGGGTCCACTTGTGCTGTAAGTGCTTTATGAATTTTCGTTATTCCTTGTCCAGTTGTTGGCTGCTTCTAACATGGGAACATGTTCTTTAGTACTTGTCTTATGAATAAAGGTTTAGCTTTAAAGGTTCATCAATGATGGATGGCCTTTTTTTCTACTGATGATCCACTTACAGGGCTATTGCATACATTCCTCTGACAATCTTGGCGGTACCAGCATCAATCCTTACTGTAAGTGCCACTCGTCTGTCCAGTTTCTAACCATTGGATAAAGGAGATACCAAAATTTTCCAAGTTAAGGGCTGTTTAGAGGCACCCTGAATGAATTGTTTTGTATTCTATGTGAAACTTTATATCATCATAAAATTTTTTCTTCACATATTTTGTCTTAGAAAATAATTTATATCTGAGCTATTAAAACATCTCTTCATTTTTTTATAGTGCCGCTTGTAGTCCTTTCACTTAAATTGATTGTACTTTCCATTTTGTTAGCTCGGTGGTGGTTATTTGTTTGGGTTACCAGTTGGATTTGTGGCCGACTCAATTGGTGCTACTATCGGTGCTGGAGCTGCATTTCTTATTGGCAGAACTGTATGCTTTTCATTTCTTTTACTTATCTAATTGCAGTATTGATATGGGTGCAATAATTAAAAAAAAATAATCATGGTTTTTTATTACAGATTGGAAAGTCATTTGTGGTTTCGAAGCTGAAGGATTATCCACAATTCCGCTCAATTGCGCTCGCAATTCATCATTCAGGATTCAAGGTCTATGAATTTGCACTATGTTGTATACAAGATTCAGACGCATCACCATATTCACTAACCTTGAGTTCTTTGTTTTGGAAATTTAATCATGCCTCCATCTCCTGCTCCTATTTAGTTGCATCTGTCTTTAGCTATGACTGGAGTTGGTTTGGGTATTATGGAAATATTAATCAAACATTTTTTTGTTTTCATTTGTGGCAGATTGTTCTACTGCTTCGGCTTGTTCCTCTTCTTCCATTTAACATGTTGAATTACCTGTTGTCTGTGACTCCTGTTCCAATTAGTCAATACATGCTTGCTTCCTGGATAGGCATGATGGTATGTGTATTCTTCTTTGTTGAGTCACCCTGCCTTTTTCATTTTCCCTTCCGAATAATTGTAGGGGTTGTGGAATGCAAGATAACCATTGAACTTATGGGCTAATAGGTGTACAGATGCAAGTTATTAGTTAAGCTTGTGAAATGGTGAGTTTTCAATTAATCCCCATCTCATGAATCCCTTCTTTCTGTTTTGAGAATGCAAGATACTTATAGTAGAATTGTGGGATGCTACTAGAGGGTGTAGAAAGCATGGTTTGACGATCAAGCATGGTGTGAAGAAATAAATATTAATAAGGTTTTAGCAGGGTGGATCATGATTCATGACCTATTTTGATCGACACAGACGGGAAGCTGTTCAAACTGTGTTATTAAGAGGATTCAATATATAGTTCCTTTTCACTGCATCATTGTATGCAATGACTATTAACAAACTTTGGCGGTTCTAGGACAGAACGGGGATAGTTTCTGGTTCCTTGTTTAGACATGACTCTGATTTCAAAAGTATTAATATGGTTCCTCTGAAATTTTCCAAGTCTTTTCTTTTCTGTTTTTCAGCCTATAACATTTGCTCTAGTGTATGTTGGGACAACTTTGAAGGATCTCTCTGATGTGACACATGGTTGGGGTGAATTTTCAACTACTCGTTGGGTAAGACACTCTTATTCTTCAGTCCATTGAGTCCTCTTTAGTCAGTTGGGCTCCGGAACGACAGATTTACTTTGATGATATCCTTTTTACTTTGGCTGATAAAATTATTCTTCTCTTTTGGATCTTCAGGCACTAATGTCATTGGGCTTTGTTATATCTGGTAAGTTTTTTACCCCTGGCTACTTTGAATTCTTGCTAAACGGTCCATGAGCATTTTATTGTCCATGACTCTCTATTTCCCTTTCTTTCTGTCACCACATCGAACCAAAACTCCCTTTGCCCCATAATTTTTAATCTTGATTCATCTTGAGGAATCAATGAGGAAAGTGTTGTTGATAGGATGATAGAGAGTTATGTCGTATCATAATAGTATAGCTGTGTAGCTCAGTTTTTAAACCCTCATTTTCTTTTTCTTTCAATAAGAGTGATCCTTGGCGCTAGAAATGCATCATGCTTTCCCAGATCAAACCAAATGGAAGTTAATTGGGATGTTTCCCATTGATCATCAGGTATTCTGATATTCTGTGTCACAAGAGTAGCCAAGACAGCTCTAATGAAGGCCTTAGCAGAAAATGAGGACACTGAGAATGTCCTTGTCTCCTCGCCATCATTGCCAGTGGTAGCAGGGCCTGACGTGGTTGATCTAAATCAGCCTCTTGTAATAAAAATAGATGGCTAACCTCAAATCAAAGACAGGAAATGAGACTGACCCATATACCAATGTAAATTCTTCTCTCTTTACTCCGCAGTTTACTTGATGCAGGAACATATGAGGATCTTACATGGATCTTACAGCTCTCCGTGTCCATGTCATGTGTCTTTTGATATCAATACCATTTTTATTAGTTACACTGAACATTTTAAAAGATCTTACACTGAACATTGAACTGGAAAAGGGTTTTGTGGATCCATTTCTTGTAAAGCAATAAATGGAACTCTTATATTCTTGATCTTACTGGTTACAACAGCTCAAATGTCCTTAGTAGGTTGAATATTATTTAATAATATAATAGTTTCCCAATAACTAGTCCCTCACATTTCATATAAAAAATCAAGTCTTGGGGGTTCAGAAGGATTTCATCGTAAGGTAAAGGGAATGAAGATTGATATGTTCATCACATAATAATAAATCAAGATGTTGTCTTTCATTGATTAAATGCTATTGAAACCACTGAATTTAATTTTATCATGAAAATGCCCCTTTAGATAATTGGTCTTACTAGCATATGAATTGATACCCGTCCTTCCCCTCTCAATGAACGGGCAAAAAGTGTATGGTTTTTGTCTCTCTCTTCTCACACACTCTGTCTGGCCCCTTTTTATTACCTCTCTCTCTCTCTGAGAGAAATGTTGCAGAATGTGGTGATTGTTGAGGTGTTAATGCCCTGCCCGTACCCTCTAAGTCGTTTCTCTCTCTAACGGTGTAAGAAGAGAAAGAAAGACCACATTCCTCAGGCTGCCCTTTGTTTTGTTGTTCAACTCTGTAAACTTCTTTCCTTCTTTTTCATCAGATCTAAAATATTGTCCCTTTTTTTCATTATCTGCTATTAATCCTACCAGTACTCGGTGAAAAACAATGAACAAAGAAGAGATTTTGAAGATCCAGGTAAATTTTTTATCAATAAATCCCTTCTTATCTGACTGCTCCTTTACTGCATATTTCTTGCTCATTTTTTTCCTATTGTGTTCATCTTTTTTTTTTTTCTGGTCAGACTTGTGTCCTGAAGGTGAATATACACTGTGATGGGTGTAAGCAGGAAGTGAAGAAGATCCTGCAAAAAATCGATGGTAATTTCCTCTATTTCTTCTACAGCCCAAGAAAAACAAATAAAAAATGGAGCATTTTTTATGAAAGAGATGTTTTTTGGCTTAGTTTTTTTTCTTATGTATGGATCTGATGGGTACAGGAGTCTTTACCACAAAGATTGATTCGGAACTAGGGAAGGTGACTGTATCAGGTACCGTGGACCCATCGTTGCTCATCAAGAAGCTCGCAAAATCAGGGAAGCATGCCCAGATTTGGGGATCTCAGCAGCAAAAGCCCAATCTCAACAATCAGCTCAAGAACCTCCAAATCGACCCGAAGAACAACAGCAAGGGAGGGCAAAAAGGTCATAACATTAACCACAACAATAACCATCCGCCACCCAAGGGAGGTGCTCAGCAGCAGCAGCAGCAACTCCCATTCACACAGCAGCAGCTCCAGCAGATGAAGGGGTTTCAAGATCTGAAGCTCCCTCCTCAGTTCAAGGACCTGAAGACGATGCCTGGAGGATTCAAGGACAACCCGATGCCAAACCTGAACCAACAGAAGGCGGTGAAGTTCAACTTGCCTCCTGAGGATGATGAACCCATGAGCGATGATGAATATGACGATGACTTTGATGATGATGACTATGACTCTGATTGTGATGATGATGACTTTGAGGATGAGATGGGTTATTTCCACAGCCGGAGTAACAAGGGGACGATGAAGTCTGTGATGGGGGCTAACCTCGGCATGGGAGGTGGACCCAATGCTCCCAATGGGATGCTGAATGCTTTGATGAATAATGGGAACTACCCGCAACTGATCAAGGGCGGCAGCGGTGGAAATAATGGGAAGGGAGGTGGAGGTGGAGCACTGCCTGTTTATAATGGGGGTGCCAATGGTGGTAAAAAGGGGAATAACCAAAACCAAGGCGGCGGTGGAGGTAAATCTGGTGGGAAACATGGTGGCGGCGGGATGGCAGCTCCAGCTCCGAATGGGAAGAATGGCCAGAGTGGTGTTGGGAGCGGTGGCGGCTGCGGTCAGGCTGGCAGCAAGAAAAGCGGTGGGGGTGGCTTAGGAGGGATAAATGCTGGTGGGATTCATCCCTCTCTTGACAAGAGCTTTCAAGGTCATGGGGGTAATGGCGGCGGGATCCCAATGGGCGGAATGCCGCCCATGCAGGGCCTACAGGCACCTGGCGGAGGGGGACAAGGCTACTTCCAAGGCGGTCCTGGTCCTGCAGGTCCTGCCCCGGCGGGAACCAACCCAAACCTTCAGCAGCAACAATACATGGCAGCCATGATGAACCAGAGAGCTGCTGCAATGGCCGCCGGTGGTGGGAGCGGGAGCGTCGACCCGAGGTTCCAGCCCATGATGTATGCCCGGCCCCCGCCTGCAGTCAACTACATGCCTCCCTACCCGTACCCACATCCGTATCCACATCCATATTCATATCAGTACCCGTCCCACCCGGATCCTTACACCCCCATCTTCAGTGATGAGAACACGTCAAGCTGCACTGTCATGTGAACTCATAATTATTTAAGAGCAATATTATTTAAAATTCAGTCATGCTGTTTTTTTGGTAATTTTCATTCCCTTTTCCCCATAAATTATTTTAGGGGAGATGGAAATTATATATATATATATATATATTTAATATAATATAATATTTGCGTTTCATCTTGGCTTGGCTCTCCTAGGGAAGTGAACTATGAGATGGAAGAGAGGTGATATAGAAGCGACAATCGAAATCACATCTCATCTAAGAGTGCTGTGTACGTCTGGTATTTATTTTCACATAAAGCAGAGAAAGCATTCCAGTCCCGTGACCATGATAAAGAAGGCATCTCCATCTCATGTCAAGCGTGTGAGGGAAGTCAATGGGAGCTGAAGGCAACCAAAAAAATTAAAAAAAATGTAATTATATTTATTGAAAATATTGGTGCAAATTAGGGTAATGGTAAAAAAAGTTGAGGCACTAATAAACTGCCCCCATCCCATCAGTCTAGTCTCAGTGTTATCAGGTGCAGGTCAGGTCCCCCAAGTGGCGCTCTCTCCGGTCATTGTCTCTTCTGCAACAGTATATTATACTAAAATCCATTTCTTCTAATTTCATTTTATGCCCTGTCCAATAATTGATCCGTAAATCCAGGCTTTATATATATATATATATGTTTTTAAGTTTAATTCAATTGGCAATAGTAGATAGTGGGAGAGCCTAACATTTTTTGAAGTATGGCTTATGGATTTATACTGGTTAATGAATATATTTATTTAGCCACGAGCATGAACTTACTGCTGAACCCGACATAATGAGTACGCGCCCAAGCACTAAAGCTGATTTCTATTAAGTGTTTTTTGATATTTAGTAGGCTTGTCGCGTGTTTTAGTGACAAGGGAAGCATGTGCCCTTTATGTGTCTTAAAATGATGCTCTTTATTACATAATAGGTCTTATGAATTAAGAACAATAAACTATTATTATTATTAAATATTTATTATTTATTAAAATTTTAAATAAAAATAAAAAGGTAAATTAAATATATAATATGAAACGGACAGATCATTTGTCTAGATTCTTGCGTGACAGTGTTGATGTTTTTCTTTTTTTATGGTGATTTTCTAACATATAAAGAATATATTATGTCTTTTACGGTGTTTAATGCAACTCCAAATCTTGTCCAATGGTCGAGAGAGGTCGGTCGGTCGGCATGCATGTCTCTTCTGATGATCCAGAGCTCAGACCCGAACATGGCCAACCCATCTCTGATTGGGCCCTACCACACCTCTTTTCTTCTATTTCCACTTTCTCCTTTCCACCGGAAGAAGAATTAGGCCACTGTCACGGACGGAGACACCGGGCGACGGCGTTGGACATCGCTATAACCCGACCACCGGATAGGTCAACTATGATGGAAAGATGGAAAGGAGAGCACCTCCAACCATGCGTAACTCAATTGTTAGTGATTATGATTTGAACATTTTCTTTTTACCTCGAAATGATTTGAATGTATGGACAGTAATACAGAGGCATGCATGCAGGATAGACCCACAGAGTTCACGGGACCGGCATTCCATATTATATTCTGACAGCGCATAGTGACAAATTAGGAAATAGTCACGCCAATTCATATTCAAATCATACGCTCCAAGGATATTTTTCTGGCATTTGAAAAAAGAACAGCTCTGAGCATATTAGCCACGTGGAGTTTGATGTGATGAAATAACATGCTTGCAACAAAACTTCATCCCTTCTTTTGAAGTACTGTATTCAGTAGTTGTCGGCTATCGAATTTTTCAATATTATCTTTAACCACATCTTCTTCTATAGAAAAGGGAAAAAAAATGAAGAATTCCTGTATATTCTGTCATTAACTTCTTATCAAATCATGGTGCCACATATATATAAGTAGAAGGGATATGGCTTTCCTTTACATTCATTGCATGTGTAAAAGTTGGAACCTTCTCCCACTTTCTTCCATTACAAATATAAGAGTTTATAGTTCAGTCACTTCAGCACCTACTTTAGGTATCTTCCTTTTGACACTTTCATTACTATCATACACAAAGTAACCCTAACTAACTTGAATTTGCTTATATAAACTATACATCTGCTGTCCTCTCCCTTTTATTTATATATATATACAGGCTAAAAATCCTAAAAACATTCTACTTTATCCATACATCACCGTATGCTTATATATACAGTGTATTCCTATGACTCTCGCAACACTATACAGTGGGTAGTCATAGTTCTGCTTGTTCTTAGTTCTCCATACTGTTCTTAGATCTTTTTTACGAGTTTATGTGCATAATCAATATACGATGTATGGACAACATGATTCATACATAGCTCAATCATTGAGCTTAAGATTTTAGCACATTCTGAACCACTTCCCCTACATATTTCAGCACTTGAAAAAAGGGGTTTGGTAGACAGCTGAAGAAATTATACGTATACCTGAAAAGGGTACAACATTAGTCTAATATGCTAGCAAGTAATACGCCCCTTTTCACGTTCTAGAAGTGGAAAGCAATAATGGCTGAGAGGTCCCCTTTGAATGTTGCAGAGATGAAACGACGGATCCGGTGAACTTTGACTTTTTTTAAAAGTCGAAAGAGGAAAAAAAGTACCCTCTCTGGGTGACTTGACATGTAGTGCATGTCTTCTTCATTCCATTCTCAGATTCAGAAATTGTAGAGACAGCCACGGCTCATCTTCCACAGCTGCTCCCGAATAGTAAAATGATAGGCATAACGAGTTCCAATTTGTCAAATGGACAAAAGAAAATACCAACCTCTGATATCTTGTTTGAGGAGGATGATGTCCAATCCATCATTAATTCTCCACATTTTTTTTTCTAAAGTTCAGTTCAATAGTTACTATTCTTCTGGGTGAAGATGCTCTATAGCTCATCGAGACAAGATGATAGGTTTGCACCTTTCGGTCTGGTCTTTTCTCACCTTCTCATCATCAACAACTATTGGAACACGACTAATACAAATTTAAGACTAATGAACTAGAACGAGGGTCTAATGATGGGCTACTTAGGATTCCATATAAGAAACGACCAATGACTCCTTGCACGTCTCTTCTTCTCTCTAAGTGACGACTTTGGAACCCATTAGCCTAAGATTTTCCTGTTCATTGTCAATAAAGGGAGATGATTTTATACAACACCATGAATGGCCGACCCACTCAGAATACACAGGAGAATAGTAATTGCATGGCTGGACATTACTTACTATGGGTAAGTGATTGTTCAAAACTGAGAAGGATGTCTTGTCACCCCCATACAATTGACTGCATGCTTATCAATATGCATGATAAGTGATGTCTTTGATTTGGAAGTGAAGCTGCTTCATGCTTCATGCTGTATGTGATATGATATGCCCTAGCCTCCCTTTGAATGATGGGCCCCCATCACCGAAATCTTGGGACCTCTAAACCATTGAAGATTTTCGGGATCTAATGCTAGGAAACCACACTACTGCAGCCAGAGCCCATGTTTGATCTAAAAGGAGAATACCCATAAGGCCATTTTGAGGCTTCTTCCATCTAATAATATTCAAAATCATGAGCCCAATCTCGAAGTAAAGAGATATGCATGAATGTTTGTCATAAAAAATATTATTTATTATTTATTATTTTTAAATTTAAGATTTTTAATTTTTATTAATAAATTTATAAGAATTCTCCAATGTTAAAATGATGCACAAAACAATTATCTTAGCTTTATCCTTCACATTAGTAATTAATATCACTTAATATTTCACTAATATATAAGTATACGATCACAAAAGAATAATTCTTAAATAGATTTAATATTTAAAATCATATCATATAAATATAAAATTATAAACAAAATCTTATATATATATAAATACATCAAAATCAATACATTCATTTTCATTTCTTCACTTTCACACGTTAATTAAATGTTAATATACATTAGGAGAAATATTAGATGAATGCATTGGTTTTAATAAAAATGAATAACTAAATAATAAATTGTTTATATACTCACGCTAACAGCATACAAATAAAAATAAATAAATTTGATTGAATAATCATATGGACAATCAATTCTTATAGATTAACCACTAAATAAAAATTGAATATTATAACTTTAATTAACTATATTTGAAAGGTACCTAAAAGCTTTGGAAAAACAGTACATTTAATTATAAAATTAATTATTTTTAATATTTACCATCCACACTAATTAAATGTTGATATACAATTTATGTCATATTAAAAAGCACATTAATACCATTAGTTTTATACTAAATTAATATGAATATCATTATATTAAATCTTAAAAAATGATATTAAATTTTATTTATATCTTACAAAAATATTATAATTGCCCATTTTTTATTATTTTATTAAAATCACAAATAATACACATCATTTATAATATATATGCATAATACAAATGATTTTTTTTGTGATTGAAATGAAATTTCACTTAAACATAATCTCAATTTGACTATTTTTTTTAAATGAGATCAATTTATATTTCTTTTCATTCACAATCATAAATTAAAAAAAAAAAAGGAAGAGCCACTCACCGTATTTCTCTTGACCATAACACTCAAGAGAACCTTGGAGTCTCCAACTTTTTCAAGAATGAGATCGTAAATGATCTAATCTAGATGATATGTGTGACGAGAAGGTGGAGAAGTACATCCAGACGGTGATAACCTCGGATTATTATATAATGGTTTAGTGAATTTAATTAAGTTATTATACATTTATATCATCAAATTAGCAACTTTATTATCCTATACTTTTAAATAAATTCACCTAAAATAAATTCAGAAATTAAATCACACATATTTAGAAAATATTACCACTATTTAGTTTATTAAATTATTTTCTAATTCTCCGACCTAATTCAAACTTTTAAATCCTATATTTTATAAGAAGAAGTCAAAATGTGAGTAAAAAGCTCGTATATACTATGTCATGATTCCTACGTGCAGCTCCAACAGTGCTTCTCTCTTTCGTCCAACCCGTAGTTGCTATTAGAGGTCTTCTGCGTTGACGAGGGCGCCAAACTCTATCATCTAAGGTTTCTTCTCGCCAGTGAATTTCACACATTCCAGCCCAACTTACCACTTGCTGGACAATGCGTTGGACTAACTAATTTTCAGCCCATCTCAAGCCCGCCAGTCAGTTGGTGTACCTATATCTGGTAGGCATACAAACTCATGAATTTCATGTGTTTACTAGACAAATATGTCTAAAATCAGGTCATTATACCATTTATTGTCTTACAACATTTTTAATATATATGAGCCAACTCGATTAATATAAATATTTCAGAGACACTAATAATATTATTGCTGATTTCTCTGATCTAAGTTTGCAGGAGAATTAAAAAATACTTAAAAGATTTGGTGAGAGTTGAACCGTCTTTTATCAAATTCTCTAATTTTACTATTTTTATTACACCTATTCATAAACTTGCTATTAATCATATTTATTATGTATACCTCTCTTTAATCCTATTTTTATTTCTTAATTTATCGAAGATAACTGTGCTAATCATTATTTTCTTATTAAATATCTTAACACTCATTATTAGCGGTTTATCTTTCGGTCAATCATGTGAAATAACCCGCTTTCTCAAGTTTTGATTAGTTTTGCCTTTTCTAATTTATTGTGTTACCAACAACTCATACATCCAATTTATTCTATTGTTATACGGGTCTTATTTAGTGTATATCTAATAAAAATTATTTTCATTCTCTTTTTTTTTATCTATTTTTTATCTATTGTTGTGTGAAAAAAATTACTCAATTACTATTTTATTACACTATTAACATATATAAGTATTTATACCTATATTTGCTACTCATAGTGAACATTATTATTATATTATTTTTTGAATAATTATAGTAAATATATTTAATATTTTATTATGAAAAAATGCACTTATTTTTTATCCATTTTTTTTTATGTATTTGGACTTTATGTTTAAAATATTTTTGACAAAATTAAGTATTGAAATGGACTAAATAATTTATCTGCTATCATTTTCAATATAAATTCCAAATACATTAAATTTCTTATCTTTCTTCCATTCACGTATACATTAAAATAAAATGAAAATAATGTGATACACTCTCATATCATATGCTAATATTACCATTAAATTTAGAAATTTTAAATATTATTATAAATTATTATAATAGTATTTTAAATAACTATAATATATGATATAATTTTATTAGTTAATATTATATCATATATATATATATTTATTTTTTTACATTTGAGTTATTTCAAGCCTATAAATAGACATGTTTTTTATATAATTTATTTAATAACTTATTAATAAAAAAATATTCCCGTTACTTATATGTATGGTTTATCATGGATATTTTTAAACATTTTCTCCTCCTTAATTTATATTTCTATATTTTATCATTTCGAATAAATAATTATACCATGTAAAATACTAAATTTTTTCTCTTTACATGTTACAACTAAACTAAAGTTCAAGTTTTTGATAGGGTAAATAAATGAACATACGGCATAATAGAAATAAAATTTATTTGATTTAAAAAAAATTAGAATGTAAATGGAATAAAAAATAACTTTTATTGGTGTGAAAAAACTACAATATTAATGGAATAAAAATGAATTTTGGTTGATTTGCGCTATACTAAGTAAATAAAAAATATATTTAGTTGTTGTAAGCTACAATTATGAAATAAAAAATAATTTTTAGTTGGTATTTGCTATGCTACCTGAACAGAGTTGGTATTTGATAGTTTATATTTATAATTTTTCAATTATTTTATGTTAATTTTTATATTAAAGAAGAGTGTTAAAATATTATTATTTAGTTATAATATATAATATAATTTTATTAGTTAATATAATATAATATACTCTCTTTTTATTTATTTTTATATTTATATTATTTTAAAATAATAAATATGAACCTCTATTATATAATTTATTTAGCTATTTATTAATAAATAATTTTTATTGTCTCTTAATTTTATAATATTTCATACCTATTTTTAATATTTTCTAATTCTCTATTTTAGATTTCTATAGAATATATATTTTTCTAATTAACCATCTTCCACTCATGCTCTTTAGTATTATTGTACTTATTAGTTACTGCATTAATTCTCTCTAATTATAATTTTATTCATGTGTTATGTTGTTAATATTTTCCTTAAATTTCGCTGATCGTGCAAGTAAATTTAGTTGCTTTAACTTATAAAAATTAAAATAGATAACTTTCAAATTTTAAAAGAAAAATAAGGTTAAAAGTGAATTATAATTTTCATTAATTAATATGTAAAAACAACACAATTATTAACCACCGCATTTATTGTCTAAATATAATATAGAATTATTTAGTGTTATTAATATAATATTAATTGTACTATATTTAAATATTATATTATCATTTTTGTAAAATATTATTAATATAATATTAATTGCACTATAGTTAAATACTATATTACAATTTTTGTAAAGTAGGAAAACAAAAAATATTTTATACATTATTTTGCTTTTAATAAAATATGAAACTAAAAAAGATTTAAGATAAATCTTGAAAGTATATATATATATATATTTAACAACTAATAACATCGTAAAATATCTTAAATGTAAATACACATATAATTATGGTCCCATAAAACTACGTAATGAAAGTGTAGATTGAGATTCAAAGTAGAGAATAGGGTGGTTATTAGAAGAAGTCATTTTATTCTCTCCCATAAAATATTACATTCATAGTATGCTTTTTTTTTAATATAAAATTAAATTTCCTTTTATACTAATGAACTGCCTAACAAATATTTTATTATAATAAAGAAGAGTAAATCTTCAAATAGCTTTTATATTTGTATAATATTTGGACATAGATCTTAACTTAATAAATAACATCTACATTGAAAGTTTATGTAGAGCAAATAAAATATATTATCCATTAAATTTAAATAAAGAAAAAATAATAATACAATATTGGTTTTTGCTCTAATTATTTATACAATTTTATGCTATTACTTAGAAATTTAGTAATATGCATATACCCAAACACTATTTTATTATAATAAACAAAAGTATTATTACAATTATCATTTGTGTTTTGAATCTATAACATTAAACATATACCTTAAAATTAAAAATACTTTTAACTTTATTTATTTACAGGAAAAGATTATATACAACCATAAATATATGTTATTTTTGAAATACAACTTATAAAAAATGATAATTTTAAAATAAGTTAAAAGAATATTTAATTTTTTTTTACTTTATCTAAAAGACTAAATCTTATCTTATATGTCATTAAAATATATATTATAAATATAATTATAACTATAATATTAGATTTTCATTTAACTTTTTTTCTATTTTTATATTTAAATATATCATACAAGCTGAGATTTTTTAATTATGTCTTTATGTCCTTTTATTGATTATCTCCCAAATCCCACCTTTCCTACAAAAAAAATTACCACCTTGCCATAAGTTGTAACTTAATTTATTATTATTATTTAAAAACAAAATAAGTTTGGATTTATGGTATTATACATATTATTTTAAATATAAATCTTTATTATACAAATTTTAACATATATATAAACTTTATTAAACGATAATAAATGTATTATTTTATTATTTAAAAAAAAAATATATTTTTATTGTAAAACATATAATCAATTATTATTAAATAAATATATTATTTTAAATTATATTAATTTTGATATATATTTTTTGAAAATTTATTTTAAAACTTATAAAAAATATTGTATATAATAAAATAATTAATATTGATCTGGAAATTTATAAAAACTTTGTTTTTTTATAACGATAAAATTGTATATAGTAATATATTATTACTGCTAAATTATTTTGGAAATAATAATATAAAAGATAATTAAAGTATATAACATAATAAAATTAAATATATAAAATTTTATATAATAAAATAAAAATATGATAATATATAAGATTATATTTTAAGGGAAAAATTCAATATAAAGTTATTTGATAAATTATAATAAATATTTTAAAAAATTATAAATTCATATAAATGTATATATTCTCACATGTTTTATATGCACGTGTTAATTAAGTTTTCTTATAAAGTTAATTGATAAATTATAATAAATATTTTAAAAAATTATAAATTCATATAAATGTATATATTCTCACATGTTTTATATGCACGTGTTAATTAAGTTTTCTTTTTATCTAATATATCTTATATTTTTTATTTTTTTTTATTAAGTGTAAATAAATTATAATTTACTATTGTTGCAAATAAAAATAATATTATATATAAAAATTATATTATAAATAATTTTTATGTCAAATTAATAAATCACAATTTCTTAATATATATTAATATAACAAATAACAATAAACATTCCAACAAAATAATTAAGAATGTAACTAAATTCATACTAAAAAATATAATCAAAATTTTATAAAATAGTGGGAAAATACAAATGTAACGCTTCAAATTTCACTCTTAGTAACTTTTTTTATTTATAATTAGTTTATAAAGTTTTATTAAAATTATATTTTTATAAAATTTATATTAAAATATAAGTAAATATCTCAAATTAAAATTTAATATATATTATCATAATATATACAATACATAAATTGATTATAATACATATATAACATATATAATTAATATAAGTTTAACAAAAAAAATGTGTTAAAATACAAATTATAGATTTATAAGATGAAAAGATAAATTATTACAAACAAATTATATTAAAGATAAAATATTTGTCACTTGTACAAAAATATTTATTATTTTAATATTAATTTAAATATACATTATCTACATAAAATATTATTATGTTTGAACTTATTTATAATTTATTATATTTTACAATGATGTTTTATATATTAAATTAATAATATTTATAATATACATTTTTATTATACAAACTTTGACATATGCATTATTTTTATCAAATAATAATTACGTCAGTTTCTTAATTTGTGATACAGCATGTGTTTATGTCTCAATATCTTTCAAATACAATATAATCATTTGATATTAATAAAATAATTTTAGAAATATAATTTACTTTAAATTATAATATATTATTAAATATATTTTAATTTTTTATCTAACTTAAAATACATACATGTATATTCTTAAAAATACAAATTATATATAATTTTCATATAATAAAATTAAAAGTAAAAATATTATATAATTAATATTTAATTAATTTAAATAATAAATTAAAATATTTTGCATAAATATATTTATAATTTGTTACAATAATATAATTTTAAAAGTAAATTATATGATTTTAATATTATTAAAATATTAAGGTTATTTATTTGTAACATATTATAATTTATATTAAAAATATTTTTACCTTAAATTATATATATACTTTTTATTAATAATTAAATATATAATTTTCAATATTTTATTAAATAAAAATATATATAATTAAAGATATTTTTCTACACTTTGAAAAAAGAAAAATTCTCCATGAGTATATTATATTAGTTAAGTGGAGTTTGATTTAATAAAATGCCCATCCCTTCTTTTGGTGTGCATCTATATTACCTATATTCAATTGTTCCTATAAAGATTTTTTTTAGTATTATGGTGCTTACTTTCAATCACTCCTCATTTTCTAAACCCTATAAAACTTGAAATAAAAGAAAATAGAGAATTTCAGTATATTTTGTAAATTTTATATCAAATCATTGTATCTTATGTATATCTTGAGTGTTAGATGTATCAACAATGTTAACTGTTTTCATATTTTTTATGGTAAATAAGAGGAATATAACTTTCCTTTAGATTCATTGTACGTGTAAAAGTTAGAATTTTCTTTCACTTTCTTTCATTACAAATAATAAAGAGTTTTAGAGGTCAGTCATTTCACCACCCACTTTAAAAATCTTCCTTTTGACACAGTATTATTATATACACAAATCAACTTTAGCTAACTTGATTTTGCTTATATATACTAAAAACCATTCTACTCTATTCATTTATTGTTGTCCACATATATGTGTACGGGGCTCTTACCTCCATTAATAGCATAACCTAGTTTACAACAGTATTTAGTTATCTAGAAAGCAATTGTACTTGTGTTAAATTCTGTATATTGTTCTTATATTTTTGTTTATGAGCTTATGTGCAGAATAAATGTACCATATAGGAACAACATAGTTTATACATATTTCAATCATTAGGTGGAAGATTTTTAAAGTAAGAGCACATTGAAAAAATTATACTTATCATACAGTATCTATAAGTGGAATATTTTAAATTTTTATTAATAAATATAAGAAATTTATAAGAATTATACAATATTAAAATGATGAACAAAATAATTATCTTAACTTTATCCTTCACATTAGTAATTAATGCCACTTTATATTTCACTAATATGATCACAAAAGAAAATTATATAAATATGAGTTTATGAACAAAATGTTATGATAAATACATCAAAATCAATACATTAATTTTCAATTTCTTCCACTTTCACACATCAATTAAATGTCAACATTTATATATAAGATAAATAAATAATGCATTTTATATAGATGATGAAAATAAACAACTAAATAATAAATTATTTATATTCTCTCTCATGCTTACCTATTATAGGTAAACCAATAAATAAAAGTATAATAATGAAACTTTAATTATAAAATTAATTATTTTTAATATTTTACCACCCACACTAATTATCAACTTTCAATTTGTGTTAAGTTAGAAGCACATAAATACTATTTTTATGATAAATTAATATGAATATCATTATATTAAATTGTAAAAAATGATATTAAATTTTAATTATATTTTACAAAAATCATAATGGCCTATCATTTTTTATTAATATCATAAAAATACACTTCATATACAATATATTCATAATACACATTAATTATTTGTGATTATAAAAAAATTCACTTAAAAATAGTATTAATTAAAGATTTTTTTCAATAAGATCCATATAATTTAAAAGAATCTTTCAACCAACCAATTCATCACATTAAAAAATAAAGCTTAAAAAAGACAGTTTGTATTGTGTTTGATACAATACAATCTATTACTTATATAAGAATAAAATAATTAATAAATAGTGAATGAATTAATGTACCATTATTAATATACATGAATTTATATTAATAATTAATTATAAATTATAAAATTTTCAGTGATCACAATTAATTAAAAATTATGTGATTATTACTCTCCCAAATAAAATGAAAAGTTTCTAAATATTAATACTTTCCAAATATTAATTTTAGACTGAAATATGGAGAATTATCATAAAATAAATTATTAGTGAAGATATGCAACTTGAGCCACTGAAAAGATAACAATTTATTTGGTACAAGTAAAAAATAAAATATATCATTTAGATAAATTGAATATCAATTATTACACTATAGAGTAGTAGAATATAAAATTAAAAAAAAGAGATTAAATTCATATTAGTTGAACTCTAGTGTTTTCTTACTTTTTATATTCGGATTAATAACTTTAATAAATCAAATTGCTATAAAAAAATTGAGAAACTATTAATAGTGCGTCTATCATATGTATTACTAGCCTAGTGGGCATCCCATAAGCAGTGGAGCTAACACCAAGAATTTTTCTAAAAGTAAAGACTATTACTAATGTTCATTTGAGATATTGTAGAATTAGCTTAAATGTCACCTAATTAGATATAGTTGGTTAGTGTATAAATTGATATACCTAATTAGCTGCATAAAAAATATTAGGTATGGTCAATGTGGGATATTGAAAAGAACTTACAATAAGCCAGTAAATTCGAGAATAATCTAGAGTAGTTCCATCATGAAAGGATATACGAGAGCCATCAGTAATAGATGTGTAATCAATCATAGAAACTCGAGTGAGTAGATTAAAAATATATTTTTGTGTAGGAAGAATGAACTCACTAGAATGTGATTTTACTTTTATGACAAGAAAGTAATATAGAGTGCGTAAATTCTTGATAGAAAATTATTGTTTAAGGGCAATGAATATGGAGTATAGAGTAGCAATGAAAGATATTGTGAGTAGCAAGAAAAATTATAAAATTTGAGGTTTTGTAGATAAATAACGATAAATGAGCTAGTGATTTTTCATAACTAAGTGTGAGTAAAAATATACTCATACAAAGAAATCATACTATAGTGGCTTGCTTTAGACTATATAAGAATCGATGAATACAATAAACGTGACGAGGATTTGATAAATCAATATAGCCTAGTGGTTGAATTATGTAAATCTATTCATTGAGATTACCATGAAAAAAGCATTGTCAACGTCTAGTTGTCGAATAAGTCAATTATATATTACATCAATAAATAGTAATTTGTGTAATTACCCGACTAAATGAGCATAATAGTTGATATATTTTTGTTAAGAAAAAATTTGAGCTAAGAGACGAGACTTGTAATAGAACCATCAAAATATTATTTTAATTGGTAGACCCATTACACCCCAAAACATACTTGTTGGTTGGTGCGGGAACGAGATTGCATATGTGATTATTGAGAATAATATCATATTCAATATTTATTGAATGGCCCTAACACATGTATTTTTGTGTTTGTTTGAGTGTTCGAGATTTATGAGCAGAAGTAGTAAAAAAAGCTCCAACATTATTTGAAAATGACATGGAGGTAATGTACAACCTTGTGATCTGTTAATTATGAGACGTGTGAATTAAGTAGAAATATTCACTCGAAAAGCTAAAAATTCAACATTAGAATGATAAATGATAAGTGAGTGAGTAGTTATAGGTACAAATAAGTGAGTGAGTAGTTATAGGTACAAATAACTTATCAGATATTATTATTGGATAACGAAATTCAGGTATTGATGAAAATGAGAAATACGAGAGAGAATAAATAATAAAATTACCTAGAGTCATTTGAGTTGTATTGTTTGTTGACAAACACTTATCAAAGGAAAAATTAGTTTTATTAAAGTGTACATTAGACTAATATAGATATGCCATGTATTTGGGTCAAGACATCGATAACTAATAAAACCAATAGGATACCCAAGGAAAACACAAGTTTTGGAGTGATGTTGAAATTTGTGAGTTTGATATGGTCGAAGATAAGAGAAGCATAAATATTCAAAAGTATATTGGTGTAGTTTTGTAAATAATTTAGTAAGTGGATTAAGATTAAATAGTATGAGTAGATAATTTGTTAATTAAATAAATTGCAGTTGCAAATACAAATTTTCAAAATTTGATGGGAAGAAAATAATGATTTAGAAGTGTTAGTGTATGTGTTTTTTTTTCTATATAACTATTTTGTTGAGGTGCGGAAATGAAAGATGATAAGTTATTCTATTATTTTGAAATTTAACTTAAAAAACTACAGATAAAAATTATTTGGAACCATTAAATTGAAATTTTTTAATTTTAGTGTTAAATATATCTTTATCACATAGTTGAAATTTAAAAATGATTTGAAAATTTTTTGAGCGATTTTAATAAAAAAAATTAAAAATATTTACTATCACTATTAGTATATTTATGTATAAAACTTAAAATTAAAATAAATATATTTGTTTTATAAATTTTTTATATAAATTGTAACGTATTAAATGCTTTATGCAAAAGTAACATTTTTTTTAAAAGTTTTGCTTGAACAATGATTCGATAAAAAATAATTATAACAGTGAAAATAAGCTAAGCACATGCCAAAATTTGATATACAATTAAATAGCAACAAAAAATATATATAAAAACTCAATATTGTTATTTAATTATTTAGTCACAATAATATACAAGTAATTTTTATAAATATATGTTAAGTAATTAATTATAATAATATAATATAAAGATTGTGAATAAAAATTATTCACATTTAACATATAATATAACTAATTAATGATATACATTTAATTTCTCCGTTAATAAAATTTTATATATAATTACATAAAAATTAATATATTTATTTTTAATTTATTACACTTTTGTTTAAATGTTGAAATTTTAAATGTACAATATATAGAAATAATATGTTATATATATATATATTATATATAATATAAATGAATAACAAAATAATAAATTATTTATATTTTCTTCTTTAATTAAATATTTGAAATATGGAAGTTTTATTAAAATAATTTATTTAATAGTAAAATTTATCATTTTTAATATTTTACAACTTATACTATTCGGCAACTTTCAATTCATATCATGTTAATATCACGTAAATACTATTAGTTTTATTTTAAATTAATAAGAATATTATAATATTAATTTTAAAAAAAGATATTAAACTTTATTATTTTTATAATTATATATATATTTACAAAAACATAATTATATATGATTTTTTTTATTTATTTTAAATTAATATTTTTATTTTTTAAAATTATATTATTTTTTATAATTTGAATGAAATTTCATTTAAATATAATTTTATATTAAGATTTATTTAGAAAACGAATAATACTTATTCCCTCTCTTTAAAAACTAATATAAATAAAATATTCAAGATAATATTTTACGATATATTGCATTATTGAGATGGTGAAATATATAAATATACTGCTTAATTATATTCAATCAATAATATCAATTTACTTTATAAAACGAAGTCATTTGAATCGAGTTCTTTAAGAATATAAAAAATTAAGTGCTTATAAAATTTGACCTAATAAAATCCATACTACCTATATAATGAATAATATGAGATAGCTTTGTATGTTTATAATGAGAGCGAGAAGGGAAATTCTCTCCCTATTAACACCCAACATACTCTTATATATTTTTGTTATCTTATAAATAAATGTTTAGAATATAATTGGAAAGCCTAATTTAATAAGTTTATATAACTTGTAATAAAAAAAATTTTCAAATAAAGTTGAATAAAAAGTGTGTATATGAAGTTATGACTGAAAAGATTTTTCAATTTGGTTAATTAATATATTTAGTATTTAAATTAATATTATATTATATTAACATAAATAAATAAATAAGTGTGCACCATTCATTTTACATATTGTAAATGGAAGGTGTTGTTTTTTATTATTATATAGAATTGAAAATGATATATAAGAAATTTAGAGGTAATAAACTTAGTACATATTATTTACAAGTTGAATTAATGAGGTAATATAATATATTGTGTATAATTAGTATGTAAACATATATTCAATATTAATTTTTATAATGATAAAAAATTTTCAATAAAGCTGTAATTGAGATTTTTGCATTATATGCCTTTAAATTGATAGTAATAGATAAAACTAAATTATCACTTAAAAACTAACTTGTAATATAACATATATTAAGAATAAAAAGTATGTATACTTTGATATAATTATAGTAAGCTATTAGTATAATAAAAAATATACAAATTATTAGAAGAATCATTACAAATGTAATAAAGAAGATGAAGCAACTGGTGGGGTGGAGGTGGTACTTCACACATTTTACATATTGTCCATAGGTACTATAAATTATCTAAATCTTAAATAACACCTTAATAATCATTAAAAAGGTACTAAAGAAGAAAAAGAGCCTAGGGTTATTAACATTATTGAATACTTGGTGGCATCATCTCTACTTCTATATAAAGTTTTTGTTATTTGCCAATACCACATAAATATCAACTAAGAGCTCTTGTCATTTATTAATAGTAAATCAACCCTTTAAAGGAAAAAATAGTAAGAGATTAGAACGAGAGAACAAATATAATTATAAAAAGTGATTTTGATGTTGTATACTCAAAGGTTACTTCTAAACCATTATTTTATTTAATACAATATCAAATTTATTATATACCTAATACTTAAGTGAATATAATGATTTCTAAATTTTTAATATTATTTTTTAAAAATAAAAAATTATTATTTAAATTAACTCTTGTGATTTGCAGTTATAACATTAAATATAATGTAAAATTAAAAATATTTTTTAACTTAATGCATTTACCTTAAAAAGTTATCTTAATCCAATAATACATATTTCATGTATATATAATATTCCATATATGCAATGCAACTATTAGAAAAAAAATGTTTTAATAAACTAAATATGATAAAAGAATATTATCAAATTTTTACTTTTCCTAATCATTTTATATTATATAGTATTAAAAACTTATATATTATAAATATAATTATACTTATAATATTGAATTTTCTTTTAACTTTACATTTTTATCTTTAAATAAAAAACATAATATATATAGATTATTTTTCTAGTTATGTCTTGATATCTCCTTATTATTTCTTCTCTCACAACACATAATAATACAAATAATAAGTTGAACATATATTATTATTATTATTTAAATACACATTATAAGAAAATCTTTCAATTCATTGTATTGTATATATTATTTTATATTAATTAGTATATATTAAATTAATATTATTTTTAATATACATCTTTATTATATAAAAGTTTACATATATAAACTTTATTAAATAATAATTATATTATTTTATTATATATAATTTAATATATATTTTTATGGATGTAATTTTTTAAATAATATATGTAGCTTTTCTATTATTATTCTTATATGTTACAATTACTTTTCATTAGCCTTATACTAAATTTTTATTTTAAATCAAATGAGATTTTTTTTTAAAGTAAGGATATATGAAAATAAATAATATATTTTATTTTGTTATTGTAAACCATTATATATTAATAATAGCTACCTTATTTCTTATACTTTTTTTACAAATCTAAAATATTAGCCTTTTCCCTTTATCTATGATTAATTACAACATTAGCTATTTAAAAGCAATGAAAAAAAATTTGAAAAACAAATTTCTTATATTATTATTATATATAAAACTAATAAATTGCATATAAACCTTAAAATTAAATATACTTTTAATTTCATTCATATACTTTAATATTATACAACCAATATGTCATGTATTTAATTCAACTAAATAAAAATAATAATAATGTCATAGTATAGTAAATAAATTAAAATAATATTATAAAGTTTTTAATTTACCTAAATATTTTCTATTATATGTTATGAAAAAAATATCAATATAATTAAACATTTGTTTTTTGTTTATGTGTTTTTGTTTCCTCTTACACAACCTCTCACCGTTGTCTTATTTTAATTTTATATGTTATTTTTTTTTAATAATTATACATAATAATATATAGAATAAGTTATACTCTAATTTATTATTATTATTTAAATATAAAACAAAACAAAATTTAGGCAAAGTCTATGAATTCATGTATAGTGCATATTATTTTATTATATTTATATTAATTAGTATATATTAAATTAATGTTGCTCCAATATATATCTTTATTATAAAAATTTTGACATAAATATAAATTTTATTAAATGATAATAAATATGTTATTTTATCATATACAATTTAATATACATTTTATAGTACAACATATAATAATTTTTTTTAAATAAGTATATTATTTTTAATAATATTGATTTTCATATATATTTTTGAAAAAATATTTTAAAAAATAATAATAATAATAATAATAAAGTAATATATTATTGTTATACATATAATAACAAAATATTTATATATAACATATTATTGTTTTAAATTATTTTGATAATATAAATATAAAAAAATACTTAATATAAATATTATTTAATATTTATTAAATATATAATATAATAAAGTATGTATAAAACGTTTTGCATATAATAAAATAAAATATAAGTGTTTATTAAAAGATATGTATTTTTTAACTGTTATTTTGTTAATACAAAGTTAAATAATAAATGATGATAAATATTTCAAAAAAATACATATATTTTAATAAATACATATCCTATCACATGTTTTATATATATATATATATATATATATATATACTAGGTAAGTTCTCTTTTTATCTAATATATATTATTTTTTTATTATAAAGTGTGAAGAAATTATAATTTACCAGTTTTGCAAATCTTTTATAAAATAGTTTACATAACTTTAAATACATTTTTCATATTCAATATTTATATATATGAATTATATTATGAGTAATATTCAGGTAATATCAATAAATAGCATTTTCTTAATGTATAATAATATAATAAATATTATTAATTATTCTACAAAATAATTTATAATGTAAACAAATTTACTTTAAAACATTATAATAACCATTTTATAAAATAGTGAGAAAATTCATGTGCAATTCTTAAAATTTCACAAATACTTAGTCAACTTTTTTTTAATTATAATTAGTTTATAATATTTTATTATTAGTAATTTTTATAAAAAATATATATTAAAATATAAGTAAAGATCTCAAATTAAAATAGAATATATATTATAATAACACATACAATTGATAAATTTATTATAATACATATATATCATATCTTATTAATATGAGTTTAACAAATAAAAAGTGTAAAAATATAAATTATAGACTTCTTAAATGAAAAAGATAAATTATTACAATTAATTTTTATAAATTATACTAAAAATAAAATATTTGTTACTTATACAAAGTTAATTATTATTTTAATATTAATTCAAACATATATTATCTACCCAAATTATTCTTATATTTGAATTTATAATTTATTATATTTTACAATAGTATTTTATTTATTAAATTAATAATATTTATAATATACATTTTTATAAAAATTTTGATATATACATTATTTTTATCAACTAATAATTATGTCATTTTCTTACTCTTTAATATGTTATATATCATAATATATTATCAATTATATCTTAATTTATATTTAAATATTTAATTTAATTTAAATACATATATTCTTTGAAAAAACCTATTATGTGTAATTTTTACTTTTAATTTTATTAAGTAAAAATAATATATAATTAACATTTAATTAATTTAAAATGATAAATTAAAATATTTTATATAAATATATAATTCATTATAGTAATATAATTTTAGAATTAAATTATATGATTTAAATATTATTAAAATATCAAATTTATTTATTTGTAATATATTATAATTTATAAAAAATAATTATTTATCTGAAATGTATACTTTTTATTAATAATTATATATATAATTTTCAATATTTGATTAAGTAAAAATATATATAATTAAATTTTTATGTAAATAATTCAACATATGAAAATATATAATTTATAACTCAATTAACATAAAATTCCATATTAAGAAAAAAATAAATAATATAATTAAATATATACTAAAAAATTATATAATAGCAATATATTATAAAAGAAAGATAACAAATTTTAGAAATTCAATTTTACAATAAAATATGTTAAAACTTGTAAGAGTTTGTGTTTATTGGTACTTTTAAGTTTATTAGGGAATTATATTTTATCAACTTAATTTGTTATATATTAGATATGAAATAACTTATATGTTTATAAGAGTATAATGACTATTAGAGATATTTAAAATATTTTTTATTGAAGAGAAATACAATAATAGAAACACACCAACATTATATTTGTAAATGTATTAATCATTCAAACCTACATAATAATTACTAAATATAAAATATTTTTTAAATATAAATATGATATTACTTTTTTGGAAGGTTGGTTGTCTATTACTTTATTAAATAAAAATGTCATATATTATTTTTAATTAAACTCCACCTTAGTTTCTTTAAAAAATATTATTTTTTCTTAAAATTACATACAATATGTAATTAAAAAAGTTAATTTTCAATTATTTAATTTATATACAAAATGAATGTAGTGTAGGATAACATGAAAACTTTATAATAAAAGTATATATGATGATTACGAAATAATTGACACTTAAGGCCTTTATTTTATTTTAAATAATTTGCATATATGACAAAAATAATAATTAAAAATATTATATAGCTATATAGTACTTACACGAATTCCAAAATATTTATATTTTATATTAATTATTATAATTATTATGTAAATACATAACACAAAATTTATCCAAAATATTTTGAATGGTATATATTATTTTATTATATTTATATTTTATATTAATTATTATATATTGATTTAATATTATTTTCAATATAATAAAATTTAACATATATATAAATTTTATTAATTAAAAATTATTTTATTTTATCAAAATTTAATATATATTTTTTTATAAATTCATACCTTCTCATTTATTTAACTCTTAAATTCTTAATTTTACGGGTTACTATCACTCAAATATCCTTAATACCGTAAACATTATTAAGCAATACACTAATTTCACAATAACTAATACACTTCCCACACATGGTACTGCTTATAAATACTTAATGGAGAGATTACAATACATAGTTAAATCTTCTCTTTGAAAATATTTAATAATTTAAGGTTAATATTTTATATAATTGTGTAAGGAGATTAAAGATAAATATGTTTAAAATAGAAAATAAAAATAAAAATATTTTTGCACATAAAACATCTAATAACAGTTGTGGAGATAATTAATATGATAAATTATTTTGTTGATCTTACCAGTATAGTATATATCTAACACTATTTTATTATAACAAAGAAAAGTATTGTTATAATTAGCATTTTTTGTTTGAATGTATAAAATTGAATATATACCTTAAAATTAAAAATATTTTTAACTTCATTCATTTGCGGGAAAAAATTATCTACAGCCACAAGATATGTTATTCTTGAAATGCAACTTATAAAAACAATAATTTTAAAATAAGTTAAAAGAATATTTTGAATTTTTTGCTTTATCTATATCTTATCCTATATGTTATTAAAACATATATTATAAATATAATTATAACTATAATATTAGATTTTCATTTAACTTTTTTTTTTATCTCTTTATCCTTAAATATAACATATAATATATGTAAAGCAGAGTTTTTTTTAAGTATGTCTTCATTTCCTTTTATTATTTATCTCCCAAATCCGACATTTCCTACAAAAAAAAGAAAAGTTATCATCAATTGCACCCACTTCTCTTATATCCACATTTTTAATTATTATATTTTTCTTTTTAAAAATCAAATATACTAATACACATAATAAGTTGTAACTTAATTTTATTATGTGTTCTCATATGTTTTATGTGCATATCTTAATTGAGTTTTATTTTTATATAATATATTTCAGATTTTTTATTTTTATTATGGAGTTTGAATGAAATTATAATTTACTATTATTGTACATATTTTATAAAATAATATTATATGTGCATAAATTTACATTCTTTTAGACTATGCATATTCAATATATATAAATTATATTATAAATAATTTTTATTTTACATTAATAAATCAAAATTTCTTAATATATACTAATATAATACATATAAGTCAACATTCCACAAAATAATTAAGAATGTAACTAAATTCATACTAAAAAATATAATAAAAATTTTATAAAATATTGGAAAAATACAAGAGAAACACTTAAAATTTCACTTAAAAACTTTTTTATTTATAATTAGTTTATAATATTTTATTAAAAGTATATTTTTATAAAACTTATAATAAAATATAAGTAAATATCTCAAATTAAAATATAATATATATAATTTATAAATTAATTATAATACATATATAACATATATGATTAATATAAGTTTAACGTGTAAAAATACAAATTATAGATTTTTAAGATGAAAAGATAAATTATTACAAATGATACTAAAATTATATTAAAGATAAAATATTTGTCACTTATAAAAGATATTTATTATTTTAATATTAATTTAAATATACATTATTTACATATTATTATGTTTGAACTTTTTTATAATTTATTATATTTTACAATAATGTTTTATATATTAAATTAATAATATTTATAATATACATCATTATTATACAAAATTTGACATATATATTATTTTTATTAAATAATAATTATTTCATTTTCTTACTTTGTGATATGTTATATCAATATCTCTCAGATACAATATAATCACTTTATATCAATAAAATAATTTTAAAAATATAATTCACTTTAAATTATAATATATTATTAAATATATCTTAATTTATATTTAAATATTTTATCTAACTTAGAATACATATATATTTTTAAAATACAAATTATATATAATTTTTCACATAATAAAATTAAAAGTAAAAATATTATACAATTAATATTTAATTAATTTAAAATAATAAATTTAAATATTTTGCATAAATATATTTATAATTCATTATAGTAATATAATTTTAGAAGTAAATTATATGATTTTAATATTATTAAAATATAAAAGTTATTTATTTGTAACATATTATAATTTATATAAAAATATTTTATTTATCTCAAATTATATATACTTTTTATTAATAAATAAATATATAATTTTTAATATTTTATTAAATAAAAAAATATATCATTAATGATATTTTTATGCACTTTGCAAAAAAGAAAAACGAAAATTTTAGTATATTTTTTCATTAACTTCTTATCAAATCATTGTGTTTTATAGTAAATAAGAGAAATATAACTTTTATATGTAAAAATTAGAATTTTCTCTCAATTTCTTTTATTACAAACAATAAAGAGTTAGACCAGTAATTTCAACACATAAAAGTTATATTTCTCTTAAACATAATGGCAAAAATACAATACATTTATACTTCTTTTCTTTAACAATTAGAAATTGAGGAAACGAATAACACTTACTCCTCTTTAAAAACTAACATAAACAAGACATTCAAGATATCTTGTTGATTATGGTTTAGTCAAGAATTTCAATTTAATATATAAGAGGAAGTTGTTTGAGTACGCAAAGGAGAGCATGTTGAAGAGGAGCTTGCTTTGTATGTTTATAATGAGAGCAATATTGAGAAGACGGAAATTTTTTAGGGTTTTTTCTTTATTATTATATAAATAAATTAGATAATATGATATATTGTATATAATTATTATGTAAACATATATTCAATATTAATTTTCATATGGATGAAGTTTTTTTCAAATAAATTGTAATTGAGATTTTTGCATTATATACCTTTAAATTGATAGTAGTAGATAAAGCTAAATTATTACTTAAAAACTTGAAATATGACATATATTAAGAATAGAAAGTATTTATACTTTAATATAATTATACTCAGCTATTAGTATAATTAAGAATATATAAATTATTGGAAGAATTATTACAAATGTAATAAAGAAGAAGAAGCAACTCTTGGGGTGGAGGTGGTGAAGTGCTTTTACTTGTAACACAACTATAATTAAGAGGGTATTATTGGAAAGAATTATTATATAATATAACTTTTTCATTTTTACTAATGGACATACCTATTATGAAAAAATATTTTCCATTATTATAAAATATAATGAACAAAAAAAATAAATTATTGTACCATTATGTATATAAGTAGGGATTAAGAAGGAGAGGAGGATATTTTAAAAAATGTTTTATACATAATGTAATTATAAGAGATTTTCAAGATGATATTATGAATTATCTAAAATTTAAATACTCTTTTAAAAATTATTAAAAAAGTAATAAAAAAGAGGAAGAGTTAGTTAAAATGGGTATTTCAAGAATTATTGGAAAGGTACTAAAGAAAAGGAAAAAAGATATGTAAGTGGGGTTATCAACAATATTGGATGCTTGCTTGCATCTATCTCTCATTCTCTATAAGCTTTTGTCATTTTCCAGTATTTCATAAAGATCAACTAAGAGTTGTTGTTATTTACAAATAGTAAATGAATATCAACCAAAAGAGTAACTAAAAATAGGTAGAGATTATTGACTTTAATAAATCTAACAATATTTTAGTACGATAAAAGAATAAAATTGTATATACAATTTAAAATTAAATATACTTTTAATTTTAATTATATATTATACTATAAAAGTTATGTTTAATATATAGAATGCAACTCTATAAAAAATAATAATGCTCTAATATAGTAAATAAATTAAAAGATATTATAAAGTTCTTGCTTTATGTAAATATTTTCTATTATATATCATGAAAAAAATATAAATATAATTATATATTGGTTTTTCTAATTATATCTTCATGTTTTTTCTCGTCTTAGACAACCAACCTCACACAGTTCTCTTATTTTCACTTTTAATTATTATATTTTTATTTTTAATAATCAGACATATGATATATAGAATAAGTTATATCATAATATGATTATTATTATTATTTAAGCAAAGTTTTTGAATTCATTTTATTGTACATATTATTTTATTACATTTATATTAATTAGTATATATTAAATTAATTTTATTTTAATATATATATTTATTATAAAAATTTTGACATAAATATAAATTTTATTAAATGATAATAATTATATTATTTTATCATATACAATTTTATATGTATTTTTATGGTACAACATATAATCAATTATTATTAAATAAATATATTATTTGCAATTGTATTGATTTTCATATATGTTTTTTGAAAAAATATTTTAAATTTTATGATAATAATAATAAAGTAACATATTATTGTTATACATATAATAACAAAATATGTATATAATATATTATTATTTTAAATTATTTTGATCATATAAATATAAAAAATACTTAATATAAAATCTTTTGCATATAATAAAATAAAATATGAGCATTTATTAAAACATATGTATTCTTTTAACTGTCATTTTTTAATACAAAGTTAAATAATAAATAATGATAAATATTTCAAATATATATTTATTTTAATAAATACATGTCTTCTCACATGTTTTATATGCATATATTAAGTAATTTCTCTTTTAATCTAATATATATTATTTTTTTATTATTAAGTGTGAATAAAATTATAATTTACCAGTGTACAGATCTTTTATAAAATAATTTACATAACTTTAAATACATTTTGCATATTCAATATTTATAAATATAAATTATATTATAAGTAATATTTAGGTATTATTAATAAATAGCATTTTCTTAATATATAATAAATATCATCAACCATTATACAAAATAATTTATAATGTGACCAAATTCATTTTAAAACATAATAATAACCATTTTATAAAATAGTAATAAAATGCAATTCTTAAAATTTTCATTAATACTTAGTCAACTTTTTTCTATTATAATTAGTTTATAGCATTTTATTGGCAGTAATTTTTATAAAAAAATATATATTAAAATATAAGTAAAAATCTCAAATAAAAATATAATATATATTATAATAACATATACAATTGATAAATTTATTATAATACATATATAGCATATCTTATTAATATAAGTTTAACAAATAAAATATGTAAAATTATAAATTATATTTTTCTCAAATAAAAAAAGATAAATTATTATAATTGGTTTTTATAAATTATAATAAAGATAAAATATTTGTCACTTATACAAAGTTATTTATTATTTTAATATTAATCAAATATACATTATCTATTCAAATTATTCTTATATTTGAACTCATTTTGTTAATGATTTATTATATTTTACATATTAAATTAATTATATTTATAATATACATTTTTTATAAAACTTTTGACATATACATTATTTTTATTAAATAATAATTATGTCATTTTTTTACTCTATCATATGTTATATGTCATAATCTATTATCAATTATATCTTAATTTATATTTAAATATTTAATTTAATTTAAAATACATATATTCTTTAAAAATATATATTATGTGTAATTTTTACTTTTAATTTTATTAAGTAAAAATAATATATAATTAACATTTAATTACTTTAAAAATAATAAATTAAAATATTTTATATAAATATATAATTCATTATAGTAATATAATTTTAGAATTAAATTATATGATTTTAATATTATTAAAATATCAAAATTATTTATTTGTAACATATTATAATTTATATAAAAAAGATTTTATTTATATAAAATGTATACTTTTTATTAATAAATATATATAATTTTCAATATTTAATTAAGTAAATATATATATAATTAAAATTTTATATACATAATTCAACATATGGAAATATATCATTTATAGCCCAATTGATATAAAATTCCATATTAAGAAAAAAATAAATAATATAATTAAATATATACTAAAAAATTATATGATAGAAATATATTATAAAAGAAAGATAACAAATGTTATTATTTATTTATAGTAGAAATTCAATTTTACAATATAATGTGTTAAAACTTAAAAGAGCTTGTTTTTATTGCTACTTTAAAATTTATTAGGGAATTATATTTTATAAACTTAATTTGTTATATATTAGATATAAATTAACTTATATTTTCATAAGAGTATAATGACTATTAGAGATATTTAAAATATTTTTTATTGAAAAGAAATACAACCATATTCACTTATAGCCACACATCAATATTTTATTTGTAAATACATTAATCACTCCAACCTAAATGATAATTACTAAATATAAAATATTTCATAAACATGAATATAATAGTACTTTTAGGATGCTGGGTGTTCATTATTTTCTCAAATGAAAATGCAATATATTATGTTTAATTAAACTCCACATTATTTTTTTTAAAAAGTATTTTTTCTCAAAATTACATAAAATATGTAAAAATAATAATTAAAATAAATATAACGTAGGACAATATGAAAACTCTCTAATAAAAGTATAGATAATAATTACGAAATAATTAACACTAAAGGCCTACATTTTATTTTAAATAATTTGCCTATATGACAAAAAAAATAATTAAAAAAATTATATAGCTATTTTACTTACACGAATTCCAACCCTATTCCTTTATACTAGATCTCAGGAATTACATAGTGCAATTGAATTACTGATGGTTCCACTCAACTTTACTCAACTTTTCCTGTCGTGTAAGCTTTAGGACTTGTGTAAGTAAATAGATGTCGTTAAGCTCTTCTACTAACTTGAATTCACTTTCATGTGCATCATTTATACTTCTCACTCATATAAAAGTCATAAATGTTTGGATGAGTTCTTGCAATATATTATTTGCCTCATTCATGAATCATTTCTTCAATATTAATAAGTGAACAAGGATGTTGTAGCTAACTATAAAAATCTCATTTAACAAGTCGTGCCTTCCATATAGCTTTAAAAAGTATCTCTCCATCATACAAAATAGGCTTGTTTCTATACTTATACCTTCAACTTTATAACTGACACTAATGAGTCTCTTTTTATATCTCCTACACTTTTTTATTTGCTAGTTTGATGGCTTTCCTTTCATATCTCATTTAAATTGAACCATCCACTATTTATGAAGGTGGACAGCGTCAATAATTATAGTTTATAATCAATTTAAGTATAAGATTCGAATTAATTAATATAGAATTAAAATTAAATTAAAAAATCAATACATAAATTGAGATAAAATTGATTAATTATAATTGATTTGAATTTAATTAAAAATTATAAAAGAGAAATAAAATAAAAATAAACTAAAATTGAATCGGACAATAATTTCAAAATAACTATTACACTCTTATAATATACTAAAATAACACAATATAATTTATTAATACGTAATTGTATTTTTTTTATTTTCACGATGTTAAAAATAAAAAAATATTTAAATAATTAATCAACTTAACAAAAAATTTTTAATTCCCCACAATAATAATCAAATTAACATGTAAACTATTAGAATTTAGATAATTTATATTTTTACTCAATTGAATTATATCAAAATAGATTAATTTATAAAATAAGTATAGTCAACGTTTTAATTAAAAATTGAATTATGTCAAATTAAGTTGAGTTACACTTCCCAATTTCACAAATCAACTTAATTTCATTTTTAAAAAATTTTGTAGAATTTTTTATAAATATTTAGGGGTTTTAAAAAAATGTGTAGGCGAAGTTTGGAGTCCGTGCCAAAACTGGAGGATTCGATTGCACAACTTTTTTTGTTCTCAGAACTTCTACGAATGCACTGTAGATGTTGTGAAGGCCCGATTCAATGCACAACGCATCGCTTGAACCCGTACCAAAATGAACTTGCTATGAGACATGTCCGGGCCTCTCTTGAAGACCGCGGGGCGGTCCGTACCCTCCCTCCAGACCCGGCAAGGCAGGTAGAGGGCTTAGAATGAGACCTATCCTGCCCGGCCCTTGTTGGAAGCACGACTGCACAAGGTGGCCCGAATTCACGCTTGGCCTAATGGCCCGTTAGAAATGGCCCACCCTCTGGGGTCGTTCGTTCGTGAATCGCCCTCCTCCCTTTCCCGTACCCACCATTGCCGTTCTCTTCTTCCCCGCCCTCCTCTTTAGTCTTTCCCTTATCGCCGCCCTCCTTTCCTCTCCACCACCACCGTCCCATATTTTCGTTTATTGCGCGACCGTTCATTCTACCGACCGCGTCCGGTTGATCATCCGGCGCCCGACGATCCCTACACCGGTCCAGCAGTTGCTGCCTTTCCCCTGTCGCAACGTGCATTGCTCGTTCACTTCAGCTCGGATTTACTTGTACGATCCATCTTCGTCCTCCCTGGGTTATTAATTTTTTATGCATTATGAGTTTCTGTTTATACTCAGTGGATGCACTGAGCAATGATTATGGGAGGTCTTGCTGCATATTGACCCGTGCCATTTATATCTCAAATCATTATCGATTCCTTTTGAGATTAATTCAGACTTTGCATGCTATGATTTGCTTCTGTACTTCGAATATTTCAGTTAGTAGACTGGCTCTGGAGTTTTTCTATGAGATGAAATTTAGTTCCATGTAATGTTCTTTGCGATATCATTGTGCTAGAACTATCTATCCTTTTTTCCAAAAAGATTTTGTTACTGGTTCTATTATTTAATAAAATAATGTATCCATAGTCATTACCCAGTCATTTGAAAGACGAGATTTCAATTGATATATTAACATGCCTCATATAATTTCAGTCTCTGCTATTGATCAACCTCAAGTGATGGCCTCAAAAGGACGGTATAAGGAGGCACCTGCACAGTTAGAGGTACTATTTTCACATACTTGTCACCAATTTGGTGGCTCCTAATGATACATATACGTTTAACATTATGAAACTTTTAGTTTTGGTGACAAAATGTAGTTTGAGAGATCATACCATGTAATCAAAGTGAAACAAGTGTAGTCATTTTTATCTTATCCCTCTATTATCTTTAGTTGCAGTGGTTTTGATATAGGAAAGACATCTTTGCTGGATTTTATTGGGTACATTCAAATGAATTTTAGCACGAATAACACATTACTTATTCAGAGAAATAAAATTTTATGCACACCTACCTGGAATCTTAGGTTCTTAGGGTATCTTTGGATGGAGGGGTTTGGAGGGGAGGGATTTAACCTGTGAACTACAATCTCCAATGTATATTTTTTCAATTATGCAGAATATTATCATAGGATCCTGTTGTTCATGAAGAATCCAATATCTTTTGTCAGAAACTATGCCGATAAACTACAGCCTATCCTTGGTAGGAGGGTTATCAGATTTCTATTCTCTTCAAGTTCAGCTTTGACTTGCATAGATGTTTTGAAAGATCAACCTCATTCCTCTAATGGGCTCAGTTCTTCCCATGATGATATTTGGTTTCATATTGATCGTATGCCAGCTATGGCCTTTAGAGAAAATGAGTATTTTGCTGTAGATTACTGTTATGAAATATCTAAGGATCAGATAAATGAGGATGTTGAGATGATTAATATAAGGACGATACTTGCAAACCATGGATGGAGTCTTGGATGTAACAGTTGGCACAGAATTGAACTGAATGAGTTTAATGTGATTCGAGTATTGGACATTCTCTTCTATGAGAATTTTGATGCTGCACTTGCTCAGTACTTCTTCAGATGGTCAGAGAGATGCACTGGAATCAAGCATACCATTCGATCTCTATGTACAATGGTACATATAATGGTCACTAGCAACAAGAATTGCAGAGCAGTAGATCTCATTTTATATATGATAAGGAGTTATTGCAAAGACAATAACTCTTATGACTTACTGATTCATATCCTCCACCAAACTCATAGAGAAAGAAAAATTCTTGAACTTGTATACAGTATGCTTGTTGATTGCTATATCGATGAAGGCATGGTAAATACTGCCTACTGTATATCCTATAAAATAAAGCAGCTAAATATTTTCCCATCTTTGGGAGTTTGCAATAAACTAATAGAGCAGCTCCTACAGTTGAAACAACTGAATATGGCTTGGGACTTCTTCGAAGAAATGCAGAATCACGGAATTGCTATAAATGCATCTATTATCTGCTTGTTCATACATGATTGCTGTGCCAGAAGTGACATTGGAAAAGCTTGGAAAATGATTGCGCTAATGAATAATCATGGGATAAGAGCTGATGTTGTTTCATACTCTATCATAATTCACTCACTTTGCAGGATGTCCTGCTTGAAAGAAGCTACTTGTGTATTTTTCAAAATGTTGCAGGCCAGAGTTCATGTAGATTCTGTTTTGATCAGCTCACTAGTTGATGGTTACTGCAAGGTGGGAAACCTTCATGAAGCTATGAATGTTTTGAAGATTAACAATATTCACCTCAATATCTATTTGTACAGCAGCTTCATAACAAGGTTGTGCAGGGATAATGACATGCTTAATGCTTCAGACATGTTTCATCGGATGACTGAGGTGGGTTTTTGTCCTGATTGCTATATTTATACAACTATGATTTGGGGGTTCTGTAAGGCCGGTCAAATGAATAGGGCATCACAATATTTAGGGAAGATGTTGAAAAGTGGTATTAAAATGTCTACAGCAACCTATACCGTGCTCATTAGTGTCAGTTGTAAACATGAAGATATGAGTATGGCAAGGCGCCTGTTTTGTATGATGCAAACAAATGGTTTAAAGCCTGATATCTTTGCATTTAACACTCTTGTTAAGGGATATGCAAAGCATGGCTTGCTGAATGAGATCTTTGAGCTTCTTAGCATAATGAGGTCAATGAATACTCCCCCTGATATAGTGAGCTACAACATTCTCATTCACTGCCTTATACTGAAAGGGTTCATGCATGAGGCAAATAATATCTTGGAAGAACTCATCCAAAGAGGTTTCTCTCCTGATAAGGTAACATTTACGACTTTTATAAATGGCCATTCAAGGAGGGGTGACTTCAAGGAAGCCTTTCTCGCATGGTTTAATATGAGTGAGAAGCAAATTGAACCTGATCTTATAACCTGCAGTGCTCTTCTTAGTGGGTATTGCAAGGTAGAGAAGATGGAAGAAGCAAATGCTTTATTCAAGATGATGCTCAATACAGGGATGAAACCAGATGTTATTCTATTCAATACTCTTATACATGGGTTTTGTCGTACTGGAAACATATTTGATGCATGTGAGATGGTCAGAACAATGGTGCAACACAGTATTCTTCCGAATAATACCACTTATAGGGCACTCATCCTTGGATTTGAGAAAAATCATGCTGTAAATCCCTCAGAAATTGCTAATGTTAAGCTTCAAGAAATACTTAGGACTTGTGGTATACATTCAGGCTTTGGGGAGTAGATCAAGCCAACAGTGATCACATTTTATGAAAAGTAACAGTGAATTGCATCTGCATTTGAGTGAGTTTCCTTCGTCTAAACGTTGCAATAATTTACTTTTCATATGTTCATCATTATTGAAATTTTGCATCTAATCAACTAAAATGTGCTCATCTTTTCTGGACCGGAAGATGGTTCCTCTTGATAAAAGAACAGTGTACTTGCAAATCAGATTTTGGATGCTTTGAATCATATAAAATGGCGAAGGACAAAAAATTGAAAACAAATATATCCTTTTGTGGATATCACTTTTTTTAAATGGTGGATTAAACTATTTTCCATATTTGATTTTGCAGATTTTTGGCGTTAGACCTGAACTGGCAACATGGCTTGTCCATTCCATACCTGTCCAGATGTTCCTCTTGAAAAAACAGGTTAATTGCCTAAAAAAGTACAAACTTTACTCTTTTTTCTTCATTTTGGTACAAACTTTTTCGGTTGTTCTAGTTATCACAAAAATTTTAAATTTATATCGCATGTTGCTAATTTAACTTATTTAATTGATTAATATGGCATTATAATGTGGATGATATGTCATCATTACATCTTCTAATTATGATAATTTACAACATAATTTGAAGAATTTTATTGAATTAGATAATTTGTTTTGTGGTATAGTACTCTCTAATTAGCAATTCTACATCATCCTCCATAAGTCAGCTATGATATTTAAATTGCAAAATTAGCAATGCCTTTAATTTTTTTATGAAAACTTGAATTTCATGAAAAATGGATCACAAAACTAAAAGCTTAGTGCTAAATAGATTAACTGAAAAAAGTTTTGAGTCAGAGACCAAGAAAATGACTAAAGTTGGTACTTTTTGAAGTGTTTTTGCCTTGAAAATCCCAAGGTATTGGATTCATAAATTTCATTCTTCAAAGCAAGCCAGTGGAATGACACAATTTAGGCATTTGATGTACACTTCTCCCCTGATGTTATTTTTCATGAAAGCATGAAAACTAGTTTTATACCCACGTACACACAAATATACATGTGTGGGGTGGAATGATAGTGACTCTGCATTACATTGTTCATGAAGTAAACAGATTGTGGGAGTAAATTATTTTTTTTTCTGCGTACTAGTTATGTTTTCTTGATTTAAAAGTTTTTCTGATCACATCATGGCATCAGCATCTACGAGGTTATCTCACCACAGCTGATTACTGGTAAGTGAGATGGGTAGCTTATATCCTCTATGGCTGCTCTTGGAGTGCCCTGAGAAAGAAGGTAAGATTTTAAATGGTCTCGCGTCATCATATTTCCTTGGCTCATATGCCACCTCATCTTTGAAGGAAGAATTTTGTTTAACACGGGTGCAATTACTATATTTTGCAAGGTACAAATACTCAGGTTGCAGATAGATTTGTTGCAGGACCACATTTGCCCTTCTCTCAATATTTGCTAAGGTTTCAATCCAACCTGTGCAAGACTAGCTGATTGATTCCAACAATGAACCACTCCATTTATGGAGTTCTACCGACTCCAACGGTCAGGAGGAATCTCATAAATTGAGAATCGTCCATATCCATATTCCGCAAATCATGTATTCAACTTTTGGATAATCCTTGATGTGCAAGGAGACTGACCATCAAGAGGAATGTATCAGTCTTATAAGGGAAAAATGATACTTTACATTGAATACACCTGAGTTACTGTTAATTCCAGAAGACTTCTCAGGTAGGATAGGAAGGGATTGTATGTCTTGACAACAAAATGGAGAAATTGGAAATTGGGGTTCTCTATATCTTACTTGCCTGCTGTGAAAGATCTACATGCCAAAGGCTCCAGTTCAAAATTAAATCTCCAACTTCCTGGGAATCTAAATGATTCAACTTGTGGCCTTTGAAATATTCTGCCTATTTTCATTATTGTTGACATTCAACTTGCAACTACAGCCTTTGAAAAACATCCTCAGATTTCTGAATGTTTTATAATTAATACAAGCAAAAGAGGGATGGGAAGCTCCAAGGAGAAAATGCAAGGTAAAGGGCAGAGAAGAGATTCTGAATGGGAGTATAGCAGCGCTGGCTTTTGCCTTTCATGCCTTCCATGATTACTTGCTTGCTGTTGAAGAAGACTTTCACAGATTTCTCTAGACCATCCCCCACATTGCTCTCTAACTAAGCCAGCTCAGTGGGTCAAGGTGGGACTCCCAAACCAAAGCCCAAGCGGAAGAACATCTTTAAATCCTCGACCAGTTCGGCTCTAACATACCAGAACTATAATAGGAAGAGTTGATCAGTCAATACAAGTGCTCAGTTGTTCTGTGCGATGCTAGGGAGGACTGACTAGACATCACCTTCAAGTTTGGAGTGGATGCTTAAAAAGAAAGGGAATATCTTTTCAAATACGACTTACCCCAGGTGAATATCAACTTTGGATTCCAAAGATCTATTACAGGCCACAAAACAGCAACCTTTTATTTTCCACGTCACAGTCTTTAACAAGGAAAAGTTCCAGGCAGGCAGCAAGGACTCACTCATTCACGCTTGACAAGAAATAGTCACACGGAGTTTAGAGGTTTGGAGTACTTAATAATAAGATCGTTACTGAATTGCAGACCCAAAGACAGTAAGAAAGTTGTAGCAGCTGAATCTGATGCCTCTCTATTAATGCATTGCTTGATATCACATCTGCTGCAGACAACAGAGCCTACGGGTTTCTTCTTTGGTGGAGCCCCCTTCTAGTCTTCTGTCTCCCTCACGTGGTGAACTAAAACTTATTCTGGCTTAAGCAACTCAAAGACTTGGTGAAATACAGAAGCAGGTCTAGGCCATACGATATATGCAAACCCTATGTCAGGCATCCTCTACTTGTCTTTTACATGGATGAAGATACAGTGAGCTTTGCTCAAGTTATTTCTCTGGGAGTTGGCCATTAAGGAACTCCAACACAGAGGCCCTCTGCAATATGGGTAACGCATTAGGGGTCCACTGTTCTGGAAAGGATAAAAAATGAAGAATTAACTCGAGTTAATAAATATCTCACCCGCTGCTCAAGTGCAGTTTCTTCAGATTTCAACGTCAATGACTCCAACAGTTTGATGCCTTCTCTGAAACCTTCAACAGCAATAACTTCATTACCGAGGTTCCTGTCTACATCCGCCACTTTTGCTAGAGAAACGGCCACATCTAGAGTCTGATGACACAGTGTGTTCAGGGTATGATTTCCAGATATAATGTAAGAATCAGTGACAAGCCTTGAAAGAATTAAGTTCATCAATGAAAATGCAAAGGCCTTCAAACATAAGTGCACCCCACAAATATAAAATTGAAAAAAGCAGAGTGTGTCAAATACCAACCTGAGAAGGAACGTCTGTTTTATCTTTAATGGCATCCCGACGGATATTTAAAGAACGGTCATAGTATGATCTAGCCGCTTGCAGGTCTCCATCATAGTACTTTAGGTCCCCTACTTTGTTAAGAGAAACTGAGAGTGTATGTGTGATCTGGACAGAATTTGACCTTGTAATGAGCACAACAGTATCAAATGGAAATGTGTGCAACATGTAAGGAACAATTTTAGTAATCTACCTCCATATCATATGCTGGCAATTTTGCTAGGAACTCAATGCTTTCTTCAAAGTAAGCAATAGCAGAACCAGAATCCCCTATGGCTCGGCTGAAAAAAATTGCTTTGTTTCAGGAAATATCTTTAAAAAATAGACAAAGGAAATTCAACAAAACATACTAGTCTATTTTCCTGTTTACATATGGTGCTGCATCAAAATAAACCACAAAAACATAATTAGTGACAGTCTGCACAAGGACAGCTGAGGAAAAGACTAAGCAACTACCAGCAGTCACCGAGCAGTCCAAGGACTGCACCAAGCTGTGAACATAACTCCGCTGTGTTGCCCATTCTTGATATCTGATCTCTAATATCATCAGCACAAATAATGAGTCTTGATTTGGCACTATCCACATTCTGAGCTCGAAATGCCTACAGAGAAAAGAGAAACAACTGGTGACTTTCAAGGATATGAATGCAGAATAGTGCCAGCAATTAACTAAATGATCAAACGGATAATGACAACATAATTTCAATTTTTGAAAGTACTAACTCAGAATGTGGATAGTGCCAACAGTGTTTATCTCTCTCCCTCTCCCCCCACCCCTTCTCTCTCTCTTGTTAATGACTAACATTCTATCACATTAATTACTTAGTTTCCTCATAACAAGAGCAACATCAGCCAAAAAGGAAGAAATAGACCACATTCACTATACCCACCCTCATAGCTTGTTGAACCAAAAAAGAGCCTCTTTCCAAAGATACATCTTCATATATTACTGTCTTTTTCTCTCCAACTTCCCCTTTATCAGTGTTTTCAACATGAGACCTCTTGATTCTTGCATGGCCTTCTATAAACTGGTCAACTGTACTCTGCAGATTGGTATCGGCTTCAGTAGCCTCAATATCAGCTCCGCATAATGGACAGTCCTTGAATCGTGATAGGCACACCCTAAAAGCAACACAAATGCAAGATTTTTCATTTCTAAGGCAACTAAATCCAGCTAAAATCTTCGTGAATGGTCACATTCTTACTTGCAGAAGACATGAGAACAAGGCACACATCTGGTGCAATCAAATAGAAGGGCCCGGCAAATCATACAGCTGAGAGGACCCAGCTTGAACGTCTGTGAATCATATCCGAAAGGGCACTTGGGCGAGATGCTCCCAGAGCCCCCTGAAGCAGAATCCTTCTGATGCTTCTTGGCCGACACATCTTCAGGACGTGCTGATTTTGCAAATGGGCATACAGGCGTCATTCTTATCCAGCTTCCCCAGGCCACCTTAATTCCCAAATCTAAATTAAAAACCTGAATAAAAATTCGGCACAAAATTGATAAGCGGGATACAATAACTCCATTTTCTCTTCTAACCTTAAAAATCCAGAACTCAATCACATAGTCGTAGTAAAGGAATTCAGGGGAGCACAGCACGGAAATGTGTTACCATACTTCACATATACAATTCAGAAGCATCAAATGATTTATGAAACAAATTGCTATCAATTTCATACAAAATCCGTCTATACAATCTAGATATCAACTATTCGCCATCAAAGATAAAAAAAATATTTCATTCTTTCACATTTCTCATCTCCAAGAGCCCGAACCACCATGATTTAACGACAAATGGAACAACAAAAAGAGAAAGCAAACCTGAGGATAGGGCGTCAGATCATCAAAAGCTCAATGGATGAATTCCCGTGAAGCTTCGGCAGAGTAATAACGATCTGGTCGTCTATGTGAAGGACAAGTCGATTGAGAAGAACCACTTATTTTCTGGTTTTATCTGCAACAATCCCCTCACCGGCACGCCGAAAATCACTAGATGGGCTTTTGCTGCCACGGAGACGAACGATAAATATTGTTCACTACTAATATGGGCTCTAAATCGAGTGGGCTTTTTCCTCCACGGAGACAAATGGCCCTGAATCGAGCCCAGGTTTAGCGACATTATATGGGCAAATGAGCCGAGCCAGCATACGTTGCCAATGGGCTCTTCTACTGCTGCTTGCATCTCCGCTAAAAATCAAATGATTCTCTTTCACCTCGAGAGTATTTTATATTTTTTACTATATTAGTTTTCTGTTTTTTTTCGTATGAAGTAAACTTGAAAGTCTGTTTTTTCCTCTTTGATCTTCTATCTAGACACTATTTATATAAAGTTTATAAATATATATTTTTATTTTTCTCCAAATCCATTTTTAATTGACAAAAACAAAGCCAAATATATTTAAAAAAGGCTAGCTATCATTTAAGAGGGAAAAATATTTGTTAATAATTTATTATTATTGGATTTGCTTAGATTTTTTCCTCTTTGATATTCTTTCTAGGCGCTATAGATAATGCGGATATAATATAATTTTCTCGTGTAATTTCTTTCATTCCTAATAATTTATCCTTTTATAAATTAAATAATAAATTTATTCTCCCTAAATTTATTTAAAAAGCATGTTTATTTTAAAATAAACAATTTATTAACTTAAATTAATTTTAACAAATATATATTGTATTTAAAAGATTATAAGATAAAATAAGAAATTAAGTAATCATATATTTATAAAAAAAATATGTAAAACAAAGGCTAAATTACAATATTATAACAATATTTTAAAGTCAATATTATGTGTTGACTAGGAAACGTAAATTGCATGAAATTAAACACAAATATCTCATATTTCTTTGGCTCAACAAACACAAATCTCTTAGAAATTCAAATATTTTGGCCACCACAGTAAAACTCTATAACACTTGTGTAAATATAATTTGTTTTTAATGATAATTTACATATTTTAAAAATATAAAGAATACATTATAAATGTTTAAAATATTATAACAACAAAATAATAATAAGATGTAAACGCAAATAAATACTATAAATATACATAAAATATGCATATAAATAATACAATTATATGGCCAGATAACATTAATGTAATAAAAATATAATTATCAACATTAAATGCAATATTATAAATTACATATTTTTTATTAATATCTATATAAATATATGATTATATATAATTTTTAATTTTTATATTAAATAAAATATGTGATTTGTTCTATATTAAAATTTAATAATTTATATAATAATATATTTTAAAAATTATTATCATCATTTATTGTATGATTCAATTAAATAATTTTTTTATAAAGTGGAATTTCTTTGAAAATATTTGTTTATTGTAAAATAGGAAATTTCTTAGCTTAAATCAATTTTAACAAAATAGACATTGTATTTAAAACATCATAATTATCATTATCATAAGATAACATAAGAAAATATGTAAATATGTATATAATATATTAAAAATATGTAAAACAAATCACATATTTTATATAAAGATAAATAAACTATTTCAAATATAATAACCTATATAAGTTTTATAATTGCATAATAAAATAAATAAATTATATGTAAGCAAGTATTTATACAAAATATTAAAACATTACAATAGACAAAATAATAATAATATATAAACATAAATAAATACTCTAAAAATAATTATGTCCAATTCTTCGACCTAGAACTATTATAGGGAAGGAGGATGAGCATCAGCCTATGGGGGAGCCCTTCTGAAATGAGTGAAATTCTAAATTGAGTTGGGCATTATTGCGGACATGATTAGTCTATTCTAGTGTGTGTAAAGAGTCTTATTGAGATTTGAATGATAATTGGGCAAGTTCAGAGCAAATGTTGCACATCAGGCAAGCATAAGATGCATTGATAAGCTTCCCATGTTCATCTACACAATAGAATGATAATTGGGCAAGTTCATAAATTGGACAAGCGTGCACCATCAACTGCTGATGCTGCTCCTCTGTCGAGTGATCTCGACACCCAGGTAGTCTAAAGGGCCGGGGACAGCAACATGAGGTTTGCCGACCTTCACCCGAATGGCCAATATCTGAGGGAACTTGGACAAGGTCGTAGAAGAGATGAGCTCAGCCACAGACTCCAACAGATTGTGGGAAGGCCCCTCCAAGACTCCTTTCGATATTCTGCAATTCTGACAAAGTCAGCTTCATGAAACACCCTTCTGTCTGCTAGAGAGTGATGGCTGGTAAAAAGGGAGAGAAATCTATAGCTCACCGGTAGATGTCGGTGTAACTGACGGTGTCTGACAATAAGTCGGATTTCCCAGCGATTCGGAGATCCATCCATGCGTCGATATCCACCAGGAACTTCTGCCCTAGCTTCCTTTCCTCTTCCTTGACGCCGTGGAATCCGTGGAACATCAATCCCCTCAGCACCAGCTTGTCTCCGGTCGCCAGTGGTCGGCTGTTGTCACCTTCCATGATCTCCGGCGAGGTACGGACGGCGGAAGTAGGTTTTTGCAGAAGGAACAGTGATGCTGTGTCGATGTGGTGATAGTCTAATAACTAAACTTATCTGAATCCATTGAATGGCCCAGTGAGAGAAGTGGCCCAAATGTCTTAAATTATAACACTACTATAGCATTACATTACAAGAACATACACAATAAATGTCTTAAATCATAACAAAAATATACTGTATATATATATTGCAAAATTTTAAATATATACATTATAAAAATAATAGTGAATAATTTGTAATAATACATATTAATACTTACTTATATTTTCAATAAAATATAGGTATAATATACTCGAATTTTATATTTATTTAAATGGTTCATATCTTATCCGAGCTTCGGGTCTCTTGGATCTGAACCCGAACTTTGGTTCCATATATCCAAGGTCGGGTCCAGAATATGGACATGTACCCGATGTTCTTATCCTTACAAAAGGACCCGATATGCTCACAGGTGTACGTGGGTGGCCTATGATTGATCCCACTAAATGACGAGTCAAATGTCCAATAATTTAAGGCTGTCGCGATTTTGAATTATTTCTTCGGTGGAAGGAGAGGGGGCAGATTTGAATGAGAAAGCTGACGAACACCATTTTGAAAGAAAGTGTCACGTAGCTTTTGGTTGGAGAATTTCAAAGGAAGATGGCAAATGGAGAGCTTGGCCTTTTTTTCATGCTGGGCTGTTCTCTTCCTGCTGGGACCTTCAGTGACTTTGTGATGATTATTACGACAAATTTAGGCAGGCAACAATAGTGGGAGCTATCCAATTATGCAGTAATAGGAACAAAATATTTGCTTTCAAATTTCATGTCCATAGACATATATATACTTGCTGCAAGTGCAATGGCCTCAATCATGAATTAGCGTGTGCGATAGTAGAATATGCAGCTCTCTCTCTCTATATGAAACCGTGAAGCAATTTCATTTTCAGAGGTTCATTAATTTAACGAGTCTTTTCTAGAGAGAATCTGCCAACTTGAAGGGAGAAAGATTAGGAGGTTGGAGCTTGATACACTCACTGTAATAGTTGCTCTAATGGGTAATAATATAAGGCAAAAAAGTCTCCTCCCCCGCGGAGTCACAAGCCTTATTTTATTAACCAGGAGTGAAGGGACATAAGCATGCAGACAAAAATTAGGACCAAAATATTAGCTGCTAATCCTCAATCCATTACATGATTATTTTATGGATCCCAATAACTTCAATCTTCATAGCCCATTGCCATGGGTTGTTAAATAACCAAAGCACCTATAGTTATACATTTATATAATAGAATGATATCATTTATTTTGTTGAAATAATTAATGTGGGTCAAAAGTAAAATATTTAATATTAACTTTTCTATTAATTATGATGTCAATTATTTCATCCATATGTATTTTTCCTTTGACCAATTTTAATATATTATTCTTTCATCAATGTTATTATATATATATATATATATTTCTCTAGTACATTACTATGGTAACTTTCACCACAACAAAGGTTGAGTTCTCTCTTTAAATAATTTGTGACATTATTTGTCTTTCCATGCTATTTGGCATGGCATTGATTACTAGTAAAATCTATATTATTAGTAAAAGTTAAAAGCCATTATTAGTGTTTGAGCAAAAAAAACATGTGAAAGTTAAAATCTAACCCTTGGATTTGTTTAATATTAATTATTTTAATAAAATGTGAAAGTTAAACACATTATTCATTATTAGTAAAATCTACATTATTCATCTATTATACTATAAATTTAAGGGTTATAAAATTTTTTTTGTATGAGATGTATGGCATATTTATAAGTATTAAAATATTATAATAAATTATTAAGATAATATTTTAATTATTTATAATATATAATATAATTTTATTATTTAATATTATATCATTTATTCTTATATTATATATATATATTTATATAATTTATATAGTCATTTATTAATAAAGTTTTAAGTTCTCAATTAATATGGTCTACTATCTTTATATTTCAAAATTTTCTATTAAATTATTTTAGATTTTTAAATGATATGAGCATTTTTTATTAGATAAATTATGCAGCGAAATAATTGACAATTTTACTATTTATATGTTTCAATTTAAGTTAATTTTAATATTTTCTAGAATATGAAAAAATCGGTGTGAAAAATTATTATTTCGACAAAATAGGAAATACATTTTAGTTAGTTTTCGATATAATAATGAAATATAAAATAATTTTTTTGTTGATTTACGTTGTCGCAACAAAATAAAAAATTACTTTTAGTTAGATTTATTAGGGTAGTGTAATAAAAAATTACTTCCAATTACTTGTATTTGAGTTGATATTTATAATTTTATAAAATAAAATTTTCATTTAACTAAATATTTATTTTTAATGGAAATTTTGAAATATTATAATAAATTGGTTAGTATAGTATTTTAGTTATATATAATATATAATATAATTTTATTAAATATATTATTATATTATTCATTTTTATATTTATTTTATTGTAAATATATAAATAGTTCCATATATTATTAAGAGCATTCACCTAATAGGTAAAGAGAGATCTTGTAGTGGCATATACACTAGTCAATAAAGGAAATTAGAGAGTATATATATATATATATCATAAGTAATAAATTTGAGTAATTTTGATGAATGGATAAATGTACTATGAAATAATTGAAATCACTGTACATAGGAAATTTAATTTAATTTATTTTACTTTTAAAAATATTTATTATGTCAACAAAATAAACGAAATTATTGTTGGTTTTCATGGATTTTCAGCAATATATATATATATATATATATTATTAAAACTCTCCCTCCTTCACCGTGCAAACATTTTGTTCAGTCATTCTTCAATAAGATTATTGAGTAAATCCTTCAATATGTACTGCCTTGATAAGATTATTGACTAAACAATCGCTCATACTTCTAACCACTCTCCATTGTATCGTCAACCGTTCTCCCTTGCTCGTGTCGTCCTAACTGCGCTCCCTTGTTTGATCAATCATTCTCCTTCTAACCATGCTCCCTTCCTCGCGGTGAACTCGGCCTCTATCCATGAGCCCGAGCAGGCTTAAATATCTTCTCCTTTGGGTCCAGTTCGAAGCTTCAAAATTCGTTTCCCAAACTCGAAGTCTGCTGCCGGCGTGGGATCCTTTCGTAGGTATGCTCTCATGGTCCTCGTCTTTTCTGATATTACAATGTTAGTTTGTTCTGTTACTAATTCGAATTCACGGTGGAAACAGACCGGAGGTTGGAATGCATCGTTGGAGCGCGTAGTTAGACCAGCTGGGGTCGTGTCTCCAAATTCTGGATTCGGCATCACGAACAGGAAAAAATTTCAAGGGACTTAACTGGCTCTTCGATTATATCGGACACAGTCTAGGATTATGAATTTTCCAGTAGATCATATGCTGAAATTTATACCTTGAGTCAGTAGTGGTACTGGAGATGCCAGCAGAGAGCATGGTGAGAGGTAAACTTTCATTGTCAAATAACTAGAGGGGCGAGTTTGGGAGGTGAGAGCACGGATTGATGTTTAGTTTGCAAAAAACCCATGAAAATCGATAATAATATTGTCCGTACATATCAGTCCAAAATAATTGGTGGTTTGGTTTACCTCATCCAAAAACACACGTACTATATGTTTATATAATAGAATAATTTTATTTATTTTGTTAAAATAATTAATTTTAGCCAAAAGTAAAATATACAATAAATAATATTAAAGTTCCTATTAATAACTCCCATATAATCATATCCCATATGTATTTTTCTATTGACTAGTTTCAATATATTTTCTAGCATTCAAGTTAGTCAAGTTATTTGTTTAGGTATACATGTGTAATGAGCAGGTATGGCATGTATTACAGGGTGAACAAATCAGCCTTGCTGGCTCTTAGCATCACCACATGGTGGGTACATGGGAAATGGAAGAATCGGTGGGGTGGTGGATATGCCCTTGAGCTCCAGGGCTAGTATCCAGATTTTTAAGGGCTAGTATTCAAAATTCATTTGAAATAAATTATATTCTCAAAATAAAAAAATACAGTATTGATATTAAATATTTGAATTAAATGACAATTTTCTATTATAATTTTTTAAAAAATTAGTTTTAATTCCAAATGTTTGATAAATGATACGAATATAGTATATATAGTATATACTCATTAGTTAGCTGTGACAGTTAGCTCCTTCACATGGGGAATTGTCATGGTTTACTTCTCCCATGGCAAGACAGAGAGCCATATTTACATGTCTCTTTCATCCTATCTGAAGAAAGCAAACCTATGGACTTTCATAACAAGCCATATAATGAATGGAGTGGCACCTTCTTCATAAAAAGTCTAGCACGGCATGTATCAGGGCATGGCCATCTCATGAACCCATCTCTAACTTACCCTTTATAATCGGTCTAAACCAAAAAATAGGATGTTCATGTCAACCACTTTAATATGATCACATGTTTCTTAAATTTAACAAATAAATCAATATCCAATAATTTCACAACAAAATAATTTTGGCACAATTAATCATACCATCTAACACATCTCACACTTTGGTTTTTTAGTTTTCTTATTTATTAATTATTTATACATTCGCTAAATTATATTCGAAATATCAAATATTTAAAAAAAACAACAATTTACTAACAAATATTTTTAAAATTTTCATTTAATTTATAACACTTATGCTAAATTATATTGATACGATTGTTTTATATAAAAATAAAATAAAATAATTGTTTTAATGTCAAACTTTTAATACAATATACTCATTTAGAGACAAAAAATAAGCATAATATTCTATCAAATATTTGATATAAAAACATGTATATTTAAAAAATTTTATATGAAATTGACATTCTATACAAATATTTAATATAAAAAAAGAATGATTCTGATGTAATTTTTTTTATATATATTTAGTATTATAAATGATTCTGATCGTGTAAGTCATTGTCTTCACTTGCATGGTGGGCTCACTATCTTTTCATCTCTGGCTTGCATTTTTCTTCCTTCATCATGTGAAGAAGCTGCTTACCTCATTTTCCTCTGCAAATTGGAGCCCGACCAAGGGGATGGAAGAAACGAACGCGATATCGAAACGACAACGTTCATTAAGAGGGGAGGTTGAGACGTGTAAGCCTCCTTTTCAGGTTGGCTAGAAAGATGCATGCATGCCATGCCCACATCATCTATCTGAACTCCCCCCTCCCCCTTCCTTTTCATACTACCTTAACCTCTGCTTCTTCTCTCATGTTTCCCTTTCTTTGTGACATGAGGAAATTATTTCCATCATATTTCTACTGATGGATGTTCTTCATTATAGAACATCTTCATCAACTACATATCAATATAAACGTTCCATTAATTAATACAAATTTTATTGATATAAATTTGTTAAAATTACTGGATATATATTTTCTATAAATTTATAACTTTGAACTCAACTAGCATAAATAATCTATAATAATATAATTCATTTTATTTTAATAATATCATAAAATAAGGATTATGGTCATATAATGAATTAATATTATATTTACTTAAAAATTAAAATTAAAAAATCTTACATAATTATTATCTTACTTAAACTAAACTTCTTATGATAGAATAAATTTATTTATTTTGATTAAATATAATTATTATCTCTTTACTCATTCTCACATGCATCATAAGTATATTATTTATGGTTACTAAATATATAATCAACAATTATTTATCATGGGAATATGATTATTCCAGTAATACAATAAACATAAGTTAGGTTTAATGGGAAGTTAAATGTGACTTGAGATTGGGAAAATACATTATTGACTTATAAAATATTAAATTATATGATAAATTACACTACTTTACGATATTACAAAATTGTAATAATATTTTATTTTAGTTAATTTAAAATTATTATCTCAACATAATTCAATAATAAAATATTATGTTTATTTTGGTCAACATATCCTCGGGATTAATATTTCCAATTCACGTGTTATAATATGGTCATATTATCATACATAGGTCCACGATATAACACCCACAAGGGTGTGATGACAGATGATTTCCTAGACGACATATGAATTAAGGCTACTTTGGTTGGTCGGGATTTAAAGTGGATGCCTACCTTTTCTTATGGTGGATAAATACACAAAAAAAATCCAGCCACTAAAAGTAGACAATGGATCATCATTGGTTGGTCAATGTCACCTCTACATCCATGTGACCCAACCAAGGGACACTGCATTCTCTTTAATTTAAGTTCCATCCCTCCATTAAAATCTATTATATATGTATATATTATTTAATCTCAAATACTATATCACAATTAATATTTTAATAACTATTTTTTTCACGAAAACCACCTCAGACGAATTATTATATTTGCCATTAAAAATATAATATTTAAAAAAGAATATTGTTCACGAAGTTTGAGAATAGATGTATAATCGCAGTAAAATCTTGGTGTCAGAAATTGGAATATAATCAGATGTTATGGGTCCCACAGAGATTGGGCGCTGCAATGATTAAGGATTCCGCAAAGACCATGAAGTGAAGCACACGGTCCCACCGGGACCGCTTGATTTTGTGGGGCCACTCCACCTGACCCCGACCCCAAGTTAAGGGCACGGATATCACCACTATATGATGTGGATTTGTGTTTATTGTATGGGATAATGGTAAAACCTATAATTAATAATTAATAATTAATATATAATAAAATAGATAAAAATAATAATTAAAATCAATGTAGTAATAACAATAATTTAAAAATATATATTTTTGATTTATAACTAAAATTTTTAAAAAGTTTTATTACTTATTATTATTTAAAAGGTTGATGAAAGGCAATTGTTGCCTCTCAGTTGGATTGCATTCCCTCCAAAGTCTATGAATGCAGCAGAAGTGGAGCAGAGGAGAAGAAGGGAATAATCACCAGGTAAGGCCGTCATCCTCACTACCTCCTCTTTCCTTCCTCCGTCTGATCGATCGAGGAGGATGCATTTTGCAGGTGTCATCAATGGAGAAACGTTCTCATTTTCGACATCAACAACTGAACGAATGAATGATTAGAGGAGAGAGGCCAGACTCCAGAGAAAGATTACGGGGAGCTGTAAGGGGAGCTCTCTCCACCTTTGTCTCCCACCATCTCACTCCTCTCTTGACATTTCCACCACCCCTTTCTCCCTCAAGAAATCTCCCGTTTTGGCTCCAATCTCTCTCCTCTTTTCTTCTGACCTTCCCTCTCTCCCGAGCTCAATCTCTCTGCCTCCCTGTGTTGAGCTCCATTTGGCATCTTCTTTCATTCTGTCTCATCTTTATCTCTCCTCTCCCTCGGCCTGCTCAGCTCCATTTTCCGTACTCCAGGCGGTCTACGGCTTGGTGCTGGTATTCATGTTTGGGTCCTCCAATGTTCCATACTTCCCCTGTTCGTATGCTATCTGCTGGCTATTCCTCTGGTCGAGGTCCGAACTTAGGGTTTCCTCCACCTCTCATTCACAGCTCTTGCATCGTATCCGACTTTTTATGCTCTGGTCCACATTCCCTCTTTTTTTTTTTATAGCTGCTATCCTGTTTCTGGGATTAGGGTTTCTCCCTAATTGGATCTACAACCCCCTGTTTCTAATTGACTTTCTTTTAGAAATCTTGTAAAACTAGCTGAGGCTTCCGCATTTCCTAGAAGCAGAATTCGATGTATTTGAAGATTTATAGCGTTGAATTATTCCTTAAGCATCTTTATCCCCCAGAATAGAGCTAGCTACTGTGAAATTTGTTATCTGACATTTTTCCTCTTCGGGTCTTCCAGGTACTCCATTTTTAGCTCTCTGCAAGTCCTTCAGTTCAATATAAGGACTTGATCGTAGATTGTGCCCTAGAAGGAAGCCTGACTTTGGAATCTCAATAAGTTTCAGGTACCTGATTCGAATACTAAATTATTTTTTTTCCAATTTCGGGCTTCTTGAGAAAGACGTGCTTGTGTCTTACTATGGTAGTATTTTAGGCTCGTAGCCAGTGCGCAATAAATGCGAGGTTTATGTAAATTATGACGGTAAAGCGATGATTTCTGTGAATACGCTAGCGTTGACAATTTAATGCTTACTAAGTTCCTCCTCTTGCCATATAGTTAGTAGATTAAATTCAGACATGCCAGGTAAAGAGACAAGGAAAATGGGAATTTTTTCTTTTATTCTGCTCCATTGTGCAATTCTGAAAGATAATTAGTGATTCTTGTTATACTAGAGGTCTTCATCAATCATGTAGGGGAGTGGTTATCAGGACTTTATACTTAAGTTTTCACCTCTGTTTTTTCTTGGTAAAATCATCTGCAAATATATCATTATACAAATGTAAGTTCTTGTCTTTAATGCCCGGAAATAAGTGCATATACTCACAGATCCAATTGAGATAACAGCAAGATTCTTTATCATTTGATCACGTAAATTTCTATTATGGTAAGCCTTTTGATTTTTTTGTGTTTGAGTTTTCCTGATCCAAGGATATGATAAGACTAGATCTTAGATAGGACTGTTTGTTCAGCCAATCTATCATCTTTTCTGTTCGCTATGAATGTTAAATTTTTTTAATCTGTGCTTCTGATCATATCCATAGTTGTCCTATATTGCCAGAGCTGTTATTGAAGTCCGAAGACATCAGTTGTAGCAGGATGGTTGAAAGTGATGATGGAGTGCTATCCAAGGACCAGATGGATTCATCTTTGGTTGGAAAAGGTAAAGATAAAGGAACTATAGATGGAGTAGTTCTGAAGAAAGGACCATGGACATCTGCTGAAGATGCCATTCTAGTTGACTACGTCAAGAAACATGGGGAGGGGAACTGGAATGCTGTCCGGAAGTACTCAGGGTTGTCACGCTGTGGCAAAAGTTGTCGACTGCGTTGGGCAAACCACTTAAGACCAAATTTGAAGAAAGGAGCATTTTCGGCTGATGAAGAGAGATTGATTGTTGATCTTCATGCAAAAATGGGGAACAAGTGGGCTCGTATGGCAGCATATGTAAGTTATTAATGAAATCGCCCCGACATTATTCTTTACTTCTTGATTTACTCAAATGAGATTCAAACTCTTTCCCAAATGCTCTATTATTCTATAGCCTTGATTTTATCGCATTATCACATGAGCTGCACATAAATTGTATGGGTACGAGCCCTCTCGCTCTCATACCATGTGAGAAGATATTGTGGACCAATAATTAGTCGAATCCATGTCTACTTAAAAGTTATGACTTGTAAGTAGTGAAACTTTTTATCCAATGCGGGATCATATTCTCAACATAAATTAAGTTTGATCCTTTTGTTATAATTAACTTAATTTTGTGAAGCTTTCCATTATGCTGATAATTTAGTAAAACAAATTCAGTGTCATCCCAGTCATTTGACAGCTGGAGGAGTTAGTTATCACTTGAATTCTCTTCAATATAAGTGAAAACCTAAACTTTCTAGTATATGTGTAAATATGTTATCCAGAAATACTTTCTGCGTATCCTTCTCTTTAATTAGTTTGCACCTCTTACAGTTGCCTGGTCGGACTGATAATGAGATCAAGAACTATTGGAATACACGAATCAAGAGACGCCAACGAGCTGGATTGCCCCTTTATCCTTCAGAGCTACGCATGCAAGCAATGCAGGAGGGCCAACAATGCTCAAACTTTAATGGAATCAATGATGCAAATAATGGATTCTTTGAGAGCAGCAGTGGCCAAATTCCTGATGTTGTGTTTGACAGTTTGAAGGCCAACCAGGGAGGATTCTCTTTTTTCCCCGAACATTCTGATGTTTCTGCAAGCAGCTTGCTAATGAAAAGTTTGGGGCCACCCCAATTCTCTAGTTTTGGGCCAGGTGCACTCATTCGCCAAAAGAGTTTACAAGAGTCAATATATCTGTATTCTGGCTTCAGTGGCAACCCAAAAGATGCATTCTCTTCATCGAATCCATTTGAGGATGGCAGACGTGAGAAGATTGCACGATCACTTGAGTACTCATATCATGATCCTGTAGAAGAGAATCCCCTGCCTTCTTTTGATGCTGTTCAAGGCAGCCATTCCTTTACAAATGGTTTTTCCTCTACTCCTGGGCCAATTCCTGAGGCTCTGGGGCTGGAGCTCCCTTCACTCCAATATATTGAGACTGATATGGGTAGTAGCTGGGATACATCTCCCTCTCCTCCAGGTTTACTCGAATCAGTAGACAAATTGATTCAGTCTCCTCCAAGAAGTGTTAAACTAGATTCTGATTGCCCCTCACCCTGCAACAATGGACTGTTGGAAACTCTAGTTTACGAGGCAAAGACATTGAGCAGTGCCAAGAACCAGTCATCTGACAAGAGCTCCAATTCTTCTGCTCCAACCCCTGGTGATATCAGTAGTTCCTCGAACATTTACAAAACCGAATGGGATGACTATGGCGATCCGATTTCTCCTTTGGGTCATTCCGCCACTTCAATATTCAATGAGCAAACTCCTATTAGTGCTAGTGGAAGTTCATTGGATGATCGGCTGCATGCTGATATCTTTCCAGGTGAAACCATCTTTCTTTCACTATCTTTCTTACTGGGCAGTAGTAGAACTTTGGGTATTTGCTCAGGGGATTCTTGCAGAAAAAAAATTAATTTTCTTAATCTTCTATTAACGTAGTTTCTGATAAACCTGTTTAATGCCCGAGCCCAAGGATCTAATCTACTATGTATAAAAAAGTAAAAGGATGCTGCATTTTTTAAAATTTATGTTTGATTCATTTTCTTGGGAATGGTTTTCATAAGTTGACTTTAGACACTGTCTATAGCCATAGCAAATTCTCTGTAATGCCCGTAAGATCTGGAGTTTCTTCTTGTATTGATATTGACATTGGAGCTTATTGGCTGTCTTGTTTTGATTCTTTTGAGCATGGAATCAATCTTATTCAATATACTATTTCTTTTTTGCTTTTGCATGGGAGAGAACCTAAACTTTGCAAAGTTTTTCTTTCCTGCAGTGTCAAACGTTAAAGAGGAGCCCTTCAACCAGTTCCAATCACCCGAAAGAGAGCAAAAATTTCCAACTCAGTACGAGTACACCCGACCAGATGCTTTGCTTGCTTCTTCGGGCTGGTTTGGGCTACAGTCTGATTCCATGGCGGCCCTCCTGGGAGATGATCTCACGAGCGACTACAAGCAGACAGCCGAGGCTTACGTATCAATAGACCAAGGAGAGCGGATGGATGTGTACTCATGGAACAATATGCCTGCCTTCTGTCAGATTTCGGAACTCCCTTGAGAACCTGATTTTTATCAACTGATCCAAGATGTTCTCTCCTGTCTTAGGATCGTTGTGGGCTACTCACTGGACTGGGGCTAAGCTTTTCCTGCCAAACGTTTCTGAGATGATTGTTGTATCCCTTTTATGAACATCATACCATCGCCTTCTAGACGTAGACTGTGTGACTACCTTGAACAATCTTTTCCCTTCGACATTTGGATTTTCATCTTAATTTCTTGCATTGCGGGTTGCTTCTCATCTATTCTCCCACACTGTTCAGTCTTTTTATCATTCTCCTCTCATTATTACTAGCAGCCAATAATATTTTTATGCTGACGTGTCATGCTCTCGTTCACCTCCGGTAAAAGTTGCTTCTACTCCACAGGAAGGCGCCCTCCCTGGCAGAGCCTCTTTGCCACAATGCGTTTCTCACAAGCCATCTCCGCAATGGTTCGGCAGTGACTCTCAACTCCACTAAATTCCGTCTTTCCGTCTATATTCTTAGCTTAGCTCCGCTCATCAGCAGTTCGTGCGTCTTATGCTTCCTCCAGTTGCTTCAACCTAGGTCTTCCGCAGGATTCTACTCGAGCAATTTGACGAAATATCGTCCTCTTGAGCGCTCTCTTTCCAAAATATGCGGTGCGTCAACACTGCTAATAATGTGAGTATGGTTTTTGGTTTAGCCATCAGTGAGATGGTGCACATATTGTCTTCGAGATTTTCTTTCTGCCTAAGGATGTTTTGTTCATCTTCTTGGTTCATCTAAATATGAGTGGAGAGTGGATGTGAGGCCCGCTTGGATTTAACTCTCATAAAGTTTTCTTAGAAAATAGAGTCGTCATGGCTCTCTGCCGGTTGATTTTAGCCATAAAAGTGGTTGAATGCTAATGAAAGTAATTAAGTCTCATTTAGTATAACATGATGAGAATTGTTTAAGCAGATAAAAAGGGATGAATATCTTGATAGATCATATAAGGAAATAACAAGAAAAATAATGTTCCTCTGAAAAATAATAAGTTGCGCGAGACTTTGCATGGATAAACGTTCAGTTCACTCATCTATATGCTAATTTATTCTGAACTTTCAACCTTCGGATGAATTTGGCATTGGAATTTTAATATTGTCAGAAACTATTGGTGTCTAGCAATAGCAGAGAAAATAAATGGTTTGAAAGTATACATGTACATCTTATCATCCGTAAATGCTTTTGATTTTGCCCTTAAATGCTGTAGTTGATTGACCTGAGTTCATAGATGTAGTATAGACATGTTTATTCCTATTGTCTGGTTTTCTTTTTTTTTTTGCTCTTCAAATATTGTCTGATTATCAAGCAAACAAAAATCATACTAGAATCACACTTGATTAGTATATACTGAATGGTGTTAGATATTAGAGTTTTAATCCACTTCTAAATGCATTATTATAAGTCCATATATACCGACATATATTAATATATTACATTTTTTAAATCAATCCAAGGTATGTGCCTAGAAGAGTTCCAATGGTTGAATGCCATCAATGTAAAAATTTAACAATAAACCTGCCGAAGCTGTCTTAGAATGATGATAAGGAAATGACAACAGCCTATTGTACTTCTTCCATCCTGTAGTTTTAACTAAACTTCATTCCACATGTAATGCCACTATCTTAAACTTGTAACCCTCTTATGTAGTATACTAGAGAAGCCAAACTTTCTGCTGATTGGCTACATGTGTGTTTAAGGGGAGCTAGCTTTTTTTTCACTGTGCTGATAGATTTCTATTCAATTAACAACTTGATACCTTCTAGTTGGACACTACTAGCCCTAAAAATGTGCATCGGCTTAATTTGATCTTAGTTATTTTGGACTTTGAAAGAACTAATTGACACATCAGGCTATCTTCCTATTTTGGAACCAATTGATCTTACTTATTTTGGACTTCTTTGCATATCAGATTTTTTTTAGAGTCTTTATGATTGGCACATTCATCCACAAATCTAATAGAAATATTAGTCTATCCTACTATTAATAAGTCAATTTTTGGCTTTATACTTTTTGAGTGCTTTCCAGGAAATTACTATTACTTTAATACTTTGACACTTATTCACTTTTTACTAACTCATGATACATAACTTTCTTGATATTGTGTAAGAATAATAGAGATAATATTGATTACAAAAATAAAAAATGAAGAGATAGCAATTATAATGGAGATGATATTGTAACTGTCTCTCTTTATTTTCTACATTGTAATCGATATCTATTCATTCGCTATTTTTATCTTCAATAACTGTTATCTATTCATTTTGATTGATTTAAAAGATAATGATATATGGTTTGTTTGAATAAGTGAAACCCCACCGAGATTAAGGGAGAGATAAGCGGAAAACTAAAGGGGAGTTTGGTGGGAGATAAGATTTAAAATTTAGAAATGGTAAATGACTTTCTAAGAATTAGAAATGCTAATTGGATCAACAAAATTTGAAAAAGAAATGATTAGATATGGTAGTACTCGAGTAGAGATTAGTGGTTCACGTACTAGTAGAGGTTGATAAATGTAACTGTATTATTAAAGAGACATAGTGTGGATAGAGATGCACAAAGTATAAAATGTAGAAGGTGATCTCGAATATATGACTAATTTGAAAAGATGAGAAATTTTAGTTGTAGGAAATTTGAGATGATATTGAGTAATAAAAACTAATTTGGAAAATATGAAAGTGGAAGTTCCACTGAGGCAATTATTGCATTCAGAATATTGATAGTGAGATACATGGGGAATGTTGCTCGGGGTTGGATATTCCGCAAGGATCGTACTATTCATATTTTTCTAAGAAAAACCAACTACAGCACATTAATATATTGTAATTGTGTTCTCTTTATTTTATTTATTTTAAGTGATATATTTTTATTTACTATTTTTGTATTCAATATTATATGTTATCCATGCACATCATGCATTTTACTTTATCGGTCCAATCTTTTATTTGTGTTCAGGACCTTCAAGAAGCTGAAGGGGTATGAATGAAATATCAGTAATTTTTTCATATCGGTTTCTGATATTCCTGGTATGAAATATCAGTAATAATGGTGATTAACGATTGTTTGTATTGATTTATGCAATGTTTTTTGGTTGCCAACATATTTTGTTATGGTTCCTACATGTGACAGTTTATATTGGAACTGATTAATCGGAATTTACATCATGTGAGTTCACATAATTTGAGTTTGTTGTCTTAAGTTATAACTGCCATGCGTGCTATTTGTATAAAGTGTCTGCTCATGTTGGCGTGAAATTCTGTGTAAAAAAACTGGAAAGATGATGACAATATTTTTACCGATTAAGATCTTAAAATAGTATTTTGCCTGACTTATCCTTGTCACTGTTAATCTGATGAAGTGGGTAGACATTTCTAGGACTGCCAATTACTGATGAGCCAGAAGATTCACATTTTGGAATTGTTAGATGTGTAAATGGAGCAGCTAGAACTGAACAGTTTCTGGAAATAGGAGATGCACTTGTAGTAGAAAGCTATTCTCGAAATTTATGTGGCACTTATTCCAGCAATGAGCAATTTATCAGTTTTACTTTGCAGCTGTTGAAAGTTTAATCCATCTGTTTTCCTTGACCTTCTTTTTTAATTGATTCCTTAAGGTAATGATTATGGTATGGCCTGCGAGCAGGTTTTAAAGCTTTCTAGAGCTAGAAGGTGCCAAATGTAAAACTTATATTCCTTAGAATTCACATACTAACTTACAGGACAGGAGCAGCTTGTTTTCAAACCTTTCATATTTGGGTTTCAGATTTTCAGAAAATCTTACAATTTATTCTGAATTTCAGTCTCGTTGGATTTTAAGATCATTCTAAGTCACTCCCGTCAAACTATTGTCTGTTAATACTGATGTAGACCGCTTTATTATTAAAAATTGTTGTCTTGTATGATACTAGATAAAATTGTGTCCTTTGCACGAATATATCAATTATAAATATGTTTGAAAAAGAAAATTTGTACACTATTTTTGCTGGATAAGATTTATTATATATGGTATTTCTTCGTAAAGTTCTAGTTGATTTTCCATATTTGAGCAAAGGTTGTCTTTTTTTATTAGTATGGGGACTAATCTTTCATTGGTGATTGTGTATAAGACATAAATTGTTTTTTTTTTTGCCAAAGGGGGGTATAAATAGTTAACCGTGAATAAATAGAAACGATGTTAAATAAAGAACAAGGACAGAAAGAAGTGTAAGAATTTTTTTTTTAATTTAGACGTTAGAACCTATTTGGCCAAAAAAGAGTTTAGTAATTAGAAGCTACTTTCACGGGGATGTATCTCATGCATCCTTGTTTATTGGAAAAATCAATTGCCACAAATAAATAAGACTCTGCACGACCAATGAGAATAGATAGATAAGAGCTCTACCTTCCTTTTATACATTAGTTAGAATCTCTACAATATGCTACTAGAGAATTTAATCCTTTTGCTCTTGTTCTGAACTACTACTTAAAGGCAAATACGTAATCATAAAACATTGCTTTATGTTGCTTTTTTTGTTGGGTGCAATAGAGTTTCCTTCGGATTTTCTTTACTTGCAAAAAGAGCTACAGAATTTCTTTTTCATTCATGAGTTGCAATAGGAACTGGTCGGATCCAAATTCGACGCAAGTCCACGGACAGGGCTCAAGGAATTCGGGTTTATGAAAAATGTACCCAATAGTCTGGATGGGGTCGGGTATAGACTATAGACCATGGGGAATTTTAATCCACTCTATAAAAATACTACTAATTTCGATTTGCTAACTTGTATATTAATTTTATTATATATTTAAAATATAAATATTATATTATTAATATTAGTTAAATAAAAAATTAAAATAATAGGAGAAATTTTTTGAAAATAGCTTTTAAAATTTTTTATTCAAACAAAATCTTTATATTATAATATTTATATATTAAATAAATAATAAAATTAATTATATAGAGGATTAATACTACTTTACTAGTTATGTTTAAATTTGGTGGAATGTGACCCTTAGAAAAATATCAGTTTGAGTCGCATGCAAAAAAAGTTGCATGAGGTCGGGGATCCACACTCTGACGGTGGGCTGGGTACAAAATATGGTTAAAATTAATTATTCATATTTTAAACTGGTCTGGAAAAGTGTGCCGTTGTTCCGACTTGGATCATGTCGAGCTCCGAGTTTCTGACCCGTTACGGTTCACGTGTAGTATTGGGCAATAGCTCTGTTTAACCTTTTGATTGTCAAGAAGCTCCCGCGAGTAAACAACTTATAAATTATATATAGACAATTAATGCAAATTAAAATGCCCGTCATTCTCAAATACTTGGGCCCCAATGAAAGATACATTGTAAATATTTGTTTCTATAAACTTCATGAATTAAAGTAGAATAATCTTTTCCAGAATATCCACAACTTCATAAAATTCTGGAAATATTTTTCAATGCAAATATAAATATTTTAAGAATGTGGCATCACCTTTAACAATTTATATTATTTATATGGAACATTATTTTATTTTATTCCATTAACATATATATGTACTCGCAAAATATAATCTTATATCTCCCTCGTGCCAATAATTGCACCTCCAGAAAATACCTTTTTGTCCCATGGAAATTATAATTATGGATTTTATAAGATTGTTATCAAAATATAAAAAATATTTAAGATTGTCAAAACATGTCGCACAATTCTTAACTGGGTTATAAATTAGAACAAAAAAATTGGCTATAAATTAATAAAATGAAAAGAATTCAGGAAAATTTTGAACTGTTGACAACTATAAATATGCTTTTTATCTTATTAACAACATTAATTTATATTAAAAGAGAATTTATATCATCAAAAACAATATTATATGGGATGATAGTAATCACCACTCGTTCTAATCGAATTGTAAAACCATTCCAATCGTCATTTCAATTTCGTTCAAACACACTAGACGGGCGGTTTTTAGACACTTGTGATCTTGGATTAAGGACCAACTTGGATATTCAAGGAGTATTTCTTTTTTTAAGAGGAGAGGATGATTGAGTACCTTTTTCTTCTGGTAGCATAATTTCTCCATAATAAAGAATTGATCTGAAAGAAAACGATGGAGGAGAATGATGGACATATAAAGACATTTATTTGACACAACAAACTTGAGGATCAGTGCTGACTGCTGCATCAGGTTTAGGTGCTGCTCCCAAAGCATATCCTTGGTCAATCAGACAAACAAATAAAGCTTCAAAGATTAGATATAGTACCTGTATGCATATTCAGAAAACCAGAGGCATGGAATTTATCGGGCTTGCTGCTATGGACAAGCAGAAGAGGAGGAGAATGCTATCACCTGCCTCCTGAAAGGTAAGATGTAAAATACAAACACGCCATAGCAAGGAACCACGGGTGCACCCAACTTAGGGTAGCTACTAAGCTGACGAGTTAACTTCAGGAACTAGCTATTCCTGCAAAACCAAAGATCAAGTCAACAATGATTAAAAGTTCTATTTATAGCAAAGATCAATGAACTATTAAATGGGTCAGCTCCAATATGAGCTGACTTAGGGATGGCAAAATTTGCCCAGCCTGATAGTGCTGGGCTTGACCCAAAGCTTATCAACCCAAATTGCCTTCCCTCAAATATTTGGCATTGGGAGCCTTCATGATGATACAAGGACTCCTAATTATTAAACCCGAATGTCTATTACATTGTTACAAACCTAAGCCAATACCAGGACTACAGAACACAAACATCAATCAAACAAGACTGCTGCTTACTTGTCAGATTGTTTGAGGTATGGAAAGCTATAGTTGTCAAATCCTGTCTTCGGATGACTAAAATTTGCCTGCTTTGTGGGCAATATCTTGTTTCCACCATTATCTACTGTGACATCAAGACTACAAGCATTGCATAGAGATTCCACTTCCAGCTCCTATATAAGAGCAGAAACATTCAAATAACAATTGCAGGCTCTGAATAATGAAGAAAGGAACCATTTACTGCATAGTGCACAAGAAAACAACACCTTCATCATCAAGAGATTGGATAGATCTGCTAAAGGGTAAGGATGAAGCTTGTAGCAGCTGTTATTTATGCATGAAACAGCAAGGGCTCGAACCTTCCATCATAGATAAGCTATAGTGAGAATAATTGTAAGCCGAAAAATAAATCCTAAGAGTACAATGTATTTCTAACAAATGAAAGCTGCTTGAAGAAGGCACGGATAAAAAGGGCCTGAATGTGGAACAAAATTCTTGAATGTAACAAAGAGGAAAAGGAATTCATTGGATTGATACCACTCTCAATCTTTTGGCATGTGAGGAAGGAGAGGGATCAGAGAGCATTCAAGTGAGTAGAACACAAAATTTTAGATTTCTATTGAGGATATGGGATGCACATTTTTTGGTAACAAAAGTATACAGGATTCTCATTGTTAAGTACCTGTGAGTGATTTCTGAATAGGTTCATAGTTTGTATACCTAAAAATTATATGATGTTACACATTTTGACAACATATTAATGAATTTACTTCCCGAAAATTATAATATATATATATAAAGAATTCTGAAACAAGGAAAGCTGAATTTCATTTTGAGAGGATTGTCGAATGACGAGCATTTGTTAAGTGATGCTAACTTGCCAAATTCCATGAAAACAACACAGAAATTTAGTCCCTTCAAACAAAAATGCAAGCATTATAGCAGTACAGGATGGAAGGCACAGAGATGACAAGTGACTCTTATTGGGTATTTAATGTTCATAACATTTTAGAAACATTTAAGACACATGAACATTAGAATGTGATAGGTATGCTAAGCTGAAGGAAAAAGCGACCTGATTTATGCAAGGCTCGATGATGCAGAACTGCAGATGCGAAGCCTCAGCAGCTACAGTACCCAAGAATCGCTTGTAATTGCCCATACGGAAATACCTGTTCCCAATGAAAAGAAAATCCATTGGGGCTCAACATTTAATATGGAATAACTTCAAAGCCCTCGAGATGGTAAATCTTCAATATTAGCATTCACTTGAATGTTAAGCTTCGTCCTAGGGAAATGTGAGTACCTCAAAATTCTTCGAGCAAACATCATTTCCTTAGATCTGATAACATGAGCAGGCACTTGACGAAACCATAAAGCAAGTGATTCACCCTGCTGATCAGAAGAGACTAAGCTTTATATACTTAGATCAGAAATTCCAAGAAACAAGGATAAAATATATATCAATGATCCAACTGCGATATCAACCTTTGTTGGATTTAGGCAGAATAGCACATAAAGCGAGCGAAACTCTGCTTCATTGTTATAAGCAGAATCAGGATTTCGATTCAGTTCATATAAATTGTAGAGAGAAGTTAGAGTCTTCACAAGTTGCTCCATGTTGAGATAATGCAATGATGAGATATCGTAATAGGGTGATGGTTTAATGATCCGAAGCTTGTGGTGAGATAGTACATGAAATTGAACCTATGACAAAAGGAGAAAAATAAATTACTTGAAATGGCTTAGATTTCTCCTAGACCATTTATATTAATAAAAAATATTGATATAACATTGATACAAGAAAAATATGATTTTCTTTTTTTTCAGCAATATGCAAGAAAATAACTAACTTTGGACAATAAAAATATCCCAGCTTATTCTGCATCAACAACTAATAGTTGAAGATGAATGAACATAAATGCGGAACATGGAGAACATTGTTAACAATTGACAGTGGCATTCTCAACAATTTAAACCTTTCCATGGTCAAAGCATTGAGTTCAATGAACCTATGCAATACATTTATCCAAACCCCAAGAGTGCCCTACTTGACAAGGAGAAAGTTGAAAAGTACCGTTAAATCTCACCAATAAAATTATACCATTTTCTCAAACATGCTGATTGCTTTCCTGTCAACAATATTCTGCATGCTCAAATCTTGTCTTATAGACCTGGTTCTATCAAAAATGAAGTCATGAACCACTTCAAATGGTTCTTCTGTAGAATCCATTAAGTTCAAGAGGTAGTCCAGCGTACTCTCCAACACTGATAGAGGTCGCAAATCTGATGACCGCACATCTTTGGTGGATAAAGTTCTACAAAACTATATGGTTAGGGATTAGAACAACACTTAAGATATGTATGAAAAGAAAACATAAGTCAGCTGCCTGTGCAAGGTACATTTGCATTAAGTGGGAAAAATTCAATGCAGAATGTTATTGAAGACAGTCATATTTTGTTTTTCCCTCAATAAGCATATATTCTCAATGAGAAACTATTTTCCTGTTATAAAAATAAATAGGTTCATTCTTTCAACCATCATAAAATTTTCGAAATCCTAAGAAACCAAGTGATATATATTTGTGTTTAACTTTCAGTTGTATTACAGCCAAATCTCTGCGAGAAAATTAAGGTTAATTGCTAAAGCAGAAGTGTTGCTACGCGTCAGTTTAGGAGGCTCACATTTTCGAGATGGTGCAGTAAGTATATATATTAATATCAACAAAAAGCCATCTCTGCCGCAATGGATTAGTGAAGTAAACCAAATGGAACGGGGAGGAACAAAGTGCAGCTCACCTTCTTCACAGCAAGATCCGGAGATGACTTCGCAGGATTTCCGTGCAGCCTCTCAAACACAGCTAGATCTCGTAATCGCTCACGTTGCGCCATCTCCTGAGCTGAACATCAATTCACCAAATAATAATAACATATCGAGGAGCTAGCGAGAACCACATAAGTTCAACATTCCGTGTAAAGAAAGAACACTAATTCACAGTTTTAAGAGCATGATTTTCCAATACGAATAATATCCTATAATTATTTAGAGATTTCCAAGGAAGATTGACAGTGTTGGGGAAATTTGCATTACCAGGGCACATGGAAGGACATGTGCCGACAAGAGACGGGACGTCGAGGCAAGAGCCTTCGGCATCTTCCACCTGAACAGCAGAAGCACCTCCATAATTAAGACCACCGGAACTAGTAGTTTGAGGAAGAGGATTTCGACTCCATCGGCCTCTCGAATCGGAGTTAGAACGGTTTCGATTCCGCGCCTCATCCTGACTGCTCCAACTAGGAGTGAAATTTCGCGAATCGCGGGGAGTACTGCGTCTGAAAGAAAACGAAGAAGGTGAGGACGAAGGAGGAGGACGCTGACCTCGAGCACGATCCCTCTCCATGGATGGAATCTCGGAATGTTTTTCTTTTTTATTTTTATTTTTCAGAAACGTAGAGCTGATTGTTCTCATATAAGCACAATGCCTTTCTTACCTCTGAACCGGCCTCTCACTATTTATACCTTTTTTTCCCTTTTGTCCCGCTCCTTCTAAATTCTTACGGAAGTGTCCTAATTAACATTGCTTTGGTAAAAAAGCATTTAGTATTGCCAAAACAACAAATTTGTAATTATATAAGTACAATAATTTTGTTAATTAATACCATTTTTCAATCTAAATAAATATAATTTTCACTATTTTCTAATATTTAACTCAGTATATTCTAAATAAATATACTTTTTTTATTTATTTTATCAAATTAACGCATCATTTATATTTATTTAAAAAATTACAAGTTATAATTTCTAATAAGATAATTTTCACTATTTTCTAATATTTAACTCAGTATATTCTAAATAAATATATCATTTATTTATTTTATCAAATTAACGTATCATTTATATTTATTTAAAAATACCCCTCCAGGTTGCTCGAGGGGTGGCTTGCTCCGTCAACCTTGCTACAGGAAGGGGGAGGGAGGATGGAGAGCCACACCCCCTCAAGAAAATGAAGAGGATCCCTCTTCTCCCATAATTGTTTGAATTATATATATTACATTTAATTACAAGAATAATACAATTGTATATTTTAATATTATTTTATAATTGGGTTAAAATTGATATAAAAATTAAAGTGCATACCTTTTAAACCAATTAAAAAATATTTTAAATTTATATTGTTTGACCTGTTTATTTAGTGTAATTAGAAGAGAAACTGGCCTCGGCCCGATTTTGATGTCCAACTTACGGTGCACCTCGTTTTGGGCTAGTTCATTTTTCCTGGCATCTTAATTTAATTTCCAATTATATTTAATATTTCTGTCTATTTTGTAGGCACGGATTTTCCGTTGAAAGTCGATGCTCTGGGTTCTGGTGCCGGTTCCATTTCCAATCTGTGATTCCGCTTGTTTGGTTTTAGCGTGAATCCGTTCGGTGATTTGATCTGAAAGGTCGGATCCGTATTCTCTCTACACGTCTTCAAAAGTCAGGGATTTGAGCTTGATGCTTTCTTCAAGTTTGACGCCATGAGGAAGAAGCTCGATACTCGATTCCCAGCTGTAAGTTTTGCACTCTACCGCGTTCATCTGTTTCTCAGTCAATTTTCAGCTGCAATTTTTTTATAGGATTCTATAGGACGTGTTTCTGAATCTATGATGTTGGAGCTGCTTCGATTGCACATGCAATTAGCTGATCATTCTCGCTTGCTGCTTTAATAAGTACGAATGACTTCGATATGCTAATTCTTCTTTTTGTGGAATTCGGCTTATATGCATATTGATTGCTTGAATTAGGACTAACCCGATCCGATTTACATCAGAGTAATTCGATTATGCAATTTACACTTCGAAACAGTTTTCTTTGTTCTAGAATATGAGCATATCGGGATTCTCGTTTCATTCCAAGCATACCATCTATTTTCAGAAGATTTGCCCCTTTCTGTATTGATGGGCCTCAGTACCTTAGTTTTTAGATAAGATTTACCTGATTTCAGGTGCGAGACGGCTACCTTAGGTAAAACAAATAGTGCTGGACGGCTACTTTAGAAGCCGAACAACACATGGTGATGTTTAATCACATCCTGCTCATATTGAATGTGCTAATTTTGATAATGCAGGCTAGGATTAAGAAGATAATGCAGGCTGATGAGGATGTTGGCAAGATTGCGCTGGCAGTTCCAGTTTTAGTTTGTAAGTATGAATATTAAATTCGTCTGTGCTTATATTCTGCCTCCCTTCCAGTGATACCCCATTCACTGATCAGCCCGTCAAATTCTTTGGCAGCTAAAGCTCTAGAGTTATTTTTGCAAGACCTTTGTGATCGTACATATGAGATAACCCTTCAAAGGGGAGCAAAGACTATGAATTCAGTGCATTTGTAAGTTCAACCGTGAAAGATTTTGTCCCATTTTGCATCTGTTTGCATGATTAAGCAGCAGCCATCTCTTTCTATTGATCTTCATGTTGGATCTAAATGCCCTTTGCTTCCATTTTCATTTTAGTATTATTTTTTCTCTTCTCTTTTTACTTCTGTACATGAACTATTGGTTGCACATGCACTTCAAATCTGACAAAAGGAAATTGGTCTGAAGTACAGAAAGCACTGCGTCCAGAGTTACAATGTTTTTGATTTCCTGAGAGATATCGTGGGCAGAGTTCCTGACTATGGCCATGGACATGCAGATCCTGCTTCTGATGATAGAACTGTGTCCAGAAGAAGGTTAGGTTCTCTGCCTCTCACTCTATCTTGTGTCCTCATTTGAATGAGATGCCTGAGATATCTACTCATTATAGATCCTATTGGATTCATCAACTGAACAGGAAAGCAGTTGGTGATGATGGTAATGAGACTGACGAAGAAACAAAGAAGAGCAGGATGGTCAGTCTCTCTCTTTATTATGACCCTCACTGTATTTATTTCTCATCTCTTTTGTGAAAATTCTGCACATTTGACATTGTTATATTCCTATGATGCATGGAATTTCCTCAGGCTACATGTTTCTCATTGTAAGGTATATGTGCTCTGAAAGTGCTATCTGTATTTTAGAGTAAAACAATGAGGTAGCTTTATTTTCCTATGCTGCAGCTTGAAATGGGTCATGGTAGCACTAGTGGCAGGGGAAGAGGTCGTGGACGGGGAAGAGGGCGTGGAAGGGGCTCCAGAACTATGGATAGAGAAACTATACATCAGGACATCGAACCTGAACCTACAGCGTCTCTGCAACATGCAAGTAGTATTAAGGACTCCAATCATGGAGCCCATGAAGACCATGCTTCTGAGTCAAAGGAATCGGTGAGGGAGACCCCTGTGTCCCCTGATGGTACTGTACCTGGGGCTCGGAATCTTGATCTGAATGCAAAGGTAGCTGAAGATGAAGGCCCTGCAGCAGTTGCAGCACCAGCAACATGCACTCCTCTTGATGGCCCTAAACCCGAGCACAAGCATGAAGATTACCTGGGGTGGCCACTGTCTGAGGTCGACAAGATGGCCATTGACCCGCTACAGCTTGCTAACCTTGGGAACAAAATAGATGATGAGGAAGACTATGACGAGGAAAGCTAGGAAGATATCCGAGGCAGAGGCCCTTTGTATGGGAGGAATCCTATTGTTACACTCTCCCTTGTCTTAGGGTGTGGTGTTTTATTGGTCTTGATCCTTTTTCTGTCGTTCGTCCTTAGTTTATGCCAGATCTATTTGCTAACACCAATGGCATTTAGAAGGTGCTGCTAAGTATCTCAGCTTTTTTTAGTCGTTTCTATAATGTAGTGAAGGTCTTGGCATTCTCAAGAAGGGTGCGTGCAATGTATGTCTAGCCTTAGAAAAAAAAAAGACCTATTTATCTTTGTCTCTGTTAGCACCCTGTTAGAGTTAAATTAGCTTCACTGAGGAAGCAATTACTGATTTATGTCGTTATTCTAGAAACAGTACTATACAGATAAACCATCAAAAACGAAACTGTACAGTACATGAAGAAGCTCCACCATGGTTCTTTCAGGATTATCACGAAGGTCAAGCCCACTTTTATGGAAATGGGATGCCGATTTGTAAATTCATCATAAAAGTTCGTTAGTTCGGGCCAGGTTAAGCCCATATAGAAGGCCCATCGTTGATCTCAAGCAGTGAAGATTCCTAGTCTCCCCCACATAAAAACTCTTAACAAAGGAAAAGGGGAAGAGAGATTTGCAGGGCGGAGAGGGATAGCTATGGCGTCAACTGGTAATGCAGTGGAGTGGCATGTGCGTCCTCCGAACCCTAAGAATCCTATCGTCTTCTTCGACGTAACCATCGGCACCATCCCCGCTGGTAGAATCAAGATGGAGCTCTTCGCAGATATCGCTCCCAAGACTGCTGAGAACTTCAGGTAGGCTCCTTCTCCTATTGCACGTTGTCATCTCACTTCTATTATGTATCAGAAAAAAATATTATACAACTGCCTTTCCTCGCATTCTTGAAGCATCGACTGCTTGGTTTTGCTTACGGAAACTTGTTTTTATTTATGCAGGCAGTTTTGCACTGGCGAATACAGGTAAATTGGAATATACTGCTTCGTATCTGTGTCAACCTGTGTTAGGTCTTCATGGATGATGGTTAATCTTTGAAGCACGATGCTAACCAGAAAACCTACTTTAACTTGGCCGTTATTAGTTTAAATTTCCCAATCAACATATTTACTTTGTGAAGATTTTGGTGATTTATGCCTTGATTGTTTACTATCTCTACAACTCTCTATTATTGGATAAAATTCTCAGGAAATCTGGATTGCCGATTGGGTATAAGGGGTGTCAGTTCCATAGGGTGATCAAGGATTTCATGATTCAAGCTGGAGACTTTCTGAAGGTTGGCCTGATGATACCTGAAAAATAGAATTTCCGAATCCTCTAGTATGATTCTCAAGATTGATGACCATTGGATATTGTTAATCACTTCATAAGTTTTGAATATTGACAAGTCCTGAGTATCTGCTATGGTATAAGGAAAATATGAATCACAGTTTCTCAAGATGTGGTAGTATCATTTTGTCTATACTCTCCAATGGAATTTATTATAGTTTATTTATAATTTTACTTAATGTGGTTTTCATTATTATGTTGCCTAGCCTAATGTGCAAATTTCTATTCAAGAGAAAGTCTATGATTTATCTTAATTGACTATAAACTTGTGAAGAGTTGCTGAAGATTGAAGTTTCTGCCTTTTCAGGGTGATGGAAGTGGATGCGTTTCAATATATGGCCATAAGTTTGAGGATGAGAACTTCATTGCCAAGCATACTGGTCCAGGTCTATTGTCAATGGTATTGTTTCTCTGTTGCAAATGAGATCCCTAATCTCTCCGTATACCCCTCTTAGGTTTCCTATTAAAAAAGAAAAAAAAAACCACTCTGGGGTTCTATCCTTTTATTAGAAACCCAAGCGTTATTTTTCTTGTTCCCCATTGATACCCTATCCTACTGAATTATTCCCATGAAGATTATCTTCTGTAGGAAATACTCGTCTATTGTTTGACTTATATTAAATATGAGTAGTTCTATTTTTACCATTTATGTTGGTGGTATTTTCATTAGTACATAAATGTCTACTATGAGGGAATTCCTCATTTTGCGCTGTTTAGTGGGAATTTATTTGCTGGAATGGTTGATAGTCACTTTTATGAAAATGCCAAATGTTTCATTGTAGTAAGAATGCTGCGTGTTGTTCTTGAATTTCTTCTTCCATTGTATACTGAGGGCCTGTTCTTACCTCTTTTTGCAGGCAAATAGTGGACCAAGTACTAATGGTTGTCAGGTGTGTGCCTACCTTTTTGTACTACTTTATTTACTCGAACAAATTTAACAGAACTTTTGCATCCTTGAAAGTTGTTCTGGCCTTTTCTTATTGATACTGTTCATTCATGTTCTATTGTAAATCCTGGGCAATTTTTAGCTTCAAATAGTTTCCTCTCGGCTTGTTAAGAATGTGCATTATTAGATACTATATCGGCAATAGATGGAAAAATGAATCTGTCTTGTTTGTTCTACATATTCAAAACCCTGCTTTTCTGCATGTACTCTACATTCTGACATAAAATAATGTTTTCAGGAACCTCCAGCAAGATCTATAAATACCTGAATGAATTTAGACAGCTTATCGGTGTACATTTGTTGCTATAAACTGCTGAAGCAGACTATATGTTTGAAGATATCCCTTCAAGATTTTTCAATATGATTTACCCGTATTTGTATAGCTTTAATGATACTTGCTTCATTTTTCTCTTTCCAGTTCTTCATAACTTGCGCAAAGTGTGACTGGCTTGATAACAAGCACGTCGTGTTTGGGGTAATAATCATACCCACAACTGATTAAGAATCTTTCATTAAAATGAAATGTCTTACCATAACTCATAAATTTTCTGATTACCCTATGATGTTCTTAAATGTAGAGAGTGCTGGGAGACGGCCTTTTGGTTGTCAGGAAGATCGAGAATGTGGCTACTGGACCAAACAACAAGCCTAAACTGGCTTGTGTTATATCTGAATGTGGAGAAATGTGAGAATATGAAATTCTCAGCTGACCAATCTGTTGTGTCCATTAGAATCCACTTTTTGATGCTTTTGAGGTTATTTTGGAAGTTCACCCATGAAGTCCCACCCATTTTATGAGTGGGGGAGTTTCTAAGTGACATTATATGTGTATGGTTATAAAGCACAGGAGCAGCATATACTAACCCTCAGAATGACAGCTAATCATCATGTCTATATAGCATTATAATTACACAACTGTCTATTTTGTTAGGTAGAATATAAGTTGTGAAAGTTAACCTTGGCCCATATTACAATGCAAAACAAATGAACTTCTGAAATAAGCTGTGGAAGCTATATAAGATATTCTCCTGAATCTTGACAGCCACTTTGTAACTGTTCAATCCAATTTGGGATTTCTTTCTTAGGACAATTTTGGGCCTAGGGAATTATCAAGTCTTCTAGATCTTGACTAAAGAAAATGCATGCTGATTCAATTCAAATAGAAGATCATACAATGCGTAATGTATCCTTTTTTTGAAGGCAAATCGAGTGATATACAACACTGGAATCTCTAACAGTCAACAATACAACAGTTAAGGATCTCGGGACATTTGGCAAGAGGAAGAGAGTGACATGAAATTCTATGAAAAATGATTAGGTGGTACAACAGGTTTCTAAAGATTCTCCAATATTTTACCTACATGCATAAATTAGTAAGTAGTACACCCCTGGCGGATATTAGCTCAAAGGTTGATTTTTCTTACTCTCTTGGGCGGGCAAGCCAAAGGGAACTGAGGGCTCGGAGTCGGCAGAAGTAATCATGGATTGCTAGAATCGCCCGAGCTGATTGTCGGGTTGTTAGGATCCGATGCATTTGTTGCAATGTTTGCTGCCTTAAGTTATCTGCCTGTATACCAAACACCGAAGTGTTGAAAAAGGAAACAGGAAAAAGAGTAGGAGAACATATTATGCAGTTTCATACATTCATACGGATTGGGAGAGAAGTGGTTATTAAATGTTGAGAGTAGTGAATTTAAATGCCCTTTTTTTAAGTTTTTTATGAGCAAATGTAAGGCAATGGGTACAAACTTCTTTGGCATACAGGTTCTGAATTAGTCATCAATTCCGAGGGAGGATAGAAGAATTGGATCTAAGGTCTTTAACATATAATAACTGAAAGCTAAAGCAATGCAGTCCTACAATTAAGAATGAAAATTCAGGGCAAGGCAAGGCTCTTCAGGAAGTTGGCATTCATGCAATGTAACATAAAATGATAAAAATACAGCAAAATGAACAAGAATGTTGTAAGATTCAATTTACCTGGCGAATAAAACCTTCAAGAGTCCCAAGTTTTCCCATGGCCATCGCCATCTGACCCATGTAGTTTGCCACATTACCAGATGAGCCTGAAGGACTCGGGGATCCACTGGAGAGTGTCTCAGCTAAAGATTGCTGCAGTGCTTCCATACCCTGAGAGAGTGCATCCTCTGCCTGCTGAGATGATTGCTGCAAGTTACCAATACTAACTACCTGGTTCTCTGTTAAAGGCTCCAGTTGATTCCCAAGAAGCTGCAAGAAACAACAAACAAGACATTCTTGTAGGATGTTTATACCTGTAAAAGAAAAGAGGAAAGGGAAAACAAAATCTTGCAGGAAGGCCGGGTAGGGGGAGTTAAGCCTAAGTTTGCTTTAACCCTTCAAATATCACAATTTCAACAAACCAACAGGACAAACCAACCATTTTCTACTATACAATTCAACAAACTAACCTTGAGGAGCTCAGACGGACGGAAACCACCTAGCCACAGAAAGCATCTCTCAGCAGGCGTTTTCCACATTCCAGACAATAGGTGGAACACATCATTCTTGGCTGCATTGCCCTTAATCTTGAAAATCTCATCATAGTGTGCAACGGCTGCATCAATTATGATCCGTAGTTCCGTGTCACTGGCATGCGCTGTCACAGCAGATCTAAGCTCGTTTACCTTTTTATTCTGGTCTTCCAACCACCTTGCATATTCAGCATCAAATGCCATGGCTCCTACATGAACATGAATGAGGTGGTTAACATAATCCACAGAATCATTTCAAATGAAAAATTGAAGGAGCCATATGAGGCTGATGGATACTCAATCTTATATTTCTGGTCAAAGTTGGGTGAAGTTCCCATGCCAAATTTACACCTTAAGGCTAAATTCACTATTTTTTTATGAAGATTTAGTGCATTTTCAATGACTTCATGTTAATAGGCAGAGTTCAATATTATCCTACATGACTAGATCTTCTCTTTACAACTCCAAATTCAAAACTGGACTATGACAAGAAAAATGACAGTTTAACACCAACAGTAAAGTGTTAGGCAACATAGGATCTTCACAGAAGTCATAGAAATCTCTTAGCCTCTATATCCATTTTGTCTTTAACACTTAAATTTATGGCTAAAAAAGGTGGCAAAAGCATACCATTTCCACTGGTAGCATTAGCTTGGTCTCCTGAGCTAGAAATAATCATCCCCTGAAAGAAGCATTTTAATACATTTGTCTAGCAAACATGTAAGAGTCAGTAAAATGTAACAAACAGGAAAATCTCACCTGCTGTCTTGCTCTCTGGAGTTCCTGCTCAAGTTGGGTGAGTTTCAAACGGCTGCTCTCTAGTTGTTGGACATAAGCCTTTAGAAATATCAAATTAAGCTTTAAATTTAGCCTCAAATAAAACTGGATAAATTGCAGCAGGTATTCAGAGGAGAAGACAAAATATGAGTATTAAAGTGGCCTAAGATGTGAAATGATAACATAAAATGAGTGAATTTGAAGATAATACCCTGAGAAAGAAAGTATACCTTCTTCCTCAAGCGGCTTTTTCGAGCTGCCTCACGGTTTTGAGCTAGCCTACGAAGAGTCTGCATATTGAAATCAAAAGGATGGTACTAAATATTAACCAGTGGTGCATATGCGGCAGACTTAAAGAAATATTATTGATGGAAATTACCTTCTGATTACTCTTGTCATTTGACCTATCACTTGGGTCGGAAACAGCCACTCCAATGGCTTTGACTCTTTCAAACTGAACATATAAATATAGAGCATTAGCTTTGGGAAACAACGAAACAAATGAAACGCATTTCTATATGCGGACTTTCAGACTATACGGTAAGAGGGACAAAAGTAGGTTCACCCTTTGATCCTGGTCATCTGTATCATCAGTGGAGATATCAGTCCTGGGACTAGCATCGGCCATACTGGGCTATCCCCAGTTTTCAGATTGCTGCTGTGGAACAGAAACCAGATTAATAGACCTTGTTTTCATAATTGAGAACATAATGGTTCCTCTCTAGACAAAATTAGACAAGAAGCATGTATAAGAAGAAATATGGCAATAAAAACATGATGAATTTGACAAAATGCTTCAACCAAGCCTCTCTAGATTTGCAATATGAACAAGAACAGAAGGAGAAGCTTGGATATTTTGTGTCACTGAGTTGTATTGATTACCTGTACACAAATCTATTTTGTGCACACAATTCAAGCTTATCACGAGGAATCCCCAGAGGCAGCAACTCATGAGGATATAAACCAGATATTGTGATTGAACAAAAAATATATATATACACTTAAGCCTAGGATGTGCCGAGAACAATCTTTTTTGATAGAAACAAGGCATTACAACTGAGATAGAAAGAAACGGCTAGTTGAATCAAAGAGGGGAGAGCAAGGGATCTGAGGATATGATTAAGCTTATGGAGCAAACCCAGCACTCCTGAACTAAATCAAAGCCCAAGGACCAAGGCCGAGCTCACAAACCAAGATCAACACTCACATTACAGGAGCTTAACTTCACACCTTCTGCTGAGTCCCTCAAGGCCCATAACATTACAACAACCAGGAAACTTACCCAGGAGCCTAAAGCTCTGCTCTGGTACTCAGAATTGATCTCAGCAGAAGAACGCCCACAAGTCAAAGAGGACAAATTTAACCCGTCAATACTAAAATTCGCCTACTCAACTTTCACTAGACATGAAGACCACAAAAAACTGTACTCAATTCGAACCAAATCCATTACAGAGAAAAAAGGGGGGGAAAACAAGAGGAAAAACAACAAGAACTAAACTCAACCGCATATGGCCAGCGACCCACCTGGGTTTACTGACGCTAGATGATGGTGATAATATTTTCATTTGGAGGGAGGAAAATGGAGATAATTACACTTTTTATTTTTATTTTCATAAATAATATTTATTAATTAATTAAAATATTAATCATATTCCTAGGCGGTTCTCTGTAAAATCTTAGGACCACTGCCTTGTCTTTCTTCCACCTTTCTAGGTGGAGAGAAGTTTTCCCTTTTTAATTTTCATTTTCAATATTCAATTATTTTTTTGTGGAAAAATAGTTTTCTTGTCTGTCTATGTAAATGTGACATAATTGAAGTGCAATACTCACATTTATAGATTTTCACCGATGGGCCCATGCAACTTTTTTCTTTTATCAGTTATAATCTCTCTCACGGTAGAAGATCCTCTCCCATTAGCTTAGCTCCCGCCTCCCCCTCCCTCCCCCAGAACAAGCACCGCCACTCTAAATGATCCACTTGGACAACTGACCAAAAAATAGACGAAGGCCCATTAATATGATTTAATAGATCTGGGCAGAACGGGCAGGTAATCTAGGATTTTTTTTCAATCGCGTATGGCCCGGTCAACCGTCCCATATGGGTAAAATCGGCATATCTCGGATTTTTTCCGGACATGCGGCCCTGTCATATATTCACATATGTACATGCTTGATAGATAGGTTCTTCCCTACAAAAAAAATGTGGAGGACGCAGTTTGAGTCGACAGCATCCAATCCAAAATAGAATTGAAGTAATTTATTATATTAAATAAATGCTTAAAAAACTTTTTTATAATATTTAAAAACCATAGATTCATGTATTTTAATATTTAATTACCTAATTTTCATACGAGTTATTGATAAATTTATATAAAATTTATTAATTCTCTATCCTCCGTTATTAAGAAAATTGATTTAATAATAAATAAAATAATATAATATTTTAACGTTAAGATTATTTCACTAGATAAAGGTAAAATTTATGAATTTTAAATGAATATAATCTTTTTTTATTCCAATATATTAAAATTTATTTGAGAGAATGCAGTATAGAAGAGATTGATTAATAAACTCACACCCCGTCTATTTTAGAAGAATTATTTTTTTCATATATATATATATAGCGTATATGACATCATTGCATTTGACATGCACACTAGTCACCATAAACTACAATTCCTACAAATAATTATAAAATACAGTTGACGGTCCTGCACATGTGAGTGAGTATAAAATGAATATACATCAAGAACCATCATGCTGGTGAAGGGTCATATCTCAGTATCTCCAGGAGCCACCCTAATCTTGTAATCTCCCACCCATTTCTCCTTCCAGATAACATGCTATCTTCAAGTAAAAAAAATTCAATCTTAATTTTAAAAAAAATATACAAAAATATTACGTATATATATATATTATATATATAAAACAATATAATTTATTGTTTTTTTCAAAATTGTTGTCCCTCCACCTTCTCCCAAACAAACAGCACCGCCTTCCTCCCATATACATGTACACACCCACTGCAGCTTTTAAAACACATTACTCCACAAAAACCACATCCCTACTTGCCTTTAGGTCCACCGCCGGCCAGATGATTCCCAGCAACACCATCCGAGGTTCCGATTCCGGCTCCACGATGAAGACGACGACCGGTAAGAGGGAGAGCAAGAGGCGGTTTCCGCATGTGAAGAGATCAGTTGGCGGCCGTGGGGTCAAGGTAGTTTACTTCTCCAACCCCGTTAAGGTGAAGACGAGCGTCTCCGAATTTCGGGCCACCGTCCAGGAGCTTACGGGCCGCGGCTCCGACTTGGTTCGCCTCATGAAAACCGCAGAACAGTCTGAAATTCATGGCGTCGCAGATGAGGCTTCCCTCCGGAGCATTTCACAGGGAGTGGCCTTGAAGCAGTGCGATGCCGGTGACTTTTCTGCCGGGCGAAAGTACGGTAGCTACCCTCCAGCGGAGAACGAGTCACCGGCGGAGTGGGACTCGCTGGTGTGCTGGCCGTCTGACGGAGACCTGCTTTCATTTGATTTCGAGGATTACGCACTGCTGGATGTGTTGAACTGACAATCACTTAAGCGCATAATGTTTCTATGGCTTATTTTCCGGCTTACTAAAACTAGATGAAATATTTTGGAAATCCCAACTAAAAATAGGGACATTTCAAAGCCTCAACAAAAAGTTTAACTCCATTTGATTCTTCTCTTTCTCTATCCGTTGATTCATCGCCGCGAATTTCCAATAGTTCTTTGCTGCTGTTTATGAGTGTTCTTGGGAAAATACCACTTACCTATAATTCCCAAAATTGTTCCCAAATCACTTACCTATGAGTGAATCATTTATCAATTATTATTACAAGAATTCCCAAGATTTCTCTGGTACTTGCACTTTCTCCAATTTTGAAGTTTTCTTCAAGTATTTTATGTCTGTTTGATGGAAATCCCTTTCAGTGTACATTACATCCATGCAGTGACTTAATCAAATGTTATAGATCGGCAGTGATTTGGTATACATCATGACACCCCTAAATTCTTCTACGCATGCTTTGTCTTAGAGGTCAACGCCAGCGGTCTCCGGTGAGTCTCACAGTAACGTGTGTTAAATCCTGCCCCCAGCAGCATCGGGAAAGATCAACTCTATAGCTTCGCTTCACTTTTAGCATATCAGAATGCTGATGATCCAACTGCCCTTCACTTGGTTTGTAGACGTGGTAGTGCAGAATTGGTTGAAGCTATTTTGGAGCATAAAGAGGTAATGTTGATGCATGCATTGAATAAAGATGGGGGGTCCACCTTTAGTTTTTGCTTTAGCATCTGGATCCCCATCCCAAGAATGTGTGGGTGCTCTTATTAGGAGAAATGCAGATATTAGATCAAAGTTGGGGGATGGATTAGGTCCATTTATGGCTCATGTTTGTGCTTAATGTGGCCAACCTGATTGCATGCATGTAATTATTTTATTGTTCTATATTTCTTTCTAGATTTGGACCCATTTCTCTATTTGGACTCTCCAATGGCTTGACTGAAGCTGAACGCAACATAGTCAATAGACTTATGTTTTAATTTCTTCACAAATGCTGTACTAATAATTAGACTAAGATATGAGTTTTTCCATGACTGCATGGTACGAGTTCAGATATGTTGGCCTTAGTTTCTTGTTGCCATTTTAGTGAGAAAACATTTCTTCCATTGCTGAAAGTGGGTCTGTTATTGTTGATTTAAGCATACCTACAAATTTTGGGTGTCATACTGCTGCAAATACCTCATAGATGCATCTTCGGGTACAAATAAAATATAAATGTTTTTTCTTCTGATGTCTACTGGCTGGCTGTGATAAGATGCTGAAGGACCTAGCGCCATTCGATTAAGCAGCAGAATCTGCAAAAAAGGAAATGGTGCCATGTGCTGCTGTGGAAGCATTCAATCATAGGTAAGTGAATTGTGTACCCATAAATAGCAATACTATGTGGCATAATGTTTTCCTTTGGTTTTTACTAATGAATTTGACTTTATGATTGATTGGTGCCCGTGGAAAAACATTGCAGGATTTCTTGGAGGCACTTACTTCCTCGAGAATGGATTTCAGAAGAACTCAAGTCAAACTATTTTGTAATAATAGAAGTTTTATGTGATCATACTGATTAAATATTATTCTAATATGATACTTATTTTTACAGTGTAACGGCTAAAGGTCGTTTACCAAATATTCTAAGACTCACTGCTCCAAGCCTCAAGCAAATCTGGCAGCAATTACAATCCTACCTCAGCTGACACCTGGCTGAGTTTACCTATCAGCCCCCCTATAAACACAATATAAAAAGAGCATCAAGAAACACAAAGGTGTATAAAAAGAGCATCAAGGATGCAATTTCTGTCAAAAAACAGTTGAAAAGTAGATTAAATAAGTACACAGTGAAGTCGAACAATAGGCATTCCTAAAACAGCCTACCAACTGTATAGTTGAGTAACCCTGTGGATCAATAAAAATTGCTTCCTTCTAAAAAAACTAAATATCTGCGCTTGATCAAAATATCTATGGACGGAAAAGGAGAAATAACAGAATAAAGTTTACTCATGGGGCCACCAATGAGGCTTTGAATCAACATCATTCATGACCCATTTTCTTGGAATGCCACTTCAAGAAACCATCAACAAGGGCCTCTCTCATCCACGGGTGGCGGCAGCTCTCAACAGCATCTGGGATGGTGAGCCAGCTTCGCTCCCGGATGCTCTGCTCAGGCCATGACTCAAGCTCCTCCTCCACTAATAGTGCAAACATTGCAGCTTTACATAAACCTTCAGGACAAAACTCATCCTGATGAGTCTTACTTCTGAAGTCATAATGCCCTATGTGATCCTGAAACCATTGCAAATAAAGAAAATGAGTTTGTATGATTCTCCAGTTCAATTTTCCATCAGAAAGCAAAGCAAGCACAAAAATGCAAATGGCAAAATTTTGAAATGAATTCTGCTGCCAGCTCTGCAACCTGTCAGCTGAGAATATTCAAAGTGAGCTCATAGAAAGATGCATATATATATATATATAAAGCAGCAGATATTTTAGCCATTTGTAAGAGAAAGTGTAGATAGAGAATTATTCTAAAGAAAATTAAGTATTCCTATAAGAATTTATAAGAATTATTCTAAATAGTTAGACCCCTAGTAAGATTCCATCATCTACATAATTTCAGCAATATTAAAAATCAGATTGGCAATTGCACATTACTTACTACGATTGTGACATAAAATAACCTTGCCTCTTCATCAGCACATGTAGCAGCCAAAATTATCTAATATGTTTAGAGAACCAGCATTAGGAATGCTTATAAAATGGTCGATTTAATTTGAAGGATTCTAATTTCCCATAAGGGAAATGTGTGCCATCTGCATTTGTGCAGTACAACCAAATCTACTAGGTTAGATCAGCTTGCACATGGAATTTTCATGGGAGGGGTGGCAAATGAAAGAGCAGATTTGCCGGACATAGCACGTGATGCTCATGGAAAGGCAAGGGAATTATGATTCACCTTAAGTTCTCCTTTGACTCCGGCTTCCTCAATAGCTTCCCTTATAGCAGCCTCTTCAACAGTTTCATCATTCTCCCAGCCTCCCTTGAATAAACAAGAAGAAATTCATAAATAAAATGCCAATTGGGGCACTCACAACACAAACCAGTTTTAAGAAAGCACGATTATAAAAAGGTCACTTCATATCTCGTGCACATTCATATGAATGCATTACATATTTATAAGAAAAACAAGTCATGCTCTGGTAGAGAATTCCCATATTGTATCTCTTTTCATATTTATCTCTGTCAAATCCTTTCCTTAAGGATGCAACCTCAGGCCTTACAAGATGACCAATCATCTTTAGCCATTCACACTAATGTAGTTACTGTTAACATGAAAGCCAACATGATAAAAAATGTATGTCTCAACCTGCATAAACTGAGTGCATAGGAATAAAAAATTGAATCATCATTAACAAGCAAAAATTAAATCAGAAGAAAGAAATTATCTCCTTGACTAGCAAGTGAAACTACAACAGAAGGGCATCAAGCATGTAACAATTCATTTAGTCATATAAGTCCATCAGCAACTTTGGAATAACATGATACATGTGCAGCTACTAAAACTTCTGCCTGCAGAATCGATGCATCTTAGCACCATAAAGCACTAATGTCCTGTTTGGCAGCTAGGAATGAAAGTACTGGAATGGGAATGTGACATGAATAATAATTTTTTTTAGTTATACTACAAATTTTAGAGGAAGTCATTCATATTAATAAACTTTTTTCCTAATTAAATGAAATGAGCATTAACTAGTTCAAGGGATGCTCATTCCATTAAACTAGGAAGAAAGTTTGCAGTATAACAAATAATAGATACTCTTCATATCATATTCCCATTTCATCTCTTACATTCCTTGCTACTAAACAGGACATAATAGTAGTGAAAAAAGAAGAATAATAGGAATGAAACTTAAATACAGAAAAAGAAATATCATTCATTCAACACCTTAGGAAACAGAAGGCCTGGACCACTGGCAGAACTGATCATAAGCACCTCAATAGTCTGTTCATCAGTGCACTCCTCACCAACAGATCTATACCTAAATGGAATACACCTGCAAAAGAAGACAACTCAATAGCATATGATAAACTAAGGCTATAGAGGATCGCTATCCTCTTTTTGAACAATGAATATTATATGCAGCTATCCCTCATTCCATACATTTAACTAATAGTCTGATGTAACTTGTAATATTATGGTTCAACAGATCAATCAATTAAAGTGAATAGTAAGGCAACTTCTGGTTCATTAATTATAAAATGGAGAAAACGATAACGGAGATACTAAAAATCTGTCATGCACAAAACTAGCAGCCAAAGCTACTATAAAGGTAAGTATCCGACTGCTCCTGCAGAAATTATTAGCTGATTTGGGTCACGACGGTTTCATTGAATAGGTAGAACATACTACCACAACAGGCTACTATCTCCAAAGTCCAAACATCCAAAACACTATTTAATGTAATGCACTTAATCTTATACTGGATGTATCCTCCATCTCAAACAGAACCGGCATCAATCAAATTCTCAACAATGTCGACCAACCATCAGAATCAAACATAAATACAACAGAAAAAGGAGATTCATTAAAGGCACAGTTATCGTATAACGAGAAACTAAAATGAAAGAAGTCTGAGAAGGCAGAACGAGTTATATTCAGATCGCAACAGGAATAGCTTCAAACAGGACTGAAAACGACCGTAAAAACATAGACGTCATGGGAGCGCAATCGAATATGATGACAGCGACAGTATATTCAAATTCTTGATCATATAATCTAGAGAAAACTCATAATGAGGCACGAATCAACTGACAGAAAAAAAAAACCTATAAAAGAAAATCACGATCAACACACGCGATAGAAGATGAAATGGAAAGCCAATCGGAAGTTAAGGTTCCGTACCCGGCGACAAGGCGACAGCCAGCTTCGTACCGCTGCTGATGCCGACCCGTGCGGGCAACCAAATCGCACATTACTGGAAAGCAAATAAACCAATCAGGTCAATAGGCAATCTGGAAATCGAACCGTCCTCATGCTCGCACGCCACTGTACCTCCTCCACCGTGGCTGCTGCTCGTTGCTCGGGTTTAAAAGATGCCGCTCGTGCCCATACAATGACAACAAGGAATCGTTATCTGCTAGGGTTTCTGATTAAGTTTCCCACATCTTCTCCATAGAGAATGGCCAACATACGAAACGAGCGGTTTGGCGTGAGAGAGAATGGGGGGAGGGGGAGACACGCGAGAGAGACGCGCCAAGAGCGGATCATATGGTGGGGCAAGGTGGTCAATGGCACGTGGAAGATTGGTCAATTTGAACTCAGAATCCTCTGCGTCGTATTTCAGTATTTTTCTGTAGATCCTCCACCGTTATTCAGACACGTCTCACCCTGCAACACCTATAGCCACTTCAGTCTAAGAAAATAAATGTAATATTTCACTATTTTATCAATTTATTGAATTTTCAATGTTATAATATTTTAGTTCTTTCAACACTTCAATATAAAATATCGATTATATGTATTAATAAAATAATAAATTAAAATTAAATACCATATTTTTTTTGCTCAATAAATACCATAAATTAAAAATACTATATTTCATGCTCCTGTCATGCCCTTCTCTCCCTCTCCTTAGGTCTACAATTGTTGTGAAGACAAGCATCTTATTACATGAACCGACCGTGTCTTTCTTCTAATTTCTTCCAATTCTCAGGGAAGAATCGATCCCTTTTTCAGCCCCAGTAACACCAGCAAGAAGCCTAGCAATCTCCAGCTGGGTACTAGCGATGATCTCGGTCCTCTTGAGGTCCATCTCCCCTCTCTTGGCCTCGGCCTCCATCCTCATCCTCTCCACCTCCTTCATCGTCTCCATCCTCGCCTGCTCCGTCCTCACGATCGCCTCCGCTAGCCACCTCATGCTCTGCGCCATCTTCAGCGTTCCCCCCACGGCGGTCGTCTCTTTCTTCTTCTTCTTCCTCTTCTTCTTCTTCTTCATCTTCATGGTGGCCTTCTTCAGCTTGTTCTTGACCCCGTGGTCCTGGTTGTTGTGACTGTAGATAGCCGGCGTGCTGCTGTCTGTCTCTGTGGGGCTCTTGTCTGACTCTTGATCAGAGGCTTTTGTTCCAACCCCATCTTCCTGTGGTTAAAAGATTTGATATAATCATAAATACTAATCACCATCTCTGATCAGTTTCAGATTGATAATGGTACCATGAAAATCTAATGGACACTCGTAATTGAGCCATTTTCCAGTACTAAGAGCAGGCTAGAGCTGCATACTGTTATTGGGTTGAAGAAACGAATACTTAGAGATTGTGCACTGACCTTAGCCGGCACGCTATCAACCCCATTGGATCCAAGTGAGTTATGCACCGTTCTCGGAGGGGGAGGGGGAGGGGGAGGCGGAGGTGGATGCCGTACAGGTGGAAGTTGAAGTGGCAGCGGCGGCCGCAGTGGTTCCATCATTTCGACTGAGGGTGGGCCGGTGAAAAATGGCTGAGACCATGGACGTGGCGGCTGTTGAGGCGGCGTCAGTGTGGTGGCAACGGGGGTGACGGCGGTCCCCCGTAGCAGCATATCGAGGCGGGGATACAGAGGCCAAGACGAGGCATCCGCGGCGGCGGATTCTATCCTGTACCTCTTCTTCATCGACTCGATCTTGTTCTTGCACTGTGTCTGAGTCTTGGGGGACTTGGTGGAATTGGCCCTGGAGGAGACAATATGAGCAACGTCTTCCCAATCATGGCCCTTGAGCTTAGCCCTGTTCCTGAGAACCCACTTGGACTCGTACGCCTCGAGGAGGGTCGAGACGGCTCCTTCGCTCCACTCATCCCTCTTCAGCCTGTCGCCGCCTCCACCAGCGGCAGTTGGGACCGTAGACTTCGCCGGAGACTCTTGTTTGGGGAACAGCATAGACGGGTCATGGCGCTGAAGAGGAGGAGCTGGGTTAGTTTCTCTGTCCATTCCATCTCTTACCATGCTAAGTTCTCTCTTTTGGGCTTTTTTTACCACACTTGTCTTAGAAGATGAAGAGACGACAAGCAAGCAAGCAAGCAGCTTGCAGAGAGATAGACAAGGGAAGACAGACAGACAGCCAGGGAATCAAGGAAAAAGGAAAGGCTATTAGACTTGGTGGCCAACTGATGGCAAAAATAGAGAACCACTAGCATTATTTGATACCAAAAGAGAGAGGAAGGATGATCATTAGATGTCTACCCTTCGAATTGATTCCATTCCAATCTTAATTGTTTTTATGGGTTTGTCTTCTTAAACAAAAAAAAAACTCTATGAAATTGATAGGTAATATATGCTCATAACTTTCTCTGAATGACTTGTAGATACAAGGGTGGCCAAAATCTCGCTGTTAGCTTTGATATGAAGGCAACGGAGACATCCATCCGTCCACCTCCACCACCACCACCACCAAGGACGGTGAATGGTGGTGGTGGGGACAGCCGCGTGGGTCTGCCTCCCACTCCCACTACCAATCCCCCACATTCAACATTCCAATTGAGTCACACCACAAGGAAATTCTGCCAATCCAAGGAAAAAGGTTTCCCGTTTTCCCTTGGCCTTTTGTTTGTTCTTCTTCTTCTTCTTCATGTGCAAGCCTTGACCCATTCACTCCCCTATTTTGCCTCACTTTACCATCAACACCAAGCATCCATTCCACTACCTAAGAATCGAGCTCAGGCCGAAAGAGCTGAAAAGAAAGATCCGATAAAAGCATATGGGACAGAACCTCTAGAGCTATATAGAAATGCATCAGTATTGTCTCAATAAATCACCATTTAACTATGTGAAAAGCTCAAGCCAAGAGTTGATCCAGTTCTATCACAACTCGTCCCCACCGCCATGCCATCTGCAATCCTTGTTTCAGGGATGGAGTACAGCTACAACCAATTCAAGAAGATTGATGCAGCATGTAATTATACCTCCTCTGAGAATCCCTGAGAGGGCTTCCACCACTGCAACTGCTGAGGGTCTTGGTATTGATGAGGTCCAGCAATGCAGCTGCCTTGCTCTTCCCTTTATCAGTGCCATCCTCAGCCACATTGAGGATCCCATCAACCACCCCAAGACACATTCGCCGGACATGTTCCATAACCCTACCTTCCCTGCAGCACCTTGCGAGGTTGAGAAGTGCAGAGACCGCATTCTCCTTTATCCTCATGTTCGATCCTGTCGACATGTCCAACAGATCCACGAGTACGCTGATCCCCGAGACGTTTCGGAATGCTTCCTCGCTTTCCTCACACCCAGCGATCTGAGCCACCACTGCGGTGGCGTCCTCCACGATCCCAACCCTGTCGTCCTTGAGAATCAGGCCGAAGAGTGGTCCAGCAGCGCCGAGGTGGATCATGGTGGAGCGGTTGAGAGGGTACAGGGAGACTCCGAAGAGTGCCCCGAGGGCGTCCTTGATGGACTTCGGAGGGGAAGAGGGGTTGCGAATGATGTCGATCAGGGCGTAGACGATGTCGCGCTTGGCGCCGATGATGCGACGGTTCGAATCGACGGTGAGGAGGCTGTAGAGTGCGGCGGCGGAGGACTGCACGGCGGCGGGGGACGTGGAGGAGTGGCTGCGGAGGATGTGTGAGAACGCGTCGAGGAGGCCGCGCGTGGACATGAGCGAATCCTTGGAGGAGATGGAGATATTGAGGAGGGTGGCTGCCGCGTTCTCCTGGACCTCGTGGGAGGATGAATAGAGTGTCTCGGCTAGGTGAGGGATGGCTCCCGCGCCGGCGATGAGAGTCCGGCTCTCCGCGTCGTGCTTGGAGATCAGGCGGAGCTCGCAGAGGGCATCGTTCCGTGTTCGCTCTGACACAGAGCTCAGCTTCTCCACCAGGAACTCCGCCGTCCGACGCTTCACATCCATAATCAAAATCTCTATAATCAAAACCTCTGACAGTTTCCTCTAGAGAGAGAGAGAGAGAGGAAGGGCGGTGACTTCAGACCTACCCAACCCAAGCTTTTGACTGTTGAAGCCCCGAAAATGGGAGACGCCATAGCTCCATCTCAGCTACAGCTTCCAAAATTCAACGTCTAGTTGACTATTAAAATGAAAAAAATATCTTTTTTTGGTGAAAATTCGCAATGGAATCTTCTCTTCTCTGTATACGTTCACACCTTTCAGCCAAAACTTCAACAAGAGAAAGAAGAGTAGAGTAGCCCTCCAAACAAAATAAGAATGAAAAGGTTCCATGGATCTATCCTAACCAGAGGAGCCCTTCCCTTCCCTTCCCTTCCTTTCTATTCACTGTTCCAATTTGGGATATTGGCTGATGCTTCATTCACCATCTTTACAAGGGTCACCTACAAGAGATGATTTGAGCAATGACTGACTGACTGAGCCAACCAAAGAGGACTGCACAAGCTCAACCTATACTTACCACGCTTTCTGGGACTCCAGGCGGGGGTAAAGGGAGGTTCCTTGGCGGAGGCCCCCTTAGATACGATCGCTTGTCAAATCTCCACTCTCCTATCTTCCCATATGTTAGTTCACCCTAAAATGAGCACACCAGGAATCCATGAATCAAGAATGAAGAACCATCTACAGAGTTGAAACTCAGTTCCAGCCATTAAAGAACCATACCTTCATGTTATAGTCACAGCCATACGTGTAATGAATTATAAACTTATCTTTGGTCTCCAGATCCCATGGAGGCTGACAAGTATAATAAATAGTTAAGGTTGGCAAGGTAAAGATGGAAACTGAGATGAATGATGAAACTTAAAACGAGTACAAGATTAGGTGTATATACAGAAGCATATCGATATAGACCTGTAGCATAAAATCTTTTCGGAGAATATGCTGCACTCCATGCAAAGCTGATGCCACCGCGTAGGCATACCTTATTTCAAAAGGATCAGCATAAGAAGATTAAGCATAAACCTGTTTCTATACAGATAAGTTGAAGTTTTAACTACTTACATTTCTAGGACCCATCCAAATGATTTGTCGGTCTCTGGATCCTCCTTCATCTTCAGAGATACATTCATCCATGTAGGAGAAATCTTTGCTAACACATCCTGAGTCATAATTTTGTACATTCTTCAACAGCAGGTACTTCAAATATAAGCTAAAATTTCAAGAACTACATGTATTTCAGAAACAAAGAACCTCACCTTCTTAATAATCACTGGGGAGTTCCCGATTGGGTCAATATTGGTCACTGGACCCTTCTCTTCGGGATAAAACTTTCTTATGATCTTCTCGTTCTTATCAGGTTTGATATAGAAGAAAGGGAATGCAGCAGGATATCCTGTATGAGCCAAATTGGGTAAAGGTCGAACAAATATGTGATCGGGCTCTGCCATGAGTACATATCTGCATCACCCAGAGGAAATAGGAAATCATTCAACATTTCATGGAGTAAAATCCAATGTTTAATTAATTCCATAGAATCTCACTCTTCCTCAATGGCAGCCTTCTTCAGCCATTGCACAAATGCCCACGGCCTATTTAAGACAATATATCCCTGTTTACAAAACAGCAAACAGTTAACAATGGTCGAGTTAACTTGGATCAGAAATATTTTGCCATCATCGAGCAATACAAGACAAGAAATTAGTGATAAGGACTTTATTACAATCCAATGACGGATTGAAACTATCTGTTATGCAAGTGTCAATATTTGACTCAACAAATTTTCCACTATCTTACAGAACATTCTTAAGAACTCCTAACAAATTGAAAATCTGCAGAAAACCATGGTCATGAGGGTGCTCCATATAACATCATTGAAAGCCGTTTGCTCAAAGCTAAGGGGAACATGCTGAAAGACAAGTGAAGAGATTTGAGATGTACTTTCCTCCCTTTCAGCCTCTAAAATTTTCAACCATACAAAAATCTAAATAAAATCTTGTAGATCCCAACTGAATACCTACTCGATCAAGACCTGCTGGAAGAGGATCAACCACCATTGTAGGGATCTCATCCATTAAGTTATCAGGGCTTCCAGAATGTAAAATTCGAGTAAATCCTCCCATTTCAGACCCAGGCAAATCCTTCTGCTGCTTATACCAATAGTACATTATGCGACACTGCCACTTGCTATAAGGAGCATCCGTTGCTGTTAGAGCAACATGAAAAGGAATCTTTGCATTTCTCGGTTTCTTTACATTCTTGGGCATCTCAACAATTGGGTCTGGTATTAACATATCATCTGATTCATCCATAACCCATCTTCCAGTCCCTCGGTGGTGCATTACCAATGTTAGCAAGTTATAGGTCGCAAAGCAACACCCACAAGCCAAGAGAACTAGTAGGATCAGGGATGACTTTCCCATGGTTTTCATTCTAATAAATATTATCAGAATCAAAAGGCTTAAGCTTCTTCACCCTCCAATGCTTTCATTAAGTTCACCTCTCAGCAGTGAAAGCTGCAAGAAAGCAGACATGTCAAACAAACAGCTCCAGTAGCAGGCATAACTGAGTCAAAATAAAAAAAATTGTTTGGGTTTTGTAAATAAAGAGGTTTATAAGAGATGGGTACTCAAAAAGAAATGCCGCATAAATCAGACATTTTACAAGAGATCATATGTTGAATGGGATCTGACAGCTTGCAATAAGAAAACCTTCCATAGCCATTTTTACAATGAAATGACAGTGCATTTTGCACTAGATCAGCATCAACAAAGAAGAAGCATCCTATAACGTTTTGTGCAATTTGCCAATAGAAGAAAATGCTCTGAAAAAAAAAAGAGAGGGTCAAGTCTCCAGCAACCCAGAGAGAGTTCATTGCAATTCTTCAAAGCCCAAGCCCACAAAAACTGCATTCCCGACTATCATTGTACATTGACCTCAGATGTCTGCATAATGCAGGAACTGATGAAAAATACAATCCAACATCCATGGATATTAGCTTGCCAATCCAAGTTCATTGCAATTCTTCAAAGCGAGGGTTCTTTATGATTGAGTAAACGATTAATGCACCATTTACAATATGTCAATGGCTAAGCAATAATTCAGCTAGAATGAAAGATCTTATTTTAACAGAGTTGGGCCATCGAGTGATTTACCTAGAGATCCAATGTACCACCAGCAAGCTGCACCAGAAAGCAAGGAATCCGGGACAGGGCTGATCCAGAAAATGCACCGACGCATCACGGCCACCAGGGAGAGTCAACGCCGAGAATGGACTCTCCGCGAAAGATCACATGTGACAATCGCAAGATCGAGGCTGGATAAAAAAGGACAACTCATTTGTCAGTGAAGAAAATTTATAAGAGATGATTCCAGCTGCAGAGTCAACCTAAGGAGACAAAACAAAATGGGAAATAAAAAAATGGGAAGATTCAACAAACCCATAAAAGAAAATCGCAGACCAGCTCGATCGGAGCAAGCAGTGGAAGTGACAGACTTGACCTGAAGTTTCGGTACGATCACTGGAAGAGGAAAGCAGTAGCTTGCAGAGAGAGATGACGAAGAAAGCAAGCAGATAAATGAAGAGATTGCCGTTGGATCCGACCGGATATCTCTCCTGGCAAAGGTCGAGAATCAGCGCCTTCCCTTCAATCACTACCTGCAGTTATTATTCAGTCAGTCTCCCCTTTTGTCTTCGAATTCACTTCCCCGCAACTCAAATACCATCACCGCAGTTCCTTCAATGGACACGATTCATGAGGTAGAGATACTAAGGGCCAAGAGGGTGTCACCGTCAGCCCGCTCAATAAGAACTTAGCCCTATAAACGTCGGATCAAGCTCGTATTATCGGGCCAAGCTAGACTATCGAGTTGGTCTGGGCTATCGGGTCGGCCTCATCTCTACCACCCTGCCATTGCTTTTTCTATGAATTCGAAAGACTAAAAATGTGGACTTCATACGCTAGCCACGTTCTTCCATTTCTAACCCCAGACCCAGTAGAAGAAAAAGAAAGAAAATGGCTTTCGCATCTCCTTTTGCCCTCAGCTATATATATACATATACACTCAGAGAGTAGTACACAAAAGAGAGTCAGACAGAGATGGAGGCAGCAATGGCAGCGAAACCCATTATCAAAGTGGCTGCTCTATGCGGTTCTCTACGGAAAGGCTCCTACAATCGCGGTCTCATCCGCTCTGGTACTGTCTCTTGCATCGGGCGCTGGAGATTCGTTGATTTTTCACTCCCTGGGAGGTTCTGATTTTGCTTCCCTTGGTGTTACAGCTATTGAGATCTCGAAGGAAACTACCAACGGATTGCAGATCGAGTACGTGGAGGTTTCGGCGCTGCCGATGATCAACACCGACCTCGAAGTAGACGGCAAGTACCCGCCGGTGGTCGAGGAGTTCCGTCAGAAGATCCTCCAGGCGGACAGCGTCTTCTTCGCATCCCCTGAGTACAACTACTCCGTCTCTCGTAATCACTACCCACCTTCTTCCGCTCTATACTCTCAGTTTCCGTTAGATTCACTCTCATTCTGATGCTTGATTGAGCTCGTCAAAGCCGCCCATGGCGATTGCAGAGTTTAGTTTTATTTGAGTGCCTTGGTCAGAGGCACATGTGGTTGCAGTCATCTTTTCTGATGGTGGTTATCCCATGCCATGTTTATGACTGCAACACGGCCTTATGTTATGTCTGCAGCTGTACTGAAGAATGCCATAGACTGGGCTTCAAGGCCGCCGAATGTGTGGGCTGGGAAGGCTGCTGCTGTTGTGAGTGCAGGAGGGGGTTTCGGGGGCGGGAGGGCTCAGTACCATCTCCGCCAAATCGGGGTGTTCTTAGACCTTCACTTCATCAACAAGCCCGAACTTGCAATCCCTGCATTTCAGCCGCCTGCAAAGTTCGACCAACATGGTAACCTGATCGATCCCCAGGTCAGGGAGAAGCTGATGCAGGTCCTCGTATCGCTCTACAACTTCAGCCTTCGACTTGGCTGCCGAAACAAGATGGATCAATACCCTTGATGGTTCCTGCTTCTTGCTTCAATCACAATATCATGTTTTAACATTACTTGAGTACAACGAGTCCTTCTTTAATAAGAATTGTTCATGATCTGATATTCCTCAGTCTTCTTTCCCCAGTTATATTCTCCTACTAGTCAATTCATTTTCGGGATCAGATTTTATCTCCTGCCCAGTTGAAGCAATCAATTATAATGGGAGGATTTGATTGAATATCTTGCTGGGCCTTACAGGGCAACCAAATTTTCAGACTGGGCATGGATCCATGTTGGCTGAAAACAACCTCACATCATGAAATCACATAACAAGTATATAGAGCTTATGAGTATCACAGTGAATCACCCAGATCAAGAAAATTCCTTGGTAGTACTGTAATTGAATCAGACACGAAACTTTCTGATTTGAGCCGTTCTTTGGGCTACCAGGAGGCCTGCAACAGTGAGATTTGCAGATAAATTGGGAAAAGAGGAGAAGAAAAAGCCCATACAGCAGCAATACTTGTCATGTTCTTCGGGCAAAAATCAATTCAGTGGCGCTAGCTTAGCTGTCACCCATTTCTCTGTACATAGGAATAGGAATGATTTGCTTTGGATTTGACTCCTCCAATTTCAAAGGGCACCAAGAAGTATCAGAAGATTTTTAACCATAACCAGCAAAAAGAGTAGGCTTGAAGAAGATGATGAACCATCAACTCAACCCTCTTTCTTCTTCATGTATTTGAAAACCTAAGCTAAAGTTTGAACGGTGATTCAGATTAACAGATAACAAAGATGATATATGATTAAAAAAAAAAGAATTCTGCATGACAGACTGGGTGACGGAACGTAGACATTCTGATTGGTTACGCCGGCCTGTGTCTGTCCGCCGCCTAAAATCAGAGCGGACCATAGCAGATGAAAAGAAAGAAAGAACACAGACAGATAGACAGACAGGCTATGTAATCAGTAGCACTAGCTCTATACTGTGCTGTACTGTAACCGTTAGGCCGATGGCGCAAAAAACCCAGCGGATCGACCGGTGCCCCGTGTCAGTTCCATCCTTTTTTTGCCTTTATTATTATAGGAGCAGTTAGGACAATAGACATTTAAATTGAGGGGTATATATATAATTAAATTTATCTAATTTAAATTCGATCATTAAAAAATAATATTATATTCACTTAAAATTTTTATTTAATAAATAGTACTGTTTCAATTTACTTAGATCACCTGTTTTGTACTTATCCAGTTTAGGCGCACTTACATAATGTTATTTATTTATTATAAGTAATTAAATTTTATGAAATGTTATACTTGTTTATTATAGCTGAAATATATTATTTATTATTTTAATTATGCAGGTTGGAATTTATTGAAATAATAAGTGAAATTTATTTAAATGTATATTTATTTTATTAAATTATCTTATTTACTACATAAATGTAACCTCATTAATAATCAACTACCATCTCTAATCTAACCCATTAAATGTAATTAATGGAGGTTGATGAGTTGTAATTATATTAAATGTTAGGGATTCAATATCAGTAACTGAGATTTAATGACCGATAACTTAATCAGATCTAAAATAAAGAGGGTAGCACCCGACCCGAACCACTCATTACATCTAACATAGGAGGGTGGGACACGAACGGTGGGGATTGAATGCCAGACTAATCACGCACGCAGCCACACAAGTCTCTCGTCTTTGGAGCTTAGTCACGGGACCTATTGTCCCCGTTGCCGCCGGTGGCCCTGGCTCTTGCCCAATTCTCTACATGGCTCTGACCCGGTCGCCATGCAGCTCCAACCTATATCTCCAATATTCTCTCTTCAAATTGTCAAATAGTAGAAAACCATTAACATGGAAATTATAGACTATTTTCCTCTTTATTTATTTTTATTCTCTTTCCTTATTTTATTGACATTAAATTAGGAGCTTAGATGGTAAAAGACAAACAAAAAGTAGAAATTTAAGATTTCATATACTAAATTATAAGAAATGATTTTATTAGTATAATATCACTTACTAGAAATGATTATAATAATCCAATGAAGTTGTTTTATAAATATAAATTATCGTCAATATAATAGGAATATATAAATAATTTTTTTAAAAAAATTATGGTCAAATAATTTATTATAAATATATGATCGAAAGGCATTAAATTCAGAGAGGCAATAAGTTATTTATGTGGTGGTGGGCCAATCAAATCAAGGTTGACGGGGGTTTTGACTTTTGGTTCTTTGTGCCTGTCAGCGGCAGAAGGTGGGCGGCACGGGCATGGCAGCCACAGCACGGTGGAGTTTCATCGGTTCCATGGTGGCTCTAGAATAATTTGCAGATGAGATAGTTCACCAAGCCGCCCGCCCATTCATTACAATCCACACGACATTCAAAATTTTTATAAAAATTAAGATTATCACTAATTTTTTTATTGACACAGTGTAATATAATATAAAAACAACAAGTATGATAATTAGACTTTTTGACCAAAAATAAAATTTATTATTGAATTAATTATTAAATTAATATTCAAGTTATGTTGTCAATTATACTGATTATAGAGTAATACAATGATACATTAATATTAAAAAAGTAAAATTAGCTTTAAATATTGTGTAAAATAATACATAAAATAAAAATTTTGGTAGTATTTAAGGAAACAAATAAGTGCATACCAAAAATAAAAATAATAATAATATTGTTTTACCGTTTAATTTAAGTATAATTTTTGTTTTATTTTATTTTATGTCAGCCTCCCAATTAAACTAATGCATAAGTTATTTAACTTTATTTGAGATTTTAGGGTCAATTTTAATCCAAATAATTAGTAATATTGAGCAAAAGGAAGAGGGAAGATTTTGGGAAGAAGACGGCTGGGCGGCTGAGATTAGTACGAGGAGGAGAGAAGCCTCTTCTTCCTTCTCCATCTTCCATTCATCTTCATCTTCTTCGTCTGACAAAGATTCGAAAGAGAGGGCTGGTTGTTAGCTGTTTCCGAGGACGAACTAGTTCTCACCGCCTTAACCACTCCTCTGTCCATGCCTTTTTCTCAGATTCTTTCTGCGCTTGTCCGAATCCGACATCAAATGTGAGGAAAATAGGAAGATCGATGGAGTGACTTACATTTTTCAGGAGGTATGGACAAACTCATATCGGCTCCGTGTGCCTAGCATTGGTTCATTCGATCTTCTGTTAGTATTATACTCATCTGACCGGTGAAAACAGAGAGGGAGAGAGAGAGAGCGTAATGTAACATATATATATATATATATATATATAGAGAGAGAGAGAGAGATGAACGGAGAAACCAGAGGAGGGGACGATGCAAAGAGAAGGCTCAAAAACACATTCACCGCAATGATCGCTGTCCATGCTGAGCAGCAGCGGGAGGTGGAGGATGCGGTGGCTGCCGGAGAAGGGGCCGACGATGCCGACGAGCTGTACTACGCCGAAAAGACTCTCTCCAATGGTGATTACTACTCTGGGCAATGGGCCAGAAATCTCCACCACGGTCACGGGAAGTACCTCTGGACCGACGGATGCATGTACATCGGCGAGTGGAGGAAGGGGAAGACGATGGGCCGGGGCAAGTTCTGCTGGCCCAGCGGCGCCACCTACGAGGGCAATTTCAGGAACGGATACATGGACGGCAGGGGGACCTACACCGGGCCGGCGGGGGACACTTACAAAGGCACGTGGTTGAAGAATCTGAATCATGGCCATGGGACGAAGAGCTACGTTAATGGCGACCTCTACGAGGGGGAGTGGAAGGGCGGCTTGCAGGACGGCAATGGAAGGTACCAGTGGAAGAACGGGAACCACTACGTCGGCCAGTGGAAGAGGGGCACCATCCACGGAAGTGGCTCGATGGTGTGGAGCAACGGAAACCGGTACGACGGTGAGTGGAAGGACGGGCTGCCGGACGGTAATGGGACGTTCCGGTGGGCCGACGGGAGCTTCTATATCGGAATCTGGAGCCGGGACAAGAGAGAGCAGAGCGGAACTTATTACCCACCCTCCATCGCCGCCACCTCCGTGACAGGAGCTAGGCTCGAGCTTGATCCGGAGAAGCTGTTGGCTCTCGATCTGAGGGAGTTCAAGACGTCCACCGCCGAGAAGCCACCACTGACGCTGCAGAAGATGCAGCAGCAGAAGCCCAAGAAGGTGATAGCGGATGGGAGGGTTTACAATTACAGCTGGGGTTCCGATGGGACCAGTGATAGCAGGGAAAGATCTAGGCCGACGAGACAACAGCCACTGATTAAACCGGTAAAGAGGCTGCAGGGAGAAGCCATTTCCAAGGGCCATAAGAATTACGATCTTATGCTTAACCTTCAGCTGGGTATCAGGTACTGCTCTTCTTCTTCTTCTTCTTATTCACAATGATGAATAACATTATTTTTTATCCAGATATTTAGTGGCCAAGCCAGGGCCAGCCACGGCCTTCGATCTGAAGCCCTCTGCTTTTGATCCGAAAGAGAAGGTCTGGACGAAGTTCCCGCCGGAAGGATCCAAGCACACTCCTCCTCACCAGTCATGCGAGTTCAAGTGGAAGGACTACTGCCCTCTTGTCTTCAGGACACTGAGGAAATTATTCAAAGTGAATGCGGATGATTACATGCTGTCTCTTTGCAGTGAGGATGCCTTCCGGGAGCTGTCTTCACCGGGGAGGAGTGGGAGCACCTTCTACATGACACACGATGATCGCTACATGATAAAGACCATCAAGAAAGCTGAAACTAAGGTGAGTGTTATGTGGTGCTCACTTGCTCCTATCAGCTGAAACTAAGCTGTTTTGTTTTCTTACCCAGGTGCTCCTCAAGATGCTTCCTGCCTATTATAACCATGTGAGAGCCTTTGAGAACACCCTTGTGACCAAGTTCTTCGGCCTTCACTGCGTGAAGCTAACAGGGTCCAATCAGAAGAAGGTAATGTTTGAGAGGTACAACACCCATTGAATCGAAGTTGCTAGTGTTTTTTCCTAGGGATCTCCAATGGATTCTGCAGATAGATAAATAATGATTTGCTGCAAATGGTCCCAGGTTCGGTTCGTCATTATGGGGAACTTATTCTGTTCGGAGTACATGATCCACCGGAGATTCGACCTTAAAGGCTCCTGGCATGGCCGAAGTACGGATAAGCCAGAGGCTGACATAGACGCCGCCACCACCCTCAAGGATCTCGACCTCAACTTCTTCTTCAGATTACAGAAGGCCTGGTTCCAAGAATTCTGCATGCAAGTCGATAGGGACTGCGAGTTTCTCGAGCAGGAGAAGATCATGGACTACAGCCTCCTAGTTGGCCTTCACTTTCGATCCACATCCCAGAAAAACGACGCCCTCTTTGCTGATTCCTGTTCTGCACCACACCAGAGTCCTGGAGGTTCATCCCATGTTCCATTTCTGCCTCCATATGCCACCATACCATAGATATAATTGTTACTGAGCTATAAAGCAAACTTTTTTTCAGGAACCAACCAACAGGGAACCAATCTTGACATGTTGGGTACTCGCCTTTCTGCTGCTTCTCTAGATCCCACGAGGTAAAAATGGACTGTGAACTAAGCTAATTCATTGACGAATGCCATTTTAACGCCCTGCCTTTGTAATTAACAGATGGGCTTGTATCGAACTGGGCACCAACATGCCTGCTAAGGCCGAGCTGATTCTGAGGAGAACCAATTTTGATTCTGAGATGATGATAGGAGAACCGTCGGGGGAGTTATATGACGTGATCCTGTTCTTCGGTATAATAGACATATTGCAGGACTATGATCTCACCAAGAAGATCGAGCATGCCTACAAATCCATGCAACACGATCCCACTTCCATATCAGCAGTCGACCCCAAGCAGTACTCGAGGCGCTTCAGGGATTTCATATTCAGGGTCTTCATGGAAGACACCTGAGATTGATCCATAGTAACATAAACATTTTGTCATGGGGAAATGGTATAGATTTAGGGCACCAATCCTTTTTTTTTGTTCAGTAGGTAGCCTACTTCCAACTGTAAATGGACATCTGACTTGGGAGGCCAAAACTCTAATTCTTGGCTTAGTTTTTTTGTTTACTTTGTAAAACCAGTGTATAGTAAATTGATCATTCATGTGACTGCAATGGTAGTTAACTCTTGATCATGAAAGTCTATTGTTACATGTATTTAGAAGGGACTGGCAGCAGCAGCAGTAGTTCTATCTCTGGTAAGTTGTTCTATCTCTGCCCTCTTCTGCTTGCTTTGCCTCCCCTGCATTTCCTATGTCATTCCTCACCTGCACGTTGTCATTCTAATTCAACCCAGTTGTTGCAGAGATCACCAACAATGCAGTCATCAAATGAAATTTGCAAGAACATATGATTTTTAGAGACTAGCCCATCTGAGTAAACAACATTTTGAAGTATTTATATCATGATATGAAGGGAGCCTGCAATTCCAGCACACTAAAGCAGCTGATAATGCAAAGGAAGATAGTATTATGATACTTTGTTACTTTCTCTTTATCTCCTCCCAAAGTTAAAGATCAACAGCAATGTATGTTGCAGCTCAAACAAACCACTTTCTTCCTATACCTCCTTTCCAAATCCTAAGTACCACCAGTGCATGTAGATATGGGCATCATTAATTTGAATAAAGCAAAAAAAAAAAAAACCCCAACTTTCAGCAGTAAATTGTCTAATTTGGCAGTGAGAAATGATGCAATTGATTATCAACCTTTTGGTTCCTAGAATTGAGATATGGTACCTCCAAGCAATCTCCGGTCACATCAGGCGGCGAAAGCATCAGAGCTGGCTATAGGGGGAGGAGGAGAACCCCGATTCCTGAGGCTGGTGGTCGCTTCCTCAAGCCGGAGATCAGAGATGCAGGCGACAGGGCTGGAACCGTTCTTGGTATTGGTCCCGTGATCGTAGAGGAAACCTTTGAAGATGTGGCCGCTGATGCTGACTGTGGCTAGATAAGCGAATTCTGCGGCGTTGTTGCTAATGGCCGTCACTCTTATGCACCTGAAGACGGCAGGAGCTCGGACTTGACCAGGCAATGATTGCTTGAAGCTAGCATCTGCACAGAGTTTTTCAGTGTCGATTAATTAAAGGATGTAGAGAGAGGTAGATGGGAAAAGGACCTTGACGAAAAGGGCTGGAGCTGAAGCTTCTGAGATTGGCGGAATTGGAAGCCGAGGAGGCATTCTCGATCCTCTGTTTCTTGGCCGTGGCACCGGAGGACGATCGGGAAGAGCATCCGCCGGCGCCGGCGAAGCTGATCCCCACCATAGCCACCTGACGCTCACGCCTGTGGGCAGCCGGGACCCACGTGGATTTCACGTGGGTGGCACAGTCGTACCCTCTGCTCTTGCAGCAAGTCCGGCACCTCCGGTAACTGCACTCCTTCTTCGCCCTGTTCCCACAATCCCTACAGGCCCTCAAGCCGGAGATTCCGCCGCCACTGCTGTTCCCTCCGGCGTCCGCGAGTCTCTCTATCTCGATCCCCACGGGGATGTTGTCCTTCGCCACGGCGTGGCTGGAGGGAGGCTGCGGGGGTTCGGCGGCGCCGGAGATCTCGACGCAGGGGGTGGCGGCGAGCAGGGGGAAGATGCTGACACCCACCCCTAGCGCCGCCGTGGCGGATGTGGGAAGCATGGGCTGAGCCTGCTGCTGGGGGGATATGAAGACGACGTCACGGAGGCCCAGCATGTTGAGGTGGTCAGTAGCGGCGGTGTGGATCGCGGCCGAGGCAGCGGCCGTGGAATAGTTGAAGTGGTGGTGTGTGGCAGCCATGCGCGGCAGCTGATGAGACCGTCCTAACTTAGAGACAGAGGAATTGAGGGAGGGGGAGAAGATGGAGAAGTAGAACTGTAGAAGTGGGTGGCAACTGGCAACTAAGAGGAAGAATGCTTTTGATGAATTCGTAGTGGTAATAATTGCACCAAGTGCCCGTTTAATTATGGGAGTGTGAGAGAGAGAGAGTTGAGGGGAAGAAGGAAGAGAGAGTGCTGCAACTAAATGGAGTGGGAGCTAACATCTACTCTCTACTCCAGATGAAGAAGACGACGACCAAGAGAGAGAGATTGAAATTAATTCTTTCATTATTGTTATATTTTTTATATTCCGTTTGTCGATTTCCTCCTCAGGAATTTCAGTGAGAGTATTTTTTCCAATATTTCACTCTAGTCACTTTAGTTTTGTATGTTTCTGTTTTGCTCCCTATAGTTTTAAAATGTTCCCTTATTTCCCCTGCTAAAACTTCCTCTTTGGTCTCTTCTTCCTCAACTATATAGAATGAATACCAGATAAGGTTATGTTTGGGTGTGTGTAAAATGGGATAAAATTACAATTTTATTTTATAAATATTTAATAATTTTCTCTTTTGATTTTAATTTATATTAACATTTTATTAGTATTAATATAATAATAGTTAATCATAATCACTCTAGATGCAAAACACATCATACTATATTACATTAGGGCCATTTCACATTCATTATAGCTATGTAAATGGATTTTACTTACATTAAAACACAAATAATTGTAGAGATTTAAATTTCATTATAATTCTTAATTGCTTTTGCCAATGAGTGCATATAGCTTAGAGACTCGAACCAAACAGCCCGTAAGGGAATCACATGTCCGAATGCCGTTACTAAAAAAATTCCAATTCCCCCACTGAAAAAATCTTAGACTCCTAGAACCCGCAGACCCAAAAGAGATAATATCGATGAATAGCTTACTCCCGGTGTACCAAAGCCCTTCGCCTATCGCATATACTGCTCAAGTGGCCTGCCTCCGTCATTATGCTCTGAATGGGCCGGTTCAGATATTATTAGGTGGGTTATTACATTTATGGCATTTTTTGTAGGGATGATTCAAATTGAATAAAATCTTAATATAATTAATTATTTTTTAATTAAAACTATGAAATTATATTTTTCAAGTAATAATCATCCAATTTTATGAGAATAAAATTTAATAAGAGAATCATATCTATTAAAATTTTAATAAAATTAATAAAAAAATTTCCAAATTTTACTAACATTCCATTTATTCCATCTCTATGTAACAAATGCTACCTTAATATCAAAGTTAGAGTAATTATTTTTTACTTTTTAATATTTTTAATTAAAATATTACATTTCTCCTCTATTAGTATCTAAAAAGTTGTCGATTTAAAACTCTATGGGAGGGGTTTAATTATTTAGACGGATATATAATATTTAATAATATATATGTAGTGCAATATTTAATAATTTATTAAATAATATTATATTTTAATGTTATTTTATATGAAAAGTGATTGGTAAGATATTACGTAGAAAATTTCTAATTTTAGGGAAAAATTAATGAAAAATAGAGTCGCTCAAATAAAAGGATGTGTACAATACAAGTGGGCATTGGTTGGGATACATAATACATAGTTCCCACTGAGGCCATTCAGTCCCCATCCCACCTGGCCTAGCCCTAGGGCTAGCCCTATCCCTAGCCCTAGCCTAGAGAGGTGTAGGCACCCACCCACCCACTATCATGCAAAAGGAGTAAAGCCCTAGCCACTAAAAGGATGCCTCTGGGACCCACCAATGTTTCCCATAGGTGGCTAGTGTAATAGATAGCCTAGTCCTAGAGAGACTCTATGACGCTGTAGGCTAGGCTTTTAGCCATTAGCCACCCTAGTCTCATGGTCATGCGTAGGATGGCCCGGACCCTCCCCTCCCCTCCTCCACTTGAAACTCATCAAGGGCTTGAGCTGAGCAGCTCATAGGCCTTCTTGGGTGGTCCCATTACTCCAGCCACACTCCCACAGGCAACTAAAAGGGAAGTTAATATTAATGCTAATTAATCACCGAGTAAACCATAATTATATTATAATAATTATGACTGTCATACATTCTCTCCCTCTTTCTTTGCACGCACACGTACCCAATGGTAAGAGTCTGCAAGACATGGACAAAACAGTCATAGGTTGTCTTCTGAAAAAAAAACTGCCTATACCCAACAAAATGTATCCGGGCCTACTGCCACATGCTGGATCTCCTCCCAACTTAAAAAAATAATTCAGAGAAACTGTTGATTGAGCGCCCTCCCCAACCGTTGGATGAAGCTTCTGTTCTGAGGGGGGCCGTTCTGTACATCGAATGGATGGCAGAGAGGGTGCACTGTACATGCTTTTAAAGCATCTCCAGTGGATCTCCCACATGCTCGTTCGAGTTTCGACCATGTGCATGATCCCGGATATCCTGTGTCAGGTATTTGAGGACCCACGCGAAGACCCAGAACAACGGAGAAGAGAGCAGGGGGCTCCCCGTCTAGATCTGTTGTTGGATGCTTCCAGCTAGCTCTTGCTTCCTATATGAACAGTATCAGTTTTTTTTTTCATATAAGAGCTTTGAAATTTTGTAGTATTTAAGCGTGTGATGGGTTTGGCATATTGGGCCTACGATATCGGCTATTTTGGCCCAATTTGAATGGGCCCACGGTCGGATACCACCGGTGAAGGAAGGAGGGTGTTTGTTTGGCTGCTTACTACAGCCAAACACAAGCAGCTACCTAGCAAGGGCTTTTCTGAGGCGCAAGAAACTAACTAAGGGCGAGGGACAGCTGCTTGGCTCGAGTCGGTGCCGGTGTAGCGGTCGGCGGTGCAATTGGTGGCGCTTTTGGTAACTCCTCTCTCTTTCTCTGGTCTATCCTTATCTGCACTCAATTCGCGGGGCAAAGTCTTCCTGTCAGCTGAGAATTTGTCCGAATGCTTATCATGGAAGAGCATCCATTGCGTTTCCTTGTAAAAGTACTTTTTTTTTTATCGAATTTCGTTTGGATAAAAGTCAGGATGAGGTATCGTATGTATTTATTATTCTGGATCGATTTATTTTGCTTCACTTCACTGACTTGCGCATAGAGTCGATGGATCAGATAGCTCTCCCATTTTTTTGTGCCTCTATATTATTTGGATTTGATGATCGAACTTTGATACCTTGTTAAGCTTCGTTTGTGCTTGTGCGTTCGATTGATGTTATTGGTCGTCTATCATATGGATTTATTAGGAGGTTTGATCACTCTTACTCTCTGCTAAATAATCAGCTTTTATTTGGAATGTATGAGAATATTATAACTGATAATTTCTGTGATGAGGTTTGTTAGCTTCATTATATTTCAAAAGTCTGGTAATGTGCCATCATTAACCCAGCTTAAGGTGAGTGATATAGGATACTTCCTATTTTGATCAAATCAGTTGTCCCTCTGCACATGAATTTGGTCCTTCCTAATAACTACGAGAATAACTTTTCTTATCATGTTTGTGGGCAACATATGGAACTCATCCATGTAGATGGTATGAACTAGGGCAAAATAAGAGTATTTCTTGTCTATCATCTTCCATTATGGTCGACTTTATTTTTCTGAAGTATTATTTCTTTATGTGAAGAAAATGGACTTCTGGCTAGGATTATATTCTATTTAAATTACATCCTTTAATCCAGGGGGATGTCTACATCCCCCACCCAAGATGAAGATCTGCAATTCTGTAGAAGGTCCAATAAGTTTTGTCCCTTGATCCTGTTGTGATGTTTCCCTGTGGTAAAAAAGGCTAGTAGGTTTTGACATGTGGTAATGCAGTATTCTTATTTTCTAACCTTTGCATATGTGGATCTGACAATCACCTTTAAACGCAGGTGCTGTTTATGGGACATATGAAGCAATCAGATGTAAGGTAAATTATTAGATTTGTCACTGTTTCGAACTACAGTTGGACTCTTTTCTTATCTGTAGTTGAAAAAAAACTAATTTACTCTATTAAGTTACTATTATTGAAGATCTAGGTAGGAGCTCAGTTTTGTCTCCAGTTTCAGATTTATCTCTTATTTACTCTATTTTATGTTGCCCCTGTTCAATGTCAAAAGCTTTGACTGCTACTGTTTTGACTATCCATAATTAAAGCTGCATATAGGTAGAAACTTGCAGTTCTATTTTATTGCAAGTGTACAATTTACCCATTTTTATGTCTTCTCCATTTGTTTTGTATTTGTCCAATGTATTTTCTCTATGAATTTCTACACAATTTTCTGTTTAAATGTTTGGTATAACCAGAATATTAGCCGATTGTAGTTTCATGTGATGATCGTGCTTGATACTTTGCCGGAAGTCATACTGAGGCTGTCAGACTGTTATTTATTTCTGGATTTTAGGAATTATATAAGAACATAATATTTTCCATGGCGTTTTTGTTTCTGTACATTATCAGAGATTTCTAAACACAGATATTCATTATTTCATCTCCTGCAATTCTATATCTTCATATGAATAAAAGGCCCTATAGCATGCCAGAGATCTCCATGGCAGTTTTTCTAGAAAGATATGAAGGAAATTATGTTAAGAGGTGGCCGCATAAACCTGAGAAGCTCAATTCAACTTTACTTGAATGGTGGATCGCATCACATGCTGCTATTCAAGTAAAAACAAAATTAATATACACAGCACAAACTGGTATCCAACTGACAAACCATGGATCATCTGCTTTTTTCCTTCATCGCTGTAGGCTCAGTCAAGCAAAAAGGAAAGCAAAGGGGGGGAATGAAAAACAGTCTATTGAGTAAGAGGAACACATTCGAGCTCGATATGGAGCACCCCAGTCTCAACCTTCTGCAGTCTCAGGGTTATATCCTGCTTTACCTTCCCATCAACCAATTTGATCAGGCTATTCTTCACCAGAGCATTATCCAGGGGCATCGAGTTTGCCATCCCTGATTTCTCGTTGGCTCTTGCTGTCGAGAGCAGGGGCTGAATGTCTATCTCTCCTTCCCCCATAAAATCATCGGACTTGAAGGTATCCTTATCGTACACTAGCTGCAAGACAACCCACAAAAGATCAACTTTTAGCAGGTGATACTGCAGCATTGGGAGTGATTCTACATTCTTCTCTAATCAATAGGAGATATCAACTATCTACCACTTTTAAAGGTGGAACATCGTCAGGAATCGATAGCATCAGGCATTCATTCCAGATGGGGTTGAGGTTGCTCCTTATGACACGCGTCTTCACGGACTGCAAGTCCAAGGACAATGTCAGCAAGTGAATCAGGCCTTGGGATCATTGTGATCCTTGATGAGATGGGTTTCATGAAAAGAAGAGAGCCATGCCTGTTGACCAAGGGAGATGATAACATAGGGGTCACTTGTCAGCATATCTCGGATGGCTAGGTTCATCCCTCTTACTATATTTACCTTGATCAACCCAACAAACTCAACCATCCCAGCCTGCAAATTTGTCTATTACCTTGCACATTAGCCTTTTTCCATTGTCTATATGATCTCTTCTAATATGTCTTGAGTAATATAACAGGATGATGAATCAAGCCTCGCTAAATGATCTATCAGGATCTCAAGAATTAGTAGCCTGGGGACCAAGGAGAAGGAAGGATTCGCCATTACCAGTGCAGCTTTCTTTCTGCAGGACTTGTTCTCGAATTCTTTCCTCACCCAGCTGTTGCGGAATGCGTTCCCAATTCGAGTCTTTGTTGCCTGTTTATCATATAGTTTACTATTTTGAAGGCAGGAAGGAGAAGGGGGACTTATCACATAGAAACTCTGTGCCTTCTGTGTGCATTTACTGTAGCCAGCTGGGAAGGGACAGGGGGTGATCAGTTGGTCGCATATTGAAAACTGCTGCAGCTCGTACTTTCTCCTAATGGATCATAAGAGTACGAGTTAAAATTCTCGCTAGAATATGATCAATAAATTCAAAACTTGCTATTGAGGTGATGGGTATTACCTTATAAAGTCTATACGCTCATCGACAGAGGAATCAGGATTTGGTTTCTTGATATTGCCTGGTGTGCAGGCTTCGTACTTCATGTTTACCGTTGAGTTTCCTCCAAGGTCTATTAGAGAATTTACCTGCTCGTGGGTCCACTGGTCGAGTTTCACAGACAGCACCTGATGGATTAAGATTGCAGTAAACAAATTATGATATATTTGCCTTTCCTGGGAAACTTTGCATATGCTGTAAGGGATAGATCAAAAGAACACATGACTTGTAAAATGGGCTCAGCAGAGAAAATTCTCTTGTGGTATGATCACTGGGCAAGGGGAATGAAATCTTTGGCAGAAGAGTTTAAAGGAGCAAGGACAATGCCATATCTAAAGATTTGTGCCAAACTAAAGGAAATTTTCAATGATGGGAGTTGGCAATGGCCAAGGGTCAGGGATGAAAGAGACAGACAAGCCATTCAAGAAATGCAACAGAGCATGCAAAGAGCAGAGATGGATTGCTTCCTATGGGATAATGTGGAGAACCCACATGTTGCAAGATTCTGGGAGGCCACTAAACCAAGGGGGATGTAGTGGAATGGTACAAACTGCAGTGGGGAAACTACCAAACCTCAAGAGTATCATTTGTAACTTGACTATCATGTAAAGATAGACTAGCTACCAATGATAGAATTCTGATATGGGATCATAGCGCCCTGCCTTCATGCCTTTTCTGTCAAACAGCTGTAGAAATGTGGGATAATTTGTTTTTTGGGTGCCCAAATGCCATTTTAATAGGGAAAATGCTTCTGGTAGAAGCAGGAGTTTATAGAAGACCAAAGGGATGTCAGAATGAATTGGATGAAGCAATCAAATTCGGCAGCAGCTCAAGTAGACTTCTTTTTACAACATATGTATATTGTGTATGGTATGAATGGAACCTTCACTAAATAGGATACTAGTGCTAGATAAAGGGAGACTCGACAAAGCATAGGGGCACTCCAGATCTGGCGGCCAACTTTTGTAAAGGGAATGTTATATTTTGCTATTGAATTCAATCACACTTGCAAAAAAGGAAAGGTTGGATCCAAAAAAGGAGGCAATAAGAGGTCTTGAGTTCAGATGGCTGACCTTTGATACGTGCACTCCAAGGCTCCGATGGACCCCTGAACATTTGATGCATATGACTGCTCCGAGGTTCAGAGATCTGACAAATACAGAACCAGATGCTCAAAGAAATGAGCAAGGAAATTGAACGACATTGAAGTGCATTTATTGGATCTTCAAAAACTTACACCCATTTTGGATCCGGGGACGCGCAATCTGCACAGATCGTGTTCCCTGACTCACTTAAGAACTTATTGAGCCGTTGCTGCGGTCCTGAATATTAGAGAGGAAGAAAAAAGAAATCACACACTCTATGCGAAGGTCTATCCCTTTAACATTGTGATTCTGTATATTCAACAAACCTAGCAGGTATAAGTCACCCTGACAACCCCAAAGAGGGGTTTCCGTGCATAAAAGATCTAAGAGGCAAGCCCTGGATCCTAAAAACACAGCAGCAGTTAGAGATGATTATGGATCATGGTAACATATGTCAAGAAATGTTAGCCCTGTGTCTGACAACAGTGAAGAATCTGCAGAAACAAAGGTCGTCCATGGAACCTGGTGTAGTGTAGCTGGAAGAGGTCTTCTCTATCCCCAGCTTTTCCATCTCTCAGCTCCCAACACCAAACCCACCAACTTCCCTCACATTGTCATGATACCACCTTCTTCATTTCAGGCCTCCCTTTCTCTGCAACATCAACAGCAACAGCCAAGACATGAGAAGGTGAGAAACGTAACCAAAACCAACGAAGGGATCCTCTCCCTGGGGGGATTACAGCATGGACATCAATATGAAAATCTCACCTGGCAGGTATATGAAAAAGCTGGAAAACGGAAGGGGAATTCTTCAGCCCAAGCCAAATGAGGGAGGCCAGGAAATCCCTCTTCCGTTAACCCCAAAAAAATGTGGATGCCACAAAGGCGGACCTGCTGTAATGTTGATCTATTGCGAGCCGAAGAATTTAAGATCTTCAGATGACAAGCCCCTGGGTGACGTGTAATCCACGAATAGCCATCTCCTCTTCTTTCTTTCCTTTTCAAAAGAAGATTGGCTCCTTTCCCATCGCCAGAATCAGTTAGAAAAAAAAGGAATTTACAAAAAAAATCAAATATTAAATTATTTTTTATTAAAATATATACTTTAAAAGATTTCGAGGAAAATTTTAATACTAATATTAAATGTCGAATTTTTTTACGTGAAAATTTATAACCTTCCTTCCTATGTTACCAACTCAAACCACTTTCTCCATTGCAACAAAAAAAACTTAAAACAAAATAACCCAAAACTTTCAAACATGTTGGTTTATTACCCGCCAAGACAACCCCAAAAAAACAGTCGGTGGAGCTTCGGCGATTGCTAACGACCGGCCCGACACTGTCGGCCCAAATATTGGGGCTATACTGGGCTTATTCTGGGCTAGAGAGCATGACGGTGTTTTTTTATTTATTTTAAATCTAGTTTGATCATTTAGCCCAAAATGGTTGTAATTTTCATATAACATTATTATTTAACTCAATTTACAGATAAAATTTCTTTTAATACTTCAAATTGCTTACAAAATTTTAGTCAATAATTATTTTTTTTATAAAATAATATAATATTTAAAATTGTATTATTAATTAAATATAACTAAATTGAACTAAATAAATGATTGAACCATTAAAAAAATTAATTGGGTCTCCATCAAGCCCATGACAGTTCCTGTTAGCTGAGTTCTTGGCTCGCGCGGAACATTTGTGAGGCGGGGGAGAGAGACAGGGTTCCGGCGCGGTTTCAGATTCTCAGAGGCTTACTTTTCTTCTTAGTTTCATGGAGCTTGTGAGTCCCCGTCTCCTTGAAATTCCTCAGTAACTACGATCTTCGTCTGCAAGTTTCGTATTTTTTCAGTGCCGCTTACTGTCCGTGGCGGCGTTCATATCGTGACTACATGATCACGTTGGGCAAGGATTTATTGATTCCTGAAGCGGAAATGAAGCGTTTCTTCCTCGATTTTACTGAGAAGTTTCTGTGAAAAGACTCGGAGATTTTGGCACACTTGAACAGTTAATTCATATATTTCATGGAGTTTAAATGTCTCGTGGTATTTTGTTTTTGCAGACATGTTTGAGCCGGGGCAAGGGCATCCATTTCCCACCTTGTTACATATTGGATGTGTGTGGGATTAGGATTCTAATTAACTGTCCAATAGACCTTTCTGCTCTGGCTGTCTTCTCTCCCTTGCATCGTGGATCCCATCCTGTGGTAACCGAGGAGAGTTTGCTGTCATCGGGTGATTTATCCACGGATTGCAAATCGCCCGACCTAAAGCGGCAGAAGCTCGAGAAGCCCCTTGATGCAAATTCTCTGGTTCATGCGGAACCATGGTATAAAACTGTCGCGAACTTGCACCTGTGGAATATTTCTTTCATCGATATCGTGCTAATTTCAAGCCCCTATGCAATGCTGGGTCTGCCTCTCCTTGCTCGTGATAATGGGTTCTCTGCCAAGGTAATTACTGATGATTGAAAATTTCCTCTTCTTCTAGCCAAAGTAGAGTGTTCTTTAGTTAGGTACTTGTATGCCCCTAATGCTTTCGGGTTCCTGCTTAGATATATATGACCGAGGCAGCAGCTAAGCTCGGGAAGTTGATGATGGAGAACCTAGTCACCATGCATGCCGAATATAGGCTGTTTTACGGACCTGACGAAGCTATGGTACCTAAATGGATGAAATGGGAGGAACTTGAATCTCTTCCATTTGCGCTGAGAGAGATTATTTTGGGTATTGATGGTGTAGAGCTTGGTGGGTGGATGCAACTGTACAGGTACAATTGATATTCTAAATAATAGTTTGCATTACTGGTTTTATAAGTTGCATATGTACATACTGCGTTGTCAATATCTTTGTGTATGTTTGTGGTTTTCTTAAACACAAATCTCAATTGTTTGACATGCAGTTCAAACATAGAAGTGGTTGTTACATTGTTCTACTAGTTTTATTAGTTCCTACAGCAAAAAGAGTCGAAAAAATGAGTAAACAATTTCCTGATCATGATCGACTAATTTCAGCTGCAGTGCTATCTGTGGGAATAATAGTTTATGCTTCTCAGTGCAGTGGACATTGAGGATTCTGTGAAGAAGGTACACACACTCAAATATATGGAAGAAATCTGCTACAATGGTACACTAAATTTAAAAGCATCTAGCTCAGGCTCAGAAATAGGGGCATGCAATTGGATTATTAAATGCCCTAATACAAGTATAGCATGTATTTCGAACTCTATGTTTGGTTCAGCCCATGCTCTGGAATTTGATTGCCACCCTCTACAAGGGAACGATGTGATCCTTTATACAGATAGTTTATTTCCCAACACCTTTGAACACAGCAATGCTGATAGAAGTTCTATAGCTGCAGAGAATCCTCCATGTTTGAGGTAAACCCATTTTGAGCTTTTAGATATAATATAATATTTAATCAAGCAATTTATCCCAGTATGCAACTTGTGATAATTTTACCATTATGACGAAAAACATACAATGATGCTGGTGATTTTTTACTTGGTAACAGTGAGACTTCCGAGGAAAGGGAGAAACTGGACTTCATATGCTCATGTGTCATAGCATCTGTGAAGTCTGGTGGTTCAGCTCTCATCCCTATTGATCAACTTCGCATCTTACTGGCGCTTTTGGAGATGCTATTGTTTCAGCTGGAAAATTCAGATATTAAGGTAGAGTACTTGACGTAAGACCCAGAAATTTCAAAAGTTGATGTGAACAGCTTGCCTGTCTATCCATTTCATGGATTAGGTAATCTACTTGTTATCAAAGCATCTCACATAAACAAGGGTATTTCTGGTGCCAATAGTTATTGTCAGGGTTTATACCATATATTGTAACATGCCCACTAGGAGCACAATAGCAGGCAGCACCAATATGCAATGATAGGTGCAATTGTAGAATGGAGATTATTCTGGTGGAAGAGGGAATGATTATTAGTAAGCAAGCATGATAGTTATGACATTACTTGTGTATTGTAGGTTCCTGTATATGTGGTTTCCTCTGTAGCAGAAGAAATGTTGGCATTTACCAATATAATCCCAGAATGGCTGTGCAAGCCACGGCAAGAACAGGTTCTTGATATCTAGGCTGATTGGCCATTATTTGTGTCATGCCTATAACCAATAATTAATTTGACACTTCAATTATAACATATTGCATATCATTGTAGTTGTTTTCCGGAGCATCACTATTTGCACATGTTGAGCTCATCAAAGAAGGAAAGATCCAAGTGTATCCTGATATTCACTCACCTAAACTTCTGTAAGATTAGCTTTCTGTTACTTCTCCTCTTATCTATATTTGAGTTGGCCTGGTGTTATTTCACCAAAATCTGCTATTATCTGCAGAAGTAATTGGCAGGAACCTTGCATTGTGTTTTGTCCTCACTGGAACTTGCGGCTTGGTCCAGTGGTTAATTTGCTTTGGCGGTGGCATGAGGATGAAAAATCACTGCTTGTGTTAGAGGTATTAAAACAGTTTCATGGGTAATCTTCATGGGGAAGATTTTGTAGTTTGACAGATGAAGTGTTCAATATGCAGGAAGGGATTCATTCCAGCCTTTCTCTCTTGCCTTTCTCAGAGACTATCAAGATGAAAGTTATTCAATGCTCATTTCTTTCTGGAATCGAGTAAGGATAAATGTTGGTTCATTATTGTCACATTAAAACAGTGAAAAGACCAAATGATTCTAAAGCATGTTGCGCTGGATATATAGATGTCCTTTACTAGTAAAATGAAGTCAACAAACATCTGTAGTGTGAACTGCTCTTTTTTTCTTTATGCCCCAAGTATTGCGTCCATTGCTATGACCAAATTAGAATTATGTCAAGGTTCTTCATAGGGTGGATCTATTTGTTTTGCAGGTTAAACAAGATCCAACCCTTTTTGGACAGCCTGCAGCCAAAGTTGGTTTTGGTAATCCTATCATACCATCAAATTTCAAATCTTGCTGATACAAGTGTCCTAGCCTAATTTTTTTCATGTTAACTTTGTGTTTCAATTAGTTGCCTGAAAGCATCAAGCCACAAATGACATCTCCTTCCATCATTCACTACTCTGTCAACGAAACCATCCGAGTTCCAAGTTCTGAGGACGGTAATGAGATAGATATTGCCCCGGATCTGATCTCACACTTGCAGTGGAGAAGTCTGAACGAGGAAAACTTGAGTATTACAAGATTGAATGGAAAGCTTGCCATGCTCAATGGGAGAAGTCAAATATTAGCAAAGGATGAACTTCCACTCCCAAAAGGTAGACCACTATTCCACTGGGGTTCACCTGATTTACAGAAGCTTCTTTCTTGTTTATTGGAGATGGGTGTTTGTGGATCCATACTAGAAAACAACAGAAACAGGGGCACCGAAACTGCCATTATTATACAGATCCTAGAGCCAAAAGATGCTCTGATTGAAGTCTCCAAAACTGGAACCACAATTATAGCTGCTGACAAAAAGTTGGCCTCACTCATCTTTGAAGCAGTAAGCTGCACTGTGGATGGTGTTTGATAAACATCATTTTAGTCCTTGTTGACTATTAATGCTGTCTCCCAAGGTATGCAGTCTCTCTTTATTCTGTAGCTAAAAGTAGATAATCTGTTTGGAACCTTGGGTGATTATAACTTTGAGAAACACCAAAAGACATATTGGTGAATAATAACCCGGATATTAGTTAATTTAATTATGTGCTTTATCCACTACTACTTCCTATTAGTAGGCACAAATTATTCTCTGCTACAAAGCACGAACATCTATGACTTTGCATGCTTAAGATATCATCTGGATAAACAGATAAATGCGCAAAAGGACGTCACCTCAGTTTTTCACTCCAAGCAATGTCGAGAGGAATCTCCTGTAGTCTCCAGAGGTATCTCTCATAAAAGCATAGTCCATGTTCTTGTATATGCTAAAGTACACATTTTTTACTTTTATAATGTCTATCTCAGCTCGGGTCACTATGGCTCTTGTAAGCATATCTTCGTTTGTCCCAAGCCTGACAATGGAGCTCCTAACCACCTCAGCAAAATGCCTCTCAGGGGAGTCCAAGCAAGCAATTATTACTCCTATAAGATTCTTGATATCCACATTGCCACAATTCTTGAGGTCTTGCCATGGAAGAAAAGTTCAACCTCAAGAAGTTGTAGAACTTTTGTGGAGTGCTTTTTTTTATTTTTTATTTAAGGGCAGAGATCTAACCTCAGTGATGGCATTTCCACTTTTTTGCTTGTAACATTGGAAAGTTGCTAGAAGCTGGAACACAGTTCGGGTGCTGAGGATCCACACCACAGTCTTGGTGGTCCAGTTGCTTATTGTCAATTGCTTGGTACAGGAGCTCAGCCTCTTGACTTAGCTAATGCCATACCTGTAGGATCTAACCAAATCCCATGAGGATCTGCAGAATCAGACAGTATGAAAAAATGTGGGGTATTTATCAAGTTCCTCAGAAGCAGACGTCCAGCACTGATCTGATTTCATGTCTCTGTCTTTTATTATCTCATATTCCTTGTGCCAGAAGCCTCTTGACTTCTTATTTCAACTTCTTAGATGCCTGTGAAAGTTATACATCAAGAATCAAGAAGAAATCATGTAGTATGTGGAACACCAATGGGCATTCAAGTGGCTGCTATTTGATCAATCTGCTGGGAAGATTCTCTTTTGAATTATTATCATATTGATTCATAATAGGAAGCGTAAGACCAAATTCCAAGTCATTTAACAGATATTAGATTTCAGGAATGCAGCCCTCTAAAACCTCAAAAGCTGTCCTTAACATTGGTCATCTACGACATGCATATATAATCTTGAGGACATCAGTTAACCTCAAAAATCTTGAAGCCTAGGTCAATCCTCTTCGTGAAGAAAAGTAACAATTGCGCCCCGAAAGACAGTACTCTGAAATAGGTGTATTTATTTTTTGCACAGACTGAAATAGCGGTATTCAAATTGGGAATTGCAGTAAAAATTCAAATGTGACAGGCATCTCTCAGATCATCTATCCAACAAATTACACAGAATTGACGAGTATTTAGAGAGACAGCGACAGGCAGAAGGGCTAACATGAAGGGGACCTTTGAAGGCCTTTTCGAGTTTGCGACAGTCGTCGACTGGGAAGGGACGGCATCGTGGATATTGACGGTGGCCACTCCTCCATTGCTCGAGAATGTCCGTGGGGAGTAGCAGCAGGTAAGTAGATTTTAAGCTTCTATCTATGTCGATCAGATTTGCGCCGGAAAGCTGTTCAGCTTTAGCTTTATCCATTAACCTTTTTTTTCTTAATGGAAATAGAAAAACCTGATAGAACCATATTATTACTTTATAAATTAATAATATATCTCACAGTACATTGGACCGACATAATACATGGACAGCACTAATAATTGCCTAGTGCCATGATGATTTGGACGTGTCAATTTCTTATGGACTTCAACATACGCCTCGAATATATCTATACATATATATATATATACATCACTTATTTCAAGTGTTAGCTGATGTCTTTTAGTTTAATGACCAATTAAAAAATATCATCTAAATTAACCGACACGTGAGAGTATCAATAGGTGGATATGAAAATAAATTACAAAAATATAAGGAAAAAATAAACGAGGAGGGAACGGCTAACGGCAGCCCCTTTCGGACAGTTAGGGAGGCCGGGATTCGCGGAATGAAATCCAAATGAAACCCTTTATTTTTATAAAAATGAAAATGAAATGAACAAAAATCTTCGCTATTTGGCCAATTAAATCGCTGCATTTGATCGACCTCTCCTTGCCACATGCTGAGATATACTCTTGACAAGTGTCAGCCAGCCGGGAGCGACTCGTGAAATTTAAACCTCTTCTCTCTCTCACTTTCTCGCTTCTGGTCCTGTGAACGCTGAACCCTCACCTCGTCTCTTTTTCTCTGTCGCCCGTCTCCTCCTCGCAGCCATGGACTTCCGCCCTCTGCAGCAGACCTTGCAGTCGATCGATGTCTATTCTATAGAATAGTATGATTTTCGTTTTTTCCGTTGCGTATGGAACATTGTTTATTGATATTGTCATGGACTGACGCTCTTTCTCTGTTTTCTTGGTCCATCAGGCACCGACACTGCGACCTTCTACTGGTGAATTGAGACGTTTGGAAATTTCTTCTACATGCGTGTGCCAGAATCGTATTTTAAAATCAGGTGTCGCTGTGATTTAGTTAGATATGTTTGACTGGAGCGAGGAAGAGGTAAAGCCGCCTTCTCCCGAACTCGTGCTCCTTCTTGGATTAATATATGTTCCGTGGAGAATTGATGGATTTAGTTGATTTGGTGCTCGTGCTGGTTTTGTCATGAGCAAAACTTTGACCTCTTGAAGTATTTGTGCTCCTTGATTGTCAAGCCTGTAGGTTGTCCAATGCAACTATTGTGGTTCCTTATCTTCGGTTTGTATGTTCAGATAGCGAATATAATATGGGATGAGGATGGAGAAGGTGATGATCATAGAGTCCCTCTTCCTGGGGACGGTAAGGATAGTAGTGACAAGAACGAGCAGAACCAAGAATCTGCTGCTAAGCTGACTGGAGTGCAGGCCCCCGGAGTAAAACGCAGTTTTGGCAATGCAAAGCAGGAGAGCATCTCAACTATTGATAAAAAACGAAGGAGATCGTCCGAAGTCAGCATGAATTCATGGCCTGATCTGTCCACTTCGAGTTTCACAAAGAATGTCCAAGGAGCCTTAACTAGTGAATCGACTAATGATCTCTCTGAAACTGCCAAGTATGACTCATACAAAGGAGGTGAGAATATCGATCAATAGAAACGGGTTTGATTTTTTTGATAATTTATTTTTTCTAATCTCAACTTAAATCTTAGTGTTAGAGAAAGCTCAAACTGTGAGGGATCATCAAGCATTTGAAAATCCGCAAGATGGGGAGCAGAATGCTTTTGTCGACTATGGATGGGAGAATATAGGAAGTTTTGATGATCTCAATCGGATTTTTAGGTAATGCATGATTCATATTGTTCTTTACATGCTGCAGAGGAGCTTCAGTCCTTGTTGCAACATCCACTGCCTTTCTTTCACTTTTCGTATTGCTTCGTCTGCTGTCTTTGCTCCACATGCCTTGGTATACATCTTGCTAAATATCCCCACAATGGTTCTTGCAGCCAAGATGAGCCATTATTTTCTAATGTACTCAGTAACGCTGATGGGCTATGGTGTCCTAAAGATGTAACAAGTATCTCGCTAAGATCACTCTCAATGTCAGAGGATTCTCTGGATTTGGGGTTAGAAGTAATACCCGATGCATCCGAGATTCGACAATTGAAAGCAGAGAATGAAAAAAAAGATGATGGGTCACATAACCTTCTATGTGTCAAATTGGATGACCCTCCATCTCTTAATATCCAGCATGTAAGTGCATTACCAGAGCATGCAGGACATTGCAGAGGCCAAATTAAACATCCTGTTAAGGAGCAGGTAGAAACAACCTGTTTTATTAAGAGCAGACTCTACTCAAGAATACTCTCTACATGAAACTGTGAGTGATATAAGCAACTTAAGTTTCTTCGTGTTATGCAGAGCAATTTTTCTGTAGCTGACGCTAGTGCAGCAACATCTCATCTTACCGCCAACAATAGTTTAACCCATAAAGAGTACTCTGACAAGGTATTGATTTCATCTGCCTCCTTCTTGCTTGCCCATGCATGCTACACACATGATTTATCATAACTACTATATGATAAAATTAACACCCTTGAAAAGAACATGCATGTAGCTTTCGTGTAACTCGTTGCATATTTTGTGGAGGTGTGACGGCACAGATTGGACATCTTATCCAACTACACGTTTTCTTCTTAATTTTAGTAGATTAGCTGCTTATTAGGAACTTGAAATGCTTCAGGGAGTGTACAACAATGCATCCGCATTATGATAATGTCGTGTTGACATTAACAATCAATATGCATAGTTGAGCTGGATAACAAGTTATCTAGAATCTGGGGCTTAGAAAACTTACCTATTCACCAATTATAATGAATGTCTACAGATTAGGTGCAGTTAGCACTTTTTGAAGGCTATGTTTAGATGGTGAGATTTGGAGTTCAGATTTTGGTATATTGTGAGGTTTAAGGGATAGATTTGGAGTTAGTTAAAATTTTTTAATAATTATTTGGGTGGAAAATTATTAATGAAAAATTATAAATATGAATTATTTTTTAATTAAAATAAATAATTCATTCTATAATATTTATAATTAAATTATATTAACTATAATATATACTAAAATAATATATTATATAAAAGTATAAAAATAATATTATATATTATAATATTTATATAATATAATTTTATAAAAAATATTATTAATATATACTTTTAATTGAAGTATATAATAATAAAAATAAATGAGAAAATAAATAATTAATAATATTAAATTAATTTAAATAATATATACTATCTCTCCGCAATCCCCAAATAGTGATTAGGTAAATGTAGTGAGTATAGTAATTCTGTAAATGTAGTGATTTTTAGTACCACCTTTTCAAATCCTTTAGTTTTATTTTATCAAACTAGAAATTATTTCAACTTTTAAAACACCATCAATGCATTCACAGTATAACATCTCTAATCTTATGTTTGTTTTGCTTCTTTCTTTCCATTCACATTAAAGTAGAGTTCTTTCGAATACTTTAGCCATTTTATTTGGGTTAATAACTTTAAAAAACCCAGCTTTCGCGTCATTCTTAATTGAACTTTTTCTCCTGAGTTCAAAATTTCTGTAACATAGCATGTTAAATTTTGCGTCACAGGGAACGTTGCTGATATGCCATAAAAAACAATATTAAAATTAGTCTAGAAATTGGAGTAACCCAGTGGTAGACTCTCCTACAGTAAAGAGAATTGGGAATCGTCCCCTCCCACACCCAAATTCACAGAGGTTTTCCAGTTCTAGGCATCACCGCCCCTCCCTCTAATCGAGCATGCTTCCCCTATTTTTTATTAGTTTAAAACACTTTTGAAATATTATTTTGTATGTCAACATCCTTTGTGTGCCACAAAGGTAATGTGCCACTTCTGTTTCAAGGACTAAAAAATTGACATCGTACGTAGTATTAACAGCTAATGTTTAGATATTTTAGGTTAACAGAAAAAATCGGACCAAAATTGAAAATGACTCCACTTTTTTAGTTATTATCACATTTTAATTCATTTGGCAAATAGTCTAGTATCAATGAATACATTCTATATTCTGGAAAAGGTTTTGGTGCCAGATTGTATTCTTTTTCCTCATCTGATTTATGACTTAAAGTTGATTTCAGTATTAGCAGGCAAAGCTGTTCCTTAAGAGTTGAGTGGTTGTTTGATCCTTCTAGTTTCATTGGATGAGGAAAAAGAAAATATTGATTAATAATATTTCGGTTGCTTTGGTATGTAAAATACAGTTCATGATACATGTGTGCAGGTCTCTAGGCAAAAGAAGCATTACAAGGAACAGAAAAAGCAAGGAAGAAAAAATGAAGAGAAAATGCCCACAGTTTTTTATGGTGCATGGTCATCTACTGGAAATATGTCAGGACAATATGAGCATCAGTATCAATTGGCAGCTCCTGTGAGGCCTTCATGTGTTCCATCAGCAATGAATCAAATGGCGCAGCATCAAGGCATTGATTCTTTTCAATTCCAGCATATGCCCAATCAGTACTTACAAGCTCCTGCGTGTGGGAAGTTTCTTAATCCTTTTCCTCCATCTCTTTTCAAGTCTCCTAATCTTGAGCCTGAGAAGTTCATGGGACAGGATGTGGTTTCTCAGTGTGAAATTTCTCCTCGTGAAATAAATACAATGAACAGGCAATTTGAATCCTCTGATAGATCTACTATGACTCCGCAAGAAAAGATTGAGAAGTTGAGGCGGCGCCAGCAAATGCGAGCAATGCTTGCCATTCAAAAACAGCAGGAGCAGTTTAATGATCAAGCTCCCTCCTATTCCATTGCTCAGAAAGGTCCTGTCCAGAGGGTTCAGAGACTTGATGGAGCTGATTTTGGACTCAACCATATGAGTACTCTCCCACTCATTGACACAAGCTCTGCGGTGGACCAGCATGGGCCAAATACAACCTCTATGACAGTATTTGGCTATGATGCAGAGGACTCTGTTCTACATCAACTTCAAGATGTAATTGATAAGGTAAATTAATCTCATTCTCTGAAACTGCTCCTCCAATATGTGTGTCTTGGATTTATTTGGGATTATTTTCTAAAATATGGTGCAGTTAGATAGCGGGATGAAACTTTGTATCAGAGATAGCTTGCTCCGATTGGCTAAAAGTGCACTACAAAGGCAATATACCAGTTATACAAGCAGCATAAATACGCGCTCCAAAGATGAGACTGAAGGAGGCCCGTCTAAGGAGGATACTTATCTTGATAACAGGTTGGTGATTTCATGCCATACATATTGTATGTACATATATTATTATATAGTTTTCTCCTATCAATAAATACACTTAACACTGTTCAAGACGGTCTGTGTATTGCAGGCATGTCCTAATGCCCGATATTGAAACAGAGACCAACCCCATTGACCGAGCGGTGGCCCATTTGCTTTTCCACAGACCTCTGGAATCCTCGGTTAAACATCATGGGAGCCCGGACCTGCCTGTTTCCACTAAGCTTCCAGCAGAAATCAAAACATCAAATGCCACCAACTTGTTCATCAGACCCCTAGGATATCAACCAGATTGATTTGATACATACAAATTCATTCTTAGATACTTTACAGGACGCATCCAATGTTGGGGCCCGTGTGATGATACCATGGGGTTTGATTCTTCACATTGAGGGACGGGATGCCTTCAGAACAGTATAGGGGTAATACCTTCCTTATTCTTTCGATGCCCATCAAAATGCTTCCAGTTCCTTGTTTTATGGATTTACTGGTAATGCCTAGATTTTCATTCATTGTCAGCTGGTCATTCATCCATGGAGGAGCCCGTCTGTAGAGCTTTGGTTCCTTCCCTTGTTTAGTTTTTGTCAAGTAGTCCTTGGATTAGTGAGCATGGCCTCCATGCTATTTATTATGTCCATATTTCAGATCATTTATTATGTCGATTTATTTCTCCACTAACCTTGGATTGAGGAATTTACCCGTTTGCACGTTCTTCAGCAGTTTTTTTATTGGGCTATGAACAATAATTGAAAGGATTTCTCTTTTCTATTTCAGTTGCCTTCTAGTTCATTTTTACCCAGGGATAGCTTTTTGCATCTTTTATTAAGAGCCACCTCTCTTTCTGCTCAAATTTGTATTGAAATCTAAGATCTGCATTTAGCGTTTTGCAGTATACTGTACTAATGCCAACGGCACGTGGTGATGCAGTGAGTGCTCCAGAGTGAAGTGATGCAATAAAATGGAGACTTTCCGAAAAGATAGTCTGCATCGACCGATCAAAACAACTACCTGGTTTAATAGCTGGGCGTGATCCTTGGCGGTTCTGTGAACCAAACCGAAAAGAACCGTAATCTCTTCCCGAAAATCCGTGGTGGCCGGCTTGAGGATATATGTAGCATTACTCTCTCTATCTCTCGCGTAACTGCCAACAAAGCTTCTCTCTCAAGAACGTTTGAGCTATTGTTCAGCGTCTGTCTCCAATCGATTGGAGAAATGCTTCTTTGCAGAACGTTTGAGCTATTGTTGAGCGTCTCTCGCCAATCGATTGGAGAAATGCTTCTTTCCAGGATGCCCTTGGAGAATCAGCACAGATGAAGCAAACTCTTGGTTCTAGCGTCTTCGGTGATTTTGTATTTCTGTGACTGGGTCATCAGAGATTCTATCTGTTTCCTTTAGCAGAGGGTAAGCAGAATCCTTCCGACTTAAATTACGAGGCTACTGCGCTTTTATGAGAAAATTAGCCTTGGGGATGAGAACTTTGCAGGTAACATGCTTCCTCCTACTTGTACTGATGGAAGGCTACTGTCCAGACGCATGGAGGTTGTGAGAGTTGTGACTTTGTTGGTTTTGTGTGCTTTATGGTAATTTAACTTGAGGTGTTGCTTCTATTTGATGACTGGGGAGGTTTTATGTAGACTCGAGGGGTTGGGACGAATAATTATTTGAAATAGCATCTGAATTTTTTTTTATCTTTCCTTAGTTGCTCCTTTTCTATTTATATTCTATTGTCGTATTTTACGGATCTGGATGGTAATATATGTACAAGATTATTACACGGCTTGACCTTCTTATATTTGAATTAATGTGGAACCGGAAAGAACCGTAATCTCTTTCCGAAAATCCGTGGTGGCGGGCTTGAGGATATATGTAGCATTACTCTCTCTCTTGCGTAAATGCCAACAAAGCTTCTCTCTCCATTCGATTGGAGAAATGCTTCTTTTGAGGATGCTCTTGGAGAATAAGGATAGATGAAGCAAACTCTTTATTCAGTCTTTTATTTTGTATTTTAGTGATTTTATTGAAATAGTATAAGATATTTAAGTTAATTACAATATAATTTTAGTAATTAAGATTACATTATATATTCTATTTAACTTATTTAATAAATAAACTTATATATAATTGAGTTAGAGTTTGAAAAAAATAAGTAGATTTTAATTATTTATTCTCAATTCCTATTTATCAATATATTAGTTTGAGTTGAAGGAAATTTTATAAGGTATGGCCAAATTGCTTGTAGGAAGAGACGATTTATCACCTCAACATAACAATACTTTCAATCAAGATTTGAAGTTGGAATTACTTCCAATAGAGTAGAGATTTAAAGTAACGAAAAACTATTTGAGTTGGTCGAGAAAGATGAGGCTAATACTAAAGTCAAAATATTTTGAAGACTATATTGATAACTTGTATAAAGAACCCACTGATACTACCAGCACATAATAGAAGGTGTGGAGGGCGACTAATTCTCTAGTGGTTGCATGGATAATAGGATCATTTTCTCCTTCTATCGCGGGGTTGGTAGAAGGTATTAGTAAAGCATATGATATATGGAAGATTTTGGCTACTCAATTCTCTGGTATTGGGAATATGATGACTGTGATTGAGATTGAAGATAAGTTGAACGCACTAAAGTAGGGGGAGCGAAGTATAATAGAATACAGTACTGAACTGAAAAGGTTATGGTTCGAACTTGATTATTATGATCCATTAATTACATTTGATCCTTTGGATACAACTTCTATTAGAGCATAGATGGAGCAACGACGTGTGATTTGCCTCATGAGGGGACTAAATCTAGAATATGAATACAATAAAACAATAATATGTTATCAATCTCCAATTCCTCCGATGGAAGATGTTATTGCTGCACTAATTCATTAGGAGTTAAGACAAAAGGTTATGAACACTTCTAAGATATCAACAATACCAGTTCGCTCTACTCTAGCAAAACTGATTATTGACAACCGACAATACTATAATTGTAGAAAAAATGGACATATTAGTTGGAATTGTTCCTCGACACGTATTCCTACATGGGGTGGAACAAGTCATAGCATAAGAGGACGTGGAGCCTGAGGTCAAGGTCGAGGTTGTGGACGATTTGGGGGACAAACCTATCGTGCTAAAGGTGTTGACATTTTAAACGACGACATGTGTTATGCTAATGCTGACTCAGGTACTATTGCACATGCATTTTTTTCTAAACCATCTTTCACAGAATGGATTATTGATTCAGGCGCATCTATACACGTGACAGGAATATCAGTAGAGTTTACTACATATACTGGTTCTCCACCTTGTTCCCATAATAGAGTTCAAACTGCTGATGGCACATTTCAACCGGTTATGGGATTCAGCTCGATTAAATGCACTTCATCAATTACATTATCATTAGTTCTACATCTCCCATAATTTCCGGTTAATCTATTATCAGTTAGTGCAATTAGTGATCAATTGAACTGTCAAGTAATCTTTGATCAAGATTCATGTGTCATTCAGGAAAGGAATACCAAAAGAATAATTGGGACTGGACAGAGGCTTGATGGATTGTGGTATCTTATGAGAGATGAGTCTAGCGTAGCTTTAACCACTACTTTGTCTGAACGAGCAATGAATGAAGTCATATTGGAGCATCATCGTCTTGGTTATCTATTGTTTGAGAATCTTAAGAGGGTAAGGCCTGACTTGATGAATAATGTAGAACGTAACAAGCTTGTATGTGATGCCTGTGAGTTTGGAAAACATACAAGAACACGTTATTCTTCTACTGGTTTAATAAGTATTTCACCATTTTTGTTGATACATTCTGATGTTTGGGGACCATGTCCAGTTACTTCGATTGGCGGATTTAGATGGTTTATTACATTTATTGATTGTTACTCAAGGATGACATGGGTATATTTGATGAAAAATAAATCTGAGACATTGGTTTGCTTTAAAGATTTTTTAGCTTTGGTACAAACACAATATAATGCCAAAGTGAGTACTCTTCGTACAGATAATGGTACTGAATATGTTAATAGAGAATTCTCATCGTATTTATCTACAAAGGGGATTCTGCATTAGACCACATGTCCAGATACACCAGAACAGAATGGAGTGGTAGAACGGAAGAATCGACACTTGTTAGAGGTAGCTCGCACTCTTCTATTTATAATAAATGTTCCAAAATATCTATGGAGTGAAGTAGTATTGACGACAACATATCTAATTAATCGGATGCCTTCTCATATATTAAATTTTCAATCTCCTTGTGAACTTTTGATGGGACACAACATACATGCAGTCCGTCCTCATGTATTTGGTTGCATATGTTTTGTGAGAGATCATCATCCCACAATAACTAAACTTGATCCACACGCATTAAAGTGTATTTATGTGGGCTATTCTAGCACTTAGAAAGGTTACAAGTGCTAGTGTCCAAGCGAGAGAAGACTTTTTGTGAGTATGGATGTAACATTTCGTGAGAATGAACCCTTTTATGGTGAACCAATAACGTCATCCACAGTGCTAGATGATTTGACTGAAGCACAACATGGAAATGAAGAGAGAATTAGTGATAATAAAGAAGATGATGTCATTGTAGGTATAATCCCATGTCCAAAGAGATCGAGTAGTAATGAAGGAGGGACCAATGAACCAGAATTGAAGGTTTATAGTAGAAGGAACAAGAGTTGTGCTCAGGGGGAGGAAGATAAAGAAGATGATGGAGAGCGACAAGAACATATACTTATACCACACTCATTGCCCCCATATGTCCTAGATACCCATCAATCTTCTGACGATTCCTCATCATCACCGGATGTCCCAGATACCAATCAATCTTCTGACGATTCCTCATCATCACCGGATGTCCCAGATACCCATCAATCTCTTGACAATTCCTCGTCATCATCGGATGGTAATGAATCTCTACCCATTGCTATTCGTAAAGAACCTAGAGCTAATACAAGAAAACCTCCAATTAGATATGGTTATGAACATGATATATCTAATTATGTCTCACATGAATCTGTCTCATCTACATACAAGACCTTTATTGTATCATTACAGTTAGTGCACATACCAAGAAATTGGCAAGAGGCAAAAAATGATCCAAAGTGGCTTGCAGCAATGCATGAGGAGATGCATGCATTAGAGAAAAATAAGACTTGGGAACTGGCATTACTTCCAAGCGGAAAGAAGGTTGTTGGATGCAAATGGGTATTCACTGTTAAGCAAAATGTTGAAGGAAAGGTTGAAAGGTATAAAGCAAGATTGGTAGCAAAAGGCTACAGTCAGACGTATGGAATAGATTATGATGAAACATTTGCACTAGTTGCTAAAATGAGTACCGTCATAATACTTATATCATGTGCTGCTAACTTTGGATGGAAATTACATCAATTAGATGTAAAGAATGCATTTTTGCATGGAGACTTACAAGAAGAGGTATATATGGAGATTCCACCTGGATTTGATACAATGAAGACCACTGGGAGGGTATGTAAACTTAAGAAGTCTTTGTATGGACTCAAGCAATCACCAAGAGCTTGGTTTGACCGATATCAACATGTAATAGTTAGAATGGGGTATCAACAATGCAATGGAGATCACACAGTTTTCTATCGACACTCAAATAGTCAGGGGACCTAGTGGATAAAGAACAATACCAAAGAATTGTGGGACGACTTATCTACTTGTGTCACACACGACCGGACATCACATATGTAGTTAGTATTGTAAGTAGATATATGCATGATCCTAGGACAGAACATTGGGAAGCAGTTATGCGAATATTGAGATATCTAAAGATTAGCCCGGGAAAAGGCCTTTGGTTCAAGTCTCGAGGTCATACTAAAGTTGAAGGATTTTGTGACTCTGATTGGGCTAGTTGTGTAGATGATAGAAGATCAACATCAGGTTATTGCGTGTTTGTTGGAGGTAATCTTGTGTCATGCCCCGACCCGGTTTGGTCGGATCCCCGTGATCAACCCGCCACTCTCCCGATTTACTAAAGGGTTTTCCCTTATATTATAAATCGTAAAGAGTCAGGCGTTAACCTGCACCTTTTTCCAGGAATATCATAAATCAAAATTGCATAGTAATTTAAATTAATTGTACCTATCTTGCAGGCGTTTAATTGCGCAAGTCCTTTAAAGTTCGGCTTTCCGAGACTTCCTGAAAGGGGTATAAGGGAGGGGGTGAGTACAACTACTTAGTGAATGAGATTCAAATCTTTTAACTTTCAAGAAAAATATTTATATGGAGTATGCCAGACTTCTTTCTTTTCAAAAATCATTTCATTTAAAAATTCGTGTTTTTCCATTATTTCTTAGTTATCGGTGTGTCATCACCCAACACACATCCTTCATCATGAAGGTTACACACATTCGCAAGTTAGTATCACTACTGAACCCGCTAGTGGCTTTGGAGCGACTTTTCCTACTACCCGGATAGAAGTACGACCACTTTTACCCTGGGAATGAGTGGATGTACGCGACATCCGACCCACAATCCCGAAATCGCTTCTTCGTGTCCATATGAGGACAGAGACCTCATCTTGTCCCCACCCCGGTCTCATGCGCTTTGTGCTACTCCAAATTTCGCACAGACACCTGGAACAACGATCTGCCCTTATACTCACCGGGTCGTCCAGGGCCCTTAGGACATCACTACCCCTCATGGGCATCTTGATGATCCCGTACTCATGTGCATGCACAAACAAAGTTTTCTTAAATTACCATGTAATATATGGTGCCATTTGTCCCAACGGTCCCGACCTCCAACTCAACCTGTAGCTGTTTGTCTTGACTGGTCTGAAGACCGGTCATGTCGCACTGCTACTAGTTGACTGAGTATGTCAGACCTGTCTTGGTACCATGACCAAACAATTCACTTATTAAGTTTTAATGGCACACACACACACACATATATATATATATATATCATGTTCTTTTACGAGCTCCTGCCCGTGTCCATTGGCCTATGGCCCACTATTCGAATTTTTCAAAAATTGGGCATTTTAGCCCTTAAGTTCCAAAATCGAGGCCCTCGGCCTATAAGAGCTATTCGAGCTCCCGTCAAGAAGGTCTCTCAAATAGTTTAAGCAATTGCACACAGTAAGGGGAGAACACTTCCGACAAAATAGGTTTTCATTGTCCAATATACCAACCGGTATAAGGACATCTCCGTTCATAACCGATGAACGGGTTTTCAACTTCCTTCGAGGAAGTCTCATCATACCAACCGGGTATGATCTACTTACAACCGGTAAGTAATTTTTTTTTCGCAAAATTTTCACATCACTTTCTCTAAGTGATGATGATTAAAATACCACTAAACAGTGGATTTTTATACCGAGGCACTTATCATCCCCAACCAGGTATGATATATAATCCCACTCACCCGATAGTGTAGTGAAATTCCACTTAGTCAGGTTCTATCCTTAGCAAGCTGGACCTCGACTAGCATTCCCGATATCTCATTCTCCTACACGAGATGAACATAATTGTTCATTATTCTTTGGCCTAATAGCCCTCATTCGTTCCAAATTTAAAAAAAAAAACCTAACTTTACATATATTTGCAATTAGGTCCCTAAAGTTAATTTTCTTTAACTTTAAGTTCCTATTGCCGGGTTTTTCCTAAATTCGAGTCCTGAAACCTTTAAAATTTATCTTAGCACCTCAAATTATTTGATTTCACACAAAGGGGTTTAATTTCCCAAATTTCCAATTTGGTCCTTCAATTTTCCCAAAATTACCATTTTGCCCCTTCTTTAGAAAAATGGTAAAATTTTGCCCCAAAAATTCTAAAATTTATCAATTGGCCCTCTAATATTCTTATCATGACCAATTAACCCTCAATTTTAGAAAATTACATTTTGGTCCTTCAAATTTCTAAAAATCCCCAATTTCCCCAATCCCTTTTTTTTCCCCAATTTCAACTGTTCAACACTGCCAAATTTGATTTCATCAAATTGATCAATCAAACATCTCAAATTATTGAAATTGGAGTTGAAATTGAGTTCCTACATGTTCATACGATTCTAAGGAACTTTGAATCACATATTTTAACGCTGGAACGAGCTCAAACAGAGATTCATCGGAAAATAGACTATAGAGAGAAAAAGCTTTGATTTCTCACCGGTGAGGGCGTGGCGGTGGAGCATTTCAATCTAGGCAGATAGCTCTCCTCCAAAGGTTTTTTCCTAGGATCAATGATGACATCAATTGATATCGAATTGGATTAGAATTTCTTCATTAAAATTCAGCTGACTCTCTCTCTAACAACGATCTGAAATTGTAAAGGGGAAACGAATTGGCTTACCTTTCGATCCTAATTCAGCCGAGGAAGGACTGAGTTAGTGTTGGGAAGGCTTGGTTTGGCCTAAGGAGGGCTTGAAATGGTTAATTTCAGCTTTACCGAAATAGGGCAGCTTCGGTTCGCTGGAGCTACTTCACTATTCCATCATGCCGACGTTTCTCCAACAATTCTCGGATTGACTGGAGTTTACTACCAGATAGCTGTCTTCTCCCCGGTTCTAAATAGCCCGACCTTTGTTCAAGTCAAAACTCTAGTTCGAGCTTCACCGAGAAATGGAGCAGTAGAGAGAGAGAAGTGTTCGGGTGTGAGGAGAATGAATGGGGATGACCTCTTTATATAGGTGTAAAATCGTGTATTAAATTGGAGAGATTTATTACTAGTAGTAATATTGCCATAAATTATTGGTATTAATTCTAATAATTTAATTTTAATATTAAATTATTTGTATTAATTTTAATAATTTAATTTAGGTATTAAATTATTGGTATTAATTACATTAATTAAATATGTATTAATTTATGCCTATTTATAATAAGGCGTACGTTCGTATAAAAATTTTTGACCGAGATTTCGGGTTACAAAAAAATCTTACTTCCTAGGAGGTCACCCATCCTCACACTAACGCTTAACTTCAATATTTTTATGGAATCTCGTTCACCTAAACCAATTTGGTTTTTTTTGTTTTAATTTGTCTTAAGTCTCTTTTCCAAGGTTTAATAAACCCTTTGGATCATTCATAAGTTGTAAATTTTCAAATTGCTTGTTCCCAAATGATCGGGTTTGTAAACCGGCTTGGTTTTCTTACTCGGTTTGACCGGTTCTTTTCCCGGTTTTCCTTAACTAAAAAATGCGGGTTTTACATCTTGTATCTTGGAGAAGTAAGAAACAGGAGGTGGTCGCAAGATCAACGGTAGAGGCAGAATACAGAGCTATGACTCAAGGCATATGTGAAATAATATGAATAAAGAACTTATTGATAGAGTTATGTTTATTCAGGAAAGAACCCATTAAATTATGGTGTGATAATAAATCAACGATCAGCATTGCTAACAATGCAGTTCAACATGATAGAACCAAACATATTGAAATTGATCGATTCTTCATAAAAGAGAAACTTGAGAGCAAGATCGTGGAGCTACACTACATGAAGACTAGCGAACAATTAGCAGATTCTTTAACTAAAAGATTAGGACCTAAAGAGTGGATTAATATTTGTAACAAAATGGGAATGATAGATATTTATCGCCCATCTTGAGGGGGAGTGTTGGAATAGTATAAGATATTTAAAGTAATTACGATATAATTTTGGTAATTAAGATTATATAATATATTCTATTGAAGGTAGTTAATAAATAAATATGTATATAATTGAGTTATGGTTTTGAGAAAATAAGCATGTTTCAATTTCTCATCCCCAATGCATCTCTATCAATATATTTATTTTCTTTTTCCCTAATCCAGTTTTCTAATAAATAGCATCTGGATTTTTTTCATCTTCGTCTTTCCTTCATTGCTCCTTTTCTATGTATATTATATTGTCGTATTTTACATATCTGGATGGTAATATATGTGCAAGATTATTACACGGCTTGACCTTCTTATATCTGAATTGATGTGGAACTTGTAGTGCTAGACGTTTATGATCATTCTGGAACTGATTTCTCCTAAATTCCAAGCCACACCACCTTGATAAGGTGAATATTGTTTGACAAGTTACTTGGATCTTTGACTTCGGCTCTTCTTTAGTTCATTGCTAATGATGTTGTGTTTGTGTGGAGTCATTAAGACATGACGTAAAATTAAAAAACATACAATTGTAGTAATGTACTAGGCATGCCAAGTTAGATTGAGGCGATTATGAACTTAATATTAATTTTAAGTTATTTCCTTTCTCAAATAGAATCAATTATACAAGTGAATATGTCCATAAAATATTTATAATCCACTTAACTTGTCTTTAAAAATTTGTACACATGTTTTTTTATACTTATTAATTATTATTATTTATTAATTTTATACGATATATTATTTTATAAAATTTTTACAAAAACATTTTATTCTATTTATAGTATTGTGTTGAATGTTTTCAATATTAAGAAACAGGTATGATATATGGATGAATTGTACACTGTCTAATTTAAAAAATATTGATTTTAAAATTATTTTGAAAGTGAAATTTATTTATAATAATAATATAGAATAAGTACTCATAATAGATAAAATTTTTATGATAATATGAGGCGAGTTTCACAGATCTATTAGCATAAAGTTTAATATTAAGAAATTTTATTTACTTGACACACTTAAATAACTAAACATAATCTTGTTTAATAGAATTAATAACATGTGATACTTACTGCGTTCTCATTTATTGAGTCGGTTAATCTGGTTCTTTTAATGCTATTATTATTAGTAATTTTATTAAAATAGTATTGATAATATCAATCAATGATACATTTTTTTTATCATAAACTAAAATAGTTTTACAAAAGTTTATCAATGAGTAGTATTGGATAATTTTCCAATTGGAAAAATGCATAATTTAATAAAAAATTCTTGTGCCTTTTTTTCAAGATTCTCTACCTGCACACCCCACATTAGCTAGCATTTTGTTTGTGATAGGGAAATATTGCTAATGTGAATTTCTTGTGCCCTGATTCTTTCTTTTTCTTGTGATGACTCAACTGGGTGGAAGGTATATTCACAGCAATGTTTTCACTAAAATACTGTGTCTGTGTAGCTGATATTAATTGGAAGGTGGATCCATCTATGAAAAACCGTCATACTCCAAATCACAAAGTACAAAGTCAACAACCTTTCAAATCTCCACCATAGCTTTACAAGACAATGACTCTACACCTTTCTAACCTATAAAGTAGTTCTGAAAAACCGTTATGCTCCAAATGACAAGGTACAGAGTCAACAACTTGCTTCCCGTACCAGTGTTGCTCTAATTCTGTCATCATGTACGCGATCCTTCCATAATAACAAGGGGTCTGTGTTATGGAAGTTTGACATCATAAACTCTCCATCATGATGCCAATTGTCAGCTCATCGTCGGAATATGGTAAAGTAAGTAAGGGTACATGCCATAACTTGATACTGAGATGTTTTATTAGCAAACCTATCATATCATCTCTTCTCCGCATCATCCGCTATCCCGACTTAATCATGTTATCAATCTCCTTTTCCCCGCGTTAAAGATAATATTGGTAGATGAATTGACGATAACAACACGAAGGGTAGGGTTTTGGAATACTATAATTCTGAATAGAGAGTGAGTTCTTATGGATTTACTCAATAATTCTTTAATCTTGGAGAGTGCCCTAGATTTGGAAAAGCCTGTTCAAATTGGAAATATGCATTGATTAAATAACAATGTATGTCTCAATAATAATAAACTAAAATACATATTAATATAAAATTTATTTTTTAATTGTATATTAAATTAAATAAAAAATTTTAAAAATTATAAAATATAACAATAATTAATGTTAAAATAAATATGTACCTACCTTCTTGATAAGCATCAAAATCAACTATCATACAGTTCTTGATGACACGTGCATTACTGCCCAGGTGAACCTTGTTGGGATCATACTGACACAAATCACATTTTTTCTGATAATAAGAATAAGGATGCAACATATCTCTACTTGCAGATTTTGAATCTACGTGAATATGTCCTTCAAAGCATCTAATTCATCCGATCAGAACATGTAACAAGGAGGGTATATGTCAGTTAGGTAAATATGGTACTTTTTATTGTCATTGGAGATGGTGGTAAATCTGACTCGTATATATCAGCTGTGAATGGATCACGCAGATAAATATCATTGCAACACGGTGGTTGTGAGACACCAGAGAATTGAATCTCTTTGAAACTGCGCCAAACCGTATCAATGAACGAAAATGGCGAACCTTGTCAAAAATGGTGAGGAGAATCTCATTATTCAGACGATCCAAGACCTTGTCAAAAATGTGGAGGAGAATCTCATCATTCAGACGTTCCAAATTATTCTTTCCTAGTGCATCTTCTTAATCCATAACACCCACCAGCCAAAAGTGGGAACGGGAACCAAACCGCAGGCTACATTCACAGCATGCAAGCTCTACATTCGATCGATCGGATCACTTCTTTTTTGCCCGTAATACTCAAGGTTCTCACCGACTCCTAAAGGCCAATGATTGATAATTTTTTTTATTCCGCGAAAAAAACTAAAACCTGGGATTAAAAAAAGCAAAAAACCTACACGTCATATGTGAAATAAAAAAAATTAAAAAAAGTGGAAAAAAATTCTTGGTGACAAGTAGGAAAAATAAAATACTTATGGCCAACCCATGAATAGGGAAAAAAAATTGCAGTGGCGTGCAATAGGTGGCCACCAGTGGTAAGGTCGTGAATCACTAGGTGATGGATATGAGTTAGCAATCATTGGTAAATCCATCTATTCAATAAAAAAAAAGGGTGAACTGTGACTAGTGATAATTTTACTTGTGATCTGGCCAATGGTAAGTTTAATTTAGTGGCTATCAGGTATTAAAAAAAAGTAATTAACTGTAGAAAGCTAGGAATCCTGGCTACTAATTTCCATTTCTCCAGTTTCCATCTCTATCCATTGCATCATCGGAATCCTTGTGGCCATTTTGTCCGTCAACCTCATTAATAGGACTAGTGGGAGCATCCCGTGCCATCCCCTGATTGTCTTGGTAGCTCATCATCTGCATCACAATCATATTCGATAGTAAAAACGCCAGCCCGAAAATTGAGGACTCAACACTTGCACGTCCTTCAATTTCACATGCATCAAATAACCTCCTCATACCAGAAGAATATATCTCCAGGCAGTAAAGACTTAACTGCTCTCACCATTGTTTTCACTTGGAAGACACTTAACACTATTCTACTAATATAAGCAGATGCTTCACAAATAACTGAAGCAAGAATAAAAAAAAGGATTACCTGATACTTATGATATATCCTGCTGCTGACTATGTGAGCCATCCTCAGTACTGCTGACGAGGTGCTGATCTCTGCAGTCCTCAACATGCCTCTCCGTGGGTGCAGCGCTTTCTTAAAGGTTGAGGGCAAGTGTGTCTGGTCTCTTGAGTAGAAGCTGAGAAGTTGGCTGGAGTTCGTAGCACTGCTCAAAGAGAGTGCGCATGCAAAACATGTATAGTCCAAGCCTGGCACGAGACATGGCAACAACCAATCTTCTCACATCACGTAGGTGACCAACAAACGGCGTGAGAGACAACAGAATGAAATCATTCTGTTGCCCTTGAAACTTATCAAGGGTAGTAACCTGTATGAAGGGCACCGACCAAAGTATAGTTAGAAAGTCGAATGACCCAAATGCACAAGCACCAATTAAACATAACAGAAATCATTTACCTTGTTTGGTGCACCAATAAAGGGGTAAGGGACACATCTCCGGTTGATAACATCACACGAATCAGAAACTTTTGGCCATTGTAAGTTGTCAATATAGAAATTTTATTTGCTGGATACCCAAGGAGACGCATGTACATATAGACACTAACTATATATCCTGCTTCCCCCTCATTTTGATAGAACCATGGTGAAGGGGCACTCTCACCTCTACCACTGTAATCTGGTACATCTATTAACTGATAATCAAAGGTGAATCCAGCATTCGCCTTATGGAAGATGGGTTCCTGCTTCACAAAAGGAAGGTCTCCCAAGTCACGGTACCTCCGGTTGTAGAGCCCGACAATACTTGGCCTGGCTCTTCCCTGGGCATTAAGCTCAATGTACGGAATACCAAGACGAACAAACCGTGTGAAGAGACTCTGATCCATGTAACTGTAATTCTGGAACGCCATGTTCTTTAACAACAGGAGGCAATTGGTGATGATCACCAATCAAAATGGAGCGCTTAGAAAGGCATAACCATCTTCCTGCCTCTGGAGCAGCATGGGGATGAAAGTCTCAATTTCAAGTATTTGGGCACTTTCTTCCATTAATAAGTTATCATGCTTGAAACCTAACTGAAGAAAGTCTTTCCTCATAAGAGCTGCATGGGTGCAAGTCATTGCAGCGATCTTTGCCTGCTTGGTCATGAGGTAATTTGCTCGATCTGCAGTAGATTTCAGCAATTCAAATGCCCTACACTCCTCGAGTTCCTGGAACATGGTTTTGAGATGGAAAAAGCATCCCCTAGCTGCTCGCATATCGTTCTCAAAAGACTCTCCCCTGAAAACATGCTGAGGGGTGTTTGAAAAGAATTCTTTAAAAGGGAACCGGTCTAGGACAAATGTAAGCTTGCCTTCATTTTCAGCGCGTGCGGCAATAAACTGTTCCCATCGTGAGTATACATGGAGCAACCAAAAGTATCCAGCTGTTTCACAAGTATAACCAACATCTCCTGGAAGGCCTATAGACCTTGCAAGCCTTTCTACTTCCCTTAGCAACTCCAAACGTCTGCAAATCACCATCCATACCAATATATCTTTTGAATTCTGCAAAAGAATTTATACAGAATTCAAAAGATATAAAATAGAAGTGAAAGTGTAATTGAACTGTGAACCACTTCCATCTTTCAACATGGAATATGTATTATAGGCACATACCTGGCCATTGAATATTCCAATCTTTCCATCAAATGAGGATAGTGATATAATACCAGGAATCTTCCTATCCCAATGAACATCAAAGTTCCAATTTGAACCAGTTGGTAATTCAGAATCAATCTAACCAAAATGATGAACAAATTAGTTTAACATGTTAATGATTCAAGTAGAGAGTCGCACCAAAAGAAAATCAGTACAACATACAGAAAGCTGAAAACTAAAGATAAAATTCATAGCCAAGAATCTACCTTGAGACTGACAGTATCCCAGCATATAGTATGGTTATCTTTAGCACATCTCAGCAAGTAAGAGTTATCAAAAGGACACCAGGACATTGCAATGACACCTAATTCAAAGCATAGCTTAGTCAGAGATAATGAAATTTTTTTTAAGGAAATACAAAAACTTTAAAACTGAACTAGAATGACATACCTCTGGTGTGACCATCAAATTCCTTCACTGATGACATTATATATCTTATATCCCAAAGCAGCTTGCAACAGATCCATACATTAGATCAATGGCAAAAAATTGACCCTATTTAGAGTTGTACTATCAATATATCATTACCCAGATGGTAGGTGAACTATCTTCATCTGAAGCAATAGCAAGCTGAGTTGCAACATCAGGATTCCACTGTAAAACTGAGCAGCACCTTCGGACTGAATCAGTAAAACTGTCATTTCCAAATATCAACATATTAGAATGAGAACATGAAGGATTGAAGAATCATCATTCACAATAGGAAAGCACCTTATTACAGGCCCTTGATTCTTTAGGTCCCACACAACTAAAAATGAATAAACATTCCAAAATATAACAGCTTAATATGCATGTCCTCACCGGTTGTCCCAGTGTATAAAGTGGAAGCAAATATGTACTCAACCTTTCTATTCCAATACAAATATGGCATTTCACCTTGATAAGAACCACCATTGCCCTGCACAGAAAAATAATAAGCTTAGATAACTCTTAATTATTTTGCAATGGCATGACTAATACTACAAACACATTATCTGAAAGTCCTAAGTGAAAGAAATTAAGGGAATTATATATATGGAAACTTAAGGAATTGCCTTACCTAAATTATTCATGTTACAACATATAAGATTGGGTAAGAAAACAAAAGTTGGCAATGTAGAGAAGCATTAGTCACAGAACTGCATTTTCGTTTTAAAGGAAGCAACAAGCAGATTATCCTAGAACTGAATTTTCAAAGGATTCCCAAACTTAAAACACTTTCTCAACCCTTTTGGAATCTATCAACTTTTATGGTGCGGTGCAACTGGGATACCTTGAGAGGTGGAAACAGAGAAGGCTCAGCAGGTGATGCTAAATCCCATATGGTTATTTCACCATCATCGACACCCGAAGCAAGTGCAATAGCATTGAACTGACCATGCACCTAGTTTAGAAAAATATTGACAACTTAAGTGGACCTTTATGCCTAGATAGATGCCCAACAAGTGCCTTCTCACACTCAAAGCTGGATAAAGACAAGTTATGAGGCTTAGACAAGAGTATCAGTTTCTCTTTAGAATCATGCACACACCAAACATGGATGTAAAAACACAATTTCCAAGAAAAAGGAGAAAGTTAAACCCTTTATAGACTAGAACTATAACTTTGATTCTCAATTAGCAAAATCTACACAATTCTTCTATTACCCAATACGGACTATAAATCTAGCACAGAGCCAAGGAACAAGAATCCAAGGGATCATACTAAAAATTACACAAAATCTTGTAGTCCATCTATCCTATATTCAGAAGAAATCTTAGGGGCTTGCAATCTACCATGAACTAGATCCACTTCTGCTCCAAGAGAGTCGATTGAACCGCTCGGAGCTGGGCGACTCGGCTACGAGTAGATCCTTATCGACGTACTGCAAGTCGACCTTAAAGATCTCAATACTGGCTTACCATCCAGTGCCAGAGCCACCAAAACTGATCTGTTAACCTCTGTAATCCACTCGATACCCGCTCACGATAAATAAATAGGTTAGGTTAAAAATTGTGTAAAGAGAGAACTCAACCATTGTTGTACTGTGAGGCACACTTTAGTAAGGTGGATGCGAGAAAATATATTCAATCTGGCTAATGGCAACACATCCGGATTTCGCGATAAATGAGAGTTTTTTCTACGTGGAATGACAGAACTGTTGGGGGAGCAACCGTGACTCGCCCATGGTGCACTTATCACCTGCCAATTCCAATTTATTCACGAATAAAAGTGGGAACTGTTGGGGGAGCACCCGTGACTCGGCCCATGGTGCACGTGCACCCGGTGCACCTTATCACCTGCCAATTTGTTCACGAATAAAAGTGGGAACAAGACCGACCCCACATTCACAACATGCGAACTCTAGATGCGATCGATCGGATCACTTCTTTTTTGCCCTTAATACTCACCGGTTCCCAACAAATCCTAAAGGTCAATGTAAGTGGGATTAAAAAACGCGAAAAAGAAACCTACACATCATATGTGAAATAAAAAAATAAAAAAAGTGGAAAACAATTCTTAGTTATAAGTAGGAAAAATAAAATACTTACTGTCAATCCATGAATAGGGAAAATAAAAAAAATTACAGTGGTGTTCAATAATTGTAGTCACCAGTGGTAAGGCCGTGAATCACTAACATAAATGCATCCAACATACCTGTGAGTGATGGATATGGGCGAGCAATCATTGATAAATCCATCCATTAAAAAAATGGTGAACTGTGACCAGTGATAATTTTACTTGTGATCTGGCCAATGGTAAGTTTAATTTAGTGGCTGTCAGGTATTAAAAAAAAGCAATTAACCGTACAAAAGCTATGGATCCTGGCTACTAATTTCCATTTCCCCAGTTTCCATCCCCTCTTCTAACTTACTTACTGTCACTGGCGGATTCCCATTACCACCCGTGTCATCCCCAATAGGTGCAGGAATGCTCGTTTCCATTGCATCCACGTAATCATTGTGGCCATTCTGTCCGTCAACCTCATTAATAGGACTAGTGGGCGCATCCTGTGCCATCCCCTGATTGTCTTGGTAGCTCATCATCTGCATCACAATCACATTCGATAGTAAAAACGCCAGCCCGAAAATTGAGGACTCAACACTTGCACGTCCTTCAATTTCACATGCATCAAATAACCTCCTCATACCAGCACAGAATATTTCCAGGCAGTCAAGACTTAACTGCTCTCACCATTGTTTTCACTTGGAAGACACTTAACACTATTCTACTAATATATGAAAATGACTCACAAATAACTGAAGCAAGAATAAAAAAAAGGATTACCTGATACTTATGATATATCCTGCTGTTGACTATGTGAGCCATCTCCTCAGTACTGCTGACGAGGTGCTGATCTCTGCAGTCCTCAACATGCCTCTCCGTGGGTGCAGCGCTTTCATAAAGGTTGAGGGCAAGAGTGTCTGGTCTCTTGAGTAGAAGCAGAAAAGTTGGCTGGAGTTCGTAGCACTGCTCAAAGAGAGAGCGCCTGCAAAACACGTATAGTCCAAGCCTGGCACGAGACATGGCAACAACCAATCTTCTCACATCACGTAGGTGACCTACAAACCGTGTGCGCACAAGAGACAACAAAATGAAATCATTCTGTTGCCCTTGAAACTTATCAACAGTTGTAACCTATAGAAGGGCAACAACCAAAGTATAGTTAGAAAGTCGAATGACCCAAATGCACAAGCACCAATTAAACATGAACAGAAATCATTTACCTTGTTTGGTGCACCAATAAAGGGGTAAGGGACACATCGCCGGTTGATAACATCACGAATCAGAAACTTTTGGCCATTGTAAGTTGTCAATATAGAAATTTTATTTGCTGGATACCCAAGGAGACGCATGTACATATAGACACTAACTATATATTCTGCTTCCCCCTCATTTTGATAGAACCATGGTGAAGGGGCACTCTCACCTCTACCATTGTAATCTGGTACATCTATTAACTGATAATCAAAGGTGAATCCAGCATTCGCCTTATGGAAGATGGGTTCCTGCTTCACAAAAGGAAGGTCTCCCAAGTCACGGTACCTCCAGTTGTAGAGCTCAGCGATACTTGGCCTGGCTCTTCCCTGGGCATTAAGCTCAATGTACGGAATACCAAGACGAACAAACCGTGTGAAGAGACTCTGATCCATGTGACTGTACTTCTGGAATGCCATGTTCTTAACAACAGGAGGCAATTGGTGATGATCACCAATCAAAATGCAGCGCTTTAGTCGGGCATAACCATCTTCCTGCCTCTGGAGTAGCATGGGGATGAAAGTCTCAATTTCAAGTATTTGGGCACTTTCTTCCATTAATAAGTTATCATACTTGAAACCTAACTGAAGAAAGTCTTTCCTCTTAAGAGCTGCATGGGTGCAAGTCATTGCAACGATCTTTGCCTGCTTGGTCATGAGGTAATTTGCTCGATCCGCAGTAGACTTCAGCAATTCAAATGCCCTGCACTCCTCAAGTTCCTGGAACATGGTTTTGAGATGGCAAAAGCATCCCCTAGCTGCTCGCATATCCTTCTCAAAAGACTCTCCCTTGAAAACAGGCTGAGGGGTGTTTGAAAAGAATTCTTTAAAAGGGAAACGGTCTAGGACAAATGTAGGCTTGCCTTCATTTTCAGCACAAGCGGCAATAAACTGTTCCCATCGCGAGTATACATGGAGCAACCAAAAGTATCCAGCTGTTTCACAAGTATAACCAACATCTTCTGGAAGGCCTATAGACCTTGCAAGCCTTTCTACTTCCCTTAGCAACTCCAAACGTCTGACAAGCATTGCATTGACACGACCTTGTCGGCTAAAGTCAAGATCAGTTGCAAGCTCCTGTTCACCTTGACCCAGACGAAGAAGGTAGCGAGCAGGCACATCCCTCTATAAAAGAGAAGGAACAGAAAGGTAATCAATTGTCGAAATCAAAGAAACAAACAACTAGTTGTTTTTGATAAACAGATGCACTGGGGAGATATATTTTGTTTTCAGTTCATTCAAACTTACCTCCATTATCTTTTCAAAAAGATCATTCAATGCCTGATTTGAGTGAGTAATTATCAATGTTCTCTGAGAAGGGCAGTTGTGATATAGAACATTTAAGATTTGCACTGCTGTATCAGTTTTTCCTGTACCAGGTGGACCCACAACCATTGTAAGTCCAGGCTGAATTCCAGATATAATCGCTCCAATCTGCAAGAAGTCAAGAATCAGAACTGTACATAATTATCTTTCAAGAAAAGATATTTGATTCCAGAGAACCAGGTAATTCCTGGGGAAAACATATGGTTAATAAACTGTTCTGACAAAAATTACGTCTACATATAAACTGTTCATTAATGAAAAGGCTTGAGTCAGAAAAAAATGGAAATCTCACTAAAAGATGGTTTAAATCCACACACACACCCACACATATGTCTATATATTTGCACACAAAGCAAATGGCTACCTATCTATACCATTGGAAAATTTGGAACATTAGACAGTAAGAGATCAAAAGGATCAAAGAGAAGGATTATTCCAGTGCCCCACATGTACCTGTGTGGGTGTGAACCTAACAGAGTTCTGCTTAGGCTGATCCTGAGGATAGGGACCCGGGTCAGGGGGAACATATGCCTCAACCACAAGTTGCTCCTTGCCAGAAGTATCCACCACTTTGATATCACCAACTGCATCGGTACCAACTTTTTTATTTCCAGGTAAAGCATGGGTGCTGCCTTTGAAGTTTCTAGGGAGCCTAATCCGGAAAGGAGGTGCTGGATGAAAATTTTCTGGCCCCTCAGGATTGACAAAAGAAACCTACAAAAAAACAATATGTGTGTATGACATCATATCTATCAAATATTGGGCATGAATATCCTAGATTGTTGACTAACCTCATACTCGGAGAAACTCTCTCTTAAATGGTCTGCATCAAGAAAAGTATCTTTAAAATCAACTAGTTCCAAAAGATCTGGCATATTGGTCCATTGTGCAGCAGAAGGGTTCCCATATCCCAGAAATATATTATGTAACCAATCTGGAACAATGCAGTACTCATTCATAAGATCCCTTATAGACTCCAGAATTGCCTTGAAATTATTTTCCTTTGGTTTTCTTCTCATCAGCACATTGAATGATCCATATACATCTTCTGCACCTTTCTCTGCAATATCAATGACATCCATATGGTACTGTGCTGTATCCAAAGCAACTGTTACCGTCCTCATTTCACCTTTTGGCGGTTTCCAATCTTCCCGTTTGATCTTTCCAGTAAAATCATTCATAAGAGTTCCTTCTTCATCACGAATTTCAATAATCTCACACCCGCGTACATATTGTAGGCCAAGTCTCTGAGGTACACTCGCTTTTGATGCTTCATCAACACTTAATGGTTCAAAAGAAGGGCGAATTGAAAGCAAAAATAGGACATCATGTTCTTTAAGGGCATTCCACTCTGATCTTATGTGGGCTTTATAACTAGAAATACTGAAAGTCACTTCTGCTGTCACAGCAGCAGGCTTCACTTCCCCAATGTTTGGCTGCTTTACCTCAGTAATCTTAAAATCCTTAATAGGAACACCCATTCTTGACCACCCACGGAATGCAGTATCTCCCTCATTATTGATATACGCAAGGAGATGGGGTACAGCCTCCTGAATATCCTCACGAATCTCATATGTTGATTCTAAGCGGAACAGATTAAAATTACGTAGAAGATAGTCATGAAGAGTCAGAAACTGTAAATTCAGTTTCGGCAAGGCCAGACAGCCTTCCCCAGAGTAATTAATGCTAGGTACCAGGCTCTCATCCCACATAACCTGCTCATTCGGGTATAGCGGAAGAGCATTTATAGCTTCCTTTTGAGATTGTTGCTTCTCAAAAAAAGAGACCATGACCTCTATGAGAAAATCCACCCTTCCAGACCATGGATCTTCCTTAGACACCAGTTTAAGCTGTGTAGGTAGAAAGATTAATTATCAGCTCTTTTCTTTTACATATGATAATCTGGTCCCAGACTTGATCCTAAATAATAATGAATATGAAGTACCTTTCTATGTTGAAGCAAGTAAAACTAGAGAGATAAAAGCATAAAAGGAGGATAAGTAAAGAAGATAAATAGTGAGAATGGTCAAACTATTATCAGGAGAACCGAAGTATGTAAGCCTATAATGAGTTATCCACCAACCTTACTACAGACCAGGTCCCTCAACTCCTCTGGTGTAAGCACTGACAATTTCTTCGATAGATCATTACGCTTATGAACTGCACCGATGTTAGCCAATGCAAGTTCTTGTAGCTATAAAAACAGAACAATAGAAGCAAAAAAAGAATGTATGAAACAATGGGAACAAAGGTTAATATTGCTATCATCATCAGCAAGGAAGAACAGGTACCTTTGGAACCCTCTTAAAAGCAAGCAGTTGGAAAGACTGAAGTCGCTCATAATGGGACTGGAGGACCTCATCATCAGTGAGTTGTGTTCCCACGTGATCGTTGATCTCAAAACCCTCATAAAATTGTAGCAGGTCAACCAGTTGAGCAAAGAGTTTCCCCTTGTCGTGTCTATACAGAATACTCAAATGGCATTTGGCCACAACAGCCACATCAGCTACAAGAGGCTTCAGGTACCTGTAGCAGAAGCCATAATATGATCAGGTCCATTAAGGTGATGAATTCAATGAAAGAAAGAAAAATTGGATAGCTTACCATAGCAATAATAGCTCAAGACATGCTATAATTAAAAGAAATTTTAACATATATGCAGATGTGGATTAGAGAAGATACCTTCTGGTTGGTAGTTGGCTTAACAGATCGATGAGAAATTCAACAAATCTTTCACAGTACAAGATTGATGCATCATCAGCTTCATACAGTCCATCAGATTCCTCGACATTATGTGATCTTGGGAAAACATTGAAATCAAGCACCTGATCCAACATTAAAAAAATTACCCAGATGCAAGAGAGAGAAAAATCATAATAACCAGGTATTAGATCCCATAAACAATTGATTCCAGACATAAGGGAAAAAAGTTTTAAATTAACATTTTCCAAGGAAAAGCTACCTCTAAGAACTCTTCCATTAGATTCCTCAAGAACTTCACTTCCAATTTATTTGAAGGATCAAAAGTTTCTCCTCTTCTGCTGGCCTCCTTCGCCTCTCTCTTTATCACCCTTTTCCACTTTTTGATCAAATCAGGATTAAGACATAGTTCCATCTGGAGGGCAGACAAGACCGCAAGAAAGTTAAATTTCTACATTTCCAGTTTGAATAATCAAGTATATAGTTAGAAACTAAGGCTATAGAACATGATCATACCTGAAAACGACCATATGACAAACTGTGCAAGGACAAAAGACTTGCCAACCTCAGTACAATTTCACTAACGATTTCATCTTCCAAGCTCTGGCACACAAGAAGAATCAGTCAAGTAAAGTAAAACAGATAATGGAGAAATAAATCTATTTTCTCCTGTATTTTATTGACAAGCTGATAAACATAAGTTACATTTGTTATAATGTTAAGAGATCATTCATAGCAAATGGCTTCATTGTTCAACACAATCCAGTTTATAATGCATACCTGGAATGCATTAATCATGAAGACCAAGTAATTTGTCTTCTCAGCAATAGTTAGCTCTCTTCCCTGTAACCATATGTTACAACGTTCAAGGAAGAAACAAATACATATGATACCGTAAATTTTAAGAGTGATGGATGAAAATATTTTACTGCCACACGAGATTTTATTCTTTATCATCTTATAAAGCAATACCTCAATTCTCAGTATCAGTTAAGAAGCGAAATGAAAATGCAAATTTAGGAGTTTTGATAGCTGAGTAGAAGCATAGACTGAAAATGAAAAAATTTAGTCTAATCTACACTTCTTCCAAATGGAAATATAAAACATACCCACCCATAAACCATACGGCCAGAAGGAAAAATCACAGCTCTAACTATGATGGGTGTTCAATGGGTTAAAGCAGGAACCTTAGAAAGATATATAAGAGCACAAACCACACGAGAAGAAGAGGCCAATTAGAATGATGTCACTCTCCATTGTGAAAGGAAAGGAACAAAAGGGTTTTTGAGGGAGTGGAATCACATGAGACCACTTTTGTAGAGAAATGAGAACAAGAAAAATACTTTTGGGCCAATTTGAATGATGTCACTCTCCATTGTGAAAGGAAAGGAACAGAAAGGTTTTTGAGGGAGTAGAATCTTATGAGACCACTTTTGTAGAGAAATGGGAACAAGAAAAATATTTCTGGTATATGCATAAGGATGGTGGTGGGACTCGTGGTTTTGTGGACATCATAAATTTTATATCATGTTTATAAATGTCTCTGCAGGATGAATTTTTGATGTCTTTCTCACCATATTGGTGTTCATTAATGAATTACTTGAGTTGCTACTAAAAATGACAAAAAATAAAATAAAACCAGAAGGATAGAATGAACCTCCTTAAGCCGGAGAATCCTCTCAAGGAATCCCTTAAACACATCCTTCCTGTCATAAAAGCATATCCAAGCTGCAACATTCTCTCTAAACTGCAGTTTTAAAAAATACAGTAGATCAAACTTTAACTAACTGTATGTATATGCACAAACACTAGGTATGCCACTTAAGATATCTGCGCCAAGTAGTATATCTTCCTCTTATTTGTAGTTACTAACCTTGCCAATCACGAACTGCCTATGAGCATATCTAGCAAGTGTTCTTTGGACAGCATCTTAAATTTCAACTACTAAACTGATAAACAAGAAAGAGAGAAGCCTTTTTTATTAGCTCATCTCAGAGACAGTACGAGTAAATTACATCAACCGATTCATAATCTCAATGCCTACAAATTGGAGAAGATCCCATTCGATCAAACTACCTAGCTGGAAGACATGAAAACCTAGAAACAAGCATTTTCACCTCACGAAATTGCATGACTGGAAGCAGAGGGACAAGCGAACCCTAAAACTTAAGCCCTAACTACATTAGCCAGTGAAGAGACACATTACCTTCTCATTAACCATGAGAATCATCGACATGACATGCTCGAATGTCGAAGCCTCGGGATCGAAGTTCGGCCACAGGTAATTTTCCAGATACTGACTGACTTCCAGAATCATCACCCGCTGCAGAGGCACAGGCTTCCTCCCCTTCTTAACCAGCAGCTCAGTCTCGTAAATCTCCCTGACGAGGTCAGGATCGAAAGGCTTCCTCTCTTCCACATTTTCGCCTGACTTGAGCCAATTAGCGTCTGCGATTTTGGTAAGGCGGTCGCGCTGAATCTCCGACAAGGTGATGGAGCTGGGGAGAGTAGATCCAGGCTTGGACTCCACAGGCTTGTCGCCGAGCTGCTGCGGCAAGTCGACGACGGGGTACTCAGCGACTCGGTGACGCTTGAAGTCGTAGGTTCCAGTACCGTAGACCTTCGTCATCTTCGAAGGTGACAGAGCTCCAAGAGAAAACGAGCTTCCCAAGTGAAATGAGTTCAGGGTTTTAGGCCTTCAACCTATTCTCGCAGCGGGAGCCAAGCAGTTCATGACCAGTGAAGGCGGCTAGTCGTTCTTATTACGTCTTTACCCTTGTTTTAGCAGACAAATATCGAGTTTGCCATTTAGTCAGGACCGTAATTTCTGGTGAGACACGTGGCAGGTAGTGATCGAGGCCTTTGCAAGGAAAGCTTGACGCTATTGGGCCCAAACAAGAAAGGCTCTTGGGCCTAAAAAGGTGCGCCCTAATATGGAACGAGCAGAAGAATTCATTATATTAAAAAAATAAAAATAATTTTGTTAGTGAGGATATGCATGAGAAGAGAGAAGGGAAAATTATTAGGGAGATTAGGTTGATGCTGATATTAGAATAACATTAAAGAAAATCAATTTGATTGAAAGGGCCGGCGGGCGGTGGAGTAAGAGAAAAGCATTATCGTCTTCATCTCCAGTATATGCATATAAAAATAGGGAAGTGGGCCCGATTTCTTTTATTTCTCCGAAGAAATTATGCGATTAGCATATATAGCTTTTTCAGAAAAAAATGGGCGTGGAGGCAAAAAGTGGTGGGTAGAGGAGCGCTGTGCAATTTTTGGACGGCGTTTCCGGAGCCCCACTACAGCCGACACGGCCGGCTTTGCCTTTTTTTTCCTGCTTTTATTCTTTCTGCAACTGCTGCCGTGGCGCCGTGTGTTTCCCATTTGTCATTTCTTCCTTTGGAGTTCTAATTTCAAACTCCTTGCCATTTCCCAAGGCAAGGAAAACCAGACACGGAGGAGGAAATTTCTGTAGCAGGGAATGGTGCAGAGACAATCCCAGAGCAAACCTGGAGTAGTATTTGGTCGGGTAATACCTGGCTCGGTATCAGGGAAGAGCAAAACTGCAATCGGATCATGCCCTTCTGGGTGCTCAGATGGAAAGGCCCGCAGAGGACCTGACCTGAAGAAGATGAAGAAGTCGGGATCGATCAAGCGGTCCAACGGGAACTCCCTGAGACCATTCCCCTTCAGCGTGGACGTTTCACAACCGGGAAAGCCGCCACCTCTCAGAGCCATGGTGACAAACTCTGCTGCAGAAACTCCACAGAAGCAGCCCCGAGTTAGGCAGGGCGAGAGTCTTCCGAACTACATGAAGCCCACGAGCAGCTCTGATGCTCGGAAGGGATCATCAGTAAGTACTCCGAGTATCCAAATCAATTCTGCTCCTGAGAGTAAAACACCTCTTAAGAATCCTGTAAGGTCTTCAAGTTTGAGGCTCGTGAGGACTTTAACGAAGGCACCAAGCTTCAAGCCAGCAATATCATCACAGGCCAAAAGATGCTCACAGGCTGCTCTCTGCACGAACATGAAGGTCCAGAGAGCTACCTGCTCTTCAACCTTGAAGGACTCTAAGTTCCCCGAGTACCTTACTCTGAGTCATGGTGCCACCGAGGCTGAGGGAACTTCGGCAATGAAAGTTTGTCCGTACACCTATTGTTCTCTGAATGGTCATTGCCACGCTCCTCTGCTTCCCCTTAAGTGCTTTATCTCTTCGAGGAGGAGGGCGATGAAGGCCACAAAGAACCTCGGGCTGGAGGCTCTGAAGACTGACACCAAGGAGCCAATCCCCATGGTTACGCTCACAAGCATGAAAGCAGAAGACTCCATGGACTACATCAAAATTTATGCTGAAACTGAAGCCATAGATATATGCAATCGTGATAGCTATCCTGAAGAAGGGGAGTCAGAAAACCACGAGGAAATCAATTATCAGGGAGCCGATGATTCTGAAGTTTCCAAAGGAACAGTACCTGTAGAATATTTTCAGGGAGACGACGATTCTGAAGTTGAAGGCCAAAAATCGATACCACAATCTTTGGATATGGAGTGGGGCGGTCATCATTATTCTATTTTTGAGATCAATCAAGTAGTTGAGCAACCCGCAGAAGTACAGCAAGAGGAATATCAAGCATGCAATGGCCTGCTCCCTGAGGAAAGAATCTTGGAGATTTCAGAACTGAGCCAACTCTCACATTGCTTCAGTTATGACCAGTATTCTTCCTTGGAGGAAGATGAGATGAAGGAAGTTTCTACAGATGCAGAAGAAGTTTCTGGATCCTTGACGGTAGGGTTGAGTTCAGAGTCAGCAGAAAAAATAAAAACAGATCCCATTATTCACCAACAGAGCCATGATGAAGGTTCTGCTATCACTGACTTCAGCTGCAACCAGGAACTTGAATCCAGTTCTGGTTCTCAGCATCCTCCCGGAGAGAAAGAGAAGGTTGTGGTTGATGAGTTTAATGGGAGCGATGATATAGACAACCATATATCCCAAACAGAAACTCAAGATCTTCTTTCGGCGGAGGAGCTGCTCCGCATTAGTGATGTCGGCAGGGGCCAAACCTTGGAGATATCAGATGGAGTGGATGAAGATAAGATACTAGTGGCTTTCAGAGACTGTTCTGTTGAATTAGAACGAAGGAAGCTGGTACCCTGCACTGAGTCAAGCATAGCTGAAGAAGCAAATGTAGAAACAAGCGATTCAACTCGTGAGAAGCTGAAGAGCAAATATACTCGTGCAGAAATAAATTCTAAGCAGTGTCCTGACAAGCACGAGAATCGGATAGGGAAGAACAGATGCAAGGAGCTAAACAAGGAGGAAGACATTCCGAGAAGCTTCAACCCTCGAGACCCCAACTTTTTGCCTATTGTGCCTGATGAGGAAGCTGAGAAGGTTGACCTGAGGCACCAAACGATGGACGAGAGGAGGAACTCGGAGGAGTGGATGATTGACTATGCACTGAGGAAGGCAGTCACAAGGCTTGAACCTGCTAGAAAGAGAAAGGTGGCGCTGCTTGTGGAAGCTTTCGAGAAAGTTATGCCGATTCCCAAGGTGATGCAGATGTCAAAGTGGGACACTCATCTTACAAGCCCAAGATCCGTCCAAGCATGCAGCTGAATAGTCAATCGATGATAAGTTCAAATTCTATGAACTTTTTTTGTTGAATACCTGTCCATGTGTTGCTGCCTCGTAACTGTGATGGGCAGATGAGAACTGTGATGCAGGGGTTGTCTATTCCTCAATGGAGGAGGAACAACCACTTCAGCTCTTAATGTAGTGGTGTCTCCAGCTTCATAGGAACTACTACAGGGTGCGTGATATGGAAATACAGGTTGACTTGATATGGAAATACAGTCATAATTCGTTAATGGCGGAGAGATAGAGGAGAGAATAAGTTGCTATGCTTAAGCGCATTGCAGCAAATCTCTGGCAGTGCTGTTGTGAGCTGCTGGATCCTTGTTTTACTCTGAGGAATCAAATGGCCACATCTTTCACTTTTAGAATTTAGGTCACGGAGAAGGGAGGCTCAAACCATCTGTTCTTTAATGAACTATGATACAACAATCATATTAGTACTGAAAAAACAGAGCACTGGAGTATCAATGTGGAAAAGTTATATATGATTTGTACAGGAGATCTCAGGCAATGAATGGGGGAAGAATCAGAGGGCGGAAGAACATAGATAAGCCAACCCCAGTATGATCACCTTGCCTGCACATGTAAGATGTGATCATCCACCCCTGGGGGTGATAATGGAGGAACAGCAACAGCATTTGAGGCACCAGCTTTAATCTGCAAGGTCCTCCGGGCAGTCGCCTGATGCCCTTTTCTTCTGCCAGTTTTCCGAGAAGGGAGAGATTCAGAGGCTACAGCTCTTGATGAAGTGCCATTGGAGATGGATGTCAGGAACTTATCCTTTGATAAAGTTAACGGGGCAGATGTTATAATGGAGCTGAAGACTCCAGACTCCCTCAGACCTTGAATTATGGCCTGAAAGATGCAAGAGAGATTATAAAATAGAACGACCTTATCCCCATTCAAATTTTATCAACCATGTAAGCTAATGGGATGTATAGTTTACCATGGGTGCATATATGCGGGTTAGAATGCCCTTCCTCAGCAGCTTGAGTTTTACATCTTTGTCGCCCCATACAACATGATCCCGATACCTGACCCAGCATCAATCAAAGGGCACGTTGGTAGACGGATAAAAAGATGGTGCACCAGAAACAATTATTTTCCCAGAGACTTCATTCACATACATTCTAGAAACATGTAATTAGCAATTATTATGAAAACTGAACTTTGTATTGTGGGAAAGACAAGCGCAGAATGTGCATATCAGTGCACGGAAAACGATTATTTTCCCAGAGATTTCATTCGCGTATATCCTAGAAATATGTATTTATGCAATTTTTATGAAAACTGAGATTCGAAGGAAAGGCAAGCGGAGAACATGCATATCAGGTACAATTTTCATAGAGGGGGTGACAAGTTGTCACTGACCATGAGCTTGAATAGAAAGAACAGAATCAAAGAGCAACAACTAACCAGTTCATCATTTCATCCTGTGTTGCTGTAGAAGCAATGATGAATGCCTGCATTAACAAAAGACTTCCATATCAAGTTGAGAACCTTAGAGAATAACAAAAGTTATGTCGAATTATGCAGGAGCCATCTAATATATGTTCATGCTGATATGGCAGATAACATGCGCACAGGAGGAATACAAGATGTGAAGAAGACCAGCTCACCGATCTATCAAATTCCAGCATAAAACATCTTTTAACATCTTCCTTTGTGGGTTTGCAGCCACATCGGTCGCGTCTCGAGGTCAAGTCAGAGAACTTGGCATATGTATAGTGTAGAATAGCAGCTTCTTCCAATTTGATCTCACTGAGGTCAACATAGAATGATGAGTAGGAGATGGAAGAGTGGACATTCTTAGAAGGTAGATAGGTTGTAGCAGTGTCCATATTATATCCAAATCTTACTATATAACAATATAAACTTCCCTGAAAACTGAAACAAGCTTTTACCAGGTATAATGAAAGGGACCTCCTTGTTTCTTTGGCAAGTCACAGGGAGAAAAATATTAAAGTGGAGTTTGTATCCGAAAGTGAAAATCTTACTTTGGTGTTTTCATATAATTGTGCCATCTGTGAGCTCCATTCGGGCGAAGATGATCTTGTACTCGAGCAGCTGCCTTACCATTTCCATAAGTCAGAAAGTAGTTTGGATTACCACGGGTTGATTCCTTATACATACCAAAGTAGGTATCCTTAGGAAGATGGTCATAATTCTTCTTGAACATGGACACCTGTATAAAGATAATGAGGAGAATAATTCAAAAATAAAAGATATTGAGGAGAAACACTAGATTAAATTCATGCCCAATGGTCGAGTACGTATTGGCACCAAATTATGAGCATCATAGCCATGATTTTCCATAATAATAAAAAGAATGATCTGGATTGCTGGGTCTTTTATAAGTATTAGCCAATGCACCAGAGACCAACATCTGAATAAGAAAATTAATTTCAGACGTGTTGAAATTATCCACTACAATTTTCCATGGAGTAAAATAATAAATTACATATAAACTATTTTCCTCTAAACTTTAGCAAGAGAGAAAATTGTATACTAACCTCACCAAAAGGGTCCTTGATGTCATCTCGCTCAACACTGCTTTCCTACAAGAACAAAATCTAGCTGTTACTACTGAATGTCACGTTGGTTATGCAAGAGAGATTAGGAAATGAAACAGATATATTTATATCAGCTTCTTAATCATAATCCCACCATACAAAACAGGGCAACACCGAGCAGAATGCAAACATAAGTAGCTTCGAGAAAAAAACTGGATGGGTCAACTTACATAGTTAGGAAACACAACCATGTCCACTTTCTCAGGAACATCAAGCAGCAGTTGCCTTAATGAATATTCCCGTGCACCAGCTGGATGCATTAATTCATCGGTATCAAGATGTATTATCCAGTCAACGCTAGCCTCCTAGTGTTCCGACATATAACATCATAAGATTCCCATGCACAGGGTCAACTAATATTAGAAAAACCATCAATCACACCATACCCTAGCCATGACGATTGCCATCTCCATATTCAGAGATTGCTTTACAAATAGCTCATAGTTGCATGGCTTATAGAAGAAACTTGATAACCACGTTTCATTCCAGATGCGACTAACAACCAGATAGGAAAAGAGAGTTAGCTCTGAGAAAACAATAACAAATAGACATTTGAGACAAGAACAATATTATTCTAAGCTATCTAAAAACCAGGAATCTTTAGTACACAGATATAAAGGGATAATATTGGTAATGATTAGCCAGCATCCTGTCAAGGCAATGTGTCCAATATGGGAGCATATAAAAGTATGGTAACAAATGAACTACAAAATCATCTTATAGAGCTAACCTTCTAGCTTGTTGCTCCTCCAGTTCTTTAGTTCTGTATATCACCTTCACTCCCTGTACAAGCAAGGGCATATGACACACTCAATAAGATTTGGCAAGTGAAAGCAAATATAAGTCAAGTTAGGCGAACCCCCATGGCCAAATAATGGAACCAAAACAAAATAAAATAATCAAAATTGAACCACAACAACCAACTTACAGGGATGGATTCAAGAACTCTGGACACATCAGGAGTTGCTGCCTTTCCTTCAACAAAGAGGAAAAATGTAGTGACTCCAATAACTTTATGATAGAACATCCACGGTAAAATCTGATCCAATCCAGCTGAGGTACTCGTTGTTATGCATATCTACAAAAGGTGGAGATCAAAATTTTGATTAGACATATCAAGTCCAATGAAGAAGCCAGCCATACCAACAAATCTATAAAGTTATCTTCAAGAATGATACCCAAATAAAAAGCAATCAAATATATTAATCGGTTCCTTTGAATGTGTTCAGTAGTATGACATCCCCCCAGTTATATTCACATTAAAAATTTCATACGCATAAAGAGGAAGAAAATTGCTAAAAATTAGACTATCAGGCATAAATTGTCGAGATCAATGAATGGTTTAGCACCGAAACTGACCTTCGGCTTCATGTTCGATTGATAATCGAACTTCCAGTCGCGGAAGTAGGGGAAAGAAGGGGATGCGCTGCGGCCAAGACTAAGGCAATCGGAAGACGCACGATGCGATTCGGGGGAGATAGAGGAGGTGCTCTCCATTCCGGGGAAGACGCGGTCAGATCCGGGCGGAGACCAGCGGTTGGAGGGATCCTCGAGACCGCCGCGCCACTGGAGGACAAAGGCGAAGGCGGCGAGGGTGAGCGGAAGGAGGGTGAGGAGGAGGAGGAGCTTGGATGTGAAGGACTGAGCCGATGTCGAGGAGTGGGAGGGAGGATTCCCCCTGAGAGAGGCGTGGAGGTGGTGGTGGCTCGGCATGGCAGATCCGCTGTGACCAACCGGGAGACTACGGCGGAGCTCACTTCCTTCGAGTCAGTGATCTCAGACACGGCAGCGGTTTACTTTTCAATCCGGGGGTCTCTCCCTCCCTGCAGACTCCAGTGCTATTGGCGCATTTAAAAATTTTGCAAGAAATTATATAAATAAAAAATAATTAATATTATCCGTTAAATTAATATATATTATTATCGAATAAAAACAAAATAATTCAGATTACAAATTCCGAAACGACGACGTTATGAAGAGTTTATATGGGAAAGAGATAAAGCAGTACAGCCAGCGGGAAGTAATTCCGGCACTCGGGGCATCATGGCGAGTCTGTTCTTCAACTCCAACTGTCACCCGCTATCCCTTCCTCTGCCGGCGCGGGCTTCGTTCACGCCACCGCACATGCGCATTCCTCCCGCGGTTTTCTTCTCCAGAGACCAATTCATCAGGAGGAAGAGGGGCCTCGAGGTGGTTGCGGGAGCTGGGCCCAGCAGCAGCGGCTACTTGTTCGCTTTCGTCTTCCCTCTATCCCTCCTAGCCGTCACCGTCTTCGCTTCCATCAGGATCGCGGATAAGCTCGACCAGGATTTCCTCGAGGAGGTAATTTGAAAGTCCACTTTCTTCTCATCGTGGATACTGATTGTTGGTTCTCCTTATCAATAGTATGCTGTATTTCGTATCAATTGAAGGACTTGCAGTTAGAATGACTCAAAAAGGGAAGTCGCCGTTTCAAGGGCAGGGAAATATGTAGAAATAATAGAGAGAGGATTGAATTGTTCCCATTTAGTGCTTCATAAGTAAAGTTTTTGTTGGTACAGTGAGATTGCAAATGTTGAAGATGAAATGATGGCGTTGCCTTGTCAAAGACACAGAAATTTGAAGTTTTGATAACATTCTGAAGATATTCAGTTAGTTATACTCTGAAAGTAGGAATTTTACATCAAATCTGATGAAATCCAGATGTGAATTTCACGTTTGCTTTGAACCAGTGGTGTGGTTGTATGGATAGCAAGCCATGTAGATCATACATTCTAAAGCTACTGGCCAAGTATTCCAGGATGTTAGGTGGAATTATTGCTGTCTGCATTGTGTCTCATCTAATTTTTCCAATGGGAGAAAGAAATGTGCCAAGACAGAAAAGCTCCTGCATCATCTGAATCTGAAGATGCTTGCTCCATTTCCACATCACATGCATTAGCTTTTGGTAGCCCTTATGATTATTAATGAACATTCAATGATCTGGGAAGAAATTTAAGATGTAAACTGAGATGTTGCAAGTAATGTTTCTTCCAAGAGTCATTGATTTATAACTAATGTTAACTTTGTTCCATGGACCAGCTCACGATTAATCAAGCAGCCAGGAAAGGAGACGAAGGGGAAGATCCTGATATTCCTCTAGAGGAGGAACGTGTAACAGCTCGCACCCGAAACCGACCTAAACGAGAGGTCTAGCCTTTCTCTCTCCTGGAAATAGAAACAAATGATAGATATGATTTTTTAGGTGATGATTTGAGCTGTAACTGAGATGAAACATATGCTGGTTATATCAAGCAGATTTACATTATGTCTATGCCCTCTGCTACATACTATCAATATCTCTTGAGAATAGAAAAGCATCAAAAAGTAAGCCAGAAGAATTTCACTACCTTCAGTTCTTTGGTCAGCAGAAATTCACTACTTTCATGATAGTTGTGCTCTGAACAATAGGCACATACTGCAGAAAAAAGGAATGAAAAATGGATGTGCTACCAGTAGGGTTCAAATGACATTGCAGCTAATCCAGCAGAAAACCTCTGAATGGATAAATGGATTACAAGCTCCAGAAAAAGGTTCTCTCCGCAGCTTTAAGCTGAAGACTACCATCTCCAATTTTTCTCTGGCCCGAAGAATCTAATTTGAGATACCACAAGGTTGACCATCTTCCTCGTCACTTGTTCTACTAGCATGTCATTCTGCACAATGACATGATGCAAACTTCAGAGAGGTAGTGTGCAAAATCCTTTCTTTTGATGCCAAAACCTTGTGCAGCAAAGCGAACTCCTTTACGGGCTTTCTGAACAGGCTCTATGGGCCTTGATTTTCAGTGGACTTTTTTTATACGAGCATCGAGCAATGGTTTCCCGTGCGAGTTAATTCCTCGAGAACAAATTCTCGCAGGCTGAGAGAGACAGACAGAGCGGTTGGTTCGATCAGAGAGATGTCTCTCGTGGACTACGCTTCTTCTTCCGACGAGGAAAAAGAAGAAGAGAAAGAGGAGAAGACGGAAATAGCTGAAGTCCCAAAACAAGAACCTGCACCCGCGCCTTCAGCCACTGTTATTCAACAGACCGGGTAATCTTCCGAGCTCTTGCACACTTTGAACTAGGCCGTCTAATTAACCGTTCTTTATGCAATCTCAGCTGCTGATTAGCGCTTAATATATATGTGATGCTCCATTGTTATGATTCCATGGAGTGTGACCTTGCTTTTGAGAGCTGCAAACGAGCTATAAATTGTTTAGTGGGCTGGACTAAGAACTGAAAGTGAAGGCGCATTTTTTTGTTCATAATCTGGGATCGAACAAAATTGCTTATTTTTATTCCTTTTGTATTGCTAAGATATCTTGAGACATGTCTTCTCCTTTGCAAGCTTGCATATGTGTTATTGCCTTATTACATCTTACCTACAAAGTGCTTTTCTTTGATAAGTTGTACTGATAGGCTCATATTCTTTAATCATCAATATGCAAAAATTTGATACCACATTGAAGATATCATTCCCTAGGCAATCAATTAAAATGCCAAATGCATTTGATCTCTGAGGCCACTGTGCAGTTTCTTGAGTTATTTATACTTTTGATGTGAATCCTGCTCCCAGTTGCAGCTTTATGGCTTGACTTGATGGAGGATCTGGAAAGGAAGAATTTTAAGTAGGGAGTTGCTCCTCTGTATCCTCTTGTTCAGATGTTCTTTTTTAAAAATCCTTGTAAAGATTATGGAGAGAAGTTTATATTTTTAGGTCAAATGAGTTTCTGATTTGAAAGGAGGGATAAGGAGGATTAACACTTCCCATCAAAATCTACCTTTCAAATTCTCCATCCATAGTTTCCATCATCAGGGAAAATTGCTGCAATCAGGAGAGCCATGGAACATGTTGATGACCACTTGATGTATAACAATCAAGATATAACTCCTGCTATTAACTTGAGTTGAAAAGGAGCACAAGAAAGTCAGAAAAAGTGTGTCATAGCCTGGCGGAATATTTAAATGTTCTCTACCCATTTGTGGGCATCAGCAGAAGTACATTTCCTTTTGTGATTGATGCCCGATTTGTTCCATCAAATAATGAACATGGTTCATTAACAGGCTAGTGAATTGTATGATTGGAGGCTGACAATTGTTTTACTTCATATCAACTTTCAGGTCTTCAGTGCCCATTTTGTTATTATTTCTTCTATCTTCTTAAGCATGGAGTATATGCAGTCAACAATACATCTACTTAAGCTTTTTATATGTTTTCTTGTTTATATATACCTCTGGAGGTTTTGATGTTAACATTCCAGTTGTTTGCAACTCTGCACATGTAGGCCAGCGGCAACTTCATCAGATAAGCAGCAAGACAATGCAGCTTACAACAAAACTATTGAAAAACTTCCCGATGTTTCTCTTCTGCTGAACACTCCTCTCACATCAACAATATTGAGTAGTGGGGATCATGCTTCTCGAGTTGCAGCGGCTATTGCTGAAAGTTCTTCACGAAAAAGAAATTCTAATGTGCTGTCTTCTTCTGCTCCTGCTGAAAAGTTGCACAGAGGAACATTGGCCCGTGTAAAGAATGTCCCTGAAACTGGGGGTGGACTGTTAGTTCCACCCCAGCTTAGTGGAAGGTCAGTAATGGAATTTTGTGATTTCCGGTACATTGATTGACTTCTGGAGGATACTCTCCAATGTTGTCTTTATTTTTTCACTGGTCTTTATGGGCTCAAAACTCAAGTTATATAGGAAGAATCTGTTTCTTCTGACAGCTGCTGCACATGAACATTACACAATGAGTTGAAACACCGTTCCAATTTAAACTTCTTTTAGCTTCTAAATGGAGTCAGCTCACTCATTTCAAAACAAGCATTGAACTATCTTTCTGTTACATTATGCCCTATAGCATGTCAAATGTCACTTTGGAGTTCCTTATATTGCTTTATTTTTGGTTCAATCTTGAATCTTATTTCCCCCTTCCACTTCAGCACAATTATGTAGAATATGTCCAGTTTTCCTAACAAACCGCATTTAAATTGGTTTTAACTTTTTCTTTGGCAGGAGTAATGTGGCTACAGAAGATCTAAGCAAATTATTTGTTAGAAGACATAGAGATGCTTCTTCGCAATAGGACCTTTCACAGATGGCTCGTGAGTTAAGTTCATTGTACTAGTTGAAGGCTAATACCAGACGCACACTAGATCTTGTATACAAATCCAAGGAATGCTTGACAATTATTTTTTCATCTCGTGTCTGTTGTTTGTAGTGAAACTGGCAGTATAACGGTCTAAAAGCACCATGATCAAGGCAAACTTTAATTCTCTGGCTTGTCACAGGAGCTTTTTATTAATGGTTTGTTTGCAGGGCTGGATAGTTTGTGCAATGCAATTGTGGGCATAATCTTCTTAAAAAAGACTTGGTATGTTATTCGACCCCTTACTAACTGAGCTTCATCAGGTATCCCATTTCTTGGATGCCTTATTTTCCAAGAATAATCAAGTTTTAGATGATGTATGAAGACAAAAATTTCTCTGCCTGTAGCCCCATAATCCTTAGGACCTCTAGACAGGCAAGTAACCGCCAAGCAAAGGTGCTTTCTTAGATCTTTTTACAGAAGGATGAAAAGTAAGAAATGCTGTCAAAATCTAATTGTCTTTTATTCTACTGGGAATACTGCTGCAGAGGCATGGAGAGTAAAATAAACAGAGGAAAGGATAACAGACTTGAGAAAATTACTACCACTAATCATCCTTGAGGCCTTAGATTTCACTACATAAAGGAAGAAATCCGTGTAATCCCAGCATCTGCCTTGTGATCACAGTTAAATTATGGACTTGCATCAAGAGTTGAAAATCACCTGGAAATCAAATCCTTTGTTTATATGCTTAGAGACAAAAATGTCTATATTAGGCCAAGGCCAGACCATGATGATTATCCATAACTTGTTCACCTATTTAGAAAAAAAGCATCAGTGCTTTTCCCTTTTCCCTCCCTGGGAATAACAAGAAGAACAACAGTTACATAACATCTTTTACTTTCCTTTGATTACTCCTCTACTGGTCAAGAACCCCTTTTAACCTCCAAAAAGCACTGATGTATGTATTGGCACTCTTGTCTACTCTCCTGCCTTATCCGAACTTGTTCAGGGCCATAACTTTTCCCTCTTATGCAAGACCTACTAGTAAGTGTTGAGTTGGGTGCCCATGTGGGGTGAACCAACTTTCTGAGAAGCCTGTCTGCCCCATTTGGAGGGCAAAAGAGCTCATTGTCCTCTATCTTTCATATTTGAAAACTGAATCCCAAGCCACCTTGTTACCCAGACACTGAGCTTTCCATGCATGTTAGTTTTTTATTTGTTTTCTGCTCAGCTTTTGTGCTCTGATCCTCATGTCCCAATAGTTATAGAAAGAAGCATAAAGACCAAAGAAAAATGGACAAACATGGGGGGTGAATGTCCAATGTTACCACATAAATCATAAAATCCACACCCCCCCTAAAGATTCCTCCCTCGTGCTCTTTTGTCATACGTGTGGCATCACATCTACCTTTGGATCCCTAAGAGCCCTAAGATGAAGAGAGAGAGAGAGAGGGAGGGAGGAATTTTTTGTGTGAGAGAGAATTTGCAGCTTCCCTCACATGGGTGTTGGTGGAGAGTGAGACCCATCCAACCTGGCAATACAGATAAGTACAAGAAGGCTTCCGCTCACCACCAATCAAGAGTGTCAGCTGCCCATGTGAAATCACTGTACTGTGGACCCTCCTTCAAAAGCTCCCTCACCACTCACATTTCAATCCATTCCATTTCATAGAATAGCATCGGTGCATGATCTGATCAACAGATATTATAATAGTAGGCTCTTACATAGCAAGCAACATTTTTTTTTCTAAATTTGAAGGGCAATAGCAACCTCAAGAGAGAGGTAAGGAATCACCCCCACTTATAGTTTAGGCTGTTTAGGTTTCAGTCTCTGATGACATGGAAGCACTAGTTGACATAGTACATCTGCATACATTAGTAAATCATCTGAAATAGGAAATACATAAGAAGCTGTGTCCCTTTGATTCAACTATCTGACTGACTGCTCTTTCCTCCATCAAACTCTCCTTCCAGCTCCCCTCTTACAGCTTATGGGAAGCAAAATCAGCCACTGCAGCAATAAGTTTCTGCGGCCTACTAGTTTCCTGTTCATCTGCTCTTCTGTACAGGAATCGGTTCTGTACCCTAACAACACAAACTTAAAGACTATGCTCTCTAATTGGGACTCTATGCTCCCAGCCAAGAAGCCTGACAAGCTCTATATGGGTAATGAGAAAGATTTGCAGGTTACATGAGTAAATGCCAACTGCTACTGCAGCTGCTGCTTCACATCACATTGACTGAATATTGATTCTCCTGTGGATCTTCAATAGTTTCCTTCTTTTTTACCTGTGGTCCAGTCCAGACTCCCTACTGCTAGCTACTACAGAAAATAAGTGATGGAAAATAATACTTCTGAAGAAAAAGAAATGGTAGGCCCACTTCCTTTTTTTTATGTATTCATTTTTTTTAATAGTAGTAAGTAGTTGTATAGTATGACACTCTTGTTGTGGTGAGATTCTCCATAGAAGATCCCATCCGAGGCAATGAAGTTGCTTTGGCTGTTATTCTTGCCCACCTCTCCCTGCAGACAATAGAAGTAAGTAAACAGTCCAAAAATCCAACTTGATTTCATTTACAGCTTCATTGTATTTAGGCAAGAAAATTGAGACAAAAAAGACAGCTTCATTTACACAAATCATCTGGTACCTGAGCTAAGCTCTACACACCAACTGGGTAGGTTGGGCCACTCGCCCCAGCATACATGCCCATGGCTCCAAGGCCGGAGAAAAATCTGAATTCAAAGTGGGCAGCTAGATTAGTTAACCATATATTGCTATAGCCATTTCAGGTGATTAAAAAGGGATATATAAAGGACTAAATGTTGTTGTTGAAGAAGGAAGAGCTACCCAGGCATCTGACAATTAAAAGATTTGAAGGATGCCATGTCCACATCCGAGGTAGCTGGAATTAGAGATGGAGAGACTAAATTGTTGCTGTTGGAAGTTGGAGGTGATGCTGATATAGTCTCTTCCTGCTTATTATTCTCACCAACCATGACTGTTATAGCAGCAGAGGTGTACCCTGAGAAGGATTTAGTCGAAGAGGCAAATGGGCTATCTGGTAGATTATGCTCCAAACTGCAAATTTTAGTAAGAGACATTACTAGTCAAGTAGTGGAAAACACATGAAAGACAGTATGATGAGAAAAAAATTGGCATCCCAATTACAACTTTGCGCACCTTTCATTTATGTCACCATCTTCAGTATGGGAGCTTTTCTCTCCATTGGCATTCTTATTGTTGTTGATCGTTTCATCACTGATGCTGGGAGTAGCAATAGGGCGGATTGGCCGGTTGTTGCCGATCACCGGACTTGCAAAGGTAGGCATAGTGCCATCATCTGCAAAGGACATCGTCATGTTATTCCATGAACTTAATCACAGAGAAGGGAGGAAGAGCAATGGTTACCTTCTTGTACACTGCGGCTGCTGCCTATTGGAGGAAGAATAAATGTCTGGTTGAACAGATTGGATGGCTGAGTTGGAGAGGGAATGGATGACCCTGTAGAAAGGGCTCTGTGATGGTGATGCTTCTTCATATCTAGATGCAAACTTAACAACCTTTGACTCTGAAGTTCAATTGCTTGCTGCAATTCTGCTTGCTCCTCCAGCTTCCTCCTCCACAGTGCCTCCTGAGAACTGTAAAAGCTTCTACTCCCTGCCTTCCACATCCAATATGAATGTCACACAACTCATCATATTCCTTAAAACTTATCATATAGATGGAATTGTGGTTAATCCATGAGTTGAATTCGATGCTTGCCTAGATGGAGATCCAAAGGTCCACCTCTTGAATCAAGCCCAATGGGAGTACCACATGGGGAGAAATCTCCTCTTTCCATTCCTTGCTGCTGCTGCTTCCTACAAGAAAGTTCAACAAAGAGCAGCACAGATTATTGGTCAAAAACCAACTACCACTAAGGGAATGGAACTACAGTGTCCCAAAGAGATGAAGGAAAGTGCCTGCACTTGTCTTGGGCTTTTCCTTTCTCCTTATAAGGCTTGACAAGAACTCGGGCATCACAGACGAAATGAGGGTTTCCTTTGGCAAGGATCAACTTCACTGTCTCAGGGTAAACAAAAGTCACAAAGCCAAACATTCTTTTCTGCTGGTATGGGATCCTAACATCCTGCACAGGTCCATAGTTGCTGCAGAAGAGTGGAATAGGACCCAGAGAGAAACCAGAATCAAGGACTAGGGAACTATTAAATCTCTGCTGAACAGATCTCAGATAGACTACTTACCTGAAATAATTGGAAACATCTTCTTCCTTGAAAGTGCTATCAGCTGGGAAAGTCAAGTAGATCTGTCTCGAAGCAGGGCTTGCCATCCCACTAACAGAGAAATCGTTTCTCTCCAGTCTCGATCTCCCATACTTGTAAATATCCTCTCCCATCATCAGAGCAGCAGCCGTCCTGGACGAAAAACTCGACTAAGTTCAATATCAATTTCTGATGGAAAAATAAAAAGTTTTTAACTTCTCGTCTAACCTCTGAGCGTCACTTTGCTGTTGCTGCAGGAGGACGTTCAGGGACTTGGGAGAGAAAGGGAAGGCAGCGGTTGAACCCCCCATGAGCTGAGAAGCAGCAGCAACCCTCTGCTGAAGAGCTGACTTGGATCTGAGCAGCTCATGATACTGACCCATCATTTCCACCTTGCTTGGAGAGCCAACAACCGGAGAAGTACAGTCTGAAACGCCGCCCATAAGGGCAGCAACTGTCACGGAGTCTCCTAGGCTGCTGTCATGCAAGAATCTGCAACTGCTCCCGTTCTTGCAGAACCCTCTAGCATAGTAGAGACATGGCTTCCACCCAATCCCTAAACAAGGGTCCTCGGAGCCCGGGGACATGTCGTTCATGGAGCAGCTCCGGCGGTGTACAGAGGACATCATGTCCGACTGCTGACAGAGGAGCTCCGTACTATTAGGGTCAAGCGGGTGGTGGGAGCCGTCTTTGAGAAAAGAGAGGTGGTTTGGCAACTGAAAGTCGTCAATCATGGAATCACCGCTGCTGTTTCCATAGATGGAAGCAGGGTAACAACCTTGCAAGCCCCCGAACCCACTAGAAGCATCAACAAGCTGCCCCTCGTTGTTGCTCTGAAGGCTATCAGAGAGGGTGGTGGCCCAGGAGGGGCCGCCTCCGGCGTTGGGGGTGGAGATAAGCCTTGAGCTCTGTCGGGAGAGGGCGGTGGGATTGGTAGAAAGGAAAGGGGAAGGCGATGAAGGGGTCAAGGGAGTTGAGGGTGAGTTCGAAGGGAGGCCGAGCTCTTTCCTTGCCTTGAGGACCACAGAGTGGAGCAGAGTCTCAGGCCCGAAGGCCAGCCTGATCATCTCCTTTTCTCCATGGTCTTGGATGAAAAGGAGACCCATGATCTTCGAGGCGTTATCAGGATCTATGCTTTGAATCCTCGAGAAGACCATCCTCGTTGCCTCATAACCATCCATGGGAGACTTGAGTTGATACTCTTAGTAAATTCGCCTCTCCGCCACAAGCCCTACTTCCAACCTCTGACAGTGGGTGATCACCTCAAGTTTCCATCTTTCTCAGCGACCTGCAAGAACCCACGAAAGCACGTAAAGAGGAAGACCATTACAAGAAGGGGAAATGGTTGGGAAGTTCACAGTTCACTCTCGTGTGGTGGTTGATTTATGAAGAAGAGCACATCAAGAAAGAGAAAGAAAAAAGGCAGGGAGGGCATGGAGGCAGAGAGCCAGTGAGTGCTCAAAAGCATCAAAAAGAAAATGGAAAAAATCAGGGTTTTATTGAATTCCTCCACAAATAAAAAGGAAGACGCAGCAGTAACCAAAAGGAGAAACACCAAGCCAGCAAATGGCTACTTTCCCAGTCACAGTCTCATTTTCAACCTTCATCGAGATCTAAAGTTGAGAAAGGAGGGAAAAAAAAAAGAAGATATCTCTTTCTCTGAGCCTAAGAAGATTACTTTCTTAGTACTTTACCCATAAAAATACAGCCTTTGCCTTCTTGCGCGGAGAGATATCAAGAGTGGGGCTTTCTGATGCTTGAGGAACTCAATTTACTCCTGTGGTTAGGCAAGAAGAAGCCTGCAGAAAATCCGCCATTTTCTCTAGCCCAGGTACGAGGAGAAGCCAGCCGCTGCAGAAGCCAAGCAGATCCTCCGACAACCACCCCCTCCAGCTCTCTCTCTCTCTCCGGGGAACTGCATTAACCTTGAAAACTCGATACAGAAACTTCCCTTTCCTTTTTCTTTCCAGAGAGATGATAGCGAGAAGCTTCTCTAAGCTCGAGAGAGAGAGAGAGAGAGAGAGTGAGTGAGAGGGATAGATTGTTTCGCTGATCTGTTGTATTATATGTAGGCAAGTGGTGCTGAGATCTGTTTGCTCTAATGGCGCACGTTCAATCGTGCCCCATAGTCCCCTACTAGGCTACCATCTTCAACCCCATGAATCTCTCTCGTTGAATCTTGTCGATCTCTGTCTGTCTGAAGACAGTAATGATAATACACTATAATAACATGATCATGTACCGGCTTGATCGAGTCAATGGGGGTTGACCACCACGCCCTCATCTTACTCTATAGAGCACTTACTACTTCAAGAGAGACCTGTTGTTGATGAAATCTATGTGGTATTCTTAATATCAATTTGAGAAAAAAAAAAAAAAAGGCAGCCTACTTGTAGCAAGCTCACGAGGCAATGAAGCAATTAGCCATCATAAATTTTACTGGTAGCTGTGGTGGGATATCATTTGATTTAGGCAAGGGGGAGAGGAGGAAGGTGGGAGAGCTTTAGGAGGCGGCGTCCCCACCAAGCGCAGGCACATGATCACCCACAAACTCCATATTTTATGACCCCACTGGGCTCATCTTTGTCTGTTCTTTCCCATAAATAATTGACACGAAGTGTGATGACCTCTATGGTTATTTTAGCATACAAAAATATACATATATGAAACCAAGTTGATGATGGAGGTGTATTTTTTTGCTCGGAGATGATGGAGGTCTATTGATAGGGATGGAGTAAGTTCCTCAAAACTTGTCTCATTTTAAAATTTGAATTTTTAAAATAATGTATATTTATATTTTAAACATTATTTTTTTATTCAACTATAATTATAATATGTTTAAGGTGTTATATTTTTAATAGGGTGATAACTGGGGACAAATGGATCATTTTCATACCTGTAGGCAGACAGGTCATTGCACTTGCCATGAGACGTAAACCGGATGGATCTAAGATTTGGGTCCAATCTAATCATCCGGTTTTGATTGGGCCTAGAAATATATTTTTTTAACAAAAAGATTCAATTATTGATAATATTATTAATAATCTATTGTTAATTTTATTATTTATTTAAAATAAAAATATTTTAAAATAAATAAGTATTTGATAGATAAATTTTAAAATACTATCCAAATGAAATTTATATATTAAATTTAAAATTTTTTAATAAACTAAATTTTATAATATAATATTTATATTGTAAATATATAATATAATTTAACTCACTTAATTTGGTAAAACTTTCTTATTTTTATTTTATATTCCCTCTTTTTAATATTATTAATATTAAATTTATTTTATTTTATTTTTAAATGAGAAAAATATAATTACGTCCTATTTATCACTCTCAACTCCTGCCCGAATACCCACCGGTACCATACTTTTTATTCCTACCAATCGATCGCATCAAATCAAGATAATTGGGACTCAAAACATTAGTCCGTCTGGTCGAATTATTGAACTCGTATCGTACTTATTAATCTCTCGACCCAATTAAACCCGATTGGATCTAGTTTTATTCTATCAAGATTTTTACAACCCCTAATTTTTAGGGTTTTACTTGTATATGTAATATTTAATATTAATGATTCTCAAAATATTTGTATAAATAATGCTAATACATTTAATGCATTAGAAAATATTGATAGATAAGTTATTATAATATTATGAATATTTTAAAATTTTATAAAATAATAATTTATTTGTAATATTTAAAATCAAGTACACATTTTAAATTCTAGATTGGACTTCCCAAATATAGAAAAACTATTATTGAATCAATTTTCAAAGACTTTTGTGATATCTTGTATAACATTACCATATGCAAGTTTATAGACACAAATTAAATGTCAAATGGTTAGTTCCAAAGAACATATGGATGCCCTGTGCAAAAAAACATATGGATACCACCAACAATAAGAAGAACATATATATATATATATATATGCAATAAACATATGGGTATATGTATATGTGAAGAGACTTCATATGCCACTATTGATTTATTATATTTACTGATATATTTTATATTTTATAATATAATATTTCATAAAAACTTGAAAGGTAAAGGTGCTTTCCTTCTCCTCCAATATCCACACCTTACACCTAATACTGGTACAGCATCTGATAAACTTGCTTTTCTTTTCTCCTATGAAATGTGCACTACACAGAAATGGATATTCAAAAGTTATGCATGATTTATGGATCTCTCTTTTCTCTTCCATAAAATTCATGAAGTCATAATTTTACACATAATTTTGATCATATGTCCAGTCAAAGTTACAGAAACACACGAGGATCTTTGTCTCCTTTCATGAGCTTAAATGAAAATAATATATAAATAAATGATCTGTAAATGAATGAATGCGGTTTCCGAGAAAGACAGAATTTCCATGCATCCCTTCGATATTACCGTAACTTTTGCTTTCGGTCTGATCGTATCTGTACCGCTGACATCACCGCAGGAGGGACTAATCAGGAAGAGAACAGTACTGTAACTCAAAACCCTGTCTCGTCCATCCATCTGTTCGATCGGTTTAGCCATGCGCTGTCGGACCTATAGAGGGACCCAATTGAGACCCACCTGGGAATAGAGCATCCATGTGTTCTTCCTGATCAGTCTTACCGATTACAACGCTTGATCACCAGAAGGAGAGAAGAGTAACCCGGAGACGCAGTAATAGTCAATCCTCCTTGGGAATCACATATACATAACTGCTGCACATGAATCAGCAGAAGCATTCATGTACAAATAAGCTTCATTTTAATACTCAAGCAGTGCCATAGATAATGTAAGCTAGCTGATTGATGTAGTTGTCTGCTAAGGCCACTCCAGCTTCATGGCAAAGATGGAAAATCAAGAATAAGCTGACCTTCATCACTGGGCCTCATTTTTCAGAGCCCCAATCTATTATCCTCCTTCAAAAACTTAGTCCATCTGAGTCCAAAATCACTCTTAATGGGTCCACTTTATAGATAGGTGTTCTTGGAACCATTCCCCCGAATGTTTCTTTAAGAAATTTGTTGTCTTTTAAGGCTGCAGATGCCATGGGACACTTCATGCGAAGATGGCCCATCATAGATCGTTTAGTTGACGAGTAGAGGAAGATGGCGGTACATCTGGTCACTCAATCAGACAGTATTCAAGGTCCATTTACATTCATATTCCCATTTCCCGAATCTCTGAGCCGAGAGAACATGAGGTTATGTGCCTAACCACAGCCTGTCAAATTTTATGTAGGGGCCAATAAGACACTAACTTATTCCATTCACCAAATTTCTGACTGCCACTATATTTCCTTACTTGTGGCAATGATTTTATCTTAAATGGGTCTCCCAAATACAGAAAATTGATCATTTTCATGTCTTAGTGACTTCTTAAGGCTATAGTTCTTCTGGACATCCCAATCCATCTTAAAGTAAGGAAAAGGGAAGGAAAATGACAGGGAAAAATGAATGATCTTTTGAAGGTATTGAACTAATTTATGGCTCCAAGTGATCATGATGATGATACTTTTTTTTTTTCAGTTTGAACCCCACAAAGAAAGAGGTATTATTCTTCCCATCATTAAGAGTATATTCTCTTCTTTTTTTTTTTTTAAGCATTCCATTAAGTTTGAACTAAAATTCTTGAACTTTGGCCTTGAAAATAAATAAAAGGCAAATGCTGTCTACTCCATGTCATTTGATGTTCTCTTGATTGACTTCAGCTGTTTCCTTTTCTATTTACAAGATAGAGAGAGCATTTCTACTGCTGCATGGAGCCACTGAATCTCAGAGGACCCTCCTCCTATACATCAAATATTCATTTAGCTTGTGAGAGATCATACTTGCCAGTGTAACTTTCTAACTTCTAAGTTTCAATCAATCCAAGTATTCATGTTCATGTACACATGCCACCCTAGATCTTTTAATGATAAGATAATCATCAGCCTAGCATCTGATATTGTTAGATGAACAGGAAGATTTGAAGACAGAGGAAATCAATTTAACTGTTATTCAAGGTAGGGTCATCCTGTGAACCTCTTCAGCTTCTTTTTCCTTGAGGTTCGCCAGTTCTCTCAGTAATTGTATATCCAGTAGAGCTTCAATGGCAACAAAGCATCATTATCAAGAGCACAATTTGATACTTATCCACTCAAGAAAACTCTTCCCATGTGCCAAATGTAGGAATCTTTCCCACTACCTGTGGTGTAGGTAAGAGATTATATATATATATATATTCTGCACATGTGAAGTCATCATCTTTTCATTTATTTTACCTTTCTACTTTCGGCTCCACTATTGAAATAGGGGATGATATCCAAATCCAGAATTTATGACCTACAGCAGCCAGCCCAGTTTGTTTTGGTTTTGAGGCTTGTCTTCTTTTGGTTCATTGTACAGCTGAATATTGGGGCCACATACCAATCAATGTCCATGCCCCCTTTTTTTAACACTCTTTCTCTGTATATCCTAAGGCCAAGATCTATGAAAGGAGAAACTACCAAAGTCCAAAACAAAGGTTATCACATGCCTCCTATATGGAAGATATGCCCTCTGCAGACTCCCCTATGGTCCATGCCACCAGGAAAAGGGCACATTTATGCGTGTTTGGATCTTGATAATGTGGAGAACAATCAGTGGAAACCAAAAGAGAGCCAGCCATCCATTTTTTTCTTAAGCAGACATGTGCAGGCAAAGAGGTAACTGAGGAGGCCTTTGGTTAAACTTGTCAGCTCTTTTTTCTTCTTCTTTCTCTCCGGCCTCGGCTCCCGTTGACAAGTTCAGAATCTGGATTTTAGTTTGTTGAAGTTTCTCTGCATAGTGAATCCCACTATTATGGTTATTTAAGCAGTAACTGCCTTTTTCTCCCACCTTCAGTTTCCAGAGGGAAGAAAGTGAAGTGGTAGAAGACAAGAATCAGTGCCAAGTTGACTTGATATGGAAATACAGTCTGGCGGAGAGATAGAGGGCATTGGGATTCCAATTGGGTGAAGTCACGATATATTCATCCTCTCTCTCTCTCTCTAGAGAAGAAGTTGCAGAAAGCGAAAGTGAAACGTAAGAGACAGGGAGAGAATAAGCTGCTCTGCTTTTCTTTGGGATCATAGATTCGATAAGCAAAAAAGGAAGAAGCTTTTTTGATGGGTTACCTCTCCTGCAAAGCCCAAGCCTCCATCTCCGTCTCAGACTCCCACGCCCCCTCCTCCTCGTCTTCATCCTCCACTAAGAACATAAAGATCCAACAGTTTCTTTACAGCGACCTCGAGGCCGCCACAGATGGCTTCTCCGAGCAGAAGCTGCTGGGCAAAGGCAGCCACGGCTTCGTCTACAAGGCCTTCCTCAAAGGGAAGCACGTAGCCATCAAGAAGCCCTCCAGGGGTCTCGAATTGGCCACTGAAATCGACAACGAGATCGAGATCCTATCCAACATCCAGAGCCCAAGGCTGGTAAACTTGGTGGGCTTCTCCAACGACTCCAAGAGCCGGGTCTTGGTCTTCGAGTTCATGAGCAATGGCACTCTCTACGACACCCTTCACTCGGATACTCGATCTCTCAACTGGGGTCAAAGGATTAGGTTGGCCCTGCAGATTGCCAAGGCGATCTACACGCTCCACTCTCAGAGTCCACCCATCATCCATAGGGATATTAAGTCAGCAAATGTGCTGATCGATCGGAATTTCAATGCCCGTCTCGGCGATTTCGGACTGGCTCTCAGGTGCCATGCCAACGATGGGAGGCTCTTGTCTACCCCACCTGCAGGAACCATGGGCTATATAGACCCTCAGTACGTGACCCCTGATAATTTGAGCACCAAGACTGATGTGTTCAGTTTTGGGATCTTGCTGCTGGAGATGCTAAGCGGGAGGAAGGCCATAGATCTGGGGCACTCCCCACCCTCGATTGTGGATTGGGCGATTCCGCTCATTAGGAAAGGCAAGCTCCTTTGCTTGTATGACCCGAGGATAGCTCCCCCTAGAGACCCCATTTTCAGGAAGCAGTTGGCTGTTATTGCAGCAAGATGTGTGAGGTCTTGCAGGGAGAGGAGGCCTTCGATGAGGGAGATTGTAGATTGGCTCACGGGGTTGTGTAAATTGGCCCCGCTTCATTTTCATTCGTGGAATGGCTTCAACAATCCGTGCTTGATGGTCGAGACTCCAGGGCTCCCTGTTGAATCTAAGAATGCGCAGAATCAGAGAGCTGGAGGAGGGGATTTGGACGGTTCCGAGGATCAGATGCGGAGAGCAGCTATGAGTAAATCGCATAGGGTCTACTCGAATTTGGGGTTCAGGAATGACTTGATGGATCTAATGGCCGCTAAGACCGACCAGGAGCCAAAAGTTCAGGGAGATGCCAAAACTTCTAGCCGGGGGCATTCGGTTCAAAATTTAGGAGCAGCAGGCATATTGGAGGCTATTCAGGTGCAGCTAGATTGAGTTTGGCTTCCCGGATAGCTGATGATGAGGCTTGATTTGCACCTGGGACTACTTGATTGATGCAATATAAACCATTACCTTGTCCATGTATATACATACATACATATATCAACCCAGATATCTTCCAATCTTTCTTTCTTTATTCTTCATGGGAGGGAGGGACAATGTTGTTTCTGTATGGTATATCGCTGGTACTGGTATGGTATCCTCCCATGTGAGAGATTCCTAGCTGGAAGAGAGAGCCAAGCAAAACTGCTGTTACAATATTGAGAAGTTCAATATTAATATTTATAATAAATTATATTGTATATAAATTTTAAAAAAATTAATTATAGTAAATTATTTCCTATTTATAAAATTATATCTATATAAATTTATAATTTTTTGGCTTTAGGAAATATTTAATGTACGGTAAGTACATAATTATACTAAATTATTTAATCTATATAAATTGCTCTACTGCACATAAAATAATTCATGTACATAAAACTAATATTATTAAATTATAGAAAGTTATTTCTTGAATATAGTATTACGTAAAATAACTTGTATATAAAATTAGAATGTTTTAATTATAAAAAATATATTGTATATAATAATTCTAAATTATTTAATTTATGTAAATTAATTTTAATTCAACTATAAATAAAATTAAAAACTATTAATTATATTAAATTATTTAAATTAATATTCCTGTACATTAAATATATTGTAAATAAAATTATAATTTTCTATTTATAAAAAATATTTACTGTATTTTAAATTGATTTATTGTATATAATTATATTAAATTATTTAATATATAAAAATTAATTTTAATGTATAAAAATAACTATGGTATATAAAATTTAAAAAATTTAATTATAGTAAATTGTTATATATATATTGATATTTTTGTACATAAAATAAATAATTTGTTCATAAATTTTACATTTTTATATAAAATATATGCCATAAATAAGTTGATAGTATCAAATGACTATTTACTAAAATTGTAACACTATAATATTAGTAAATTATTAGTTGTAAATAAATTGATATTCATTATATAAAATAATTATTTATTATAATTGTACATAAAAATTAAAAAATTTAATCATAAAAAATTATAATTATATAATTTGTAAAATTATATATAATTATAAAGTTATATATATGTGGAATTATATTACAAAATTTATAAAAATATTTATTGTAAATTATATACGTCAATATAATTTTAAAATACTTGTATACAGCCATATTTTCTCATAAGAATAAATTATGCAAAATATATTCTATTTGAAAAATTTCTCATTTACTCATTTTAATGAAAAATTCTAAAACTATTAAAAGACTTTCAAGTATTATATTTTTTAAAATTACAATAATTATAATGAGCCTCATATCATTAATCACAATTAAATAGACTATCATAATTAAATTAATTATATTTTTTACTTTTATAACAAAGCAGTCATTTTTATTTATATAGCATTTAAAATATTTATAGCCCAAATCAGTTTTTTTTTATAGAGAATCAATATTTATATTTATATATTACAGTTTTATGTATAAATACAATGTCAAATTTTAATTTTACTACTAAGAAATACTTTCTATATCTCTCTCTCCTACAAAATTCAAACTAGATTACGCAATTTCCATTAGTTTAAGATGGAGATGAGAGTAACCAGAAGTCAAACCTTGCAGTGTGCATTGGAATGGTTTGAAAGACTTATCACTTATTTGTTTTAATACACTTGAAATGTTTTTATCTAAAATAAAAGAAAAATGAAAAGTAAACTATTGTTAACTTTATTGGAATTGGAGGAATTTGGAGGAGATGGAAAATGAAAGATTTGAAGTGTTTAATAAAATTGGGTATAAAAAAGTGTTTAATAACTTTGAAACTCATTATTTTGAAGTGAGTGGAGTTAATCAAAAAATAAAATACAAGTGTATTGTTTTTAATTAAATTTAATAATTTTATAAATGATATAATATTTTATTTATTTATATGTAATTGAATTAAATTGTATTAGTAAGGATTATGTAGTATGATAAAATAAAATGTTAATATTAAATAAAAATATGTATTATAAAATATATTGTTAAGTAAAAAATAAATGATTATATGATACTTATATATAATAAATTATAAGTACCACATATTATTATATAAGACAAATGTTTATCGTTAATAAAAAAATAATTAATATATTTGCATTGCTTAAATTTTATTTTTTCTGTACAAATACTTATATTTGTACTTTAATATTTAAATTTATATTTATTGTAAATAGCTCCATAAATATTTCACAATAGGTAAATTTGATTTCCAACTTTGACTAAAATTTTCAATCTGTCTCAATACTTCATTTTACCCCGTATAAAGACCCCATAAAAAACTTAATGATAATTGTATTCCTTAACTTTCAATTTTTTGTAATTTAGTATTTTATCTTTAACGCACTAATAAATTATCTCTAAAAATTATCAAATTAAGTGTTGAGCTCCCCATTGCCTCCCTCTAAGCTATGGTAAACTTAATTTGTTCAAAGTCGGCGAGGGTTAATTTGATCAAAAACTCGAGCACCAATAGACCAAAGTTGGGTCAAAGCTAAGAACTTATTGAAGATGCTGATAGGATCTGAAATCTGACTATTTAAAAAGTTTGTGTTCAATTGAATCACCTCAATTGTTGTTCTGTAGTTCATAAAATTTACGTTTAAGTTAGTCCAACTACTTAGCTTGTGAAATGATATTTAAATTATTTAATATTCCCATAAATCTTGCTCAAATCAGGTAAAGACAGGAGGTTATGGAAAGTTGGTGATACAAGAGACTTGTAAATTTTTCTACCATTGAAATTGAGCTCTAGAACGAGTATTGTGTGATTTTGCCACCACATGTAGAGACATAGTCTAGTGTAGAAAGAGGTGGCAATAGAAAGTTGAGATACCCATCTTTTTAGGGGTACCTAGATGTAATGTATGATGGATGAGCTAGGCTCTCTAGTAGAAAGGTGACTAGTGTTGGGAGCAATGTGTGGTGAAGAGAAAGTAATTTATATAATTATTGTCTATATTTGTGTGATTATATATATATATATATATAGTATTCTTTTATTAATCCATAATATATATTGCGGTAATCAATTAATTTTCTCAAGGAGTGGATGCAGGGTTAAAACAAAATATTTGGGTATAACACTTGCATGTGTGTGTCAAATATCACACGCCACTCCGTTTGCACTATAAGAAACTGGTTTCTAATGAATTTATCAATTGGTTCGTCAATTTTTTGGTCCGGTTCATCTTTTCTCGGCAATTCTTGAAAAAATAAAAACATTTAAAAAGTTTATATTTAATTTACTATTGAATAACTTAATAACAACTAAATTTGGATTTATTTTAACAATTTAAAATTTTGGGGGTTTTGTAATACACACTCTGAATCCGTTCTCTCCCATTTTTCTCTCAATTCTTTTCTACAGATTTTGAGACACTTCTAACTGTTTTTCAAGAACTTTTCTCACCACTCTTGTCATTTATATCTATCATTTTCTTATTTTTGGTTCAATTTTATTTTTCAGTTTAGCTTAACCTCTCAATTTAATCCTAATTTTTGATTAAATTTAACCCGATTATCAAGTTAAAATTTCCCAATTTTATATTACAGATCTGATTCAAATCAGATTCGTTCGATTAAATAAACCCAATTTTGAGTCTAGCGCGATTAGGTCCGGACTGAATAGGACCCGATTTTCTATAAATAGAAGATTTTAAGTCTAGTGTGATCAGATAATATCTCATTTAAGTGACTGAGATTAAATTCAAGATATATCCAATTTAAATACAAGATCCTCCTATATCGTGTCAAACCCAAAGATTTGTTATCATCCCATTACTCTAACTTAAAGTACTCCTAAAGTACTCCAGTGAGAGATTGATTTATTATTTATTAAACACATTTTGATAAAGAAGGGGACATTAATAAAAAATAAAAATAAAAACAATTAAAATTTTAATTGAATTCACAATTTTATTACTATATATTATTTTTGTTGTATAATAATGAGTTAAATGTTAATTATATAATAAATTAGTTTCATAATTATAAAATAAATTAATGTTAGTTGTATAATAATATTTATATATAGATATGTATTATATAATCAATATATATATATATTTGGTCAACTATATAATATATATGGTACATTTATTTATTTATGTAAAATATTTTCAATATATAATTATATCATATGATTTTATATAAAAATATTATTTATATAAAAAATAAAAATAAAATTACAAATAATACAAACATTAAATATATAAAAATATATTAAAATAATTATAATTTAAAAAAGTTACAAATAGTGTAAACTCCAAAAGGGAGTGATTGGAGTGATTGTATTTTAGTTTTTAGAAATGATTGTATTTTAATTTAAATAAAAGGGTTTGAAATGTATAGAATAAGAATAAGTTTACTATAGAATAAATTATGTAAAATATATACCATTCGAATAGTTTCTATATCATTTATTCATTTTAATGAAAAATCGAAAAACTATTAAAAATAGTTTAAAATATTACATTTTTTAAATTATAATAACAATAATTAATTTAATATCAATATATTAATCACAATTAAATATAGTGTATCTTAATTAAATGAATTATATTGTTGATTTTTATTACAAATGAATCATTCCATTTATATATTATTTATATTTATTGTTGGAATCAATTTTTATAGAAATAATCAACGTTTTACATTTATATATTAAAATTTTGTGTATAAATACAAGTTCAGCTGTTTGATTTTAGGTAACAGTTTCTACCTCTCTCTCATTCTCATAGAACTAACTAGATCAGTGAGTCAATTTATTTCCATTAGGTAAGGAAAGATGGAGATGAGAGTAACGAAGAAGTCAAACCTTGCACTGTGCATGGGACTGATGGTGATGCTGATTGCTGCTCAACCGTCTCAAGCATTCGTAGGATGCTATGCCAAGTGCTTTCTGACTTGCTCATTGACAATGAACTTGGCCACGTGTGCCTTAAAGTGCATGGTGGAATGCATCATCCCTCATTCAACCATTACTACCCAAAGTCTCCGCAACGGCGGTCCTGAAGTTACACAGCACTTCTGCAAACTCGGGTGCTCAGCGTCCCTCTGCACTCATATTAGCACCAAGACTGACCCGGGTAATTATTTATTTAATTAATTATATTTTATTGATTCATTATTTTATAACATGATTATAATATTTATGAAAAACAGCTGAAGTAAAAGTGAGCAAGTGTGTGGACTCCTGCTCCGGGATGTGCTCCAACTCAAAGGAGTGATGCAAATCTTCTTCTTCAACGAGGCTATGTGCTCCAACTCCAAGCAGTCACCCTCATCTCATTCAATAAATGTTTTACTTTCCTCTTAGTGAAAAAATAAATTTTTTATTGTTAATTATTACCTTATCTTTTTGTATTTGCTCTGTGTTTATTATCTTATGTTATCATGGATTAGTCTATCTAATTCTTCACTTGTGAATATAATTAGTCATGCAAACTCTAGTATAGTACTTTAATAAAATGTTTAGAAAAAATATTTTATTTTAGGTATAATAAACTCAAAATTAAGTTAATTTTAATGAAAATATTAGATATTCTTATTATTTAACTAAATCATTTTCATTATAATATTTAGAATATTTTTAATTATATTATTATATTTAAAATATTTCATAATTTATTTATACTTATTTCTAGAATTTAAGTGAATAATTTTTTTATTTACAACATTCATAAGTTCGAGAAAAAAAAATAAAAAAAATAAAAATTTTCTTCTCCCAATGCGCGGTTAAATATATACATATTTATTTTTAACATTATTTATTAATAAAATTAAAAATAATTATTTTACTCATAAAACATAGCTAAACACAAGCGAGAATATGTGAAAATGACAATTTTATACTTTACCAACCCATCTTTCCTTCCATCGGCTCTAGGTTATATTGTCTCTTCATGTGATTGATCACAACACAAAGATAAGAGTATTGAGGACCCATGAGTACACATTATTAGTATACACGGACAAGTCTTATATATATATATATATTATATATATATAGAGTAATCTACCTCTCAAATAATTACTAAAAAAGTATAAAATTTTTAAAATGTATGAAAATTAATTTGGTAAAGTCAATATTTGGCAAATTGTATAATAACAATTTGGTTAGAAATACTATTTAAACGGTATTTTATACTAATTTTGTTAGATAACTGTAAATGATAATAGTTTGATGGGAGTAAATATACAAATTATTTTAAATATAATAAGCCTAGTGGAGTACAAGTGGAGAAAAAAAAAGATTGAACTTAAAATCTTTTTGGTAAATTTCTATTTTTTTGAGAAACAGATAATATACTTGGTATAATGGCATCTTGATACTATGGGTAATAAAAAAAATAAATTTTAAGTAATCAAAAAATTGAAAAATTGGATTTATGTTCAAAGATCATATCTAATAAGAAAAAAAAAATTAGTTTGACCACACTAACATATAAAATTAGGGACGGTATAAATTTAATAATACTATTTTTTCGAATTTGTTTCAAGAAAATAATAATATATAATGTCAAATTATTAATTATGTTATTTACGAAAATATAAATCTAATTCGGAGAATTTTTAATAATTACTTATTTAATTTTGAATTTAGACGAAAAAGAATAAAAATTTTTAGATAAAAGAGGGTAATGCTTTTTTTTGTTGAAGTAAGTAAAAAAGGTTAAGAAAACCAGTGTGTGATTTTTATAATAGTTATAAATCTTTTAAATACATTTTGTTAAAATTTTCTTATAATAGAGTTATATTATTTAATTAATATGTATTATTAGATCAATTTATTAAATATAATTTGTTTCAACTTCTAGGTTGAGATATGAGAAGCAATATGTGCCTAGAAAAATGAGGAAAGATTGATATAAAATATTGACACAAAAAGAATGTAATAAATGCAAACAAGAATAGGTAATCCTTCATCTTATGATTAAAAATAGTAATAGCCACTTAGAAATATAAATGTGTCAAAAATATTTAATTTTTGCATCACTCTTAAATATTTGTTCAAAATTAATTGTCATGACTATTTTATCTCATTATATAATATTTCAAGTATAGGTTTTTTCTCAATATATGTTCATAATGATGATGGGGTGACATGTGCTATACAACAATAACTTAAAAGCAAATGTTATAGGTTTGGTTCTTGAGACAACATGGACAAAAGAAAGGACGTACAGTATTATCTTGGAGACCCACAAAAGGTTAGTCTACGAACGGATACAAGCAAGCTATAGGCACATTAACAAGTGTATTCAATTAAAGTGGGTTTTGTGAATATAAAAGTGAACTCCTATGTATGTGATATCTATATATTAACTTGTGGACCAGGGTTTAAGCTGGTGTTCTACCACAGTTTTAGTTGTAAATGAATTATATTATTTTTTTAAATTAGTATATGGAAGCACTTGTCACTTATTTGTTTTAATACACTCCAATTTTTTTATGCAAAATAAAATAAAAATATAAAAGTTAACTTGAATTTGGAGATGGAAAATGAAGGGTTTGAAGTGTTTAATAACATTGGTTGCAAAAAAAGTTTTAATAACTTTAAAATTCATTATTTTGATTAGATTTAGTACAATTGAGTATTGTTTTAATAAAAAAAATTAAAATATAAATGTATTATTTTAAATTAAATTAAAAATTTTAAATTCTATAATATTTTCATCTTTATGTTTTTGAATTAAACTGTATTAGTAAGGATTATGTGGTATATGATAAAATAAAATATTAATATTAAATAAAAAATGTATAATAAAATATAATGTTAAAAAAATAAATGATTATACGGTACTTATTATATTAACACTAACAAAATTTATCAATGTTAATGATATAATAACGACAATAAAAATAATATGTATAAAAAATTATCTTATATTTAAGATATATATTTTATTTATTATATTTTTTCATAACATTGTATAATATAACATAAATACATCATTTCTACCATTAAAAAAGGAATATATATTATTTTCATAATAATGCTTATATATAACATAGTATAATATGGATAAAAATATATGTATAAAATATATAATATTTATTTGTATTTATCTCATTTTTATAATAAAACATAAATGAGTCATTTTCCTAGTAAAAATGAAATCATGTTAATTATATAATATTTATTTATATATATTATATATAATTATATGATTTAAGTTTTAAAAATTTAAACTAAAATCAATATGTTTAGAAATTGAAAATCTTGTAAAAGTCTATAAACTTAATTTTTGCAAGTAAAGATATACTTATTTGTTGATTTAAGAACATAAAATCTTGGGGTTATTCTCATGCTCAACTCACTCAAATATTCTTTTTAGAGAACTAAGACTCCAAAGCAAGTGAATAGCAATTGATGTTCGTTAGAATAGGTACTTAACCTCAATTGAAGATTTAATATAGATATTTTTTAATATTATTAATAAAATATGTTTTTGGCAGCATTTTAATTATATATTTATTTTTTAAGTATTTTATTTTATCTATTTTATAGTAGTAATTATACTCACTATTACAATATCCTGAGAATTTAACGGATTGTTAGCAATTTTGGTTAGGAAACTTGGTCCATGTTGACTTAAGATATTAAGTAGAGAAATTTTTTGCACTTAAAATATACTTTATTCAACTAAAAGAATCTACAACGATATCTCTCAGGTTTACAAATGCAAAACCAAGGATATCATGCTCAATCAAATGTTGTATGTGATGAGGTATACTAGTAAATCGACTATTATACTTTTCATCCTCATTAAAAAGTTGTGTTAGTACATCCTCACCATGTTTATTATCTATCCTATTTATAATTCTAAATTGAATCTTATTGAAAGAAATTTGAACTAAAATAATGAATCATGTACAGACGTATGATTCATGGTTTGTAATCTTACCCTGATAGAATAATTCCCATGGAAAAAGTTAATTTTTCACAATTATTTGTGGTACGGATTGTTTTACTTCAATCTGTAATTCTAAGATCAATAAATATACTTTTGCATCCACAGGTGGTCTGCAATTATCATGTTTCCGACCTCCCATTATAACCATCCCCTCGTAATCTCGAATATAAGCCCCATACCTCAAGGTTGGTATCCAAGATTAAAAGCCTCATCGCAAGGAGGTATCTTCGATTGAGGAGTAATAAGCTTCTTGTTTTGTGTGGGACCCTAGGGCCTCCCATTTTTGAAAAACACTAAGAACTCTTCTATAGTATGTTCAACTTCTTCCACTACTTTTCATGCAAGTGGGCTGTATTTTGATGGTACGCGTTATTTATCTATTTTCATACCGACCAATATTTCATTAACACTCTACTTGAATGATTTTCTCGTGAATTAGTAAAGTTAGTAGATCTCGAAACGATGAAAAAAATTAGGAGCATCTCCCCTTATATTACCTGTTCTTAGAAAATGTAATCATATATTTTTTTCCATTCACAATCAAATAACATATATAGATTTACACCTATAAGGACAAAATATATACCATTTGAATAGTTCCTATATCATTTACTCATTTTAATGAAAAATTTAAAAACTATTAAAAATATTTTAAAATATTACATTTTTTAAATTATAATAATGATAATTAATTTAATATCAATATATTAATCACAATTAAATATAGTGTATCTTAATTAAATGAATTATATTGTTGATTTTTATTACAAATGAATCATTCCATTTATATATTATTTATATTTATTGTTGGAATCAATTTTTATAAAAATAATCAACATTTATATTTATATATTAAAATTTTGTGTATAAATACAAGTTGAGTTTTTATTGTTTTATTTTTTTATTTTAGCTATCACTTTCTACCTCTCTCATTCCCATAGAACTAGATCAGTGAAAAACAGCTGAAGTAAAAGTAAGTGTGTGGACTCCTGCTCCGGGATGTGCTCCAACACAAAGGACTGATGCAAATCTTCTTCTTCTTCAAGGAGGCTATGTGCTCAACTCCAAGCAGTCACCCTCCTTATTCAATAAATGTTTTCCTTTTCTATTAGTGAATAAATAAATTTTCATTGTTATTTACTATCTTATTTTTTTTATTTACGCTGTATATTATCTTATTTTATCATGTATCTACTTCTTCACTTATGAATATGATTAGTAACGCAAACTCTATTATAATACTTTAATAAAATGTTTAGAAAAATATTTTATTTTAGGTGTAATAAACTCAAACTTAAGTTAATTTTAATAAAAAGATTAGATATTCTTACCCTTTAACTAAATCATTTTTATTATAACAACCTCTAGAATATTTTAAATTATATTATTATATTTAAAATATTTCATAGTTTATTTGTAATTATTTCTAGAAATTAAGTGGATAATTTTCTTATTTATAACATTCCTATGCTCGAGAAGAAAAAAATAAAAATAAAATAAAATTTATCTTCTTCCATTACGGTTAAATATATATACATATATTTGTTTTTAACATGAATGCATTAATAAAAATAAAAATCATTATTTTACTCATAAAACATATCTAAATATAAGGGGCAGAGGTGAAAATAACAAAGTTAAATGAACGTGTGTCATAATTTGAACAAAAAAATAAAATATACAATTTTCTATTTGAGTTAAATTCAAATAAACTTGTTGAGTTTGAGAATGTAATTTTATTTAAACCTATGAACATATTTTTAATTCTCGAATGAAGTTCCTAATAATGTGCATTCATGAGACCTCAATACTCTAACTTTGTGTTGTGATCAATCAAATGAAGTGGGATTTGGTAAATCCAGTGTTAGGCAAATGCAAAACATTTCATGTGTGGTGTTGTGTAATATCAGTTTTGTTAGACATGTCCATATCTTTTAAACAATAATTAAGGGCAACATTGTCTCGTTTTTATAATGGTTATAAATTTATTAAATATATTTTGTTAAATTGTTCTTATAATAGAGTTATATAGTTTAATATGTGTTATTAGATTGATTTATTGAATATAATTTGTTTCGGCTTCTATGTAGCACAGCAGAGATACATATTGTGACTAGAAAAATAAGAGAGTAAAGATTGTTATAAAATATTTACACATATTAAAAATGGAATAAAGTTCTACCACTGTTTTAGCTGTAAATGAATAATACTATTTTTTTAAAATTAGTATATGGAAGCACTTGTCACTTATATGTTTTAATACACTTTGAATTATTTTTTGCAAAATAAAAGAAAAATAAAAAAGTTAACTTGAATTTGGAGGAGATGGAAAATAAAGGGTTTGACATGTTTAATAACATCTGTTGCAAAATAACGCTTTAATAACTTTAAAATTCATTATTTTGATTCAATTTAATACAATTGATTATTATTTTAATAACAAGTTTAATAGTTCAAGTCGATATTAACTGACATCACTCTATGTACAATAAATCAAGTAGTTTAAGTTAATATGACCAGATCAATAACTCATAGTGCAGTTGAATTTTTGGGCACAACAAGTTTAGAAATTTAAGTGAATATAAACTCACAAGCCGACAAGCTCCCTCTCTCCCTGAACAACAAGTCGATGAGTTACCTAAAAGAAAGTGACCCTCAGTGAATGCGAGAAATACATTTAGCAAAATTGCTCAATAGGATGAGCAAATTCGGAATGGTAATCGTATTTGAACGAATAATAAGTAAAAAAATATCTGCAAGAATGGAGAGATTAAAAATATTAATAATAAATAACTATTATTAATAAAATAAAATAAAAAATTTAATTAAAAATAAATAATGGTAAAACAAAAAAAAAATATAATAATAGAATACTATATAATAAAAATAAGGAAAATAATATTTGCAAAAATGGAGAGATTAAAAATATTATTAATAAATTAATATTATTAATCAAATAAAATAAAAGGTTAATTAAAAATAAATAATGATAAAACAAAAAATATATATAATAATAGAATACTATATAATAAAAATAAGGAAATAAATAATAATATTCATAACAATGTTATAATAGTAGTAATAACAATAATCAAACATGAATAATAACAAAAATAAACAAAGGGTAAAAAATAATAATCAAATCTTTAAAACAAAAAATGAAGGAAAGTAATTATAAATAATATATAATAATAGTAGTAATGATATAATGAATAAATAAATATAAAATATAATAATAAATTAATAGACAAACAAAAATATAATTACTAAAATAATAATAATGACTATAATAAAATAATATAACAAACAAAATTAATATTCAATAATATGAATAACATAAAACAAAAAAAAACAATATGCATAAAAATGGTAACAATAATGAGAGAATAACAAAAAAAATGTATACTAATAAGATAATAATGATAATGATGAATAATTAAAAAATGATGTTAAGTATTAATAATAAAATAATAAAAAAATAGAAGAATGAGTAAAAAAAAAAAAGGAGGGGGCGGCAAAAATAGAGTTTTGCTAAGGGATGGTCTTGAGAAGGACACCGACCATTATCACCACTACTAAAACCGAAGTCAACAATAGAGTTTATATGGATAAAAAAATAAGTTAATAATTATCTCTCAATCTTGTCACCGTCACCAAAATAAGGTTCACGAGATACAATACAAGATGGGTCGAATATATATTAACTGTTCATGTTTAACGGAGAAAATTTTCTCATAGTATAATTGTGAATATACAATAATATTATTTAAAATAAAGTTAGAATTTTACCAATAATTTTAAAATAATTGTATTCACCCATTTATTTTAAAACAATTTAAATTGAATTCGAATGATCAGATAATATTTGATTTAAGTGGGGGATTCAATTCCAGCTATCAATACAGATTCGATTTTAAGTACAAGATCGCCCTATATGGGCTCAAACCCAAAGATTCGTTAGCCCAATACTCTAAGTGTTGGACTTAGAGAGAGGTGTACTGAGAAATTTTTTGGCACGTGTCTAGAGAGAAGTGTGATTGATTTAGTATTTATTAAACACATTTTGATAAAGAAGGGGACATATAATAAAAAATGAAAAATAATTAATTTTTTAATTAAAATCATAATTTTATTACTATATTTTTTTGTTGTATAATAATGAGTTAAATGTTAATTGTATAATAAGTTAGTTTCATAATTATAAAATAAATTAATATTAGCTGTATAATAATGTTTATATATAGATATATATTATATAATCAAAATAAGTATATATATTTGATCGACTATATAATATATAGCGGACATTTTTTATGTAAAATATTTTCAATATATAATTATATCATATAATTTATATAAAAGAATAAAAAATTACAAATAATACAAAATTTAAATATATAAAAATGTATTAAAATAATTATAAGTTAAAAAAGTTACAAATAGTGAAAACTCCAAAACGTGAGTGATTGTATTTTAGTTTTTAGAAATGATTATATTTTAATTTAAATGAAAGGGTTTGGAATGCATAGTATAAGAATGACTTCACTATAGCTTAAATTATGCAAAATATATACCATTTGAATAGTTTCTATATTATTTACTCATTTTAATGAAAAATTATAAAATAATTTAAAATATTACATTTTTTTAAATGATAATAATAATAATAATTAATCTCATATCAATATGTTAATTACAATTAAATATAGTGTATCTTAATTAAATGACTTATATTTTTTACTTTTATTACAAATGAATCATTCCATTTATATAATATTTATATTTATTGTTGGAATCAATTTTTATAGAAATAATCAACGTTTTACATTTATATATTAAAATTTTGTGTATAAATACAAGTTGAGTTTTTTGGTTTTAGGTAACACTTTCTACCTCTCTCATTCTCAGAGAATAAGATCAGCTAGTCAATTTATTTCCATTAGGTAAGGAAAGATGGAGATGAGAGTAACCAAGAAGTCAAACCTTGCACTGTGCATGGGACTGATGGTGATGCTGATTGCTGCTCAACCGTCTCAAGCATTCTTAGGATGCTATGCCAAATGCTTTGTTACTTGCTCCTTAACAATGAACCTGGCCACATGTGCCTTAAAGTGCATGGTGGAATGCATCATCCCACATTCAACCATTACTACCCAAAGTCTCCGCAACGGCGGTCCTGAAGTTACACAGCACTTCTGCAAACTTGGGTGCTCAGCCTCCCTCTGCACTCATATTAGCACCAAGACTGACCCGGGTAATTATTTATTTAATTAATTATATTTTATTGGTTCATTATTTTATAACATGATTATAATATTTTTGACAAACAGCTGAAGTAAAAGTGAGTAAGTGTGTGGACTCCTGCTCCGGGATGTGCGCCAACTCAAAGGAGTGATGCAAATCTTCTTCATCTTCTTCAAGGAGGCTATGTGCTCCAACTCCAAGCATTAGTCACCCTCATCTTATTCAACAAATGTTTTCCTTTCCTATTAGTGAATGAATAAATTTTCAATGTTATTTATTACCTTGTTTTTTTTTATTTGCTCTGTGTTTTTTATCTTTTGTTATCATGTATCTACTTCTTTACTTATGAATATAATTACTCATGCAAACTCTAGTATAATACTTTAATAAAATGTTTAAAAAAATATTCCTATACTCGAGAAATTAAGTGGATAATTTTCTTATTTATAACATTCCTATGCTCGAGAAGAAAAAAAATAAAAAAAAATAAAATTTATGTTCTTCCATTACTACGGTTAAATATATACCTATTTGTTTTTAACATGATTCATTAATAAAATTAAAAATAATTATTTTACGCATAAAATATATCTAAACACAAGAGACAAGATGTGAAAATGGCAAAGTTAAATGAACATGTGTCATAATTTGAACAAAAATAAATAAAAGATACAAATCTCTATTTGAGTAAAATGCAAATAAAATTGTTGAGTTTGAGAATGTAATTTTATTTAAACCTATGAACAAATTTTTAATTCTTGAATGAAGTTCCCTAATAATGTGTATTCATCAGACCCAAATACTCTAACTTTGTGTTGTGATCAATCAAATGAAGAGGCAATATAACATAGAATAGTTAGAAGGAAAGATCCGTTGTGAAAAAACATAAGTATGGTAAACTTACACTAAGCTTTGTATACACGGACAAGCCTCATATATATATATATAGTAATCTCAAATAATTACTAAAATGGTATAAAATTAAAAAAAAAGTATGGAAATTAATTTGATAAATCCAATGTTCGGGAAATGTAAAACATGTCATGTGTGGTGTGTAATACATTTTACTAAATTGTTTTTATAATAGAGTTATATAGTTTAATATGTGTTATTAGATTGATTTATTAAATATAATTTGTTTCAAATTTTAGGGTGGAGAGACAAAATGTCCCTAGAAAAACAAGTGAGAAAAGATTGATATAAAATATTGACACATAAAAAATGCAATAAAGTCAAACAATAGTTAATTTTTCATCTTGTGATTGGTACTTGAAAACATAAACATGTAAAAAATATTTAGTTGTTGTATCACTTTTAAATATATGAAGAACGAGTCAAGATTAATTATGATGACTATTTGATAAATGAATTCTACCATTTTTTAAAATTAGTATATGGAAGCACTTATCACTTATTTGTTTTGATACATTTGATTTTTTTCTCAAAATAAAAGAAAAATAAAAAGTTAAGTTGAAAATGAAGGGTTTAAAGTGTTTAATAACATTGCTTGTAAAAAAAGTTTTAATAACTTTAAAATTCATTATTTTGATTAAATTTAATACAATTGAGTATTGTTTTAATAAAAAATTAAAATACAAATGTATTATTTTAAATTAAATTTAATATTTTTTAAATGCTATAATATTTTTATCTATATGTTATTGAATTAAATTGTATTAGTATGGCTCATGTGGTATATGATAAAATATAATATTAATATTAAATAAAAATGTATAATAAAATATAATGTTAAATAAAAAATAAATTATTATATTGTACTTATAATTTATATAACACTAACAAAATTTATCAATGTTAATGGTATAATAACAACAATAAAAAATTATCTTATATATAAGATATATTTTTTATTTATTATATTTTTTCATAAAATTGTATAATATAACATAAGCACACCATTTTTACAATTAAAAATGGAATAAATATTATTTTCAGAATAATGCTTATATAATATAGTATAATATGGATAAAATACAAGTATAATATATATATATATATCATATTCATTTGTATTTATCTCATTTTTATCATAAAATATAAATGAGTAATTGTTATAGTAAAAAAGAAATAATATTTATATATATACATATTATATAATATAAGTTTTTAAACTAAAGTGGATAAGTTTAGAAATTGAAAATATTATAAAAGTCTATAAAGTTAATTTTACAAATAAAATAATAACATGTGTAGATATAGCTGAGTATTTGTTAACTCGGTTGGGGTTTGTCAGTTATATTGTCTATCCTACAAGCTTAACTCACTCAAATATTCTTTCAGCAACTAATACTCCAAAGCCAAAGCAAGTACAATTCATGTTGGTTAGGATAGGTACTTACCCTCAACTGAAGATTTAATAAAGATATTTTCTAATATTATTGATAAAATATGTTTTCGGCATCATTTTAATTCTATATTTATTTTTAATCATTTTATATTATTTATTCTATAATGGTAATTATGAATTTGACAGGTTATTTGTAGTGTGAGTTGGGGAAAGTTGATTGGTGTAAGGTAAAATACTATGTATTCAACCAAAATAATTTATAGATAATATCGCCATAAGGTTTACAAAATACATAATCAAGCATATCATACTCAATCAAATATTGTAAGTAATAAGATATAGTAGTAAACCTATTATTATACTCTCCTTCCTCCTTAAAATGGCGTGTTAGTGTATACTTTTATTTGTTATCTTATTTATAATACTAAATTGAATCTAAGAAAATGAATATCCTTCATGTGTAGATATATAATTCATAATTTATGAGAGTAATTCTCACAGGACCAAAGAGTAAATTTTCACAATTACTCTTCTTAGTTTACAATTGTCATGTTTCTCAACTCCCATTATAACCACCCCTCATAATCTCTAACAGGCATCCCATACCTGCACGGTTAGTATTCAGATTAAAAGCCCTATTGTAATTTATTTTAAACATAGGAGGTATCTTCTATTTAGGAGAAGGAATTGACTTCTTGTTTTGTGTGGAATCCCATTTTCGAAAAACCCTAATAACTCTTCAATAGGATGTTTAGCTTCTTCCACCAATATACCATTAACACTACTTAAATAATTTTCTCGTGCACTACTATCTTGAATTAGTAAAATTAGTAGTACCCGAAATTATAAAAAAAAATTAGGCAGCATCTACTCTTATCTTATGGGTTCCTAAAAAAGTATAATCATATACATATTTTTCATTAACAATCAAATAATATATTCAATATAGATTTACACTTATAATAGAATACAAAACAATATTTGGCAAACAAATAAAAAAAGGGTAAAAAAATAAAAAATAATAATCAAATCATTATAACAAAAAATGGAGAAAAATAATTATAAATAATATATAATGATAGTAGTAATGATATAATGAATAAATAAATAGAAAACATAATAATAAATTAATAGGCAAACAAAAATGTAATTACTTAAATAATAATAATAGCTATAATAAAATAATATAAAAAAATAAAATTAATAATTAATAATATAAATAACATAAAACAAAAAAACAATTTGCATAAAAATGATGACAATAGAGAGAATAACAAAAAAAATGTATAAAATTAAATTTATATAATTTTAAAATAATTATATTCACCCGTTTATTTTAAAATAATTCAAATTAAATTTGTGTAATCAAAATTTGATTTAATTAGGTGAGGATGAAATTCGATTGAATTTTATATATCGAATTAGATTCGATTTGAGTAGAATAAGGTAACTATACATACTCAAACCTAAAGATTCGTTATCCCAATAATCTAAGTTGACAAGGACTTGGAGGGAGGTGTAGTAAGAGATTTTTTTGGCACGTGTTTGGAGGGGAGAGTGATTGATTTAGAATTTATTAAACTCATTTGAATAAAAAAGGAAATAAATAATAAAAATATGTAAAAACCCAATTAAATTTTTTATTCAATTCATTAGTTTATTACTATATATTATTTTTTGTTGTATAATAAGGAGTTAAATGTTAATTATATAATAAGTTAGTTTTATAATTATAAAATAAATTAATTTTAGTTGTATAATAATGTTTATTTATATATATATATATATTATAATCAAAACAAATATATATATATATATTTGATAAACTATATAATATATACTAGAAATTTATATTTTATGTAAAATATTTTCAATATATAATTATATCATATAGTTCTATATAGAATATTATTTATATAAAAGAATAAAAATAAAATTACAAATAATACAAAATTTAAATATATAAAAATGTATTAAAATAATTATAAGTTAAAAAAGTTACAAATAGTGCAAACTCCAAAAGGGAGTGATTGTATTTTAGTGTTTGAAAATGATTGTATTTTCATTTAAATGAAAGGGTTTGGAATGTATAAAGTAAGAATGAGTTCACTATAGCATAAATTATGTAAAATATATACCATTTGAATAGTTTCTATATCATTTACTCATTTTAATGACAAATCCAAAAACTACTAAAAAATACTTTAAAATATTACATTTTTTAAATTATAATAATGATAATTAATATAATATCAATATGTTAATCACAATTAAAGATAGTGTATCTTAATTAAATGGATTATATTGTTGACTTTTATTACAAATGAATCATTCCATTTATATAGCATTTATTTTTATGGTTGGAATCAAATTTTATAGAAATAATCAACGTTTTATATTTATATAATAAAAATTTGTGTATAAATACATGTTCAGTTGTTTGATTTTAGGTAACAGTTTCTACCTCTCTCATTCTCATAGAACTAATTAGATCGGTGAGTCAATTTATTTCCATTAGGTAAGGAAAGATGGAGATGAGAGTAACGAAGAAGTCAAACCTTGCACTGTGCATGGGACTGATGGTGATGCTGATTGCTGCTCAACCGTCTCAAGCATTCGTAGGATGCTATGCCAAGTGCTTTCTGACTTGCTCATTGACAATGAACTTGGCCACGTGTGCCTTAAAGTGCATGGTGGAATGCATCATCCCTCATTCAACCATTACTACCCAAAGTCTCCGCAACGGCGGTCCTGACGTTACACAGCACTTCTGCAAACTCGGGTGCTCAGCCTCCCTCTGCACTCATATTAGCACCAAGACTGACCCGGGTAATTATTTATTTAATTAATTATATTTTATTGATTCATTATTTTATAACATGATTATAATATTTTTGAAAAACAGCTGAGGTAAAAGTGAGCAAGTGTGTGGACTCCTGCTCCGGGATGTGCTCCAACTCAAAGGAGTGATGCAAAGCTTCTTTCTTCTTCTTCAAGGAGGCTATGTGCTCCAACTCCAAGCATTAGTCACCCTCATCTTATTCAATAAATATTTTACTTTCCTACTAGTGAAAAAATAAAATTTCATTGTTATTTATTACCTTATCTTTTTTATTTGTTCAGTTTATTATCTTATGTTATCATGTATCTACTTCTTCACTTATGAATATAATTAGTCATGCAAACTCTAGTATAATACTTTAATAAAATGTTTAGAAAAATATATTATTTTAGGTGTAATAAACTCAAAATTAAGTTAATTTTAATAAAAATATTATATATTCTTACTCAACTAAATCATTTTTATTATAACAACGTTTAGAATATTTTAAATTATATTATTATATTTAAAATATTTTATAATTTATTTGTAATTATTTCTAGAAATTATGTGGATAATTTTCTTATTTATAACATTCCTATGCTCGAGAAGAAAAAATAAAATTTATCTTCTTCCATTACTACGGTTAAATATATACCTATTTGTTTTTAACATGATTCATTAATAAAATTAAAAATAATTATTTTACTCATAAAATATATCTAAACACAAGGGACAAGCTGTGAAAATGGCAAAGTTAAATGAACGTGTGTCATAATTTGAACATAAAAAATAAAATAATACATTTTACTAAATTGTTTTTATAATAGAGTTATATAGTTTAATATGTGTTATTATATTGGTTTATTAAATATAATTTGTTTCAAATTTTAGGGTGAAGAGACAAAATGTCCCTAGAAAAACAAGTGATAAGAGATTGGTATAAAATATTGATACAATAAAAAAAATGCAATAAAGTCAAACAATAATAATTAATTTTTCATCTTGTGATTGGTACTTGAAAACATAAATATGTAAAAAATATTTAGTTGTTGCATCACTCTTAAATATAAGAAGAACGAGTCAAGATTAATTATGATGACTATTTGATAAATAAATTCTACCTTTTTTTTAAAATTAGTATATGGAAGCACTTGTCACTTATTTGTTTTAATACATTTGATTTTTTTTCGCAAAATAAAAGGAAAAATAAAAAAGTTAAGTTGAAAATGAAGGGTTTGAAGTGTTTAATAACATTGCTTGCAAAAAAAGTTTTAATAAATTTAAAATTCATTATTTTGATTAAATTTAATACAATTGAGTATTGTTTTAATAAAAAAATTAAAATACAAAAGTATTATTTTAAATTAAATTTAATATTTTTTAAATTAAATTCTATATGTTATTGAATTAAATTGTATTAGTAAGGATTATGTGGTAAATGATAAAATATAATATTAATATTAAATAAAAATGTATAATAAAATATAATGTTAAATAAAAAAATAAATTATTATATGGTACTTATAATTTATATAACACTAATAAAATTTATCAATGTTAATGGTATAATAACAACAATAAAAATAACATGTATAAAAAATTATCTTATATATAAGATATATATTTTATTTATTATATTTTTTCATAAAATTGTATAATATAACATAAATACACCATTTCTACAATTAAAAAAGGAATAAATATTATTTTCAAAATAATGCTTATATAATATAGTATAATATGGATAAAAATATATGTATAACATATTCATTTGTATTTATCTCATTTTTATCATAAAACATAAATGAGTAATTGTTATAGTAAAAATTAAATAATATTTATTTATATATATTATATAATTATATAATATAAGTTTTAAAAATTTAAACTAAAGCCGATAATTTTAGAAATAAAAAATCTTGTAAAAGTTTATAAAGTTAATTTTATAAGTAAAAATAATAACATGTGTAAATATAGTTGAGTATTTGTTAACTCGTTAACATAAAATTTTGGAGCCAATCACTACAATTGACTATCCTCCATGCTCAACGCACTCAAATATCCCTTTCACCCACCAATACTACTAAGCAGGTGATGAGCAATTCATGTTGGTTAGGATAGGTACTTACCCTCAATTGAAGATTTAATAAAGATATTTTCTAATATTATTGATAAAATATGTTTTCGGCATCATTTTAATTATATATTTATTTTTTTTATTATTTTATATTATCTATTCTATAGTGATAATTATACTTACTATAGTTAGAATTGGACGGATTATTTATAATTTAGCTTGGATAAAGTTGGTCAGTGTGACAGGTAAGATATTATGTAGAGATTTTTTGTATTTAAAATATAATTTATTCAAACAAAATGATCTAAATATGATATCAAGATAATGTTTACAGCATATAATAAAGTATATAATGATTAATTAAATTTATAAGTGATGATATATAATTGTAAATCTACTATTATACACTTCATCTTCTTAAAAAATCGTATGAGTGTATTAATAAAATTATTTGTTATTTTATTTATAATACTAAATTGAATTTAAGAGAATAAATGTCTCTTATAAATAGATATATAATTTATAATTATGTATTTTAGAAAATTCTCAAATAGTGAATTTCCACAATTACTTACGGTAATACTAAGATAGTGTTTGTACTTCTTGGTCTACAATTGTCATGTTTCCCACCTCCATTATAACCACCCTCGTAATCTAGAATAGGCACCTCTATCTACACAGCCAGATTAAAAGCCCTATCCTTATTTATTTTAAACATGGGAGGTATCTTTTATTTAGGAGAAGGAGTCAAACTTCTTGTTTTATGTGGTATTTAGCCCTCCTATTTTTTAAAAACTATAATAATTTTTTAATAGTATTTAAAATATTATTTTAAATTAAATAATATAAAATAATTATTATTAATTTATAATATTATAAATATACATATATTTACCAATAATAACTTTTAAATATATATTAGTACGATCTAATATCAATTAACAATACATTACCTATCAATTCACTCTATTTAAATGATTTTCTCATTCACTTTTATTTTAAATTAGTAAAATTAGTAGTTCTTGAAATTAAAAAAAAATAGACAGCATCTACTCTTATATTATCCATTCCTAGAAAATGTAGTAATATATATTTTTTCATTCACAATCAAATAACAAATTCAATATAGATTCACACTTAAAATAGAATAAAAAACAATATTTGGCAAACAAATAAACAAAGGGTAAAAAGTATGAAAAATAATAATCAATTCATTATAACAAAAAAATGAAGGAAAGTAATTATAAATAATATATAATGATAGTAGTAATGATATAATGAATAAATAAATAGAAAACATGATAATAAATTAATAGATAAATAAAAATATAATTACTTAAATAATTATAATAAAATAATATAACAAACAAAATCAATAATTAATAATATAAATAACATAAAACAAAAGAACAATTTACATAAAAATGATGACAATAAAAAGAGAATAACAAAAAATGTATCAAATTAAATTTATATAATTTTAAAATAATTATATTCACCCATTTATTTAAAAATAATTTAAATTAAATTTGAGTAATCAATAATATTTGATTTAATTAGGTGAGGATGAAATTCGATTAATAAAAATGATGATAATAAAAAGAGAATAACAAAAAAATGTATAAAATTAAATTTATATAATTTTAAAATAATTGTATTCACCCATTTATTTAAAAATAATTCAAATCAAATTTGAGTAATCAATAAGATTTGATTTAATTAGGTGATGATGAAATTTGATTAAATTCCATGTAACGAATCAGATTTGATTGGAGTAGAATTTACTATCCTATACAAACCCAATGATTCGTTATCTCAATCATCTAAGTTAAGGACCTGGAAGAGGTGTAGTGAGAGATTTTTTTTGGCACGTGTTTGGAGGGGAGAGTGATTGATTTAGAATTTATTAAACTCATTTGAATAAAAAAAATATAAAAACCCAATCAAAATTTTTATTGAATTCACTAGTTTATTACTATATATTATTTTTTTTGTTGTATAATAATGAGTTAAATGTTAATTATATAATAAGTTAGTTGTATAATAATATTTATATATAGATATATATATTATATAATCAAAACAAATATATATATATATATATATTTGATAAACTATATAATATATACTAGAAATTTATATTTTATGTAAAATATTTTCAATATATAATTATATCATATAATTCTCTAGAAAATATTATTTATATAAAAGAATAAAAATAAAATTACAAATCATACAAAATTTAAATATATAAAAATGTATTAAAATAATTATAAGTTGAAAAAGTTACAAATAGTGCAAACTCCAAAAGGGAGTGATTCGAGTGATTGTATTTTAATTTTTGGAAATGATTGTATTTTAATTTAAATGAAAGCGCTTTGAATGTACAGTGTAAGAATAACTTCACTATAGCATAAATTATGCAAAAAAAAATTAAAAAATACTTTAAAATAAAATATTACATTTTTTTAAAATGATAATAATGATAATTAATCTGATATGAATATGTTAATCACAATTAAATATAGTGTATCTTAATTAAATGGATTATATTGTTGACTTTTATTACAAATGAATCATTCCATATATATAGCATTTATATTTATTGTTGGAATCAATTTTTATAGAAATAATCAACGTTTTATATTTATAGGTTGAAATTTTGTGTATAAATACAAGTTGAGTTTTTTTATTTTAGGTAACAGTTTCTACCTCTCTCATTCTCATAGAACTAATTAGATCGGTGAGTCAATTTATTTCCATTAGGTAAGGAAAGATGGAGATGAGAGTAACGAAGAAGTCAAACCTGGCACTGTGCATGGGACTGATGGTGATGCTGATTGCTGCTCAACCGTCTCAAGCATTCTTAGGATGCTATGCCAAGTGCTTTCTGACTTGCTCCTTAACAATGAACTTGGCCACATGTGCCTTAAAGTGCATGGTGGAATGCATCATCCCTCATTCAACCATTACTACCCAAAGTCTCCGCAACGGCGGTCCTGACACTACACAGCACTTCTGCAAACTCGGGTGCTCAGCCTCCCTCTGCACTCATATTAGCTCGAAGACTGACCCGGGTAATTATTTATTTAATTAATTATATTTTATTGATTCATTATTTTATAACATGATTATAATAATTTTGAAAAACAGCTGAAGTAAAAGTGAGTGAGTGTGTGGACTCGTGCTCCGGGATGTGCTCCAACTCAAAGGAGTGATGCAAATCTTCTTCTTTTACTTCTTCTGCAAGGAGGTTATGTGCTCCAGCTCCAAGCATTAGTCACCCTCATCTTATTCAATATATGTTTTCCTTTCTTACTAGTAAATAAATAAAATTTTAATGTTATTTATTACCTTATCTTTTTTATTTGCTCAGTTTATTATTTTATGTTATCATGCATTATTCTATCTACTTTTGCTGTTGTGAATATGATCAGTAATGCAAACTCTAGTATAATACTTTAATAAAGATCACGTGGAAAATGGGAAGATCAGGACCTAGACTCATTATTACGAGCACACCTCACATATTCCAAAATTTGAGTTCTCTATCGTATTATTTCGCTCCTATTCTCGATATTTTTAATTATAAAATTTTACTAATTTCCACAAAGCATTTGATACAAAATGTTCAAAATTTCTACTACTTTTTTATCAATTTACACCGTTCTGTCGCCGGAGTTACATTGGTGATGATATCTATCTCTATAACATTCGGGAATTGTAGGCTTGGATAGAACCCTAGCTAAGGTAAAATGGGTTGGGGCATTACACAAAAGGTAAACGCTATCATATCCCAATCCCGATTTTGGTGGCACGGGAGAGCAAATAAAGATGTATTGAATTAGTTAGATAAGGCTCCATAATTAAAAGAGAAGGAGCTCAGTTTTAAAGATCTCTCGTGTTTTAATAAAGTTTTGCTTATTAAAAATGCTCAGATACGTATGACTAATCCCCACAAGTTTTGACCCGAGTAATAAAAGGTCAGTATTTTATCGGATCTGATTTTTTGGAGACATGGAAAGACACTAGAGCGTGGCTAAAAAACTGGCCAAGTAAGAATTGGTCAAGTAAGAACTATTTTGGCAGGTAGAGAATGGGAGTAAAATCGAAGTGTGGGACACTGGAAAGGTGACCCAACACAACCTTGGGCAAGCTCTTTAATAGACCAAACAACTAATAGTTGAAAGCTTAGCATGCTAGAAGATCGGGTTAGATAGGATGAAATTTATGTAATCAATTTTTCAAAAGACAAGTTAATAAGTAACACCTACCACTTCTACACAACCCAAAATTAGAAATGGACATTCATTTGGAATAATCAATACCCACGGAAGGTAAACCACTTCCTATGGAGTGTTTGTAAGGCTTGCTTACCCAAGCTAATTTATATACGCGGAAATAACGAGTAAGCATCCGTTTATGTCAATTATATAATGAGTATTAATATTTTTAACACTTGTTATTGAATTGTCCTTGTACTAGATGTGTTATTTGAAGTGTTGTTTGAACTCTGTTAATTGCATATAAATTTGTGTCAAATATCTTGTTTTTGCAGTTAGGCAGAGAGCTGTTTTTATACTGACAAAATCACAATCACATGCTAGCATATATAGAAGGAAGGCAAGCCAGCAAAACATGAAAATGTATTACTTAATTTGTATCCAGTCATAGCAAATATTAAACGACATTTGGGTTATCATACATTAGTAAGTGGGAGATAGACCTCGGGGACCTATTCATCCCCTTGCCACCCATTGATTGGCGTCTTCCCCCAAAGGGCAGCCTCAAAATCAATTGTGACCGACTCATTTAAGAGGACAAACATGCAGGGATCCGATTTAGTAAAAGATTCAGCTGGAGAGGTGCTTAGATGAGAACAACTCATATGATCCAATAGAATATTGAAGTGGAGGCAGCCGAAGGGATCAAAGAAATTGATCCTAGCAACCAACTCTAACAAACTCAATAATTAGTTTGCAACATCTAAGTTTTATACAATTAAATGAAAATAATATTATATATTTGATAAAATAGATAATTGTTATGGGTTTACAAGATTAAAAACTTTTTATACTTACAAATAATAGTTTTTAATTAGATATATTTACTTCTACATATTTAAAGGCTAGTAAATTGCAAATGTAATGTAACATATATATATGTAACATTGTCCACAATCAAATAGGGATGTATTTATTGTACTAGTTTAACTCTGCAAATTCATTATTGTAGAACTCTTTATATATTATTAATATATTATTTTAGAGCAAAAAAATCACTAAATTACATTTATAATAATAATAATAATAATAATAATAAATACTTATAAAAAAAAGTGATATATCACTATTATTTTTTAAAAATATTATGTTTTTTTTATTAAATAAGTATATTATATTAAAAGTTTGATAACAAAATAATTACTTTAATTTTTTTATATTAAAAGGGTAAGTAAGAGATGGGTTCATGAGATGGCCAAACCCTCTACATGCTTTGTTAGATTTTTTTTTCTTTTTATGAAGAAGGCGGCATATCATTCATTGTATGGGATGTTATGAAAGTCAATAGGTTTACTTTCTTCACAGATAGGACGTGGAAATAATTAATTTAAATTGATTTTAGGAATAATTAGGAAAAACAGTTATAATATGATAATCTATATTTTATATAAATGAAAAAATAAATACTATCAATCACAATGATAATGAACAAAATCTGGTGAAACATAATGTGCATAATCTTCCTAGTGCAAAGCAAAAAAAAAAATGTTAAGAAATCTAAACTGGCAAGATAGGCTTCTTCTCGAATTGCAATGGTGCATGCCAAAAAGACCTGTATAAATGGTTGACACAGATCATATGTTTTTTCAGCATTTCACTGCGCGTTGTATTTCTTGGCTGTTTTATTATAATGTTCTATGTCCTGTTCCACGTCAAAATATCAGAGAGAGAAGATTAGTTATATATACATATATACACTTGCAATCTTAACAATTGTAATCATAACAAACCTCTTGGGAGACGGAGGGAGAAATCTTAGACATAGCACACTGGAAATGTGTTGTTTTGACGGTGAATGGAGGGACCCCAGAAGCCTCATGCAGCTTCTCCTTCAAATCATTCCAATCCCTCAAAGCCAGAATTGCAGCTTCTTTTATCTAGATCCAGTTAAATTAAGAAAGAAAGAAAAAATCTACTTGAGTGACGAATGAATCTGGAACAAGAAAGACTCTGGGGATCAGCTCCCAGAGAGGCTAATAGGATTTTGACTAACCAATCTCCCAAGATCAGCTCCCCTGAGATTGTCACATGCCTTCATCTGAGCAATGGAATTCAAGTCTACATCAGGATCAAGAGGCATCTTCCTACTAATAGCCTTCAATATGGACGCACGTTCCTCTTGGCTTGGAAGGCCAACGTAGTGAATCTTCTCAAATCTCCCAGGACGTAGAAAAGCCTTATCTATCGTCTCTATTCTAAAAAATATAAAATATTATTTAGTGAAGAATTCTGAGATTCCAGTATGGATTTACCAGAGAAGGAGCAAGCCGCACCTATTAGTGGCACCAATTACAAAGACGCCTCTTTGATGATCCGATAATTCTAAAAGTAGCTGCAGTGGAAGAAGCATCATTCAATATATTTATACTAAACTACAGAAACAATTGATGGAAAAGTTCCAATATGTATATTTTACCTGACCTACCAAGCACTCAACAACCCTGTGGCTGTAACCTTCTGTCCCCCGCTGATTCATTAGAGAATCTACCTGAAAATTTCAGTGTGCACTCAAATTCATAAGCTTACCATTGTCTTTGCCCGGCTATACATCCAAAGAAAAAATGTTATTCAAACCTCATCAAAAAAAATAATACATGGGGCGCATGTCTTTGCCCGGCTAAATAATGTTCGCACTGCTCGCTCACTTTCTCCTACAAATTTATTCAACAGTTCGGGACCCTGCACACAATACTGCTTTAGAAATAAATATTCATACATATTTACAGTAAAGGTAGATGCTGAGAAACTTACCTTTATATATATATAATTTGCTCCAGCCTCGTTAGCAATGGCCTGGGCAATGAGAGTTTTGCCACAACCCGGAGGACCGTAAAGCAAAAATCCCGCTTCCAACTTGAATCCAACAAGCTTCTGCAAGGTGGAAACTAATCTTTAGTATAAACTCTTCATTCAACTCACAAATAATCTTTACTCACCTCATATGCCTCGCCATCTCTTATCCTCCTAACTATAGTTTCATCAAAGTCCTTCCTTAGGGAATCAAGACCCCCAATATCTTCCCATTTAATATTGGGAATTTGAGAGAATCCTTCCCTCTTGGTTGAAGGCTGGATCATCTTCAATGCGTTCTGAGAAGGCCACCAAGTCATAAATATGAAGCAATCAAAAGTAATCATTAAGAATCACAAACAAATGTATTTAGTTTATGTCAATGTAGCATAATATCAATCCAAATACTAAATGCTAAATGTAATTAACTTACTTCAAAATCAGTCATTGTGATAAAAATTTTTTCCTCCTCTTCAATGGAACACGACTGTTGCCACCATTTATTTCCATTGTCCAACTTTCTTTGAAAAAAGTTGTCTATTGCAAGGTATGCAGCCTTATTAACCAGGGCTTCAAGATCTGCTCCAACAAACCCATAAGTATTACTTGCAATCTTTCCCAGATCCACAGAACTATCAAGTGGTTTGTTGCGTGTTAGTACAGAAACAATCTCCCTCCTCGCATTCTCATTAGGAACACCCAAAGCAATCTCATAATCAAATCTACCGGGTCTTCTCAAAGCGGTATCAATTACATCAGGTCGATTAGTTGCACCGATCACAAGAACATACCCGGTTGATGATTTTATAGGACTATGAGATTGATCCATCCAAGTCATTAACTCTATTACAATCCGTCGATCCACTTCTCTTTGTAGATCTTGCCGTTTGGAAGCTATGACATCAATTTCATCTATAAATACAATAGATGGTGCACTTCTATGAGCTTTCATAAAAAGTTCACGGATGAATTCTTCTGATGCACCTAAAAAAGCATAACAATTTCTACATTACCACATATTTCATGAGAAAATAAGCTCAAAAGAAATTTCTTTTTTAACTAAGATATTGTTCTTTCACCTACAAATATCATAACAATTGTGTAATGGAGGTCATTAATACCCCAATTCCTGGTGCAAAATTTCTTTAAGATAATGGCCATTATGCATAACTAGAGAAAATAAATGTTTAGATCTATTAACAGAGGGAAAATTCCATGTCAAGATAAGTTCTACATGAGTTATTTGATTTAATTATAATCACAAAAAAAAAATTATTTAGTGTCAATAATGGAAATAGGTAATACAATAACTCTTGTACCTGCTGAGACTTCTGTTGCAGAAATCTTGTAGAAGGGGACACCCACCTCATTAGCTATGGCCTCCGCTAATTTGGTCTTTCCACAACCAGGGGGACCGTGAAATAGTATCCCCGTTATTGGCTTGGCACCCAATTTTCTCAGCAACTGAGGACACCGTAATCCCTTGGTTGCATCATTCAATTTATCAAACACCTCTTCCATACCCCCCAAATCCTCAAATCTAGTCGGCTTTTCTGTTATTCCAGTAATGTCGTCGTCTTTTGATGAAGAACTAAGAACTTTCACTTTCCCACTCCTAACACCTCCGCTAGGGATTGCATCAGCCATTCTCTTACTCTTAGTGTTAAGATCATCCGCCTTGTTGATATTTTCCTTTGAAGTATTCTTCCCTTCCCCTGCCGTTTTTGATATGCTGTAGTTTGCTCGTAGCATGGATTTGATCAGATCGTATTCCGGCTCCAACTTCTCCTGCTCGTAATTCGCATCTTCGGACATCGAATCATCCCCATGCCTTTCGACACTGGAATTAGTTGATTTTTTGTCCTGATTAATTAACTTATTGCTGGAAAGATGCGGAGTCTCCAAGCTGTCTTTCTTCGTCTTCTTCACATTCAAACTCGAGCCAGAGAGATCCTCCTCGGCATCTGCCTGGCTCTTCTCTGTAGACTGAAATCCCTTTCTCTTTGTGCTCCGTGACGAGTCAAGTGCCTTCGAAACCATACGTGCAAGCGACTGTTGCTTTATGCGGCAATAATCTCTTGGATAATTTGAGCAGAGATAAGATACGATTTCATCAATATTAGAAAACTTATCCTTGCAAGACTGCACTCGACGATGAAGTAGGCACTCGACGATGAAGTAGGCACTCCAATCTCCCCAGCGTCTTCATGGTTTCCCAGGAGAGAAGAAATTTTCTTCAGAGTCCCCAAATATGTCTTGGGAAACGGGAAAATAGAATCAGAGATAATTATATTATTATATAAGGTTATTTGTTATGATATTATTTTAGATTATTAATATATTATTATATTTATCTATATTATTTTAAATAAATATATTATTACTACCAATAAAAAATATATTATTTAATTTAATACATTGTCACATTAATAGAAAATTACTATTTACACATTTCCTAATTAAGAAATGCTTCATATTATATTCATGAAGTGAATATTTATGGATTTTATGGTTGAATTTTCCATAAAATACTCCATCTACTAAGTTTAAAATAAGATAAGTTAGATGTAAATTACCAAGTGACTCCATTCAAAAGTACGAACCCCTATTTGGATGGAGAGAATATAGCTTCTATCTCTTGCATCCCTTGGGCAAATTAGCAAGTGCAACCAGACTCCATATGATTCTCATCGAGTCATTAAAGAAGTGAAAAAAACAAAGATTTTGCTTAGGATTCTTGTCATATAAGTAATCATTTTTAAGAATTTAATATTGTAAGTGGATTTTCCGTGTGAAAATCCATAATATTAGAAATAGTTATACTTTCTATTTCTTTTATTATCAAGTTTCACCTTAATTAATAGTTTAAGTAATTAAAATTTAATTAATAAAATTTGCATAATTTTTATTTAGTAAATTAATTGGGAGGAGTTTAAGCAATAAAAATATGAGGATGGTCCGAATTTATCCAAAAAAGTTCTATTTGTAATTGATTGTGGGGTGTGCATACTCACTTATTTTTCCAGTACTGTTTAAAGAAATATATAAGAAGATAAATAATTTTCTCAATATTCAAAATTCAGAAATGATGAAAATTTGGAACCGTTTAAGTTCGAAGAGGAATATAGAGAGTAACTATTTATATAGGGAGATTAGTAACTGAAGGTTCTATCCATTTTTAAATGATCCACCCATTACACGATTTAAAACATTATCTGAGGGAGTTAAGGCTCATCGGAGTTATGGTGACCTTCTCCCTCCTCTTATGTGTTCTTCACAAATATTAACGTCTCTATCCTACACAGATATTAAGAAACTATCCTACACAGATATTAAGGAATAAGACAATACTATACACACGCATCTAAGCTTCACACCTATGAGTTACCACACAACGCACTAGGATTGTCTGACTTTGCAGATGCAACCTCCTACTCAGCGTTCGAGTCACCCTTTGACTCGTTGACTTGGCACATGGTGACCTCTCACTGGTCGTTTAATTTGACATGGCCATTGACCAAATCTAACCATCAGATGATCATGACATATGGTATACTCTCCTTGGATGATTTAAATTTATCGATTTTCCTACCTTATATACTATGTCATTGTCGCGTGTCCTCCTCTGAATGGTTGTGTCATCCGACGTGGCATTGTCATATGTCGACTTCTTATTGGTCGACCTTTCTCGAGCATACTCGTTGATTGCTGACCTAGCATCTTTACCACATCTCACCCTCTTATTGGTTAGTCCTTCTGACAGGAATTTTCCTCAAGTGACTATTGACTAAGAACACGTGTTATGCTCATATTGGTCAGTCCTCAATGATGTTAATTTTCTTCGTCTAACCAATAACTCAGAACATGTGTCACCTTCTAATTAGTTAGTGCTTTCAGACACTCACCTAGCGATTGATGAGGCGTGTTTTGCCACACATCGCACGCTGATTGGTTGTGTGCCCTGGCAGTGCACTAATGTGGCAAGCGGTATGTTGACCAGCCGGACCGTTAACCGGTTTGATTGGATCTGGTTCGTTGACCTGAAATAAAAAATCGATCGATTTATGCCTGATTTGACCGGTTTTCTAAAAATAAAAATTTTTTAAATTCATTTTATACATAATGGTGAGTTCAATTTCTCAATTTAACATTTTTAATTCACCCTTAAAAATAAATATTTGAACCAGTTTATTTCGATTTAACCTAATTCGTATATGACTTATCCTGAATTAGTCTGGTTATTGCATCCAATTTGCATTATAATCTTTTTGCTTGAAATTTGGATCTTTATTGATCATCTAAAATTTCTTAAATTCCTATTTTAATTTTTCTTTGCTAATTTTCAGTTCACTCTAAATCATATTTTTATTTGAAAATTTTCCATTCTCCATTCTAACTTTTCTTATTATTAGAGATTCTAACTTTCTTATTATTAGAAAATAGGATTTATACAAAATGTGATTATATGAAATCATGATAACCAAATGTATACTTTTATTTCGTAATTAGTTTCATTATTTTTTATTGAATTTATTTTGCATATTTTAAATGAATATTATTTGAAATATAATTTAATATATTTTTCATATTTCAAACCTTAAATTATACGAGGATTACATTAATAAGGTGTTTATTATTATAATAACACATTATCTGTACATCCGACCGATTAACTTAGTCGAGGTGTGATAGATTACCCATTTGACATCTCCCTTACTTTTATAGCGTTCCAATTCCCATAGAGCATCCTGGTTAGCGCATTTTGTTCGAGTTCATGCAAGCTTTGTGAAATTCTCGGTAAGTACCATTTTGTTTTTAACACTTGTGGGTTTCTTTACTTAATGAATATAACTCTCCCATGTATCTAGGGCATGTCTATCACCTTAATTTAGGGAGTTTATGCCAAATGAAATTCACGTGCATGAGGTGTAACTCCCTCTATAAAAAAGTATAAGGGTACGAGCCTCGGTCATACCAGTTCTAAATTGTGTACCCCTCGGACACATCTCTTCTATTAGTATTGGGATCTCTCAGCATTGTGATGGTGCTTCCTTGGTTCATTACAACTTACTTTGTAAAATCGAGAAATTCCAATTTAAAATCGAACCGAATTGTAAGTTAAAATATGATATAGGCGGGAAAAAAGTTAAATAGGAAAGTGAGATTAAACTGAAATGATAGAAGTGTTCGATAGAGAGAATAAGAATATTAAAATAAGTAATTGAGTAATCATTAGGAATATTTTGAAATAAAATAGAGAACTAAGTTGAATCGGGTTTTAGGGATGTCAATAGCTCGGGTCGGATGGGTTTTAGCGGACTTGCGCCCGACCCGAGCTTGGTCACAGCGCCCGAATAAACTTGAGCTCGAATCTACTTGGCCGGGCCCAAACCTGACCCGAGACCTGATTGGACCTAAGCCTCGGGTACAGAAGTTGGACCGAACCCAATGCTCGGGTCTATTTTATATTTTTTAATATATATTTATTTACTAAAAATAAAAAATTTTAAATTATTGTAATATATAGTTTTTTTAATATTTGTTTGAAAATTTAATTTTTCAAATATTTATTAACTTTATTTTACTTAATAAATTACTATTATAATTTTATATTAAATTTAATTTACAAATAATGAAAAAAATTATATAACTATATAAGAAAATTATGATATTAGAATAAATTAAATATTAATATTCATTTATATATATATATAAATAAAAGGAATAATAGTGTGAATCATATTAGTATAAATGTACGTGGTGGTTCCTATATTAATATTATTTATTTATTTTATATTTTTTATATAATTATTGATATATATAATTTAATTTTTAGTTAAAAATAAATTATAAATCTCTTAATTATCTTAAAATTTTGAATATAGGTTATATATTATTAAATAATACAGTTAATTAAAAATATAAATTAATATAATATACAAATTTTCATTATAATTATTTTAAATATTTATAAATTTATTAAAATAATAGAGTTAATTAGAAATATAATTTAATATAATATAAAATTTTCCATTGTAATTATTTTAAGTATTTATAGATTTGTTAGAGTTTAAGAAAGAAAAGATAATTTATTAGTGTTTAATAAAGGAAAAAAGAATACAATATCACCATAATATAATATTAATGATAGAAAAAAATAGAATAATTTTTAAATAATATTTTTTATTAAAATTTTTTAATATATTTTTTTCTAAATTTAAAAGTATTGTGAATCGAACTTATAGTACACTTTTCTGGCCTAAAGCTCGGGTCTAGTCAGCGGGATTCAAGCCGCAGAAATTAGCCATGCGGGACTCGAGGATCGGGTCTCGTATTCAATCTATGGGATCGAACCCAAGCACAAGACTGAGACTACTCGGGTTCGCTCGGGTCGGGTAGGGATCTAAATCTTAGTTCTTATTTTCAATTCAAATACCTATTTTTATAGGAAAATCATAAAATCTCTAAATTTTTAAGGGTGTTTAAAAAATTAGAATGGAGAGATTATTGTGTTAATTTAATAGAAAATTAAATATATAATTTTTCGTGAAATTATCATAAATTAGAGGTTAATTTGTAAAATAAGATAAGTTTAGATATTTAATTATAATTAAAAATATTTTTTAGAATTTAATTATAATTAAAAATAAATATAATGATTTATTTGTAATTTTAGACCATTTAAAAAGTTTTATTATAAATAAAATAATATGATAATTAAAATATAAATAAAGTAAATTTAAGAGTTTACGGTAAATAATTGAAATTTATTTGTGAATAAAATAAATTAAATAATTTTTACCTAAATAAAAGAAAAAATAGAATATAAATTAAATTTTCTAATATTTGATAAATTAATTATTTGTCTAAAAAAGAAAATCTCTTACCTAACAGTTAATAGAAATAATAAATTTATATGTACCTAACAAGTAATAAATATTAGGTGAATATAATTTAGTGCATTAATATAGTTGACTTGATAAACTTGAAGTATATATTATAAACCTATTTTCCTAAAATATACTTTTTTGTGCGTCTAGCACAGTTTTAAATAATTTTTGGTAGATATTTTTGTTAAAATTATAAATTATGAATCATATAGATTATATTTTAAAAATTTATGAAGTTTTAGTAGAACCAAAACCACGATTTTAAAAATAGAAATGAGTCTATCTTTAAGTCCTGAGGGATGTCCCAACAAAATATTTCAAATTGCTTCGTCATCATGCAAGATCTATCTGTCTATCTTGTCTTCCTATCTACCTCAAGGAAAACACGACCAGCATTTGTGCTCCTCTGAGCTAGCTAATGATGGATTGCAAGTGGGACTGCAAAAGTAAGGAGGGCATCTAACATGCTGCAAATCAATCAAAACATAAAAGCATGTCAAAAATACAAGGCGCCACCTACTACAACCCATTTCAATAACAATAATGTATACCTGGAAGGCCAAAAAAGATCATCAATATCCCTCAAGAAAAGAAACTGGGATGTAATAAAAGAACTTTGATTCTTTATCTCTCAAAGACACTGAGCTAACCATAGCTAGAAAGAAAAGCATGTCCTGAAATTTCTGTTGTACTGAGCATTTCTTTGTTTTCAATGGAGACTGGATGGCTGTCCATGGACAGACCCTTGCAAAATATACTGAGAACTTTGAAATAGGAAGGGAGAGACTAACTTGGACCCTCCATTTCTCAGCCTAATCTCACATTTTGCCGGGTTTTAATCATCCGCTTTAATGCCGTCAGCCAGAAACCACACTCATCCCAATCACTGGTAGTCAGAAGAACCTACAACAAGGCCATGGACATATATAACACAGATCCTGAATACAATCAAGAAATAGCATATGAATGGTAAGTATCTTCTTTGTCTCAGTCTTTACCTGTATTTGTAGGGCAGTGCTGAAGTCACGATTATCAAGAGCCTGACAGAGCTGGACAAGCTTATCTGCAGCATTTTTAGATATATCCCCATTGTTGAGCTTTGCAAATAGGTCCCCTATCTTCCTTGAGTTATCCTCTATCTCGCGCTTCTTGGCAGGATTTGCCCGTGCACCACCAAGTACTTCCGACGTCTCATTAAAAAGTCTGGTCAATGTCACAATGACGGGTTTCTGGTGGGCTGCAGCATATGATGAAATGAAAAAAACATCAGTTCCTTGCAAGATCTCCCATGGATAGGCCCATTAAAGTGAATGTTCTATTCATGATATTAAATAAGATATTAGAACATACGAGGAACTTTGGAAGTATCAGCAGTCTGAACTGTAGGAGGTGGAGCAGCAAGGGCAGCAGCTGGCTGTGGGGGAGTTGATTGGATGGGGCTTGAAGGCTGCATTGTTGGCATCCCGGGTCTATGGACAACTCCCTGGGTTGTAACAGGAGTAAATCCCCCAGGTGCTGGTGCAGCACCAACTACATGTGGCATTCTAGCACCGGGAACTGGAGAAGGGCCGCTGACTGGAGCAGTAGTTGGTGTCAGAGGTTGAAAGGTTGGGGTTGTAGCCTAAACGTCAACATTAACGGAAATATCTCAGTGGAAAATGAAGCAAAACAAATCACAATATATTGATGACATGATCATGAAAACAAGCTCATGAGCATACTGGATACAACTGAGAGTGCAAGTTAGGCTGCTGATACTGCTCTGCATTTTTCAGCACAGGAGGAGGTGCTGGTACAAATGTCCTGGTAGCATGATGAGGGGCAGAAGGAGCAGGAGCAGCAAATGGCTGCATCTATGGAAAACAATTAGCAGAGCCTAAATAAGTAGTAATTATAGGAACAATATGGCAGCAAAATGAGAATGTCGCCATGATTCATAAAACATAGTCAATATAACAAATCTTAGGGAAGATGGTAATCATTATAGTCCAAGGTTATGCCATGTAAATGAGACATTTCCATCTAAATGACCATACGAGCTCCTAGAAGGCATGTTCTATCACCTCATCCCTAGCTTCCTAAAACCCTCCTTTCCACCATGATGTTTAGCTGAGAGTAGGATGTAAGAAAGTTGTAAATGTATCAATTGAAGTTAGTACAAGATACCTGGGGAACCTGAGGGGTCAGTGTTGGGACAAACATTGTAGGTTGATGGCCCTGATCCTGATATGATGGGACAGGAGCCTGGTAGGATGGGGCAGGAGCCTGGTAGGACGGGGCAGGAGTCTGGTAAGACAGGGCAGGAGCCTGATAGGATGGAGCAGGAGGAGCATTATATCCTCCTTGCCAGGCAGAGTCTGCAACACCATCATGCAGAGCCATTCCAGTGGCTTCTTTTTCTTGAACACAGGTGTTTAACAACATATTAGAATACCAATAGCTGGGATCAGCAAGAAAGATTAAAGCTGAACATCCTGAGCATCAGTGTATTTCAGATCTCAATTTTTTCATAAAATATCGAAAAAGAATGAATGGTCCCACCAAAAAGGTGATCCATCCTAGACAAATTTTAGCTCCAAAAGAAAACAACCATCAAAAGAATATTATCAGACCCCAGTATCATATGCTGCTTGTCAACAAAATCCTCAAGAAAGACTGAACAAAGCATTTAAAGACTAAATTCAAAACACTGCATTGTCAAAACACAATGAAAAAATATCCTAGAGAAAATATATGCAGTCATTAAAGACATACCAGCTTGAGCAGAGAAAGAAATACGCTCTTTTAGAATTGAAAGTTCAGGAGACAACTCGTCTGTCCCAAGAAGGTTCAATAACTCCGTTGCTGTTGTCAAGAGGCCTTGACTCGCCAAGATCTCTGCATATTTCTCAACAAGTTTGCACACAGAAGCACTAAATTGTTTTTGCCCACTTGCCAGTGCAAAGACAACTGTCTTCTCCATCAAATCCTAAACAAGCAAAAGAGGAAATTACATCATACAAAAGCTTCTCCTTCCCCTTTCTTTTATATTTTTTTGTTTTTGGTCCTGGACGTCTCAATTGAATCCAGCAGGTCTACAAGCACGAGAAGATCGCTAACTACCTGGAGAAGGTCTATGTAAGACTTCCCTCCATGTTCAGATCCCAGATTCCTTGACCATATTTCCACAGTCTTGTCAATGTTACCGGCACAAATGAAACAGAGAGTTGCAGCCAACATACTTCCAGCAGTCACGAGTTTTGATGCCAGCAAATTGCAGAGTGTGCTCCATTCTTCTTCCTGAGAGAACTGTTCTCCCCCACCCAAATGATAGAGAGAACAAATCATATATGCTATGAGGAGAAGCACCCCTTCATTGCAGGTACTTACTCAAAACACAATAGAAGTTTATACCTGAAGTTTCTTTCATTTAATAAACTAATTCATATATGTTAAGCTTTACCTAGCTTTTATAATGAGCACCCCTCAAAATCACCTATAGCTGGCAGAATTAACCAGCATGTGATTGTGTAAATGTTAAAAGTGGTTTCCAAGTCATACCATTTCACAGCATAGAAAACACAAGTTCGCTTGCAACATGCAGTCGATTGATAACTATGACACTAAGAAGTTTCTCTTCACATAACAATATGAAACCACTGATAGAGTGAATAAAGCAAGATGCATATAAATAAACCATGGAATGAGGTTTCCCCAACAAAACTTGGAAACAAAATTTAAGATGCTCCAAAGAAGATTAAAGTGAAGCTTATAGATTAAACAACTTACAGTTATGACAAGTGCAAGTGTTTCTTTCCAGAAATTGGGGTGCCTTGTGTTTACAAGACTTTGCAGATCCTTGTTCACCATTGCTGAAATTGTCTGAAAAGATAAAGAATTCACAAGGTATTTCACATAACTCTTATACAATCTAAACATACCATGGTTTTTTTTAAAAAAAAAAAAACTTAATAGAAAGATATGTGAAAAATCTTTTAGTTATTCTTCAGAGAGAAAGTTCATAATCCATGCCACAAATTATGCGCACCTTTTAGCTCCATACTGGAAGATTGAGCCTTTTTTAGCATTTATCATAGCATGAATTTCTTTAGAAAGATGCAATTTCCATTAGTAAGTGTATTTTTCAAACAACATTAAAACTTATATGTTCTAAAATTCACAAAAATTGAACAAAAATGTAGTACACTGAACTGAATATATTGTTTTCTATTTTGGGGAACATAAGGAGAAATAATAAACATGGCCTGGAATTTCCCATCTTTTAATTGCAGGTAGAGATTAAATGCTAACTTAAGAATGACTAATTCTTTCATGCCCATTTTAAATACCTTTAAATAAGGAGACTGGCTCATTTTGAGACATTTGTCACGGGTACTCTCCATCAAGGCATCACCTCCGAGATGAGCAATGATTAAAGCATCAGCCATTCTATTTGCCGTTATACACAAAGATACAGCACCCTTGAAGTCTCCTACGACTAAAGCACGTTGGACATTATCATCAAATGATGGGTCAGAGCTCTCCTCCACTCCATCCAGCTCACCAGGAATTGGTTCCTTCACACTTTCTTCAACAACATTGTGATTATTAGGTGATACAGGCAAGTCGGCTTTGGGACTCGGAAGATTGTTAAAGAAATCTTCGCCGTTATCAGTAATGAATGCAGAACCTCTATCATTCCCTTCAAAAGTTATATTATCCACTGGTGGTTCATCAAGCCCAACTGCATTAACCTGCGCTGTTAGATCCCCTGGCAGGTTGTCTTTGGATTCTGACGGTAAGCTAAAACCAAGATGCAAAAGCAGCTTGGACCTTGTTGTTGTTCCATCATCTTCAAGCAGAACCCTCAAGAGAGCCCATGTTTCTCTATCATCTGTAGATCTGCACAGTAGAAATTAGATAACTTATCTTGGAGGCAGTGTTGAAGTAACTATATTCCCATTATGTTTCAAAGGAGAAAAAATCATACTTGCATTCTTGAGATTTCTTGTCACATAAAACTCTCAAAGACGACCGTTCTCCACTGTGTATAGCATCTTCAAATTCAGATGAATGACTTACTAAGTTATGTTCTGTCACTATGTGATGCACAAGCACCTGACATTGAAAGCAACGAGAATGAATATAAATTTCAACCAAAATTCAAAGCTGTAAGGCGGACAAACTTTTACCTCTGAGGAACTGGAAGGAGCTGCCACAGAAGATGACCTAGGTTGAAAGGAGACAAGCTGGCCTCCAAAACCAAACAATGCGCCTACCGGACGTTTCAGCCATTTCGGAGCTTTGAGTGGCCCTACTGGTAAAATGAAAAGTACATAATCAGAACAGAAAAAGGCTCAACAAATGCCAAGATATTAAATAGGTACAACTCCTAAAGTAATTAGAATATTAACCCATGATTTCCAACAAAAACGTAAGGTTTAAGACTTCAGGAAAAATCAAAGGATATGTTAAATATTTTAATAGCAAATATTAGAGTTGAACAGGAATCAACTTTCAGGAGCATACTTTTCCTTCAGAAGCCTAAATAATTAACTTTGATCAGAACCTAAATAATTAACTACAGGCAATATAAGTTACCAGAACCAAAATCACCATCCCTGCCAATATGCCTGTTACAACCCTGCAAAAGAATTTATACATAACTTAAAGGATATAAAAATATGAGTAGAAGTGTAATTTTGTGTACACTCTGAACTGTAAACCAATTCCATCTCTCAGCATGGAATCTATATTACTGGCGCATACCTCGACGTTGTATATTCCAATCTTTCCATCAAATGAGGATGTTGATATGATACCAGGAATCTTTGAATACCAATGGACATCGAAGTTCCAATTTGAACCAGCTGGTAATTCAGAAACAATCTGACCAAAATAATAAACAAAATAGTTTAACATAACAGTGATTCAAGTAGATACATAGCACAACAAGAAAAGCAGTACAAGATAGAGAAAACTGAAAACTTAATATAAACGTCAAAGCCCGGGATCTACCTCCCCAGTGACGGTATCCCAGCATATAGTACGGTTATCTTTAGCGCATGTCAGCAAGTAAGAACTATCAAAAGGACACCATGACATTGCAATGACACCTAGTTCAAAGCAGAGATTACTCAGAGATAAGGAAAAAAAAATGAGGAAAATACAAAAACTATAAAACTGAACTAGAATGGCATACCTTTTGTGTGACCTATAAATTCCTTAACTGGCGACATTATATTTCTCATATCCCAAAGCTGCTTGTAACATATCCATACATTAGAAGAGGGGCAAAAAATTGAACCCTAGTTAAAGTTGTACTATCACCAAATCATTACCCGGATGGTAGGTGAACTATCTTCATCTGAAGCAACAACAAGCTGAGTTGCAACATCAGGATTCCACTGTAAAACTGAGCAACGCCTTCTGACTGTATCAGTAAAACTGCAATTTCAAAAAGACCAGCATATTAGAGTGAGATCATGACAGATTAAAGAATCGTCCCTTGCAATATGAAAGTACCTTATCACAGGCTTTTGCTTCTTTAGGTCCCACACAACTAAAATTGCATAAACATTTCTCAGTTAAATGTGTCAAAGAGATCTCTTGAAAAATATAACAGCTTAATGTACACATCTCCTCACCAGTTGTCCCAGTATATGAAGTGGAAGCTAATATGTGCTGAACCTTACTATTCCAGGACAAATATGATATTTCACCTTGAGCAGAACCACCACTGCCCTGTGGAAAAAAAGTAATCTTAGATAACTCTTACTTAATTTGCAATGACATGACTAATGCTAGAAACACATTATGTGAGAGTCCTAAGACTAAGAAATGAAGGGAATTATAGATATGGAAACTTAAGGAATTGTCTTACCTAAATAATTTATGTTACAACATAAAAGATTGGATATAAAAACAAGAGTTGGTGATGTAGAGAAGAAATAGTCAAAGGAGAACTGCATTTTCTGTTTAAAGTAAAGGAAGCCACAAGCAGCTTATTCTAGAAATAAATTTTCAAAGGACTCCCAAACTTAAAACACTTGCTCTCAACCTTTGGAATCTATCAACTTTTATGGTGCGGAGCAATCTACACAATGGGATACCTTGAGAGGAGGAAACAGAGAAGGCTCAGCAGGTGCAGCTAAATCCCATATGCATATTTCACCATCATCAGCACCAGAAGCGAGCAAGTTGGGTGCAATAGCATTAAACTCAAGACCACGCACCTGGATTAGGAAAATAGTATGGCATTGCTGACATATCTATATTCAATAACATTGAGCAGTTAACTGGACGAAAACTTACTGGCCCTTTATGCCTAGATAGATGCCCAACAAGTGCCTTTTCACCCTCAGAGCTGGAGAAAGATAGGTTATGAGGCTTAGACAAGAGGATCAATTTCTCTGAAGAAACGTGCACACATCAATCATGGATGGAAAAAACACAATTTCCAAGGAAAGGAGAAAGTTAAACCCTTTCGAGGCTAGAACTATAACTTCTATTCCCAATTAGAAAAATCTATACGGTTCTTTTATTACCCAATATGGACTGTAAATCCAGCGCACAGAGCCGAAAGACAAGAATCCAAGGGATCATACTAAAAATTATACGAAAATCTTGTATTGGATCTATGGCAGATTCAGAAGAAATCTTAGACCAGGAGAACAAATGGATCTAGATTACCCGATCAGAGCAAGGGGGTTCCAGATGTCAATGCTCCCATCAACAAGTCCACCAGCCACCAACCCGAGAGAGAATTCATCCGAACTAGATCCATTTCTGCCCCAAGAGAGCCGATTGAACCGCTCGGAGCTCGGCAACTCAGCTACAAGGGGCAGATCCTTGTCATCCGACTGGAAGTCGACCTTAAAGATCTCAATACTGGCTGATGAGCTGAAGGACATATCCACGGCGCCTGCCATCGTTCCAGCTGCCATGTACCCGCCATCCGGCGCCAGAGCCAAGGAAGCCGATCTGTTCACCCCCTTAATGCACGCCATACCTGAATTCTAGAGATTGACCTACAGATATACTGTGTAAGGGTGAACTGTATAAAGGAATTTCGGAGATTCAGCGATCTTTGATTCTAGGGTTGCAGCCGATCTGAAGAATTGCGCATCGAAGAGGAGGGGAAGCGAGAGACTAGAGAGATGTGGAGAAAAAAAGAACGAGAAAGATTAGCTGCTCTGCTGAAAGAATGAAACGACACTGTCGTGAGTGATGATGATAAATCGTCCTCCGCCTATTGACGGTGTCCGTCAATGCACCGTGACGGCTTAGGTATTTCCTGCTATTCACGTGTTGAGGGTCCGGCACATGAGCCAATGAAATGTAAATGAGAGGGATAGTTTCGTCCACTGATAAGCTGGAAAGGGGTATTACGGTCAGTTTTGCAATTTACTGATCTCATTTCTAATTCTACGCACGAGATAACAAGAAAATAGAGACTACTGGTTGTACAGAGCTGCCATTGCCAAGACCATCAAGGAGACGCAGAGAGCACAAGAGCCAGGGAGACAGAGATGGTCACAGACGAGTCGAGCTGCAACTCCTACGACTACGGGGATGCGGCGTATTGGGATGCTAGGTACGTGCAGGATGCAGAGATGGGCAACTTCGACTGGTACCAGCGCTACTCGGATCTTCGCCCCTTCGTGCGCATGTACATGCCCTCCTACTCCTCCCGTGTCCTCATGGTGGGATGCGGCAATGCCTGTATGGTCCTAATTCACCCTAATTGATTACTGTTTGATCCATTGATTGATCTCTCTTCTTTCTTCCACTCCTCTCACGTGTCTGCGATTTCGGATCTTGGTGATTGTGGAGCAATCGATTGCTTGCAAACTTGAGGTTCCTTTGATTGAATCCGTTTTCATTTTATTTGGATAATTTAGCTTCTGGTCAGCTATTTCCTGCAGCCAGGGAGCATAGGTATATCGGAGCGCTGTTGTGAACTGAACTGAGCGTCTGTATATTCTATGAAACTCGCTCATTTTAGGGTATTTTTGTTGTTCACTTTTCCTAGTTAAGGCTTCACCTTTAGATTTCTCTTTTCTATGGCCATGTTATATGGCTGCGGTTGTGGGAGGATAGAAATAGAGATTTGCGAATAATTAGAGAGTTTGAATACAGGTTGATTCTGTCTTGCAGTGATGTCTGAGAAGGCTGAATAGAGATTTGCGAATAATCATTTGTATATAATGTTTAAGAGAAGGCTGATTCTGTCTTGCAGTGATGTCTGAGGACATGGTCAAGGATGGATACAAAGATATTGTGAATATTGACATCTCGTTTGTTGTCATTGACATGATGAGAAGAAAATGCAAGTACATCCCTCAGCTAAAATGTATCCTAAACTTCCTAAAGAACAATCTTTCAGAAAATGTTTTGCTAATGGATCTAGTACCCTCACTCTTTTTAACTCACTTTTTTTTCCTTTACTAAGCTGAATAGACATGCAAATGGATGTTAGAGATATGAGCTTCTTCCCCGATGAATCATTTGACAGCATCATCGATAAAGGTAACTATTTTTTTTGTTTTTCTCCTCCTCTTTTCCTGTCCATGATCTTCAGAACTAAGCCTTCTGATTTCTAAATTTCAACTCCGCTTTTTGCAAACCTTGAAAAGTTTACTCTTCTGACATCCTGCTGCTTATGGTTGTAGGGACCCTTGATTCCTTGATGGTAGGCTTCTCTTCCCATCGCCTTGATCACAATCTTCTTGATTTGTTGATAGTATGATTGATGTCACATGTTTCCTCCCATGGTCCTTTCAGTGTGGTAGTGATGCACGGATCAGTGCCCCTCGAATGTTAGGGGAAGTCAGTAGGTTGGGTTCCTTATGTCTTCAAAACTCATTCCTCAAAATTTTCAAATATAATCTTTTACATAATATGCTTTCTTCCCCTTTTTCTAAGATGTAATATTGCTCACTAGATGTTCTTATTATTTCATGTAGGCTTCTTAAACCTGGAGGGATCTATATGATGGTATTAAAACCTTCCCAACATGGCCCTACTCAAATGCTTTCTTATTTGGTGATTGGTCTGAAAGCACCCAACTCAACTGCATGGAAATTCTCAATTGCAGATAACTTATGGTGATCCAAACATAAGGATGCCTCATTTGAACCGACCAGCATACAACTGGCAGATTGTTCTTTATGTTATACGTAAGCCCTTTTTCCCATTCCTGATAGGGGAGTTTATTGCTTGGAACTACATAGATGCAATATCTTCTGCTCACCAATAAAGTTTTTTTTCCAGAATTCCAAGATGTGCTTGAATTTTAACATTGGGAATATATTTTATGGTCCAATATCTCTTCTAGACTCAAAAGGGGTTGATGATTGCTGATTAATACTTTCAATTTGTACGGATTGACAGCAAGACCGGGATTTGAGAAGACCAATGGTAGTAGCTCAGTGATGAGGTCACCTTTGGAGCCCGTCCCATTCACTGAGGAAGGCCTGATACCACCCAATTTTGTAATGGACGATCCCGATTCTCACTTCATATATGTGTGCAAGAAGATGGATGAGTCCGAGCTAAGCAGTTTATCGCCCTATTCTTTGAATGACAATCTTTCATAGCCACCAAAGCTCTTCGCAGGTAGTTTCACTTCTCTTCCAATGCATCTCAAATATAAGAGTGAAAAAGCTCACCCATAAAAAATATATATATCTGCTGTTTCAAATGCTCATTATTAACAGAGTTTCTCCTTGTAAACAATTTGATAATTCAAGATGCTGTTGTCCCTGTTAGAAGGTGAATACAAACAGTAAATGAGAAACTTTGTTTTACAAGACAGTGAATGGAATTTTTTCAATATTTAGTCATTTATTTGATGGAGTGTTGCAAAACTGGAATATATCATGAAATTCACAGAGAAGGTATATGAAATGTGAAGGAGAAGTAGGTTATGGCCAAAACAGATTGTGAAACCCAGCAGTAAATTGTGGTAAACTTCTTTGAGGATGGTGTTTTTTGGTCATGATATAGTTCAGAAGCAAATGAAGAGTGTCAATGCCACTTTTTTTCCTTTTATAATGCAATGGTGTGTGTCATTGACCCAGAAAGAATCTGGTCTCTTAAAATAGCAAATCATTGATGATGATTTCAGATATGGGGCAATAAGGACAAAATGGAAACAGAGTATAGAACATAACCATTTCCTCAATTGTTATTTACCCTGACAAAACTGCCATTCTATAAACTATAAGGTTGGCAAATAAATTTAAGCAAAAGGCTATGCCTCAGCATTGGCATTATGGTGTTGGTGTGAAGCTAGCCTCTGTCCTAAATGGTTGTAGATTTGAATCATGGCCTTGGACTTGGGCTTTAACCATCTCTCTCTATCTGTGGTGGTGAAATAAGCTACCAGTGGAAATGCACAAAAAAAGGGCCATCTTTAATGACACCTTACATTTCATAAGAAGTCCCAAATTAATTGGAGTGTTTGCCGGACTGATAAGACCTACCCAACAGAACAGAGGGGACATGACATTCTATGAATATGAAAAGATTCCATCAGTTGTATACCCAAATAGGGAAATGCAACTTAAAAAATTTGAGATTGCCCCCTACCCCCACCCAAAAAAGAGAAAGGTGTTCTTCTGCATCAGCAGCATCAGTTATAGCTGGGACTGGATTGACAGACTTGAATCGGACCCAAACTAATGATTTGATCTGATCCATCATAATATCTTTGCAAGCAACAGAAGGAAATGTGTTCGTTCATAGATACCATGGTTGGATTTGGATGACAAATTAGCACTACAGAGTGAAACAAACTACCTTCAAGAATGTGCTATAATGCCAAATCTGTCAATTTGATTACTATATATGTAGCCTATGGCAAGATGATGTGTATGCTCAACATTTATGTTAGCCCACACGCATATATCCATTCATTAACCCGTCACGTCAAAAAAAAAAAAACTGGAGGGAGGAAAAAGCAGAGGCCTATCAGAAACAAGGGAATGGACTAAAGGGCAAAGAAACAAGAAATGTCGGGAATGGCTCAATGTGGCAATAGAGAGAGAAAGAAAAAGAGAGAGAGAGCATGCACAAGGGTGGGATGGAGCCTATGTTAAGTCTCTATAGCTACAGAGCCATGCAAAGCAGGCTTGCCATTTGTTGAAATAAAAAGGGCTCTTTTTCTTCTTCATTTTCCTTCCCCCTCCCCATCCACAACGAGCGTCTTTTCGTCTCCTCCTGCCTCTCATCCTCCCCAGTCCAACTTTCCCCCAAAAAACCTCCTCCCTTCTTCATCTCTCTCTTTCTCCTTCCTTGAGTGAGAAAATCTTGGGGGCATCTTTGCTGGTGGGAACGCCAGCTCCTTTTTTTTCCTACAGTTCGCTTCTTCCGGGTTTGGCTGATGGGAAGGGGAAAGATCGAGATAAAGAGGATAGAGAATGCCAACAACAGGCAGGTCACCTTCTCCAAGAGGCGGAACGGGCTTCTCAAGAAGGCCCGGGAGCTTGCGATTCTATGTGACGCTGAGGTCTCTGTCATCGTCTTCTCCAAAACAGGGAAGCTCTATGAGTATTCCAGCTCCGAGTAATGCTCTGACAATTTTTTTCCTTGTAAAAGTTTCCATTTCAGTCGATCACCTACTCTGCATGTTGCATGTGCTGTTTCAGTGCTCTGCCAGACTAATCTAAGCCACTAAATTGCTTTTCCTTCTCGAGCAAAGCTGGACTCATCGATGCTTTGCATTGCATGTTCAATATAGTTGTGGGTTCATGCATTCTTCCTGGTATTATTAACATGATCCTGTTGCCCTGCAGCATGAAGCAAACTATCGCGAGATACAATAAATGTGTGGAATCATCGGAGTCGACTGTTGTAGAATACAAGCCGGAGAACCTCCCCGAGGAGGTACATTATCATGCTCATGTACAAATTATGTCTCAAATTGTTCCATAATTTTCCAATCTGATAAGGGGCCTTTTGTTTGTCCCTTGTTGTCTCCTTTTTAGAAAGAAGAAGAGAGGTTTGACAATGAGATCAGAGATGCCATCTCTCAGTGGCAACTGAGGCAATTGTAAGTCCTTTTTTTTGGTTCTTTGGAATGGAAATTCAAAATCTTAGTTTGATTGATGCAGTTTACATCTGAAATTCATGAGAGAACATAAGAACTCTGCTTCCACAACAAATAGTTGATAGGAAGATGACCCATATAACTGCAATTGATAAATGTATTCTGGGTTCAATAGGAAGCTGCTGGGTAAGGACCTGACTGATGTGGGATTGAAGGAACTGCAAGTCATGGAACAGCAGATCAATGAGAGATTGTTATCTGTTCGGGAGAGAAAGGTATTCCCATTCCCATTCTTTTAGTTTTAGCCATCCCAGTAAATCATTAAGATCATCAGATCTTATAAGTTACAGCTTACTGAGTAATTGAGTTTAAATTTTACAATTGTAGGAGGAGTGGCTAATGGAGAAACTAGAAAAATCAAGGCTACAGGTAATTCCTACAGTGACAGCAATCCTTCAAACACCATGAAATCTTTCCAAAAGGCCTAGTTACATGACTGGTTGCTTGTCCTGTTAATCAGGAACAACGAGCTATACTGGAGAATGAAACCCTGAGAAGACAGGCAACTACACACTCATTCAACAAGCATAATGTTCTACTTTAATTCCTTCGTCTAGAAAGCTTAACTTCCTTCCACTCTTTTCACAGATCATGGAGTTCCAAGGACTCTTACCTAGCACCAACTTCATGGAACATCTTCCTAGCGGCAATAACACTTTTTTAACTACTGGTCATGGTCATGGTCATGGTCTTGATCATGGCCCTACTAATTTGGAGAAGGGCAGCGATCATTTTTCGGGAAATGAAGAATCAGACACGATTCTGCACTTGGGGTACTTACAATTCTGTCACGTCATTAGATTAGATGTTCTTCCCCTCAGATGAAGTAGTAGTTAGTACGGAGTGCTCATGTGTTTCATTTTCACCTTTGTTAGGCTGCCAAATGAAATCTACTACAAGAGGAAGGCATAGGAGGGGGCGGCTCCCTCCAGCTCTGGCAGCTCAATCTGTTTCTGAGTTTTCCCATAAAAAAAAAACAGGGGGAGCCCATAACAAGTTTGTAGTTTGAGGTGGGGAAGGATAAATCAACAGTGAGACTTGAGATTTGTGCATGGTCTGGAATTTGGTGATGGAAATAACTAGCCCTCTTGCTTTTGTTCTAAATATAATGTCTTGTTTGGGGGTCCTATAGTGGTAAGTTTTTCTCATGAATTCTTCACTCAGATTTTGCAAGTAAAACAAGAAAAGGGAATCAACCAATATCTTCTATAACTTTCACATTCCAATCAGTAACCACAAATGTCATTATTGTAAGCAAGCACTATAAGAAGAAAATGAGAAGAAAACGCCACACAAAAGATCATATATGAACTTAAATCAGATGCTAGTGCCGGTTGTTTTCTCTCAAGCAATCAATCACCTCGTTTCTGCTGGCCATGATCTCAGAGAAGAGATGATCGATTTCCTGATTGATTTCATGTACCTGATCTTCAAATCCTTTCAACTTCCACTTCAACTCCTTTACTGCAGCAGATACTCTCCTATCTTGAGCACCCTCTTGAATGGCAGCAGAAAGAGAAGCCACTGACTCGCTTATCTCCTCCACCTCTATGGGAACCACGTCGCTTCCTCTCTGCGTAAAAATTCTATGGCAACTCAAATCGAGCTCGACCAGGGAATCATTCTCCGAATCCATCGCCCATTTTCTCTTCTTCATGAAAGCTTCTGGATCCCCGCTTACAACAGACAGTACGGCCCCGCAGACCCAATAACCGACGCCTTCCATGAGCCTGAGAGCTCTCTCGCCTGCCGGCTCATCAGGGACCCTCTCTCCATAGTCTCCGAGATCCTTCACCTGGACTTGCGTGGTCTCTATGGGGTCCAGGGCCAACCGTTTTGCCGCTTCAGAGGGCGACGGCGAGCTGACGAGGAGGGCCAGGGCATGGGAAAGAGAGAGCCTTGATCGACCCAGGTGAGAGAGAGACGAGGTGATGGAGTTGAAAAGATCTAGGAGGTTCATGGTGTAGGTTAGATAGCTCTGCAGGAAACTGGACTCACACCCGTCATCGTCATCGGAGGCATCCTCCCTGAGGCCCAGCTTCGCGACGGCCTCATCGTTCATCAGTTGCAGGACTCCCAGGCACTGCTTGGCCCAGCCGAGGGAAGGGAACTGCAGGTCGGTGATGGAGGACGGAGCTAGGCGGTCGAGGCTGCCGGAGACCTCGTCCTGGAAGGCCTCGAAGTTGAAGGCATCCTCGTGATCGAGGAGGGGCTGGTGATGGCGGGCGCGGCCTCCCATCCTGAAGTGGAAATGGAATTCGCAAAGGATCAGCAGTCAATGGAGCTCTCTCTTCAATTATAGGATGAAGTCAAGATTATTACACCCAAAAACAGGCAGTGGTTGGTTTTGAATATTACCTTAACATGGGACAGAAACACCATTTTATTGACATCCTTAATTCAGATGGATTGTAGATCGCCTAGCTCTCTCGTGAAATACTAGAAAATTGAGAGGAGAGGATAATGGATATGGATGTAGTTCATTCAATTATTTTATTTAATTATATTGTTTAAATACTATTATTTTAATTTAAATTTTTTACTATTAATCAAAAGTAAATATATTTGATGGTAATCAAAATAAATAAGTTAATATATATATATATATATTGATTTAATATATCCATGTATAATTTCCTATAAAAAACAAAATTAAATAAAAAAATAAAGTAATATCCTTTAAACTATAAGGATATAACTAATTTAATATATGTTTATATAATTTTCTATTATAATCAAAATAAAATAAGAAATAAGTTAATAACATAGCATATAAAAGATAATATTTAAATATAATTGATATTTTGTATATATATATATATAATTTCCTATAATAATCAAAATAAAAAGTCATCTTAAATTAATCAAAACTTTGAATCTTATGCTCCTTTTGGGCAAGGTATCAGTTCCTTTGTCAATAATGTAATGTTGTTGGTGCTAGTAGTCTGTCAATTGGTTTAATTTTGTGTACTCGAGAGCAAATCCGGAGGCGCGTCACAACAAAACTAAACTAGTCGTTTTACCGGTTATTGAAACAAATTCATTTCAATACAAGAAAAGAAAAGGCAAACATTTTCAAATTTATTTGAACAATGGTCAATAGACCCAACACCAGCTTAGATCTGGCTGGCGGATTTATTCTCTCCTCTACAGCAAGTGTCATCTAATTTGGGACAACTTCCATTAAACAAGACTTCACAACGGAAATTTTCATTATCTATGCTACACTGCATTGCACCAGAGTACAAATCTTTGGAATAATGAATATGTTGTCATTCTAGTAGAAGGGGAATAAAGCACGTCAAAAAAGGAGTGTTGCGCGTGTACCACAAAGATTGCATTACATTCTTTACCTTCAGAAGAGAGGGCAAACATTCAAAGCCATATAACAAGGTAATGTGTCACTTCCCATAAAGGGCAACTCTACTTCTTCTCGCTGCTAGCAGGCTCTGCTGGTGCTTTCACCAGACTTAAGTGTCCACCTTCTTTTTTGGCAGCAGTGGCTGCTTTAACCTCATTGCATTGGTTTATAAACTTGCTTATCTCCTGTTTTGCACAATCATCAGATACAAAGAAACATTAAGGTTATCACAGAATTATGCCAAAATTTGTTTACACAAGGATATGATGATAGGATTATTAGCAGCATGCTGTGATTAGAGTTCTGGAAAGCATAGCCTAGTGGAATGGTAAAATAGCTAGAATATGGATCTTTCAGGAAAAAAATGAACTTAAAAAGAGTACTTTGTTGGTATAAAAGAGGATGCTATTTGGCCCACTCAGACAGTTCTCACCTTCAAACTAATCGGGGCATATTAGATTAATAGAGGCAAATTTCCAAAGCAGTTTTTTGTTTATAGAGCTACTAATCATGAGAGATATACTGAACGGAACCTGATTGATATGTCAGACTGAGGAGGAGGTTGGAACAGATACTGCATTAAATAATAAATTGGACTAACTTTCACATGGTAAGCTTCACTGATTGAAAGGGAACTCCGACTCTAGCAAGATGAGTTACTATTCTACTTGCCTATACAGATTACTAGATTGAATTCACTCAAGGATACGATTTTTAGGCAGGAATTCAGACAGGGAAAACGCAGCAAAGACTGCACAAAGAAAAGACTCACTCGATCCGTCTCCATGTCCTTGGTGATCTTCGACGGCTTCACGAACCTCTTTCCTGAAAACAACCAGTCGCAATGCTCTATTCAATTCCCTGTAACTGTAGATTCCGACTATGGAACAACCGCAATCTATGAGAAAAACGGAAACCAACCTTTTCGGATTTGGGGGACTTTTCCGTGGCGATTGGGAGGGATCGATTTCTTCTTCTGCTGTCCTTTGAATAGGTTGGCTTTCTGCGTCATCTTTGCTCCCCGCAGAGACCACCGCACTGCAATCAGGGTTGTAAGGAGGACGCTGGTGAATGAATGACGTTAAACCCTAATATAGTATGGGCCCATATGGGCTTTCAGCTAGTAAACAAATGACCATTGAAGCCCAAATGTTCATAAGCCCAAAACTGTTCATTGCCACGTGGCATTTCCAGACTGGTTTGAACATATTATATTCGTGGCAGAGATGAACCACGCAATGGAATCCTTCTTCTTCTGTCTCTCCTCTTCCTCTACCAGACTCTGAGCAATGGCTACTGGTGCTGCACTCATGTTCACCGGTGGATCATCCACTCCAGCAGCTCGAGAGCTCAATCCCCCACTCCTCCCGCTCAAGTTCACATCCCCTTCTTCCCTCGCGCTGAGCCTAGGGGGAGGTAGGACTAGGAAGCGCATTAGCCTGTACTACTCTCTCGCAAGTCCCGCGGTTACGGGCCGAGGTGGATTGCCCTTTTCCGTGGCCGCCGTTCACACCGGGGAAGAGACGTTCGAGGAAGGAGAGAATGAGGGGAGGGTGGGCGGTGGTGTGGCCATGGTCGTCGCTCCTCCCAAGCCTAGGACGGGAAAGGCGGCACTGATCCTCAAGAGGAACATGGTTGGTATTTGGGCTTCATTTTGTTCTTCGTTTCTCTCTCTAGATAACGGTATTAAAGATACGCGCTTTAGTGGAATATATGACGATTGACTCGATATTTTGAATTCACCTAACCTATCGCGCGAAATCTCTAGAATATAATTATTTTGAATCTTAATTTCTGTTCTGTGACCTCCAATCCACTTGAGATGCTTGAATTGAGAGGTAATATGTCATGTCCAAGTTGTGGTTTCCAAGCAGGAACTTTGATGTCATTTCGCTTTGCCTCTGAATTAGATGTGTTGATCGTTACCTGTAAGGGTAGAGACTATGTCGATCAATACATCATAATCGTGTTCAGCCTCTCATTGTTTCATTTTAATTGTCTTGTCAGACTAGGTCTAAGAGATTCTTGGAAATTCAAAAGCTGAAGGAGATCAAGAGGGAGTATGATTTGAAGACAGCTATTTCTTTACTCAAAGGGATGTCGAATGCGAAGTTTGTGGAAACTGCGGAAGCTCATTTTCGCCTCAATATTGACCCCAAGTACAATGATCAACAGCTTAGAGCAACGGTATGCCTTCTTATTCTTAGGTGATTACTATTTATATGTCTAAAGGTTAAAGCACATTGCTTAATACATGGTGTGATTTGTATTCAGGTTAATTTTCCAAAAGGGACTGGACAAACTGTTCGAGTGGTCGTGCTTACACAAGGTATAATGTATAGTAGTTGATGATTATGTCAATCCATCAGTGCTTTATTTTTATTGAGCCTTCCAGTTACCTAAATATTTCTAGAGTTTGTGAGAAACTCAAATTATCTACTGGAAAAAATCTTGTTACTTGATTTCTTACAACTGAAAAGAACTTTTATCTGCTCAATCACTTCCTTTCTAGTTTTCCATTCTTTATCTGATGAATCAAATTATCTAAAGTAGATGCAGATGAATCATTTCCTTTCAAGTGTCCCATTCTTTCTGCAGTACATGTGTGTGATAGACATAAAAAAGTTTATTTGTATTTGGTATTATACTTGGAAACATTCATGATTTGCGATTATGACAAGCACCTTGATTATCTGCTGACTGTGATACACATTCTTCTTTCATTGGAAATAGTGATAGTCAAGCATCTTGGCTGACAATGATGGTTTGAACACATGCAGGTGAGAAGGTTGATGAAGCAAAAAATGCAGGAGCAGATCTGGTTGGTGGTGAAGATTTGATAGAACAGATTAAGGGAGGATTCATGGATTTTGACAAATTGATTGCTTCTCCAGACATGATGCCCAAGGTGCTGCAACTAATGATTGGATAACACTTGTTCACTATTCCAGTGTTCCTTTTAAATTACATAATAAATCCTATCTTCATAAAGTGGGATATTCTTTAGCTGAAAATGTAGGTACACCAATAGTATGTTTATTTATTAAGTAGCTGATTTTATGAAAAATCATCAAGTATTTTTAAAGTACCCTTCATAAGTATAGTTTTTCAGATCATATGATAGATAGTAAAGCATTTTACTAGTAGCTGTACATTATTTTCACATTGATTGTCAAACAAGTCCAAAACTTAGAAGTATCTCTAGGAGTTGTTTTTTTCCTAAAACTTCTTAAAACATGGCATAAGGTATTTTATCACCTTCAAGTTACTGCTGCATTTGAGAAAGAAACTGTGAAAATTCATCAAATGATTTGGGATTTTCTATGTCTATTGATCTTCTGTTATTTATAGTATGTCCTCACTTGATTGGCCTATATTGTAACACTGAGTACTTTCTCATTTTGATCTTTATATATTTCTTTCCCGCTCTCCAATATATGGATAAGTAAAACAATATACATTTTGGTATTCTAATTTAGAAATTATACATTTTCATAAGCTTTTTGAAGTGATTAAGTATAATTAGCAATAAATTGTGCTTTGACACTGATATAAGAATCGAATCTGCTGTGTCAGTTGCCCTGCTATGAAGAAAACCTTTGTTGTAGCTTGATGTTACAGATAGAAAGTGATGCCATGTAGTTTCAGTTCAAAGGGTATTAAAATCCCATAGGTACTATGCAGTAAGTTGATGGGCAAGGGGAGAGTTTAAACTCGTTGATATTCATGACTGTACACGAAGTCCACTTTAACTGGGCTTCAGGAAAGGATGTTTATTCATGGTTTTTTTGAGGGATTTAATAAGTTAATAACTACTGTGATACTCTTTTCAGTCTCTAATGGTTCTTCTGACTTCTTTTGAACATTGGAAATGAGATATTGTACTTAGAAATATCTCCTTTGATAGCTGTGTCATGTCTGAGAAATTGTTTCTTTACATATATGGTATCATATGCTTTTACCATTGAAATGAAAGTTTTGCACGAGAATCAGTTGATCTCCTGCCTAATTTTTATAGTGTAGTGTGGTTCTTTTCTTCATTCCCTCTTTATCCCTATTTTCTTCCTCTCGTATATATTTTAAGGATTGTATTTCTGAAACATATGTATAATGCACCAGGTTGCCAGCCTAGGCAAGATTCTGGGACCAAGGGGACTCATGCCTAATCCGAAGGCCGGTACAGTTACATCTAGCATACCTCAGGTATAGTCTTTCTTCCCATGAACTCTGACATTTTGAATGCTGGAAATTGTTTGATCTCTTGTACCACCACGATGCATACACTTATCTACGAATATTGTATGGTGACTTTCCACCCAATACAATGATTCCCTCTCTGCATCAGTCATTGATATACTTGGGGTTATTCATTTCAGGCAATAGCAGAATTTAGGCAGGGAAAGGTTGAATACAGAGCTGATAAAACTGGGATAGTGCACATTCGTTTTGGGAAGATCCACTTTCCAGAGGAAGATCTCCTCGCTAATCTACTGGCTGCAGTAGTATGTGCTATCATCCTCTCCATTTATTCTCATACTTATAGATACTGGATGATCTGCTGACAATGACATAATCCATGCAATTCACCTCATAATATATAATTTGCAGAAATCTATTGAGGCAAACAGGCCATCGGGTGCTAAAGGAGTATACTGGAGGAGCGCCCACATATGCTCATCAATGGGGCCTTCTATCCGTTTAAACATAAGGGAGATGCTGGACTACAAGCTCCCTGAAGATGCCTAGGAATGACTATGTTTTGGAAATACAACTTAATCCTTTCTTCTATCTGGAGCCGGGGCTTCCTCTAGTGGACCTTACCAAATATTTGCTTGGAAGATGGGACAGGGAAGCCTTGCGAAGCCATGGAGACATAAGAAGTTATAGAATTGCTTTTTTTTTTTATACATTGGGATTGATTATAGGCAGGTGCACAGTTCCCTCATGGCTCTTTGTAAATTGATCTTTGTTTATTCCACTGTTATAGTACAAAAACATCATACTGAAGAATAAGCTACACTAGTTTCTGCTTTTAGAAAGGGAAAAAAGTATAATTATTTATTATTTACTAGTAACTAATTACATAAATATGTGAGTGATGTTTAGAAATTAGGGTTTTAATTCTTGAACGTAATCTCATCCTTAACCTTCCTTACCACTCACTTCATTTAAAACTATGATATTTACTATATTAAAAAATAAAAATATGTAAATATTATATTATTTTAAAGAATTGAAAGATATTTTTATTATAATATACAATGAACTGAATATAAAGATAATAAATATTTAATATTTGTGTATTGTTATTCTAATATTCTTGTAAATTTGATAGAACCCCTTCAAATTTAATTAATTAAATGTCCCACCTAAAATCAGGTTATATGTGATTGATCATATTGCAGCCCCTATTATCATCTCATCATCTCATATGAGGATAATCAAGACTTGTAGGATGAGTAAGCCCATGAAAACCATATGAGCCCACAATAATTGATGGTTAATTCATCTAAAAACACACATATATAATATGTTTATATAATCCAATAATTTCATTTATTTTGTTGGAATAATCGATCTTGTTTAAAAGTAAATTAAATAATCTTAAATTTCCTATCTATGATGATTTCAATTATTTTGATATACACGTGAGTATCAATATTATACTTTATTACTTAATTCTTAAATATACATTTTTAATATATTATTCATCTGATGACATAATTATATTTTTATTTGAGCACCTTGTAAATTCACTGGTTTTATTATACTCGTTTAATCTCAATAGATTAAATAATAATTAATTAAAAGATTATATAAATATAATAATAATACAAAATTAGATAAAAAGGGTAAATAGTTATGCTAATATAGTAAGTCATCATTAAATATCTCGATATCCATGATGTCATTCCATTTGTGATGTATCCTATTTGATATGTTCATCCTCTAATAAATAGAGGACTCTAGCTTTGTTACCGTACCATTACACATCAAGAAAAATAGAAAAAATATTTATATAAAAAAATATTATATTAAAATTGTTCAATTAAAAATATATATATTTATTAAATAATTATCATCCAAATTAATAGAAAATTTAATATTATTTATTTTAGTTTTAACCCATATTAATTATTTCAATAAAATAAATGAAATAATATATAGGTATTTTTAAATAATTATTGTATATTTTGGGTTATTCATTCACCAAGGTAAAAGAGTTATTTGATTATCCGAGAAAATTCATCTATAAAAATTTATTCTATTCCCTTAATCTATAAAATAAAATAACATCATAGATTAGAGTTGTTATAATAAATTTTAATTCAAAATTCCATATATAACCAATATAAACTTATACACTAACTAAATATTTTAATTTTAAGCTCAAATCTAACTATTTAATTCGATTGCAGGGATATCAATCTTGATTTTACATGTATTTCAATTTTTTATTCTAAATTTGAATTTACCCATATTTACTTGAAAATTGAGTAAATATGATTTGAGATAATAAAAAATACAATTTAAAATAATATTTTCATATGATTATAGGATAAGATACATCACTGCTCATAATTTTTATCTACAAAATAAAAATTATTTTAAAATCAAGAAAATATTTGAACTGGTGCGGATTTAATTAGGGTTTTTAGGTTTAATTACACAATTTATTTTTTTTGATGGAAGCAGCAAAATTTGGAATACTTGCTCCCATCCTATAAATTATATAAATTTATTGTCATTATAGATTAGACACATTTAAAATTTTACACATGTAAGATTTTATCTAAATATAGGATAAATTCAATACAAATTTTTTTATGAAATTTTTAGTATAATCTTTTCAAATCTTGTTTATTGGCATGTGCTAGATTTATAGTATTAACACTCATTTCCATCAGCTCATACAGAATCTGTAAAGGAAGTAAGAGTATATGTAAATGTTAAATTGATCATGCCTTATCTTCTATTGCTGCCCCCACCTAATCAAGCTGTCAATATTTTTTGAGTGTGGAAGACAACATTGGTAGAAGAGTTGATGATCACAACATTATCAATCCGAATGAGAGTGTAGGAGAGCTCAGAGCAAAGAATGTGTGCTCTTATGTCTTCAATGCCTTAATTTTGGAAAGTGTTTAAAATATTGGAAAAAAATTGCACTTCTAATTGAAAATATGTATTAATTAAATATTAATATATATCTTAATAATAAAGTAAAATTATTAAATTAATATAAAAAATAATTTTTAATTATATATTAAATAAATAAAAATTCAAACAAATTATAAAATATGATTATAACCATATTTTAGAACAAATTGGTACGTAACTTGAAAATAACTAAATATATAATAATTATCATGAAAATGAACTATTATAAACCTATTAATAAGATTTGCTTTATAGCACTTACAATATTTTTTGTGATAAATATATTTAATTCATTTCAATATGTTATAAGAAGGGCATAATTATTGTTGGTGAAGTTGGTTATAAATTTCATAATAAATTAAGATAGTATGTAATGAATATCAAATATTAAATATTATATATATATATACAAAATATTATTATTTTACAAAAATTGATGTTATATTATAAATAAGATATATGTATGACATTATACAAAAATATATAATAATAAAATCAAAACTATTATAGTTGATAATGAATATATTATAGTTGAGAAATATAAAGTATATCAACTAACTATTAGTGATTTAGAAACAATTGGGAAAAAATGAAAGGTAATAAAGATAAATTAAAAATGTTTATAATAATACTTGAGAATTAAAAATAATTCTAATTATTTATACAAGTATTAATATTATTGTTTTTTATAAATAATATTAAAAAAATAATTTTATTTTATATTTAAATATAATGAAAATACTAATTTAGATAGAATAATATACATATATATTAATACTAAATCATAATTTCAACAAAACAAATTATAATATATAATTTAATATATATAATTATATTATATATATTTTTAATATAAATATTTTAAATAATTTTATTAATATATTATTAGTATTAAACAAAATAAAATAATATATATAGATATTTTAATACTTAACCTTAATTTCAACCATGCAAAATTATTCGGTATAATTAAAATATAACTTTTAATTTCCAAATTAAACTTAAGTTTTAAAATTTTAGAAAAAAAATAAAGGATATGTTAAATGCTTTAATAAAAGATATTATATGTTAATTACTTTAATAAAAGATAATAGGGTTGAATAAAAACAAATATTTAATAAATATTCAGTAGCATACTTTTCTTTAAAGCATAAAGAATTAACTTTAATCAAAATCTAAATAATTAAAGACACTTCAAAATAATTTATATATAATTAAAAGGATATAAAAATAATAGTGTAAGTGTAATTTTGTATATACTGTAAATGGAGACCAATTTCATCTTTTTTTAACATAAAATCTTTATTATAAGGATAAACTAATCAATAAAGCATTCCATCACATCATTTTATAAGTGGTCCTTCACATATATGTAAGTACATATATATATATATATAAAAGGAATTAAGAAAAGTATAATAACATATATGTAAGTACATATATATATATATAAGGAATTAAAAAAAAGTATAAAATTATATATATATACACGTATTTACATATATTTTATTTAAATATATGTACTTACATGAATGTTATAATATTTGTAGTTTTATTGTTATATATATTTTTGTCATACATATAACTCTATTTTGTTTAAATATTTATATATAATATTTGATATTTATTTTATATTAATATATTAATTATAATGTTAAATTCCTTATAAAACATTGTTTCCTTTTAACAAAATCAATATATTAAACTCACACACTTCTTTCACATTACAACAATAAGAAATGAATGACAAATTGATCAACAACTTCAATTTCATACATAATATTAATAAAAAATATTATATTTACATGATAGATATAAAGTACTCATATTCTTATCCTACAGAATTAGAAAATGTGAAGAGTATATTTATTATCATTGGAAATCCCAATATTTGTTACATTTTCTTAGTAGAAAGTTTGTTGTATTCTTATTCTTAATAGAAAAAGTGTTATTTATAACAATATGATGGCAACATGTAAATAAGATCTAATTGAATAATGTAAAAGAGTTATATCATAATTGATTTTGATAGTTATTATCGTATATATTTAACCACCTTTAAAGTAATTTCGTATTTAAAAAATAATATGGTAATATAATTTAATTTTAAGTATTTTATATACTTAAGTGATCATCAACTCTTCTACTAATATTATTTTTAACTTCTATTAATGAAAAAAGAAAATTGATAGTATAATTATATGGTGCCCGTACTTATACTTAGAAGAAATAGAATGATCTGATTGCATATAAGACATCTCATTATAAAGTTATAGCTTATAAGCTTACTTCGACCATCATTATGAGCCAGTATTCCATAGAAGAGAAAGGTGTTAAAACCACTTAATAGGTTATAAAGCTTTATACTAATAGTTTTAGGTTATTTTATAAGTTAATATACTATCTTTTATTATAATTTAAAATTTTAATAAATAAAAGAGATGAATCTTTTATATTCAAAAAAATATATTAAAATAAATAATATTAATAAAAAATAAAAAATTCATATATTAAGAAATGTATAGAATATTGAGTGAAATATTATTTTATTAATTAAAATATTTTTAATTTGTTGAGAAGAGTATGAAAACCTAAATTAATTAAAGGTGAGTGTAAAAGGAAAAAGATGTGTAGGGAAGAGTTTTTTTGAAAAGATTTGTAAATATTTTTTTTAATAAGTCTTCTTATATTTAATAATAATACCTTTTACTAACATTATAGGTTGATAATATTAAGAAATTTCATTACCTAAAATATAATATCGCTTAATATGCATAAGTTAGTTATGTTACATGTATATTAATGTTAATTAATTAAGTTTAATAGTATGTAAGTGTTAAATATTAGTTTAGATATTTCAGCAACCCACTTCTTATCTCAAACAATATACAAATTCTTAAAAACTTTGTAATATATATTTAAAGCACTTATAATTATGTATATACACACATGTAGTTACATGTATTTTATTTACATATATATACTTACATTTATTTTATAATAGTTGTAATTTTCTTTTAATATATTTTATTTATTGTGTTATACATATAATTCTAAATATATATCTTATTTATGATATATAAGAATTTTTTTTGGAAAACAATAATATTTTGTTTATATATATATATATTTAATTTATATATTTATCTATTTAATATTTGATCTTATAACATTTTTTATATATCTATATTGATTGTGATATTAAATTTATTTTTTCTTTTGATGAAATCCAAAGATATTCAACTCTCATATTCCGCTTAGAGTTATACCGTGTATTCCTGGATAAATATTAATATCTCATATATTAATTAATTTTAATAATGATATTTTATTTTGATTATACACTTATTATGAAAAAAAATTGAAATCTCCATATAAACATATTGCATCATTATTATTCTTTTAAAGAGTGTTATTTGTGCCTTATTATAGTTAGATGTACTTGGAAGGTTTATTTGTACCATAATTATGTATTTAGTTATATTTAATATAAATATGTATTTATTATAAGATATTATTATAGTTAAATTTTAAATAATTTATTAAATAAATAAAAATAACTTTTATAATAATATAATTTTATTAAAGTATTTCAATTAATTATTAACTCATTAAAATATACATTATTATTTAAATAATGTATATTTCCAATTAAAAAAAAATTTCTAACTACATCATTATATAACAGATTAAAACATTTTTAAATAATTCTTTATACAAATATTTTAAAGTAATTATTTATACTCAAATATATAATATTGTAAAAACATATAGTTGCCTTGTAATCACCTACTCTCTTTGTTAATATCATTTGATCGACATTTAGGAAAGAGAAGAGAAGGCATGATCCACCTGCTGATAAAATAGATTTCTAAAGTAGATTATTATAATTGTTAATATCACATAAATTGATCGAAAGAGTTTATATAACACAAATTTTATATTATCATGAAAATATTAGTAATGTAATAGTAAAATTAGAATTAAACTAGTATATAAAATTATTTATCGTAAAAATGTATATAGTTGTTAACATTGGATTTGAATGAAAAATTTTAAAATAACACAAATTTTATATTATCATGAAAATATTAGTAATGTAATAGTAAAATTAGAATTAAACTAGTATATAAAATTATTTATCGTAAAAATGTATATAGTTGTTAACATTGGATTTGAATGAAAAATTTTAAAATAAATTAATAGAATAAAAATGTGTGTATTAATTATCTTGTATACTAATTTATTATATGATGCACTTTTTTTTCAATTAACATTCCATCTTCTAAATTTGAATGAAATTATTATTATTATTATAAATTAAAATATTAATAAAAATAAAAGTATTTCTTTTTATATTAGTAAATACAAATATTAAAATAAATAATGTTAATAAAAAAATTTATATGTACATAAATATTAAATTAAATATTTTTTCTTAATTAAAATATTCCCTTCTAGTTTTATTAGCTAAATTAATTAAAATGTCCTGCCCAATAGTTTATTAACAAAATTTGTAATTATGATTAATAACATCTGTTAACATAATTAACACACTAACCTCCCTTCCCTTTCGTAATGACCTTTTTTGCCCATCAACCCGAGTTAACCTTTCCTTCCACTACACCATTCCTCCCCACATATCATCACATAATTTATTATTTAAACGTTAAAATTACTTGGTTTTTTACTAAATTATATGTAAAAAAATTATAATTGAACAGATAACTATTTTACTAAACTAATGTTAAAATTAATTAAGGTATTTTAAACTTATTATATTAAATTTCTTTCACAAAATAAAAAAAAATATTCTCATATACACAATTGGTTTATAAACTTAATTGGTATAAAATTAATAATTTTTTTCTAAGAAATAATAATTCTTCAATCTTAAGATTGCATATAATTTTGGAAAAAAATTGCACTTTTAATTGAGAATATAAATTATTTAAATATAAATATATATATTAATAAATTTTAATTATATAATAAAGTAAATAAAATTTTATACAAATTATAAAATATAACTATAATAATATTTTATAACAAATTCATACGTAACTTAAAATAACTAAATATATAATTATGATTATGAAATGAACGATTATAAACTTATTAATTAGATATGCTTTATGGCACTTAAAATATTTTTTATGATAAGATTATATAATTCGTTATACCAGAATATGCTATAAGAAGCATATATGTCACTGACTTATAAATGTACTTTTTATTATTGTTGAAGTTGGTGATAAATCTTATAATGAATTAATATATATATATATATCAAATATTAAATATACAAATTAAATATATATAATATTATTATATTACAAAAAAATAATCGTATATTATAAATAAAATATATGTATAATTATATATATATATATATATGACATTTTACAAAAAAAAATATACAATAACAAAATCACAGCTATTATAGTTGAGAAATATAAATTTTATTAATTAACTATTGCTTATATTAAAAAAAAGAATAAAATATAATAAAAATAAATAAATAATGTTTATTATCATTTTTGAGAATTATTTAAGTACAAATATATATAAGGAATTAAGAAAAGTATAGAATTATTTATATACATATATATATATATAATTACATATATTTTATTTAAATATATGTACTTATATATATATATATTTAATATTTATAATTTTATTGTTATATATTTTTTGTTTATATATATAAAACTATTCATGTATCTTATTTATAATATAAGAGTTTTTTTGTAATATATACAATAATATTTTGTTTAAATATAAATATAATATTTGATATTTATCTTATAAGCTATATTGATTATGACGTTAAATTACTTATAAAATTATATTTCCTTTTAACAAAATCAATATATATATATATAAAGCTCTTACACATCTCTTAAATTATAACAATTGAATAAAATAATTTAAAATTAATGAAAATTTTTTACTCTATTATATATTTAAAAAATAGCTTTATAGTAATATAATATAATTTGAATTATTTCAGTTAAATTATGATTATTTATTATACAATAGAAAATAATTTGCTTGCAAATAAGACATCTCATTATTAAGTTATGGCATATAAACTTGTTTCCTTTATTACCATAATGATAGAAAATGATTTCATTTAAAATACTTTATACTTTTTAGATTCTTTTATAAGTTGAAATACTATTTTCAATTTTAAATGAATAAAATTGTTATTATAAATTAAAAAGTTAATAAAAAAGATAAATATTTTATATTTGGAAATAAAAATATTAAAATAAGTAATATTAATAAAAAGATAAAAAATTTATACATTAAGAAACCTATAAAAGATTGAGTGAAATATTATTTTTTTAATTAAAATCCTTTTACTTTTTTTTATAAGAGTAAGGAAACATAAATTAATTAAAGGTTTGGAGAAAAGGAGAATGATGTGTACATGAGTTTCTTGACAAGATTTGTAAGTATTTTTTTTTTGTAACAAGTTTTCTTATATTCAATAATAACACGTTTTACTAATATTATAGGTTGATAACATTAAGAAATTTCATTGACTAAAATATAATATCATAAAGGCTTAATATGCAAAAGTTAGTTATATTAAATGTATAATCATTTTAATTAATTAAATTTAATAGTTTTAATTATTAGTGCAGGGATTTAAGCAACCCACTTCTTATTTCAAACAATATGCAAAATTTTAAATATTCAATATTCAATTATAAAATTTTAATATTCTTATAAAATATAAGTGCACCAGATAGTAAGGAAATTGAGAATTAAAAAAAAATATACATATTTAAAAGAAATAATCAAGTTAAGAAAAACGTATAATTATATATAAATACATGTAGTTACATGTATTGTATTTATATACATATATATATATATATGTACTTACATTTATTTTATAATAATTGTGATTTTCTTTTAATATATTTTATTTAGTGTGTTATACATATAATTCTATATATATATCTTATTTATAATATATAAGAATTTTTTTTTGGAATACAATAATATTTTGTTTATATATATATAATTTTTATATTCATATATTTAATATTTTATCTCTATAAAATTTTATATATCTATATTAATTATGATATTAAATTTATTTGTTTTTTTTATAAAATCTAATAAAAAAAGGTTTTGAAGAAAAGACAACAATTAAATAGAGATAATCTTTCACTAAGAGTGTTACCTCACTTTCAAAGAGATTCAACTCTCACATTCAGCTTATAGCAAAAATGTGAACCTTGTATTTCTTGGTAAATAAATAATGATAACTCATATATTATTCTTTGAAAAAGTGCTATTTATGCATTATAATAATAAAATGTACTACAGGATTCATTTGTACCATAATCATATATTTAGTTATATTTAAGATAAATATGTATTTATTATAAGATATTATTATATTTAAAATTTATAATTTATTTGAAATTTTATCTAATTTATTAAATAAATAAAAATAACTTTTATAGTAATATAATTTTATTCATTCATTAAGATATAGATTATTATTTAAATAATGCATATTTCTAATTAGAAAAATAGGTTTTTCCAACTAAATCATACTGTAACATATTAAAACATTTTTTAAGTAATCCTTTATAATTAAATATATAGTATTGTGAAAATATATGGTTATGTTGTAATAACTCACTCTTTTCTTTTCGATAATAACATCTTTCATTCATGCACGGTAGATGAGATACATAATATCATTTGATTTACATGTCTAGAAGAGAAGAAAATGCATTATCAGCATATAAAATAGATTTTTAAAGTAGATTATGATAATTGTTGATATTACCATTAATTATGATTTCATAAATAGAGAGTTTATGAATTAAAAATTTAATAATACAAATTTTATATTATGATGGAAACATCATTGATCTAATGGTAGATTTAAAATTAAACGAGTATGTAAAAATATATATGGTTGTTTATATTCCATTTGCATGAATTTTTTTATAACAAATTGATAAATTAGAAATGTGTATATTTATTGTCTTGTATAATAATTTATTATATAATACACTATTTTTCTTCTAAATTTAAATGAATAAAATTATTATTATTATAAATAAAAATAAAAGTGAATCTTTTTATATTTATAAATAAAAATATTAAAATAAACAATGTTATTAAAAAAGAGAGAATTTATACATACATAAATACTAACTCAAATATTTTTTTCTTAATTAAAATATTTCCTTCTAATTTTAGTAGCTAAATTAATTAAATAATAAATGTTGAAAAGGGAAATGATGTCCAACCATAAAAGAAATAGTTTATTGACAAAATTTGTAATTATGGATAATAACACGTTTTAATACAATTATATTAAATAATTTTATATAGTTGAAATTATAGGTTAGTATTAATGTATATATATATATGTAATTTATTATGTATAATATATTTTCTAAAATATTTTAATAAATTAAGCTTCAATGTATTGAACTTAATTTGATGTAATGGACCCACAATTTTATGATACAATGGAATACTTATATAATTCTACCATAATCATTATATAAAAATATAGTATAATTATATATGTTAATACCAACTCAAATTATAATTCTATGGGTGCATGTTATGAAAGCACAGTTTATTAAAATATTTTAAAAATATATTATTAATACTTAACTAAATAAAATAATATATATATAGATATTTTAATACTGACTCTTAATTTTAGCCATAAAAAATTATTCGGTATAATTAAAATATAACCCTTAATTTATAAATTATACTTAAGTTTTAAGATTTTAGGAAAAATTAAAGGATATGTTAAATACTTTAATAAGAAATAATATATGTTATTGAAAAAGAAATAGATATTCAATAAACATTTATTAGCATACTTTTCTTTTAAAGCATAAAGAATTAACTTTAATCAAAATCTAAATAATTTACAATTCTTCAAAATAATTTATATATAATTCAAAAGATATAAAAATACTATTGGAAGTTTAATTTTGTATATGCTGTAAATGTGAGTTAATTTCTTCTTTCAAAATGAAATCGGATAAACTAATCAATTTTCAACCCATTATTTTATAAGAGATACTTTACATATATATATATATAAGTACAAATATATATATAAGAGGAATTAAGAAAAGTATAGAATTATGTATATACATATGTACTTATATATATATTGTATTTAAATATATGTACTTATATGCATGTTATAATAATGGTAGTTTTATTATTATATACATTTTGTCATACATATAACTTTATTTATAATATAATGAGTTTTTTGTAAAATAAATGTAATAATATTTTATTTAAATATTTATATATATAATATTTGATATTCATCTTATATAAATATATTAATTATAATGTTAAATTACTTATAAAACATTGTTTTCTTTTAACAAAATCAATATATATATATATAAAGCTCAAACAGTCCTTCACATAGCAACAACTTTAATTTTATTTAAAATATTAATAAAAAACAATATATTTAATAGACTACTCATATTCTTATTATATAGAATTAGAAAATGTTTTTATATTAACTGACATAAATCCTTGTATTTGTTATATTATTTGTAACAATATAATGAAACATGTAACTAATATTTAGTTGAATAATGGAAAAAAATTATATCATAATTGATTTTGATGGTAATCATCATATATATTTAACCACCTTCAAGGTAATTGCCTATTTATTCTAAAACACTATTATAATTTTTTTAAAAACTTTTCTAGTCTGTTATATATATATATATTATATATATTCTAAAACACTATTATATTATAGTAATGTAATTTAATTTTAAATATTTTAGTTCATGTAAAAAAAATATATTTTAGTACATGAAGTTTTGATCATCAACTCTTCTACTAATATTATCTTTTACTTCTACTAATACTTATAAGAGAGAATAATCTGCTTGCATATAAGACATCTCATAATTAAGTTATAGCTCATAAGCTTGCTTCTACCATCATTATAAACATTATTTCATGGAAGAGAAAAGTTGTTGATATTATACCTTAATTTGATCAATAGCTTTTGAGAAGGAATAGGTTAGAAAGCTCTATACTAATAGTTTTAGATTATTTTATAAGTTCATATAATATCTTTCACATTTGAATGAATAAAATTGTTATTATAAATTAAAATGTCAGTAAAAAAAAGAAATGAATCTTTTATATTAGAAAATAAAAATATTAAAATAAATAATATTAATAAAAAGATAAAGAGTTTATATATTAAGAAATGTATAGAATATTAAGTAAAATACTATTTTCTTAATTAAAATATTTTTAATTTGTTGAGAAGAGTGGAAACCTAAATTTTCTTTTGCATAATAAAACCTAAATTAATTAAAGATGGGTGTAGAAAAAGATCCGTACATAATAAGTCTTCTTATATTCAATAATAACACGTTTTAGTAACATTATAGGTTGATAATATTAAAAAATTTCATTGGCTAAAATATGATATCATAAAAGCTTAATATGCATAAGTTAGTTATGTTACATATATATTAATGTTAATTAATTAAGTTTAATAATATGTAAGTATTAAGTATTATTGTAGGTATTCCAGTAACCCACTTCTAATCTCAAACAATATACAAATTCTTAAGAACTTGGTAATATATATTCAAAGTATCTATAGTTCTGAAATATTTGTTATTTCTTTTTAATATTTACTAAGAAGTAAAATAATATTGACAATTGAAAATTAATGTTAAAAGGTTAATAACTTAATAAATGATATAAAGAAACCCTTGGAGATTATATATATAGAATAGCAATTAGTAAAAAAATTAATATTTTCTTCTTATTTATTATTTACATTTTAAAATTATTGTAAAATAAATGATTTATATGTTCTTATATGAAATTATAAAATTTTAACATTGCTATAAAATATAAGTGCACAGAGAGTATGTAAATTGAGAATTAAAAAAAAAAGTATACATATTTAAAATAAAGAATCAATTGAGAAAATTATATAATTATGTATATACACACAATAATATTTTTTATTTATATATATTTAATTTTTATATTCATATTTGATCTCTATAACATTTTATATATCTATATTAATTGTGATATTAAATTTATTTGTTTCTTTTGATAATATTAAATAAGAAAAGGTTTTGAAGAAAAGAGAGTAATCAACCCATGAGTGTTACCTCAGTTTCAAACATATTATCACGTAAAACCTTGTATTTCTTGATAAATATTGATAACTCATATATTAATTCATTTTAATAATAATAATATTTTATTTTGATTATACACGTATTAGGAAAAAAATTAAAATATCTATATAAACATATTGCATCATTATTCTTTGAAAGAGTGTTATTTGTACCATAATTATATATTTATTTATATTTAATATAAATATATATTTATTATAAGGTAGCATTATTGTTAAATTTTATAATTTATTTGAAAATTTGTCTAATTTATTAAATAAATAAAAATAAATTTTATAATAATATAATTTTATTAACATTAAGATATAAATTATTATTTAAATAATGCATATTTCCAATTAGAAAATTTTTTTTTCTAATTACATTATATTGTAAGAGATTAAAACATTTTTAAGTAATTATTTATACTCAAATATATAGTATTGTGAAAACATATGGTTAATATGGTTATATTGTAATCATTCTTCCGTCAATGCTACGGTAGAGTAGATAATTAATATTATTTGATCATTGACAAAAAAGAGAAAACATAATTCTCGTACTAATCAAATAAATTTTTTAATGAGATTATTATAATTTTTGATATATTATAATAGATAATAATTTTATAGTGAGTCCATGTTAAGAGAGTTTATGAATTAGAAATCTATTAATATAAATTTTATTTTATTATGGAAAAATTAATAATTTAATGGTAGAGTTAGAATTAGAAAAATATGTGAGATTATTTATCGTAAAAATATATATGGTCGTTGATATTCTATTTGAATGAAATTTTTTTAGAATAAATTGATAGATTAGAAATGTATATATATTAATTGTATTGTATAATAATTTATTATATGATATACTTTTTTAATTGACATACTATCTTCTAAATTTAAATAAATGAAATTATTATTATTATTATTATAAATCAAAATATTAATTAAAATAAAATTAAAACTTTTTATATTAGTAAATGAAAATATTAAAATAATAATGTTAATAAAAAGAGAATTTATACGTACATAAATATTAACTAAAATATTTTTTTCTTAATTAAAATATTCTATTCTAATTTTAGTAGCTAAATTAATTAAATAAGTGAATGTGAAAAAGAGAAATAATGTCCAATGGATGATATATAAAGGGAATAGTTTTTTGATAAATTTTGTAATTCTAGTTAATAATACGTTTTAATACAATTATAGGTTGATCATATGAAAAAAATTTACTTGCTAAAATATTGTATTATAAATGTTGAGATTGTATGAAATTATACGAACTTTTAGTGATTTAAAGAGTTGATTGAATATGTGATTTTTACTAAATTAAATTTTTTTAATGTGCACACATTAGTTATACTACACATATATACAAGTTAATTGATTAATTGTTAGGACATAAGTTATAATTATTAGTTTAGGTACATCATTAAATCATTATAAACAATGTCTCTAAATATGATTCAAATATAAAGTATAATTTGTTATTTTTTATTATTATTTCTTAAAAAGAAAAATAATGGAAAAGGAGTTAATGTTGAATGTAAAAAGCTTACCAATATAATAAATGATAATGATAAGAAACTAATGGATAAAAATTCAATATTTTCTTCTTACTTATCCTTTAGATTTAGAAATTAACGTAAATAATTTTTATTGTGGTATAAAATTATAAAATTTTGACTGATGGGATAAGTAAGTGTAAGGAAATTGAGGATTTAAAGTGGCAAGTAGTATTTTCCTCTGACCAACCGAGAAAGTCTACGGTCAACCTCGAATTGATAAATCTATATATTTTGTATTCCATATTTTAGTTTTATATCTTTTTTAAATCTATATTTTCAGTATTTCAGATTTTAGTTTTACATCTTTTTTTAATATTAAAGTATACCATCAACATTTTCAAAAATAAAATAAAAGTAAACAAAAATATTAAATTAAAAATAAAAACTAAAATTAGGAAACAAAGTTAAATTATATTAAAAATTATTATTATAATAATAAATTGGAATTTTGGAAAGTTTACTTAAATTTATTCAAATAAAATATAAGATAATTTAAATTAAAGATATCATCCATAAATTAGTAATTTTGTAAGTAATGTGAAAAAAATATAATAATAAAATATTTTCTTGGACAAGTTAACACAGGACTCTCCTACGTGTGGGTTGACCCTTTTTCCTCTTCAAACCAGATGATCCTTCCCTTCATCTACTTCATTATTCTTTATAAATTATCACATAATTAATTATTTACATGTTAAAATTATTTATTTTTTTACTAAATTATATATAAAAAATTATAATTGAACTCACAGCTATTTTACTATGGCTTATTAAAATTAATAGACTTATTTTGTACTTATTACATTGAATTTATTTCAAAAGGTCAGAAAAAAATACTTTTATACACAATTCATTTATGGACTTAATTACTGTAAAACTAATTATTTTTTTCGTTTTTTATAAGTATAGTGAATTATTATAATAGTAAATTGACATTATTTTCTTTATTTTCTATTTACAATTAATTTAGTACACAATATATTTTTACAAAAATATTTATTTAAAATTAAAAATCGTTCAATTATACTTACAAGTATTAATATTACTATTTTATTTTATTTATTAATAAATAATATTAACACGTAATTTAATTTTGTATTTAAATATAACGATCTAAAAGAGAAATAATATTTATATAAAAAATCAAGTAAAGTGTATAATATTATATTATATCATTACTATTTTTCAAAATTTGTAATTATATTATACATTACTCATATATTATATAAAATCTATAATTATCTTAAATAATAATAAAAATATTTTTGTATTTATTGTAAAATTTTAAATTTATCCATTATAAAAATAATGGTAAATATTGTATATTAATATATAAAAATATAATATCTGTTTAGATATAATTATAATAATATGATTTGATTAGTACTCCATCAATAAATAAGATTGGAGCTTAATTTATTAAAATTTCCAACTTGAAATTTAATATTAGTTATTTTAATTTTAGATTATATTAACTATTTCAACAAAAATAAACTTATTTATCTTATTAAATATATATAACCTATAATTTTAATTATACAAAATTATTGAATATAATTTTATATATAATTAGAATATGATTAGTAGTTTTCAACTCATTGAAATTAGAATTTTGATGTTTATTGGTTTTAGTAAGATTGCTCATATTGCATTAATATCTTGATTTAATGAAAATATTGAAATATACCATGTTTAGGTAGGTATGTGCCTGTAATATTTAGTAAAAGATATAACCAGTTCACAATTTATAAATTACACTTACACTTATTTTTTATATCCTTTGAGTTTTGTATAGAATTTTCTGTAGGATGCAACATATAGGCATCAATGGTTATTTTTATTATGGTAACTTGTATGCTTAGTATTAAATTGTTTAATTTTTTTTTATCAAAGTTAATTTTTTAGATTTTAAATTAAAAGTATGATTCTAATGTTTAAATATATTATCTATTATTAAAGCATTTAACATATTTTTATAATTTTTCTAAATTTTTAACATTTAAGTTTACTTTATTTACCACTAATTATATTCTAGTTATATATAAAATTATATTTATATATATATAATTATATATATAATTTTATATGATTGAAATTATGAGTTAGTATTTATATATATATATATATAATTTTATCTAATTTATTATGTATAATATATTTCTAAAATATTTTGATAAATTAAGCTTCAATGTATTGAAGTTGATGTGAGCTTAATCAACCCACGAATTTATAATATAATAGATTGCTAATCTAATTCTATCATAATCACTACAACTCCGATTCAATCTATATGCCCTACTTAGTGTATGTTCTGGTAGGGATTAATTAGTATAATCTCAACATGAACGGTAAGGTCGAGTTGAATTATTATTATATATTTAATAATTTTTAAATTTATTCTTATAATGTCTTTATTCTAAAATATAATTATAATTACATTTTCATAATTTATTTAAAATTTTGTTTACTTTAGTATATAATTAAAAAAATATTTTTATAATAAATATTATTCAATTGAAGTATTTCAATTTATTATTCACTTATTATTAAGATATAAGTTATTATTTAATAGATACATATTCCCAATTAATACAGGTGATTAATTCAAATATAGGACATACTTCAAGATTTAAGTATTATTGAGTGAATTAATGACTAGTTAATGTAATCTTACAGGTGAGAGATAAAGAAATTTACAGCATAATTAAGTGGATATAGGTTGATATAAGGAAAAAAAAATATATGGTTTGCTTACTAACGAGATATTTCCTTATTGTTATTCCGATAAATTATTATAATATAGGGAGTTTATAATTTCAAAACCTAATAACAAAAATTCTTTATTATTATAAAAAAATAAGGTATCTAATTATAGATTTAGAGTAAGAATCGTATGTGAAGTAGAGATGAGGAAGGTTGTTAACTCGTTTCTTGTTCTGCACCTTGTGATTTGGAGTATAATGATTTTTTATAACCACTTGATAGATTAGAAAGGTGTAAAGGTATTGTCTTATATGATACTTTTTTTCTAAATTGATATGCTATCTTTTAGTTTGAAATAATGAAATTGTTATTATAAATTAAATGGTTAATTAAAAGATAAATTTATCTTATTATATAAATAAATAAATTAATTAAAATAAATAATGTTAAAAAAGATCAAGAATCCGTAATAAAAGATACTCATTTAAATTTACATAAGGTACTTATAATACATGTATTTTCATATTAATTAATTAGGTTTAAAAAAATTTATGTGCCAATTATTACTGTAGGTATTTTAGGCATACAATTATTCTCACAAATATATGAATTCTTAAGAACTCTATACAACACTCTTTGTAATATAAATGATTTGATGGTTATATGATTATATTATTAAAAATTGTATAGTTATGAAATATTTGTTATTACTTGTTAATATTTGGCAGAAAGCAAAAGAAAAAGAAAAAAAATTGAGATTTGAATATAAATGTAAAAAGTATATTATTATAGTAAATGATAATAGGAAGAAAGGTAGGAAACTTTTTCTATATAATGATAATTAGTAAAAAAAATTAATATTATATTCTTGTTTATTCTTTAGATCTAAAAATTACCGTTTATAAAATTTTAATATTAATATATATACATGAAGAGAACAAACAAAATAAATTAAGTAATTATAATAGAATACTTTAGTTTAAATACTCATGATAAAATTAAGAGAGTATGTGACAAATGAATTAATTAACAGAGAAGGAGAGAAAAATTAAATGAGAATATATAATTGTAAATATTTAAATTTATAATAAATTAATTTTTAACTTTTTTTAATCGAAAAATTTTAAAAAATAGATGATAAATTTTAAAAAATATTTATTATAGCCATATTTTATAATAAATATAATTATTAAGTAAATTAAGTTATTTGTTATTATTAAGCAAATGAACTGATATGCCAAAAATATTAAATATTATTAAGTAAATGAACATATTAAATATTATTAAGTAAATATGTCGAAACATATTAGATATTTAAGTATGTATTCAAATAAAGCTATTATTTTAAGTTATAAAGAGAATTATTATTGATTATTTTTTTTAAATCTTGATTTATAAAACAATAATGAGAATAAATTTTTTATAAAAAATTATTAAAAATAAGACAATTAATAATAGAAAAAGTTGATCACCTAAACATTAATGCTGCGAAATTGAAATAGAAGTAATATTATTAATAAAAGTAATATTATTAATACAAGTAGTTAAAAACAATAAATAAGGTACAATAAAATAGTTGGAAAAAATAACAAATGAGCTAGTGTAAAAAATTGTATAAATAAAAAAACTCAAACATTTGTTGTACTATTATTTACTATAAAATAGATAACACACTCCTATATATTTTACTAATGGTTGAAAAAATACATATTGAATATTATAAAATTATCATTATTAATATGAAATATAACAGTATTTATTTATTATTTATTATATTTTGTTCAAAATAATTATATCATTAAAATAAATAAAATTATCATGTTATATAAATTTATATATTTTTGGATGAGGTCAATCTCAAATTATTTTTCCCTAAATGATAATGATTTATTAATTTTATTAGTTGAATTGTTACAGTTAGATACTCTACTTAACTTCTTAATTATTAATACTAAATCTATTTACAATAATATGTAAAGAAATCATATATGTCATGCTATATAATTAAACCCATTATAAATTATACTATTACTAAATTTTATAATTAAAATAAAAGGTACAATTTTAATCAATAATTATTAATTTAGTATAATCTTGTATTATATAATTAAAAATGCAATAATTTATAATATATTTTTTATAAAATAATATACATTTATATATAAAAAAATAATTTAATATACTTAATGGATCTAGTTCGGATGATTTCTCCTTCTTGTTGGTAGCCGGTGGACTTGTTGATAGAAGTATTGATATTTAGAACCCCTTGCTCCCATCTAGTAATCTAGATCAATTTGTTTTCATGGTAGGTTGGAATTCCCTATGATTTCGTGTGAATCTATAATAGATCGAATACAAGATTTTATGTAATTTTCAGTATAATTCATTGGTTTCTTATTTCTTGTGTAAGTTTACAGCGCCATAAAAGTTGATAGGAGAGTCCTTTAAAAATTGAATTCTAGTATAATATGTTTGTTGCTTCCTTTAAGAAAATTCAGATCTAGGAATCCTTTGAAAATTCCTCCTCTCAAGGTACCCAATCTTTTATGTTGTAACATTAATAACTTAGTAAGACAATTCCTAAAGTTTCCACATATATAATTCCCTTAATTTCTTTCACATACGACTTTTAGATAATGTGTTTGTAGAACTGTAGTATTAGTCATGCCAATGCAAAATAATTAAGAGTTATCTAAACTTATTATTTTTCTGTGGAAGGCAATGGTGTTCTTATCAAGGTGAAATGTCATATTTGTTTTGGAATAAAAAGGTTGAGCACATATTAGCTTCCACTTCATACACTGGGACAACTGGTGATTGGATATGTATATTAAGCTGTTATATTACTCCTTTAACTGTGAAATGTTTATTCATTTTTAGTTGTGTGGGACTTGAAGAATAAAAAACATGTGATAAGGTTCTTTCATATTGCAAAGGATGATTCTTCAATCTGTCATGATCTCACTGTAATATGCTGGTCTTTGGAAATGACAGTTTTACTGATTCAGTCATAAGCCGTTGCCCAGTTTGTTGCCACTCAGCTTGTTGTTGCCTCAGATGAAGATAACCTAAATATGGTGATAGTACAACTCTAAATATGGTTCAATTTTTTTCTCCCGATCTAATGTATGGATATTTTGCAAACAGTTTTGGGAATTTGAAGGTCACACAAGAGGTATGTCATTCTAGTTCAGTTTCAAAGTTGTATTTCTTTGAAAAATTTCTTCATCATCTCTGATATAAGCTATGTTTTGAATTAGGTATCAATTGCAATGTCCTCGTGTCCTTGATAGCTCTTAGTTGCTGACAGTATCCACTTATCATTGAACTGCACAGCCCATCCAGTTCAATTTTTCTTCTAAATTTGAATATATAAATTTTAAAATAAAATAAAATATTTATAATTTATGTACCAAATAAAAAAATTAAAAATCATTACATTCTAAAATCCATTTTGCCTAGAATTTCGTTTTTAGTTTAATAGGATCCCTCCCATTCCCGGCAAAAAAATAAGTATATTCATTGGGCCTACCTAATTTTAATAGGATAGGGCCTCTTATCCACCGTGATTTATGGACCCAAGTTGTGAAAGAGAAAATGATATATGGAGATGGAAATAGAGGAGAAACAATAGAAAATGAGAAATTGTATTAGAAAGGGTTCAACTATTATTAAATTTAAAAAACAAGTATTAGATTCAACTTTATATATAAATAATAAAATTTTATTTTATTTAATATATAATATACAATTTTAAACTTATCTATTTTATTCAATATACTATCTATAATTATAAAAAAAAACTACTCATTTATATATAAAGTTATATTAAATATATACTTAATAATATTTTACAAGTTAAATATAATTTTTTTGATATTGTATTTCGGATAATAAATATAATATTAAAAAATATTTTTAATTTACAAGTTAAATATAAGATATTTTTAATTTATTTAAAAATAATAACTTATAATGTAATGTTAGAGTTGAAGTTCTAGAGTAGAAGAGAGAGGAAGTAATGTGATAATATATTTCTGATTATAGTGGGAAAATGATCCTCCATCCCCTCTCTCCTCTCTCGTGGAAGAACAACATAACCTCTAGAGTGTTATTCATTTATAGAAAACCAATGTCTAGGAAGTACTTCCAAGTCCAGAATCTGTTGCTGATTCTGAGTTTCCTTGTTTTACCTGTAGCGATTCAGTCATCTCCAGAAGCCATAGAAGCTGTACTCCGCCGGCTAGACTCCAAGAGGGCTCCTGCTTCCGCTCAGCGGTCTGCTGCAAAAGGAGTTCTCAGCAGATTGCTCCCATCCCATGTGCGGAGCTTTGATTTCACTATTGTCTCACGGGTAGGTTTCAAGTAAGGAAATTTGGAGTATCCCTGTGGGAATCCTTCGAATTCCATGTATTTCGGTTTTGCTCTGAGAAAGTAGCGAAGTGGCTGATTTTTCTAGGGAATTTATTCGCTGTCGCTGTGACGCTATTAACAAGTAAGTAAACATTCACTCACTTTATCTGGGCTCTGCTTAACAGGATTCTTGCGGTGGAGTGAGCTGCTTTGTGATAAAAAGTCACGAAAACTCAAGCAGGAATGGGCCTGAGATAATGTGGGTAGGCTCATCTTAATCGATATCCCTTGAGTTCTGCTGATAGCCTGCATTCTGGACAGTTTTCTGAATCAAATAGCTTTATTATGCAAGCTCATCAGCCCTCTATAATCCATCTTTGGGAACGATCCCTCTCTCTGCCCTGCTTGCAACTGCACTGCCATCAGCTACATAGATGGATTCACTCTCCAATTAGTATCTTATTGAGATTCTAGGTTAGGTGCTAATTATGTTCTTAATATTGCATTAGATGGAAGGAATGAATAGTCAGCAATCTGTTCAATCTTTTGATGTTTTCTTGACATGCTGCATTTTTTTTTTGTAGAATTGAAGGCACGACAGCAGTTGAGCTAGCATCAGGTCTGCATTGGTACTTGAAATACTGGTGTGGATCTCATATTTCATGGGACAAGACAGGTGGAACTCAGGTGGCTTCTGTCCCTGTACCGGGATCCTTGCCTCGTGTGAAAGATGGGGGTGTAGTAATTCAACGGCCTATTCCATGGAATTACTATCAAAATGTTGTCACATCCAGTTGTAAGTACAAATCGTTTATTTCCTGAACCTTCTCCTCTTGAAAGCTTGGTTTACTTCTAGTAGTGTGGAATAAATTAGTTGATTGCTTTTTTTTGTGCTTTTCAATGTAGTAGGAAAATGATATATAACTGATTTTCCAGCAGCATATGAATCCCCATTATATGCCACTGTGCCAAATGATGGTTCAAAGAGCAAGAAATCTTGTATTGAGTGAATACACAAGTTGTTTTTGTATCTTAGATTAAGGATGGTACATATTGTATGGGGGCTGACAAGTTAATGCAGAGGGTGTCATGCTGTTCATTGCAGATTCTTATGTCTGGTGGGACTGGAAAAGATGGGAAAAGGAAATAGACTGGATGGCCTTGCAAGGGATCAATCTGCCTCTGGCATTCACAGGACAAGAATCCATTTGGCAAAAGGTTTTCATGGTAATCATCATCGCTTCCACCATGTTTCATGCAGCTATTTGGCATTCAATTTGCTTCATGTTTTTAATGCTTGATTAGTATGTTTTCTGTGTAGGATCTCAATATCACTGCAAAGGAACTGGATAATTTCTTTGGGGGACCTGCTTTTCTTGCTTGGGCTCGCATGGGAAATTTGCATGGGTAAGTATGTAAGTTAATTGCCACATGTTCTTATCTCCTCCTACAGTTAACTGAGAGAATTTTACAAATAAAGTTCACCTATTTTTGAGAAAGCATTTATCAGCATCAGTCAACTTATGTTTTCATTTGATGATCATATTCATCATGAAACAGAATTTCTGTGCCCTTACTGAGCCAGAAACTCCTTATTCGGTTTACCTTAAAAGAAAATTTCAACCATTCTTTGTATTTTCTAGTTGGGGTGGCCCTCTTTCGCAAAATTGGTTGGATCATCAACTCAATTTACAGAAACAGATACTAGCACGAATGTTGGAATTAGGCATGACTCCCGGTATGGTTTTTCTTCTTTTAAAAATAATGATATTTGTAGTCTCTCGTGCTATATTTTATTATGATTCTCGAATAGGGAGAAAAAGTTTCTTCCTGACTGAACAAAATGCAAATCAAAAGTTAAGGACTTCTCTGTTATGGTTCATATGCAATTAAAAATGAATTTGTATCTGATGGATTCTATTCTGTGCGTCAGTGCTCCCATCCTTCTCTGGGAATGTTCCAGCAGCATTGAAAAGGATATACCCTTCAGCTCAAATAAGTAGACTTGGTGACTGGTATGTCACTTTTCTTGTTATTTGTTTTATCCGATCCCAAAATTGATAGTCATGAACTTTCACTTGTGATTTGTTGAATTTCCTAATCATCTCTTTGTTATGTCAGGAACACGGTTGATGGAAATAAAACATGGTGCTGCACATACCTTCTTGACCCATCTGACCCTTTGTTCATTGCGATTGGGGAAGCTTTCATACTGAAGCAAATTGAAGGTATATGTATGTACATCTTCTCGTAATGTAGGGATTTATTATATACAAATAAGTTCTGGCTTTTAGAAAGTTTATCCTACCCTTTTCTCAAGATATAATTAATTTGTTGCCCATGCTTATGTTGATACTTGGCTATGCTAGTGATAGAATTATTTTATGTAAACTTTTCCTTGTTTCATTATGTTCAGACTACTTACTGCTACATATTCTGGCTGATATGTTGATTACAGAATATGGAGATGTGACAGACATCTACAACTGGTAATATGTTCACTTGGTATCAGCATCTTTCTAAGATCGGCAGAATATGCAAATTTGCAGTTGGTTCAGATTTTCGTATGAAAGTGTTAGTATTATTTAGAGATATCATGTATCTCACTATAAATGCTGATGATTCCATTTTATAAATGCAGTGATACATTTAATGAGAACATACCTCCTACAGATAATGTGACATATATCTCGTCAGTTGGTGCAGCTGTCTACAAGGCCATGTCCAAAGGCAATAAACATGCAGTGTGGCTAATGCAAGTTAGTTCTGCTGAGATTTTTTTTAAGTTTTGGTTGGAAAATCTCTCATTATCTTTGAGAATCTCATGAAACTCCCTTCCTTCTTCTACCTTCAACTAAGGGGATTCCACTGACAATTGTTCCACTTCGTTGGGCAGGGATGGCTCTTTTATGATAAATCCTCCTTTTGGAAGCGACCTCAAATGCAAGTATGTACCTTTACAATTGCATTACTTTCACCCGATATATTATGCCTCGTGTTCTTAGCTTTAGTGCATGCTGGGCTAGAAATTGTTTAGCATTGGAATATTCTTAATTGCAGGTTGAAAAAGAATCATGATTATTGCAGGCACTTCTGCACTCTGTACCACTTGGGAAAATGATTGTCCTCGACCTGTTTGCTGATGTAAAGCCCATATGGAAGACTTCCTCTCAGTTCTATGGCACCCCTTACATCTGGTAACATACTCTTTGAGCCTTTTTCTGCAAGTTGTTTTTCTTCTTCTCAGTTCCGTTGATATATTATTGACATCTCTTGTCAAAAAGGTGCCTTCTGCACAACTTTGGAGGAAATATTGAGATGTATGGCATACTTGATTCTATATCTTCAAGACCTATCGAGGCTAGAACGAGTGAAAACTCTAGCATGGTATGCAACATATTATCTGCCTAGTTGGCAAGACTGCTTTTCTATTACTTATCATTGAAGCAGTCTCACTTAATCTTATTCTTGTAGGTGGGTGTTGGGATGTGCATGGAAGGGATAGAGCAAAATCCAATAGTCTACGAGCTAATGTCAGAAATGTCATTCCGTAGCGAGAGTGTTAATGCCTTGGTAATTTGTAACTGTGAGATTTCAACTTACTTTCATGTTTATATATTATCCTTATTGTCTTGCTTTCTTTATGTAGGAGTGGACTAAGACTTATTCTCGTAGACGGTACGGTAAGGCAGTCGATGAGATTGAAGCTGCTTGGAATATTCTATATCAGACTATCTATAACTGCACAGATGGAATTGCTGTACTTAGAACCTTCACCTTCACTACACATTTACTTGTGCATACATGGAACTTCTGTCTTGACCAAGGTTTGCACTTTATTGGTCTCTACGATTGATGTTCTCTCTTCTAAATGCAGGGCCACAATCATGATTTTATTGTCAAGTTTCCTCAATGGGACCCATCAGCATCTATTCTACTTGACACTGAAAAACAGGTCGAGATGCAAATGCCCTTACTGTTGCCCCAGAATAGGCGTTTTCTATCCCAGGAAAAAATCTCCGACCTTCCTAAGCCCCATTTATGGTATTCTCCTGAGGATGTGATCGAAGCTTTAAGACTGTTCATTGATGCAGGAAGTAAACTGAGTGGAAGTTTAACATATAGGTAGAGAACCAAGCAGAAAGAAGATATATCTATATGTATAATATGCATTAGGAAATGAGAATAATTTTCTTCCTAGTCATATCATTTAACAGGTACGACTTGATTGACCTTACACGGCAAGTGCTGTCAAAACATGCAAACCAGCTTTTCCTGGATGCTTTAGCTGCTTATCAACGACAGGATGCAAGAAACTTGGACATCCATAGCCAGAAGTTTGTTCAGTTGATAAAGGATATTGATGAGCTGCTCGCCTCGGACAATAATTTTCTTCTGGGTACATGGCTTGAGAGTGCAAAATCCCTGGCTTCCAATCCAACTGATAGGAGACAGGCAAGAGAAAGGAGTTGTGCATTTAAAGATTCCTTTAGATATTCATATGCATGAAGCTAACTATATTTTGAACTCGAAACTGATATGTGCTCACTTTGCTATCTCAGTATGAGTGGAATGCAAGGACACAAGTGACCATGTGGTACGATAACACAGAATTGCTTCAGAGCAAGCTTCATGACTATGGTAACATATTCCTTTATCTCACTTTCATCCATCAAAAGCATGAGAGGATCATAAACCATTTATATGACATTAAAACTTGTTATCATTCAGCCAACAAGTTCTGGAGCGGCTTACTGAAAGACTACTACCTGCCACGGGCGTCAACCTACTTCTACTACCTATCAAGAAGCTTAAAAGAGAATGCAGAGTTCAAGTTAGAGGAGTGGGAAAGGGAGTGGATATCATACTCAAACACATGGCAAGCTGGAACCGAGCTTTACCCAGTAAAGACTCAAGGAGAAGCTCTTGATATTGCCAGAGCACTCTACAATAAGTACTTCAACTAAACCCAGAGCTGCCAATGATGGATAGACCTTTTCATGAACTCCAAGCTATGGAACTACTGCCTGTAGGTAAAAACTGTCATCCATGCATTCTTGGGGTTAATAAACTGCACCATGGCATATATGAAAAATTCAGGAACATTGTGTTTGCATTGGTGAAAAGATATGCCCGGATGCAGTCCTGCACCGGCTGGCCGGACACACGGGACAAACATCTGCATATAACTCTGTCTATTGTTAAGCAGTTGATACCTGTGATGTGAAATAAGTGGAGCAACAACTAAGTATGTTGAAAGTCTCGTTGAAAGTCTCAAGCTTCTATAGAAAGCTGTATTGTATGGCTCATGGCTGGTAAAACTAATTTGTTTGAGGCACTTATTTACACAGTTAGTTTCCGTACATTGCTGCTTTATTGTTTGGTTTAGGGAAGAAGTTTCATAGTTGAAAAGGTCAAAGAAGGAAAAGTCGGTCCTTTGTTGGAGTAATTTCTGCCCAAATGAATTTGGTCCATCAACCTATTGAAAAATATGGTCGGTTATCCTTCAAAGAAGGCAGATTCCATCCATATTCCCCACAAGAGGAACATTTTTTTAGTGCAACAGTGAAGAAGATTGCTGACAGGTGGGGTGCTAACAGGTGGAGGCTCATCCTCATACCGAATTAAATTATATTGATTCGTGTGTGTATAAATATATTTATCAATTAAATAAATAAATCAAAGTTGCATATAAAGAAATGGCATAATGACAAATGATCAAATGTGAACATACACACTACACGCTTACAACATCACCATGCATTGCATAATATAGGTAGCCCCCATCAAGAAGAGCACGCTTACCCATGATAATATATTTTTATTTTTTTAAAATCTCAAATAAGTCCAAATATATATATATATATATATAATTGAATGGGGCTAAGAAAATTCTGGAAGTGGGGCAATTTTCGAGGAGAAAATAAAAGCTCGCATGTGCCCTGCCCCGTGAAGGAAATATCCCTGATTTTCATTGCGAATATGGAGTGAAATGAGGGGTAGATTCGGTAATCAAGAAAGGGGCAATCTCGTATCTGTCTGTCTGTCTGTCCTAATCCAAAAGTCCAGGGGGAGGGAGATGGCGTGGCAAATATCTCAGGCTCTTCCTCTTCCTTACGTGGGGCACAGTGTTTTACATGTTTTGCACAGAGGCCCTCCATCTTTTGTATATTTTTACAACTGGTAGGGAAATTATTATTGCTATGGAGAATTTCAAATATAAAAAAAAATAATTATAATTTTGAATTTATTTCTACAGATTTTCAACATAATATCCAAACCTACCATGTATAACAAATTATGGGTAGACCCCAATCTTGTGTGCCTAAGTCATAGGTTTGCTTCCAATACCTAACACAAATTAGGGAGGTGAGAATGCAAAATATGCTAAACATGGAGAGGTACATCAGGAATAAATGGAAACAAAAAAAAAATCAAGATCTGCCCTTCTCTGTCCACCGAACGCCGAAGAAAGCTGACAGAGGGCAAAAGGGGAAATTGGAGCCATAAATGAGAAACGGAAAGCCAGCGCGTTTGAATTAAAATGGGAATAATTGCCTCTCTATATATTCTCCTTCTCCCTTCTTCTCCTTCCTCCCACGTCTGCCATGGACTTTGAAATCGGTCTGTGGGACGTTTTCTAGTACCAATTTTCTCTCTATCTCTCATTCTTTAGAATCTCTATTCATCCTCTCTCTCTCTGAATTCTTCTTATTGTGTTTATCGATTCATATTTTATAAGGTCTGCGTGTTAGAGAGAGAGAGGAAGAGAAGGCGAGCCGATATATATAAGCATGGGAAAGTACATGGAGCTCTTGGATGCCGGAATGAGGATAGCGGCAAGGTTCCATTCCCACTGCCCGCAGACGGCTCGCCTCTACTATCACCCTCCGGCCAACTCGGAGAACTACCACCACCATCAGGACGAAGACGGCAGCCCCGGTCACCTCCTCCACGGCGATGGCTACAAGGTAGGAGGTGGCTTAGGATCATCCGGCGCCGACTTCTCTGCTATGAGGGGATACTACTACGGTTGCGGTAGGGTCGACGCTACAGAATTCATCCTCCGTTACTCCGTGATATGAAATTGTAATTCTCTCTGAGCAACGGATGGTGGAGATGCTTTGTAAAACAGGAATCAATATTATTGTTGGCCGATTATTTGACCCCCACCTTCGGTGCGAAATCCAATCTGATTGATTTTGGGGAAAGAGTCTCCCCCAAGTAAACCTAACCCAGAATTACATAGATATAGACTTTTAAAAAAGGTACAATGTTTTTTATCTTAGGGCTTGCGTGAAGAATCCCACTTCTCCGCTATCTCCTACGCAACTTGGTTTGTTCAAATAAATTATAAATGAACGGCATATACATGGAACACTCTGGATGCTGTCCCATTTATATCTCTGTGTTCGTTCTTGTTGATGTATCATCATTATGAGGCCCTCAATCTACCACACTCCGGAATTCCGACAACTATCATCCCTTTGTGGAAAGGGATTGGCTGCTGCATGAACCACCACACCACTGCTACAACTATCTAAGCTAAGATGAACATCGATTTCGTCTACATCCATACACATCAAATTGTCAAGGGCGTATCCTCAACTTTTAGTGGTTCTCCATTCCCCACTCCCAGATATCGATCCCTTCCCACCCAAAAATCATCTAAAAAGAGTAAAGAACGTGAAAGAGTGGCATAGCATAAGGTGCGCAATTGCATCCTTAAATAAGGCAACAAACAAACTCTCCTCAAATATGGGCGCACTAGAGAGGAATGCAATAATATCTTCGATAAATAAAGATCCAGCTGCAGATTCCCCGCCTAGTAACCATATATAGCGAGGCACAACCCTCAAGCATTAAGTCGGTTCGTCGGAAAGTTCTTAAGACTCAAGCAGACAACCTAGTTTTAGAGAGGTAGACAAAGCTGAACTGGTACAGAACAAGTTGATGGGAACCATGGCTTGCCTTACCTTTAAACCAGTAAATTATCCAAGATCTTGTCTCTGCCATAAACACATCGCCAACTCTCAAGTAGAATGAGGCTTGCGCGCCACGAAGAAGTACAAGGGCGTGAAAATTTCCCTCCTGCAAGACATGAAAAGGCAGTTAATGCATCGTCATCAGAAGCTAATGGTCTCCCATCCCCATCCCTTCAAAGAAACATTGCTTCTACCACCATAGATTCTCAGACTTCCCATTTGTGCATAAGGACAAAACCATAAATCAGGCCACGGGCACCATGTTGATACCCAAATATTCTTTTGAGAGAATAGAAACCATTAATCCAGAAAATTATGTCCCACTCGAACTTAATAGAAAATTACGTTTTGAGTAGTATGAAAGTTCTTACCTGCCACCTTCAACCAGCCCTTCAGCAGCTTTTTCAAGAAAATCTTGGACCCTCTGGCTTCCTTTTGGAGCAAGCCCAATATATTCAAGAGTCTTGACCTACAGCAAAAGATAATCAAGTGGTAATTAGCTAGGACAATTGCAATGCCAGGAAGAATGCTGAAAATTATTGATGTAGGAATTATGTCAGGATACTCCTACCAGAAGTGAATTTCTTTGTTTCTGCAAAGTGGCGAATGAAAAAAAAAACTGAGCAGGGTTCATGAGATGTTTACCAAGTTTCTAGTTACTAAACGTCCCAGAGCAGTCAGGCGGAAGCTACTCAGTGAGAAGTGACTTGAATCCAAAGGCAAATACCACGGGACAGGTGAATCCACAGCAAGATCTTTTTCCCATAAAACCTTCACAGAAAGAATTCAAGAATAATAATGATTTCATCATATGCATTCAGATGTCCAGGAAACATTTCTCTCAGATAATCCCACCTCAAAACCAGCCTTCTCTAAAGCTTCCACGCATTGCCTAGTCAACCTAATCTCTGGAAGGCCATTTCCAAGCTCAATATCTGCCTGCGCTCGTTTCACAGCATTATCAGATACAGGAAGATGGTGCTAAAGGGTGCAATTTAAGAACCCCTAGGAAACTAAAGGGTTGCTTTCAACCTTTATTTTCTGGTGGTCTTGGTTACTTGGATCATACGAATCAGTCATGCACCATTCATAAGCAGCAAAACATTGACCAGGTTTTAGCACTCTGAAGATCTCTTTGTAGCATCCATACTGTCCCAGATATGGGAAACATTAAGGAAATGGACATTAGCATTAATAAGAACTACCTAACCAATTATAATAGATTTTATCCGAAACCTACTGAATATGTGTCACAACACGAAAAAGTAATATTTTAACATTTACAAACTTCTCGGTGCCACACAGTAAGTAGAAATACCGCATCAGGTGCATGGCAGGTAGCTTCAATAGCATAGACAGCATCGAAAGTATCATCAGGAAATGGCATATTCATGAAATCCGCCTGCATTAACGAGATACAAAAGAAATTGATTTGACATTAAATCAAAATATAATATTGTGATATGATCGCAGAAATATACACAACTATGTTCTAGGGGAATTCAAATAAAGCAGAGGGCACCGAGAAAGTAGGGGATTCTTGGATAGCTTTTCACAAAATGCCAAAATATTTTTACCAACCTTCACAAAATTGCATGCCTTGTCCACTCCGGTTATGCGATTTAGCTCCTAATGAATAACATTTGTAAGTCTATGAGTCAGAACTAAATTGGAAAAAATCCAAAAGGAAAAAAAGGATTAAAAAGGTACCTTTCCCCTGGTAATCTGGTATTCGTTGTTGTTCAGGCCTGTGACAGAAGTAGAGCTGCATAAATAATGGGATAATCAGTCCAATGCAAATAAGGTAGAAATAATGCTTTGAGGAGAAACATTATTGTTTATTCTCATGAAAATTATGGTTAGAAAATCTACCGTTGAATTCATTAAAGAAGAGAGCCTTATTATTTATTTTACACATCAGAAGTCAATGTTTCATTACTCTTGTGTAGGTGTGAAGGAGACGTCCATTTTTATTCCGACAATTCAAAAGGTAGCTTCTAATAATATTTTATTTATCTGGGAGAATTGAATCAAATTTGGAAGTGAGATTTTTGGTAATTTAGTTATTGATGCATATGCAAGGTTGTAGAGGAGAAACCAGGAAAATGGTTTTGGCTGCAAATTATACAGTTACACCACTTATTTTCCTACCAAAAGACTTATCCCAAAGTTTACCCAAATGAAACATGCTTGATGACTTCCAACTTAATGGTTAATATTTTATCATTGAGAAAACGATGCAAAGAACAAAGAGCCACATGATCAATGAATATTTTCTCCATGTTTAAATGGGAAAATAAAATGGCCATTTTCAATATAGGGCAATACCAGAAAGTATTTAAGTTGTTACCGGCATTATTTCATAGTATACCCAAATAGTTTTGGTATTGCAACTACAACTAAGAAGAATGACTCCTATCATGAGGTATGTGAAAATGGTAAAAGGATGCTATTGAGGCAAACCTGAAGCGGGCAATTTCCCTCAGAGGACCACCTATCCCACATCCAACATCCAATACCTGAATGGGTTGCAAAGGGTAAGAAAAAGCTTTCATGATGAGGAGTCAACTATTTGGATAAGCTTTACCCATTAAGAACTAGAAAAAAAAAAAAAAAAAAACCTTATGCCCTGGTTTTAATTCTAGCTGCAAAGCGAGAAAGTGCTCGTGTCTCTTAATGCTCTCCTTCAGGGATTCACCTTTCCATCTGCAAATAAATCCCATCCATCAGAAATTGTGAAAGCATAATAAAATCAGCAAATAGATGACGCAAAATGTGAGCATTGTATATAAAACCTTGGTGCAAAATGAAAAGATTCTCCCCAGCCAAACTCATAGAAGCTGGTGACAAGATCATAATATTTGTTGACCTGCAACAGTGACAAAGAAGAATTTGCTTTAGATGTCTGAATAAAAATAAAATATACCCTTCCACTCAGCTACGATTAAATATGGAATATATTCAGATAGGATCAGAAAAATGGGGCCACAGGTTGAAAGTTACGACCTATGAAATCATTGGAAGACAATCATAAGAACCTATGTCAATGACGTATAGGAGCCAGTACAGAGGCCTTCAACACTGCCTATTATTCGAAGTTTAGTAGGTTCAGAAATACAGGGCATCTACTCTTGGAATGGAACTGTAATATTTACATCAGCCAAAAATCATTATGATAAAAGACACTCAGCTAATCCACTTATCATGAGTTTTAATAAATAATGGATGAGACAAGACAAGGGACCATCTTATTCTCCTGTTCGACTACAAGGCACATTTCAGAAGATCGTACAAGAAAATAGTAAGTCTCAAGAGCTATAGGAGACTGATAAACAACAGTGTCTCATGCCATCAACTCCAGTACATGGTACCTCTAAAGTCTACTAGCTCCCGGTTGTTCTATAAATATAATATTGAATAAATGAACCTCAGAAATATTCTATCTATCTAAGGAATTATTCAACCAAGCATAGTATTACTCCTAAGTTAAACATTAAAATCAGATCATCATCTTCAAAAGATTCTTTACAGTTCAGAGATTCTTTTACTCATAAATTTTATGTTCAATTAATTACAAACGAGGCTTTAAGCATTTGTGAAAGAATAAAAGTACAAGGGGTCTTGACAAAGTTCGCTTACCATGTCTGTGTAGTTACTTTTCCTCTCCTTCTCCTCACCCCCATAGCAAGTATGATACTTCTCATATCTATATCAACAAAGACATGTAGTAGTGAAAAATTATAGGAGAAAATATGCAAGTAAATAAGATAAACCTAGAGGTTTAATAGGATAAAGTTATTTTTCGAATATGAAGCCAATTCATTTAGTACCACGGCTAAAATACAAAACATTACATGTGATGAAACCAGAACTAAAGTTCTTGAAATAGCAATGCCATTGGATGTGTATAGTTCAAACCCTCTGATAGCTTGAACATTGCTCTATCTTCCACTGCCAGGAATATGACATTACCCCCAGGGTGCATACCAAAACAAAAGGACTGGAAAAGGAAATAGGATAACAAAAGGACTGGAAAAGGAAATAGGATAAATAAATACGCTCCTCCCTCTGAGCAGTGACTTAACATGACAGCTCAGGGACAGGCATCAGAAGTGATTGCGTGTGGAATCGGTATGATAGAACCGAATAATTGGACTAGTGATGGAGTCAGTTTATACTGAACCTGCTGTAATTACGGCCGCTTATGTGCGTACCGTAAGGAAAGGGGCAACCTATCCCAACTACCGGTCAGATGGTTGAATTAGTCTCCCAGCCACTGGTAAGTATGACGGAAGGTCTAATCTTCTCATGGCACAATAAATACTTTATTTAGCACGATCGCAGCCATGCAGGTATTTATATATCTGTGGATGAATCAATCCAGCAAAGTTCATAAATAGGACGAATTCATCATGTATAGAGGGCAGCTATATTCTTCCGCAATCCGGAATATGTTGAAAGAAGGAATCCAATCCATGTAATAATAATAGTAATAATAAAAGGAGAGGATCAACGCGAGGTGACTGATCTGCGAATTGTATAATCATATACTAGAGGAAATGCATGTCCATCTAGGAAGCAAAGGTATAAGGGCAGAGACGCGAGACAGATGATGGATGTGGAGAAGAAAGGGTAAAAATCAATCTCTCTTTGTAGGACGACGCGAGACTAGACGAATATAAACTCTAAGCAGCAGCAAAGACAGTGCCAAAGTGCAAAATATATGTTACAGGGGGAGGAAGGGTCAAAATAAAGTGAAAGTGGAGAAATGTAGTACTTGTCGACGGCGGAGAGGACCTCTCTCTTTTCAATCTTCCCGCCAACTCCAGCCGCCAGATCCAACGCTCCTGACTTCGACATCTCAATATCACAGCAGATTCACCGAGATCTAGGAGAGCAGGAGAAGAATCAGAACCATAAAGGAGCAAGCGCATTTCGGTACTTCCAATAGTAGAATGCGAAGAGAGATAGGGAGAGAGATGTGCGAGAATTTTAGGGACCGAAAGGAAGGGGAACCTCACCTTGAACACGACCGCTAAAACGGAGAACTGTGATGAAATCCCTGTGAATCTCCGCCGAGAGAGAATACGGATAATCTGATCGCAGGTCACGTGATCCCTCCCTATGTTGGGACCTTGGACTTCATATAGATTTGAAGCATATGAATTAGGGATTAATTAAACACTTCTAATAAAAATGAGATTGTAATTTAAACTAAAATTCAATTATTATTTATGTAAAATTTTATAAAATTTTATTTAAAATAATATCAAATGTTAATAAAATATTTTTATATTAATTTTTTTTGACCTTTTGTTCATTATTCTATTTATTAATCTGCCTTCATTCTTATTCTATTTATTTCCCATTTCATAATTCTATTGTACGTGAGAAAACGATAGCATTTTATTTTTTTTTTATATTTTAAGAAAAATATATGCGTTAATAATATTTGATATTATTATAGGATCAACATTAATTTATTTCTATTTATAATAATAATTCATTTATATTATCTAATACATAAAATACGTATGTTGCGCACGAATAATATAATTAATTATAATATTTTATTTTATTTTTTTACTATTATACAACTAATTTTATATAATAAAAATATAATATATAAAAATGTAATATTATGTGTGCTCTAATTACTTTTTTATTATTATATGATACTTGTGTATAAATGTTAATAATATAAATATTAATATATTATTAACATTTATTTTTTTTATATAAGAGTAAGTCATTTGTATTGTATATTATAATTTAATAATAAATGTGATATTATTTAATAAATAATTTTACCTATAATTAATATGCATTTCTCTCCTACCACAACCAGTCCATTTTTTTCACGGTCCCTCTCCTGCGTCCTTGAAAAGCAAATCAGACTTTTAGCTCCATATCTGCAATGGCCCCATTGAATATGTGCAGCCAGCATTCTCCCCCACACCCCACGTGCTTGGTACTATTTTTATGGTCCTTCCAAATACATCACATAAGGTTTTATAAGAGTAGTGGCCTAAGAGGAGATCTATATTGCGAATATCAATGGAATCGCTTTCTCTATCTCCACACTGGACAAGGATAAGACAGCATCGAGTGCCGGGTCCAAATTCAAAAATAATTGTTTTTGCACATAATTCAAAAATGATTGATTGCCACTTGCCCGTTGTATATTTACTGTATATGAAAATTATCTTATTTTCAATTTACCTTCTCCATACTAAACTTACTATATTTTGCAGTATTTACATTTTACCCCAACTATTTTATATGAAATTGTTTGGGCCCTGAGAGAAAAATAGGGGATGACCATATAGGGATGTCAATGGGACCTGGGACCCGAGATCCGGGTCCCTACCCGATCCGAGCTGGTCCGATGAGTCTAGGGTCTGTTTGGGTCCGCATTCGGGTTCGGATCCATAGATTGGACCCGAGTCTCGGGTCCGAATCTTCTTCGCCCGTCCCGCGCTCAGCAGCCTACGGTCGACCACCACCTCCGGGAGCCAATCCGGAAGATCGTCGTCACTCGATAACAGACGCCGCTGCCCGTTGGTGTTCAGCATGTTCAGGCTCTCCAGCGTCGCCCCGTAGAGCTACGTGACCATCGCAAGGTCGTTGCTGGTGATTTGAGTCGCCGTCTTCAAGGCCTCCCTCATCTTCTTCCCCGATTCACCTGCAGAAGAAACGAGAACAAGAACCTTACGTATCTGACCCGCTTCACCGGCTTCACCTTCATTAGGTCTCCAGGGCCGTTTTCTTACTATTCCATCATCGTATACCACTAACTGAATATCTCATCGGAGACTCTTACCGGCATGTGACGCGTTGCTGAGCCACACTTGAGGTTGGAGAGGGCCTCCTCGGTCCTATTCAGGTCAAACTCGCCGAAATTCTCCATGAAACCCTAATAGTTAAATGTGTTTTTTTAGGACTGGCCAATCGAAAATAATTTTGGTAACTATTATCTTAATGCAAACAAAAAATTTTAAAGGTGCAGTTGACTTCTTCTCAAGTTTGTACTATAAACTAATTTTTTGGAAAATTTTGTACTAAAATATAATATTATTAAAATGTTTATACTAATATAGTAATTTATTCAAAAAATATTATTATTATTATTATTATTATTATAATTTACATTTGATTTGCCCCACTTAATTATGCAAAAAAAAAAGCAGGCCTCCAATGTAATTCAAAAAAAAGTTATGCTCTTGGCCTTGCATTTGTACTATTGGATCATCTTTCCGCCTCATCCACTAAGTAATTTGATCCTAATCATGTCAACCTCGAAACAAAGATGCCCCTGGGTTCAAAGTCTTGAAAAAAAAAAGGATTGCCTTTTTGCCCTCATAAAATGGCCCCAAAAAAATCACAAGAACACGTACAAAGGAATCAAAGAGTGTAAGATGTTCACTTCCCTTGCACCCTATGCTAGGAATTGACAGAAATTACAATAATCAATGCATGTTTTTTTGCCTGGTCCTCTTAAGGTTCCATTTACCTATGAGTCTATGGCTTCACTAGACATGTAGAAGGCGGATACCATCATAACCCAAACAACTACTAACACTGAAAGAAGGGATCTTCTGATTCAAAATGACGATAAATCTCAACTCTCACGGAGGTTCCTTTTATTCCTCTCCAAGACCTCGAAGAAGCTGGTCAGCGCTCTCATGGCCTTGACCTGGCACTGCAGGATAAGAATGTACCTTGCAGTCTCTTCCAAGAGCTTGTGAACGCCGAGCTCCTAACCTCCTGGCACGAACCTCTGCAATGCTGCAATCTTCTTCTCCACGTCAGCTCGATCGCTCCCCTCCTCGCTCTCGATTTCCCAGCCGTCATGAGGCTCCGACTGCTGCTCCATGATACTCTGTTCTCTCGATTTGGATGCTCTGTCTGGACTGTCGGAGTCGGGACCTCGGCAGCCCCTACAACCAACTTCAACTATATATATATATATATATTTACATTATTTCCATACGAATTTATCTTTAATTGAGTTTATATATATTATTTAATTTACTTTTTAACTTCACATATATGATAATATGGTAATTTTTTTTAACATTTTCATTCATAAATTTTATTTTCAATTGTAAAGAAATGGAGATAGAGAAGTGCGAGAGAGGTATGTGGGAATGTTACATTTACACACAAGTGTATATAGTACAAGACAAAATAAGTGTAAGCCAGCAATACTTTTAATGTGCCCTTAAAAGGTGATCCTCACATGTGGTGGTAGGTGTAGGTATAGGTGATGATGTGGTGATGGTGCAACGAGTGATCCACTACCTGATCTCGAGATGTTGTAGGTGGTACACATGATGGTGGAGTGGTGACCTCCTTATTACTTCCCATATTCTCAAAAAAATTCACTGATTTTGAGTTTATAATGTAAAAAACAATAACCATAGAAATATAATAAGATGATAAAATAACTCAGTATTAAATTAAATAAAGCGAATGTGGATAAATAAACAACTCAATTATTCTAAAATAAAATAAAATTTGATATGTAAGTATTTGATGTGGTATAGAAGATATGGTTGGTATAGAAATAGATTACTCAAATATTAATTTTAATACAGGGGAGCCATAAACATAAAAAATTAAACTTTCTAAAAATAAATTTAATTTAAATGAGTTCCTGGTGTTAGCAAAAATTTTCTATTCAATCTTAGTGTTATACGAGCAATAATATGTTATTTTTTGAAATTATTACTATAAAAAAATGACAAATTTATTTACATAATGATTTTTTTACCTAACTAGCCATAGCCATAGAAAAATAATTGAGATTAAAAGGAGAGTGATGCCATAGAGACCATAGATAACGGAGAATTTAATAGGTGTTTTAGTGGGACTATCCATAAATGGATAGATTTGTAAGGGTTGGTGAGTGTGACATACTATCAGGAGCCTCACAACATAGGGACATGTTGTGCCATTAGGAAAAGGAGCCCATCATTAAGAGAAATGCCCGACGTTGGACAGAAAATTATATATATATATATATATATTAAGGAGATATAAATTATAATAATGTGAATAAATCAAAAAATGATATAGAGCCCAGATCTTTTAAAAATTAATTTTTTATAGAGTTAGGAGAATTGAGTTAATGGGCACAATGGGGGAGCTACTCAGCATAATATTATCAATATAGATTACAAAAAATATTACAAAGTTTAAGGTGCAATAAATGAAAATGAATTATTAATCATAAATTTTTAAAGCTAACTGAGATAAAAATCATGCACAACGGACTTGTTTGAGTCCCGAGAGGGATTTGTGAAGACGTTAGACATACGGAGGAAATAGTGGATCCATAAAATCGAAAGGTTGTTCTATATATACCTCATTGAGGTGTACATGAACAATTAGTCTCTATTAATTTTTTTTTTAAATTCAAATAAATAAAATAAAAATGTATATAAACTAATTTTAACCTTTAAAGACAAAATTAAGAGTAATATAATTAATATATATTAAAGGTTTTTTTACTTAAATAAATAAAAATATATATATGCACTCATTTATTTGAAAGTGTAAATTAAAATTTAAATATATGTTATTAATCAATTATTTATATTTATTTTGATACAATAATACAATATAATAATATATTTAAAATAATTGAATTAATATAAAAAATAAATAAATTTTATTATACTCAAATTTTGCCTCTGTTAAAGATATTTTTATTTTTTTGGATATTAATAATTTGTTTTAAATATATTATTACTCTTTCATTTATAAAATTCAATATAATATAGCTGTTAAGAACATATATTTAAATTTTATCCATACAAATTCAAATGACGCATTTATTTATTTATTTATTTTAATACAAAAAAATAAAAAAAATTAAGACAATTTTTTTTGTTTTAAATATATTATTAATTTATAAAATTATATCAAAATTAATATAAATAAGTGGTTAAATTCATAAAATTAAGGTTTACGTACTAGATTTAAATATTTTATTGGTGATTGATTGTATTATTTATTAATTTATAAAATTATATTAAAGTTAATATAACTAAATGGTAAAATAAATAGATTTAAATTATGCTTCGTTCTTCAATATATATATATATATTTATTTAAATATAATTTTTTTAAAAAAATCATTAATGGAAATTAATTTTTATTATTTATGTTTTTATAAAATTATATTAAATTTAATATGATTCAGTGGTTAATGATATAGATTTTATACTTAGTTTTGCATATTTAGATTTATATTTAAATTCGTATATACATTTTTGTTTTATTTATTTGAATTAAAAAAATCTTAATATATCTCAATTTTATTATTTATTACTTTATAAAATTGTATAAAAGTTAATTAATCAAGTTTTTTTAAAAAATAAACTTGAAATTTGATTGTACACGTTAAAATCTATTTCAATATATATTTGTTTTATTTATTTGAATATAAAAAATCTTAATATATACCAATTATATTATTTATTATTATATAAAATAACACTAAAGTTAATTTAATCCAGTGGTTAATAAAATAAACTTAATCATAAGTTTTAGATCTCTATAAATGTATTTTTATTTTATTTAATTAAATACAAAAAAAATTCTTAATAGAATTTATTACTCTGAAAAATTGTATTAAAGTTAATAATATAGAGCTGAGCTTTGTTTTTGTAGTTTGAAATCAAGTTCACATAATGTGCTGAAATCGAATATTTTTTAGAGTTGGTGTTCAAAATATACCGAACTCAATCCTAAAATCGAAAGATTTGTAATCGAGCAAATTTGAATGTCGATATTTTTGATATGTTTATCTGTGATTTTTGGTTGTTTATATATATATATAATGAAATAATTTCATTTTATTTGTTGAAATAAATAATAAATAACTAAAATTCAATTATACCCTGCCTATTTCAAAATAATTTAGACTAGTGGATAGACACTTAGATTAGTGCATCTACTAGGTGACCTATATTCATCAGAAGCAACAATATGAGCATTCCGTCATGATAGATTGAAGATACCTCCTTTGCAAGTACCTTATCGCAGGCTTGCTTTTGGAAGCTACTAGAACTGAATTTTCAAAGGCTCAGCGGGTGCAGCTAAATCCCATATGGATATTTTACCGAGAGATGCGAATTTACCAAATTATGTATTAAAAAGATTAAGTGATTTGTTAAAGTATATTATTATAATTAATTTGTATTAGAAATATAAAATTATAATAATCTCTTTTATAAGACATATTTACAGGGTAAAATAGGAAAATAAATAAGTTATATATTAATAATTAAATAATTTATCTCGGAACTCTTCCGCCGAGAAAAAAAAGTGGTTGCAGGCATAGAAAGTCCGCCCAATTTCAAATTTCAAATTCACAAAATTACCGTTGGTTCGGGTCTTCAAATTATATCTCTCCCCCCTCTATCCTTACCCAGAAGCTCCATTACGGAACCCTATCTATTCCCTTCGCAGGCTTCGATTCTCTTCAATCAGGAGCCTAGACACCATCTCTGTGTCTTCCTCCTCTCCCTCTCTGTCTCCGTCCTTCTGAATTTGATTGAAACTCCTGTTCTTGACTCACCAAAAGGCCATGGCGGCGACCAAGAAACTCCCGTTGCAGAGCAGCCACTCCGTAAACATAGCCCCCGCGGTCCCCACCGGCCCGCGGAAGACCATCGAAGAGACTTACCAGAAGAAATCTCAGCTTGAGCACATCCTCCTCCGCCCTGACACCTACATCGGCTCCATCGAGAATCACACTCAAACGCTGTGGGTTTACGAGAATGAGGAGATGGTCAACCGACCGGTGACTTACGTTCCCGGCCTTTACAAGATCTTCGATGAGATCCTGGTCAATGCCGCTGATAATAAGCAACGGGACCCGAGGATGGACTCGCTCAAAGTTTCTATTGATGTGGAGCAGAATCTGATTAGCGTGTACAACAACGGGGATGGGGTCCCGGTCGAGATCCATCAGGAGGAACAGGTTTATGTGCCAGAGCTGATCTTCGGCCACCTTCTGACGAGCAGTAACTATGACGATTCTGTGAAGAAGACCACCGGGGGTAGGAATGGTTATGGTGCAAAGCTGACCAACATTTTCTCAACGGAGTTTGTGATCGAGACTGCCGATGGAAAGCGCCAGAAGAAATATAAACAGGTAAGACAGATTGGTATGTTCCTTGTTAGTATTCCTAAGGATTAAGGATATTATTTATATCGACTGACCGCAGCTGGAAGTTGTTCATTCTTTGTTAAAAATGTCACTTAACCTAATTTCATATGCTGGATTTAACCTAACCTCATATGCTGGATGATGAAGGTTTTCTCAAACAACATGGGGAAAAAATCTGAACCCATCATAACCAAGTGCAAGGAGGGTGAGAACTGGACCAAGGTTTCTTTCAAACCCGATTTATTCAAGTTTAAGATGTCGCATCTCGAAGATGATGTGGTTGCCTTGATGAAGAAGCGTGTGGTTGACATGGCTGGTTGTCTCGGCAAAACAGTGAAGGTGGAATTGAATGGAAAACGAGTTCCTGTCAAGACATTTCCTGAGTATGTTAGTCTTTACCTAAGTGCTGCCAAAAAGAATAAGCCAGATACCCCGCTCCCAAGGTTTTACCCTGCACTGCTGCCTCCTTGTTTTGGTGTTTTGATTGTAAATTTTTCTCTTACTCGATTGTTTCCTTTTTTCCCTCAGGATGGAAGAAACAGTGAATGACAGGTGGGAAGTCTGCGTTAGTCTCAGCGAGGGACAGTTCCAACAGGTACACGAGAAACAGTCCCTGCTGATATACTCTGATATTTAGTGGCAACGGCTGTGGTTGATTGTCTTGACTATGGTTTTAACAGGTTAGCTTTGTCAACTCAATCGCCACGATCAAGGGTGGAACGCATGTGGATTGTGTCACAAATCAGATTGCTAACTATGTGATGAACGTTGTGAATAAGAAGAACAAAACTGCAAACCTTAAGGCTCACAACGTCAAAAATCATCTGTGGGTTTTTGTGAATTCTCTAATTGACAATCCGGCTTTTGATTCCCAAACAAAAGAGACCTTGACTCTTCGTCAGAGCAACTTTGGATCCAAGTGCGAGCTTTCAGATAAATTTCTTCATAAAGGTACATTTTCTTTATTGGGTGTATGAGGGAATTGAGTGTTTATATCAGCTGTTATGATGAAAATCCAACTCTTGTTTTACCTTGCAGTTGCTAATTCTGGAATTGTCGATACACTACTCTCCTGGGCCAATTTCAAGCAGAGCAAAGATCTGAAAAAAACAGATGGAATGAAGAAAGAGAATATTCGAGGAATTCCCAAGCTTGAGGATGCTAATGATGCTGGTGGAAGGAACTCTGACAAATGTACCTTAATTTTAACAGAAGGAGATTCAGCTAAGGCTCTGGCGGTAAGTTGCAATTCTATTTAATACAGCTTTAGCAAACTTTCCATGACTTCTCATTGACTTCTCAAGTTGCAATCATTTTGGCATTGCTTTTCATCTAGATGGCTGGGCTCTCTGTTGTGGGCCGTGACCGGTACGGAGTATTTCCGCTGCGGGGAAAGTTGCTGAATGTAAGGGAAGCTAGCCACAGCCAAATCATGGACAATAAAGAAATCCAGTATCTCAAACAGATCTTGGGCTTGCAGCAAAACAAGCAATATGACAGTGTGAAGACATTGAGATATGGGCATATGATGATCATGACGGATCAGGTTATCTTCTTTGACAGATACTTAAGTTGAGCGTTTTTCCAGTTCTAAACATGCTAAGCAGCTCTTTCTTAGCTATATATTTGTTTTTTTTTTTTTGAATGTACAGGATCATGATGGTTCACATATCAAAGGCTTGCTGATTAATTTTATCCATTCATTCTGGCCATCATTACTAAAGGTTCCATCATTCATGGTCGAGTTTATCACTCCAATTGTGAAGGTTCGTATAAATGTTGAGCATCATGAGCTATATGAACAGATGGTGATGGGGACAAATTTTATCCCCCTATTATTATGCGTTGACAAATTCCACAATATTTTACCTCTGCAGGCTACTCACAAGAATGGGAAAGAGATGTGTTTTTATACTATGCCAGAGTATGAGTCGTGGAAGGAGAGTTTGAGGAATAATGCAAGTGGGTGGTCTATCAAGTACTATAAGGTAGGTTTTTTTGATTGCGTGTCTATCTTATATATTGTTGTGGGTCTTTTATGTTTCAACTACTAAAATGGAATCCTTCTAGGGGCTGGGAACAAGCACATCGAAGGAAGGGAAGCAGTATTTCCAAAATCTTGACAAGCACAAGAAAGACTTTGTTTGGGCAGACGAGAAAGATGGAGAAGCTATTGAACTGGCATTCAGCAAAAAGAAGATCGAAGCAAGAAAAAATTGGCTTCGCCAATTTGAGGTAGGCACATCAAAGTTAGAGCAGAATTAGAGCTTCCAAGTCCGTATTGCTTGATCTAAAACATAATTACTCGTCATTTTACAGCCGGGTACCTTCCTTGATCAGAAGGAAAAGCGTATAAAGTACAGTGATTTTGTTAATAAGGAGCTCATACTATTCTCCATGGCCGATCTTCAAAGATCAATTCCATCGATGGTTGATGGCCTTAAGCCAGGACAGAGGAAGATCCTCTTCTGCTCTTTCAAAAGGAACTTTGTGAAAGAAGCAAAAGTTGTTCAATTTTCAGGTTATGTGTCTGAGCATTCAGCTTATCACCATGGTGATCAGAGTCTTGCCGCAGCCATCATAGGCATGGCCCAAGATTTTGTCGGAAGCAACAATATTAACCTTCTTGTGCCAAGTGGGCAGTTTGGAACCCGGAATATGGTGAGGAAATTTATTATTTTTTCATGTATAAATCCATAAGCGTGTTTTCTTCTATGTGGAGTTGTTAAAGGTTGGCTCTATTTGCTTTACAGGGAGGAAAGGATCATGCGAGTCCAAGGTACATATTTACAAGGCTGTCCCCCGTAACCCGGTTCTTGTTCCCAAAGGATGACGACAACCTTCTTGACTACTTGAATGAAGATGGTGTATCAATAGAACCCACTTGGTAATTTATATTTTCCATGTTGGTGAGACACTGCAGGAGCTTTTGAAAATTTTCTCGAGTGGCTGATTCAATTGTTTGCCTTGTTGTGCAGGTACATGCCCATTATCCCAACTGTCCTTGTCAATGGTAGTGAGGGAATTGGCACAGGGTGGAGTTCGTATGTTCCCAACTACAACCCACGAGACATCATAAATAATGTCAGACGTTTACTAAATGGAGAAATGACTGAGCCTATGGATCCTTGGTACAGAGGATTCAAGGGAACAATAGAGAAAACAGCTAGTAAGGAAGCTGGAAATAGCTATACCATCTATGGTATAATGGAAGAGATAAATGAAACTACCCTTAGGATCACAGAGTTGCCTATTCGCAGATGGACTCAGGATTATAGGGAATTTTTGGAATCGTTAGTGGTTGGAGATAAAGATAAAATCAAGGAGCCATTTATAAAGGTAACTATAGTGTGATGTTTGTGTCAGGTCAGGATTGTCTTGCCCATCTCTCTAATAACATATGATTTTTCACTGGTTGCAGGAATTCAAGCAGTACAGTGATGATATATCCGTGCATTTTGAAATTGTCTTATCAGAAGAGAACATGATGGTGGCAAAGCAGGAGGGTCTTCTGAAGAAATTTAAACTCACTTCATCAATTAGCACAAGTAACATGCATTTGTTTGATGCCAAAGGCGTGATTAAGAAATATGACACTCCTGAGCAGAGTACGATCTTAGCGACCAACTTTACTCTATTGTTGTTCACATGTATTCTTGTGCTGTGGTATATATATCTCATTGCTATCACTGATACTTTTGAATTGATTTTGGCCTTTTCAGTTCTTGAAGAATTCTTTCCCATGCGGCTTGAATTTTACGAGAAAAGAAGGGTATTTGAGGAGGAACTTTAAATTAATTTGGATAATTTCTCAAAAAAATTAAACAATAATGTTTTAACAATGTATGTGACCTTTGCAGAAATTTCTGCTGGACAATCTGAAATTAGAGTTGTTGAAGTTGGACAACAAGGTAAGGTTTATCCTTGGGGTTGTGAGTGGAGAGATCATTGTGAACAACAAAAAAAGGGCAGACTTGTTCTTGGAGCTGCAACAGAAAGGGTTTACTCCTTTCCCAAAGAAAACCAAGACCCTTGAGGCAGCAATTGCGGGAGCCTCCGAAGATTCTGAAGATACAGAGAACTCGGAAAATGTTGGATCCGGGGAAGGAAAGGCCAGTGATTATGAGTACTTGCTATCCATGGCTATCGGATCCCTTACAAGAGAGAAAGTTCAGGAGCTTTGTGATGAGAGGGATAAGATGCTGGGTGAAGTCGAGGGCTTAAAAAGAACGACACCAAAGGATTTATGGTTGAAAGATCTGGCTTCTCTGGAGAAGGAAATTGATGTAAGTAAATCTCAACGGTTGCTGGGCACATCTTTTTTGCTTTATGAGTTTCTTTCTCTAATGTTGCAATTTGTTCTTGCGCTTCAGGAACTCGACAAAAATGATGCCGAAGCAAGAAAGATGTCGAAGTCCAAAGGTCCTACTGCTGCTGGTACCAAGGTTTCCACTAGGCAGCCACCAAAAGCACCCCCGAGAGCTAAGAAGGCCACGGCCAATCTTGAAGCAGTTGGAGAAACTGCAGAAATGCCGCCAACTAACGTCTCAATGGTAACAGGTAAGCAGAAGTTCTAAATAATTTTCTTCATGATATATATTTGATGAGGAAGGGGGCCAATCATTTGCTGCATCAGATAATGCTGCTCCTGTCGCAAAACCAAGGGGCCGAGGAGGTGCAAAGAAGCCCCCTGCAGCTGCCGCAGCGAAGGTCTGATATGTCTCCCTTTATTTTTTATCTCCGGACCAAAGGGGAATTTTTTTCGCTGATATCTGAATTCTGTGTTGACAGAAAAGTAAAAAGGCGGCTATCTCGGATGATGATGATGAGGATGAGGAAGTTCTGGATCTAAAGGAAAGGCTTGCTCGATATAATCTCGAGTCTTCCCCAGAGAACTCAACTGGTGACCTGCTCATTTGCTTTTCATTCCTTGGCTGCAAAATAAATATACTTGAGGAAATCAAGTTGAATTAATTTTCTGCTTTTCAACAGCCATGGACATTGATGCACCCCAAGCACGAGCAACAACCAAAGAGCCAAGCAAAAGAGCCGCAGCAAAAAAGGTGGTTCTGTCCGACACTTCCGATGAAGAGAGTGGAAAAGATGAAGTTAGCGATGATGAAGATTTTGAGGTAGAGCCGGTTGTTAATGACAAGAAGGTTGCGAAGAGACCGTCTGCAGCCGCAGCTTCCAAGGCAGCAGCCGCAACAAAGAGGCGTCCGGCCAAGAAGGTAACTCTAGGACAAAAGGTCTTGACTAGTATGCTCGAGGCTCAGGAAAGCTCGGGGATATCTCCAGAGAAGAAAGTGAGGAGGATGAGAACCTCTCCATTCAATAAGAAGAGTAGCTCAGTGCTGAGCGGGAACTCGGAGGAAGACAGATCTGAAGTTGTTTCAAACGAGGTTGAGGAAGATGTCCAGATTATCCCCCCATCAAGAGCAACACGGCCAAAGAGGGCCAGCCAGAATAAGAGATACGTGATAAGTGACTCTGAGACGGAGGATGATGATGATGAGGATATTGCTGATGAAGATTCCGACTTCAGTGAGGATGAAGATTCTGAATGAGCCCTCTTGATGTCCGAGAAAGTACTACTGGCATCTTTGATCTGTTTTACCATCCACTTTTAGAAGACTCATTAATCAATGAACAATCCACTGGATTGATGCTAAAATAGTTAGGAACTTCTTATACCCACTACTTGGGTAAGATCATGCTGCCATTAAAGGGAAACGAAATCCTAAAAGCCAGGACAATATCAGTTTTTTGCTCAATCACTGCCATTAAATGGCAAACCACTACCAACTTGTAGCAGAACTGAATCATTCACAACTGATTCAGATTCTGGACTGGAAAACAAAAGATGGGAAAAAGAGAACAAAGACCCACAATAATAAGCAATCTCTAGCCTCTTGGATATGTGTATCAGTAATCTCTTGAGTGCCTTGCCACCTCAGCCTACAGGATTTTGAAAATCATACACAGAAAGCTGTAAGTTCTCTGAACAAAGAGGGAAAACAGATCACAGGCATGAAAGAAGTTTATAAAGCATACTTATAAAGCATGTAGCAAAGCCATAAAGAATTGATGGAGGAATTGACATAAAATTGTTGAAAAGTAGTGTTGTGCATACCTCAAACGCATTCCTCAGATGGTCCAGCTCTTTGTCAAGGTCGTTAATAGCCTGGTTATATGCCTGCATGGGTGAAGATTGGACGGTTGTGTGGATCTAGAAAAGCCAAATTCAAATCATGTTAGAGATGAAGAACGAAAAGAAGTCATATAAAATTGTTACACTGCATCTCGTACATATCACTTGATTTTGCTGTAAGAAAATTTTATACTCGACCAAGAAAGATCTGAGCATGATAGGATAACAATCCAAGAATATATAAACAAGAATTGAGATATAAGAACTGGATAGCCCAAATGCTGCATCTTAGGAGCCACTTAGAACTCCTTGCATAATATAATATGTGGCTCAGTTAGAATTAATTGAGTGACTTTTCGTGGTATAATTGGTACAACGCGCTAGATCATTAGAGCTGCAGGGCAAACAACCGGAAATAGAGACGGAGAATTTGCTCACCCTGACAATGATTTTGTACTGGAGTGGATGGGGGAGCTTATAGCCAGCAAAGAGTACGTTCTCATCCCTATGCAATTGCCTGTTCATACGCCGTCTCCATTCATCAATCAAAACTCAAACATCCACAGGTATGAGCTCAATAACGAAAACAGCGACGCTACAAATATGATATATCAATCAACTTCAAGAAAAGCAAGGGGACCGACGTACATGCGGACGATATTTCCAATGGTGTGGTCCTCCCTCTCTATGGTGAAGGACGCCGCATTCATGATCTTTGTGTCCCTCTCGTAAGAAACCCTAACAATCGCCGGACGGAAGTAGAGCAGATCAGCGACCAACCAGAAAAACAGAGCACGAGAGCCAACGAAACGTAAGAACGAGAGAGCACTCACTTCTTGATTCCCTCGGGGACGACAAATCTCTCGTACCGGTCGGGAGCGTTCATGGCTTCTTCCGCTCTTTCTCCCTCGCCTTCGAGTTAAGCCCCTGCAGTGAAAATGCGTGGTCTGGTATGAAGTCTGAGCTTCGCTCATGGGGGGTTTTAGAGCCTTACCAAGGAAGTCATTTTTCATTTGATTTTCCATTTAAATCTAATATAGGCTAAAAAATTTACTAAATTATTAATTTAGGTATAAATTATTTATTTAATAGGTAAATATTTAATAAATGACTAAATCAAAAAACACCATTTTGGCCAAAAAAAAATACCTCATTTATAACAGAAATGATTAGTATAATATTTATTTGTTATTTGGTGGTCAATTAAATTAAATGTCGGTTTGTTTATCAAATAAAATATTATTTATAAATTAAATAATTGTACATGAGAATTGATACTGTTGAAATGTAAATTATATATATTATTATAATACTGTACGTAAATACAATAGATAGATTGCTTGATAAGTTATGATTGTTCGACAAGTATTGATACTATCTATTATTACTCTATCAAAACTCAATAAGAAGTGACAAGTATTGAAATTGGATAGTAAACATGGGTCAGCCAATCACTATGCTGGTGAGAAGAGCATTATCTCAATGTTGAAGAGGAGAGGTTGTTGTGACTATAGTTGGAAGTGTTGATGCCGAGATCTCGCTCGACTTTGGTGAGAGAAGAGGTCGGAGCGGAGGGAAGGTGTTTATACATGAGACTAGAAGAACCCAAATGGACTTGTAGAGAGTCAGTCAGGGTCGACATGACGAGGAGGAAGATGAAAGAGCCGGCTCAAGGATGTCTAACAAGTGTTCGATGAAATGACTGAGCTACAGTAGAACTATGCTGAACATGAGGAGGGAAATGAGAAGGAATTTAGAATATTATAGGTTATAATCCAATTTTGATAAAATATAGAAATTGGTAGAGAATTTTTGTTTATTTATAATATTGAAAATTAACCGTTTCTAATATTTATTATTATACCATTAAATAAATTTACCCACCAATAATATATAGTAAAATTTACAAAATTGGTACTATTAAATTGTAAATTAAAAAAAATAATATTTTATAAAAGTTTTGTGGTATATATATAATTAATGAAAAATAAGAAAAAGAAAAAGGAAGATAGAAAGGGTGGAGGGTGGATAGGGGGAATTTAGCGGGGCTTGCGTGTGCTTTGGCTAGCCTAATTGGTGCTTCCGTCTGTCCCCTCCCACCCAAAATAACCCAAAATAATTTCAAATCGAAAAATCCTCTCGTCACTCGGACTCGGCTTATGGCCTTTCACGTAGCTTGCCCAATTACATGGTACGTATCTTCTTCTCCATCATCTCATCTTCCTTCCCTTCCTTCTATATACTTCGCACTGTTCTCTCTCTGCCATTCCATTTCGGCTTTTCACTCAATGTCGTGTCCTGTTTCTCCTGCAGCCGCCGAATCTGCTATTGTACCCTAGGGTTTCCGCGCGGCCTCCAGACCGATGCCTCCAAGGACCATTTCCTGCTCCAGGTCTCCTCTATCCATGGATTCCTCAGCGATCCGTGGGGGATTAGGGTTGGCGAGGCCACTGGTACTGTCCAGGTCGCTGTCCCCAAGGTCGTGCCCCCGCCTCCTCCCCCACCCCAGCCCGCAGCCGTCCTCGGTGCCTTCACCGCGGTTTCCAGTGCTTCCCGCGCCGATGGGGTGGACGATGCCTTGGCCGCGGTCTCCGCCCAGGCCAAGCGCGCTGCCCTGCAGAAGAAGGCTGCAGCTGCTATGGTGGCTGCCGAAGACTATGCGCGGCGCTTTGAGTCCGGTGATCTGGCGGTGAGCGCCCTGTCCGTGTCATTTTTTAATGTAGTGTTATGTGCTGGTTTTTCTCCTCTTGATTTATATGGCAGGTATGGTAGTTATTTACTGGCCGAGCTCAATTACCTTGTCCTAAAGGTTTTATTTTTAATGATATTTTTTATTTGGAATTGACACCGAGTACCTACGTGCATTACTCTAATTGAGGGTTTTAAGCTTGATATTGGATGGATGTGCATTTCTTTCCTGTCAATAATTTACTATTGTCTGTTCATGTGATTCCTCATGTCATCTCTTGTAATGAACCATCTGATGCCTACTGGACGAACCAACATTGCCTACCGCCCATCAATCACAGGACCTATGCTTTTTTTTAAAAGAAAAAAAATAATTGGGTGCAGGATGCCTCTGGTGATATTGTGGAAGAAAATGGCCAGGGTCAATCTAATTCAAAGGTATTATGTCGGATGTGTCTCTTTGGTGAAACTGAAGGTAGTGAGAGAGCAAAGAAGATGCTCTCGTGCAAAAGCTGTGGTAAGAAGTATCACAGGAGCTGCTTGAAGAATTGGTCTCAGAACAGGGGTATCATACTTGTAAATGATAAATATTTATATATTTCCCACAAATATTAATTTTATCATATATTTGCCCCATGCAGATCTTTTCCACTGGAGCTCATGGACTTGCCCCTCTTGCCGAATTTGTGAGGTAACCATGAAATTTTGTCAGTTTGAGGAATAGTGGAAACTCCTTCAAACTTATCTTATCCTCCATGATATGAGATCCTTTACTGCTGTCATTTTTATAGAAGTCGTGGATATGCTAAATGCATTTTTTCCTTTACAATCGTGAGATTTTATGACTCTGTAGTATAATTACATACATTCTTTTGGAATCATATCGTCAAATTTCAGAAATATTAGTTTTGAATTTCATTCTTTTCTATTTGTTTTTTCCTTAAATGATTCTCATTGACTTAGAAATTGAGTATAATACTTTACTAATAATGCTAGTTTTTTATTGTTTTGCACTTCAAGACAAAAGTATGATTCTTCTGGAATGATTATCTCCTGTTGCATATTTTTAACTGGATATTTTGTTTTATCCTCCGAAAACATTGTCGCATGCACAGTGGTTATTATAATTTATACATGCTCGTTCAGTTGACACCTTGCTTGTTTCTTTGATTTTCTTCAAGATTTGCCGGAGAACTGGAGATCCAAAGAAGTTTATGTTCTGCAAAAGGTGCGATGGTGCATATCACTGTTATTGCCAACATCCTCCACACAAGGTGGGAATCTGTCTTTCATGCTCTTCTTGTGTTCTGAACTGATAACGATATGATCCAATAAATACACCTTGCTTCCTCTTTGGAGTTTATAGAATGTTAGTACTGGACCTTATATGTGCCCAAAACACACACGGTGCCATAGTTGCGGATCCAATGTTCCTGGAAATGGTCTGAGCGTGAGGTACAAAGTCATGCTTTGTCACTGGATATTAATGTTGTTTATATATGTTGAAGTTAATTTTATTCTTTCTATGAATTATAATTTGTTTTTGTATATTAATGGTTGCTTTGTATGTTAGGTGGTTTCTTGGATATACCTGCTGTGATGCTTGTGGAAGATTGTTTGTTAAGGGGAACTACTGCCCTGTATGTCTTAAGGTAATGGCCATTCAGTGATTCTTTGTCTGCCTCGGCATTTTTCTAAGGTTTCAGAATACAGGTTATATGTTGTAAATGGCACATCAAATAAGATAATTCATGTAAAACTTGGCTGAAATTATTTATCTAATTGCAGGTATATAGAGATTCAGAATCAACACCAATGGTCTGTTGTGATCTTTGCCAGCGCTGGGTTCACACTCAATGTGATGACATCAGGTTTCTCACATTTATTTTTTGGTCCAATTCATAGTTTAAAATTATGTGTCTTTTTGATCAAGGTGCCTCTGTGATGCTTTCAATTTATTAAAAAATCTACAGAATGCATAAATACCTTTCATTTAAAACAATTTTTTATATATATTCATGCCAGTGATGAAAAATATCTTCAGTTTCAAGCTGATGGGAATCTTCAGTACATTTGTGTTACGTGCCGTGGAGAGTGCTACCAGGTAACACCACCCGTGACTTTCCAAATTGTCTTGTTTCCAATTTTTTCTCTTTTATTATGGGGTTCCTTATCTTTTACTTTAAAATTCATAATTTTAGGTTAGAGATCTTGAGGATGCTGTTCAAGAACTCTGGAGAAGAAAGGATATTGCCGATAAAGATCTCATTGCAAGCTTGAGAGCTGCTGCAGGCTTGCCTACCCAAGAGGATATATTTTCTATCTCTCCTTATTCTGATGATGAAGAAAATGGTCCAATAATTTTGAAGAGTGATCATGGCCGGTCCTTGAAGTTCTCTCTCAAGAGTTTTAGTGAGAAAACATCTAACAAGAGCAAGGAGGGAAATAAATCAAATAAGAAAAAATTTATGAAAAAAACCAATGAATCTTCTACAGTTGGAAATACTGAACCAGAACAAAGTTTTGATGCACGCCATGATGTCCAGTCCTCTGTTGGTAATCTTAATGATAGAAAGAAGGATAATATCCATCTGCATAAAGATGAAGTAGAAGACACTGCTTTTCCTCTGTCAGGTAATATAGGAGATGGGAAAGGCGTATGCTCCATGAATCAGCAGGGGGTTGTGAAGCACAGATTAATTGATGAGGTTTCTGCAAGTACATGGGATAAGAAGCCTAGGGTGCTTCATATCAAGAGTAGTAAGCCACAGAATGTGGATGGTGGGGCTAACACTGGGAAGGCTAGTGTTAAGTTGAAGCCTGTCAATGAAAAGAAGCTGGTGATACATTTAGGTGCCCGAAACCGGAATGCTACTAATTCTCCTCGTTCTGATGCTTCTAGCTGCCAAAGGGAGCACGAGTTATTGCCTTCTAATGGTATGTTGACCACATCTTCCCTTGATCATTACAATAAGGATTAATAACATAACACAGGCAAATCTATGGTCTTTTTCTTAAATTTCTCCCAACCTTGTAAGCTTTACATAGAAAGACAACCGTTGACATTTGTAATTTTTGCCTGGATGGAAATAAAGTGCCACATGGTACATAAAAAAAGTGACACTTGGTGCCTAATAAGTGGAGCCACATCAATGGTAAAATGACCGCAGACCAAAATTTATACAAAATACAAATTGGGACAAATTTGTAAAAATTAAGTCCTTACTATGATATGAACCCTTACAATAATTGGATCTTAGCTAACTGGTGCCAAGTGTAATGCTTATTTGTTTTGTTTTTGTGAGCAGGTATCGAGGATGGAACTCAGCTGCAAATTAATGATAGATCCACTACAGATAGGCATAATGGGGCTGGTAAGCCTTTCAAGAGAATTAGTTGATGCATGTCAATGGACTCTTAGATTTCTTCTGATGTTATGGTGTCATTATGTGATGTAGTACTTCTATAACAAAACAGTCTGAAAAGATTTGTTTCATTCCATTTACAGTGGATGGTTTTGACATCTCCAGCCAGTCTAAGGTGATGAGGTCTGGTGGTAAAGAAGGAAGTCTGATGAAGTTGGTGAAGGTTAGATCAGATGCAGCAGATGTAAAGCCAAGGTCTGGTGGAGGTAGTGCTGGTGTAGATGTTAATAATTCTCCAGAGCACCCAAGGATTGTTTTTAAAAGAAGAAGCGCCCTAGGAAGCATTGCTGCTTCAAATGCAGCACCAGCCCCTATAGTACAAATCTATAGACGAGAAAAGTCAAATTTGGCAAAACAGATGGAAGTCAAACAAGACATGCAAAGTGGAAGTAACAGTGATCACAGTGCTACACCAGCTCCACAACCTCCAGCCAAAGAATCTAAGCCCCTTCTGAAGCTTAAATTTAAGAATATTAATCGTGACAGTCAAAGTTCCAAGACATCTCTTGTTGATGAAGAGAAAAGTTCTATTAAAGGCCAAAGATCGAAACGAAAGAGACCGTCTCCCATTATGGGCAAATTTACAACGGATGGAAATGAAGATAGTAATCAGTTGCATCAGGACAATTTGTTGGATGAGATAATGGATGCTAATTGGATTTTAAAGAAACTGGGTAAAGATGCAATTGGAAAAAAAGTCGAAGTTCATCATCAATCTGATAATTCTTGGTAAGTTCTTGCTGATATTTGTTATGTTTCTTATACTATTCATGGTCCAGTTATGCCGATATGAACTGTGAAGATTTGCTTTCACAAAAAAGGGGACAAAACTCATGCTGGCTGGGTTGATGAATTAGTTCGGGAAGAAGTGAATAGTAACAAGCTGAGGAAAGGGGAAAGGGCGGGCGTGTTTTATTTTTCTGATAGACAACTGATCTACTTATGTTAAATCATATGATTGGGTAGCTATCATCGGTCAATGGAGGAGGATGGTTTATTTCCTTTGCTGATACAACTTAATGAATCTTAGGCATGCTACTCATTTTCCTGGTGATGCTATTAAACCCGAGTGAAGAAGCCTCCTGTCAATGGTTCCATTGGAAGTTAATCCTTTGTTTTATTCGGTAATGTAGCTCTACAATTGCAGGCACAAGGGTGTGGTCAGTGACATAGTCGAAAGCAAATCTGCATTGACAGTTGACTTGGATGATGGAAGAGTGAAGACTATGCAACTTGGGAAGCAGGGTGTTCGCTTTGTTTTACAGAAGCAAAAGCGGTCAAGGATTTGATCCCTCAAGCACAAATAAAGTCAGTTAGGATATGATTTCTTTTGAGAATCCAGGAAGGAACCTATGTATGATATGGAGAGGTATCCAAGGGATTCAAGAAATCCCAATGCAGATTTATTCAGGATATCCACCACGTGGGAACTCAATTGGTTTGTAGGAGTGCCAGTAGTTTACTGGGCAGGATGCATTATTGCGTTTTTCCTACAGGGATTTATGACGGAGACTGGTGGATTTGATCCTGTAGTTTTTGTTCTGTATTGTATATGTTATAGATTAGAAATGCCATATATTATCCCTCCGAGTTGCACTTTATTCTAGATACACCCGTCTTCAATGGGCTGCAACTTCAAGCAATCTTTCCATGCTTCAGACTTTGGTTTATGTCTGACCTTAGGCATTTAACCTAAAATGTCATTGCATGAGAAAGAACATACAATTCATGGTCGTATGCCGAATCCTTTCGTTTTTACGACTTAAAAAGGGACCGACCATTGTTCGTTGTTTATTCATATTGGTTTCTCGAAAATCCTTTCTCGTAAATCGTCACTTTGAATATCATATGTCGTACATCTTCCCTCTTTTTATCTGGTGCTCAGGGGTTATTTCGTGCAATAAAATACATGTAATTCATCAAATGTTGGAGGAGAAGCCTATGCACATGTACACGCAACTAATAAATGAGATAATACATTACTGGAACTGTATGATTGTTGTTGATGCACATCAAAGCTGATAATTTACAAGAATCTGAGAATTCAGATACCGTCCACCCTGGGATCTCATGGAAACATCCCAACGAGATATTCATCGAAGTCATCCTTTTCATGTCCCATTTTTTTCCTGTCGGTAGTACTTGGACGACTCGTGCCTGTAGATAAATGACAAAAACTTTATTAATCCTTTCCTAGTTACCATGAAAGAAGATAAGGGGAATAGGCATAACACTGCCATAAATGCAGCATTATAGAACTAGAAAGTCAATAACATTCCTATGAAAAAATTCCATTTGGAGACACAGAAAAGTTGCATTTGGCATTTCACAATTTGATGCTTTAGATTTGACAAATTAAGGATAGCTTGCCAAGTTCGTATAATTTCCAGGACACAAGGCAAATTTTGAGAGAGTATCTAGGGAATCAGGACAGTCGCAGTATTTTCATGTTTAAGGATTGTGATAAAAGTCAAAAAAGGGACACAATTGTTTAGAGCAAGAATGGGAAATCTAACTATAGGATGCAGAAAAGAAGAATGCCAGAAACCTTTTCTATTTTGATATTCACTGCCATTGTCTTCATTATCCCTACCATCCTTCCCATATTGCTCCCTGAAAGAAATAATTCAAATTAACACAGAAATGTCAAAAACCAAATTGCAGTCTTTACAGTATCAGATTGCCACCTCTTTCTTTTGCGATCATGTTTCACCTCTTTCTCTAATTCCCGTTCTTCCATCCTCCCTATTTGTTCCTTTTCTTTTCTTTTTCTGTAATGGAGCATGTCCGCACATCTAAGATCAGTCAACACAAATAAAATATAAGTCAGATATGTTATGCACATTCTCCACTGCCTGCAGATTTAGGACATGCAAAATATAAAAAATGGTTTACAGAAGCCTAGAAAACTGTAAGGCTCTGAAAATATGGAACCATGCCATGTCTCTCATAGTGCACTTTACTTGAAAACACCTAAAGCCTTGCAGGAAATTTCAAGGATGGATTTTCTGAAAGGGCAATTACTTATGCGCTTTTGAGATCAGCAGATGTAATGTAAAGGAACTAGGAAAATTGAAGTTAAATCAGTTACAGAGGCATTCTCATGATTATGGTATCAAGTCTAAAGCAAATTCACAATTATACATGGATTACTAGAGTGAAGGTTTAAGTGCAAACAAATCCCATAGCCCCAGAAGAACAGTGAAGTCACCAATCAAACCTTTCACAGGCTACCAGTTTCACCAATGCTTGCTTGCTTTCACCAGCTTCGAAATAGGAAAAGTTAACCTGCAGCAGAGATGTTGAGACAGGGTCAGAGAAAAGGTGCCTTCAGCACATTAACTAACAGTCCACAGAGGCAATCTCATTTAGGTGGAACTCAAAGCCAGTGAATGGCAAATTCAGAAGGAAACAGATAAATATTCTAATAAAGCAATCCTGAATTACTTGCCTCATAGCCCCCAAGATTGTCTGACTCACCGCAGTTCTTGTTACCACATATGAACTGCCCTGACAAATTTCAAAGTCTATTCAGAAAAATCTTTTCCATCGCTTCTACAGTTTTTGAGAAAATCAAAACTTATAATTTCAGTGATAAGAATTCACTGGGGTATACTCACACATGAAAATAATTAAAGAGACAGCATGCTGATAACAAATCATTACCTTTCCCAGATATGACTTCTTTCTCTGTCCTCCATCTTAAACCAATCTGATAAAAAAGAGGGTGTAAATTACAAGAGGGTGATTGAGAATCAAGCAAATGAGAGACAAACATTTTTTTTGTAAATAATCCATTCAAATTACATTGACCCAAAGGATAAGTCATAATTAGAGATTTATTCCTCCAACAAGCGGATATCATCTAACAGTAATGAAAATTCTAGCATATTACAAAAAACTTTCACGAGGATAAAGGAATTCTCAGAAGAAATGAACCAACAAACCTTCCCACTTTTATACTTCGTCATGTCAGCAATGCAGTATCTTCAAGGATGTCAAGGTATTTAATGGCCATGAAAACTTGCATCTTCTCACTAGGTGAAAATACATATTATATAGAAAAAAATACTTTCTTCCAACGGAGGATACTCTTTGAAAAGTTTGTCATAGTATCGCTTCACTAATCTTTGTTCCCAAGATGGATCCTTATCATCTTCTTCAGTCCGTATAAACCTTGGCAATGTAACGTAGGTAAAGAGTATAAGACCAAGTCAAAAAATATTTCAAGATGAAAAAACAAAAATGAGACGCTGAAATTTCATGATGCCTATCAAGTAATAAAAAAATATTTCCTCTACTAAGCTTTACAAACCAGGCTATATAAACAAACCTATATCCTTCTCTAAGAGTGTCCAGGTCCGTTTTAACAGGGCGACTGAATTTGGAAGAGTTACCGTTCCCATAAAACCTCACTGCAAAGTAAACCACATACTGCATAAGGATCTTTGTCAAAGGAAAATTACTATGGGTCTGAATAAAGTATCCAAGAAAAATCTCTTCATTGATTAAATATATATACCTAGATAGTTCATTTTTTCATTGAATAATTGTTTCCTTTTCCCTGTTCTTTATTTATGAATTTACATACATATATATTCTTGTAGTACTCATTAACCACTCCAGTAATTTTACCCGATTACAATTTTACATCATATTATACCACATTTTCTATTGGTAAAAGCAAGCACGTCCTTAGACAAAATTGCCAAAAAATTAAATTCTTAAAAAAGGAAAGTGGAATTGAAAATAAAGAATTAATCCTCTGACAGTATTAATGTATGTAATTGTTTCTGTAATGTTGAACAGAAAATGTATGAAATCATGATTGCAGATCTCTTCATCTTTTCAATAAGGAGATTGCCCACCACCCCAATTTTGAATGACACCCTGAACATGAAAATAATTGTTCTTTGTACATGCAATCTTTCTGATAATCCAACCACTGTAAGACATGTATTCTTTGAATGGAAAACTGAATGATCAGTGAAAGAATTAGTAATCTTTGAATCACAAAGCCCTTCCCTAATAAGACCTTTCCCACTCTCTAACTCTAAAAGTATTAAAATGTCTTCCTCAACAACAGTTTTCCATTAATTAAAGGAGCTTTCACAAAAGTGTCCACAAGAATGAAAGTGAATGTCATTTCTTTCTCCCACAGTCTACAAGTAGAAACCAATAATAAGAGACAAGCATCAGACCAGGAACATGAATCCTCAACATTTTTTCAACTTCTTACACTAGTTTCATTAACCAAATCAAATCGAACTCCAAAAGCAGCTAATCGAAATTTCTAGGCATAAGCTTCTTATACATCCTCCACTAGTCAACAACAATCCATAGCCAAACTGATTTTCCAGATTAACATTTGAAACCTTCCATCCAGGCCATGTTATAAGGTGTCATTGATGTTAGAAGTCTCATTTGTCTTAATTACAATATGAAAATCTATGTACACAACATAATGATGGCCCTCGATTACTAATATGTGATCATATGACATAGGAATATAGTATTGACTTGAGCTTAATTCCATTGGTTTGATTAGTAAGTAATATGCAGAAAAAAGCCCATCTCAGTAGACTAATACAGATACTAATAATAATATTATATCTGATATCAGAGTTTCAATGAGGAAATTCTTATTAGACCCTTCTATTGAGCTCTGATGGATTCTGAAATATTATCTGCATAAAAATTTGAAAATGGAAATCCCCCATCATTCAGTGATTCAATGAATATAAGGATGATTGTAGCCCCTGTCCTTCTCATAGGAAGGGACTGTTCATCATCCTCTTGTTATAGGACAGCGACATAACACAAGATATAAGCTCAGTATTTGTGCTTTTTCTAGATGTCCAACAATTTTGTTTCATCAATCTAAGAAGCACAAGGAAATTGAATGCACACAGTGTTGATAAAAAATGCAGTAATAAATCATCAAGAAAATCAATGATAAAGGGCGTTATACTGTATATCCTACATAGAAAAAAACAGCAGCCTATGAGGAATATTTATCCATGTTTTGAAACTTCATGAAAATGGCACAGCTTTTTTTTTCTTTTTTAATCATTAAACTACCAAGTAGAACTATTTTCTGAATCAAAATCGTAAGCATCAAACAACTACCCCATCTTTCTAGGTATCAAAAGCTACGAAATCGCAAGGTTAAGAGGCCATTAACAATATGGAAGGCCACTGGACAGCGTATCAAAACGAAGCGACGAACGGAATTGGTGACTGAAGTACCGTAATCATCGAGGAATTTCTTGTGCCGGTCATAAGCATTAAGCCCGCGAATGTGCGATTGGTACTGCCTAGAAGATTAGAAAAAAATGCACAAACTATTTTCAAAATATGTAAATAGAGAAACGCCGGAGAGATCATGAAGAAGGAAACGAAACACAGATAGAGTAAGTCTTTCGCACTGTTTTCTTTCTTCTCTGTCCCATATACGCGACTTCAGAGATCCAAGAGACGCCATAGCTGCTGCCGAACCACATACAGGAGCAGAAACAGGCGGAGGGGGTAAAAACAAAAAGATTGTATGTGGGCTTCCTCCTAGGCCCATATAGTTAACTGGGCTTGACTTAGAGTATTGGGCTTCATCTCTAGCCTAATAACGGTAATAGGCCCAATACCAGTAAACCTGTCGATGTTGCATGCAGCTGGATCCACAGATGACAGAAAATGTGGGACCCTTCTCCTCTGTCTTGTAGGTCGACCTATAAGAAAGGCCATAGCTGCTCTCAAGTCAGCCATTATTGGTAGTAACGGCTGTTCAGTCGCTTTCCTTGCTCGCCATTGTAGCAAATTTCCTTTTTTCTTTTTATTTCCTTTAAACAAATAAATAATATGATAATTCAACGCATTTGTTTATCCATATCATTCTCCATGAAATAGCAAGGATTACATTTTGGAGCTATTTCTAGAGAGAGAGAGAGTGACTGACATTCTGACACTGATTTGTCTAATCTGGTAGCTTAGTGAAGGAGAAGCCCGAAAGCCAAAGAGGTCTGGTCTGGGTTTATTTTTTCCTTTTCTTTTTATCTATTCCTTTATTCGCGTTTTTTCTCTATAAGCCATATAGGATGAGGGCTTCATTTTTCTTCACTTGTTTATGGGTGGTGACCACTGAGGTAAGGCAATTTCCATCCAACGTTAAATCTCTCGGACCTAATGCCGTGGGCATGGATGATTCTCAGTCCCATATAATTACTCTTCTCTGGGTGGCCATCCAGTTCCATCGCCTCCTGTTGCAGTTCATTATCCTGCAAAGTTTTGATTTTTAGGTGAATTCACAGCTCAGTCTTACCTCTCCCTGCTCATCCCTTCTCTTCTTGTTAGGAAAACACGACTGAAAATTGACGAAATTTTCTTCTTTTCAAGAAACTGTCTTCCGCTTCCCTTAGCTAGAGAAAGCTCTCCTCCTTTTTTAGAATAACATAATTTCTCCTGAGATTTTTTGTTGGAAAAAGAGAAAACATCCTAGGATTTGGCCGAATATCAGGTCTTGAAACTTCAACCTTTCAAACGATGAATCCTTTAATTTTGGAAAAAAAAAACCACCTTTAGCATGCTGAGCTCTTCCTTACAAGATGTTGAGTTTTAAGGTTTTTCTTGCGCAGGGAAACCAGTGTAAAAAAGGCTATGGTTGGTCAACAAGCCTGTCAAATTTGTAGTGATAATGTAGGAAAAGGTGTGGACGGTGAGCCCTTCGTTGCTTGCCATGTATGTGCATTTCCCGTCTGCCGGCCTTGCTATGATTATGAGCGGAAGGACGGGAATCAGTCTTGCCCTCGATGCAAAGCTCCGTATAAGAGGCAAAAAGGTGCTTTGAAATCTCTTACACCTTTGGCACAAACAAATTACGTTTCATCACTAGAAATTATAACCTAAAACTGGAGTGTTGGTTAGTGATCATCTTGTACTACAATGTCCATGCAATTGTATGTTTACTGTGATCAGTGCTGTCCGGATTATATTTCATCTTTGGTTTGGTGTGCTTGATGTATAATATGTTCTCCTCTGGTTTGTAGGAAGCCCTGCCATTGTTGGAGATTATGAAGAAGACAATGAGGGAGATGAGAGGAGCAACTTAGATTCGCAAAAACAGATGATAGCTGAACGCATGCTGAGCTGGCACATTGCACAGAGGCAAAATGAGGATGTTACAGCTCCTAGTGAAGTTCCTCACGATCAAATTCCTCGGCTCACCAGTGGACAGGAGGTAGTCTAATAAGCATACCTTGTCACAATTTTACTTTTCAAAGATATTATGTTGAAATTGAACTAACACTTTGTATGTGTGCCTTAATTCAGGTTTCTGGAGATTTATCTGCTGCATCACCTGGGCACATTTCTGTTGCATCCCATAGAGCCCCTGGTAGGGAGCATTTTTATCAATTCCTTTACTTGACATATCCTTATCAAATGTGACTCTCTACCTGCTCCTGTTTTTATTCATGTATTTGATACAAGCTATCATATGTTGGTGCAGCTAGCATCAGAGCTGTGGATCATACAGGGGAGTTAAATTCATCAGGAAGACTGAGCAGTGTTGCCTGGAAAGAAAGAGTTGAAGGGTGGAAAATGAAACAGGAGAAAAATGCCATCCCAATGAGCACTGGTCGGGCTGCTTCTGAAAGAGGAGTTGGAGATATTGATGCTAGCACTGATATACTTGTGGATGACTCGTTACTGTGAGTACTTTCTGTATGATGAAATTCACCATTTTTGTGAACACTAACCAGTGTTTAAGTGATACAAATTGTATATTTTTTTTTTCGCACTGGATTCTCTTCAGTAATTTCTTCGGGTGTCTTTTTCAGTAACGATGAAGCCAGACAACCACTCTCGAGGAAAGTCTCTATTCCATCATCTAGAATAAATCCCTATAGGATGGTCATAATCCTGCGGCTTGTGATTCTTTGCATCTTCTTGCATTATCGAATAACAAACCCTGTGCCTAATGCATATGCTCTGTGGTTAGTCTCGGTAATATGTGAGATATGGTTTGCAATCTCCTGGATACTCGATCAGTTTCCGAAGTGGTTCCCGGTAAACCGGGAGACATATCTTGACAGGCTGTCGCTGAGGTGATTAAAGATTACCTTCCAGTTTATGAAATTTTACTAGTAATGTGTGCTTTGGTTTTTGCCCCAGTTCAGGTCATTCCCTTGGTCTGTTACTTGCTCTATATAGATTAAGTAATTCATACTTTTTGTGGAACAGATATGACAGAGAAGGAGAGCCATCACAGTTAGCTGCTGTTGACATATTTGTCAGTACCGTGGACCCACTGAAGGAGCCACCTCTTGTAACAGCCAACACTGTGCTTTCCATTCTTGCAGTAGACTACCCTGTGGACAAGGTCTCTTGCTACGTATCAGATGATGGAGCTGCAATGTTGACATTTGAAGCTTTATCTGAAACATCAGAATTTGCTAGAAAGTGGGTTCCCTTCTGCAAGAAGTACTGCATTGAGCCTCGAGCCCCTGAATGGTATTTTTCTCAGAAAATTGACTATTTGAAGGACAAAGTTCAGCCATCATTTGTCAAAGATCGCAGAGCTATGAAGGCAATGACTTAATTCACAAGTGTGCTCTGCTTTTTGTTTTTGTTTCCTAGTGCATCCTGTTTATCATACATACACCTTTGCTGTTTTCACAGAGGGAGTATGAAGAATTCAAAGTTCGTGTCAATGGACTTGTCGCCAAGGCCCAGAAGGTTCCCGATGAAGGATGGATCATGCAAGATGGTACTCCTTGGCCTGGAAATAATACAAGAGATCATCCTGGAATGATCCAGGTTAGTCTTTTCTCACCATTTTAGGCTGTACATACTTGTAGTTCAGCCCACCCAGAGAAATGATGATCGGTAAGAGTGAGTTGTGCAATGCTAGTATTTTATTGGAATTATTTTCTTGCTGTGTAATATATGCTTTCTCAAATTTAATCTAGTTGTGCGAGCTGATCAGAATCTCCTGTTTGACTTTTTTGTTCTCCAAAGCAAAGTAATATATTTCTCTTCGTTTGCAGGTTTTCTTGGGGCAAAATGGAGGACTTGATGCTGAGGGAAATGAACTGCCTCGTCTGGTGTATGTTTCTCGTGAAAAGCGTCCTGGCTTCCAACATCACAAGAAAGCTGGTGCTATGAATGCTCTGGTAGGTGGCTTGGTTGCTGAGATACTTAGTCAAAGATCAGATCTTTCTTTCTCTCCTACTTTGCATCCTCATCATCGCTTATCTCTTCGGCAAAACTTTATCTTTATTTCAGGTTAGGGTGTCTGCCGTCCTTACAAATGGACCTTTCTTGTTGAATCTTGACTGTGATCACTACATAAATAACAGCAAAGCCTTGCGAGAAGCAATGTGCTTCCTCATGGACCCGAATCTTGGAAAACAAGTCTGTTATGTACAATTTCCCCAGAGATTTGATGGCATTGATAGGAATGATCGTTATGCCAATCGCAATACCGTCTTCTTTGATGTAAGCCTTCCATATTTAATGCATGTCTACAAAAGTTCTTCCATTTCAATTTTATAATTGTGGTTCCCTGTACAGATAAACTTGAGAGGTTTGGATGGAATTCAAGGTCCAGTTTATGTGGGAACGGGTTGCGTCTTTAATAGAACGGCCTTATATGGTTATGAACCTCCATTTAAAACAAAGCACAAGAAGCTGGGAGTTTTATCTTCTCTTTGTGGTGGCTCTCAGAAAAGGAATCCAAAATCAAGTAAGAAGGGATCGGACAAGAAATCTGGGAAACACGTGGATGCTGCTGTACCTATCTTCAACCTTGAGGACATAGAAGAAGGGGTGGAAGGTATATTTTTTCCCAAACTCGACAACATAGAACATTACAAGAAAAAAAAATCAAGAGAAAGTAGGAAGGTTACTTACTTTTTGCTCGTACTGTCATCGGCTTTGTCTGCAAAAGGTATTGGGCTCGATGATGAGAAAACTCTATTGATGTCTCAAATGTCCCTCGAGAAGAGGTTTGGGCAATCAGCTGTCTTTGTTGCCTCCACACTCATGGAGAACGGTGGTGTTCCTCAATCTGCAACTCCGGAGACCCTTCTTAAGGAGGCCATTCATGTCATCAGCTGCGGTTATGAGGACAAGACTGAATGGGGAACTGAGGTCTGGTTTCCGATACTATCCCGTTCTCTTGTCGAATTGTCTTGCTATTGCATTTCCAATTATTGAACCAGGCAATATATCTTTCTTATATTTCAGATTGGATGGATCTATGGTTCAGTTACAGAGGATATTCTCACAGGATTCAAGATGCATGCCCGAGGGTGGCGGTCAATCTACTGCATGCCTAAACTAGCTGCCTTCAAGGGTTCTGCTCCCATTAATCTCTCTGATCGACTCAATCAGGTGCTTCGATGGGCTCTTGGTTCTGTTGAAATTCTTCTGAGTCGACATTGCCCCATTTGGTATGGATATGGTGGAAGGTTAAAATGGCTTGAGAGGTTTGCTTACGTGAATACTACTATTTATCCCATCACTGCAATCCCTCTTCTTATGTACTGCACTTTGCCTGCTGTCTGTCTATTTACAAACAAGTTCATCATCCCACAGGTTTGCCTCTAACTCATTACCTGTCAACCCCAAAATTATTACTGTTCTTAGTTTTCTGCTGATTTTATTAACATACAGTTAAATATTGCTGTTACAGATAAGTAACATAGCGAGTATATGGTTCATCACTCTCTTCCTTTCGATCTTTGCAACGGGTATCCTTGAGATGCGGTGGAGCGGAGTCGGCCTTGATGAATGGTGGAGAAACGAGCAGTTCTGGGTTATTGGTGGAGTCTCTGCCCATCTTTTTGCTGTCTTCCAGGGCCTCCTTAAAGTGCTTGCTGGGATAGACACAAACTTCACAGTCACCTCAAAGGCATCTGATGAGGATGGAGATTTCGCAGAGCTGTATATGTTCAAGTGGACAACTCTCCTGATTCCGCCCACCACACTCATCATCATAAACATGGTCGGGGTCGTGGCAGGGATCTCCTATGCCATCAACAGCGGTTACCAGTCCTGGGGTCCCCTCTTTGGCAAACTATTCTTTGCATTTTGGGTGATAATTCACCTCTACCCATTCCTCAAGGGTCTGATGGGACGGCAGAATCGAACTCCTACCATCGTTGTGGTTTGGTCTATCCTTCTTGCATCCATCTTCTCCCTCCTATGGGTTCGGATAGACCCATTTACAACTCGAGTGACTGGTCCTGATGTTGAGGCATGCGGAATAAACTGCTGATTTATGGTAAGATCCTGATCTCTTAACATGTAGTGTACTTGCCCTATAGCTTTTGATGATGGAAAAGAAGGAATTATGCTTGTTTCTGAGGAGTGGAGCTATATAATTCTTATCCTTACGTTATTAATACTATATATTAGACTAGTTAAGCAGATCTATTAGAACTTATTGTACATGCTTTAAACAGATACCTGGGATTGGTTGAATGTTGACAATGGTCTACTTGCTGTAACTGATACAATGTTGAAATTTATCAACTAATGTATTTATATTGATATCTAAGATCAAGCATGGTATACACAGGAAGGCTGTTTCTTATTAAATACATACATGATATGACCAATGTTGCTTTAAGATTTCCCTTTTCCAATATTTTAGGAATCATTCTTGTCTGTGTGTCACTGAAACTGATGCATTTCAGCTGCAAAGATCACTTTATACAAAGCCATACAAGATAACCTTCATCATAAAATGAAAGAACATCAACTGAACCAGTTCACAGATAACCTTCATCATAAAATGAAAGAACATCAACTGAACCAGTTCACAGATAACCTTCATTGTCCGTTTAAGCTCTGTTTCATGTCCCATAATGGGCCTCCTGAAACCCCCTCCATTTTCAGGCCCTGGTCACCGTTTTCACCCAAGCAGTAATCATTGGAGAAGTAGTAGCTGCTGTAGTCATCATCCATCTTGCTGCAACTCAATCCCGTGTATACCGAATTGCTCATCCCTTCCAAGCCACCTCCGTTGAAGTTGCCAAATGGAGGCGCACAGAATTCGGCCAAGCCCAATACCATTTCCCCTTCCCCTGTATTTGTGTAGTCCTCATGCCCCAAAACACAGCCCTTTGATGCGCTAGTCTGAAAGACATCAAAATTCTTGTCTCCTCCATGGACATCAAAGTGACCATAATGGTTGTAATCACATTCTTTAGAGGTTAACGTGTTGGCCTGCTGGTCTCCCATGGGCATGTTTTGCACTGGCTGGGTTGCTGATGGTTGTAACAATGAATCCACTGCAGTGATCCCTTGACCCATTGACTGATCAGAGCTGTTTGAAAGTGAGGTGGAAGATTCCATCCTCAGCCTCTTCTTCAGAGTAGAGTTCCAAAAGTTCTTTATCTCATTGTCGGTTCGTCCTGGAAGCTGTGCAGCAATTTGAGACCATCTGCATCATGAACAGCAATGTAGAACACAATTATTGAGAGAAGGGCTCACCATATAGTAGTGCAGTACTGTAATATATACATACCTGTTGCCAAGGATGGCGTGCAAGTGGAAGATGAGCTCTTCCTCCTGTGGGGAGAAAGGGCCCCGTTTGAGATCAGGCCTGAGGTAATTTATCCAACGAAGACGGCAGCTCTTCCCACACCTCTGCAGGCCTGCATTAAGAGCAATATCGGTCCAGCAGCCATGGCCATTGGTGAGCATGTACCTCATTAGCTTCTCGTCTTCCTCGGGAGACCACAGACCTTTCCTATGCTTGTTGTTGGTTGCCTTGGGGCGGTTTCTACCGCTGTTGTCGTTTTCCATGTTGGTTTCACCTGCAGGTTTCTTCATGATAGGGGATGATGAAGGGAGAAGAAGCTCCGTCTCTCTTTCTGGTTCAGTATGCTTTTGAATTCCATCCAGAAACACAGAAGCCACTCACACATGGAGACATGTTATAAGAGGAGAGAATTGAAAAAGGATGGAGAGGAGGCTTTCAAGAGAGGCAATGGTGATGATGATGGTGATGTGGTTGCAGAAGGGAGGGGGTTGCTTAGAACTTGGATGTAAATGCATAACCACATACTACTTATTAGATCCAATACATATAAAGAAATGAGATAAGAGAAGATGTCTGGTTTTCTGATACGGTTCAAAATGATGTCTTTCTACATGAGTCTAGTCTGTTACTTAACAAAAAGTCAAAACTACTCATTTGCTTCACTCTGTCTTTGATCTGCCAATACTTATACAGGAAGCATAGGATGTCGAATGATAATGTTTTTTTGATCGGTTGGACCACTGGGTCGGTATCGAGAGATGTTTATTGAAAAGTTGGACATGACCCCTTCTGCTCTCAATTATGTCAGTTTGACCATTTTGAATGGTTTTAACGGCTTGCTTTTGCTTCATGTCACAACTTAATCAAGTAACTATGTATGCTTCACCTACCCTCTAAGTGCTGGCTGGTTCAAACTAATAGATAGAAAGAAAGTGCATCCATCTACTTTGTACTGCTAAGCTCCATTGAAAATGAACCAATTACAGCAACCCTCTGGGGGGTTTATCTTCAAGCTCCATGACAGGTTGATGGGAAATTCTGGGTGAAAGCTTGCGTAGAACATCTCCCCTTCGGATGAAAGATTGACTTTTGAGAGGGTTCAGGGTGAGAAGGAAGATGCACAAGGTCGCAGAATAATTTCCCTACACGCAAAGAAAGATCTTGACTAGTTTATCTGTTTGCAATTTTCAGGATAACGTGAATGTGAATCGGAGTTGCTCGTGCCTGGAAGGCCAGACGGCTCTACGAGCTGCTCATGTGGCCCATATGGTTCTTTGACAAGCTTTTTTTCATGTTTATATACGGTTGCTTGTTTTACAAACTTGGACATGTATCACTAAGATTCTAATCCAAGAAAGGCTAACTCTTATGGGTCTTCTGAAATTTCAACCATGTATTTATTTGAAGTCATTTACCTGGAAAAAGGAATATAACACTTAGCTCTACCACCTTTTCTCCTAACCATGATTGGGTTAAATGTTAGTTTTCTTTAAATTTGAGGTATTGGTTTACTTAAAGTTTGAGGGGTTTTTTGAGAAAATTTTTGTTAATAAAAAACACAGTGTCTCTCTTCTGAACTAGAACGGGACCAGTACATTCATTCCCGAATCTCGCCACCGGGTCTTATAAGGACGATCGAGACTTTATTATTGGATTGGTCGGGTATGTTCTTCTAGATCCTACTTCAGATGTTTTTGACTTCTAGATCCAGTCGGGTCTAGTTGGGTACAAGTTCAACTATGTGAAATTATTTGTTCTAGATCCGTTGAATTGCACAATCCCCTTATTTGAATGTCATAGGCTCAGTCCACCCAGTCAAATAAATCGGTACAAACGAGCTCGGTTGCATGTGTCTCGTAACCATTAATACATATAAATTATAACTCATATTTTGATCCATTATATTATAAACATTTCTACCACACAAAAAATTAATACTATTGATTCATTTACCTTCATCCACTCATATACTCTTAAATACGAGTAGTAAAACTGATAAATTTAAATAAATTAACAAGAGAATATAACTATTCTAATCAATTAAGAGTTCAATTCGATAAACGGTTACATAAGATTAAGTGATCCGAGTCGTTATTTGTCAAGATCACTTAAAAGCTGAATAGAAAGTTATATTAGCAATGACATAAGGGATAACCGACACACATATATACAATATCGTATTCTTCCCTCCACCATAACTCTAACGGCTAATACTATGAGACATTAAACAAAGGAATTGATCCTGTATCACATAATAATCTTTAGTTTTCGATCTTGTTATATAAATAGTTAATCTCCATTCGTTCTCTCCATAATTTCACACCTCGAATAAAACGAACTATTCCAATTATCGACCATATCTAAAATAAAGTTCCAATATTGAACCATTTTTTCACATCTGAATACAAAGTTAGGTTCTCTAAAATCCTGATACGTTCTCTACCTTTCTTTATAGCCCTTTCGTCTCGAGAATTACTAAATAAGTGTCGGTGAGTCTGCACAATATCACTACTCTGACGGTAGAGTTCAAGCATAACTTTTCGAGTTGAATTTGGGCCATACTCGAATCCCCTCAGACTAGTCCAATCCTCCCACGACTCTCCATGATCGAGTCTCATCCTTCCTAAGATTTTGTGGTAAGCAATTGTCGTTACCATTCGTCGGAATAGGGAATTTACAAATATAAAATTGTGCAAACTTTGCTAATTAAATTCTTAATAGTTAGGTTATCAATTAAGATTAAATTTAATATTAAGAGTATACTCTCGAGAATAGCGAGCTCCTTAAATCAATAGCTTCAGCAAGCGTGCCCTTACAAGTAAAAAATTAAAACTTTATCTATTTAGAAATATTTTTCGATAAAACTTTATTTGAGCTCAATTGTAGACAAAATTGAACAATTCAAATTTTGATATGATCGTGGAGAGTTAGTGAAGATGATTAACAGGATGAGGTAATTAACATAGTTTAATTGGTCAATTTGATGAATTGAGAATTCAGGGTAAAGGTGCAATTTTGAAGAAATTGAGAGAATTAAGGATTTTTGGAAATAAGGTTTTTTTTATGCGATACTGTCCAAAATTTATGTGGGATGAACAAGTTAAGATATCAGGTGAGTGAGATTTCTGGTATCGGGTCTAATTGGACCGATAACGTGTTACTACTCGCAAATTAAAAACTATATTTGCTTAGAAAACTTTTTTTTTCCAGAAATATAATAATTTAACTGTGTGAAAATACTCAAACCATTTTATAATATATTTCTGAAGTAAGTATTAAGCAGGTTAATAGTACTACCTTTAAGCGGTATATGAATACATTTAAATAAAATGATCTACCTCAACCGTTTATGCAGGATATGGGTGAGATTAATAGTCTGACAAAAAGTTGGTTAGATCTAGTTATGTGAAAGTGAATACAAAGCTAGGGTTTTGAAGAGTGAAGTGAGTCTAATGTATTTAAGTGGGTATAAGGCTAATGAGAAACTAGTCATATTTTATAAATAAATTTTGATTTAAAAGTATAATAAAATTATCATAATTTTATAATATTTATTTAAGCGGCTGAGCCGTATCCATACTCAGTTAACTAGCAATGTAAAAAGAAATATTTTAAATAAAAAATATATATTTATTATTATAATAGTGGAGAACTAAGTAGAATAGCCATACATGTTATTAGTTACCAGGGTGATTGAACAATAAAGCCAACATATAAAATATTATGATGTTCTATATGTCTTGAAACTCTAAGGTTGGACTATATTGCTCACATTAAGGTAAAGATTTTAGCCTTTTATCGTAAAAAAATTTTATACCATTAGTAGAACATATCGAAATTATAGTATTTAATTATTTATTGTACAAATGTCTGATCCATTTTATTGATAAAAGTGTGTTTATATAATACAAATTTATGGAAAATCCACCATATATGAAATATAAAGAAAATTTCAACTATAAAATATTGTGATATGGGTTTGTGAGAAATAAGTAGTTGATTTTATTCGATAAATATTTTCTAAATGATAAGATAAAATGTATTTTGTTTATCAGGTTAACTAAACCATTATTTAAAAAAAAAATTTAATATATTTTTTAGTATTTGATAAATTATGTACAATAAATCACTATTTCAATAGAAGTAATAAAAGTTATAAATTCACCACTCTTACTTACCATTTTCAAGTTCTAAATATGTAAAAAAAAAGATTTTAGAGTATAAATTACCAATTTAATATAAAAATTTCATTTATAATATTTATGTAGTGTATTATTTATTTCAATATTTTTTTTTTTGAAATCATATTTGGTGCAATATTTTTTTGATTGTATTAAGAATTATCCTATCAACAATAGGATAATGTATGTGAAATATATTATAGTATTGAAATAATTAACTGGTTATTTACATGATTTCATCAAAATTGGTTGTATATCCTCTCACCACAAGCTAACAATTACTTATATTTATTATTATTCAAAAGTTAGGGATATTAGCTTCCATTAGGATTTGGATCATCAAAGCTGCAAATATTTATTATTATTCAAGACTTCCCAGTTGGTTGTTGGTGTACATCAAAGAATACGTCATCTATTAAGAACCTTTCCTTTCTATCCACAGTAAAAGAACATATGAATGATTCCAAGAAGATTCAAATGGATGAAAAGAATGAAACTAGAAAGAATAATACTCAAGGAAATGAATATAGCTAGCTAGTTAGCTTCAGCTTCAGCCCGAGGGAGTGCAAGGCTTCAACAACCAAAACAGATCCATCATCTTCCTTTCTCCTCCATCTTCTGTTTCTTCTGGGTTTTGCTTCACTTCCTGTAGAATTTTAGTCTCCTATTTTGGGAAAAAGTTGACATATTTATTATTATTGAAGTACCCATAATCATCACATTGCTATTATACCAGTAGCACCAATGCATGCTATTAAGTGCAATTACTAGTTTATTAATAATAATCTAACTTTGATCAGTTCTCTTTGCTCTTTAGTTGAAAGATCAGAACCATAATAAGGAAGTGAAGAGATCAATTTACCATGAACCTCGTTCTGGTTTCTTTAGCAGGAGTCCGTTTTGTGGTTCCCCGAGTAGCCGAGAAGCACTGAGGGGTTGGAGGAGAAGTTCTGATCTGTGACAGAATATTCTCGCGTTTGGGCATCACATTCTCCATGTCTAAGGACAGGGGAAGATTCTCAGTCTCATCCACCCTTCTGCAAACCAAAGCCACGCACAAGAAATGGAAAATAAAAACAGGAATCAAAGAACAATCGAGGTAACATCTTCAAAGAAAGGAGACCGTGTGAGGTTTTGTGGGGGATAACCTTAGCATCCTGGTCTTCTCCTTGGAAACGCTCATTTCTAATCCATCAGATCTTTCTACACCTACATTGAGCAATGGCTTCCTCTCCTTTGTATCATCTCCCTTCACTTTCAAAATCTGACCAGTGCCCTCCTCCAGATTAGCTCTATTCTTCTCAGAATTTAGCTTCTCTGCATTCTCTTCTCTTTCCTTGGCACGTGATGCCAATCTCTTCAGCTCGCCGACAAAGTCCGTTATCTGACTGAGAATGCTTCCTCCTGCAAATAAGTTCCTTGCTGACAGGGTGCTTTTCAGCCTAGGTCCCTCATTGGCACGTGACGGCTCGTCAACAGGTTTCTTCCTTTCGCTGCTCGACTTAACGGCGGCCTTCAAGGACCTGACATGCTGATTTACAGGAGTGGAGAGATTCGGGTTCTGATTTTCACTGTCTTCAGCTCCATGGAGACCCCTTCTCTTAATACTAAAATCTCTGGTAGAAATACGACAGATTTGGTTACTTTTTCTGGCAATCTTTCTTAGAAACTTGTAAGGAGGAGAGAGATGATAATACCTCTGGTTCCTTTCACCCAGCAGAAGGGTTTTGTAGGCATTGGCTGATTTCTGGTCACATGATAAAAGAGAAGAAATATCAAAATCCAAAGAAAGATTGCAATTTGCAAGATTAGATTCGTCTCTGGTAGATTGCAATTTGAGAAAATCACGGTACAAATCAAGAAAGTTCCATTAGTGGCAGAAGCACTTTGGCTGAAGCATTTTTCGTGCATTACTTGCAAAATGAGTAGGAAGAGAATGCATTCAACTAATCCCTAACTCCAGCTTCAATTATAACCATCTTAATAATAGAAAATAAAAAGGGGAAAAAAAACTTTGCCCCTTCCATAGAGTAAAACCCGCCATCGGGTATACTACACAATCAGAGCAGAAAAGCAAGATAAAGAAAGAAATCTGCGGGAAAGAGAAGCGAGTGGGGACCTTTGAAGGCTTGGGCGTCGATTTGAGAAAATCGTCAGCTGTTACAGGATGATCGCAATCTGCAGGATGGGCAAGAAAAGCTTCCAACTTTCAGGATTGCGAATCCAAGAGTCACTCAAGAACCGCAGGAGGAGAAAGTCGGAGGCACTCACCAGGACGGCAGAACCAGGCAACATCGTCGGCGGAGCTGTCTTCTTGGGGAGCGGAGAAGTCGAACCACTTGGGGGCGTTGATGTGCTCGTAGAGCTCGTCCTCCACGAAGACCCACTGCAGATTCTTCCAGTCGATCTTCGCAGGTTCCATATCGCTAACAGAATCGGAGACGGTGGGGGGAGAGAAGAAGATGAAGACGGTGTCAGCTTAATTTAACTACACAATGTGAGGGAGCTTGTTGTTGCTCGAAGTGACCGTTAGAAGAAAGATAATGGGGGCAGAGAAGAAGAAGAGAGAACGTTAGAGACTCGGAAGGAGAGTGTCATATATATATATATATATATATATATAATTAATGTGCGGACCGTTATGGTAGTCGGTGGGGAAAAAGCATAATTATTCCATATAATTATTAATTTATTTGGGACCAATATTTAATATTTATTAAAATACAAATTTCCAATTTTAACTATTATTTTCAATTCATTTATAATTTCAATTTTAATTATTATTCCACCTAATTATTCCATAATTTTTTTAGGGTGCTTGTGTCTGCATATTTTCTTTGTGATGATGAATTGAAGAAAGCAAGAAAATGGCACCTTTTCCTGAAGCAAGCAGAAGAAGTCATAGTGATGTAATGAAGCAAGGAAGAAATTGAAGGTTGAAACGAAACAAAGAATCAATCATGAAGCAAGCCGATGTCATAGTGAGAGAGTGTTCTCCTAAAACTCTCTTCGAGCATTTTAATTAGAATTCGAAATGGGCTGCAGCAGTACAAAGGAAAACATTTCCCCGTCTGTATGACTAAAATTCCAACCAAACAGCATACCAAGAGGTGATGATGGTGGTTCAAGGGGGTTAAAGTCCCTCTACTACGTCTGCATTATTTTCAACTAGAACCTCGCCGGACAAATTTTCTTCGCCGTCTAACAAGGAGACTTAAATAGCACGGAGAAAAGAGATACGGGGCCTCCCTCACTTAGGCGCCTCCAGATCCGTACTTCTTCCCGAACACAATCAACTGCAATTTGTCATAGCCAGCCAGCACACCTGCACCTGCAATGGCACGAAGGATGTTGGCTCCAGCACCCTTGAATAAGGACTTAGCACCCTCATTCTTCAGGATCTGCTGGAATGCGTCCAGTGAGCTCTTGTACTTCACGGCCTCACCCGACGTCATCATCATTCTTCTGCGGACTGTGTCGATAGGATAGGAAGCAAGACCGGCACCATTAGTGATGAGCCAGCCAAGGGCAAAGCTAGCAAAGAAACTATCCTGCAAAGTCCAACAACAGAAAAGGGGGAACGTTAGGTTGCAGGTTTAAAAGCAATTCAGTGAAGGATGTTGTCTGCCGTAAGGGGAAAGAGTTGCACAAGGATAGAGCAGCCCTGTTCATCTACTTCCTCATATCCAGACATGAAAAAGGATCAACATTTGAACCGAGTTTCGTTAATCTGATCTGTTACTAATACCTAGCAATAAAAGTAACTCAATATTTTGTTTATGGGTCGTCCTGCTCCTGCTCCTGCACCATCATCATCCATCTAATTATGAAGGCCCCAAAGAAATCTTCTCCATGCCTGTCAAGTCTACCTAAGAACTAATCAATCACTAACAGAAGAAAAAGCTGAAGAATACGCTACATCACTGACCTGCAGGTTTCCAGTTAACAGCACTGGCTTCAGAGAATCGTACATTCCAAAATAGAGACCACGGTAAACAATGATTCCAACACAGGAAATGTTGAAACCACGGTATAGCCCTGCGATACCATCAGACTTGAGTGTCTTCTTATAGACATCAACCAGTCCATTGAATTGCCTCCCTCCGCCCTTCTTGGCAGCCTTAGCATCATTAGCAAGACGTGTACGGGCATAATCCAAAGAATACACGAATAGAAGAGATGAAGCACCAGCTGCACCTCCTGAGGCCAAGTTGCCGGCAAACCACTTCCAATAGCCATCCCTGTCCTTCTTGAAGTTAAAGAGCCTTTTGAAGTAATCCTTGAATGCAAAATTGAGAGCCTGACACAAGTTCAATGAAAAATTAGATCTCTAGTGAAACTAAACAATCATTTAAAAGAAACATGCAATATCATTAAACATAACAAACCTGAGTGGGGAAGTAACGGATGACATTGGCAGTGTTCCCTCTCCACAATGACCCAAACCCCTCATCCTGAATTGTCCTCTTGAAACAATCACCAATACCCTTGTAAGGTTCAGAAAGCCTTCCAGCCTTGATCATTTCATCCTGATTCTGAATCAGAAGCTTCACACGCTCAATGGGGGCAGCAGCCGTCTTAGAAACGGCAGCTGATACTCCTCCCATCAAGAAATCAATAGCAAAGCTAGCAAATCCTTTCTCTGCAGGGGCATGGACGAACATTGGGGAAGCATTTGAAGCAACCATACATAAATCAGTGGAAGCCCTGCATGTAGGGATTGCAGGATACTGAAATGCAGCATTTGTGTAGTTTCCATATGCACGTCTCTGGTACAGAGCAGGCCTCTGGAGAGCCCCATCATAGTTGCGAATATCTTGAGGGAAGCTAGAGCGGACAAGGAGCTGGCCAGACAATTTGTGCATCACGGTTGGGTGTTGGATCTGATCAGCCATTTTCGCCTTATTTTTTTTTCCTGCAAGGTGGCATTCCATTTATATGTTCAAAGTAGCCTACAACAACACTAAAAGAAAGGCCTCGTAAATCAGAGACATTACATCAAGCCCACAAAGGTTTAATCCCAAATTTTGAACCCGTTAGGTATATTTGAATGAGTAGATCAGTAAATTATAAGAAAGAAATGATAGTTCAAATGGATATGCCTCAGACTTCGCAATGCTTTGTGTACTGGATGATTCTCTCCATCTCCCCAATGTATTATATAATAAAAGTAGCTTAACTATTCAGCAACAAAAATAAATGCATATAGTCTGCTTCCACACAAAAATTATGGATACAAACCAATAAAATTAGGGAGATAATGCCCGATCATATGGTGCAAAAAGAAGATCATACTAACTGCATATGCATCCAATACCACATAAGCATAAATGTAGAGGATCTAGAAGCTTTACTTCATATATTCAAGAGAAAGTGATTTGATGTGATCCGAATGCATGAAAATAGATTAACAAAGACTACAATTATTTATCAACGTTAACACATATCCCTTTCACTACCGAAGGTAGAGACAAATACACTAGACTAGGTGACAGGCAAAGACAATTCCAAGAAGTCGCTGCTGGAAAGTGAAAATATCCACAAAATCCCCTGTGCATACAAAGAACAGAAAGAACAGACAGCTTTGGATGCAACGTTCAAACACAGAACAACATCGTACACAATGAGAACTAATTCGAAGAGAGAAGACTGAACAGGAGAGTTAGATCCAGACAGATCTCAAATCTGCAGGCACAAGGGATGGATCCCAGAAAGATCACCTAGAACTCTCGAGTCTAAAATTCAAGAGGCAACACTGAAGAAGAAGTAAGATCCGAGCAGATCTAAAGCCAGAAGAGAAAAATGTATAAGAGGATCCAGTCAGAGGGAAGATCATTTCAATCCAATGGTACCTCGGAGAGCAATTGGTGGCTGCGAGAGGACGTTGGGCCCGCTCCCTGCGCTTGTCGAGATGGAGAGACGACTGACCCCTAAACGGAGAGAGAGAGAAGTGAGCTATTTGTGTGGAGGAGATAGCTCGATATGCGTGCCACCAGCCCTTCTCATAGTACACCTTTTTTCTATGAATGTAAATTGACTAAAATTCTAAATAATGTACAATTTATTTCCCGGAAAAATAATATGATAAAATTATTTTGATGACTGCTTGTCTGTCTTTCTCTGGTGGATTCCCTTTTTAACGGAAACGTGCTTTTTTGTGCATATATTATTTCCATAAAATTGTTAAATAATTCAAGAAAGGAAATACAAAAATAAAAAAAGACCAAAAACGTCAAAGGGCTTCCATATGATAATAGATGCCAAATACAAACTTGCTCAAATAGAAATTAGAACAGTCTTAATGGTATGATGATTACAGGTTAAATAAAAATAATAATCAACTGCGTCAAAAAGTTCCACGTGTTTTTATCCAAAACAAAAAAAAATCCTACTTGTTATTTAAATTCCAGATTAGGTATCTAATAAAAAAATTAGGCGCTTTCTTTTGCACATTAAAAAAATACACTCTTCTAATTTTTTATGAATTTAGTAAAAAAATTAATAATATTTTTCGCTAAAAATATTATAAATTATAGTCATGGCATGGATAGGTTTAATCGAGCACACGTCTTTCAAGTGAATCGACCGTGGACCGGAAACAACGTCCTTCCAACGCTACACTGGGCCTCGATTCAACGATGTGAGAGCGATATAGGCTTGGATGGGCCGACCCTATATTATATTCGTCAATGCGGTCTTATGATCAGTAGATCATGTCCCCATAGCTTCATATTTCATTTGATAGCATTTGGGTTTCTCGGCAGACGCAAGCTTGCCTACCATTTTCTGCAACCCAACCTACTGTAACAAGCAGCAAGCAGATAGCAGGAACTTCAAAAAGCTTCCGTCACATTTAGACCATACTGTAAACCATGTTCATTCATCCCATCAGCACGGCTAAAAGATACCCAAAAGCAGACACCCTTGTGAAGTTATAAATATATATATATATATATATCATAGTCTGCTGGAAAAAAATGATCAGAACTCTGCTAGCCCACGGTCTTAAAGGACTCGTGGATGTGCCTCAACATGTCCTGGTCCCGGCTCCACTCCGGCGCCGGCGCATTGACGAAATGGGCATAAAGCTTGTTCTTTGCGCAGGTGACGGAGATCAGGCTGTGAGCCGCCATGCCGTCGATCTCGTACACATAGTAGACCTGCCCTTTCTCATCCTTCCTCTCCTCCGAGCTGATGCTGTCGGCGCTGGCAATCAGTTCCTGCAGATCAACGTCGGAGAGCGCGAGGTTGTTCAGCACCGCGTCCTTCGGGGCGAGCTGCCGGAATCCGGCGAGGTAAGTGAGGTACTCCCTCTCCTTCTTCTTCTTTGGGTTGTAGAACTCGCTGTCGGTTCCGTTAGTGCCCTTCTCGACCTTCGAGACAAGCCTCTCCTTCCATCCTTCCGGCACATCGTAGACGTACTCCGCCGAGTCCTTCTTGCTGGAGTTGCCGCCGTAACCACCGTAGTTTGCTGCGCTAGCGGCGGTGCCGTAGTAGAGCTGGTAGGCGGCGGCGTGGCAGCAAGTACGGCGGCCGCGGCTAGAGTGGCTGTTAGGGCTGTGGCGAGAGGCTTGTGAGCCTGGACGGCGGACTGTGGCTTGGGTGTGGGGTGGGCCTGGAGTGGCCTGCAGGTGGCGGAGGTCGGGCTGGACGCGGCGGAGGAAGGAAGGAGGAGCGCCGATGGGAAGAAGACGGTGGCCATGGATAACCGAGATAGACGTAGATTGAAGAGGCCTGAAAATGAGTGGATGAGATGCTTTTACCAATTATTCATTTTTTTTCTAAAATATTTATAAATATTATTTAAAAGATTCATTTCAAAAATATTTTGCAAAATAACATATTAATAAAAAATAAACAAAAAATCATATTAGCACGAAAAATGCTACTAAAAATATATAAATAAATTACATTATTAAATAATAATAATTAAATTAAAATGTATAATATAACCAATATTAGTAAAGCTTTGTACGGTGTTGTAATTCTCCATTTATGGATATATTTTTTTCGAAAATAAATATCTTTTCTCTTTTTTTGAGGAGAAGTTTTTTGCACAGAAAGAGAAGATGAAAAGCTATAAACTGGTTGAATCTACGAGGTTGTCGCAGATGTTTCGCCTTCCTGCAAATTTTCCTCTTCTGCTCTCCAGCTACCTCATCCCCCTCTGCTGCTCCTCCCTCAGTTGCCTCGACCAATCCGATTCAATTCCAATCCCGTCAAAAGTGTCGGTGTCGAGAAGATCTGCGTCCGCTTCGCTAACATATCAATCTCCCTCTTCCAAAATCCCTCGTCTTCTCCCATTTTTGTCTCCATGTCCAGAAGGTATGTCAATTCCATGTTTCCTGCTTGAGACATGATGGTCGTGCGCTTTCCGCCGCTGTTTTTTCTCCTACCTTAGAATTCGTTTTTTGTACGCTTGGGCTGGGTATCCATGACAGTTCTGCAACATCCTTGTAAGGAACTATCTATTCCCAGATTTTTTTTTGTGGTGGTGCGTTTACGGCATGTTATTATATGAAAATCAAATGAAAAGAGAATATGATAGTTTTAGCTGGGAAGTGATATTCTAGCATTTTTCCTAGAAAATCGATTCCAATTCTTGTTGCTAGCTAATGTGGTGGTTTAGTCCGATTGGGTGAACTAGGTTTTACCTTTATGCCTGCATTTACCAGGAGAGGAAATAGCCACCTAATTCAATAGATTGTGAAACTTTGATACCCATGTAAATGTTAATACATAAAGGGTTCTTAGACAATTAGATTATGGCCTAATTTTTTTAATGCTGCCATGAATATATTCACTTCCTGCATATCAAGATGGCAAGGCTGGCTTGTTCTCTGTTAGAGGATTTGTGTAGAAGCCCTGAAAAATCCTTTTGTATTTGTTTGCTCTTTATTCTTTATCTGGAAGTTCCTTTTATTATATGGCAGGACTTGAATTTCATGATATATATTTGTCATTCTGGTCAGAGTCCTATGCAAGTACTTTGCTCATGGAGCCTGTCTGAAGGGGGAATACTGCGAATTCTCACATGACTGGAGCTCTCCATCGAACAATGTAACTTTTGCTTCCTCGTACTCTCCAATGTCTAGAAAACTGGCTATAACTTTTCCATTCCCCCCTTCTCATGACTTATCCACATGTTGTCGTAGATATGCACTTTCTATCAAAAAGGTATATGCTCGTTTGGAAGCCGTTGCAGATATGAACATGTTAAGCTCTCTAAGCCAGGTGATGCAATGTCATCATCATCATCAAGAACACACTCAAATCCAGTCTCCAATTTTGTTCCTCAAGGTCCCCCGTCTCCAAACATTGCATTAGATGGACCCTATTCAGTTAGGAGCCAGGAAGAGTTGACTTCACTGCATAGACCATTAGGTCCTCCCACCACACCCGCATGGAACCTAGATGATCAAATCCACAGTCATTCTGAAGTTGGCAATGTTTTGGAGTCTAGGAATGTTGAGCCTGCTGATCGTCCTCTTTGTTCATTTTCTGCTGTTGGTAACTGTCCTAGAGGAGAAAGATGCCCTCATATTCATGGTGACTTGTGCCCTATCTGTGGAAAGAATTGCTTGCATCCTTTCAGGCCTCAAGAGAGAGATGAGCATATGTCTACATGTCAGAAGAAGAAAAAGCAGCTCGAGGCACTGAAACTTAGTCAGGAAATAGAATGTAGCGTTTGCTTAGAACCTGTTCTCTCAAAGACTACTGCTGCAGAACGCAAGTTTGGGATACTTTCAGAGTGTGATCATCCATTCTGCATCACTTGCATAAGGAATTGGCGCAGTAGCTCCCCAATACCTGGAATGGATGTCAACAGTGCATTGAGGGCATGCCCGATTTGCCGTAAACTATCTTACTTCATCATTCCAAGTGTCATATGGTACACAACAAAAGAAGAAAAAGAGGAAATTGTCGAAAGTTACAAGGCAAAACTCAAGTAAGCATGTGTACACATTTCTTTTTTATGAGTTAATATATCTTTGTATTCTCACTGAAATCTGGTAAAGTACCATGCTGCCGCTTTGACATACTCATCTGTGACTCGTGATGTTCTCCTTTCTTTTGGACCGAATGATTTGATAAATAAACAGCATACAGGAAGTTTAATGGAACAACCTTTTTACAGCTTTGCACTTCTTGCCTTACTTGTTACAAAAGCAGTTGTGTATCAATTGCTTATTTGAATTGTTCTTCTTTGGTTTTAGTTTGGCATGGCTTGTCTCTTATTGGAAGTATGATACTATTTTGCAGGTCCATCGACTGTAAGCATTTTGATTTTGGAAATGGGAGCTGCCCTTTTGGGACTAGTTGTTTCTACAAGGTAAACATCAGTTTTGTAACTAGGAGCAAGCATATACATTTAGGCACAGAAACAGAACAAGAGTACAAACTCCATAACATTTGTGCATTCATTTCACACGCTTACCCATCTTTTTCTTCAGTTATGAATATTTATGTTGTGCAAATACTTTTGGACAAGTGCTTCCTGCTGATGTCATTTATATCTTCTCATTTGAAGCATGCATATAGAGATGGCCGACTGGAGGAGGTGGTGCTTCGCCATCTGAGCGCTGAGGATGGACAAACTGTCATAGCCAAACATATAAGGTTATGCCCCGAGTCATTTCTTTATTCAGTTTTACTTATCCCTTAAAGCTTGAACTCTCTTAAAATGTTGGTTCGTGTATATCCTCAGGTTGTCAGATTTCCTCAGTGATCTGCACTTGCGATGAAGTGCCTCTCTTATATGCTGGAACGGTAAGCATCAAGAATGATAGACTCTATCCTTTTCCCAGTTTCCATTGATCACCATCCCCCCCCCCCCCTACGGCTAGGGAGATAAACTAAGATGCTGATGCTGAATAACTAAAGTTGATTCCTTTTTGCAGGTATTAAGATGTAGGTTTCCATGTCTATTCCTCCCCGCTAAGGCGACGTCATGTTTGGCGGTGAATAAAAGAACGGGAGGACTAAATGTTGAGGTCAGCTTATGCACCTTGTTACTGTGGTATACAGAGGATGTGAGGTTGATAAGTGAATTCTTTCTTTGAGTCAGTTTGGGTGGAGGGGCTGATGTTTGTAAGCATTGTACGGATGAAGGTTGTTTTTGTTCAATTCTGATCGATTTTCCATTTGTCTTTTGATATAGAAAAAAGGGTAAAAATGAATACGGAACAGCTTCCCTGTTTAAGATAATAATTATTCAATTAATGAAACTTCTACAGTTATTTATCACCTACCACCCTACCCATGCCTCGAGCCAACTTGGACTGGACTCTGCTCTTCCTACTATCGGCCGAAGGCTTTCGGTTTCCTTCACGGCTATCCACAACCTTGCCCGCCGCCGGATTCTCCACCTCCCTCGAGATCCTCTGTGATCTCAGGCGGTCGATTTCCATGCAGAGGAATCTCTCGCACCTGGCGGATGAGACCCGGGCCGCAATGGAGACCCGGGCCGCAATGGAGACCGCGTTGAAGACGATGTTCGGTCTAAGCAACGCCCTCGCCTTCCTCGGTCTGAGCCAGATCGGGTTTAGGGCTTGAGCTTACTATCACGCCAATCGGGCCCTCGGGTCCATTCGTAATGCACGTATATATATTAAGGTCCCGTGAGTGAATTTTCCGTGTTGCCCCTATCCCCTTATCCTCGCTGCCTCCATCTGTTTTTCTTTTTTGTTCTTAGTTATTATAATGCTAATGCACTATGGGGAGGCAGAGCTCGTGGGATGCGATTTGCTTCGCTTGGCGTCAGACCCGTCCGTCCCCACACTGCCGTCCTCGCCCACCTTTTCTGACCCGGATTCTCCCTTTTGCCCCTGTTTGTTCCCAGATTGACCGGACCAAAGAGTGCATCAAGAAGATAAGATCAAGATTTAGGTAGGATAGCTCACATGGACCCGAGACTATTAATATGCAGCTATTGGTCCAATCGGATCACTTAATATACACATAAATATAATGAATTACATTTAATATTTTACATCATAAACTTGTCCCATGTACCTTTTTATCTGAAATTAACTATAGGACAAGGAACAGGGTAAATAATTGAAAAGATGGAAGCTTTGCCCTTGAAAATTAATTTGGCTGTATTAGGTAGGCTACCATAATTTCTGTGGAGAAATTCAAGAAAAAAAAAGCTTTATGATTTTTACACGTGAGAACCATTCTCAGGAAGATGAAGGGTACTTACGTAAATCAATGAAGTGGGACCCAGCCGGCAACATTGTTCCAGACGCGTCTCCATTAGGCCCATCATATTCTATCTATCTATTGCCATTACCCACCACCACCGCCCTCACCTCACCTTTGAATAAATATCAGTTTATTATCTAATTTTAATTTTATCTATAAATAATTCATATTTAATTTAAAAATATTTTATTGAAATGCACAGTTCTCCAAATGAATTTTAGATAAATCAATTCACCGTGTGATAACTATGCGAAAATTAGTCCTGCACACCGCCCAACCTCAAGTCTTTGCCTTCAAATTGCCCATCTCTCTCTCCTCCCTCGGAAATTCACGTCCTCCTTTCCTCCCCCGCTCCGTCTCTCTCTAGAATTCCCCTTTTCTCCCTCTTTCGCCCCCTGTCTCTCTTCCATCTCTGCGCATCGATTATCTCCGAGGAATGGCTCAACGAACGGAGAAGGAAGAGACAGAGTTCAAGGTGCCGGAAACCCTCACCCCGTGCATCAACAACTGCGGCGTCACCGGAAATCCTGCCACCAAAAATATGTGCCAGAAATGTTTAAACGCCACCACCTCCTCCTCCTCTAGCTCAAGTCCCACCGCCTCTACCTCCATCTCCACAGCCGCGGTCACCTCGGGCGGCAGCTCTGTTCTCAACTTCTCCGCCGAGAAGAATACGAGATCTAGACCGTCTAAATCGACTGACCGTGCTGGATCGTGGACGGTCACGATTAGGAAGCAGATTCAGGCGCCGACGCCGCGGACGGACGAGTCAACGGCGAGGAAGGAGGTGAATCGCTGCTCAGGATGCAGGAAGAAGGTAGGCCTAACCGGCTTCCGGTGCCGCTGCGGGGAGCTCTTCTGTGCGGATCACCGGTACTCAGATCGACACGACTGCAGCTACGACTACAAGGCAGCCGGTCGCGAGGCTATCGCGAGGGAGAACCCGGTGGTCAGAGCCGCGAAGATAGTTAGAGTTTGATGGCGTCAGCGTGAACCCGAGCTGGCACAGGCTGGAACCTCATGTGCATCGAGATCCGACGTCTCCGTCTCTTCCCCCGGAGGCGGTGGCTTCCTATTCCAGATCGGAACAGCTGTAGTCCAACCATCACCATGAAATGGAAGATCGGCGAATTCTAGCTCTTTTCGTCGGCTTCCGATCAAATCTTTATCTATTTTTCTTCTATTGTGCTTTTATTTTTCTCCCTTACTTTACCTTCCCGTCGTCCCCTAATCGAGAACTTGTTTTATATTATTCAGAATCAAGATTAATAGATCATTATGGCTTGCGGGGTGGCGTGGTTTCTGAATCGGTTCATTTGAAGAGTGGATTCATATTCGAAATATATCTTAATGGAGAGGGAGAGATGAACAAAGAGATGGCATCCGATGTAAATTTTTTGACAGGGGATGGCGTCCGTGGTCATAACGCAGTCCCATCCATCCACTGCTGCAAAAGCCTGTCCGTCGTCGTGCGAGTTGTGCTGAAAGTATGTGGGCCCTCTTCGCGTGATGTGGACATTATATCGTAGTTCTCGTGAGAATTTGGCACAAGTATCGCATGGCATTATCCAATCGGGATTTGCCACGTGGACAACCTAATGGTTTTTTCGCACAATTATTTACAGTACAAAAAATATTCAGAAAATGCGCATAGTTAATCTGTTGTTCATTATATGTACAAAAAAAATAAATGTATTTTACAGTAATCATATTAAAAAGGAAATAGGGTAGGTTATATAATTTGTAATTTATATTATTTTTTAAATTAATTGGAGGGTACTGTACATCAACATAACATGTGAATGCCATGCATCATTGCTTTGGGTGGATCAAATAATCATAGTTGATACCCTTCTTATTTTAATATTTTTGGTTTATAAAACATGTAATATAGATAAATAAATAAAACATTCTATTTACTGATTAAAAATATTCAATGCATTAAGAAAAAGGTGTCTTGCCGTATAAACAAAGCTATGGTGATACCTTTGTAAGGTTTATGCATCTTTAGTAGAACAATCATAACTTAATACATTGTTTTTTTTTTCACAGAAACTTAATACCTTTGTGTTAGGTTGAATGAATTAGTATTATTAAGGTTGCTTTGTTAAAGTTGGAACAAGGAGAAGACAGATAGCATACGATGGAGCAAGCCAGTGGAAAGTAAGTGGTTGTGATGGCTAATTGGATGATGGTCCCCGCCTAAAGCCTAACAATTGACAGTCTTAGACAAAGAAATGTCAACATGGTGTTATATATATATATATATATTATTTAGCATAATAATAAAAATAGTTGGTTACGTATAATCAGAAACAGATCCGTCGAAGGGCGAGATGTGCTTCCGTGACCTTCGAAAGAGGTGAAGAGTCGAGGTGGTGCCTCCATCAACTGCCATTTGCCATGTGGCATCACATTATCTGGATAGTCTCTACTGGCTTCGCTTAAACAAGATTAGCTTTACATTTTAGTTTTTCTTTAAATCTACATATATTTAATATTTAAATTATTTCAAAATATATAAATAATTAAATGATAAAATTTGAGAACTCAACCCTTAATCACTTCTTTTAACAACAACTGTTGGATTAAGAGACTAACCCTCAATAGCTAAAGCATCAAGAAAATTGGACGAGGAAGGGACTCATGGAGATGGGTAATGATGATGAAGATGAGGTGATGCATTGATCTTTTTATTTTGCTGCTTTTCACACCCAAAAAAAAGATAGTTTTTGCTGCTCCTATTTTCTTCAATACAAGGAGTGGTTAGCAAACCACAATATTCCGTCCTCTAAAGGCAAAGAGCTTTCAATGTGCATGTACATGTTCATGTATTACATTACCAACCCCCTATACGGTTGGTTTGATCATTTATACCGGTTCGGTCCTATCAAATATCGTGTATGACAATTTGGTTCGACCCGGTTTTATCACGACAGATCGATCTACTACAGGCCTCAATGGATGATAGGTGAAGCCCAACAAATGGCTCAGACCCATTTAGAGAAGTGGCTTCTTCTAGTGTAGGGGGTAGTTTAATAGTTTTGGGTAATATGAGAGGGCAACTTGGGCAGGTTCTGCCGGGGATATAAGACTGGGAGCTAGGGTTTTCATGGGTCATTGAAAGGAGATTTCGGAGGAGCCGTCAGGTTAGGATAGTGGAGTGCGGAAGGAGAAATGGCGGACAGGAAGAGCAAAGGGCGGAAGGAGGAGGTGGTCACCAGAGAGTACACTATCAACCTCCACAAACGCCTCCATGGATGGTACTTGTTTTGCCTTCTTTTAATAATTTGAGCTTCAGTTTCTGTGGATCATGTTGGTGCATTCTGATCTGGTAGTGGCCACCAAATGAAGGAAACTTGGTTTTATTGATTAGAGTTTGTTCTGATTATCAAATTCGGACTTTCTGGAGATATACTAGATTTCAGTTTCGCTTAGATAATTAAGATCGATAACCGAGTGATCTGGCTTTCAATAAGCAGTTTCAGCTTCCTTGACGCGTGCTTCACAGCCTTTATATATATACTGCTCCTTGCGCCGTAACAAGTAAATATCTCGGTTCTAACTGTTAATTGATACACGGTAGACTTCAGAATTTCTTCCTTGCATTTTTCGCTAATGAATGTTGATGAAATTGATAGCCACTTGGAGGTTGAATGTAGTTTAGCCTATTGCCTGGGTCTATTATGAATCGTTATGTTGTATTGTCAAACTTAAAAGTCTGTCTCTTCAAGTTGATGATCTTTACATTGGCCGTTTTGATTCAGTCTTAGCCTTTGGGCCTTTTCATATGTTGGAACTATGATTTTTAGCCAAATAATTTGAATTTACCTGTCTGTCCTTGATGGCATGTTATGATCTGAAGTAACTTTTTTAAAGTTTGGTTCATTTTCATAGTTAGCTTACTTTCTTATTTCTTTATGAATTCAACCTTTCATGGCTGATCGTGCTGTGAAATTATTTACTTAAATATTGCAGCTTGAGTTTATCTGTAGTCTCACCTCCTAGAATTAGTAGTTTTATATTTTTTTTTCTTTCATTTTGGAATCTTGCAGCACATTCAAGAAGAAGGCCCCCAAGGCGATAAAGGAGATCAGGAAATTTGCCCAGAAGGCTATGGCGACAACTGATGTGAGAGTCGATGTTAAGCTGAACAAGCAAGTGTGGAGCCGCGGGATCCGGAGCGTGCCCAGAAGGATTCGTGTCAGGATTGCCCGCAAGAGGAACGATGAAGAGGATGCCAAGGAGGAGTTCTACTCCCTAGTCACTGTGGCTGAGATCCCCCCTGAGGGGCTGAAGGGGCTGGGCACCAAGGTCATTGACGAGGAAGATTAAGTTTTGTATGATCTGTCGAACTTTTCTATAGTTTACTTCTCTAATTTTATGAGTGTGACTATTGACCTTATATGTGTACTCCTCGATCCATTACCCAACTATCTTGGGGATTGCATCTGTTTCAACCACTGGGATTTCAGGTATTAGTTTTATAAAAATAAATAAATTATTATTTATGGTAAATTTTTTTAGTTATCTAAAATAGTATATGAAATTAAAAATTATATTAATTTCTTTTTCTATATATGAAATTAAAAAAAAATTAATTATATATTTTTGTACATAATATATATTAAAAATATTTATTATGTTATAATTTGATATATTATATATTATCATACTAAAAATTTTAATTTTTATAAATTAATTTTATTAAAAATAAAATGACTAATATAAATAAAATAGAAAAAAATAATTATAGTAAATTATTGAATACATAAATATTATTGTAAATAAAAATAATTTGTATATAAAATTATAATTTTTTAATTATAGAAAATATTTATTATATTATAAATAGATACATTTTACATATAAAATAACTAATACATAAAATAAAAAAAATTAATTATAATAAATTATTTCATTTAAATAAATTTTGTACATAACTTTTAAATTTGTTTTACAATTTTTATCATATAAATTAATTATTGTATGTAATAAATCATACATAATATAACCATTTAGCTAAATATAATTAAATTAAATTAAAAATTTTACTTATAATAAATTATTTATTATACTTGTAAATAAAATAATTTGTAGATAAAATTATAAAAAATTAATTATAAAAAATACGCTTGATATATAACTGATATTACATTTATATGATGTATAATTATTTTAAATTATTTAATTTAAATAAATTGATTTAAAGTACTAAAATGAGTATTTTACAGAAAATAAACAAAATAATTATAGTAAAGTATCTTTACATAGCCCCGAACGAACCTGAGTCTCATGGGGTCCGGCGCAGTGAGACCCGACGGCCAGGTCCCAACAATGTAAGTTGAACCCGTACTATGAATCTGACCGGCTAGGGATCCGTTCGATTAACAGTAGAACCACCAAAATGAAAATAAAATTAAATTTTTAATAAATTTATTTATTTTACTGTGCTTAGTATCCGAAGGCACGAGCATTTCAATGTTAAGCACTCGCTGCCAGGCAAAACCATAGCCCGCCTATGCTATAAAAATGGAACTCTGCAGTAAAGGGACTCATCAAGGTCGATATTAGTTCACTCAGTTGGACATCAGACAGAATCCGATGCTTCACAGATTATTGACAAATGCTGAGCGCAGAGGGACAAACATCGTTTACAATTCAGGAAGAGGATACCTTTCTGCAGTGATTTTCCAGCCAATCCATTGTCACACTCTTGGGCCTCTCAAGAGGCAGCCCCAACGCTCTATCCCATATCAACTGAACCACAGGCAAGGAGGCAATGTTATTTTGTTTTGGTTAACGGCCAAAGAGAGAGCAAAAGTGACCATCATCCTACAGAAGATAGCAACAGCCGAAGTACCTGCGAGCATATGCCAATACTCCTCGATACACCGAAAAGAACCGTGTAATACCTGCCCAAAATTTTTGTTTAGTTCTAATGCTTTTTTTTATTTTCCTGAAACCACAGTGCACGGAACAAATGTCTTTTAAGGAACAGTACCTTGCTTCGGACAGTCCAAAGTAATTCAGTAGAACTCCACTGTGTGCATCAACATTCGGCCATGGGTTCTTGACCTGCAGTTTCAAAAACAGGAGATAACTCGTTACATCTGTTGCTTTAACTGATATAATGACTTTTGACTCTTGATACTAATAAATATGTGCAAATATCAATGAGATACTACATTAATGAAATATATTTCTTTAAACAAACTGTGGTGAATAATTTCTTGGGTATCATACAATAGTATGATTGGGAAACGCAAATCATTTTCAGAGGAAAATGAACCGGGCCTTAGAGAACCAGACTACAACACATAAGTCATAATATGTGTAGCTGCAACCATTTTTATGTGGTGCATATAGCATCTAAAAAGTAAGTCCCCATACCTTGCCAAGTTCAGTCAGAATAGGAGGCACCACTTCATAGAGCTTGGACACCTGCAAAAATCATTAAAATGAAGTTTCTTAAACAGAAGCTTTTTTAAGCATAACTCTGTATTAATAATCGAGGGGATAAAAATGAAGTTTTCACCAGCTGGAACAGTGGATCATCAGGTAAGTGCTTCAGGGCAAACTCCCTCTGGCATGTGTACCGGGGGTCTGTTTTCCGGAGCACTCCATGACCAAATCCTGGAACTACCTGAAGATTCAAAGAAGAAAACAAGCTGATCAATGGCAGAAAGTATCATGTATCTGGGTATCAAAATATTAAAACCTCTAAATAGCTCAAATTTTCAAGCAATCTATATTGAAGGTCAGCAGGAGATGGAGAAAAGGCCCATGGATCTCCACCTAACTACAATTGTAACACATCCAGAGGTAAAACATTTCCACAATAGGACCAATGAGCTTGTCAAAGCACATGCATAAGTAAGGTTGGTAAGTCCATGAAAGCTCGGAGATGGAGTTTCAAACTATTCATTGAATGATAAGGTATATAAACAAGATAACAATTTCTTTCATGTACAAAGAAAAGTAATCAAACTGGGCATGGCAAGTAACTTAAGTAGCAATATATGATTATTACAGAATTTATATCAACAAGCAAGTCCATAATCTATTGCTTTTAAAATTGGTTTTTCAAGCATATCTAGTTTCTCATTGCCCCAGTTAAGTACAAAGTATAGAATACATGCATTGTTCTATGGTTCCAGCTAGATTTTCTGCAAACACATCTTTAGGATGTCTTTCCTAACATACAGACTATGGTTTCATCTAAGATATAGTTGCAATTACTACAATAACAGTGGATCTGGTGAAAAGATTGCTAATATGAACTCACCTTTCCACTATTTAATGTCTTCCAGACATACTCTTTTAACTGTTCAATCGAGATATTCTCTCCACACTCATCTACTACAGATTTGATCCAAAGTAAAACTTCCTGTAACCAAAGCAACATTTTTTTCTCGATCAGAGACAAAGCAATAGATAGAACTGGGAAATGGCCCAGAATACAAAATTATGAATGCAACCATATCTTCAAGAAATATAAAGGACTATTGCATCTCCTTAAAAGAGCAAGGATAGAAACAAACTTCCAGGTCCAAAATCAGCAGTGATTAACAATAGAAGAAATATGCTCTAAGGGTGGTCATCCCCATAAATTTGGAAACAGTTGGGATAAATCTACGTACAAAGCAACATATGTTTAATCATAAAAAAATTTCGGAACATGTTTCAGATGATTTTTTTAATGTGAGATTGCATGTGACATCTATATTTTCCAAAGAGAATGGATGTACCTTTTTACTAAAATAATTGGCAATAGTAACGATGAACTTGATTGTGTAAAACCACCATTTTCTTGAAGAAAAAAAGATGCACTCACTAATTAGTACCAGAACAGTGAAGATACAGATGCGATTATTCTATTGAAAATCTTTTCATTTTGGTATCGTGGACAATCATATGTACCACATAATCATTTGGTAAAGTGCATCACTGTTACCATGGACAATCATATTTACATCAGCGAGTTATAATCAAACAATTCAGCAAGGATCAACATGTAGAGAAAGTCACAACCAATGAACCTCATTAAGGAATAGTTAAGATCTGCCTCGAGGAACCTGAAGTGAAGTGAAGTTGCAGGGAAAACTATATACCTGATTAGCCAAACCATGGAGTGGCCCAGCTAGACCATTTAAAGCAGCTGCAAATGAAAGATAGGGATCTGAAAGTGCACTAGCAACCTGCACACAACAAACTAACCAATTGTAGAAACACAATCCACAAATACTATAACTCTACTTCGACAAGATATTCAGCTCCATATGATAATTTTACGCTTCTATATGGTATCAGATATATACATGAAGAAAGTTTTCAAATGTTATAGGCATACAAGTCTTCTGGAGAATGCTCTAGCTAACTTCATACTACAGAAAAAATGCAAGGAAATCAAGAGTTTAACTTACAAGGTGACCAGTGTGAGCACTAACATTTCCTCCTTCATGATCACTGCACAGAAAAGAAAGTAGAAAAAAAGTGAGTCAAATGAAATTTCTCTAACACACACACACACACACATATATATATATATGATGTTGCTGTCCATTCTAATTTTAATGGGTAAGCAAACCTGTGAATTGTCACATAGAGCCTCATAAGCTCATGCATTTTGGGATCATCAAATCCAAGCATATGGGAGAAATTACCCCCATAATCCAGAGAATCGTCCACTGGTATAAACTGACTGCCCTTGTATATCCTTATCACAAAGAAAAAACAGAGTGTAAGCAGTAACTAGTGTAGAAGAAGATACTTTCATGTAAGGGAGAATAAGTATACAAGCTACAGCTATACAGGAATGAAAAATATTTAAGTATTCCTAACAGATGTCCCTAAAGTCATCCCAGTACTCACTGCAGTTCATGCCAACACGAGAAATTGGGAAGATTATTATGAAAATTTAAGAAAATTCCAAAGGAAAAGTGTCCAACAATGATCCAAATTCAGCAGAGAAAAAAAGAGGAAACTACAATGAACATTGCACATAAAACAAATGAGCACAACAGCAAATAATATAGAAAATGTTATCATGTGTGATGCATCATATAATTTGTCAGCCTACCTTCTATAAACATAGGCAGCAACCAAAGGGACACGAGCTATTAGACTAAGAGAATCTTCATATGTGGGCTCCCAGTACCTAGAATCCAGCAACATGTCTTCATATATGAAATTTAAAAAGGAAGCCAACCATACTTTGCAAATCCTCAGGGCACTCACTTGGATTTATGAATACCCTTTTCATATGCCTTCTGGAATTCACTTTGTACCTGAATAAAGATTATTTATATTTTAATCATGTAATCCAACCTATCCTATACATAAACCCGGACTTTCTCATGTACCACTTATGCGAACAGAACTTTGAGAACAAATAACAGTACTCTAGAACCATACGACCAACAACTAATTGAAATTATAGGGAAAACACAAAAAATGAGCATGCGGAAAAGAATATTAACAGGGACTGGTATATGCAGTGTGATGAGCAGGTGGGAGTAAAGCATCTAATGGATCAACTGAAAGGTTCAAGATAAAGAAGATAAAAGATCTGGTATAGAGCAGGATAAAAATCACTTGAGATCTTCTTCGATAAAAAAATATTAAAGTTGATATAAACACTAAGGAGAACAAGTGAATCAGCAACAGGCTACAAGTCTTGCCAAAGAATAGGAGAATTCTCACCCATTCCACAGCAATATGAATAAGCAAAATGTTGGAAGTGTATACCAGGCATGACAACTTAGAGAATGGACGGCGAGAGGATTTAAAACATTTAGGTGGACATAATAAACCTGCTTTCTGAAGAAGAATTAAAAGGTTAATTCCAAGAGTCAATGTCACAACCTGAAGGGCCATCACACCAGTTGCAAACTGAGTCATAGGATGAGCTGTCAATGGCAGTGCATCAATGGCCTTATATACATAATCTGCACACCATTTTTCAATTAACAAATTAGCAAACCCATACTAGATTATGTATTGAACAAAATGAACACTTCATAACTGAGAAAAGGTCACACCAAAGCTCTTTTGTTAATTTATTAAAAAAATAGGAGTTAATGTCCCTATCTTTTATGTCGTATACATCTGTTCTATCTCCCCTCAATATAAGCCATATTAAGTATTGCAACTTATTCGTCTTTCAAAATGGAATAATTCTTTCTTTCAGATATTTTATAGTTCAGAAAATAATGTAGTATGCTATCATGAAAGCGCCAAGGATTGCAGCATTTCTGACCTGGAACAGTTGCACGGCCTCTCAATTCACTTGAAAGTGCATCCACTTGCTCTTTGCTGGGAACCTTGCAAGATGGAGAAATTATCTTACCTTCTACAGAAACATGAATATGAATCTAATGCATCCTGATGAACTTAATATTATTTTGAAAATATGAAAGATTGCATGCCGAGAAGTTTCATTTCCATTTCTTAAGTTCATTAAAAATGAATCACAGAAAAAGTTGGATACTTGGGAAGAGGAATATTTATCAGAAAAATACTTTGGAAAAGGGATATCATGCTGAGGTTAGCCACCTAACTGAGGTCAAATAGGCTTTTAAAAATTCTGTGGGGGTATTGCAAAAATCCTCCTTTAAATGACACTTGTGGGGCAGATAAATTTAGAGAGCACGCGCATGGAGTTTAGTACAATATAAAGGAAATTGATTAGTCACATGTGCCACACTACTAACCTTTCCTGTTAAAAGCAACCACAAAAGTCCTTCAGGAAGTGGTTCACCACCCGGTTTGACAGCTGGCAGTAACTTTTGGCATTCAGGAATGGAGAGACCACGAAATCGAATGCCCTGGTAGTCAACAGGACCACAATGCAAATAATAAATTTATAAGAGAAAGCAAAAGGATTTTATCTGTTATAGAAGTACAGGTAATTGTTTAGTACATTCCTTATAAAACCATATCAAAAAATTACTGAGGTGGGATCACCTCATCTGGGTCGAGCAGTGAGGTTTCCCAGAGCAATCCTGTCATTCCTCGCATGCCACCAATTACCTTAACAGTTAATGTCATTAATTGAGACAGACAAAAATCAAGGAGGCATAATGGAAGATGAACAAAGAAATCAAAATTGTTTTATATTTCATAAGAAATTCATTTACCATGTCAACCGTAATATTTCCTAATTGAACCTTTCCATGTTCAGCTTTCAACTTCTTCAGGCGCTCCTGCAACCAGAGGACAACATTGACAAAGTAGAAATACAATGAGCAAGTACAGGACTCTCAAAATGGTCAAACATCAGTCTAAACATGTTCTTAGGAGCACATGCAACATTCTACAATCATTCAAGCACTGTTTCCGAATCAGTTTTTTCTGAATGATTTAAGATCTTGCTTAGGCTACACTTTAAAAACTAGAAACCTTATTTTCTTTTGCTAAGAGAGAGTGACAGAGCAGATTATGGAAACTTTTATCAATTATCCTCATTGTCAAGCATCAATTTGTTCATTCAATATTAGAAGTTTGAAAATAGTCTTTCAAAATTATATCTGTATCACCAGAGAAATCTCTAAAAATACGACAAGATAATGATGAATGCACAGAGGATGTATCACATGGCATGACAGATAACATGATGTTCAACACTCACAAGAGTTGTTATAATACCCAAAAACATCTTGAGCATTGAAGAATAATTTATTATTTTCAGACAACTTCAAACTTGAGGATGGTCGGGATGGGAAAATCAGCACGGACAGGAAAAGCTGCCTGCAAATGACAAGAAATATATGCAAAGTCGAGAGAGGAACCTGTTGTTCAGGAATCAATTCCTTCAAATGCGAATGCAGATCCTATAAAGAAACAAAAAAGGTAAACACGGCATTAGAAAAGCTTTCCAGTAAACCTGTAATTGACACTTTTTTCTGCCCCTCAAGAGGAATTAGTGTTGATAAATGATGGCTGGTTCATAACATTAATTTCTGTCATCTGGACAGCTTGCACTCCGATAAAAGACTGTTTAAGATCAATAAGAATATTTTTTTCTGAAACTTTTCTTTGATATATCATTCCTTAAAATAAGAATTTTATTTTCGAGAGACACCTGCAGCAACTTATTCATCAAGTAGTAGAACTAGATAATTTGGATGGTCAATCACGGACAAAAACATAAAACTGATTATGCCCATTTTTAGTTTACAATAGGGTCCCAAGTCCACATCATACAGATCTTGCCATCAAGAAAATCGTCACAGAGATATCTACAGATTTTTCCATTGGCTGACAAGATAAAGAAGATGAACGAGAGAGGGCATCGAGTATGAAAAGAAATCAAAAGATAAATCTCTAGTCTGGAAAAATAAGTTAGACAGCAGGAATTAGCCGGAGAGAAGGGGCGAGAGAAATTACTAGGTCAGACGAGCTCTGCATCTGAAGCCATCTAACCGAATTCCCAAGAGTTGATTGATGCGCCTGTAGAATGCATTGGAAGAGACGGGTTAAAAATTAAGATCTAAATAGAAACTGTAAAAAGTATGATCGAAACAATACGCGCTGAGGCTTACAGAAGCACTAGAACGCAGCCTGGCAAGTGCGGATACGGTCCTGAAGAAGACCATCCTTGTAAGTGCAGATCACCTTCACCTGCACTCAGAAGTTACAACAGCGATGGAAGTTGAGAACCTCGACCGATAGAAGGGGGAACGCGAACTTCTGGGAATCGACAAAACTACAAATAAGAGGCTGCGGCGGCTCGTACTGATGAGAATAAGAATTTCTAGCTTGTGAATTCTAGCTTATGATCTTCAGCTGTCGGGATTCCGTGAGGTAGCCGAATTCTCCGATGACCGGTCGATCTCACGCTCTCTCTCTCTCTACTCTCCGTCCACGCGGCGGCAGATATTCTTCAAACACCTGGAGGCTTTAACCGCAAAGGAAGGCCATTCTGATTTGACTTTTCATTTCTCGCGCTCGCTAGGAAATTACCATAATAGTCCGTTATGGAATTAAAGCTCACATCGCCAACCTTATACTAACCGATATTATTTTATTATTTGTATACACAAATTTATTTGCTAGCATTTTATATATGAATTGATATCTAAAAATTTATTTGATTCTAAATAATTAAGATTTTTTTGGTGAAAAAAATATATATTTAATTTAAAAAAAATATTACTTTTATTGTGATTTTTTTCATTTATAAAGATTTGAAGGTACTCATCTATAAATTTGATAATATGGGAAATCTTCCATCGTAGCAAAGCATTTCACACGTCCCATGAACCACATTATTTTATATAGGTTGAAAGTTCTAATTAGAAACAAGAGAAGATGAGAGATTAATTCTTTCGTTTCATCAAAGCTGGCCATGGAAGCCACATTAGAGCAAATCCAGCAGCAGCCACTCTGCTCGTGAGGCTCGTCTTCATCATCCCCAATCCACTGCTATGCTGCGGAGCACTAGCTGCAGCATTTCCTCCTGCAACAGCCGCGGGGGCTCCCACCGGTCCTTCAATTACCGATGCTGCAAACCAAATTATTTCCGGCCTAGGTTAGTCAGCGATTGAACGGAACATTCAAAAGATGATTATGTCAATTACCGCTCGGGGAGGGGCTGCTTGCGGCGGCGGCGTACTGATAGAATACCTTGGCCTCCGGTGAGTTTGGATCGAGGTGGAGGAGGGCGGGGCAGTGGGAGACATTGACGGAGGCCTGGCAGATGGAAGGAAGGCCGAGGGCGAGGGTGACGTTGATGTTTAATCCGAGCTGGGGATCGTTGCCGTCCTTGACGATGACGCAGAGGCACTTCTTGCTAGTGGCCAGCACCTGCTTCAACCCTGTGCAGCAGTCCGGCGTCGGAGCCCTCGCCTCCCCCTGCACGTACGGCAGGCAGGTCGCCATCCCCACCAGCTGGTCCGTGCACTCATCCCTATCCTTTGAGGCGTCATCGGCGCCGCTCGCTCCTCCCGTAACGCAGCACAAAATCATAGCAGCGTAGGTCGCGAGCACTAGCGACGCGGTGCGTGCGCGAGCGTGATTTCCCATGGATTGTAATGTGATGTGACCTAATCCTCTTTCTGGAGAAACTGAGCGAGGCGAGGGATGATTTTATAGGTCTATTTAAGCAAGCAGCCGTGGATAGTGCGGCATGATCTGCAAGTGAGTGATGAGTGAGAGCTGGCAATTCTAGTGGTGGTGGGGTCAGGCGGGGTGGCCGAAAGTAACTAACGAGGGAATTCTACAATGGACCACCCAGTGCTGATTATGAAATGAGGACGGTGATGCAGTTGTTGGTGTGGCAACGGGGGATCCTAAGATTGGTGGGAGTGTGGAGAAAGGGTCGAAAAAGCTCACCAACCGGTGACCAATGCATGACGTGCTCATATAATACTTACATATAAATATATTTATGAAAAAAATATTATTTTAAAATATGAATGAACAATGTGTAAATTGATTTTCTCTGCATTATTTAAAATATAAGTCATGGCAAAATCAATATTAGTTATTTTTAATCTATTTTTATTGTGCCACATTGTTTATTTTAACCAAATAAAAAACATTATTTTAGTATGTAAAAATATTTCAATATTCATAAACTACTTGATAAACACAATATGTGACATGTATGAACATATAGATTGGTTTGATTGAAAATTAAAAGAATTTAAAAAGGGAAGGAAGAGGTGACGAAGGGTCCTCTTCGGCCACCTCCTCGGGCCTGCCTGCCTGAGCGTGATCTCACATGGATGGAGATTCGATGTAACTTCATCCTCTTTCTAGAGAAACTGAGGAAGGGGACATGATTTTATAGGACGGGGTCCACCCCATATACATCTTCTTCCTCTTCATACGAATAAAACCAAATCTTAAATGGGACATGAACGAGTAAGATCTCGATTCTCAAACATATTTTGAATCATACTGATGAATCAGAAAGACTTGAGGACCCAAAAGTCCTCATTATTGTTAGAGGAGAGAACCGAAAGGTTAAAATGAGACCACACGTTTTCCCCTTCCTGCCATCGTCTCTTTTTTACACACTGCCTCGTATGGCTTGCAAGACTTTCGTGACACTTTCCCTTTTCCCCATCTTTTTACCTTGTGTTTTCTTTTTCTTTTCGGCATCAAACCTCTATTTGTTGAAGAAGATCTCAAGTTGTATTTTGTTCTGGTATCCGAAGAAAGCATCTGTGCAGCATCTTGATATGATTGGACACTTAAATATAAAATTGTCTCACTTATACCTAATTTGTGTTAGATAAGAGTATAGAGAAAAAATATATTAAATTGTTCTAATTGATAATAAAATAATAATATGTAATTTGTATATAATTATTTATTAAAATTTTAAAATTAGACGTGTATACAAATGATTAAAGCATGTTTTAAAAAGATTATACCAAATTATATAAAATAGATAAATTTTATAAGTTTACAATATTAAAAACATTAAACTAATTATAATTTATAACTTTTAATTATACATTTACCGGAACAATTATTGAAACATAAAAATTAAAACTATTGTCCAATTAGAAAATTCCTTGTCTGGGGATTTTGGTTGCTAGTAGTGGTGGTGTTAGTGCTGCCCTTTGGGGAGCCTAGAGATGTTTTCAGTGCTCGAAGCATACATGGAAGAAGAGCTGCTGCTAATGATGTCTCCAGAAAAGTCTCTCCTCCGGTTGTTCAGTAATTTCCTCTGCAAGAACTGGTCATCATGATGAGCAGCCGCTTTTGCCTGATCTGCTGTCTGGAACTTCTTCAGCTTCTTCTTCAGGTGGGTGTTCCAATAGTTCTTTATATCATTGTCGGTCCTTTGAGGGAGGTAAGAAGCTATGGCTGCCCATCTGCCCCAACATAAAGCAAAAGATGGAGATGAACCTCATAAAAGACAACAATTTTTTACGCATAAGGAATTCGATAAAAAAAATGCAGGATGAGGTGTCTCGGGGCGGACGGAAAGCACCTCGGGATCCTCTCCTCTCCTCAGGCAGATGCACCTCGGGATCACTCGGACGGAAAGCACAGGGCGGCGGGTCCTCTCCTCTCCTTGAGCAGATGCACCTAAGGATCACTCGCCCTGTGCTAATGATTTTGGACGTTGAAGGCAACCTTGATCGATCGATGCAGCCTTATTTTTTTTTTACCTTCTGTAGATAAAACGACGCCCTTTCGGTCGTCCTCAAATGGCATCCTTTCATTTAAAGAAATAAAAAAAAATTAATGGACTCGCACCTGATGGACCCGAGACTCGGATCCAGCTAGATGGACCTGATGCTCGGGTCTCGGGTTTATTGATGGATCCGGACCCGTGTTTTTAATGGGTAAGGGTCCAAATTTCGGATCCGCTCGGATCGGGCAGGAGCTGGTCCTCCCGCTCTTTGTCCTCCACCGAGGTTCGTACAAGACTACCGAAAGGGTGAGATCTGGTCATCGAGTCTGTCAATTATATTAACGGTAAGACTCATTTTGGTTAGGCTCGAATTTGCCTATACGAAATTAATAACCATGATCCTAATTATTACAGACGAGTACATGATTTTAGGCTATTTCAGATCATAATCAACTTTTAAAAATAAAAGTTATTATATGTATTAATGTTTAAAAGTAAATATTCATCTAATAGTATATTTGGGACACGAATTAAAATTATATACAGTAAATAACGTTTGGTTGAATTAATATATTTTAAGTAATACATATAAAAATATAATTCAATATAATATAAATTTATATTTAGGTAGGTTGCTATGATACATACAAAAAATTATGGATTTCTAAAGTAAGTATTGCCATAGATCTGTGTAGTAATTTATTGATAGATAATGTTAAAATATAAGCTGTTTATTTTATATAAAGATATAATTATTCCTTAACACAAGTGGTAATAGTAATTCAAAATACATTATTATTATTAATAATATTATTATATAAAGATATATACAAATTTATAATGAAATGATCTCTTATATATTTCATCTATAGTTGTTTAGTAAAAATATTATTTTGATTTTTTAATAAAAATAAATAAAATTAATAGAGTATATGATTTTGTTTTTGTTTTACACATATCGGACGGGTACGTCTCGATAGGTAGATGACCTAAGCATAATAAACAATAAAATCATCAGACTGTACTAAATAGATCATGCCAACCCATTAATTAATATAAACAAATTTGTTATCGCGCTAGTTGGACAGGCCCACTGGGCCTATACCATTTCTTACACCCCTATTGTGATGGATTGATGGATGGGCCTACAATGTTATGTAGTTGATTCGAATTGTATCTCGAATGTAGACCCAAAACAAAATAAAGGTTGTCCAACCCAAAGAGCTCATTTTGTCTATTATCTTCTTTTTTTTCCACAATTATTTTAGTGGATGAGAAAATAAATGTTGAATGGGTAAAAACATTAAAAAGTGGTAGGTTATGTCTAAGTTTGGGAACCTACTTTAGCTATAGCTATAGCTGATCATTAATGATGGATCTTACTGTTATAATATACCATCTTAGGATTAGTAGGCTGGCGTGTAAGTGTGTATGGACAAAAAAATAGAAAGCTTATTCCATTAAAATAGTTGCAATTATTTTTAATTTAATATTAAAAAAAATCTTTCTTATATATATTTTTTGCACAACCTTAAATAAATATATAAAATTTTAATTAATTTCAATTAAAATTACATATATTATATATAAAAATAATAAATAAAAATATCAGGTGCAAAATGTATTTTTATATCAATAATACCAAATTATCGAAAAAGTTATAGCATTTATTCAGGATTATAAAAAATATTATTTTTAACAAATATACATCAAACATGACAGAGTAGTCCATATAAATATGTACTAATGGTTTATATTATATAAAATATTTTTTCTGATAAAATATTATTAATTTTAGTATTAAAAATATTTAAATAATAATATTTAAAATTTATACGTTGATAAAATTCTTCGAGAACATTAATGAGAGAGAGAGGGAGAGAGTGTGAGCTGAGGGAAGTCTGGGCTTTAGGTTAAACAAACGAATGGAGTGGATCTCTTCTTCTATCCTCTTTTTAGTTCTTCGCCTGCAATCTCTCTCTCCCTCTCTCTCTCTCTAACCCCTTCCCCTGTGGCGGCTCCCACTCTCATTCTGATAAGAGGAGATCCTGGGATCGGATCTTTGCACTGCCAGACCTTCTCTCTCAGAAACCCTAGATTATTTCTGAAGGAGAAGGATCTCCAACCTGCAAGAAGCTGCCATGGTCGTGGGTGCCGTAGATTCGACCCAACACCCTCAGGCATCCTCGGCACCTGTTCCCTCCGCCGAAGAGGAGGCCTTGAAAAGGAACACCGACTGCGTTTATTTTCTCGCATCGCCTCTGACCTGCAAGAAGGTTACGCCTTCTTTCCCTGCTGATGGATCATTTCAATGACCCCGTTAGGGGTTTCTGTACCATCTGGACGATTTTCCGATGCTATGATTTGTTCATGTAATTGATTTGTTCTAACTATCCTTGAATCTCAACTTTGGTGCAGGCTTTGTGGTAAGATTTATCTTGTTGATCTTTTTTGCGGCTTATTATGTGTATGTTTGAATCGCTCTTGTAGCTCGTCGGATTTCTTTTTAAATCTGCAGCTTCCATTTGGATGCTAACATCCGTGTTTCGAATCGTCCATTGTTAGCAATTGCTTCCAGTGAGAATATTTTGTCTGCTTCAATAAGTCGTCCGGTTCTTCCCAATTGCTATTGGGAGGCTATTGTTTGATCTTTGTTGCATGTCTTTGAATATAATCCTTATTCAGTAGCGAGCTGCAAGACAGTTATCTTCAGTACAACTGACATAATTTCTCCTTACGTCTTCCAGGGGAGTGAATGTGAGTATCGTCACAGTGACTATGCTCGTGTTAATCCCAGGGATTGCTGGTACTGGCTGAACGGTAATTGCTTGAATCGCAAATGCGCTTTTAGGCATCCTGTAAGTACTTCTGGTACCTTTGTCATCTCTTTGGTTGATTTTATGTGCTCTGGTATCTCTCTTGGCTGAGATCCTCATGAATTGATTTTCATTGCAATTATTTTTCAGCCCCTTGATGGCTTATTAGGAGGACAGGCATCAGCTTCTGGTGGAGCATCTTTGCCCCCGCAGCAGGTTGTTGTGCCACCACCTGTGCATAATTCCTACAGTAACTCTGGTAGACAACCAGTGCCTTGTATTTTTTTCCAGAAGGGGTTCTGCATGAAAGGTGATAAATGCTCCTTCCTGCATGGAACCAATCAGATTGGTAATAGTGCTATGCAGGCAACAACAATCAAGCTCACTGGCGATCTTTCCTCTTCAAAGAAACTTTTGCCCATATTCCAGAACTGTTCTCAAGAGCAAAAGGTTCCTGCAAATTCCTCAAAGCCACCTAGTTTGCAGGTAAAGACTAAACCAGTTCTGAATGCGCAAAACAACAATGCACTCAGATATGAGATTGGCCCTCAAAAGCCAGTGCCTCTTGCTGGAAGTATAGATGAAGAAGCAAGCAGATCCTCTCATCCATCACCAACCGTGAAGGAAAGCTCTCAAATTAGGTCTAGATTGTTGCATCAGACTCTTGCATTCAATGAGCGTAACATCCAGAATGATAAGGAGACTGAGGAACATTTGAGGGAATCCTCCCCTGGCTTTGATGTTCTTGTAGATGATGAGCTTGGAGATTCTGGATATTTTCTCGGGGAAGATCACTTTGGAAGGATGGGAACTCATGATCAAAGAAATCTTAGCTCTGTTGTGACCGAGTATGATATGGATCACCCATCAGACTATGATTCTCTGCATGCTGTTGACAGAGAAATGATGCATGATCTTCATACATATGAATCTTATCAATTGTCAGGGCAGTTTGGTTGGGATCAGCCCCAAAATTCATTGGAGATCATATCGGAAGGTCTCCCTTGTCGAGAAGGAAGGGATCATCATGTTAAGGGTGATAATCGTGATTTATTTGATGGATCTGATCTCCGAAACCGCCTTTCAAAGCAACGTAGAGTGAATGGTTTGAGATCTGTTGTTGGCAACAATTATGTCCCCGAGTCCCATGTTGGCGAGGGAAACCACCAGGAGTCCTCTCGGAGGCATGCACCCCATGCACCTTTTCAAGAGAGTTCCCTTAGTGGCCGCCTTAAGGGTAGAATAAGATTTCCTGGCAGGTCTGCTGTGGATGAGAGGGAGATGGACATGGAAAGGAGTCGGGGCAGGGTACAAAGGGGAAGACTGAGTGATAGGCTAAAGGGAAGGCTACATGATGGGAGCAGCAGCATCGATGGAAGGTTGCCATCTGATCCTTGGAGCAGAAGGGACATTCAGAATAATGATGGTCATTTTGCTGGACCAAAGAGTCTTTCAGAATTGAAAAGCAAGGGGAAGCAATTTAGGAGTAATGAATCAGCACTGCAGGACCAACAAGGTGATGTTGACCTGTCATTTGAAGGGCCAAAGCCTCTGAGCGTGCTTCTGAAGAGGAAAAGAGAAGGTAATACATCTGTAGCAGCATCAGAAGGTGGACCATCTGTCAATATGGAAGAAGTGGGTGATGAGATTAACAACAGCCGGGTGGTAGAGGGCCACAGAAGTTCAGGTGTAGCTCAGGTACAGGGTTCCTCTCCTCAAGCCAAGGAAGATGGCCTTGACATTCTGACTGAGAAGGGGAAAGAGCCCTCTCCTGGAGAGGAAGAGGGGGGCATGGATGTTGAAGATGCAGGGGAGGAGAACGAGCTCTATGGTGATGATCTGCAGGATGGGGATTATGATTATGAGCAGGCGGATGATGTGGAGTACAATGATGATGTTGTGAATGCGGATGAGGAATATCTAGACGATGAAGATGGTGATGACTTTGCTAAGAAGGTGGGAGTCGTCCTAACTTGAAAGATACTTTTTTTTCTAGCTGAGGTGGCTGATTTATAATCAGGGAGGAGAGAAGTTTAAGATTAAAAAGTTGTTTTAGGGATGGATTTAAGAGTGGGGAAGGAGAAAGTTCAAGATAAAAAAAAGTTGGTTTAGGGTTTATGGTGCTAGAGTTCCCTTTTTTTCCTTTTCTGTTTTACTCAGGCAGTTGCTATTCTAATGAAGCAAGCAAACAGGTTGAATGCGATTTTCTGAGTCGAAGGGCAGAGCTTGGTTCTGCCCGGTGGAGAGGCTTGCTTATGAATCCCTTTGTTGTGATAGTAGCAATAAACATGAAACAAAATCCTACTTTTATAGGACGCCTATTTGTGTACTAGAAGAATGGCCTTTTTCTTTGCCCCGTTCTTGGGCTATTCACAATGCTTTCTATTCTATGCTCTCCCCGTCTCTCGCTCCTATGCAGTGAGTGCATTGCTTGTAGTGTGTACTGCAATGAATGACAACAGCTTAAACTACAAGAAGAAAAGAACATGTGCAAAAATAATTGTAATAGAGAGGTACAAAAAGTTCTAGATGGATAATTGGTGAATAGAGTCAAAGCTCTTCAAATAAACATGCATCTAAGTTGCAACAAAGATACAGCTCAGACACTAACTAATAGACTAGGGAATTCATCAATACAAGGTGTTCTAAATTTACTTTATGCAAGCATGCCTAAAACTCACATTGCAGCTGCTGCAATGTAACCTCAAATTTGATCGGCGGTAATTTGCTCCAAAATCCGCAGAAGACAGGTACTTTGCTTCTACATGGGTTGGTGGAGTCAGCATCAAGAAAGGTACTTTCGCATCCAAAAAATTTTCTCATCTTGATTTATCATCTGAAACCAGCTAGCATGACCAACAGAGAAGCCAAAAGAGTGAAGAGCAAACTCACAGCAAGGTTACACATTTACAGCAGTAAATCAGTATAATTTGTACAGCACTGTGAATAGATGATCCACCCCGGCAAGATGTCCATCAAAACCTACGCTCCTGCCTTAAGGGTATTCCACAATCCGAACCGAAAACCATTGTCTGGATGAGCAAGAAATTATTATCAGAACAGCATGGCTAGTTTTTCTCAACTGGGATTGGGAAGGATAGCCCATGATGCATCATAGTTGAAAAGTGCATTACCCAAGGAAAATACAATCAAGACATACTTTCCTTAAATTAAATTGCTATTACATTCCTGAGTGGCCAATTGTGCTTTTAAGAAGAGGTAAGAAGAGATGACTAATGATCTGGAGTCAACTAAATATTCAAATTTGTATGAGGATCTTAAGAATCCAGCCTCCAATTTCCAACCCATCTTTCTTATTAATTTTAATAAGTCTATTCATCACCAATGAAACTGAGCTAAAGCCTTAAGCTTTGCACAGTAAATGAGATGAATACCAAATCCACATTTTCTTTTCACAAAAATCAAATATTTTCCAGGTCAAGACAAAAAATAAACATTTTTACAAGTGAATGAATTACATGAAATATGCTAGGATTAAAATTGTCATGTATGGTGTCTTATTATGAAACTTAGATTTTCACACCATTGAAATCAGAAGAATACGTTATATTTGTCAGTTCGTATATTTAAACCAAATTAAAGAAGCAGAAGATAGAAAGTCAAGATATGAAAGAGCAAGGCATTTTTTTTCTGAATACTTGCAGCTTAGGAGTTCAAACCTGATCGGCACTCAAATCTTCGAAGGATGGAGTGAATTTTAAATCGTAGTGAACATTGAGCAAACACAGAATAGGTTACCTGAGTTGCGTAGGGCGGCATGGTATTTGCAACATCTTCGTTGATGAATACAGGAAGCGGTGGCATCTGGCTCATGATACCAGGCATGGTTCTCATGCTACAAAAGCATGGCAATATAAATGAAAACAAAGTATGCAAGATGGTCAGGTAAAGGGTATAACATATAGTGACAATCAGCAAATGCTCTTATTTTATAGTGAAAGCTACCATACTTGTTCAGGATTGCTGTAATATTGTTCCGTGCGTGAAAAAAGAGGTCAACATTCTCTTGCAACTGCAGAAGAGAACCGAACGATGAGGTTCCATTGGTGGAGTTGCTTCAGAGATTCAAACATAAATATACAAGAGTGAAATGAACAAAGCTCTCATATTCACTTAATGATAAATACTGATCCCACCTGGTCTGCCCCTTGAACTAAGATAGGTCAAATCAACATCCCCATTCTAACCCAAGATCAGGTAACCTGGTAAGCAGGATTACACCTGGTGTCCTTATCTGGGTCTGAATTGGCCCATAATAAGTCACCTTGGCTGACATCTTGGGTATTTTTTAGAACGTAAATGTGAAGGAACATAGTATAAAAACTAAAATTATGCAAAAACAGAAAACAAAAATGTCCACAACAGAATGCCACCCAATTTTCTGCTTTATAAGATTCCAGCTGCTACATAGTTCATTATTGTTTCAGTGCAGTGACAAGAAACCTTCTAAACATATTACAAAATAAATCTTGCTCAGTGGACATCTTTAGTTGAGGTTCCTTCCATCATGTAGTCGAAAACTTGAAAGCATAATGTATTCCTTTGTGAACAATAAATTCTAACAACCAGGCCATGCAGTAATTAGCTACTTCCTATTGGTAGTTACAAGGTATTCACAACAATGGTGACACTTATTGGTTTATTACAATGCAGGAATCACAGAGCAGGATTAACATCCAACTATAACACGGCATAAAATTCTCTCTCCGTGTTCTTTAGCTACAGAGACATGCAAGGATATAATTACAGTCTGATGAGCTAACAATCTTCTGTTGGTTGGGGGTTGAAACTTTTAAACCAATTGGGAATTTTAAGTAACATTTGTTTAACATCAATATCCACAAGAAGAATAGATATTGCCACATAGCCCCAGAGCAGCTAAAGAGCAGTTCAATTCACCCCAAACAAGAGCAGGTAAAAAAGAAGCACCATGATGAAATGGCATAGCCATGAGTCTGAAACAGAAAAAAGATGCAAAAATGGTACAAGATTTACCTTAAATAAATTTAGATTGGCTCTAATTCGATCAAGTGCTTCATTATTATGCTGTAAAAGATTCCTAATGTTTACATCACCGCTGGTTCCTGATCCCAACAAGAAGAGTCAATTCGCAACTTAACTAGCTGAAAAAATCACTACATGATCAAGCAGCTTAAAAACCCCATGGACCAAAGTCAAATTATAGAAGGGAATAAGCGACTTCTGCTAAAGGAGATAACTGAAGTTAAGAAGAAGCGAATTGATATCTAGATGAGCTGTGGGAAGTGTTTCTATAGTCAACCCATACAACCAGTTCTCGAGCCCTGCAGCTCAATCAACTTCACTGTCAGCACAAATACCAACTTCCAAATCCATGTAAAAAACTTCAGTAACCATTGTTGTAATTCTCTAGATTCAATTATCAGAACGGAGAAAACTCCAAAACATTGCACACCATATGAAAATTCAAATGAAATCCCCAAGTCATTCTAAAAACACACCATAGGTTGTACATACCTTCAACACGCAGAACATTACTGTGGTCCATATTGTGGACACTGGAATAGGTAGTCATGCTTGAAGGCAGAGCTGAAGTAATCATGTAGGATGGTTCTGCCAACTTCATTATTCAGAATCATGTCATCAGTAATAACAATATACTACAAAGAGAGGAAATCATAATCTTGCATCATTTCCCATCATGATCAGTATTCTTTTGGAAATAGATTATTTTTTACCTCCTGTAGTTGATGCAATGCCATATTATGTAAACAACTACTTGCCAATGCCATTGTTCGTTTCTTTGGAGGGGAAAAATGACAGCGCAAATTCTGAAAGAGGGACCAAACAGTTTAAATCGAGGGGAAAGGGGAAAAAAGGGCCATATGACTAGTTTTATTGTCAATACAGAAGGTAAGATGCCAATACATGTCAGATAACAACAGAAAAGTGTGACTTCATAGAAATCGTTCACCATTTAGATGAGAAGTACAGGGGTAGTGAAATGACCATAGATATGCAATGGTGATAAAGCTACAATGAGTGAAGCTACTATAGATGTGTTATCTGCCCGAACCATAAAAATGATATTTGTTACAAATCATGCATAAGGCAGATAAAGTATCACCCAGTAAAGGAAAAAAAACTGTCCATATAAGTGTGCACGCACCTTCCTAATGTTTGCCTTCTTCCCCAACCACTTCCTCTAAAAATAAGAATGTAGTTAATAAAGTGAATATGTGTTAAAAACATAATTAGATTTCGTTCCTAGAAATGTTATTCACAACAAAAAAAAACACTTTCAGCCAAAAACTTTTGTTGAAAATAACAAGCATCAGAAACTTCACATAGTTCACGTAAAGAAGATCACTCAGTACAAAAGCTATAACCTAAAAGGGGCTTGTAGGCATTTAGTTTTGTACTGATGCATCAGTTGCTTTATTCCTTTCCTACTTTACCTTTACACTTTCCTGAATCAAACTCTCATCCATGTATGACCTTATTGTTATGCTAGAAATAACATTTATTGTGGTGATGCAATACTTGAGAATAGAGAGATGAATCTAATGCCAAATTTCATAGTTACAGACAACCAGAAATATTTAGAATACATAATTTTGATGTCGGTGTCGTGAATGATATGCACAAGGGAAAATGAGTTAACTTACTGCCATCCATCTACACCTCAATGCAACATCTCGCACTGATTTATCATGCAGACTAGCCGCAATCTTTATGTATTTCATAATACTTGGTTCATCTGAAAATCTACAATTCAGTAGAGGGAAATAAGAAATGGACTTTAGGAATCAAGTGCATGAAGATAAGAAACTCAAAGTTTTAAGTAGAAAGAATATAAATTAGAAAAAGGCATGTACAAAAACATGATTCACTCCCTACAGTGCAGAGATTGACAGACACAATAACACGGATAGATCAACAGAAGTGTGCAAAAGCATGTCAGAACTGTTATCCCATTATTTATATAGCATTCATTTTTTGTCGAGCAATTCTTCCATAAGCATAGTGGATAGTCTAGACAACACAAGCATTAGGGGGGGAATGCCTGTTCTCTAAATGCACGACAGGAGGGAGAAATGATACTTAAAGACGGTAGCTTGATAGAAGACTTCTCCTAGAAACCGCAAATAATTAGTATGCTACAAAAACCCCAATCTCCATGAAATGAGGTGCGAAAATGTGACTTACCTGACAAGGCCTTCTTCCAGCTTACTCTGTTCGTCAGGAGACCACTCAACTGCCAATCCAGTGTCGTGCTTAAGACCTGTTTCTGCGTCGTTAGGGGAACATGAAGAGCTGCCAGCTTGGTGCGACCCTGGACTTTTAATAACAGTGGTGGGATTTCCAACACTTAAAACAATACCAGCTGCGCTGCTGACCCCAAAGTAGCCATCCCCCATCATCAGGATCGACAGAAAGGGGAAGGGATACAATGAGGACGTGACGAAATTCGGAATTCGAAACGAGTCTCAGAGATAGATGTTCTGTTATACGGAAAAAGTGTGGAGTATCTTTATCTTCCCTGGATTAACAGACAGCAAACGCTAATGAAGCCACCCATTAATCAGGCCATAAAGTTACAAAGTGAAAACCTAAAGCGAGAATTGCTACCTATTTCACTTCATCCGCACCATTACAGAACGGATACATAGATGGCAGACGTTACCGTGGAAATTGTAGAAAGGCGAGAGGGGAGGAAGAGCTGAGAGGGGCCCTCCGACAAGTTGCCACCGGCTAAGGCTGGGGAAGCTTCGGTAGAGGAGAAAGCAAGCATGATTATCCCATTTTTTATTTCTATTTTTATATAAATTTGAACCTCTTTTTTATAATATTTGATAGCCTTGATAAAATAATAAATATATTATAAAAAGTTAATTATATGATTTATTTTAATGAAACTAATTTTTAATATTATTATATATAAGAAATATTCTTAAGGAAGTGGGGGTAGAAATGGGATTGCCTAAGGTGTCCTTTCCCTCACACCGTAGGATTTTAAAATGTTTAGGGTATATATTGGAGAATTAAAAATAACCGTAATTATATGAATAATTATTAATAATACTTAAATGTTACACTTAGGGTATATGTAGTTTAACAAACAAATAAAAACACTAATAATGTTACACTTTTACAACTTGTTCATATTTCCCTTAAAACCTAATAAATTTCATATATCTTCCTTAAAAATAATATTAATATTATAACAATTCATTAATAAATAAATATATAAACTCTGAAAAATACATTGTATAATTAATTTCATTATATTATCTAATTATGGTCATTTAAGATGAAATTGGATTATCATAATTTTACCATTATAATATAACTAAGTTATTTTTTATGTTAATATTTTATTAACCTATAATTAGTATAGAAAATTATTATTTTACTTGTGTGTGACATTTAATTGTGAAGACACCATGGATTTTGGTGGGACACAGATTTCCATTCCATTTCACATGAGCATTTCCCATGGAACGTGGCTTGATGCCTCAATTCAAGATCCATCTCCCAAATAATTTTGAGAATTCAAAATAGGACTATGTAAAATATCATTAATATGCTAATTTAATTTAGACTGGACTAGCATATTGTGCATAGGTAACAATTTAATATTTTGGTATTTCACTGTTATTTTTTAATAATTAATATTTAAATTTGTAATTTTTAACTATACAATGCATCATATGATCAAATATAAAATACATACAATTATACTTAATATGTATAATATAATTGTCTTATATCGTAATAAAAAAATAGAATATTCACTGTGAAATTTTAAATATATGCATTATAGAAACAACAATGAATATATAGTATTAATATATAAAATTATATTATATTTTAGTCATATTTATCATAGTTTCTTATTTATATCAAATTTGATAAATTTGTCGGTAATTTAATAAAACATATCAAATGATATTTCAACTCTAACACATAATTTTAACCCTAAATAATAATACATAGTTACATACTTACATGTTCCTCCTTTAATTATGTTATAATAATACATTATGTTATAATAATAACATAATTATATTATAAAATATTGTACATTTAATTACTAATATATTATATAATAATATACTTTATTTGATGTTTTATTCTTAGTAAATAATTTAATTCAATTATACATGTATAAATTAATGTATGATTAACTAGTAAAAAAATAAATTAATTAGAAAAAATATATATTACTATTTTTAACTTTTAAATTACCTCACCTCCCCTCTAATTAAATAATCAATGTAAACTTACACATCAATAACTTAATTTACCCTCTCAAACTATGTAAAATAATAATACACTTATTAAAAATTTTAAAAATTAATTTGTGAAATATAATGTAATATTTAATTAAAATGTAATTTTTAAATAATATTACTAAAATTTATTTTTATAATATTAAAATTTAATTTCTTTGAAGCAACAAAAAACACTTTCTTGAATATTAAGAATTTTTTACTAAAAACAAATAAGAACCTACAATTTATAATATATATTAGATTTTATTTTAATGGAAATAATATTTTAATAAAAAATATTAATTAATAAAAATATAATAAATAAATTATAAAAATATAATAAATAAATTATAAAAATAATTAAAAATAAAATTAAAATGAAATAATTCACAAAATATGTGATGCATTATTCAAATTTTCATAATTTTTAAAATAATTATTATATTTAATTTAATATTAAGTAAAAATTGTGTTTATATATACATATGATGTCACAATTTATTAATAACTTATTTTTATACTAAAAATTATATTTTCTTAAATTTATTTAAAATTTGAAATTTATTTTTAATTATAAAGTTGCATAGAATATACTATTAAATATATAAATATATTTTAAATTTAAATAATATATTTATTTAAGCTTATTATAATAATACTAAAATTGCATGTGTGTAATAATATAAGCGCAAATTAAGTTTTACTAACAAATTCTATTAATTTTATTTTAATAGAAATAAAGTTGGAGAATATATAATATTAAATATATTTTTAAAATAGTAATAAAATTGATGGAATAATTTATATTATATACATATTAATATTAAATTTTATAATTTCAAATAAATTCATATTATAAAATTATTGACATTAGTTTGATCGATAGCATGATTGTTCCATTCCCTATACAATCAAAATCCTTTAAAATAGTGCTATTAATGGCCAAATTTATATTCTCTATCTACTTCTCTATTAATTCATTTTTTACTAAAAACATATTTCACAATTTTTATCTAGAAATTATCACTTGGTTTCGCCCTGACATACACACAACTCCTCAAATGTAGCCCTGAGCAGTTCTCATTGGTCCGACTAGTATTTAATCGACATAAAAATTACGTTCACTTAATTTCTCCTTCAATTAATAAGTAAAATAGTAGATTAGAAAATAACAAAAACCTCGGACGATTTCTCATACAATACCAGATGCCAGTTCCAGTTCATGGAAAAGGTGAAGAGGATAGTAATAACCGTTCCTCAGATAAAGTCTTTTTTGGAGCTACTAAGACCATATTTACTATTAGTTGCTTCATACTCTTATTTATAATTTTATTTTCTTTTTAATTATTATACTCTTGTAGAGAATGATGGAATGCAATTTTACATGCACATCACTCTAATGTCATAAACCCTAATTAACAGTAAATCAAGGAGAAACGATTAAATATGTAAGCACATATAATTCTAATTTCGAAAATTTAAAAGATAATAATATTAACTTATTTTCTAATAATAATAATAAATTAATTATATTATATAATCTAATTAGATTATAAAATATTATATATTTAATTCATTATATATAATATAATTATATACTTTATTTTATTATTAATAAAGAATTTAATTCCATTATACATATATGAATTAATATATAATTAGTTATATATGAATTAATATAATCTAATTAGATTATATTATATAATCTAATTAGATTATAAAATATTATATATTTAATTCATTATATATAATATAATTATATACTTTATTTTATTATTAATAAAGAATTTAATTTAATTATACATATATGAATTAATATATAATTAGTTAGGAAAAAATTAAATTAATTATAAAAGTATATGTTACTATTTTAAAATTTTAAATTACTTCATAGCTTCTACAGCTTCCCCTTTCCTTATAAATTCTACAAAATCCTCCATCTAAATCAAGTTAAAGGCTAGTATAAGTACACTTATTAAAAAATTAAGTTGTGAAAGTAAATTATATTTATAATATGATATTTAATTAAAATGTATTTTTTTAAATAATATTACTTTTTTACTAATGTATCTCTTACGTAATAGTAAATTTTAAATAATATTACTAAAAAATATTTTTATAATATTTACTTTCATTTTATTTAAAGTAAAAAAATATTTTCTTGAATATTGAGATTTTTTAATAAAAATAAATAAACACTTCTAATTTATAACATAAATTTTAATATATATATATATATATTATATGTTATCTTGATGTGATATAATTTTTAAATAAAAAATTAACAAATATTTATAATTAATAAGAATGTAATAAATAAATATATTATTAAAAATAATTAACAATAAAATAAAAATAAATAATACATAGAATGTGTAAATGTGTATGATAGAGTTAGTTAATCTATTACTATTTCCATATTTTTCTAAAAGAAATTACTATTTATAATTTAATAGCAAGTAAATATATATATATATACATATATAATCTCACAACTTATTAAGAACTAATTTGTATACTGAAAATCATATATTTTTAAATTTATTTAAAATATTAAATTTATTTTTAATTATAAAGTTGAAAAGCCTATACTATTAATTATATGAGTTTATATTTCAGTTTAAACAATAAGAACATTTGAATTTATTATAATAATACTAAAATTGCAATTCCCTAATATTAATTATGTGAGCCCATATTCAGTTTTAATAATAAATTCTATTAATTTTACATTAATATTATTTATATATTCTTAATTTGGAATTAAATGCTGGTATTTGAATAATATATTTAAATAAAAAATAATCTATGTAATAATCATATTTACTGAAAAATATGTTAAAAATAATAAAAAAGTACAATATTAATATTAGTTCAAATATAATGACAATGCTAATTTAGAGTTAAATAATATTTGTATCCACCAATAAGTAATAATTCAATATTTTAGACTCTCAATCATTTTTTTTAATAATCTAACACTTTAATTATAAAATTTAAATTATATGTATTTGTCTTAAATAATAATATAAATATAAATTTAGTGTCTTCCAATTAAAATTTAAACATTTTCTTAATAAATTAAATTTTATTATTATCATTATTAATTATTTTTATTAGTTTATATAATATTATCATTTTTATAATTTATTAACATTTTATTATAATATATAAATATAGGTATGATGTAATAGAGGTTGCATTAATTTCTTAATGAATGTCTAACTTCACTTTCTTTAATTTAGTTTAAATATAAAGAATTAACAAATATAATTTTTTTGTGAGAGAAAATTCAAGTTTCATAGTGATATCATGCATCACAATTATCTTAATTTTTTTTATAGCACATGTTTCATGTAATAGATTCCCTTGTACAAATATTTATTTTTTTTGTCTAATTGTTTGATTTTTGTGAAATAAAAATGTGGATTTGTTATGGCTTTATCTCAATTTCATTATTTGAAATTGAAGGCAAAGTTCAATATTTATATTAAAAATTATAATTTAATTTAATTTCAATAAACAATTGGCTATATTTTTCCATTTTTATATTTAAATCAAATTAAATAAGTGAAGTTGAGATATAAAGTACTTAAATTATGCATTAATGTAAATATAAAGAGCAAATTCTTCTTTTTGTGAATGCTTGCATCTTAGTAGTCCAAATTTCAGTACACCCAAATCCCTAAAGGATAGAGTGAATTTTAAATGCTTGTGAACATTTGAAAAATAAAATAAATTGTTTGAGATTGGTCAATTAAATGATTTTTAGAACAAAGGCCAATAACTACCCCATTCTGAGTTAGTGTACAATTTATAACATCAAGTACCCTCACCTATACTTTTCTGCTATATAAATATAGATAAAGGTGAGTTCTATCACCTCCTCATTTACTATCCCAAGATAGAAGATATTTAAGGTAGAAGAGTTCATCTAATTTTTGTTTTAATTGTGAATTTATTGAACATATTTTGTATTTGTAATTTGACCCAAATTGTATGGGTCAAGAGCATGAACGCCACCTTCTGTAGGGATGCGCCGCGATGGAGGGTTTCATCCCTCCAACCATCACTCCCTTGCTCACGGACATGTTATGTGCACACGGAAGGTTTTGGACCTGAGCCCGCTGGAACCGAACCTTGGGTCCAGGCAGCGGGACCCGAATCCGATGGTGGACCCAGGTCTCGGATCCTGGGTCCCATTGCCATGCCTAACTGGTTCTAAAAAACGCAAAAAGGTGGATCACCAAGGAGGGAAGATGATAACAAAAAGGGGAAATGGATGATTATTATTAGATCATGAGTGCCTTGTGATTTGTTTGCATGGTGATGAAACTGAAGATGCTAAAAAGAGAGAGGGAGGCACAAACCACACCCGCACACTCACATTGATAATAGGTTATAGGGGACTTGAAACACAAGTCCCATAAGCTTTTCGGTAGAAGCTATCTATGTAGAGTTTATGGCAATTTGATGATGAATGACAAAGAAGGAGAGACGGAGAAGGGGAGAAGAAGCAAACCGGAGAAGGAAAGTTAAATGTGATGATCATGGGAACGAACTCTCTGGACACCATTTCACCTACTTACAAAAGATGAAAGTTGTAATGAAATATAAAATAGAATATTTAGTATATTTATATGTTTATATAATATGATTATTTCATTTATTTAGTTGAAATAAATAATTTTGGATAAAAATAAAATATATAAAATAATTATTATTAAATTTCACATTAGAAAAAAGTTTTATAAATTTAAAATTTTAAAAATTATTTTTAGTAAAAACCTATAGATATAAAATATGAGTATATTATTATTATTATTATTATTATTATTATTATTATTATTATTATTATTATTATTATGTAGGGTTGAAATTACTGATAAATATTAATATACACTATTTTATCTAATTTAAATATATTTATATAATATTTTAATAAATTACCATCTAATCCATCCAACTTGATAGAGTTAACAAAAGCCTGAGCTTATGTTGTGATCAATTTACTCATCGATTTATATATTATTACTGAATAATTACCATTATAAAAATAATGTATATATTTAAAATTTTACAATATATATACAAATAATCTAATGGTTTTAAATCATAACAAAATATTAGTATATGCACTATGAAATTTGAAGTATAGACAATGGTGAATATTTAGTGTTAATATATAAAATCATATTATATTTTAGTCATACTTATCCTAATCTATTGAACAGTAATTTATTAAAATACTTCAAATAGTATTTTAACCCTAACAGATAATTCTAATCATAAAGGATAATAAATTATATATATTTATTTTATTAAAAAGTATATATATTTTATAAACTTATTTCCTTTACTTTTTTTTAAGGATTATTGTAGGATTTAATATTACTTATTTTATTTATTTATCTTACTTTTATAAAACCGAGTTTTAAGATAAATCAACTAAATAACTATTAAAATCAATCGAAGTAATTAATTAATTTACTAAAAACTGATTAATTACAAAGTATACTACCCACCATAATTTTTATCCGATTTTTACATAAGTTTTAGTGTGAATTTGATAATGTATAAATACAGTAAATTATTTTTTATAAATAAAATGAAAGATATGAGATATAAGATATTAAATAATTATAATTTTTTTTATTTTATAGTGAGGAATAATAATATATTAATTATATAAATTAAAAATTTTAATATACATTTATTAAAAATAATATTAATATAAATTGTGACTCATTTTAGTCCTCTATCTACTTTAATATTGCAAGAATATTTTTGAAAAAATATGAAAACAAATTCTAGTTACCAAGAAATAAGGCATGCAATGTATATCTCAATTAGTATAATTTATAATATATAATATAGAAGAAAATATTTTTATATATTTGATTAATTTATTATTATATATATTAAAAAATTAGATGGATGCATGTGAACCCTTACACTCCATCGTGACCAAAGACATTATGGGCAAGTTGTGCTTTCTTTCAATTAAATAGATATGTAAGTGTGCTTTTGACACTAGTTCTGTGGTATCAAATGATAATTTATCTTGATATAGTTTTTACATGCAATAAAAATTGTATTATCAAATGGATAAATATTAGTTATATTATTGCACTATAAGATTGGACTTGGGAATCTCAATCTATGTATGCAAAGTTGTTAAACAATTGTATTCTAACAAGTTCTGATATTTTATTTCTAATATTTAGAATTATTTTTAAAATTTTTAAAATTATTTATTCAAATTCTAAAAAATAAATTGTTAAGAAAAATTGAATGACCACTTATACATGAACATATGCTGAAGATGCTTTTTATGTAGAGTAACCTTGATACCCATAAATGATTTGGTTTGATAGATCAAGTTTTTCTAGAAAATTCTTTATTTCATAAGATAAAACATGATTGAAGATGGTTGGATTAACAAAACATGGAGGATAGGAGATTCACTGAATAAAAAAAAGTATTATTCACGTCTATCTAATAAATTGGCTAATAATAACCTAAGATTGTCCAATAAAGAAGTGTGAGGTATCTGTGTTAATTTTCAAAATAGCTAATTATTTGTATATAAAGGAGGAGTAGAGAGGTCTGTCTTATAGAGGAAGTCCAATGACATGATTTTTTTATGCAATTTATGTACTTATAATAAACAACATGTATTACATATAATTGAAAGTGTACATAATATGGTGAGATTATGAGTTATGATTCCCCAAGAAACTCACGAGGAATGTGAGTTGTAAAAGGCGTAGAGTGGAGCACAATGTCGTGGAACGGAGTAACATAAGATGATGAAGGGGCCATCTAAGTGCTATGTTTTAAAGAGGTGGCTTTTGCACCCTAAATTCTCCGCATGGTAGTAGTTGTGGTTACTCATTATTTTTTATATTTTTACTTTTTCATAATATTATCTTATATTAGATAAAATGAAAAATTATTTATTTTATAAATTTAAAAAAGTTTAACTAATTAACTACTATAAAATTTAATTACATATAAAGTATAAATTTAGTGTTTTGAATACAACACTATAAGCTTAACTCATGTTATACATTATTATTAAAAAATATATATAATTTGATTATATTGGTTTTCACTCGAATAATATCAAAAAAATAATATCTAATTTGTATAAAATAATTTATTACTAGTTTAAAATTTTAAATAATAAAAGTTTTAATATTGTAATTAAGTCGTATATTAGATAATATAATAATAAATTTGATAAAATATATAAACATATTGTATTTATACCGTTGAAAATATTAAATTATATATTAACTCAGCACATTTACTATTTATTTAATATTTTTCAAGGACGAGAGCATTGAAATTAGCCAACAGCTATTAAGTTTAATTCATCTCAAAGGTCATGGCTTAAACACAAGAAAAGCCAATCACATACGTTTTAGTCAATTCGACGCATACTTTATTAAATTATTATATAAATACTATATTAGCAATAAAATAATTAAAGTGAGATTAAATAATAATTATTTATAATGCATTTTCTTTAACCCACCTAGATTATTTTAACAAAATCAAATATGATTTTATTATATAAAAGTTTGGTTTCCAAATCTATACAATATAAATTCATTCTCACGTGTTAACTGAGATTATTATATATTTACATAGATTTTGAGTATACTACCCTGCAATTTAAACCAAAAACAAAATCCGAACCATGTGAAATCTGAATAATAGAGGATAGGTCCAAAATATTTAGCACTTTCAAGCTAGTTTATACAAGTACAACACGTAATCCATACAAGGAAGTACAAGGAGGGGGTAACAGCTTATCTAACTTATATATATTATAGTTAGCCCTCAACCTCCTCCTCCCCATTCAACCTGATCCTAACCTTGACTCGCATCGAGTTGGTCAGGTTATAGAAGAGGGAAGAGCCATTATGAGATGATATGTCTTTCACTTACAAACATGGAAGTAAGATCGATTGTACTAATTTGGAATCTAAGCTTTGTTGAAATTCTTACTCAATAAATTAGAGGAGGAGGAGGAGAGAAATAGTATTAAAGTGGGAAAGCGCGTATGACTTGCCAGAGGTGGGAGTTGGTGGGGGAGAAAAAGGAAGAAGAAACCACATGAGCATGTGAGGTCTATTCCATGTGGGTACACAGAATGTAATGCAATGCAATGTGATAGGTCTACACCCCATTTTTCTTATTATATTATATGATACATTGACATCATAGAATATACTTAGAAAATGACGTGCATGATCTATAGTCATAGATACTGATAATAAACACAGAGAATGAAGAGAACTTTAGCACAACCCCTGCAACGACGAAGCAAGGTGAACGAAACTATACTTATTGCATAAGTACGCTAATTTGATACATACTGAACGAAACTACGGTCGTGGCCGTCACAGTTCCAGAATATGAGCCACAACTCGGCCTATTCCTCACCAATGGAGGAACTGCATGCGATCTTGCTCCACCATACGCTAAAACAAAACCTGTTATAGGCGAGCTCACTTATTCTACTGGATCTTACCGAGCCTGTTGGATCTTATGGAGCCTGCTGCAGGCCCAATTTCACGTCATGGACCGCGGGCTCGTGGCCCGTGAAGAGCGATTACCCACTTGAATCCAAGGTCAGTGTTCATGGTGGACCGAAACTTTATCGATTATAAATAGTCATATGTGACGATCATTGATTTTTAGCATCCAATTCTGAGAATTGAGTTTATGGCAACGATGGGGACAAAGATGGATTGAGGGGCGGGAGGGTCACAGGGTTGACTTGATTCCTTAGTTGCCCCCCTAATCCATGCTTGCATCATCTAACTGCTACACTGCAATTCTTATAGTTAAGGGGGAGACGAGTTGGAATTGTGGGACTCGGTACTTGTAGGATTGGAGACTGCAAAGAGGCTATCTTCTCTGGGATACATCATTTCCTACACTTCCAGGAGCAAGAAACCATCAGCCTCGTTTGCGTATTATCCTGATGTCCTTGAACTAGCCTCCAACAGCGATGCCCTCATTGTTTGCTGCTCCCTGACCCAAGAAACTTACCATATCATCAATGAAGAAGTCATGAGAGCCCTTGGGAAGAGAGGGGTGGTGGTGAATGTGGGCAGAGGGCCCCTCATCGACGAAGCAAGGATGGTGGAGTGGTCGGTTCATGGTGATCTCGGTGGTGCTGGACTCGATGTGTTCGAGCATGAACCCAAGGTGCCCAAGGAGCTGTTGGGATTGGACAATGTGGTTCTATCTTCCCATTGTGCCGTGATCACTCCAGAGTCATTCCAAGCAGTGCAGGATCTCACCGTGAACAACTTGATCGCCTTCTTCGCCAACAAGCCCCTGGTATCAGTTGTACAGTTTCAATGATCAAATCACAATGTCTCCTTTTTGATGCAGGCAGACAATAACGCTCTCTACTTGGAAGCGAATGAATACTTCTATACCGGTTGAGTTCCTTATGGATTCTCTCATTTCTCCAATCAAAATTGTATCTACACAATGAGCTGATCTTGATATCCGACCCTGCCTGGGATTATATATGTACACGTGGAACTCCAGCCATACCTCTCTTATAATGATTGCAGCTACAGTGGTATTCCATCTGTTTATCTGTACAATTCTCAGCTTGGAAAAGCTAATCTTGTGCCTTCTAGATCCTATTTGAATAGATTAACCAGTTTAAACACAACACATAATATGGGAAGAAACCCTTATCCATGGCAGATAGATAATTCATGTTAGTTTGATATATACAATCCTAGATTGGTGGATGAATAAATAACCAGCACAAGTCCCATGGAAAAGCAAAAGAATTAATCAAAAAGAAAATGCAATTTGTGGGTCTCACGTTTGCAGCTGCCATTCATCCAAATCTCTAGAGTATTCAAACTGGAACCCACTAACTAAGTTCCTAGTATCTACCCAGTTGACCTGGTACAACAACCAACTCAATCTATGCGGGAGTCACGAGCTAATAAACCTTATATGTTTATCAAGGTAACTTCACCTCTGTCCAGGGTAGAACAGTGGCTTTAATCCAATTATCAGATTGATTGCGGGTCACCTAATCTGCAAATTACATGGAATGGAATGGAATAGACATGGTAAACTGACTCATAAACATACAAGCTCGATCCTAAGTACAATTCGGTCAGGCCTATAGTGATTTTGCTGTTTTTATAAAATAATAATAATAATAAATTAATCGGTTTCCCTATGCAAACTATGCTGCTATTCCATGTAAGCATCATCTTTGGTATTTTATGTTTATGAGTCAGTTTTAGTCAATTTGACGCATATTTTATTAAATTATTATATAAATACTGTATTAGCAATAAAATAATTAGAGTGAGATTAAATATTTATTATTTATAATGCATTTTCTTTATCCCACATAGATTATTTTAACAAAATCAAATATTATTTTATTATATAAAAAAGTTTGGTTTCCAAATCTATTCAATATAAACGGATCAACTCATACTCTTATATGTTTACATGAATTTTGAGTGGGCGGTTGTGCAATTTAAATTGTAAACAAAATGGAAAGCATAAGAAATCTGAATAATGGAGAATAATAGGTCCAAAATCTTTAAGCGCTGGTGGGTCCCGTCCATGACGACAACCGGAGCCTTGGCATGGAACTCGCATACCTTGTGGCGGCAGTGCTACTTGTTGGCCTCGGTCATGTCGGCCTGGCAAGTCACTTGCCGGGGTGGCGGTACCCAGACCCCCTGCCAAATGGAGAAGTTTCCACCTGCTGCAGCTCTTATTCTCTTGCCTTCACCGGCATCGCCTGTTCATCATCGACCCAGCCACCTCCGCATCCGCCTCGAAGTTCCCGCTCCCCAACCGGCCTCCATGGCTCTCAAATCCCATTTGCTGCCAAAATCCCATGATATCAGTGAGTTAGTAAAAAAACTGTCATAGCTCCTCACAAGAAAGGGAGAAAAAAAAGAAGGAAGAAAACAGAATGTCTTTCCATCTTCTTCTCTTTTAGGTGAAATAGAGGAAAAAGGCGTACGAGAGCAAGAGAGAGGCCGGGGGAGCTGAACACGGGCTTCACGAGAGAAGAAGCGGCGGTGACAAGCAGCCATCCTCCCTCCTGAACTGCAGCTGCTACTGCTGTCCAGAAAACCCCCCAAGACTCATGAAAACTCTCGCGCAAGGGAACCTCCTTGTCGTGCACCGCTTCTTACAGTTCTCTCCCTGGCACCGGCCTTTTAACAATAGACGAGAAGCTAGAGGTCGGGGAACGAACGCGCCGCAGTGCCTACCCAAACGGATAGGATGAGAAGACAAATGGGCGGGCAGAAAAGGCCGATGACCAGAGCCGCTCTAGATGTCTCCAAGCTGCCTCTCCACCGCCGGCGACTGATGCCTTCCGTATGAAGCGAAAATCTAAAAGTTGCTGAACGAAAAGGATGGAGATGGGAAGAAAAGGAGAAGAGAAGCCCTAGCTCATTTGCCTCAGAAGGGTTAGAGGGAGGAGAGAGGAGGTGCGTGAGAAAAAAGTGAAGAAGATGACTTTATCTGGTCCGATACAAGCTTGACATAGAAAAAAGAAAAAAAAGGGCTGACCCTTTCTCCATACATAAAAGAGAGGACATGTTGACTCTCGGCTTTGATTTAGTAAAAACAAATTCATTTTTTAATTTATATAATTTAATATAAATACACATAATTATATTTTTCATCTTATACTCTACTTTTTCAAATATATGTATGAGAAAAATGTTATTTTACTTATCTATGCAGAATCTTTAGCTATTTCAAGCTAGTTTCTATAACACTTATAATGTAATCGTTTTTACTGCTCTTGATCTCTTGCCTGTAGGCATGGTAAACTGGGCTACTCTAACTGTCCGAAAATACAAAACTCTACCCTCAATGTTAGAAGGTCAATTTCGTCAAACCCATATATATATATATATATATAAATTAAATTTTTATCATTTACCTTTTATAATGTTAAAAATATTCTTTGAGTATAAGTGATTACATACACACATATATATACACTTAAAAACATATATATATACACACTTAAAAGTATAAAATTATAATTTTATAAATTTATTACATTTTTTTATTTTATCAAATTTATTATTATATTCTCAAATTTCTCGCTCATTTTTTTTACTTTTAATTAAATATGAAGTATACCTTTTCAATTTGTACTCAATTACGGTATATAAATCAACTATAATTTTTTTTTGTATCGAATTAGTAATACATGGTATATTTATACTATATACTAATGAATAAAATAATTCAAATTTTCGGTTTCAAATTAGATACGTGCACTAGTATATTAGTTATATAATATAATATATTGTAAATCCATAATAAATTAGGTTAATATTTACTTATAAATAATTAATTATAAGTAGTGTAAGTATTACAAATTTATAAAAGTAAAACAATTTTTTATTTTTTCAAATATGTTATAATATACTCAACAATAATAAATTTCATTCAATATCATAATTAATTTTTAAAATTATAAAAGTGATGTATATTCTGTTATTATTACTATTATAATAATATGTTAATAAATAGTAGTAATAATATATAAACTACCATTTGTATGAAAAATTATTTTAATAGTTGATTTATTTATGTGTGATATTTAATTTATTTTAGGAAATGTAAAAGGAGGGAGGCAGGTTTCAGGCATGTCCGCAGTATGTTGCAAGATATACCATAGTTGAATATTGCTATAATATTGTTTATTGGACCTGTGAAAAAGTAGGTCAAAGTTGTCTTAAAACTGCACAAGGGAACCAAATGGATGAGTTCTTAATCGACCCAAACTTAAATAAAGTGAAATGAACAAATCCCAGCACTGTGTCTCGTGCTAGTGTTACCAGACTTGAGACTACTGGAGCAACCACTACGTGTTTGGAAACTTTTCGAGGAAATTACAACAATATTTCAAGATAATATCAATAAATACATTCAAAAAAGATTTAATCAAGTTATATGGAGTGTAAAAAAACGTTACAAGTTTTTTAATATGTTGATTAGAAATATAATAAGTGTTATATAGTAATAATTAGTCATTATTAATAATACAAATTTATACATTAATGTAAGGTTTTAAATAAACGTATTTTTACAAATTCACTATTTGATAGGAATATATTTCGATTATTGATAAACTTATTTTGAAATTAGGTAGGGAATATGTTGAATATGTGATACTCCATATATTATTAATTTGATTATAAAAGTAGTGTGGTAGACTATTAAGGATATAATTGAGAATATACCTCTATAATATTTGAGTGAAAAATTAAATAATTGATATAAATTTAAAGAAGATAACCTATCAACCTAATAATGAAATGGATAATAAATTTATTTTAAATTAAATAATTACAAGTGCAAATATTTGTCAATAGAATTGTATTGGCTAATGGTAAATTAAATTATAGAAAAATTTAATATGTTTAATGATGTTACAAATATATTTTCTTATATAAGGTATTTGAATAAAAATTAATATTTGTGCAATAAAAATTATTATGAATAAGTAGTGCGATATTTCATGTATTGGAAATATTACATGTAAAATGGTGAATAAATTTGATAAATATTGATCAAAATTAAATGTGATATTAGAAATTTTTATAATTTTTTTTATCTAGGATAAAAGTGAAAAATTCTATAATATTGTTTTAATAAAAAACCTTGGGATATAACAATATTAAAAATATAAAATATTGTAATTGTATTTAAGAAATTATTGAGCGAATATTCAAGATATAGAATAGAGTACATTATTGATAATAGTAAATATATCAGAAAAATTAACAATTTTCAATCCATTTATCAAGTTTCAACTTAATAAGAAGAAAAAGTCAATAATGAAAGAATATATAGATATGTATTTAGAAGCTATATAAGCTTAAGATAAATTAAATCTATTACCCTCTCGGAAGGCTAATTTTGTAAAATATTCTACATTTTTTATGTGTTAGTTATTCTAATTTTGACTTAAATTGTAATATATTTTTAATAATAGTATGCAAATTATTAGTAAAACACGTAATAGACTTGTCATTGGTTAAAATCCTTATATACCCACAAAAGAGAATACAACTCCCATAATTTTTTATATTAATATGAAAATATGTATACTATGTTAAATTATATTAATTATTCAAAATATATATTTTTTTTACAAATAATAATACTAATATCAATGAATTTGATTATGATTTTGATAATAAATTTTAGTATTAATATGTAAATGTTGATACTATATGTATTATTAGAATTTTTAATATTTATTATAATTATTATTTTTCACATTTATCAAGTGTAAAAGTATTTATTTATTAAATTTCAAGCTACAACTATTGAATGTTTAGTTTTATTTTTTTATTTCTTTTATTCAACTACTTCATCAATTATTGTATCATTACTTTATTATTACATTTGATTGTAATTAAATTCTTAAATACAATCATTTTTTAAAGCAATTACTACATTATTAGTTAGCTTTTTGCATGCTTGATTATTACTAGTTTATTTATTTATTATAGTAAGAACATAATGAACATAAAATGGCCGATGCCATTGTAAATTTTTTTAAAAAATAAATAACAAATAAATATAAAACATAAAAAATAATCAACTGAATTGAAACATACCTATTTATATAATTCTATCGAACTAAACTAAAGGTGGGTAATAATAATTCAATCGGGTCGAATTGGCTCAATTTTAATTAAAATTTTGGTAGTGAACTTATTTAGATAATTTTAAATATTTATAACATTAATTAAACTACAATTTTATCATATTCATACAATCGAGTTAGAATTTGATAATAAACTTATTTAGGTAATTCTAACTTATTATAATACAAAATAAACTATGATTGGATGGGCTATCTCAATTAGGTTAAAAGTTGAGTAACCCATTTATTTAGGTTAAGTATAAATGGGTATACACGAATGAAACTATCATTGGGTTAAGATAAAATAATCGAGTCCGGTTGATTAAATTCGAGTTAAAATTTTAATAATAAATTTTCTTAGATAATTATAAGTGTTAGTAATATTAATTAAATTATAATTTTGTTGAATTAAGAGTTAAAATTTGGGTAACAAATTTTTTAGGTAATTATAAATTATTGTAACACGAATTAAACTATAGTTAAATTGAGTTAGCCCAATAAGATAATAATTTTAGTATTATACATGATGACAACATAAACTAAATTAGAGTACAGTTGTATTGACCAATTGAATCGATTTTGTTAATTCATATTAAATAATCCAATAGTATAAATTAACTAAAATACCGTTATAAATGAGCCAAGTTAACCAACTAGGTTTTTTTTTATTAACTAATCAACTCTGATGTGTGACCTCAACCGAGTTAGACTTCGGGAAATAATTTTATTTAGGTAATTATAAGTGGTTATAATGATAGACAAACTAATATTGTGTCAGTTGACTAATTGTATCCATATATTTTAGTTAGCTAAAATAACCGAGTCAGTAATAATTTGACTAGCATTTTTTTTGAACTCGAATAACTCAATCAAAAAAATCCAATTCGTTCCCAACATATATTTTTTTAGGGACCTAAATCTCGGGTTTAAATTCACTTACACGGATCCGATCCGAATAATTAACAACTCTAATTTATTAATTCAAATGACTAAATTTTATTTTATTAAATAATTTAATTTTTTACCTTAAGACTACTCAATTTTATTTTACCAAACCAATTAATTTTTCACACTCCATACCCAATCTCCAAATCCACCTAAACTCATATAGGTAAACAATACCTAAATGAGAGCTTCGCATGTTATAATTCTTTTATTATTTTAACTTTTTATTTATTTATTACGACAACGGTATCCACTCCATATTCAGGTGGAAGTTTATACAAGTATTAATTCATAATTTTAACCATAAAATGAATAATATATAATTACATTTATATCTTTTTAGTACAAATATATTTTTATATGATAAATGGTAATTTATAAATTTTTTTTTAATTTTTTATGAAATAAGTAATATGAAAATTAGAAAAGTTATTTTTTATATATTTTAATTATGTTCCAGATTAATTATTTCATCAAAATAAATAAATTCATTCTATTATATATGTATCCTTTTCCCATTCCAAAACTATTATTATAAAAACTATGGTTTTTTTAATAAAAGGCAAAGGGTTTGAAGAGATATTATTATTATTATTATTATGTTAATTTAGATAAAAAAACCATAAAAAGAATCATCATCAATTTATGACGTAGCTTGCCCAACAAAGAGAGCCGCTGTGACTAATTATTGGTTGGGTCCGCCCCTCCTACTCAAAATAATTTCAATTCGAAAAATCCTCTCGTCACTACTCGACTTATGGCCTTTCATGTAGCTTGCCCAATTACATAGTACCGATCTTCTTTTCCATCATCTTCCACTCGGTTTGTGGCCTTTTATGTAGCTTGCCCATTATTATAAACATGGCAAATTAAGCTAGTGCGGCCCACTTATCAGGTGGCCCGAAAAAACAAAGTTTTTTAATTTGCAATTTAATGGTACATTTTTTTATATTTTTTACAAAATATTACTTTTGTGTAATATGGTGAGTATAAATTACATTTAATTTATTTCTTGAGAAACCTGTGGAAAAAAGATTTTTGCTTGGCATGAACATTGACATGATTCTTAAATGTAAGGAGGATGGCGGGTGAATGTAACAGTTCTTCTTCTCATGCTGGGAATGTTGACTTTCATGCAGTCATGTTGCTCTTTCATGGGAACAAAGGGCATACGTTTTATTACATGAAAGAGCCTTGTGTATTTCAACTAATGAGTGTGAGAGACATCAAGAATCACATCTGTCAATTTTCAAAAAAATTTCAAGTTGCACTTTAAATGACTAGATAATGTCTTATATCTTAGGTTTTCAAATTATTTATTAAAAATATGTTTTTTTTATTTATACACTAGAAACATAGTTATCAAAATCATATTAAATGTATAAATTCAATTAGTCCAACCACAAACGAAACCACGGTAACTCCAATTTTACTTTCAAACTTATCAAAATCCATGAAAACCAATAATAATGCAATTGTACATCAGAGTTTATAAGAATTGGTTATTGACTTTATTCAAAAAAATATATTTATATGTTTTTATAATAGAATGATTTCATTTATTTTATTAAAATAATCAATCTTTCAAAAAATTAAATAAATAAGAAATAACTAATGTTAAATTCCACCTTACTTGTGAAAATAAGTAAATATAATTATATATATATATATTAAATCATATGTTATTATTTTATATAAATTCCATCTGAATTACCTCTCCCATCCACTTGGGCCACCTTGTAGTTCTAATCTGCAAGCTTTAGCCCAAAATTTCAATTTTATTATTTTGATCAAGTTAAAAAATTATATAAAATTGTCGAAAAAATGTTCGATTAAAATATCAAATATATTTTAAAAACCTTAAAATATAATTAAATGTGTTTTATAATAGATTTGAGGAATAAAAATCAGTGTAGTATGATTTTCAAAGAATATAGGTAAAATATAATGTTTTATAAAGTTTAAATACTAGTTTACTAAAATATAGTGAAATTTTAAAAATGTATTTTGAAAGAAAAAGATTAAATGCAAAAATGTAATTTTTGAAATTATAAGTTAAAGTGTTAATTTTTGAAAGTTTAAGAATAAATATGAAAATTTAACGTTAATAATAAAAATTTTGTAAGTATAGAAGGTAATAAGTAAATTTTTTAATATTTTATATAAATATGTGAATTTTAAAAATTGAGATTTAAAAAACAATTATTAAAAGAATGTTAATTAAAGTATGATTTTAGAAAAAAATGACATTAAATTGTAAATTTGAAAAAAATTACCCTTAAATTTGGAGAAAGCATTTATTAAATTGTATGGAAAATACAAATATTAAAAAAGTAAATAAGTTAGATTGATTAAGTTTTTTTTTAATATTTTAAAAATATTATATCTCTGCATTATTTATAAAATAATTCCATAAAATAAATATAAACGATAAAGATTAAATATTAGAAATACATACTAACCATAAATTTTTAAAAGATATTTTAAAATTCAACAAATTTTGTAAAATTTAGTTACCATAATGATATTTTTTAAATAAGGGATTGATTTTATATAATTTATGAAAAATGAAAAATTATATATTTTCAAAAGAATGAATTAAAGTTTGTAAAATATATATAATTAATTTTTTTAAAGTATGGTCTAAAATTTTATTCGTTATTAAAATTTAATATTTGTATATATATATATATATATTAAATTATTATATAAATAATGTGTGGATAGAGATGAATTCCAAATTTTAATATAAGGTGTGAAAAGAATAAATTTGTATTTAAGTAAAATTGATTTTATCAATTTTAATCTAATTAATAAATATTAATATAAATTTTATTAATTATAGATAAAAAATATTAGTAATTAATTCGACTATCTATTAGGTTCATTAATATTAAAATAATTAATATATTTGATAATATAATTTAGTTATTTCAAAATGTCGAATTAAATTGAAATTTTTGTAAATAAATTATACAAAATTTTAATATAATATTTATTCGATAAAAATCTTAATAAAACTATTTTTTTAAAGAAATTTTTTTTTAATATAATGCTTTAATTAAAAATATTTTTTAAATAGTAAATTTTATAATATTAAAATTATTTTTTAAATATATATTTTAAAAAATAAATTATATGTATATTATAATTGAATTTTACATTAAAAATAATAATTAACCGTCCTAAAGGATTGATGTAGTGTATGACCATTAAGCCAACCCTTCTTACCAAGTTCTTTGAAAACAAACTAAATTATAAACTTATAATAAAATTTTATAAATAAATAAATTATTAATTATTATTACTATAATTTTTGTAAGTTTTGTAAAATTTTAAAATTAATATAAAAATCGTTAAATTTTTTATTTTAAAACTTTAATTTATTATATATTAATGTAGAGTTACTCCTATTTGACATGGAGAGATTACAAATATTAAAAAACTAAAATATTTCGTTTTTAATTATAAAAAACAAATATTATATCATAGAAGTGTTGTTACATTTAAATAGAAAAAAATGTAATAATATTATTTACCAAAAAAATAAAAGAAAAGGAGTATTATTACTACTTATTTATATAATTAGGTTATTTTTAATGTGTAAATCAAATAAATAAAATATTTATTGATACTATCTACAATATATTATAAATTGAATGTAATGATTATAATATCTTCCTCAATAAATTTTATCCTATATATACATATATATATATATATACATGCATTCAATAAAATTAATTATTATTATAACTATAATTTATAATTAAATTAATTTTTTACATTAATATATAATTAAAAAATACTTTTTATAGTGATGTAATTTAATTGACATATTTATATTAATTATTATGTCATTAATTTAGATAAATAATGTTATTTATTGAAATAATGACATACTTATGTCAACACATATCTTCCTAAATTTACCAGAATTTTTACTTGAAAGTGTTTGTTTTAATAAATTAAAAATAAAGATATTTATGTAAACTAAATATTAATATTGCTATTTTTTCTTTTATTTTTTAATATTTTTTCCAATAATAAGACTATGGCATAATTTATTTTTTATTTAAATATATAATAATAGATTTGTAAAAATCTAATATTTTTGTAACTTAATATTATTTTTTAACAATTTAATTTTAAAATTTATAATTTCTTAACTTTTCAATACAATGCATCATGGTAATAAAATATAAAATACATATAATGTAATTGTTTTAAATCCTAACAAAAAAACTATTTATATATGTATTATGAAATTTTTAATATATATTATATAAACAGTAGTAAATAGTTAGTATTAATATATAAAAGTATATTATATTTGGTAATAATTATCATAATTTAAATATATCCGTAATTTTATAGATTTATTTTATAATTTCATTAGTAATTTATTAAAATATTATATAAACATATTATTAATATTAAAGTTGATCAAATATTATATATTAATTTTAACTACAAAGAATAATAATATACATTTTATTAAAACTATTTTTAAATAGTGAATACACAATTTATAAACATATCTTTTTTAATGTAGATTTTAACAGTTATTTTTATCTATTTTACTTTTGTATAAGATTAATTATTTAAATAATATCATTTTATTATATCTAATATCGAATTCGAATCCAACCGTTCAGCACTACCTATCATATCAACTACTCCGTGTTAAAATCCCTCAAAAAAATAACATGGTAAGAAATTTACATTATATTCTTATATAATTAAATAATTATATCTGAAATATGTGGTTATATTTATTAATATAAAATTTTGAAAATTTTAGAATATTTAAAACGATGAAAAAATTAGGGGAAAATTAATATTTTTTATTAAAAATTGAATTAGGTGGCATTTAAGATTTGTCTACACTTCAACAAAAATATTGTGATAAACCAAACTAATATAACTATTCTAAATTATAGTAAGGTGTCTAATAAATAATAGTAAAATATTGAGACATTTTAATTTTGTCGTACATATATTAAACTAAATTCCTACATTTGGATGAGAAAAAAAAATTCCTACAATTCCTATAAATGTAATAAACCTTTATTAAGTATGATCAAAACTTCAACAAAATAATTTAAAATATTTGGCTGTCATTTATTTATACACATTATTGACCAATATAGGATAAATTTGGATTATAAAAATAAAAAATATATTTTATTGAATCTTAGTGATGTATCAAAAGCATCTAGTATACATGATACAAAAAAAATATAATAATTGTTAGTAAATATGTTGTTTTTAATGAAAATTAAGAAACAAAAATAAGGAGAAAAGTAGTGAGATATTTATTAATAAAAAGAATTATTGTATAAAAGAAAATATAGAAAATAGATAGAATAAGGAGAGGATCAAACTATTGGGATATTAAATAATGGTCAATTTTTAAAAAAAAATAGAGAAGAAGAAAATGGGTTAAAAAATAACCAAAAAACAGTATTAAAGAAGGGAGGAAAATGATGCAATCCAACATAAATGGATGACTACATCCTATTTGCAGTGATAGGAGAAAGTAAACACAGCATTGGAAGAAAACTTTAGGCAATTAACAAAAATGGTAGGTGGACTATTACAACTTTATATTGAAGATATAAGAGTATATAGGTTAAGTGAATTTATAAAATAAATTTTAATAAAAATAGAAATAAATAAATAGAAGGAAAAAGTTGTTCATAGATGAGATGTACTACGAATAAGTATTGATACACGTTCAAAGATGTGATATATCCTATCTATCACATCAACTACTGATGCAAATGAAATATACTGTCAAATTATATTTTTTATATATATTTTTTACTATTATACATTTTCTCCAATCTCTATAAAAAATATAAATCATAATTATAATCAAAATTCAAATTCAAATATAAATATAATAAGTAATGAGATTATATTAAATAAGTCAGTAAATACAACACTTTATAAAAGTATAATAGGTTTACTAATGTATCTAATTGCAATATGATATAGTATATCTCATTTGCATGAGTGGTTGGTCAGTAGGTACATTGGAAGACTACTAAAGAGTACTTTCAAACAGTTTAGAGTATCCTATGTTACCTAAGAATGAAGTCAGATCCTTATGGTTTCCCAATAAAACTTCAAAATGTAGAAGCATGTACTGAGATAATCATCATTTCTTATTCAGGAATATCCAAGGGTTATGGACAACAATCATCATTTCTCTGGACAATGTGGAAGCTCGGGGCGTAAAACCTCGACTCCTGGTATATCCGAGAGGAGATCTAAGTCAGGATTGTGAATCCCAAGAAAACCGAGTTGCCCGTAATGCCCTATAATGTGGTCAAATTAAGCACTTGTACAAGTATGTGACCTATTGGATCTCTTTGGTTCTTTGATTCCAGGCTACTCACTACTTACTAATGAGCTCCTTCCAATGTTACCACAAGCCTCAAGATATTCATTGCTTCTTTCTTGTATTAAGGTGTCGAGTCAATATATTCAGTTTAAACAAGAGCATGGATCAACTTCAAGGCCTCTCTAGTCGGAGTCCTCTATGGGCTGGGTAAGAAGAGGGTATACAAATGACATATGATACATACTTTTTCATAGGACCCTTTAGATCAGAGATTGAAATTGCACGGGAGTATATGTTTTTAGCAAATATATGGTCAATTCCATTCCATGATCATCAAGTTAAGTTGCTCTATGTAATTTCCACAAAATTGCCACCTGATTCTAGTGGTCATATGCAACGCATAAACTACTAGTTCTATCAATTTCACGGATTGGATCCAACTTTTTCTGAATAGATCAAAGCCCACATACATCTACATAGCTCCAACAAATGCAGAACAAATGGATGAATCAAATCCATTGGTGCAGTGAGTGCCGTGGGGTATTGGTCACTCAGCATTAACACCTACCTTTTTCTTTCTCTATTGCCTTTTCTTTTGGTTACCCGAGCATCAAAATAAAAGTGAAAATAAAGCAGACTTGTGTTTAGCAAAATTGACATAAAAAAGTGAATGTGCAGAAGGGAGGGATGAAGAACAAGGAAAAGCCTGTACAAGGAAATTACAGACAGACACGGATCCGACACTGTCAAATTAAAGAGAAAGAGAGAGAGAAATACTAATAAAAAGAAACTGCCACCGGAGATCGCGGCTTTACTATTATAGTGTCCTGTCTGTCTCCTTCCTCGGCCATCCATCCCTACATACCTGCCCCTCAACCTAATATTCACCTTCCACCAGTTCCTTGTTAGACTTTATTTTTTATTTTTTCGAAATAAATGCTTGAAAAAACAGTGGAAGTAGTAGAAGTAGATCTATGTGCTCACTAACTAACAGTGGCTACTAACTCATTCATGGAACGATCATAGGGAACAATTAAGATCCGGGTACCCATTTTTCACTTCACTTAGCAGCCAGGAACATACATGATGAAACCTAGCAAGCCTACAAGGCTGAGCTCCCACTCCCACTTGATCTCTTGTAATAGTAATGGGTACATACATAATAAGAGCCTAGCTAGCTAGGGCATTCCTGCGGCAGACTGGTGCCTCGATGCGAACCGGTTGACCAGCGCCAGGGCGTTGCTCGTGACTTGGGCCACGTTCACCACGCGCCGCCGCACTGCCACCTTCACTATCGGGTCCCCGGGGGACCGCCGCGTGAACCCGTCCATGCAAGTGGTCTCGTCGGTGAGGGCGGCGCTGACCCACGTCTGGACGTTGCTCATGTGCCACTCGAAGTTCCCGCCGGCACTCCGTCCGGCTCTGGCGATCTCATGGACCGACTGGGCCAACCGGTCCACGGTGTCCCCCATGTTCTCGACGCAGTCAATGACGGCGCCGTGGTCCCACTGACCGAGCCCGCGGGCGCGGGAGAGGCGTGTGACGAAGGAGGCGGCTGAACGGGCGCGGGAGAGGCTGATGAGGAGGGCCACCTGGGCGAGGTGGTGGTCGCTGCGGCGGATGACGGCTGCGTAGCCGGAGAGGTATCGGATGCAGAGGGCCGGGTAGCGAGTTGCCAGGCAGGAAGACTTGATGAAGCTGACGTCCGTGAGAGTTGGGATGGGCGGGCGCCTTCCGGTAATCGACGATGATGCGGCAGCGGTGGCGGCTGGAATGAACTCCGGCGAGAAAAGGAGGAGGAGGATCGGAAGCAGGCCGTACTCTGCTTTTGACATGGCTTCTAAGGAAGAAAAGAAAGGGAATTGGATTACTATGAAATAAACGAGGCGACCTCAGAAGCAGTGGGACTTCAACTTTATAATAAATCAGAAATACAATACACAACATTAAATACATATATTCTCTAATATTACTTTTTTTAAACATTTTGTACACAAAATGTTGCTGGGTAGTTGTATTGTGGTTGTTGTTGCTCCTCCCATAAGGATGATACATGTCAGAGATGATGCTCGAATAAAATACAAATGATGGGATGAGTTATTGAAAAATTAAGCTATAACCTTTAGGATAAGAGTGAGCAACAATATGGCATAAATCATATATGTCTTAATAGTTTAATTAAAGGTAATAGTGCACATGCTTTGTGTTGCTTTTTCTTTTGGGTTCCTTCAATTCCTCAATCACCTCACTTGGAGAATGGAAGGAAGGTAATCCCTTTCTTGCACGACCAAAGAGTGATGAATGAGCTACTAAGAAGCTACAAAGATGAAACCCATTTTGCACGTATTTTCTTGCTTAATATAGGCTTAGGAGAATAAGTTGGACTGGACATGAATTAATCAAGTCAATTCCTACTGCTTTAAATTTAAATTTAGCATGTTCATGCCAGGAAATGAATCAGCATTGGCCAAATCCTTCATGCATCAAGGATACACTCTCTCTTCTCCGTGGGAAGGAAGTTTTGCAGTAAGCTTTTAATGACAGAACCAACCTTGCAAAGGGACAAGAATGGGGTCCTCCAGTTGATGAGCCAATTCCCTCCGCATTTAAAGTCCATGCAACTAAAGCTTGTGGGACCCCGGATCCACACCCAGAGGGACCATAAAACTGTGGCCATACACATTTATTTGATACAGTTGATACATTCATTATGCTACAAACCACACCAAAACCAGCCATGTACATTTATGGCTGAATTGAAAATGGTGGGGATTTGCCTGTGACAAAAAATCAATTCCATTGAACAATGCAGCCAGTGGTTAACTTCCACTGTTGGTATTTCCATCATCGAGAAAATAAACATGTTGAATGGCTTAGTTTAGTCAATTGCTGATTAAAAATGTTGTAAAGAAAGAAGCTGTGGTATTCACACGAACAAACAATCTCAACAACAGTGTCTCATCTTACAGAACACAAAGACAGTTCAACAAATTGTACAAACGCTATAAATGCCAATAAAAGAACAAGCCCAGAACTAGATGCATTGTAGTAGAGAGGGTGAAGTAAACAGGGAAAAGGAAAACCTCCCACATGCACACTGATCAGTGGCTGTATTTAGCAACTCAGTTCTATGAGGACCCGACTCACTGGTTCGCTTCTGGAAAGGTTGTCACCGGATGGGTCAGAAAGCCAGTGATATACATGAAGGTGTATCAGTTTCTAACCATGATATGATCCCTCTCTAGACCAGTTCCACAGCAATGGTTGATCAGCAAAAACTTTTCAAATCACAAACATGTGGAACTTACTCGTGGCTTTGACTCACCAATCTGAACCAACCTTTCTACATCCTAGGCAAATGTATCATCATGAAGAAGAAAGAAGCAGGAACTCTTACAGCAGCCCTAGCAACTCTGGTTCAGTTTCCTTGTGCTCATGGCCGTGATCAAGCCCTTCCTCCTCTGAAAGATGAGTTCCGAGTGGTCCTGGATCAGGAGCAAGAGGCAACTTTCTGTTATCCTCCAAAAGATCATCCAGATCTTCACTTTCATCACTCTTATCTCCCACACTGATAGAAGTTTCCCCATAATTGTTTTTCCAATCTTCAGAAACTTCACTTTGACTGACCATGCCAGTTGCTCCTACTGGTCTTCCATGATCATTCTTTGCAGGATCTTCATATGGATCATTATTAGGATTCACAGCTTTTACAATCTTTGTGCCTCCGAGTAATTCAGGTTGGGCCTCTACCCCAACCCTCCTGAGGTGTAGCTGTCACATTAATGAAGAGATGAGAACTAAAGACATTAATATGGAGTACAAATGATTAATAATCTAAATCAGGCACCTGAAGGTGAAGGTTGACCTCATCTGGACGGGAAAGGAATGGAAAGTCACCTCCCGTTTTCAGGTATGCCCTTCTTGCTCCAGGGTATTTTTCACTCAGCTGATCTTTGAGGTGTTGAGGAATTGCACAGTAGTCATTCGTCTTTAGGGTGAAGGATAATAACAGTGAGAAATTGAAATAGGAAGAGAAATATTAAAACATAATGCAAGTACCTCAGTTGCTTCTAAAGATCATAACTTTTTTTTTTGCTCGATAAAGATCATTACTTAAATCAACCAGTGTAAGTTCAGAACAGAGAAGACATACAAAGTATGCAAGAGTGAAGCACCATACATTCACTTATATTTGCTTCAAGTACCTAAAGAAGATTCAAGTAACATACATCCATAATAGTGATGAATGAATCCGAGAGCAGAAGAGATCCAATTGAAGCAGCATTAACTGTCAAGGTCAACCTAGAGGCTAGGTCATCCCTGGATAGAGTCTCAACCTGGAACATGAGAGGAATTACACAATGACTCGAGATTCGGCTTTAAGTTCATCTGTCTCTAAAGGACACTGGAATTTGGGAGGAAATTGCATGTTCGTGCTATGGAAGAAAAAATGTTCATTACCTGAGCAACAACAAAATCAACAGAATCAGCGATAAATGGTTCATGAGGACCATCACGAATTCCTGTCAACACGTACCGTTTCAGAAGAAAAGAGGGAGTCCAACTAACACTGCACATGCCAACAAAATGAGGGACTTTTGAGAAAAGGATTCTTCAACAATCTAAACAAATAATACATACTATAAATCCATAAATTAATCGTAAACCTATTAAGTGAGAACATACATGGGAGCCCAAGGCATTGCGGCAGCAAAACTTTGTGTTTCCAAAAATGAATTAGATAATACCAATGATTTAACCCGCCTTGGACGCTGTTGAGCAAAAAGTTGAGCTAGAAAGCCCCCAAGTGATGTGCCATATAGGTGTATCTATCAGCCACAAACAATAATGAAAAAGTAAGCCATCATCTTCCTGATATATTGTTGATAAATCCTAGATTACAGCACATGTGAAAGCTGACATGGCATCAAAACGAAGATTAATAGATCCTCGTATATCAAAGAATTTGCTCAAGTAATTTATCAAACACCAGGCTCCAAATGCACAAAAAATAAGCAGCGAAAGTTATTAAAATGATATAAAAATAGCATAACATTTGACCACGACGTCCCAGCAATTCATATAGCACTTACATGATGAACATCAATAGCATCCAAAAATTTTTCAAATACTTGGATCCACTCATGGTGACTCCACACGCAAGGAATATCAACGGAGATCACCCGGTAGCCCTGAAATGTTTAGATCATGTAGTCATGCCCTTCAAGCAAGAATGCCTTACAAGCTCAAAACATCTAAAAATATCAAAACCGCGTTGGGCACTTTGGAACCACTAAGATTGAAAAAGTATATGAAATGCCAAGCTATTACCTTCATGGACAATGACATGACCTGTTTGTAATAGACATCTGCTGTTCCTGCAGTCCCAGGAAGACAAATAAGCGGTGGTGCCGCTTTTGGGCCAAAATCGTAATACCTCCATTGTTTTGTTCCAATCTGCACAAACAAATACCAAGTGTTAAATGAGATAACAGATACTGCTTGCAACACATCAATTATTCTAGCTATAAAACTTAAAGAAAGCTAGCTATGAAGTTACCACAAACATATACGAGTTAGTGTCCATTCAAGAATGGAAGTAACCATCCTTCTAGTTTTCTCATGAGGTTGAAAGAAACGAACTTTAAAAAACTGTCAAGGTGCTAAGTGAATGCCTTCTGACTTTGGATTCTTAATAGGACTAGTGACGATGAGCAATGACCAAATTTGGAGAAATTGTCAGATGACTTATCATCAAAGTGATGATTTAGCCATGGTTCTAGGTTTCATCCCTAGAATTACGATAGTAAAGATGATGGGACCAGTTCAATATATAACAAGTAGACATCCACGGAATGCACCGAACTGACAGATGAAACATTCCGAGTAGTAAGGACAGTAGTCACAGATGAAATGAACAATGAGCTTACAAAGAAAATAGCATCAACAGAGTTGGAGAGTGCAGCTTTCCAACTAGGGGCAAAAAGAGCAGCACGGCCAGATGGTTTTAACAATGCCTTCTACCTTTCGTTCTCGGATTTGGTAGGACCGACTGTCAGAGTTATACTAAATTTTTTCGAAATAGGTATTTTGCCCAAGTCCTTCAACCAAACTGATATAGTCATAATACCCAAAGTCTCTGACCCTAAAGAGGTAACCCACTTTCGGCCTATCTCAATCTATAACTCTGCAGGACAGTGCTTGCAGGTGGGGGAAGAGCGATCAACTTCTCTACCCCTTGGAAGCTGAAGCCCTTACAATACTTGAAGGAATTAAGCTTGCCAGGGGTCAAGGTTGGCAGAAGATTAGTGGCAAACAGCTTGGCTGCCACGGGCAGATCCACCCTCACGGTGAGCAGTTCTGAATTTTAACTGGATCATTTATTTTGGTCCGCATGAGTTATGTGGACAGTACATCCAACTCAAATAAGTAATTTTACTACTGTACCAGTTGTATTCTTTATTTGGTTGAACAAGATGAGCTTTTATCTTTGTTGAATGGGCAGGATGACAATCATCCTAATTAACTTTTGTTTTCGTGATCTTAATAAAGAGGTGATTTATTGGGCACAAAAAGACATCCACAGAAAAGTAAAAGACAATCCACAAATTCAAATATGACACTAGCTGTTAAGTGCGTATAACATGCATGCCGTGGAGAAAATTAATTAACTTCAAAGCTGAATTCATCCAATCAAAATCAAACCCAAGAAACGGAAAATATTGAAGTACTATCTGCTGTCCACCCAATGCTATAATCAATGCAAATCCGGTGCTTTCCCAGCAGTCAAAAAAGAAAAAACAAAACCTGAACCAGCTAATGACAAAAACAACTGGTAGGTATCAAATCTAACGAAAAACTCAGTGGGGAAATAAGCGCATAAGCTTAAGTGGAACTCCATAGTTCGTCAAAAATCGAAAGAATCTACAGCCAAGTAAACAGATTAAATAAATAAGAGGCGAAATGGGCAAGGCAGAAGAAGGGGAAAGGGACGTACAGGGATCCTGTGAAGAGGGACCTGGGACTTGAAGTAGGCGTAATCTCCGGGCGCCGAGTAGACGCCTTTCATCGCTCAATCCCTTCAAAAATCACCCATGTATCTCACAGCTCCGCCACCTCCGATCTCCCGGCCAGTCAATCAATCGATATAGGGATCGGCTCCCAAGCCCTGCGATACCGTTGACTTGCTGATGATTGGAAAAATTCAGTGGCCTTTTTTAGAGAAACAAATTTATTTTCCTGAAATATGAATGCGACGAGGTTCGGCATGAATGGTCTGTCTAGCAGTAACGGTCAAACTAACGGAGTTCCGCCCTAGACAGCCTGTCCGCGTTAAAAATTTACCCATCTTGCTGGCCCAACGTGGCAAATCGGACCACTCTTAATTATCCATCCTCCCTAATTATAAGTGAATTATATTATTAGATCATAAATAAATAATATACAGTCCCAAGTATAACTATTATGATGTAAGGAAAATATTTTTTTTATTTTTCACATAAATTTTTTTAATTTATATATTTTATATGAAATTATTTATAAATTATCATATCAATTTACTATAAGTAGACTAAATTACATTATTACACAATATCAGGTGTAAAGCTGATATAATAATTTAAATATAAAATAAAATAATAATTTATAAATAAAATTAATTATATAAATATTACTATAAAATACTGAAATTATAATTATTGTATGACAATAAATATATTTAAAATTTTTAATTAATTTTTACTCGGATTATAATAATTTCAGTTATCAAAATAAATTAAGTTGGCTGAAAATTATAATATTTTATTTAGCTAAAATTATATATATTTAAAATAAATACAAATTAACCATAATTTTGTTTAATATATTATAAATAAAAAGTATATATAATTAATTTGAAATTATATATTAAATATATTATATAAATACATATTTTATTTATACTAATGTAATTTTGACAATAAATTATATAATTTTGAATATTATTAAAATATTAAATTAAAATTTTGTATTTATATAATATAATAATTTATACATATATATTTTATTTAATTTAAATTACATATAATTATTACCAATAATTTAATGTATATAATTTAAGTTAGATAAAATTTACAAATTTTATAAAAAATAATTTATATAGATATCAAAATTATATTATAAGTGAAATTTAATTAAAAATTAAGTATATCTATTATATTAAAGTAGTTATGATGTTATTATAAGTAAAATAAACAAGTTTAATTATTTATATAATTTTTTTTTATTTTAAAATTATTATTATATTTTATGTTTAAATTAGTATGTCAATTAATATGACAGCTGTAATGACTAAATTAATGATGATTTAATTTAATTAAAGTCAAAATTGTCGATAAAATGTTTATTACTATTTTATAAAAAAATTAATGCTAAAATATAAAATATTTAATACAAAAATAACATTAACTTAAAAGTTTTATGAATAACTGCAATTTAGTCAAATATATTGTGGTAGCTTAAATAAGAAACGGATAAATTACAAATTTAAAATTGTTAATAAAATATTTAATAATAAAAATTAATATTTAAAAATTTTAATGCAAAATTAAACATATTTTTTTGTACGAAAGTATAATTTATAGTTACAAAAGAAATAATTCACATAATATCTAGCTTCCCAAATAAGGTTGATTCTAGAATTGCAACTCAAGCCAAATTGTGCATGACTCATGAATCACTTGGTTGAACTTCTAAAAACTGTGAAATCTAGTTGTTCTGTATCATTTTTATGTGAATTTATTAAATTTATTTATTTATTTTTATTTTCATGAGTTGCATATATAATATTTAATCACTCAATCAATAAATTTATAAAAAATTTCCACTCAATCAAGTATCAATTTCCCACAAAATTAATCAATAAACCCATTTCCTGCAACATCTTTTTTAAACTAATATTTACTTTCATTTAAAATTTATTATTAATATTTATATTTAAATATATATAACAAATATTGTATCACTAAAATCATTTCAACATAAAAAATATATGTAATATAATACAATTGTGATAGATATATCAAATTATATATAAATATATATTGTATAATTAAGAAATATTTTGTATATGATAATAAAATTTTATAGTAAAAACATGTTAGAAAATATTTATATATAAATATTGCATAATAATTATTTTTTATAAGTTATTTTATAAATTTATTTTTTATTCTACTTGTAATTATTAATCTAAATTTTTATATGTATTTATATCATATTAATATATTTTTATTAACCCATTTGTTTTGCACTACGTGCAAGCCAAGCGACCCATGACACCTTTCAAAGACCATTATTTTCCTTCATTGCAAATACATAGGCCCATATAGAAGAATGATGATGATTCCACAGGAAAACGCACTCATGACGATGGTATGATACCGCACAATTCACAAGATTTTGGGAGACATCCCATAAAACTGGAGCAGAAGTCAGTTCCATCATCCTACAAGTTCTGCTAAATGACAAGTCTCTCATGAACCTCGACCATACCTGTTCCATCCGGGCTCCTCGTACCCAACTAATCCTAATATACGTACTTGGGCAGTAGGCTCACATCAACATAAATAACCATGTTTAAATGCTGGGCATTTCATGGATCAAAGGGCAGGAACCTCTGATTCAACTTTGCATATGACACTAAATGGTGTGACTACAATTGATAATGGCTAAAGCACTTCATGGAGCATACAAAAGGACCCAATTCCATTCCGCTGCACTTTCATCCCCAGCTGTAATTTGGAGTAGATAATTCCAAAGTGTCATACTGCTCAATATCACAATTCCAGTGTGAAACAATATAATCATTTTCTTCTCAAATGTCATCAGCTCAGGAATCTGAGATTTTCTAACCCAAAACCCAGCGGCGGAAAATTCTAATCAGAACAAGGATGCAATGCAATGTCACATGCCACCTACTGTGCACATTTGCTAACAGCATTTTCATCTAATATGCTTCAGAAAGCCAACCGTTCTCAGAGAAGAACTGGGAAAAGGTGTCCACATCCACAACTCTAGCAAGTTCACCCCCTTGACATACTCCAGCTACTCGTACTAAAAGCCAGCTCAATTGTTGTCAACCAAGGTTACAATGAAATGATGATAGTTTCAAAAACCTTGTTACATTTCAATAGTTACTTCAGCATAGAGACTAGTGTTAACTGTAACCATAAAGGGATCCCAGTCAAGTCCAATAACAACCTGATAGAGACACTCTTAGATAAACTCACGCCAAAGACTATTTCAGCAATCTAGTTTTGTGATCAGGCAAAGGACTACAAGTACATTGACATCAGCATTCTAGGCAACCAACTGACATTTCTATGGCGGTCAATCTTTCTTTGAGATCTAACCTCTACCATAAAATATATTCTCATCCCCAGGAGACCACATTTACTCAGAGTCACTGGCAAGGTGCAAAGCCCCATTACCCCTGTTGACAAGTGCATAATGCTCTAAAACAATTCAAGCGAACGTGACCCAACCCAAAACTATATAATCATCACAGCTCAAAAAACCAGCATGTGATGTTTCAAAGTCAGAAAGACCAACAGAATGTATCTTTTAACGAATTACAAATGTTCAAATATGCAGAATAGTATAAACACAGTCATAGTTTACATGCAGCTCAATTAGTAATGGCAAATTGGAAACATGAACGCATCTCATTAGCTGGGAAACACGGAGGTTCTAACTCAGTAGCATTGGTAGACAATTGAAATGTCAAGAGAAATAAAAAAAAACGACAGACAACATCAAATTAAATTCAAATCACACTCCAGATGTCCACATATTGGAAGCAGAGGACACCTTCAGCATAAAGGTGAAAAGGAAAGGACTGTGTGAAAGGTCGGAACTAACCGCAATGAATTGGGCCCTTCGAGATTTCACTTGGCGACCATTCTAGCGATGAAGTCCTCGTAGCGGATTCTGCCATCAGAGCCAACGTCGACCTCGCGGATCCATTCGTCGAACTCGGCGGGTTCGAGCTTCTCGCCGATTGAGGTTAGGATGTGGCGGAGATCGGCGACGGAAACGAAGCCGGTGGAGTCCTTGTCGAGGACCTTGAAGGCGTCACGGAGCTGGCGGTCGAAGGGCTCGGCCTTGAGGTGCTTGGACATGAGGTCGATGAAGCGGGGGAAGTCGAAGGGTGCGGTGAGTTTCTCCTCGGAGACGATGGATTTGAGCTGCGCCTGGGTGGGATTGCCGCCGAGGGAGCGCATGAGGATGCCGAGCTCAGAGGGGGCGATCCGACCGTCACCGTCGGTGTCGAAGAGGGTGAAGGCCTCCTTCATGGAGGATATTTGATCGTCGCTCAGATCCTTGCCCATCTCTCCTTCGATATTGGATCCGGATTATCAGGCTTTGGTCTTTCCGGCTATCTCCCCTATGCTATGCGCGGCGGAGCCTGGAAGTGGTAATAAAACTAATGTTTATTCCGGCGAGAGTCTGCAAGAGAAAATGGTGGGTCCCAGATTTTCAGATTGACACGACGTCGTTTCAGTTCCACGACAATATCATCTTTTTGATGGGCCTGGCCCAATTATTTTCTGCGGCTTCCCCCATCCTCGTCAAGTTGTTGTCCGCCTCTCTTCTCCTCATCTGCGCATGTGCTCCGGCGACCGTTGCCACTGATAAACTCTTCCTTCTGCTCTCTCTTCTCCCTAGACTTTTCCATGGTGATCTCTGGGATTCAAGTCAGCTTCTTCAGCAACTGAAATTCTAAACATTTGCTAAAGAGGTGAGCGATTCTCATCTCAAGGTTCCCTAGTTTGCAGATTCCAATGCCGTACACCAATTAGCAAGGAAATTCATTATCTACCGTTGCTCATCCATAAGAGGTGAGCGATTCTCATCTCCAGGTTCCCTAGTTTGCAGATTCCAATGCTGTGCACAAATTAGCAAGGAAATTCACTAGCTACCGTTGATTATCCATAAGAGGTGAACGATTCTCATCTCAAGGTTCCCGAGTTTGCATATTCCAATGCCGTACATCAATTAGCAAGGAAATTCATTAGCTACCGTTGCTCATCCATAGTGATCGCCGTCATCTCCAATGGCACATCCGTTGAATCTGACCTCCGCCGCAAGTCTTGTCGCATACGGCCTCGTACCGGCGGCATTCCCGAGCTGGAGACGCGGCAAGCTCGTCTCGACTTCCAGATTTCGCTCGCGGGACCTCAGGGTACGAGCTGTACAGGACAATGAAGCTCCCCGAAGGCTGATCGACATCATTAGAGTCGTTCCCGAGCTCTCGAGGAACTACTTCAGGAGCCCGTCCAGGAGAGCTCTATTCGGCGGGATCTCCTTGCTCGGCGGCTTCTACGTAGCGCAGACGATCTCGCTGTCGTTCGGAGCTCTGGGAGTGAACGATGTCATCGCTGCCGTGGTCTGCGTTCTTCTGACGGAGTATGTGACCAAATTCTACTACAGTAGGCCCAAGGTGACTTTCCCCATAGCTCTGCTCAACAACTTCAAGATGGGATTCACTTACGGCCTGTTCATTGATGCCTTTAAGCTTGCTAGTTAGCCGAAAAAACAGCATGAATATCATCATATAGAGCATTGTGAATCAAAACATGACTTACAATATTCTTATTATTGTTCATCGCTGACTTGGTGACTCCCCTTTTGCTGTTTGAATCGGACTATGATGTCGAATGAAACTGCTTTTGAGATCGTTAAACTGAAGGAAACTGCACACACTGCCCTTTCCAGTTTTATCACTTCACCATTGTTGCAAACTGAGTGGCCATTGGATTTTTGGAGATCAAAATTGCTGGGCATTGATTGATGCTAGAAATAAGTGAATTGGATTGTACCATATGGAGTGCTGTCTCTTCAATCTTATCTTTTCCTTGTTTCACCCTCTCTCAATTTTATCATAATTTTCTCAATAATTAGTCATGATCTATGGTACTTTTATCAAATTTAACACAAATTCAATGTGTCCATTAGATACATAGTAAATATAATATTTCATGATAGTTGCTTATAAATTATATAAAATAATTTTTTTTATTGAATATCATTTTACTAGATTTGATAAAATAAACACATTTTATATTTATTCACAGCAGTTAGAAATTGTTGTAGTTGATTTGTTAAAAAATAAACGCTGTGTATGAATGTGTAATTAAATAGGGCATACATGTAAATGATTATTTAATATCGTAACATAATAATTAATACAACAATTAATAAATTTGATTCATATAATAATATTTCTATACCTTTAAATCTTCTAAATTATGTAATTGTATTATAATAATAATAAATAATACCGGATGGGGGCAGCAGCTCAAAAGGGAATTCTCGAGTCAATATGTCCTGCCTCTGCTCGGGCCAATCTTCTCCTCCTGCGTCCAACACGTGTAACCTTCCTATTAGTTGTCCCGATAGTTACCTCCCCTCGATTGCTGACGTGGTACGACCGTGGCACTCCAGACTCTCTCAACGTTCTGGCCCAAACGAGTCGTCTTCCACGAACGGTCCACTCTGGTATTTTTTCTCGTCTTTCACAATAGCATTTCCATTTTTCTCAAATTGCTCTGTCTATCTTTCTCTCCATCCTCCCTGCCTGCCCTTCGTCCTTGCCATCTGTATCTTCGCCTTGCTTCAATCGTTCACGATCCGTTTCTCGGCCCGTCCCGCCCATCGGATCGGCCTCATGTCGTACTCGGATTCCGACTCGTCGTCATCTTGCGGCGGCGACCACAAGAATTTCAAGCAGACGACCCGTGATCGTGAGTCCGCCTCGAGTTTCTGTTGCGTGATTTTATTTTTTCCAGTTCTTCAGTTTGATTGTGCTCAATGATTTCGTTATTTTGGTTGCTGCCCGATTAGCTCCCCGATATTTAGGGCAGGTTTGCTGGTTTTTCATTGTTAGAACTATGCTTCATTCTTCTCTTGAGCGGTTTCTAGGTAACTTTTGAGTAGAAATGTAGTGCACGTGCTTTTAAAAACATAATCAGGGGTTTGTTTTTTTTTGCTGGACAAATGACGCGAGGTTCGGGTAAAGACTAGTGCATGATTTCTTTTGAACATAAATGCTATTACATGATCTTGTAATTGCAGGAAATGCTCATTAGTCAATGAATTGACGGGGCATGTCTGTTTTAAAATTTTGGTCTTTCTTTGTATAGTAAGCACTAAAATGAGTTGGAAGGGTGACTTTGATAATTTCTCTGATGATATGAATAAGAGAGATCATTGAATGATACATGTTTGAAGTGGAAGAAGGCTTAGATGTTGCTAGTGTCGTTATTGTTTCTGCTATGCCGTTAGTTATTTGTCTTTCATATAGCATAAAATTTGTCTTATTTTCTTAAATTTTCATTGATAGATTATTCTTTTGTGTGAATGACTTCTTATTGACCTATCTTTCCTTTTTCTTTTAGGATTGTTGTATGAAATGCTCAGGTCTGCTAAAACAGGAGATTCAAAATCAACATGGAAGGTATGCTTTTAATGTGGGTACTACTTTTTTTTAAAGAAAACCTGTATGATCTTCCTGTGCCATTTGGTGCTACATATTTAAACTTATGCATTTCTGTACACAATTGTGTGCCAGGTCATTCCTTTTTCTGTGCACATGATAAATATTTGTAGAAACTTTGTTGGTTGAGAAGAATCCTCTTGTTACTTACTGCTCTGCATATTATGCAAGGTTGCCACCATATTTGTCTTTCCCCAGTATCTTGTGTGGCTGGTTAGGAGAGCCCTGTAGTTCAAGGCTTCAGCAGCACTTTTGTTTCCTTTATATGTGCATGATATATTATATTTTAATTTACATCTGCTAAACTGTTAAGATGAAGCTACATTGAGCAACAGAATGAGTGGTTATTATATGTTGGAGGATTTCCAGGGTTTTGGCACATTTTTGACACTTGCACCTGTGTGTGGGATAATAATTGTTGAATAAAAAAGGCAATTTCTGCTGTATTCTTTTATTGGCTATGGACTGTGACTATCATTATTTTAAATTGTTTTTATTCTTGGAAATATGTGTGATGCTGCTCCTTTAGTTGCAATTTAAAAAACTATTCTGGACAGTCAAAATTTTCATTTTTTCTCTTTAATTATTGAATAGAACGCCTCCTTGGTAAGGTTTATTTTCAGTTACTTCCTTTTTGAATGCTCACATAAAAATCATTTACTGTATTTACTCATCTTAGGTATTAATCATGGACAAAGTAACAGTGAAGATAATGTCTTCCTCATGCAAGATGCCTGATATAACAGATGAAGGAGTATCATGTAAGATTCCATCAAGCATTGAAAAATCAATCTTAGCTTATTTTCCATCTTTTTCTATTCAGCTGTCCCTTTCCTAATGATATAGCTGGATAGAACAGATTTGATATAAAAAAAATTGTCTAAAAGATGGATATTAGTTATATGACTTCTGAGAATTTTCTTTACACTCAGTGAAGTTCAATCCATGGCATAATATTTATAGTTTATCTCATCTACTGGCAGTGGTAGAAGATATTTACAGGAGACGACAGCCGTTGCCTTCTATGGATGCTATATACTTTATCCAGCCATCAAAAGAAAAGTATCATTGTCCTGTTGATTAACATTATGTTGTTGTATTGCCATCCTTTCAAATACTGTTAATTTGTTAATAATTGAAAACTTATTTTTTTGCCCATTCTCATTATACAATTTCTTTTCTTCTTTTAGTGTCATAATGTTCCTATCAGACATGTCTGGAAAATCTCCACTGTATAAGAAGTATGTGGAACTACTCCAGTTTTTTTTCATGTTATTTAGTTTATAGCCAGTGTTAACTCTCTCTCTCTCTCTCTTTTTGTTTGAAGGGCATTTGTCTTTTTTAGTTCTGCCATATCAAAGGATCTTGTAACTCAAATCAAGCGGGATGGAACTGTCTTGCCCCGCATTGGTGCATTGAGAGAGGTATTAGTATCTTTTATTTGCAATGGGTATTTTAGTTATAGTTCTAATAACCCTTAAATAGTGATGTTTCTCCCTTGTGTCTACAGATGAACTTAGAGTACTTCACAATTGACAGCCAGGTAACTGAAATGGGTCCAATTAGCCACCTTATCATTTTTGTTATATCTACAACATTATCTCATTGGATGTTGCTGCAGCCAGATAGTTTAAAATAGATAGTGAATAATTCATTGTCTCAAAGTACCTAACAAGAGAAATAACTTGTTTGTGGTACTATTGATCCCAAAGTCATGTATAGATATGATTTTATTTTAGTTGTAGACAAATTATTGTTATGATTTAAATGAATACCAAATTCCTCATTTCTAGATGAGTGTCTATTTAAATAATTAAACAAATAACTATTATCATGCGAGATGATGTGCATATTATTGTTATCTGTGATAAAATAATGGTGACTGAATTGTTTCTGAAGCGCTCGTTTATTAGTTATTGTGTGAAGATGAAGATGACACCTTTAGAGAGAGATAGAGTATAATTATTATTATACATGATATAGACTGTTGTTTCCCATTGGAAAACATTTTCTTGATCAGTTGACAGTGAATGCTTTGTTGTTCCATTTCTAAATATGGTCAATGTATGCCCGATTTATCTCACCTCAAGTTAGATACCTATTCCATGTAGTATTTTAGAATTTCTACTATCAGTTTCTTCTACCCTATCATGCTTTTGAAATCTTGAACCTCCAAGATATTATTCCTGCAATAGATGGTATTAGTTCTTGTCCCAGACTCTTTTTTGGTTTTACATTTTATCTCCACTTATCATATACAGGGATTTATCACTGATAATGGGCGGGCTTTGGAGGATATTTTTGGCAATGATGAAAGTACCAGCAAAGGCGATGCATGCTTGAATGTGATGGCGACCCGTGTTGCTACAGTTTTTGCTTCATTGAGGGTATTTGCATGTATTTTTGAAGGAGTTACATCGAATGCAGTATCAAATCTTTCCTAAATCATGCTAAACATTCAGGAATTTCCTTTTGTGCGTTATCAAGCTGCAAAGTCACTTGATGCAAACACAATGACGACATTTCGTGATCTGGTTCCTACAAAGCTTGCTGCTGGAATCTGGAACTGTCTAATGAAGCATAAACAGACCATACCTAATTTCCCCCAGTCAGAAACATGTGAATTGCTCATTCTTGACAGATCTGTAGATCAGGTATGCTGATGTTCCTTATAGTAGTCCAACTATGCTTCTTCAGTGTCAATAACTGAAGGTTTTGACCCCTTTATTTTACTGCTGATGAGATCCACAATGCTTAACATAATCTCAGATTGCACCTATTATCCATGAATGGACATATGATGCCATGTGTCATGATTTGTTAAGCATGGAAGGAAATAAATATGTGCACGAGGTGAGTTAAGTTCTTTAGTTTTTCCACTATTGATGATTGTGTTTATTTGTTATTTTTGTGAGTCATTTTTGGCACATATTTGAAGAAATTATACAATTATTTAGGTACCAAGCAAAACTGACGGTCCACCCGAGAAGAAAGAAGTTATTTTGGAGGATCATGACCCCATCTGGCTTGAGCTTCGTCATGCACATATAGCAGATGTATGTCTTAAGAATTTTTTGGCTGCATAATTTTATTCATTTTTAATTCTGTGAATTACTTCTGATTCATGTGTCAATCGTCATATTTCAGGCTAGTGAACGACTGCATGAGAAGATGACCAACTTCGTATCAAAAAACAAAGCTGCACAAATACAGCATGGTACAAGGTTTGTACCACATTATGCAATATTGGGAATACAACTCATTCTAGATATCAGAAAAAAATATTTATTATTGCTTATATAGCGGGTCTGCTATTATTTCAAGTATTAGATACCAGAACCTTTTATCACTTGAAAAGTTTGCATTGGATGTATTCCTATAAACTGCATTCTATGTACTAGGCAACATTTTTTGTTTATGGTTCCCATGATTTGACTGGTCAACAAGGTTACAGGACCATGTCAAGAACTTAAAGAATTGAGATGAATATTGCCTTTGCATGTTGTACTGTATGCTCAATTGCTACAATGAGGTTCCACAGATGTTTGCTCTTTCTTTCTAAGTGTGTGCAAGAAAAATATTGCCCAGTTCCAATCATCTTGTATTGGGTAGCTCTTCATCTAAGCCTTAACTTTTGAGAATAACACTCTTCTGCCTTTTCACTATCCTCACCAGCTTTCAATTTCTTCTTACATATTGCCTGATATTTTAGGGAGGATAGAATTGTGGTTGTATCCGTACGTATGGTTTTGGCTGATTTGCTTTCTCTCGCAGCACTAAATTATAGTTGGATATACTCAGAAGTGGATGAGAAAGGATAAAATTCTGATAATTCAATAATGCTTCCTGCTTAATGTCCATTCTCTCATCTACACTGAATTGCTTGTCAGTGTTATTTTCTGCAAGTAGGAAGTAACATGCTTCTTATTGTATGTTTTCAAGATCTTGTGTATCAAAAACTGAAAAGGAAATATATACTAGCTAGTTTCAGCTTGCTAACATTTTCAAGGATAAAAATACAACTTTCTAGAAGCCAAGGGCTATTCTGTGAATAATGTTTGTTACTTGCTCCCTGACAATAAAGTTTTTTTGCTTCCTCAATGTACTGTCAACACGTATCTATAAGTTTGGACATTCTCCTTTGGAAAGATGACAGTGATCATCAGAAGGTGCTTCTAACCTAGAAATTTCATGTTGCAGGAATGGTGGTGAATTGTCTACAAGAGACTTGCAGAAGATGGTCCAAGCACTTCCCCAGTACAGTGAACAGATTGACAAACTCTCTCTCCACGTGGAGGTTGGTACTCTCCACATCCGGAGAAATGATTTTTCTCAACTGTATTGGTTGATCATCCTATGTGTTGAGGAGTTTTACCATTCATTCAAGCAGGGGATAACTGGTGGACCTGAGGAAATATATATCAGCTGCTGTATTATTCAGTAGTTTGTGTCTGTTGATTCCCGAATAAGTATCCTTTCCTGTTGGATAGCCAATCAATTGTGTGTCCCTTTAACTATGTAGTTGCTAGAGGTGTAGAGATCTTATCACTTTGGTTGTGAATATGTGCTTGCCTTATTGGTTTATCCCTCCCTTTGTGTCTGGGCATTACAGTGGAAATTATCTAGCTTTAAAGGATAGAGATTCTAAATCTACCTGTTTTAGCAGCAATAAAAAAATATATACAGTGCAAAAGAGAGCAAATAACTTTTATGATGGAAGCAAATTTTCTGTTTGCAGATTGCTGGGAAAATCAACAGAATCATCAGAGAAACTGGTCTCCGTGAGATTGGGCAACTAGAGCAAGACCTTGTTTTTGGAGATGCGGGAATGAAAGAAGTGATCAAATTCTTGACTTCAAATGAGGTAGTAATATTTTATATATATCACTTGGGCGATGAGCTTTGGAGGAACAAATCCAAGAATGCTATGAGGTCTTAATCTTACTTTATCACTGCTATTGTCATATGAATTCTGCAGGATGCAAGTCGTGAAAATAAGTTGCGCTTGTTAATGATTCTTGCAGCCATATATCCTGAGAAATTTGAGGGTGACAAGGGCTTGAATTTAATGAAGGTATGTTTCACTTTTTGGCACCAATGACCATTACTGGCTATAGAAGAAATGTTCTTTGTGATAGTTGGTGATGAAATTAATAACTGGTTTAAATTACATATGTGCAGCTGGCGAGGTTACCAGCAGATGACATGAATGCAGTGAATAATATGAAATTTCTTGCCGGGGGAGCAGATACTAAAAAGAGCTCCACTGGAGCATTCTCTCTCAAGTTTGATATTCATAAGGTAAGTAATTGCTGCCTAAACTATCTAATCAAGATGATATGCCACTTACATTACTCTCAAAATTATTGCTATGTAACTACAGAAGAAGCATGCAGCAAGGAAAGAACGTACAGTTGAAGAAACGGCATGGCAATTGTCACGCTTTTACCCTATGATAGAGGTGCTTTTGCTTTAACATCAGAGCTTATCAATTTTTGAAATGTGAATATGACACTGATCATATGCTTGGTTTTTGTAAATAGGATTTGATTGAAAAACTTTGTAAAGGGGACCTTTCTAAAGATGATTATCCATGTATGAATGATCCCAGTCCTTCATTCCATGGCACATCCCATGTTACATCAAACAGTCAAGGTGCTGCTGCTCATTCTATGAGACAGAGGCGAACACCAACATGGGCCCGACCACGTAATTCTGAGGATGGTGGTTATTCAAGGTATTTCTTCTTAATCCATACAAGGGGAACTACTTCCCTCAACCTTGCCTGCAGGCTATCCATCATTTCGTCACATTCTTTTTAATATCCTTGTTAATTAGCGTATATAAAATAAATACATGTTTCACCAACGCGCCATTGGATCTCTGGTTTTTTGCCCAGATGCTTCAGAATGCTTTTAAGGAGGGGATAGTGCCATTATATTTCACTATATATGATATTATTTGAGATAGTAGAGCTGCTTTATCTCCTTAAGTTTTGCTGATGGGAGTTTAAGACTGGATGAGGCCAATCCAGAATATCCACAACCACATGAAGAGGAATATACCCTTTTCTTTTGGCTTCATAAACATTTCCTATCTGAAGTTTCTACTTCATCTGTAGGCTTCCCATGTTTTTTCTCATATCTGTATTGCAAAATATGGTTTTCCTGTCCCCTCCGGACCAAGAACACCAACATTTACGTTAGCCTGCCCTGCAGCGATTCCGTGCTGAGACATGCATCTAGCGATTTTAGAAAGATGGGTCAGCGTGTTTTTGTATTCATCATCGGTGGAGCCACAAGATCCGAGGTTTTGAACGAGTTCTCCTATTGAATTTCATTAAGTATTCTCTTCTTTTTGGGGTCATTAGATCTGATGAAATGCTGACGTTTCAGCTTAGAGCGTGTCATAAGCTTACGACAAAGCTGAAGAGGGAGATTGTGCTGGGCTCGTCAAGCCTGGACGACCCCCCACAATTTATCACGGTAATTCAAGTCCTCTTTACTTGCTCAGTTTTTGTTTTGTACAACAACATAGAGAATTTTATTACCTCAAAATATGAAACACAAGGTTCATTGGTTCGTTAATCTCAATGTCACTAGAAACAACGTAAGAATCAAATAGGAAATGTAAGAGTAAGGTACAGTAATGAAACAACTGCTATGAATTGCTTGGTGCATTCGCGCTTTTGTATCCACACACCATTTGCATGTTGGCTTATTGAAATTATTGATTTCGCACACGCATTTGTATGTTGGCATTCGCACACGTATTTGTATGTTGGCATTGGCACTCGCACTTGTATGTTGGCATTTGAATGGTGATTTATCAAGCCCACTGTAGCCTGTCTGAGCTGAAATTGCTCAGTTAACATCTCCCGTTTGTCTAAAATGGCCTGTCTAATGTAATGATGTTGATTCTTTCCTTTTGCAGAAGCTGAAGCTGCTGACTGCACACGAACTCTCTCTGGACGATCTCCAGATCTAATCTTCGCATATCAGAAGCTGGGGCATCACAGGATCAGATTGTTATGATGACAGTGTATCTTAAAATTTTCACCACGATTCTTGTTAGTTAAACCATTGGTGTATAAAAGCATGCCCTGGACGACATCGGCATATTCCTTTCGGCTCCGCTGTTTGCTTTTGTAGTTTGCCAGCGCATGGAGCTGATTAGCAGATGATTCATGGATGATGTGTATAATATGAACGATTAACAGTATTCTGAAGCGCAGTTCTCATGCTCTTGTATGATTACTGGGGCAGTCGAACCATATAGAAGGCACATGGATAATCATTTACCTCCTTAGATTAGCCATTTTTGGGACATGTCAGGATGATCACCTCTCCAAGTCCTCAGATTAGAAGTCGTACAAATGATTCAGTAGATTACAAGTATAAGGAGTGGCTTTGAAAACATTAAGCCACTAGCAGCAAGATTGCTTCTGCGGCCTCTCATCCAGCAGGGCCTCTGCCCTTTTTCGTTTCTTGGCATCACCAACTAACCTCTTGACGTAGGAGATGTAGCCGTCCACATCAAACTTCCTCCTGCAACCCGCATAGTTCATGTACCGTATCTTCCCAAATACTGGTCGTTCTTTCCATCCCTGTTCACAATCACTAGCATCAAAATCGAATAAATGCTTGGCTTCACAGGACTATAAACAGTCTGTTTTTTGGGACCAGAGAAGAGGGGTAAACTGATAAGAGATGGGTTCGAACGTTCTCAAGGATTAGAGGTTGAACTCATTTGAAGATGGCAGAACCTAGTAAGGTCAGTATCAAGTGATTTCGAGTGAGAGACTAATATACATTGTCTACAAGCTAGAGGCCCAGTTAAAGAACATAAAATGATGAAGATGAGGAGTCAAAAGAGGCTAACCTGGTCATGAACCCCACAGATAGACCACATACATCCAACGTACCCGCTCGGATCCCTTCCATCTATTTCATACTGCAATGCACACCATTTGGAATCACACTGGAGCATAGTAAAAATGTTAACCCTTAATCCAACTGCAGGTGAGGCTTCTTTAGCTTACCTTATCATTTAAATAGATGCATATTTCAAGAGCTTCTTCAGGTCCTTTGGTCCATTCAAGAATCTTCTTTGCCCAGTACATCCTACACAGGGAAATTTGCAAGAAATTGAACCCATGGGAATGCCAAAATGTATGTTGCTATCCCTATTAAGAGGTCATTTTTTCCAATTACAGGCAAAAGAAAGGAAGGATAGGACAATGTTCAATTTTATGGAGTCACTTGCCGCATATATCCGTGCATCTTCCCATGATGCACCATCTCCAACTGGGAAGCATTCCAAAGCTGAATCATCAGGGGAATACATTAAGAAGTTGTTCAGGGTAATGCAACAAAGTACTGGGAAAATAACAGTATGTGATTTATTTCAGAGTTCGATTTACTGGATCTGCCGTTTGTGCCTTTTCAAGCTGCTCCCTCCTGCATAATGGCAAAATATTTTTTGAAGTTTCAAGGGTTCAGCAGGCAGGGTTTGAACTGCCTTATCATGATTAAATGCCAGACAGAACTTGAAAATGGTAAAAAACACTCACGTGTAGACATGTTCTCTTCGGTCACTGGCATGTTCCAGCAAGCTCTTCTTTGCCCATTCCCATGCCCCTTTTAGAGAATCATAATGAAGCTGATAGAAACAGTAGTTATCGGCCAATTCCCTCCTCACAATCATCTCCTCCAAAAATGTGTCAACTGCCTTTAGATGTACAACAAATAAGGCCAGCAGAACTAATGAATTCATGAATCACTCAACAGAAAAAAAAGGCGAAAAAAGGTATCATGGCAATGCAAGATGCACTTTATCAATGAACAGATATTAGAAACTGCTCTATGGTAAAAAAATGGTTGTAGAAACTGCTTAGGTGCACTGAATTAATGAAATGGGTAGATGTTCAATACATGGGATCCCTTGATATGATTTTTACAAACCTGAGGATGAAGTTGCCTCACTCTTTTTGCCTCTAAAGCACACCTCTGAGCAGCTATCTGCCCAAAATGAAGATAAGGTGATAATCCAGAAAGTGCGTGTGTTTTCAATGGATTGTTTCTTTCCGTGGAATAGTTTTTCAATCTCTTGGTCAAAAACCCATTTTCCTTTCCCTTTAGTACTTCAAGAGCAGCAGTTTCTCCAGGAATACACCAGTGTACCTCAGGGACTTCTGCACCTTTGCTAGTGGGCATAAAATCCAGATAAAAGAAATGAACAATAGAGCAGAAAATAATACTGCACAAGGAGCAAGGGAATGAACGGAGGCTAACCTGATGGCATGGGCAATCAGATCATCCCAGTCTATTGGTTGACAAGAACCATCCCATCTTCTGTTGGGTAGTTCAAGGGTCGGGAAATCAATTAGGTACTCGGGGAGCAATTTATTGATCTTCCCCCGAAACGTCTTAGCACTGTACTCCAACTTATCAGATGCCACCCATACAGGGACAACATTGTGGGCATCCATTTCATGAATGGTCACTCTATCACTTACTTTGGAGCTGATTAGCTCCTTGCATTTCCGAATTTGTCGTAGAGGTGTAAAATCTGTAACCAAAAGCGTAGCCCCACATTCTTCAAGAAAGTTTGGAATAGTCTCTCCGGCATCGCCCTAGATAATTCAATCCACATAACAATGACTCATCCAGAAATAGCAACATTCCTTTCCTCACTAGCAGAAAGAACAAATGTCTCTCAAGGAGCCCAGTAAAAAAATTTATCGCATACCCAACATTTAGCAGGTAGAGGAAGATTGTTTCTGTTGTGACTTGTTCCACACTACTTATCTCAGCAAACTCCGATTATTACAAGAGGTCATTTCAATATCATATGGGGAAGGAATGAACAGGTTATGTACTGGGTAATTTAATGAGCTAGTGTGTTTCAATTCATGAGACTTCTCAATTTCCATTTAGCAGAATGCAAGAACCCTTAAAAATGGAATCCCTTGTAATGGCATTTTCATGTGACTGCGCGAGATCTCTTGAAGTTACATTACCTGAAACAAGAAAAATGGGATGTTGAGAGTTTCTTCGATGTCCCTCTGCAGCTGCTTCAACCCTCTCAGCATGAATCCCAACTGCCGGGCTCTTGCGCCCAGAAATTGATCGAACAGATTGAAAGCCACAGCCACAGGCACATTTGCCCTGTTGGCCTGGTCAACAGCGTGGATCAAGGCCCAGTTGTCCCTCACCCGCTGGTCCCTGAACATCCAGTAAACCACAGGGCCGGCTTCCGCCCCCGGCCTCGCCGTCTTCAGGGCCCTGAACCTGCTCGTCCGCACGGCACCGGAAGCTGCTGCCATGGACGAACGAACGAATGGAGGGAACTGTCTTTTGCTCAAAGAATGGAGGGAACTGGAAGCTGTGGTCATAGTTATTATGGTCTTGGAACTATTTACGTGGCCAGAGAATTAATAAACAAATATTTTCTTTTTTTTTAATATTAAAATATTACCCAGAAAGGTCACTTCGGGTAGTCTTGACCCGATTAGTTGATCCTGTTCGGTTTTCGCTCAGTGATTCGGGTTTTCTGGTCGACGAAAGCGCACAATGCATTAAGCGCACAATAGAATATGTCGATATAGCCCTGCTAATCTTCGCCTATTCTCCGTCTCCATATTTATGGAACTTGGAGGGACAGAGCTGAGTCAAACAAAGCACGAACCGAGTTTAGAGGAAGGGAAAGCAGCATAGAGTGAGTTCGAGCAGGAAGCGGAATCATGGGGTATCTCTACGCGTGGCTCATCTCCTTCTTCTTCATCGTGGCTCTTCTCATCATCATCGTCTGGCAGGTCGAACTCTCGAACCCTACTTTTCATCTTCTACATTTTAATTCGCGATACGGGGCGTGCAAATTCGCTTCTTTCGTGCATTGTTCGCGCTTTTGAAGCTCAAGGCTCCGTAACAGTGCGAAAGTTTAGGTTTTGTTCCCTCTTCTTTTTGGTGGTGGATATGCAAAGCTCAAGATGCCGTGGAACATATGAAGTTTGTGGCATTAGATTTAGAGCCGTCAATAATTAGCTGTTCTCCTGTTCTTTATAGTAAGGATCTGATTGAAGGTTTGACTGGGACATCAATTTTAGCGCATGCCCATGGCTGTCAGGGGGGGATTCTGTAGTTTATTTCCAAGAATCCCTCTCCATAGGAAATTTGTGCTGATGAGTTTGAATCGTGAGGTGGCTTGTTGTTGACTAGAATTTAGAGTGGATTGTTCATTTATACGGGGCACATCTGTCATCTTGATTTCATGAAAATATGGGCTTTATGATCAATGTAGTTTACCTTTACTTTGCAGCTGATGTGTTTGGCTGACCTGGAGTTTGACTACATAAACCCATATGATTCCTCATCTCGGATAAACAGAGCTGTACTTCCCGAGTTCATTGTACAAGGGGTGCTGTGCTTATTTTACCTTGGGACAGGGCACTGGGTCATGTCCCTGTTGTCTGTTCCCTACCTCTACTACAATGTGAATCTGTGAGTATTTTATATCAACTTACCCTTCACAGAGAGAGATTATCTACAAATAAATTTCTTCTTACCTTATTATCAGGCATCTCCAATTGACCATCTTCTATTTGATCCCCAAAATGGAGTTTATTTTTACTGCATTGCTAGGAATAGGATTTGAATTGAGTATGGAATAATGAGATATAATACCTGAGACGATTTATCACTATTGATGGTTCTGAAGCTATTATTCGAATATTTCTTGTTAGTTTTATAGTCGAATAGTAGTCTTGATTCCTAATAAAAATTAAGAAGGTAAAACATCCTTTGTTGGCTTGGATTTGAGATTTACAGTCCATGGTATATTTGGATCTTAACCACATGATGCCAAATATCTGTGCAACTCTTTTTATTGGACGTCATCTTATATGCCACCACTACTTGGACTCTTAACATAGTCATTTCCCTTTTCTGAACATTGCAACTTCTTTTGATTGTGAACCACCTTTGTTGCATGATACTTTATTCTTGGTGTGCTGGTCTAAACACGATTATCAGTTGGTACATGTCTAGTCTTACCGTCTGGATGCAAATGTGCATATGCAACTTCTTTGTGCTCAATCATACAGTCCATTGTTTTGGTTCTTATGTTAGGGTTTTTTATCCTGGAATCAAAAACATTTTTTCCCTTTGTCCTAAGATATTCACTTTAGTCATATTCTGAGTTGTTTTCCTTGTCCTTATCATAGGTATCTGCGTAGGCAACATCTAGTAGATGTTACTGAGATATACAACATGCTCAAGTGGGAGAAGAAGCAGAGACTGTTCAAATTAGCCTACCTCATCATCCTTCTCTTTCTCTCCATGTTTTGGTAACCTCCCTTCATTATCATTTACTTTTCACATATGTTTAAACCTCTGTGGAAGAGCAAAAAGCTCATTCTCTTTTTTGCTCTTGTAGGATGATTATGGCTGCTCTGGATGAACATGATTATGAGTGATTTGGGCCACCAATGTCAGGTTTTGTGAACAGTCTCCAGACGATGACACTGGATAGGTAGGAATGAACTCTGAAGAAAGGCATGAAGATGCTCTGGATCTACCTGTTTGGTTGTTATCATGGGGGAAGGAAGTTGTTTCATAATGCCCTCCTTCATGCTTCTCTTCTGTCCCATGTATTGCATTCCCATTGTTTATACACAGCATTTTTAAATGGCAACAGATGGATGGATTTTCTTCTCCTCCTCCTCCTAGAGTTGTTGAACATACAGATCTCATATCTAGCAGGGTGTGAAACTGTTCCCAAGTTAACTCAAATCTTCTTTTCTTGGCCACATTTGACAATGGATCCCTCACACTATCATGAAATCCCATGTTGAAGACTAGTTGAATAAGAAACTTCTGAAGAGGGTATGTGGAAATTAATTTGCAGTAAAAGCTGGTCCTTTTTGTTGGGCCTAAATTTTTTCTCATTAGGCCTCGATTCATCCCCTCTATGCTTTCCAAGAACCGGCCCATTTGTTTCCCGTCGTCTCTTCCATCTTCTCGACCTCTCTGCGCCTCCTCTCAGTCTACGTATGCTCATTGTTTGGCTAATTTAGGAGTCATGGGAGCTCCGGGCGTAATTGAGGCCCCCTGAGACTCCTGGGTGTTTTTATCTTGATGGTGTCCAGATTGCGATATCTATTGAATCAGCGACTGACTCGAAAGCAGTCCCAGCAAATTCACGCCTGCATCATTGCCAACAGTGCCACCCATCTTGAGCCTCTTTTAGTGAATCAGATTCTCCTTTCAGCTGGAAATCGCGCAGGAAGTGCAATTCGATATGTGGAACTCATCCTTCTCCATGTGCAAGCCTCTTGTGCATTTTCCTGGGGTATCACTGTTCGGTTCTTGTCTCATAATGGCCGGTTTGGAGAAGCTTGCTCTCTTTACGGCCGGATGCAGAGGTTAGGAATCTGCTCGAGCAGCTTTGCAGTGTCTTCCGCTCTGAGGGCGTGTGCTAGGACGATGGATAAGAACGGGGGAAGTTCGATCCATACTCAGGCTCATAAACTGGGTTTTTGTGCCTGTGTCTACGTCCAGACGGCACTTCTGGATTTGTACTCAAGGGTGGGCGATATGGAAACTGCTCAGAGGATTTTCAGGGAGATGCCTGAGAAGAACGTGGTTTCATGGAACTCTACTTTGTTCGGGTATGTGAAGTCGGGGAATATCGAAATGGCCCGAAAAATATTTGATGAAATCCCGGACAAGGATGCCATCTCATGGAACTCCATGATTTCTGGCTATGCGAAGGTAGGTGATATGGAACAGGCTGGGATTTTGTTTAAACAGATGCCAGAGAGGAATTCATCTTCCTGGAATGCTATGCTTAGTGGATACATAGATTGCAGGAACATTGCATCAGCTAGAAAGCTCTTTGATGCAATGCCCCAAAGAAGTAATGTTTCTTGGATCACTATGATTTCTGGGTACTCTAAATGTGGAGAGGTTGATTCTGCCCGTCTTCTCTTTGATCAGATGGCTGCACAAGATGTTCTTGTATATAATGCTATGATAGCATGTTATTCTCAAAATAGTCGGCCGAGGGAGGCCCTTCAGTTGTTCAATGATATGATCAAGCCAAATATAGATATCTTTCCTGATGAGATGACATTCTCAAGTATTATATCTGCTTGTGCACAACTTGGTGATTTGCAATCTGGCTCCTGGATTGAATCTTGCATGCTTAGGCTTGGAATAAGAATGGACAACCAGCTGACTACTGCATTAATTGATATGTATGCAAAGTGTGGAAGCATTGATAAGGCGTGCGAGCTTTTTAATGAGTTAAGTAAGAAGGATGTTGTCTCTTTCTCAGCTATGATTCTTGGGCTTGGTATAAATGGTCAGGCAATGGATGCTGTGAGACTGTTTGACGAGATGATAGAAGCTGGGATTAATCCCAATTTACATACGTTTAGTGGATTATTAACAGCTTACAGTCATGCTGGTTTAGTGGAAGAAGGATATCAATGCTTCAAGTCAATGAGCACGTATGGGCTAATGGCCACAGTTGACCACTATGGCATGATGGTTAATCTTTTAGGTCGGGCAGGTCTAATAGAAGAAGCGTATAATCTAATAGCTTCCATGCCAAGTCAGGCCCATTCTGGGGTCTGGGGAGCCTTGCTTCTTGCATGCAGGATGCATAACAATGTAGAAATTGGGGAAATAGCAGCTACACACTGCTTTGAGCTCGAGCCTGACAGAGCGGGTTATTATTCTTTACTTGCAAATATTTATGCATCTGCAGGATTGTGGGCCAATGTGAAGAAGATAAGAAAAATCATGGAGGACAAGGGATTTATCAAGGTCCCTGGGTTTAGTTGGGTGGACTCATGATCGACTAACTCAATATCATTCTATATCAAAGATCATTCTGAATGTTTAGAGGCTTGAGGCTTTCTATCTTGTTGATCTTCATCTTCTCTCTGTTGGGCTACTTCATATTTCTGCTCCTCCGAGTTTATCACTATTGTTTGTGCACAAAATATAGTGGTCACGGACCTGGTCATGGATTAGGAAAAGGGAGGCAGTTTTGGACTAGATCTCTGGAAGTAAGTGCTATCTACTTTCTGTTCATTTAAACCATAATTATCAGTAAGTGCATAAATATACCCCAGAAAAATATTACTGAGCTGAAAATGATGTGTGTCACTGCTTTGGCTGTCTGAACATTTTACGTTTTAACCCCTTGTTGAAAGTATGAATACCATTTGTCTGCTTTAAAGAAAGATAAGAGTAATTAACCGGCATTGGCCTTCTACTTTGACAGTTCTGAAGTTTGATTTTCTTGGATGCAATGTGATCATGCTATGAAGGGACTGGTTATATCCTGGTATGTAGCTTTACTCCCTAGACCCCTATTCAAAGTTACTCATTTCAGCTCTGAGACCAAGTAGCTTCCTCCTTACAATTGACAGGTTTTCAGCAACCTGTATTCTTCTGATGATGAAATATAGCGACCTAGTTCATCATCAACTTGAGTTGACTCCATGTGGGCTTCACAGAAATTCATCCAATGTGTCATACTCCTCAATAACACTCGCCTGTTTGTGCAGCCTCATGATTCTGGTATGATTAAGACCACCATCCCAGATTATAAGGAGCAGATTCTTATGAGAAGCCAGCTTGGTCAATTGATAACAAGTGTTTTGAGTTTAGAAAGTTCAATTCTTGAGAATTTCCTACCTAACTTAACTTTCTTTGGTCTTAATTCATCACATCCATCATGTAGTAATTACAATTTGACCAATATGGGACGGATATGATAGACTTGCCCTTCATTGTTCTGGTCCAAATAAAGATCATTCTTCCAGTCCTGCATCATGAGCAGCCTCCATAAACTTACCTTAATCTCCTACAATGGACTAATGGAGGAAATTGACTGTGATATGATCTGTAATATATTAATATCACAGGCTAATCACTCAGAAATCAGGTACAAGCTTGCCACCCTTTGAAATCCCCTGTCCTCGCACATATTATGCGAGGGCATTTATCAATAGAACAGATCAAAACATCAACATGGGAATTGCTCTCTCTATATCTCCTCCAACGTGTAGGCTATACCTATAATTTGGCGGCTTCCTTCTTGCAGCTGGAGACAAGGTGATTTGTTCTCTACTAGGACAAAAGAAAATTATTAGAATCGGTCATACAATTAGTTACTGCAGTAGATTGTATAAGTGTGCCATTCTCTATAGCATTATTCAATGGCATGACAAGTACTGCATCCGTACATTCTTCCTTTGGTCAAAATTCGTATCTTCATTTCATGGAGCACATTGAGGTCGTTTAACCCTTACATCTAGCACATATTAATTTTATTCCCCAAGTTATATATTGTTGTATTATAGGGTCAACGATTTGCAATGCAACTGTCAAGAGTAGTTCTACTATCTCCTGCTGCAGAAGATCAGCTTGTGATCAGGTTTATTGAGTCTATAACAAAGTGGTTTCGTTTTTCTTATCCGATAAGAAAAAAGTTATTCCATTCAAGAGGCTCATAATTCCTTTGTTGAATTAAGTACAAAATTTTATTAGAGATTTTCTAAAAATTGATTTAGCCAAATCCCTAATTGTGTATATAGTCAAATGAATGATTTTTAAGGATTTTATAATTTAAATTAGTAATTTTCTGTTCATTTAATAATATTAACGTAAATTAAATTACAAATTTTTACTTATTTTACAATTTACTAACTTATAATCAGCTTTTAGTATCTAAATATTTGTAACTTAAAATTTTAAAATATATTTTTAAAGTACTTAATATTATTTAAATAATAAAAATGGTAGAATTTATAATCATGATATACGAAAATTTGAATTAGTATTATTGTGAAGAATAATAATTAATTCACCGTTTATTTTAAAAAATATATGTATAGCAAAAAAAAAAAAAGAAACACACATAAGTTCAACTTGATTATCTAATAATTTAGCCAAGTTTCAAAAATTGAAAATGTTTTATGAGTGAATTTAATTGATTCAATGTCAATTAAGCTAAAAAAAAGACTTTTAAGGTGGAACAAGCATATAACAAAAATTCTTGGAATTATTTGTGTATCATTAATTGATGCTAACTATAATACAAAGTGGTGTATGTTTATCCATATAGGGGTGCAAATATATAATAGACAAATAGAAATTATTATACGCCAAATAACAAAAGTAATAGGTTAATAAGATAGAATGTGTAATAATTTTTTTTATGTGACGAACTAGTGGAATGCTACTATTGGAAATAACAATAATATATTTTAATACTCAAAGTTTCATATTTTTATTCCAATTTAAGCCAAATCATCTCTCCCCGTCTTGGTTAAAAGTCATAAAATATAACGCTTTTATAGGAGGGATGATGCTGGTACTGAATTCAAAATATTAGTTACACACTCAAGAAAACATAACAATATTTTTTTGAAAATAAAAAATAAGAATTTTTTAAGAGTAAAATTAAAGATGAAAATTATTTTATTCTTGCATTTAAAATAATTTACCTCACACACCATAACAATTATTTAGAGTATTTAATAATTCTTAAAAGTGATTTCATACATTTTTATTAATAAATTAATATAAAAAATTTTATAGGTCATATTTTAGGCTGTACTGAAAATAAAGAAAATAATACATAGAGTAGCCATCGGACCTGACAATTCTTTCTGGTTGAGACATTAAAATTCAATATAAATTCTCAAAGTTAAAATAGAATTAAAGAAAATAAAAAAAATGAGGTCAAACTTACTTTCTTGAATAACAAACCTCAATTATTAGAAATAAAATAAAATTATATTATATAATAAAATATAATATAGTTTTATTATATATAATTAATTCAATTTTAAGAATAAACTTATTAGAAAAATTAGAATACAATAAACAATAGTTAGACACTTCTTATCAATAACAAAAAAATGCGGATATAGTACAAGGGTAAAATTTCTCTTTGCCAAGTAGAAAAAGCGGGTTAAATAGAATTTTTTTTGCTTAATGAGTTAAATAGAATAGAATAGCCTATTTATACAAAGAAAAATAAAGTTGAGTGGAACCCCTTTCCCTATCTATATAAATAGAATAGCCTATACAAAATGGGAAAGGGGCTCTTATTATCATAGAAATGACTAAAAAACGGAAGAAAGATCCTTAATAACTTGATCTTGTTGCCCTAGCAACAAACATGCATGAATCATTTCACCAAATATGTGTAGGATAATAACTTGGTGAGGATAATAATTTTCCATGAATTTTTCATTTTTCACTTGATAGGAAACTTTGCTTATTTCTTTTTTTTGAGTATGGACCAATCAAATTTTTGCTTATTCTTTTCCTTTGAATTAAACATTTAGTTGCCATAATGGTTTAGTTCCTATTAGTATCAATAATAGGACTTGTACATCGTCCATTCTCTATCAAAATATAATAATATTTTTACGGATACAACAAATAATAATTAATCAAATTTGTGTGATGGAGAGATAATAAAAAAGCCTAAGTGAATACATAACCTTCTAACTAATCTTGTTTGTTCAATGGAAAGAGCACTCGTTCATTTTTCCATCGAATCAAATTGGCTAAAGTCAGGTGTTCATGAGCCAATGCTAAAGTTTTAATCAATTCTTGCTAATATCAATTTATGAAAAAAAAGTATAAATCTGTTAGCCCAAACAAGATATTCAAGAACATCCACACCCAAACTTATAAACTATTTATACCATATGGTTATATCATTAATAGGTTGTGAAGAGTTTAATCATAGATAATCTCTTAACCATCTCATTAAATAAGTGGAAAATTCATTGAATTGTGAAAGATTACTTGCCGTGATATGTTTTTAATGCCAATAAAAAGTAAAAAATTCAATTATATTTAATATCCAAAAAAAACCAAATAAAATGTGTCTCAAGCAAAAATACAACATGCACTTTTTTGTTACGTACTATTATAACTAAAACTGAAATTTTTTTTATCCGGTATTAATTCTGAATGCGCCCCATCTAAATCACATTTTACTAAAATTAATATAGTTGTATGTAAACTTAGAGAAATGACATAATAAACCTATACCTATTGTTAAGAATAGTGAATTATTATTCTATTTTCATTAACCGCATTTAACCCACCGGACAATCATATGCTTAGACATGCTGCAGTGCTATTAGTTGAAGATAAAAGTACATCAAACCCATAAGAGGTATTACCATGAGCTATCCATTGGATAAATATAGGTTTGATCAAAATTTGTTCCTACATACTACCAAAAGTAAGTATAACATCTTATGGACATAAATTTCAAGTATTGAACCTCGTAAGGAGGTTCACCCAACATAAATGAGATATGATAACTTTTTTATAGTCTAATATTTTTGCCAATACATTATTATCATTCTGCTCCCATTGTAATCTCTAACAAAAAAATATATCTCTATGAACAAAAGCTCATGATGAAGATGATGTATGGGTGATAAGTATATAACCCAGAGAAGTAAAGTCTTGTGCTATGCTATGAACTTTTAAGTGGGTAAAGAGAACATGTGTTGAGCTACCAAATAAATAATAACCCCTAAATAGGTCAGAATAATACTTAATTGAAAATAAATAATAACCCCTAAGCATGGGCTAAACCTTGGAAATCTTAACGCCACTTTATGTTCCAATTTTAATATAAAGGGATTGAGGGAGAGCTTACAGTGAGCCTTTCAAAGAATTGCAACTGTTTAGGAAGCTTATTAAGAGTTTGTTCCTAATTTTTAGTTTCCAAAAGAAAAAAGATGGTTGGATTACTTTCCCTAACTAGATCATTAATAGTTAAATCGTAAATGTGAATTTTAAGCTCTAATAATTTCATACTATGATCTTCACCACTACCTTTTAAAATATCAAATTTGCCATCCTCCAGCATTTACGCATTATATAATCAATATGAATAAAACAAGAAGATTCAATCTTTCTTTCTAGCTACTTTTTGTGTGTCATGTTTTCTATACTTTCTTCTACCTACCACTACCTTTGAAAATATTAAATTTGTGATCTCCACCTTATTCACTTACGCATTATATAATCCTTCCTCTGTATGAATAAAACAAGAATATTCAATCTTTCTTTCTAGCTACTTTTTGTGTGTCATGTCTTCTATACTTTCTTCTACTAGTCTTAGTTTGACTTACATTATTTATAATGACTTTGACTTTCTTTTCCCTTTGATTTGTGCATGACTCCCAACCCCTCTTGTTAAATATAATTGATTCAAACATTCAACAATTTGGTGTGGTACATTCCTCCACAAAGCTCCATGGTTTCTATTGAACTGAGTTATCATTCGAAGGAGGTATAAGCCCTGATGATGATGAACAAGCCTTAGAAGATATTGTTATAGTTGGTTTAACATCTACAAGAGTAGCAAAGGTAATAATCTTAGGCCTACTGTAAGAATGTATTGTGAACCGATAATGAGCCGTACTTATATTTACTTAAAAATTATAACTTGTTAGTGTAATAATTCAAATCTTATAAATGCATAATATTTTATTTTATTTTATTTAATTTGGGATCATATTCTCAACACTCACTCTTACGTGCAACGTGAATACACTTAACATGTGTAATTTTAAACCCACATTCAACAAATATTTACAAGTCGGGTATTATTTTTACGGTCTCGGACAAGTGGGACAATAACATCAAGTTAGGTAATTTTTATCCATATTCGTGTAGACCACGAGCCGAGTTTCTAGTCTCGGGTCAAGTACAGGTATGAGCCCACTGACTCTAATACCATGTAACAACTAATAGAGAGACAATTTATCTTTAGGGGTAGGGCTTTTGCCCGACCTAGAGCAACATCTTTTTTGGTCGATTCGTCGCCTTCTACATCATTTTGCATCAAAACTACACCCGATGAATTTGTACCATTCTGCAACGCTGCTGCATCAAGATTTTCAATATTAATTTATGTGGAGTAGGTTCTCTCTTGTTAGTCTTCACTAGATTTATTGTTTTACTTAGAGTTAAAATCATCACTTCCTTTAGAAACTTACTGGTTTGTCTCGAGAGAACTATCTGTTCAGTAGTTCTAATGCTTATCTATTTATTTGTCATTGAAATCAAGAATGTTCTAACCACAATCAACAAATTCAGAGTCAAATACTTTATTCTCTTTCCCAACTTTATCTTTCTCTTTTTAGTGCTCTTTAGAATTAGAATTCTATTTTTCACTTTGTTGGTCTTCCACAATCTCCTCAAATTTAGATATTGATTCTCCAATTTATTTGTTTCTTTGTCATTTGAATAAGACTTGTATTTACCTCCATCAACAAATTCAGAGTTAAATACTTTATTTTCTTGGCCAACTTCATCTTTCTCCTTCTACTCTAAGTGCTATTAAGAATTAGAATTCTAATTTTACTCTATTGGTCTTCCCTAGTCTACTCATTTTTACTCTATTTATTTATTTTTGTCATTACAATCAGGCTTGTAATGTTCACCATCAATAAATTCAAAGTTAAATATTTTATTTTATTGTCCAACTCCGTCTTTCTCCTTCTATTTTAAGTGTTCATTAAAATTAGAATTTTTTGCCTCACTCTATTGGTCTTCCCGATTCTACTCATTTTCAAATTATGATTCATGTTTAGCTGCATTTGATACACCGTCACCCTTATAGTTTTTCCCTCATTCGCCCGACCTCAGAGCAAAATATTGCATTCACCATCAATTTTATTATTGCAGTCATTGCTTTAGTCGAATTGCTTTCATCTTTACAAATCTATTTTTTTCTCAATAACTTGCTTGTCCCTGGAGTAACAACTTCCTTAATCATCAATTTTATGCTTGCAGTAATTATTTTAGTTGAACTAAATAACAATTAGTCGAATAACATCTCTCATCTTCTACAACAAAAAGTTATTATCTTCTTAAATTAGTTGAATATTAAAATCTCAATTTTTCAACAATAATTTCTCCATCACTATATTTATATTTTGTGCATATTTATCCATAACAATTATTTATTTTATACGATATGAGATTATAATCTCAATGGCTACAAACCATCAACCATGCTCCAAATAACTCTTTATCCGGAACCTACTCCCTACATTGTCTAACTATATGGAGCAGTGGCCAAAGCTGAAAAGGTATGGTGGAGTTGAGCTAGAAGTACCCAAGCGACCAATTGAGAGGATCGGCATTGGACTCCTAATGTAAGTACGGGCATTTTCGACCTAATATTGCACGCAGATCTTTCAGAATAGTTACTATGTGGGTGTGGCCCAGGATGAAAGTGGAAGTTATGACCAATGAAAAGTGACACAATCAATAGTGGCAACATCGTCTAATCTTGGATCAATTATGGTAAAAATTGGTAATTTGTTGGTGTGGGAAAATGCTGTTATCCAATAAATTTATATTTACTTAAAATTTAATATAATAATTTGGTTATAATAGTAAAATATTTTTATTTTCAATTAATATATTTCAATGTACTATCATATAACTTGTACATAATTGACGAATACAACTAAAATGTTCTTTAATGACTACATTTGGAGTCAACATAGTTTGAATAATTTTCTTACATAGCAATAGCAATAGAGTAATAGATGTAACTCAATTAATTTTATAAGATAGTAATTTATATTAAATTAAAATAATAAGTGAATGTATTTCATATTTTATAAAAAGTAATCATTTTTATTTTAAATTAATGTGGGATTATATTCATATCATTTAAATTAAATAATCTCATTTTTCAAAAGTTGAAACTAATTAGAGTGGTTTGATATTGTGCAAAAACAAATTAGAGTGGTTTGACATAATTAATTAGAAAATCTAAGTTAAAATTCAAGGGATGAACATAATTTACATTGATTGAGTTTTATCGTTTCAAATTCGAGTAAAACTAAAATAACCAAATAAGGGAGATCTTAAGAATTATCTTATGAGCGGTAAATTTTGAGTACAAATGATGGCATGTATCAACTCAATAACTTCAAATGATTGGATCAATATCTCTTAGTGTACATTGTTAGCTAAAGATTGGGGGAGAGCTAGTAGTGAGCAATTCTCTCTCTCATAAATACATATCCCTAAGGTATTTTGCATAATAATCTTTGCCTTTTATGACTGACCATTAATTTGTTTAATTTTTAATTTATGTGTAATTTTATTTTTTTAATATTATTTTGTAAATTCAACTTCTAATATATTCTTACATCCACTTAAATTTGACTCCTAGTCTCTATAAAAGCAATAAATAGATTGAATGGATTAAGAATATGATTTAAAGAGCATTGTTTTAGCTTAGTTCATTAATATAATGGTTAATTTAATTTAACCATAATCAACTATCATATTAGGAATATGAAAATAATATTTTTAAACTATTTATTTATGATTAATCTCTATTTCAGTACTTGCAAATAAAGTGTATTGAGATAATCTATATTTAAGTTTATTAAGGTAATGCCTATTAGAATAATCCCTATTAAAGGGCAATTTTTTTTCTCTTATTTTGTTTGTCTCATATTAATTATTTTAACTAAATGAAGACAACCTCCATTATATAATCCCTATTATATGATTTTTTAAATTTACTCTATATCTAAATATTTCTCTCTGATTTTATATCGTGATTATATCCATCAAAATGAATCGATGTGAAGTCTGCAAAAAGAAGGTCGGGCTAACGGGGTTCAATTGCAAGTGTGAGGAGGGTCCGTTCTGCTGGGAACACAAGTACCCGGAGAGCCATGATTGCACATTCGACTACAAGGAAGAGGGCAGGGAGAGCATAAGCAAGAATAACCCCGTCGTGAAAGGGGAGAAGATGAAGAACAGATGTTAACTCTATGGAGAGCCAATAGTACTGGCTTAGCTAATGTGGAGATGGAGGCACCTCTCCCACCTTTTTATTCTCATGTTTTCCATGTTTCATTTTAGAATCCATTACTTGTACTAAATATTCACTTGTTGTATATCGTAAATCATTGAATGAGAGAGGGATTTTCAGTGGGAAATACGTATCTCCATCATATATACACATGGTTTCAAGTCTCTCATATCTTTTATTAGGAGCACATAATATTCCAAAATTCCACCGTAAGTCTATAAAATGTTTTGGATGGATATTTATATAGTATAAGAATTTGTGTATGCGATAAAACATTCTAAATTTTATATTTATTTAAAATTTTAAGATAATAAAGTTTAAATAAAAATATATATGTGGACATTTACTATTGACTCATGGAGACTTGTGGTAATTTTTATAGTTCTTACTTTGGTGATTGATGTTCATGCTTTGGGGATACACCATTTGATTGATTAAGAGATAGTTCAACTTGATTTTGTAAGCACATCCATACATTTATATAAATACATTCTCTCATTGTATTGTACTTGATGATAGCCTCTATGGTATGAATAAATAGATTGAGTGAATTTGTAATGCACTAGTATACATACCAATTGACCATAATCCCTAAATAAGAGAGGGTTTGAAAGTTTCCAATTGAGGAATAAAATTTCATTTTATTGATCAAATTTTGATATAGTTTCCAATCGAGTGGTGTTAGCCACCATTAATACTCGCTCAAACTCGACGGGCTCATTAGCCACCATTAATACTCGCTCTAAATGGACGGGCTCATTAACCACCTCTACATTATTATCAAGAAATTCAAATATTTCAATTTAATTTTATATTGAAATGAGATGAATCAACGTGAGTAGCTCCATGTAAAAGAAAATGTTACTAGTAATTACGTGTGAGATCTGCCGAAAGAAGATCTGGCTATTGGGGTTCAATTGCAAGTGCCGGAATGGTGGCATATACTATTACAAGGTAGAATGGAGGGAGAGCATAATCAAGAAGAACCCGAGTAGAAGTGAAGAAGGTAGTACTAGCTAATGTGGGGATGGGGATCTCTTCCACATTCTCATGTCTCATATCATATTTTAATAGATTAGTTTAATAATTGTAAAGCCAAAACTTTGTTATGAAATATACCATCTTAATACTTGCAATTACTTGTATGAATTTTATAAAACATATGTATGTATGCATGCATACATGCCACTTCATTAGGTTGAGTCCATTTATAGACTCGACTTGGTTCTACCCCGTTCCAAATAAATATTTGTATCTAAATTTATTAATATGTTCTATTTATATTAATTTTTCTTAATTATTATTAAAATATTATAATATATTATTATAATAACAATTTAGTGAATTAATATATATAATATAATTTTATTAGTTAATATTATATATTATCATATTATTTATTTCTAATTTTATAAATTGTTATCTAATAAATAGTCGTGTTTATTAAATTATTTATTAATAAAATTTTATTCTCATATTTTTTATCCCTTATATTGTACACCTTTCAACACTATTATCTTTTTTATTTTAAATTTGTATCACTACTTAGAAATGTAAATATTTTGGTTTGATTTCGGGTTAGATTATTCGAAGATGAACAACTCAACAAATCGGTGCGAGATATGCAAGAAGAAGGTGGGGCTACTTGGATTCATTTGCAAGTGCGAGGAGGGGTGGTTCTGCGGGGAACACAGGTACCCGGAGAGCCATGGCTGCACGTACGACTACAAGGAAGAGGGCAGGGAGATGATAACCTTGAAGAACCCGGTGGTGAAAGGGGAGAAGCTCAAGGACAGATGTTGACCACCCTACTATCGGGTTTGATACTAGCTAATGTGGGTATGGAGACCTCTTCCATGTTTGATATGGCGTTGGACAGAGAGCCGATTTCTTTTTAAACCTCATTATTATTCATTTATAATCTATCATATCTCAATGGATTGATTTAATGCTCGCGTGCATTTATAAGTGATATTTTATTTCAAAACTAAAACTTTATTATTGGATGTCTTGTATTAAATAGATCAAAATTATATTGTATTAACCCATGTTTATAGGGTGCCCTTAAAAAAATCGACAACTCCCCAAGGAAAATGATGCTACAACCCTAACTCTATACTTGATCTTGAATATGATATGTATATATTATTCCAAAGTAATCAAGGACTATGGAAGAAGTCGTAGGATTTACTCATAGGGTTTGTTGTCCTTGAAAGTGTAAAAGAAGCAGAGGATGTCGATCAACATGGGAGATATAAAGTAGAACGAGGGGACGCACAAGTCCGGCAACGAGCCCAAGCTCTGCTGAATAGCTGTGGGTTCTGGTTTAGGGGAACCTATCCACCATAAACCTCTCCTCCAAGTGCTTCGAGTATTTCTGCCTAACGAGGCGTGCACCGCCATCAACATGGCGGGGATTCCTAGTCTTTGACATGTTTCCTAGACGGAAAGTGCAGTATCAGCCTCTTACGAGTCCCATACAGTCCATAGTATCAGTTCGCGACCTACTTTTGAATATATACTTACTTGTTTGTCCAAAAAACAAGAATATAGACTTACCAACTCAGATGCTAGAGAACATGCTCCGTCTAGGGGTGACAGCCATACCAAATCAAGAGGTCGTATTCAACTTAAATTGTTAGAAATAGGTCAAGTTTAGTTATACTTTACTGCACTTAACTCATATTTGTTCTTATTCGTTCATATTAATACAATTTAAATTGTACGCAATCTCTCTGTTTACACCATTGATGTTAGATGATTAGTTAGAATTAATTTTAATTATTTCTAGCAATAAATGTATACACTTATTTTCAATTTATATCAAACTATATAATTTACTATAATTATTTTTATAATTTTATAATATATTTTTTGTATATATAATTTTACAAATTATATAATTAGTAAATTTTATAGCTAAAATTTGTTATTTTTATGTATAAATTGAATAAACAGTTATTTTTTTTGCAACAAACAATTTACTATTTTTATAACATTCTAATTTCAATTATATAAATAGCAAAAATATAATTTATGTAAATAAAATAATTTATTATAATGATATATAATTAAATAGTCATTTTATATACAATATTATATACCGTAAATATTTTATATAATTAAAATATTTAAATTTTACCTACAGCACATTTTATGTATAATAATATCAATTTATTTACATAAATAAATTATTATAATTAAATTTTTTTTAATTTATATATGGTAGTCATTTTATGTACATTAAAATTAATTTATATAAATTAAATAACTTAATATAATTATGTAGAATATATCCACTTACAAAATTATAATTTTATTTATGCATGTATAATAATATTAATGCATGTATAGTAAAAATATACTATAATTAATTTTTTTATTTTATATAATATAGTTATTTTAGTACAATAAATCATTATGTGTAATTAAATAATTTTAAAAAAAATAAGTATCATACTATAATTTAATAACTAATAAGATATGTACAGTATATATTTTTTTTATAATTAAATATTCTAATTTATGTAAAAATTATTTTATCTACAATAATATTAATTTATTTACAAGAAATTATTTAATATAATTGATTTCTTTAGTTTATGTATCGTAGTCAATTTATTTATAATAAAATTAATTTATGTAAATTAAATAATTTAGTATAATTATGTACAGAAAATATAAGTATAAAATTATGATTATATATATAATAATAATAATATTAATGCAGGTAGAATAAATAATTTACTATAATTAAAACTTTTAATTTTGTTTATACATGTACTTGAGTGCAATAAATTAATGTATATAAATTAAATAATTTAAAATAATTATATAACATAATATAATGTATCAATTATTTATAATACATATTTTATATAATTATTTTTTTTAATTTTATAATAGAGTTATTATATATATATCAATTTATTTAAAAATAATTTAATATAATTAAAATTTTTCAATTTTATATACAATAATCATTTTATGTGTATTAAAATCAATTAGTATATTTGCAAAAAAAATTATTTAGTGTAAATTAAAATCTTAGTATAATTATATATAACATATCTATTTATATTATATTATACCGTAAATATTTTATATAAGTATAAAAATATAATTTTATATAAAAACTATTTTATATGAAAGAAATAATTTACAATAATTAATTTTTGAATAATATAATATATTATAAATATTAATTATTTTTTAAAATACGCCAATAAAAAACATCATTTTTTTAAAAGAGAAAAAAAAATACACAAATTCAACCTTTCAAGGTGAACCCGATGATTGGGTCTAATTTTAGGGACAACACACTGGACGCACAGATCTCGGGTCGGGCACTATGGAACCAATGGGATGAAGGTGAGTACAGGTGAGATGGAGCATTTGTGCCACATAGGGGAGGAGTACCCATTATTTATATATATATATATAAGTGTCAAATATAATTTATTAGGAGCCCAAAACCGCAATACATTGAAAATAATTTTAGATAATAGAAGAATTTGTTGATCTCATAGTGGAGTAAGGTGTTTTAGTTAATATTCAACTAAAATTATTATCTCAATACTCAAGGGGATAAGTCTAATGTGAAAAGAGTGCGATGTACATTAACAATTTTTTACAAAATTTTAATAATTTTATAATTTTCATGTAACATCATTATCCTCTATCTAATATTTTGTTTCATTCACTTAAATTGGACAATTAAATAGAAATTAAAGTGTCTACAAAATTATGTAACCAAATTGATAAAAAAAATTAAATTAATAGGAAATAATATTTTATAAAATTAAATTTATCAACTACATTATTTATAAATAAAATTTAATAACTTTTACACATGGACAATTTAAACCTGATTTTATTACCATAGCGTTAAATTCATTTAAAGATACTCTATTGTTGTAGTAGTTTATCATATTCTCTATGTTAGGAATAAGTAGGTTCAATGAATTATGATTGCAATTTTAAGAGTATTTTTTTGGATAGTAAATGTGAGACAAAACAAAAATAGATATATAATATAATTTATGTCTGAAATTCTAAATATGGTCAAATTTTATTGACCATATTTAGAGTAGAGAGAGGAAGAAAGCTTTTCCAAATAAATTATTGATATGTATAATTTTTCTTAGTATCAACAATCTAATACATGACTTATATAAACATATTGATTGACTCTATTTTGTTGGATAATAAATGCGTGACAAATATAAAGAGATGTTAATGCAATTTCTGACATGTCTCATATTAATTATTTATGTACAAAATTCTAAATAAGGTAAAACTTTTCCAACAATACAATTTAGGTAAATAATTTTCATTTTCCTTAAATTATATTATAATTTTTCAATCATTACTCGATTCAACTAATTTATCCAAAATCCATTGGTTATTTTTTGTAATGTCTATAATTAATTTTTATCTTATTTAATTTATCAAATATTAATTTTTTAATTTGCACCATATTAATTATTTTAACAAAATAGAGTCAATTTCTCTATTATATAGGGAATCGTAGCAATGTATTAACTTGCACTTCTAGTTGATATCTTAAAAACTTTTGAGTATAAGGTGAGTTCATAAATATTTATATTAATTTTGTATATTTTCAGCGTAATCTATAACATAGGCAAGTTGTCCTCTTATCAACCTTTTCAGCCCGTGCAGTCCGAGGCAGTAGCCTATAAATTACACTATTTTTGCTCTATCCCTACAATGGTTTCATGAGTTTGGATGAAGAGATTTGAAAGTAATGTGTTTGAAGTGATTAATTTATTCTTAGCTTCAAGTATTTCTGAATTTCTCCTCTTTAAATCAGTACAAATCCATCTATCCAAACATAATCCAACTCCAACCTACCAATATTATCATAAAATATGAATCTTATGGTTTGATTTCAGCAGGGTGTGTGGATTGACATGGGTGACGACGAGCCGAAGCTTTGCTACCAATGCTGCTGTTTCTATGGGAGCCCAGACACCATGGATCTCTGTTCCAAGTGCTACAAGGACTTCTTCCTCAAGGAGGAGCAAGCTCGCGTGGCCAAGGACGATAACATCACCAAGATCTCCGATGCAGCAGTCGTTATGGAGGCCCCGAGCGAGCTGCTCATGCCGAAGGTAAACCCAAACCGGTGCAAGGTGTGCAACAAGAAGGTGAGGATGATGGGGTTCACGTGCAAGTGCGGCAGCGGCTTGTTCTGCGGGGAGCATAGGTACCCTGAGTGCCATGACTGCACGTACGACTACAAGGGGAAGGGCAAGGAAGCCTTGGCCAAGGAGAACCCGGTGGTGAAAGGGGACAAACTGGACCGACTGTGAAGAAATTAGTATATAGCATTTATGTGGGTAGTATTTTAGGGCTATGAGGTTATGGTCCAGGAGTTTAGATAACATTTGCTGTTACTGTAAGATTCATTGAGTTTTTCTATTATATTAATCGTTGTCACTATTATGGTGATGGATAAATAAATGAATTCTCACATGGATAACCATTCATTAGCCTCAATGATATACTCAACTCAACTTTTGGCCAAAATCTTTAAAGAATAAAACAAATCATAGCCTTCATGAACTACAACATAGTCTTTGAAGGAGATGCATCAAAATAGACTGATATGTTTCCTTAAAAAATAAGCAGCTCACTGGTGTCTTGGTCGTTGAGCAGCTCCATCAAATTATATTGGCAACAGATGCGCTGGCTAGAAAACAATTAAGTGAACCAAAAAAACATCATAAATTAAGATCCTCTCGTCATACCCTTCACTGATCTCTAGCTATCTAGCTAATATAAATATGTCAAGTGAAGAAATTCCGATGGGTTTTTATCAGTACGGCGGTCGTGCACCTGGCCAGTATGCTTCAGGCGGCATTTGTATGGAGTTGAGGAGATTCGGTGACATCCCGTGGAATAGAGACGCGTTGTGTTGATCTCCCAAGAGTTGCTGCTGCCCTCCTCCACCACCGGGAGATCCTAGGTTTCCGCCTTGCACCGGCATCCCCGGATCTTCATCTTCCAGTGGGAGCCTCTCGTATGCCGCGTTGCTGAACGAGGCCGCCATTATCACCACCGGCCCGGAGGCCATGAGAGTCCCCACTATGCTTCCTCCGACCACTTGGCCATGGCCACCGGCCAGGTATATAGTCAAGCCAGAAGCCGCAGGCGGGGCCGGGGGCGGTAGGAAAGAGCCTGCCAGGGACAGGATCTCGAATCGGCCGTGCAGAGTTACGACTGAGCTGGGGGAGGCCGGCTGGCGCAGGGTGACGTTGTTGACCGTTCCTGTCCCGCTGAGGATGCAAACTCCGCGTTGCCGGCGGCTGGCGAAGGTAGCCACACTCTCCATCACGTCGCACCCATCGGTCACCTCCATGACGTGGGTCCGCAAGGCGTTGGCGCTGTCACGGGTGATTATGATAGGAGGCTTCGGTTTGTTCTTCGAGCCAGCAGGGCGGCCTCGCGGCCTCCGACTCATCTCTCCTCCTCCTCCTTCACCTCGGCCGCCGCTACCTTGCCCAGGTGGGGTACTCATCAGATCCTTGCTGTGGTGGCCGTTGACACCATCGTCTCCGTCACCGCCCTTTCCGCTGCTCTCGCTTGTCTCGTCGCGGTCTCGCTTCTGGCCACGGACGCCATCCTCGGTTGAGTGGTGGAGAGGGTGGAGGTCGAACTGCGGCTGGTGGAGCTGGAAGTCTCTTGTGTGGAAAGGAGACGGCAGAGAGTGCCCACCATGGGCAGAAACTGGATCCATCTATGATCTTTCAGCTCCCAGCTAATGAGATCTACTAGGCACTCACAGCAGAAACGCCTACAATAAGTTCTTATTTTTTGGCAGACGTGTGAGAGAGGAATCAAATGGGTGTGAACTGTGGATAAGGTAGGCAGGTTGGGATGGAAGAGAGAGAGAGAAAGTGTGTTGTGGATATATAAATTTAAAAGGAAAACTGGTTTAGGCTTCTTTTCTGGTTTGATCCCTTTTTCTGATCTCCTCTCAAGAAGAATGAAGAAGTAGAAAGGAGAAAGGTGATGGAAGTGGTGGTGATGATGATGATGATGTGGGGTGTGGAGGGAATCGGTTTTGTTGTCGGCAACATGGACTCGAAAATGTACTTTATCTAACCTAGCCAAGCTATCCACTTTAGAGGATTAAAAGCTGCAGAAAGACTGAGACAGACTGGCCAGCCAGAGAGAGAAGGAAGAACAGTATGTTTTCCATTAATTTGTTGGAAGAGAAGAGAGAAAAAAAAATAAAGAAGAATCTTATCTCATCTTTCTATTAAATTGTTGCAGTAAATGCTCCGCATAAAAAATAAGCCTTTATTTGCCCAAGGGAGCTTGTCTTCCCCATGACAGTTGCATCAAGCACTCCATCCATGGCTATACTTATTCAACAAAAGATCAAACCTTGGGACTGTTGTATAGAATGGGAGCTAGCCAGTACCTTCTTCGACCCTATAGAGTAAGTCAAGATTGTGCAGACCTAGCTAATATCTTTCCTTCTTCTGCCGTATAGAGTTAAAAGACTGGGATTTGAATTTGGACACAAGAAACAAGTAGAAGAAGAGAGAGGAGAGGATGTGAGATAAAAGAAGAGAGCCATCATCGTCAATATTGAATGGTGGCCGACCGTTGTTGCCGACATGACTTTGTTCGAAATGCAGCAATTATTTATATGAATTCATACTGCCGTGACACGTGTTGCTTCCCCAGTCTTACCCTTCATAACTAGCCTTTCACATCTGCACCCTCCTCCTAAGGGAGGGAGCCGGAGCCCAGTATAGCCATCCATCTATCCGTCTGTCTATATACACTTTTCATATGCCTATCTTCAATGGGAAGCTGGAATCCCCCAGCCTTGAGTCATGACGAATGAAAAGTAGGGGCATGCAGCAGGATATATTATATATACCTTCATCATGAGCTATACAATATGAGTGCATATATATTATATTAGCTAGGGTTTTTTTATTCAAAGTAGAGAGAGAGAGGAGACGCATGGAGAGCGCTGACATCCACGCCACACCACACCGCCAGGCACGCAGTCACTTGGGAGAGAGGATACAAGAGACTTGCACTGCTGTGCTTAGCTGACTGAACTCACCCACCCTTCTTTTGCCTTCTCCATCCGGCCCTTCCTTTGCCTCCTCCTCCATTTCTCTGAAGATGATGCCCTTTGTAGTTTCTCTCTCGCTCCTAACTGCTGCATTGCCCTTAGGTTAGAAGAACTACTAATAACCTTCAATTTAATAATTTGCAGATTGTGCTCCTCCTTTCCAAGCCTTAGCTAATCAAAGATCCCCATATGGAGTGAACCCTTCTGGTAATTGATAAGAAGCCTACCACATAAATGAAAAAATACAAATAAGCAGCTGAACATGGATACAAGCCTGGTTTTACTGAAGAAATTATGTCAACTTTCTTGATCAAAGAGTATAACAACCTCCATGAGTAGTAGGGGGTGGGAAACTGTTGACAGAAAGGCATGATGTTAGGGATATATTATATATATATATATATTGTATTGAGGGAACTGCATTGGGCTAATCGTTCAATTAGTTTAGATATTAAATGGCCAATTATTGATATAGAAGAAAAGTCCAACCAACCATCTCAACTCAACTAGAGGGTGCCCCATCACTTAGTCAAATAAATTAATACAAGGGGAATAATTAATGATGATTAGCATTAATGAAAGTTCCATGCCATGTGATAGGCAGCTCATTAGCCTCGAATTTAGCAAACTGACCCTCCATCTGTTTGTTTTTTTTTTACTCTCAAGAAACCCTAACTGATGGTCCCAATACAACCTAAGCCTAAGGATTCATCAATGCATCTTTTTTGAAAAGGACTCATATGTTCATTAATTATATGATTACTAATGTAAATGAAATAATTATCACTACATGGGACAAAACTATACACTATACAAAATATAAAATTAAACCAATGAAGTTTTGGTTGGGCTACAAAAACCTGGGCCGAACCTACTTCATTCTTCAATGGCAGCCACAGCCTTTTGCAATGGCCATTGTTAACCAGCTAGCTTGTACATAATATTAGATAGAAAATCCATGGGTAGGTATGGTTGGCAAACAATCATAATCATGAGAAGACGCAAGAAGTGCTCGAGAAGTTTGGATTCTGTTTCAAAAGATAATCTTCCAAGCTTCATAAAGGTTTTTGGACGAATAGAGGAAGGCTTCATAAGGCTTCACAGTACGCACTGCAGTTGTACTCCACTCCCATCCAACCCAACTTGAAAGTTCAACTCTTAAGGGGTTCCAAGACCGAGAGCTCGGCCGCATAAATTGATCATGTCTTCGGGCTTTGACCATTCAAGCTGCCTACTGTAGCCGCAGGCTGACCCTTTTACCACTCCCCCTTTCGATATCCTTTTGGCCCTTTGCTGTCGGAGAAAAAAGGTTATAAAAATGTGCTTATATAAGAGCAATTGGTGCCTGTCTTCATCATACAAACTCCTCATGTTTGAAGATTCAATTTAGACGGCTACGTCTAATAAAAATGGAATTTCTAGGCTACTTTTGCTTAAGGATATATTAGGGGGCAATAAAGTCGCTCATCTCATCTCTATGCATGCAATGCTCCACCTTGTTCTACTATTTTATTTTAGTTGAATTACCCATTTAAAAACACAAATCAAATAACATTAACATATATTATAAATTGTGGAAGCTAAAGCACGGATCATTTGTTTTTATTTGTATTGTTTACTTAGAATAGGCGTTTTACTAATTAAGAAGAAATGCGCTTGTTCTTGTAATCTAGCCTTGCCATTGCCTTGAACATTTATTTCATGCCAACATTTGTAACCATATATTCAAATACATATACAGCCTTCCTCCACACTTGTGATAATTAAAGAGAATTTTCCTGAAAAATGGCACTTTTCTTTTTACATATTATACTACTTTTCCTCCCTCAAATTCATTTTAGTGCTCCAGCTCCAATTTTGAATTCCTCCTCTCTTAATCTATACAACAGCAAGAGGATGCAACCAAAAAAAGTATACATCTTTACCCTTAATATTTAAATCAGACCCATCCCATCATCTCATCTTACTTTTAGTTAATAGAATAATACATTTAAGAGCAATACAAGCATCAAACATGTTCTCCTCTGCAATCATTGTGCTGTGCTTCATGTAGTAAAATCTTCCAAGCTTTCACTGTTTTTTCAGGGCTCCCCAAAGCAGTATTTGGTCTTTTTTGGGTTTTGGGGTTAGTATTTCTTTGCATTTTCTGGTTGGAATATGGGACAGTTATTGGCTATTTGAGTTGGTAACCAAAACGAGTTTTTTTTTTTGGCGTATTTTCATGAAGTTTTAATGTTTTAGATTAACCATCATGCCATAGTGGTCAACTGTGGCCATTAGCCCATACGTGCTCATTGACTTGAAGCATTGATATCCTTCTTCCACTAAACCAGCATGACTGTAAGCTGTTAATAATCCACTAAACGTATGTAAATTGGGATTAATCCCAGCTTCTATCATCTCGTCAAACAGTCTCACAGCATCCATTGCCCGACCATTTATACCAAGCCCAAGAATCATAGCTGAGAAAGAGACCACATCCTTCTTACTTAACTCATTAAAAAGCTCGCACGCCTTATCAATGCTTCCACACTTTGCATACATATCAATTAATGCAGTAGTCAGCTGGTTGTCCATTCTTATTCCAAGCCTAAGCATGCAAGATTCAATCCAGGAGCCAGATTGCAAATCACCAAGTTGTGCACAAGCAGATATAATACTTGAGAATGTCATCTCATCAGGAAAGATATCTATATTTGGCTTTGATCATATCATTGAACAACTGAAGGGCCTCCCTCGGCCGACTATTTTGAGAATAACATGCTATCATAGCATTATATACAAGAACATCTTGTGCAGCCATCTGATCAAAGAGAAGACGGGCAGAATCAACCTCTCCACATTTAGAGTACCCAGAAATCATAGTGATCCAAGAAACATTACTTCTTTGGGGCATTGCATCAAAGAGCTTTCTAGCTGATGCAATGTTCCTGCAATCTATGTATCCACTAAGCATAGCATTCCAGGAAGATGAATTCCTCTCTGGCATCTGTTTAAACAAAATCCCAGCCTGTTCCATATCACCTACCTTCGCATAGCCAGAAATCATGGAGTTCCAAGAGATGGCATCCTTGTCCGGGATCTCATCAAATATTTTTCGGGCCATTTAGATATTCCCCGACTTCACATACCCGAACAAAGTAGAGTTCCATGAAACCACGTTCTTCTCAGACATCTCCCTGAGCAGTTGCCATATCGCCCACCCTTGAGTACAAATCCAGAAGTGCCGTCTGCACGTAGACACAGGCACAGAAACCCAGTTTATGAGCCTGAGTATGGATCGAACTTCCCCGTTCTTATCCATCGTCCTAGCACACGCCCTCAAAGCGGAAGACACTGCAAAGCTGCTCGAGCAGATTCCTAACCTCTGCATCCGGCCGTAAAGAGAGCAAGCTTCTCCAAACCGGACATTTTGAGACAAGAACTAATATATATATATATATATATATATATAATGGGAGTACCTATTGCCACTCTAAAACTCCTCCTATGTGGCACAAATGTTCCGTCCCACCTGTATTCAGTTTTATCCCATTGGATCCATGCTCAGCTCCATCCCATTGGGTCCATAGCGCCCGACCCCAGATGAGATCTGAGCGTCCATTGTCGTCCCCTAAAATTGGACCCAATCATCGGGTCCACCTTGAAAGGTTAGATCCCTAATATTTGTTTTTTTTTCTCTTTTAATAAAAAATGATGTTTTTTATTGGCAGTATTTTAAAATATAATTAATATTTATAGTATATTATATTATTAAAATTTTAATTATATTAAATTATTTCTTTTATATAAAATACTTTCTACATAAAATTATAATTTTATACTTGTATAAAATATTTACGGTATAATATATAATTGATATGTTATATATAATTATACTAAAATTTTAATTTAAACTAAATATTTTTTTAAATACTCTAATTGATTTTAATACACATAAAATGATTATTGTATATAAAATTTAAATGTTTTAATTATATTAAATTATTTTTAAATAAATTGATATTTTTATATGTAAAATAACTCGTTAATAAAATTAAAAAAATTAATTATATAAAATATGTTTATAAATAATTGATACATTATATTATGTTATATAATTATTTTAAATTATTTAATTTATATAAAATAATTTATTGCACTAAAATACTTGTGTAAACAAAATTAAAAAAAATAATTATATAAATTATTTATTATGCCTATATTAATATTATTATATATATAATTGTAATTTTCTACTTATATTTGTTGTACATAATTATACTAAATTATTCAATTTACATAAATAAATTTACTACTATACATAAACTAAAAAAATCAATTATATTAAATAATTTCTTATAAATAAATTAATATTATTATAGATAAAATAATTATTACATAAAATTAGAAAATTTTAATTATAACAAATATATATTGTATATATCTTATTAGTTATTAAATTATAGTATGATAGTTAATTATTTTAAATTATTTAATTACACAAATTGATTTAATGTATTCAAATAACTATTTTACATAAAATAAAATTTTTTAAATAATAGTATATTTTCACTATACATGCATTAATATTATTATACATAAATAAATAAAATTATAATTTTGTAAGTGGATAAATTCTACATAATTATATTAAGTTATTTAATTTATATAAATTAATTTTAATGCACATAAAATCACTACCATATATAACTTAAAATGTTTTAATTATAATAATTTATTTATGTAAATAAATTGACATCATTATACATAAAATATGTTGTATATAAATTTCAAAATTTTTATTTATATAAAATATTTACAATATATAATATTGTACCTAAAATGATTTTTTAATTATAATAAATTATTTTATCTACATAAATTATTTTTCTACTATTTATATAATTGAAATTAGAAGGTCATAAAATTAGTTAATTATTGAGTAAATAAATAATTGTTTATTCAAATTATACATAAAAATAAAAAATTTTAACTACAAAATTTACTAATTATATATTTTTTAAAATTATATATATAAACATAAACAATTATAAAGATGTTGTAAAATTATATATACAAAAAAATATAAACAAAAAATATACTACAAAATTATAAAAATAATTTTAGTAAATTATATAGATTCATATAAATTTAAAATAAGTGTATACAGTTATTGGTTAAAATAATTAAAATTGATTCTAACTAATCATCTAACATCAATGTGTAAGAAAAGGTCGTGTACAATTTAAATTGTATTAATATGAACGAATGAGAACCCATATTAGTTTAGTGCGGTAAAGTATAGCTAAACTTAACCTATTCTAACACTTTAAGTTGAATCGGACCACTTGATCTAGATCTATTATAATTGTCACCCATGTTCGTCCTCTAGCATGTAAGTCTATATTCTGTTTTTTTTTTGGACAAACAAGTAAGTATATATATTCAAAAGTAGGCGAACTGATACTATGGACTGTATGGGACTCGTAAGAGGCTGATATTGCACTTTCCGCAAGGATACATGTCAAAGACTTGGAATCCCCGCGATGGTGATGGCAGTGCACGCCTCTCTTAGGCAGAAATACTCGTAGCACTTGGAGGAGAGGTTTATGGTGGATAGGTTCCCCCAGATCGGAACCCACAGCTCTTTCGCAGAGCTTCGGCTCGTTGCCGGAGTTGTACGTCCCTTCGTTCTACTTTACATCTCCCATGTTGATAGACATCCTCTGCTTCTTTTACACTTTCAAGGACAACAAACCACTTCTACCATAGTCATGGATTACTTTGGAATAATATATACATCTCATATTCAAGATCAAGTATAGAGTTAGGGTTGTAGCAGCATTTTCTTAGGGGTTGCTGATCTTTTTAAGGGTACTAAGTAAACATGGGTTAATACAATATAATTTTGACCCATTCAATACAATATATCGAATAATAAAGTTTTGGGTTTGAAATAAGATATCATTCATAAATGCATGCGAGCATTAAATCAATCCATTGAGATATGATAGATTATAAATGAATATTTAATACAAATAATGAATTTCAAAAATAAATTGACTCTGGGTCCAACGCCATAGCAAACATGGAAGAGCTCCCCATACCCACATTAGCTAGTATCAAACCAGATGGGAGGGTGTTCAACATCTGTCCTTGAGCTTCTCCCTTTTCACCACCGGGTTCTTCAAGGTTATCATCTTCCTGTCCTCTTCCTTGTAGTCGTACGTGCAGCCATGGCTCTCGGGGTACCTGTGTTCCCCGCAGAACCACCCCTTCTCGCACTTACAAATGAATCCAAGTAGCCGACCTTCTTCTTGCATATCTTGGATGGATTTGTTACCTTCACTTCCATTTGGTGTGAGGTGTTCATCTTCCAAACTAAAATGTTTAGATTTTTTAGCAGTAATAAAAATTTAAAATAAAAAAAGATAAAAGTGTTGAAAATTACAAGTACAAGTAATAAAAACTCCGATAATAATAAAATTTTATTGATAAATAATTCAATAAAATACGACTATTTATTAAATAATAATAATAGCATAAAATTAGAAATAAATAATAAGATAATATATAATATTAACTAATAAAATTATATTATAGATTAATTTACTAAAACAGCATTATAATATTTTAATAATTATTAAAAATATTAATATAAATAAAATATATTAATAAATTTAGATACAAATCAATTGAGTTGAAAGGGAGAAGTGGCTTCTATGCATGCATGTATAAATATATTTTATAAAATACAAGTAAATGTAAGTACTAATTGTATATTACATAACAAAGTTTTGGCTTTTGAAAAAAAACACCATCTTTATCGTGCAGTATTAAATCAATCTATTGAGATATTATGAGACATGAGAACTAGGAAGAGGGTCCTCCATGGCCACATCAACTAGTACTTACTACCTTCTTCAGCGTCTCCCCCTCTTATTCTTGATTATACTCTCCCTCCATTCTATCTTATAGTAGTATATGTAATCATTCTAACACTGGAAATTGAACACCAATAGCCAGATCTTCTCACACGGAGTTCCTAATTTCCTTTTCTTTTAAATGGAACTACTCATGTTAATACATCTCATTTCAATACGAGATTAAATCGAAATATTTTAATTTCTTCATAATAAGTAGAGGTGGCTAATGAGCCCATCCCAATCAAAATTGATCAATTAAATGATTTATTTCTCTTTAGTTCGAAACTCTCAAACACTCTCTTATTTAGTGATTAGGGTCAAATCTTATACTACTACAATTAAGCTAAAATAATTCATCTAAAATCATATTTCAGATTTATTTATACCATAGAGATTATCACCACAATGAGAGAATATATTTATATAAATGTATGTATATATGCTCACAAAATCAGATTCAGCTATCTCTTAATCAATCAAATGGTGTATAGGGAAAAGCAAGCATGAATATCAATCACCAAAGGAAGGGAGGACTATTAAAATTAATACAAGTCTCCATAAGTCAATAGTAAATATCCACTTATATATTTTATTTAAACTTTGTTATCTAAAATTTTTAAATAAATATTAGAATATGTTATTGCATCCACAGATTCTTCTACTATATAAATATCAATCCAAAACATTTTATGGACTTGGGTTGAATTTTGGGGCATTATGGGCTACTAATAAAAGATAGACTTAGAGACACGTGTATATATATATATATATAATAGAAGTTGATGAGATGATGCCCTCTCTCATCTTGACGACTAATTAGTTGGTTTAATACATATTTTATAACCAATTTAATACAACAAATTGCATAACAAAGTTTGGCTTTCAAAAACAAAATAGTATGAATGCACTTAAACTCATCCATTGATTTATGATATACAAACAAGTGAATATTTAGTACAAGTAATGAATCTTAAAATGAAACTGACTAGAGACCTAATACCATAGCAAACATGGAAGACACATGAGAATAAAAAGATGGAAGAGGTGCCTCCATCTCCACATTAGCTAAGCCAGTACTATTGGCTCTCCATAGAGTTAACATCTGTTCTTCATCTTCTCCCCTTTCACGACGGGGTTATTCTTGCTTATGCTCTCCCTGCCCTCTTCCTTGTAGTCGAATGTGCAACCATGGCTCTCCGGGTACCTGTGTTCCCCGCAGAACGGACCCTCCTCACACTTGCAATTGAACCCCGTTAGCCCGACCTTCTTTTTGCAGACTTCACATCGATTCATTTTGATGGATACTTCACGATATAAAATCAGAAAGAAATATTTAGATACTGAGTAAATTTAAAAATCATATAATAGGGATTATATAATGGAGGGTTTTCTTCATTTAGTTAAAATAATTAATATGAGACAAACAAAATAAGAGAAAAAAAATACCATTCTAATAGTGATTAGCCTAATAGGCATTAGCTTAATAAACTTAATATAGATTATCTTAATATACTTTATTTGTAGTGTCCTAAAATAGAGATTAACCATAAATAACTAGTTTTAAAATATTGATTTCATATTACTAATATGGTAGTTGATTATGGTTAAATTAAATTAACTATTATACTAGTGAACTAAGCTAAAATAATGCTCTTGAAATCAAATTCTTAATCCATTCAATCTAGTTATTCCTCTTATAGAGCCTACTAGCAACTACAAGGAGAGAATTTTAAATTTAAGTGGATGTAAGAATATATTAAATGGTTGAATTTATAAAATAATATTAAAAAATAAAATCACAGGTAAAGTAAAAATTAGACAAATATACTATTACTCATAAATAATAAAGATTATCATACAAAATAAATTATGAATATGTATTTATAAGAGAATAGTTTCAAATTATTTTCTATTTTAACATACAATCTTAATATCACCAAATTTATTTATATTGCAAAGGATAATATAGATAATATTAAAAATAATAATAGAGACTAAAAAGATAGCATTAAAATATAGAAAATAAAATAATAGTACTTATAATATTATTAATTTATTGTATTTAATTTTTTTAGTTATATATTTTACACCATTTATATTGAATTAATGTAATAAATTGTAATTTTACATTTTTCTATATATTATTTATTTTAAATACAAATATAATATTTAGATATTGAACAACATGTCTCATGAATTTTACAGATAATATTCTCATAAATTTTGTTCTAAAAAATAGCTAATAGGTAAGGTTTTATTCTAATCATTAGAAATGCATTATTGACCCGTAAACTATGGATTTGTCAATAGACGCATAAGTGTTGTCTTTGCATCATTCCAAAAGAGACACTTAATTATTAGATGAAAAGGAGAGAATATATAGAAAACTTATGATAATAAGACAAATTAAAATAAGATAAAATAATTATACAATTTTCATGTTTTTCCCAACACTAAATTACATCAAAAGTCTTGGATTCTATTAACTAGCATAAATAAATTTGCCATATTAAATAATATTAATTATTATATAATACTTTTTTTATATATAATATAATATCATATAATAATATAATACATTAGTAAATATAATATATAGTCTTATATAAATTGTGTTACCATAATTAATAAAAAATGTTAAATTATTAGTATAATTTTATTTGATAAAATATTAAAATTTACAATAAAATTATTTATTTTATAAGAAATTTATTTATATAATATTTATCACACACATATATATATATATATAATATAATATAATATAATAGAAAACTCATGACTCTTACAGCAACAGCAAATGTTATCTAAACTCCTGGACCATACCGTCATAACCCTACCACACTACCCACATAAATGTTATATACCGATTTCATCACAGTCGGTCCAGCTTGTCCCCTTTCACCACCGGGTTCGCCTTGGCCAAGGCTTCCTTGCCCTTCCCCTTGTAGTCGTACGTGCAGTCATGGCACTCAGGGTACCTGTGCTCCCCGCAGAACAAGCCGCTGCCGCACTTGCACGTGAACCCCATCATCCTGACCTTCTTGTTGCACACCATGCACCGGTTTGGGTTTACCTTCGGCATGAGCGGCTCGCTAGGGGCCTCCATAACGACTGCTGCATCGGGGATCTTGGTAATGTTCTCGTCCTTGGCCACGCGCGCTTGCTCCTCCTTGAGGCAGAAGTCCTTGTAGCACATGGAGCAGAGATTCATGGTGTCTGGGCTCCCATAGAAATAGTAGCATTGATCGCAAGACTTCGGCTCGTCGTCACCCATGTAATCCACACACTCTCCTGAAATCAAACCATAAGATTCATATTTTATGATAATATTGGTAGGTTGGAGCTGGATTATATTTGGATAGATGGGTTTGTTCAGATTTAAAGAGGAGAGAGATATACTTAGAGCCAAGGGAGGTCAACCCTTTATATAAGAATAAATTATTCACTCCAAACACATTAGTTTCAAATCTATTCATTCAAACTCATGAAACCATTGGAGGGATAAAGCAAAAATAATGTAATTTATAGATTACTGCCCTCGCCTACTACTGCACCGGCAGTCATTGAAAAGTTTGATAAAAGGTCAGCGTGCCTATGTTATATATTATGCTGAACATGTACAAAATTAATATAAATATTTATGAACTCACCTTATACTCAAAAGTACAAGTTAATATATTGTTACTATTCCCTATATAATAGAGAAGTTGACTCTATTTTATTAAAATAATCAATATGGAGCAAATTTTAAAAAATATGGGATAAGTTAAATAAGATAAAAATTAATTATAGACATGACAAAAAATAACCAATAGATTTTGGACGATTTAGTTGAATTGAGTAATGATTGAAAAATTATAATATAATTTAAGGCAAATAAAATTATTTACCTAAATTGTATTGTTGGAAAAAGTTTACCTTACTTAGAATTTTAGACATAAATAAGTAATATGAGACGTGTAAGAAATTGCATTAAACATCTCTTTATATTTGTGGCGCATTTATTATCCAACAAAATAGAGTCAATCAATATGTATATATAAGTCATGTGTTAGATTGTTGATACTAAGAAAAATTAAACATATCAATAATTTATTTGGAAAAGCTTTCTTCCTCTCTCTCTATCCATATATACATGTTAACTATGTGTTTAATTTAAAGAACCCATTTATGTGTCAATTAAGAATACAAATACAATAGTATAATATTATATAATATGTATAAAATATTAGATTACAAACAATATCTATTTATGAATTTGGTGGATTGTATTTTGATTGATTTTGTTATGTGATAGTAGCTGATGGCTAAGTTTTGGTTCTTCTCATCTTTCTAACGAGGTCAACAAAGGTTATTGCATCTAAAACTTGGTAAGGTGAAGTTAAAAAGAAGGAAATCATGCGTGTTGTTTTTGTATCCTTAGCTCTTCCTTGTTTGACTACATAATTATGTGTCTAATATATTCAAAGAAAAAATATATTTATATAATATATATATATATATAAATATTTGGAATATAAGAAAATGGCATTAAGATAAAACAAGGAGAGAGGTGAAATAATTTTTATAATATTTTTATATCTTATTAAATATAAAAATTTTAATTCTTAATCAATATAATAAAATTCAAAAAATAATGTAAACAAAAATGGAGAAATTATGCTATAAAGGTTTGCACCATATTTGTACATGAATATTGAGACAGCTACAAATGGTATCCCAAGTTTACATGAGGTCATGAAAGTCTTGACTGATTGGTGGCTGCTAAGAGGACACATCAGTGACGTGACATGAGCTGCACGATTGGGGGCTCCATAGTGGCAGGTGCTCCAGAGATCTTAGCGACGTGATCGTCATTGATCGTGCGCACTGCCTCCTCGAACCGTAAGTCCTTGTACCACTCGGCGTCGGAGGAGAGATCCATGAATATGATGTCTGTGTTCCAAAAGAAGTCGTAGCAGTCGGAGTAAAGCTTGGCCTCAGAGTTGCCCATGTCGATCTACACTACACTCCTTCTCAAAGTCAGACTACAATATTCAGATTTACTGCTAATATTAGCGCTCGCCTGTAACTCAAAAGATTCTAAAATATCAACTACAAGTACAAATTAACAGATTGCTAAGATTTTTTTATTAAGCGTGTTATATAATATAAATGTTAGATTCTATTTTATTAAAAATACTAAATATGGGATAAACTAAATGAGATAAAAAAACATCAAGTATACCCTACTCCATATTTATTTTTTCTAAAAAAGTAAATATGAAAATTTTATAAAATTTTTAGTCACTAAATAAGTAAACACTTAGAAATATAAATACGAAACAAAACATTATTAAACCGTTCATGTTAGATAAATTAAATTGTTAAATTTTAAAATTAAAAAAAATCTAAGCTTTAATGAGTAATAAAATTTAGAACCCTAGTCTTGGTCAAATAAAAAATAAATTCAAATGTGTTCCATAAATAGAATTTTTAATATTTTATATTAATTTTATTTATATTTTAATGATAAATAACTCGTTTATAGAATTTTCATGTAATATTATGAATTTTGACTAATACCTGAATTTAGGTTACACATTTTTATTAAGCTAAATTTATGTGATGAACTTTTGTTTATATCTTATTTCAAATAATATTTTTGTGATAATAAATGAGATGTAAATTTATTAATATCTCCTATTCAATATTATTGACCAAAAAGGCATAGCAAATATTGGTGGAGTCAAATGTGATTTATATTACCTCACTTCCATTTGTGGATAAAATAGTTGAATTGTGTAAGGAATGAAAGTTTATAGTTTAAATTGAATCAAATAAATTAGAACGACCGTTATCAATAAAGTTTGACCATATTTAGAATTTTAGACATAAATTATATAAAATAGAAATTATATTATATATCTATTTTTTATTTGTCTCACATTTACTATCCAAAAAAAATACTCTTAATATTGCATTCATAATTCATTGAACATACTTATTCCTAACATAGAGAATATGATAAACTCCTACAACGATAGAATATCTTTAAATGAATTTAAGGCTATGGTAACAAAATCAGGTTTAAATATCACTTAATCAATCAAATTGTCCATGTGTAAAAGTTATTAAATTTGGTTTATTAATAATGTAGTTAATAAATTTAACTTTTATAAAATATTTTTTCCTATTAATTTTATTTTTTTTATCAATTTGATTATATAATTTTGCAACACTTTAATCTCTATTTAATTGTCCCATTTAAGTGAAAGAAACAAAATATTAGATGGAGGATAATGATGCTACATGGAAATTATAAAATTATTAGAATTTTGTAAAAGATTGTTAATGTACAACACACGGATTTTCACATTCGACTTATCCCCTTGAGTATTTAGTATTAAAATAATATTTTTAGTTGAATATTAACTAAAACACCTTACTTCACTACAATTATCTAAAATTATCTAAATTCTTCAATTATCTAAAATTATTTCCAACCTATTGCCGTTTTGGTATCCTAATAAATTATATTTGACACACATATGTATATATATATATATAATGGGTGTACCTATTGCCACTCTAAAAGTCCTCCCCTATGTGGCGAATGCTCCGTCCCACATGTACATAGCTTCATCCGATTGGGTCCATACTCAGCTTTGTCCCATTTGGTCCATAGTGCCGGACCGGAACGTTAGTGTCGTGGACCCAATCATCGGGTCCACCTTGAAAGGTTAGATCCTGTTGAATTTGTATATTTTTTTATCTCTTTTAATAAAAAAAAATGATGTTTTTCATTAGCGTATTTTAAAAAATAATTAATATTTATAGTATATTATATTATTAAAAAATAATTATAGTAAATTATTTCTTTCAAATAAAATAGTTTATATATAAAATTATAATTTTATACTTATATAAATATTTACTGTATAATATACTATAAATTGATATGTTATATATAAATTATACTAAAATTTTAATTTAAACTAAATATTTTTTTTGCAAATACACTAATTGATTTTAATACACATAAAATGATTATTGCAAATATATATTGTACATATATTATTAGTTGTTAAATTATAGTATGATAATTATTTTAAATTATTTAATTACACACATTAATTTATTTCACTAAAATAACTATTTTACATAAAATAAAAAAATTAATTATAGTATATTATTTACTACACATAATTAATATTATTATACATAAATATATAATTATATTAAATTATTTAATTTACATAAATTAATTTTAAGCCACCGTATATAAATTAAAATATTTTAATTATAATAATTTATTTATGTAAATAAATTGATATTATTATATATAAAATATGTTGTACATAAATTTCAAAATTTTTACTTATATAACATATTTACTGTAAACCCCGCATTTTTTAGTTAAGAAAAACTAGGAAAATAACCAATCAAACCAAATAAGAAAACTGAGCCGGTTTATATTTGAGAACACGAATGGTTCATTAAAACTTGAAAAAAAAATTTAAGAAACTTTAGAAAACAAAAACCAAATTCGTTAATATGAACTAGATTTTATAAAAACTTAAAAGTTAAACGTGTTTGCACAATAGTAGTGTGAGAATGGCTGAACTCTTTGTAAGTATAAATTTTTTTTTGTAACCCGAAATTTCAGTAAAAATTTTTTATATACGCCTTATAATAAATAATTATAAATTAATATATATTTAATTATTTTAATTAATACCAATAATTTAATACCTAAATTAAAATATTGAAATTAATACAAATAATTTAATAGCGAAATTAAATTATTGGAATTAATAATAGTAATAAATTTTGCCTATTTAATACACTGGTTTTACACATTATCTCCATTTCATTTGCATAATAACATGTAACTTTAATGATAAATTATGTGTTATAATGAAGTTTTTTTAAAAGAAATGAGTTTGGCACATTAAATATAAATATTTTTCTTAAAAGTTAAAAATAGATTTTTGAAAACCTATTTTGAAAGAATATCAATTAAAATTTCTGTAAAAATAAGTATATAAAGTTTAAAATTACATATATTTTTGATTATTATATTATAAGAAATGGAAAGGACGAATTACTATTCACTAATTATAATAAAAGGAAATGTTTTAATAAATAAAAAGAGTGGCGGGTTGTTCACGATATCCGATAAAACCGGGTCGGGTATAACATTTACAATATATAATATTATACATAAAATGATATTTAATTATATATAATTATAATAAATTATTTTATTTACATAAATTATTTTTCTGCTATTCATATAGTTGAAATTAAAATGTTATAAAATTAATAAAATGTTTGATATAAATAAATAATTATTTATTCAAATTGTACATAAAAATAAAAAAATTTAATAATAAAATTTACTAATTATATAATTTGTAAAAATATATATACAAAATTAAACAATTATAAATATGTTGTAAAATTTTACATACAAAAAATATAAACAAAAATTATATTACAAAATTATACAAATAATTATAGCAAATTATATATCTATATCCTTATAAAATTAAAATAAATTTATATAATTATTGACTCAAATAATTAGAATTAATTTTAACATTAATCTGGTGTAAGGAGATCACGCCTACAATTTAAATTGTATTAGTAAGAAGGAATGAAAACTGATTTGAGTTAAGTGCGTAAGTTATGGTTAAACCGACTTATTTTTAATAATTTAAGTTGAATCCGACCACTTGATCTAGAATGGCTGTCACCCCTATAGCATCTCATTGGTAAGTTAAAATTTTTTTTTTGGACAAACAAGTATATATTTAAAAGTATGGATGTCACCCCGGAATCCACAGCTATTCGGCAGAGCTTCGGCTCGTTGCCGGACTTGTACATCCCTTCGTTCTACCTTATGAGTCAATCCTACGACTTCTACTATAGTTATGGATTACTCTGGAATAATATATACATCTCATATTTTATGATCAAGTATAGGGTTAGGGTTGTAGCAGCATTTTCTTAGGGAGTTGCTTATCTTTTTAAGGGCACCCTATAAACATGGGTTAATGCAAGATATCGAATAATAAAGTTTTTGGTTTAAAATAAAATATCGCTCATAAATGCACAGGAGCATTAAATCAATCCATTGAGATATCATAGATTATATTGAGGAAAAAAAAGAGATATGATAGATTATAAATGAATATTTTTAATAGAAAGAATGAAATTTAAAAAGAAATTGACTCTTGGTCCAACGCCATAGCAAACATGGAAGATGGAAGAGGTCTCCATACCCGGATTAGCTAGTATCAGCATCTGTCCTTGAGCTTCTCCCCTTTCACCACCGGGTTCTTCAAGGTTATCATCTCCCTGCCCTCTTCCTTGTAGTCGTACGTGCAGCCATAGCTCTCCGGGTACCTGTGTTCCCGGCAGAACCACCCCTTCTCGCACTTGCAAATGAATCCAAGTAGCCCCACCTTCTTCTTGCATATCTCGCATCGATTTGTTGAGGTGTTCATCTTCCAATAATCTATCCTGAAATCAAACCAAAATATTTAGATTTCTGAGTAGTGATAAAAATTTAAAATAAAAAAGATAAGTGTTGAAAGGTGTACAATATAAGGGATAAAAAATACGAGAATAAAATTTTATTAATAAATAATTCAATAAACACCGATATTTATTAGATTATAATATATAATATTAACTAATAAAATTATATTATATATATTAATTCACTAAATTATTATTATTATAATATATTATAATATTTTAATAATAATTAAGAAAAATTAACATAAATAGAGCATATTAATAAATTTAGATACAAATATTTATTTGGAATGGGGGTAGAACCAACTCGCGTATATAACCGCACTCAACTTAATGAAGTGGCATGTATGCATGCATAAGTATATTTTATAAAATTCATACAAGTAAATGTAAGTATTAAGATTGTATATTGCATTACAAAATTTTGGCTTTTGGAAAAGAAAAACACCATCCTTGTCACGTAGTATTAAACTAATATATAAAATATGATATGAAATATGAGAATATCGAAGAGATCCTCACCACCACATCTACCTTCTTTAGCTTCTCCCCGTTCTTCTTGATTATGCTCTCCCTCCATTCTACCTTGTAGTAGTATATGCCACCATTCCGGCACTTGCAATTGAAGCCCAATAGCCAGATCTTCTTTTGGCAAACCTCACACGGAATTACTAGTTATATTTTCTTTTACATGGATCTATCTACTCATGTTGATTCATCTCATTTCAATATAAAATTAAATTAAAATATTTGAATTTCTTGATAATAATGTATAGGTGGTTAATGAGCCCGTCCATTTAGAGCGAGTATTAATAGTGGCTAATGAGCCGGTCCAGTTAGAGCGAGTATTAATGGTGGCTAACACCAATAGATTGGAATACTATATAAAAAATTGATCAATAAAATGAAAATTTATTCCTCAATTGGAAACTCTAAAACCCTCTCTTATTTAGGGATTATGGTCAATTGGTATGTATACTAGTGCATTACAAATTCATTCAATCTATTTATTCATACCATAGAGGCTATCATCAAGTACAATACAATGAGAGAATGTATTTATATAAATGTATGGATATGCATACAAAATCAGGTTGAACTATCTATTAATCAATCAAATGGTGTATCCCAAATCATGAATATCAATCACCAAAGTAAGAATTATTAAAATTACTACAAGTCTCCATGAGTCAGTAGTAAATGTCCACTTATATATTTTTATTTAAACTTTATTATCTTAAAATTTTAAATAAATATAAATTTTAGAATATTTTATCGCATACACAAATTCTTATACTATATAAATATCCATCCAAAACATTTTATAGACTTACGGTAGAATTTTAGAATATTATGTGCCCCTAATAAAAGATACGAGAGACTTGAGACCATGTGTATATATATGATGGAGATATGTATTCCCCACTGAAAATCCCTCTCTCATTCAATGATTTACGATATACAACAAGTGAATATTTAGTACCAGTAATGGAATCTAAAATGAAACATGGAAGACACATGAGAATAAAAAGGTGGAAGAGGTGCCTTCATCTCCACATTAGCTAAGCCAGTACTGTTGGCTCTCCATAGAGTTAACATCTGTTCTTCATCTTCTCCCCTTTCACGACGGGGTTATTCTTGCTTATGCTCTCCCTGCCCTCTTCCTTGTAGTCGAATGTGCAACCATGGCTCTCCGGGTACCTGTGTTCCCCGCAGAACGGACCCTCCTCACACTTGCAATTGAACCCCGTTAGCCCGACCTTCTTTTTGCAGACTTCACATCGATTCATTTTGATGGATATAATCACGATATAAAATCAGGGAGAAATATTTAGATACTGAGTAAATTTAAAAATCATATAATAGGGATTATATAATGGAGGGTTGTATTCATTTAGTTAAAATAATTAATATGAGACAAACAAAATAAGAGAAAAAAATTACCCTTCTAATAGGGATTATCCTAATAGGCATTACATTAATAAACTTAAATATAGATTATATAAATACACTTTATTTAAACAGTCCTGAAATAGAGATTAACCATAAATAAATAGTTCGAAAATATTATTTTCATATTCCTAATATGATAGTTGATTATGGTTAAATTAAATTAACCATTATACCATTGAACTAAACTAAGACATTGTTCTTGAAATCACATTCTTAATCCATTCAATCTATTTATTCCTTTTATAAAGTCTACAAGCAACTAAAAGGAGAGAATGTTGAATTTAAGTGGATGTAAGAATTTATTAGATGGTTGAATTTAAAAAATAATATTAAAAATTAAAATTAGACATAAATTAAAAATTAGACAAATGAATTATTAGTCATAAAACAGGATGATTATCCTGCAAAATACCTTAGGTATGTATTTATGAGAGAGAAAATAGCTCACTATGAGGTCTCCCTCAATCCATTTATATTAAAATTGGAGCATAAAGTGCCCTTAAGATTTCCGAAGCTTAGCTGATTTGGTTTGGTATCGCAACCGCTATTACTTTGAAAGTCATGATGATATTTCTGAGAAACGCTTTCATCATAATATTTTTTGTTCTCGTTACTAGCAATAGCAATAATTTTTAAATTAAGACGGCAATTTGGATACAGCTATATGGAATACCATATAGTTGGAACGGTGAATAGCTACAGTTGAGGTATTGAAACTCATTTCCTTATACATGCCCTCATCTATCCTCAAAATTTATCCTAGGTAAAATAATTCTTAAGATTTTCGCGATCTCCTTAATTTAGTTTTAGTCCGTTCAATCAATCTAAATTATGTTCATCGACAATCAAAGGTGTCAAATAACTTTTAATTAGTTTTAATCTTTTATAAAATAATATTATTTATTTTAAATGATATGAATATAATATCACATTACTTAAAAATGAAAATTGCTACCGTTTATAAAATTGTATGATATTGATTCTTTGCCCTGCTCATCTTCTGAAGGTAGTGAAATACATGGCCAGACACATGGCTACTTCATCTTTATATTGGACGACGGCAAATAGATGATGGCGAGGAAGAGGGGGAAGAAGAAAAAGAATTTGTGAAACCCTTTCTCTATTATCTTTTAAGTTACAGTGTCCATTCCTTAAAACAAAATCTAGGTGAACTACATATAAAATAATAATTCCTGTGTATCTTATATTAATTAGTTCTCGATGTAAAATCAAATTGAAATATGTAATGAATGATGGTACATGAATATTGTCTCCCTTCCTTGTTAAGTCGGGGTCAATAGCCACGAAATGTATTAAAATTAGGTCAATTTCATGACCATTTGCTTTCTAAACACTTCAATGACGGCAAACCCTGTCATTCCATTGTAGGCTTTCTACCGCATAAATTACTTTGAAAGGACATATACATCACACACACACATTGTAGATCAAGTATAGACTTATGGTTTCCAAGAAGTCAGTCCTACAAATATTTCATTAGTGAATTGATGACCTTTTAAAGGCACCCTCTAAATATAATATTGGTTAATACAAAGATTCTTTCCGCCTATTTAATACACGACATTGAATAACCAAGCTTTGGGTTAAAAAAAAAGCACCATCAGCCAGCCATAAGAATACACAATCCATGGAGGTATATATATATATATATATATTACAAGGGAATATTTAATAGAATGAATGAATGAATACTAAAAATAAACTCACTAGAGACCCATCCCCATCCCCATATTAGCTAGTAGGACTACCCTATCCCTAGATATGGTGGTCAACATCTGTCCTTCAGCTTCTCTCTTTTCACCACCTGGTTATTCTTGGTTATGTGTGCAACCATGCCCTCTTCTTTGTAGTCGTGTGTGCAACCATGACTTTCCGGATACCTGTGTTCCCCACAAAATGGTCCCTCCTCGCACTTGCAAATGAACCCAATCACTCCCATCTTCTTTTTGCAGACTTCCCTCCTCGCACTTGCAAATGAACCCCATCGGTCCGATCTTCTTCACACCGATTCGCTACCTTCTTCTCCGAGTCACTCATTTTGATAGATCCAATCTGAATATAAAATCAAACAAAGATATCTAGCTACTATCATAACATAGGGTTGTATTCATTTAGATAAAATAATTAATATGGGAGAAACAAAATAAGATAACAAATCGTCATTCTAATAGATATTATCCTAATTGGAATTAACTTAATAAACTTAATAGAGATCATCTTAAATTGTTTGGGAATATTAAATTTCATATTACCGATATGAAAGTTAATTATGATTAAATTAAATTTACCACTATACTACTCAACTTAAACTAAAATAATTCTCTTCAAATCACATTTTTAATTCATCCAATCTAATAAAATCTGTTGAAATATTTCTTAATCAATAAAATTGTGTATTAGTAAAAGTTATGAACTTGAAACACCCAACAACCATTATAAATATTCTATAAACCAATTATTATATTAAATTTTCAATTCCTTGTAGATGACACCATTTTGTTTTTATGTTAGGTTTATAACTAAATAGAAGTTAAGGACAGTGAATTATAATGATATATCAAAATTGTGATTGAGAAGGAATTACAGTCAATTAGTCATCTCCCATCACAAGTAAACAACCAATTGCAAGGTCCTGCGCCCCTTTGATTCTAAGAACCATGGCCAAGTCCAAAGTTGTAATGGATTTGTGGATGCAAGATTCACACCTTTCTCTAGTTCATTGATATCGAAATTATGGAGACATTGACCCTCACATGCCATAATTTTTGTGGCTCGTGTTGTGTTTTGGATATAAGAATTCATTACAGTTAAATCATATTTACCACTATACTACATAACAAGTTTTGGCTTTCAAAAGCAAAATAGTACGACTGCAGATGCAATATTAAACCAATCCATTGAATTATGATATATTACAAGTGAATATTTAGTACAAGGAATGAATTTTAAAATGAAACTGACTAGAGACCTAATACCATAGTAAACATGGAAGACACATGAGAATAAAAAGGTGGAAGAGGTGGCTCCATCTCCATGTTAGCCAAGCCAGTACTATTGGCTCTCCATAGGGTAGTTAACATCTGTCCCTCATCTTCTCCCCTTTCACCACGGGGTTATTCTTGCTTATACTCTCCCTGCCCTCTTCCTTGTAGTCGAATGTGCAATCATGGCTCTCCGGGTACCTGTGTTCCCCGCAGAAAGGACCCTCCTCACACTTGCAATTGAACCCCATTAGTCCGACCTTCTTTTTGCATACTCCACACCGATTCATTTTGATGAATGCGCTCACAATATCAAATTAGAGAGAAATATTTAGATAGAGTAAATTTAAAGATTATATAATGGAGGGTTGTCTTCGTTTAGTTAAAATAATTGATATGAGACAAACAAAATAAGAGAAAAATATATCCTTCTAATAGGGATTATCCTAATAGACATTAACTTAATAAATTTAATATAGATTATCTTAATACACTTTATTTGCATTGTCCTAAAATAGAGAATAACCATAAATAAATAGTTTGAAAATATTGATTTCATATTACTAATATAATAGTTGATTATGGTTAAATTAAATTAACTATTATACCAGCTAACTAAGCTAAGACAATACTCTAGAAATAACATTTTTAATCCATTCAATCTATTTATTCCAGTTATAGAGTGTACGACCAACTCCAAGGAGAGAATGTTGAATTTAAGTGGATATAAGAATACATTAGATGGTTGATTTTACAAAATAATATTAAAAAAATAAAATTACACATAATTAAAAATTAGACAAATAAATTATTATTCATAAAACAAGAAGATTATAATGCAAAATACATCAGAGATATATACTTATGAGAGAGAATATGAGCTATTGATTCGATTGACTTGATACATGCCATCCTGTGTCCTCAAAATTTATCCCTTCTAAAATCATTGCTAAGATTTCCTTGATTTAGGATAAAACTCAATCAATCTAAATTATGTTCATCCATTGAACTTAAACTTAGATTTTCTAATTAATTGTGTCAAACCACTCTAATCAGTTTCAACTTTTGAAAAATGAGATTATTTAATTTAAATGATAGGAATATAATCCCACATTAATTAAAAATAAAAATTGTTACCTTTTATAAAATATACAATACATTCACTTATTATTTTAATTTAATATAAATGACTATCTTATAAGTCAAAATATTTATACTCATGGTATTAAAATTAATTGATTGTGACATCTATGGCTCTCTAAGAAAATTATTCAAACTAAGTTGACTCCAAATGTAATCATTAAAGAACAATTTAGTTGCATTTGTCAATTATGTACGAGTTATATGATACTCCATTGAAACATATTAATTGAAAATAAAAATATTTTACTATTATAAACAAATTATTATATTAAATTTTAAGTAAATATTAATTTATTGGATTACAACGTTTTCACGCACCAACAAATTACCCGAGTCAAGTTGTGCACTCGAGTGATATATCTTATCCACTAGGAAATGATTCAAAATTATGTTGGGTGTACAATCACAGTCAATCCAATTGTAGCTATTGCAATCGGCTTTCATCCAGGGCCACACCCATTGTGCATCATTCCGGCCTCAAGGATCTACGGATGCAATATTGGGTTCTCCAGGCTCGTACTTACATCTAGGAGTCAAGTGCCGATCCTCTCACTTGGTGGACGGGCTCCTTCTAGCTCGATCCACTGCACTTAATACATCGTTCTCTTGGCTATCTAATTTTAATTTTATCAATTTATGATTCAATAATCTCATTACCTATCCATCTAATTTTGATTTTTCGATACAAAAATTCTTACTCCCATAACTTGAAATTTTAGCCAATGACAGTCTCATTCCTGAGTCCTATTAGTCACTTTTGTGCTCATTGAGAGAATTATAATTTAATGAAATATTAGATGGGTATGTTGATAGAATTGTGAGGAGATAACTATGTGAAAATGGAAGTAATAATTTGAGTTTATTGAATTGAATCAATTGGAGTTAAGTTATATATAGATTGAATTACACGTACTAGTTTAAAATAATAATTAGAAGATTAAATAAGTTATAAATGAAAGTAATAATATATTTTACCTTGAGTTTGTTGAGTTGAATCAATTGGAGTTTAGTTATGTATAGGTTGATCTACACGTACTAGTTTAAAGTAATAATTATAAGATTAGATAAATTATAAATATGAATTGTCTAAATAAATAGGGAGTATAAGTATAAGTTAATATAAATGTAAAATAATCCCTCGAGTTTAGAGTGTTATGTTATTTTTATATTGAGTGATTTAGAGAGTATTAATTAAAAGGGTTTAAAAATTATTTATTTGATAAAAAAAAATAGAAGGGTTTGGAGGAATCACTACAAACTTCTTAATTTACACTACAACCCAATTACTAAATGTGAAGGGATTATATTATTTAATGATTAAATTACTTTAATACTATTATTTACTTTTTATACTATTATTTATTTATTTTTATATATTTTAAATAAATTTATATATTAATAATATTTTATATATAATTGTATAATATAAATATTATAAATAAAAAATTATTGTAAAAAATAATTTTAATATAATTTAATAATATATAATAGCTAATAAATTATTTAATTCAATTAAAAAATAAATTTATCTTTCTAATTTATTTATAAATAATTCTTCCCTTCCTTTAATTATTAAAATTTTTAACACTTTCAAATCCATCCCTTCACCTACCCTATAAATCACTCGGTTCACCTCCCCTTAAAATTCTTACAAACCCCTCCATCTAAATATAGTATTAATCTATGAGTTGATTATATTTAACTACAATTTAAATATAATTATTTGTCTTTTCTTTTGAGGTGGGACAATGTAGGGATAAAGTTCTGGATGAATAGTTACTTGAGACATGATTGATGACTTCTAGGCCCAAGATTGTTACCTTCGCACCTCCTAATGCTAAATCAACTATAAGAATATTTGGTAAGGCTTATTCTTTATCTTCGGGCCTATACCAACTTAGTTCAACAGAAGCAACAACATTTAGAAGGATAAAAGAACAAGAGCCCTCTAATGAAGAACACTCGGTAAATCACCAACTTGAAACCATGGTGCTATATAGATGAATGTAAACAAGTGGAACAATTAAGATACGAATAACATGCAAAAATTGAGGCGGCAATATTGGAACCAAAAATTGAGGCAACAATAGTGGAACCATGTTAAGATTATGTGATTGAAGTTTCTAATGAAGAGATTGAACAAGCTTCACCTTAAGAACGTGCTATATTAAATCATATTTAAGATTTATATATATTGATTGACGGCTTATTATTACTAATAAATATCACTATTTTTTGTTTTAAAACTTCCAAATCATTGGAGATTCGAACTTATTTTTTTTCTAATCTTTTAATAATAGATTTATTCTCTTCATAAAAAATAGAAGTTATAAACAATAAAAAAATTTTCCTATTCATCCCTAAAAGTTGAATACCTTATTTAAGAATTGTTTTTGATATAATAAGTAAAAATAATAGAAAAAATAAATTTTTTATAATATATCAAATTTGACTGAATTATTGATAAAGTTAATAGCTCTATTCTAATTTAAAATCGTGGTGTAGGTGTATTTTCATATTTGGTAATGAAACAAATAAAATAAATTAAAAAATAATTTTATTCAAGAAAATAATTTTATTAGACTCTCAATATCTAATTCATCACCATCTAGGATGAAATATAATAAATTAATATAGTATTTTGGATACAGCCATACCATACGGTTGGAGCTGTAGCACGTGTTGAACTCATAATGTAATGTTGAGGTATTGAGAGTCATTTACTTATACATGCCTTCATCTATATTGGACGACTGCAAATAGATGATGGCCATAAAGAGAGGGAAGAAGAAGAATTTGTGAAATTTTTATCCTGACTTATTAAACTAATCCATTGAATTATGGTATACAAGTGAATATTTAGTACAAGGAATGAATTTTAAAATGAAACTGACTAAAGACCTAATACTATAGTAATCTAGTTTGAAAAATAAAACTTGATAAATAATGTCGAGATCTAATGATAGTTGATAATAGATTAATGATCAATTTAGTAGAAAAGGTCGATTAAGGTGACTCAATTATAGAAATAACATTTTGTGAATGTAGAAGCACAAAACATAGAAATGGTGATAGAGTAGTTGTCGAAAAATCGAGATTTGAATATTTGACTAATTTGAGAAAATGATAATTTTTAGTTGTAGGAGATATGAGATGTTATTAAGTCAGAAAAATAGATTTGGAATAGATAAAATTGATGTTGAAGCCAAGATTTTACTCAGAGGTGGAGGAAAATTATAAGGGTGATAATGCATTAAGTGCAGTAAAACATGAATTATCAATGTAAAATACCAAAAGAGTGGAACAAGAATATATAATTCTAATTCTGAAGATCACTCAGAGTAGAACGAGAAAGACTAAGCTGGGCAAAAGAACAAAGTATTTAACTCTAAATTTGTTGATGTTGGTGAGAAAAAAATCTAATTCTCAGTAATAAAGAAATATATAACTAGCAGGAGAACCACTATATAGATAGTGTTACCGAGAGAAACCAGCGAGATTTTAAAGGGAGTGATCATTTTAATTTTGAGTGAAGTCAGAAATTTAGTGAATAACAATGAGAGAGATCCTTCACGAAAATTAATACAGGAAATTTTGATGCAATAGTGTAGCAAAATGATACAAATTCATTGAGTGTAGTTTTAATGCAAAATTATGTAGAAGGGGATGAATATACCAAAAAAGATGTCCCTATGGGGTCGGGCTTTCGTAAAAAAAACTCATAACATGAAAGAATTGATAGAGAAAAAAATATACAATCATAATTAAATATATGGTTTACAATATATATATATATAGAAAATTAAATATAAACATATTAATAATATTATAACTACTATCGCTTCATTTTCTCCATTGTAAATTCTATCTCTTCATTTGCTATCTTGTATTCAATATTATCTCTATTGATTAAATAAATAGTTTAAAAATATTGATTTCATATTACTAATATGATAATTGATCATGGTTAAATTAAATTAATTATTATACCAGTGAGACAATGCTCTTAAAATCATAATCTTAATACATTCAATTCATTTATTCCTCTTATACATCCTACAACCAACTCTAAGGAGAATGTTGAATTTGAGTGGATGTAAGAGTACATTAGATGATTGATTTTACAAAATAATATTAAAAAATAAAATTACACCTAATTAAAAATTAGACAAATGTATGATTAGTTATAAAACACGAAGATTATCATGCAAATACCTTAGGGATATATATTTATGAGAGAGAGAATATGAGCTATTGGTGAATCCTTAGCTAACAATGTATATTTAGAGGTATTTATCCAACCCTTTGAAGTTATTGACCTGAAACATGTCATCCTCTTTTCTCAAAAGTAAAAGCGACGGTAAGAAACTTGTTAGTAGTGAAACATTTTCAAGTTTACATTAGAAGGATTGGATCTTCTAGGTCAAGGATTAGATCTTATAGGTCACATTCACTTATAAGTAGTGAAATTTTTTTAATCTTATAAACCCACAACATTTTTCTATTTTATTCTAATTTAAGATTATATTCTCAACAGCGAGAATAGTGAAACCTTATTACAATTATGTGATTGAACTTACTAATAAAAAAAATTGAACAAACTTTAGCTTTAGCCATTGTACCATGCAAGATTTTGAATGTTTGAATCAATTATATTTAACAAGATGGCAATAGGAATTGGAGTACTGAATAAATCAAAAGGGAAAAGAAAACCAGAGTCATTATGAATAGTGTAAGTCAAACTAAGACTAGTAGAAGAAAGTATAGAAATTATTCATACTGAATTTTCTTATTTTGTTCCTTCCTCGATTACATACAATGAGGTGGAGATAGCCAATTTGATATTTTCAACATGGAACAAATACAAGCAAGCCATGAAGATCATACTATTAAATTGTTAGAGCTTAGTATTTATCTTTAAATTCGAGTAATTAAAGATCTAGTTTGGGAAATGAATCCAATCATCATTTTTCTTTTGGAAAATAAAAATCAGGAACAAGCAGTTCCATTAGTAAATAATTGCAATTCTTTGAAGGGGTCAATATAACCCGAGGCGTGGAGGGTTTACCATTATGGTAGCATGGACAATAAATGGAAGTATTAAGGGAGTAGTCTTTTATGATTGAGGTATGGGATCTAATCATTGAGACTCATACAATTGTCACCTCGATCTACTACCACTGTGATATAGAGGAACAATGGTCGTCTGTTCGAAGAGTTGCAACTTGGGGAGAATCATGAATTATTGTAGGAGATTTTAATGTCATTTTGTCATAGAAGAAAAAAAAAGGGCCCACATAATAATCACAGCATAACTAGATTTTACAATTTTTTTAGGATACACTTAATGGATATGGAATTTAAGTGATAACTTTTTAAATGGGATCCACCCTAGCTAGTGTTGGAACGACTTGATAGAGCACTCTATTCAGCTGAATTGTAACAATGAAAATTTTAAAACCTGGATTTAAACCTAATTGGACGGAAAAGTGAAGTTAAACCAAACATAGAAATTTAAAATGGGATTTGAAAACTAAATCGAATTAGAAATCGGTTATGACCAAAACTTTGGATGATTAGTAAGTTCATGAAATTACCTTTAAAAAATCTATATTATTAAAAAATCAAGTATTGTAAAATTAGAGTGAAAAATGGTTTGAATCTTGATTTTTAAAATGGGTTATACAAATAAGAAAATGAAAAATTTTAAGTCCAATTAATATGAAAATAGACAATAAATTAAAAAAAGAATTGTGCCAAGAATCGGTCACAACAAAGTTGAATTGACAAAAATACTATAAAAATCGATCGAACTAATTCGAAGTAGTAAAAACCTCAATTTTTAGAATTGACTAGATAAATAAAAATGGAGTTTTTTAGCGCAAATGGTAGAGAATTGAATAAATGATTTAAAAAAAATAAATTGGACTAAAAATCAACTTAATTGGAGAAATGACTAAGGAATTGCAACCCACTCACCCTACTCTAATACATTTTTTAGGGATTAGAAAATGAACAAAAAAATAGAAAAATATCTCGAATATTGAATGCAGCTTCGAACTAGGTATCTATTGAAATAGAGATATTTAAAAAGAAGTGCACAAAAATTTTTTAATTTAATATTACATGCTTTTATCAGGTCTTAAATATTTAGTTTAATTTTTTAGTGAAAATATATATTTTTTATATTTTAAATTTTATGTCATTCTAATACTATACTAATAAATGTACTCACTATTTTAAAATCAAGTTAATGCGATATATTATTAGGTAAAGGTGGGAAGATCTAAATATAAAATTTAAAGATAATAAAAAGTAGTTTAATATTAAGATTCATATAATAGAAGCGAATAATCTAGTTGACATATAATTTATTAGAAAACTTTACATTATATTGGAGTTTAGTACTATATTTTCTAACTAGATTATAAATTGTATTTATTATGTCTTATAGGCTCATTATCACCGAAAAATAGAGTGGGGACTATAACGTTTCTCCTTTTTTATACTTGTAACTAATGTATTATAGTCATATTTAGTAGAAGGATGCCGTATGAAAGAAATTATAGGTTTAAAAATGGATAAATAGGGCTTATCTCACATTTTCACACTTATTTTTTTGTTGATGGTGCGGTTTACTTTATTAAGGAATCTTGGTATAAGGGAGATAGTTTATTTCATAACATTAATAGATATTGTGAGGCTTGAGAATAGAGAATTAATACTAGGGTGGGGCATGTTTAGGGTGGGGCAACGATAAATTGTAGTACTCTATTAATTGTTGAGGTGTACACTATTATAGTCAATATCAATCCAACATATTTTATGGAGGGAGGGATGAATTTTAGGCATAAATGTGTGTTACAAATAAATGGTATGATAGACTTGGGACTCTATATGTGATGGGCGAACGTACTACACACCAAAAAACTCCCCTAGAAGTTGCTCAGAAGATGCCTCTCTAATCTTGGCCATTAATTATTTAGCATGTCTATCTTCAAAAACAAACTCGCAAGGGAGTGGTACTCTGCAAGGAGTGCGTTTTTTTCCCAGGAATACATATCAGGGATTAGAAATCAAATCAAAACGATGCAGATTGTGCAAGAGATAGGACAATTTAACCATACGTATCTATCATTTGAGTATATGACTTTTATATTAGAGCCCCATCAATGTCGTCTACTTGTCATTAACGCTACTAGACCCACCAACTCATGATATGCTTACTGTCCTGAAACATAGCACTACGGGAAATATAAAAGGGAAACAGAAAGGTGTAAGGGGGCCCTCAGGCCGTCACAGGCGGTCTAACTTGTCGGCTTTCACCTTGGGATTCGCCCTGGATATGACGTCCTTGCCCGCCTCTTTGTAGTCGAACGTGCATTCGTGGGTCTCAGGGTGCCTGTGAGTCCCGCAGAAGATGTTGCCGCACCTGCACTTAAACCCCGTAAGACCCACTTTCTTATTGCACTTGCTGCACCGGTTCACTGCTTTTGGCTTTGTAGGATCTGGGTTCGCCGCACAGGTGGTCGCATCGAGGATCAGGGAAGAGGATGAAAGGGAGTCGGCGGCCGGCTTGGTGTCGAGGGAGATCCCACTGGCGGCCTTGGAGATGGTGGCGCACGCCTCACTTAGGCAGAAAGCCTTGTAGCACTTGGAGCAGAGGTTCATGGTGGATGGGTTCCCCCAGAAACCACAGTTGTTCTCGCAAAGCTTCGGCTCGTTGCCGGACGTGCTCGTCTCCTCGTTCTTGTCGGTGCCGCCCATGTTGATGCACACGCTCTTCTTCTGAGAAGAAAACCGAAAAATATTCAGATTTCCTGCTAATGCTGTCAAGGCACCCAACAGAGAAGAAAATAATATAACGAGTGTACAGTTAAAAAGAATTGTTTTTTCCTAATATTCAAACATTGGCTAATTTTTGAAGGTAAGGTCGAAAATAAACACAGGCAAACTATATCGGACTAGACTATTATTTACCCAAACATTGGCTATTATAGACTATTTACCCAAATCCTTGTTTTCCTTTGTAGATCTGCCAAGTTAATAGGGATGAATTAGTCATTTACTTGGACTAGAATGGCTGGAGACAGTGAGCTCAACTTCGTGCAAGAAAAGCAAAAGCAATAATAGCGGAGAAAAGTCCACCCGAGTCTACTTTCCTATGAGTACGTGTTTACTTTTTGATAAAGTAACAACTCTTCTGTGCGTAGTCAGAAGAAAAAAGTCCGACGAAATATATCGGAATCACGAAATCGAATTGGCAGCGCTCAGAACCAGAGCACTCATCCTTTATCATATATGGAGGGTGCCGAGGCGAACTCCTAAAACGTTCATTCCGAGGACTTCTCTTCCAACGCAGGAAGATGATCACGCAAGTCACACGCTAAGAAGATCTATATCTGTGGTTCGTTTCTCCGCTGACGATCAATCACAATTGTCGAGAAACAGATTGCGGAGAGGGAATCCTCGGTACAGAGATCAGATCGGACTGCAACAAACCAAACGATTTGCAAGGAAAGGGGAACTGAGAAGATGTTAGATAAAAATTTGTACGGTACCTAAGCTTTTTTGACGGCGATCGGAGCTCCGGATCTTTGCTTCGTCTCTCCAGGGAACGGAAGCTGTTACTGAAATTGAACCTACGCCACTATGAAGTATATTATATACGGTTTTTTTGCACCTAAATATTATATACGGTTTAGTCGACGCTATATATTAGATTTCCTTTTTCATATCATAATTATCCTTTTTTAAGAAATCAATAATATTCTTTAGATGTTATATATTTATTTCTTTATATTTAAATTAATATTTATAAATTTTATATTGTTATCTATATCTTTTATATTTTAAGATCGGAAATTTCAAATACAAATTTAATATTTACTTATTTATATTATTAAATTTATTTATATGTATATTATTATAAAAGTATAAAATATATGGATATTAAATATATGAGTATTTTTAATCATAAGGTTATCTGAGTTTATTATGATGATAATATTAACAAAGTATGCTCAATAACACTATAGGGTGCTAACACATTATGATAAAATAAGTATTAATTCAAATACACTTTTGTTGTGAAAGATTGTGCTGACTTATTAGGTCAAATATAAAAAAAAATGTAATAATATTTGCTATATATATTATATTTAAAAATTTATTGGTAACTTATTTTAATATTTTTTATGTTAAACGTACTGCGGCCATGCAAAAATACTAATGGAGACCTCTAATTAAGGAATAATGAATATCTAACTTATTGAATTCGGTAATTACCACTGATGGGATTCTATGTTTCTTTTTGCCGATATAGATATAAAATATATTTTAATTAACAAAAAGTGTAACGGTTTGTAAAGTCTAATATGATGGAGCAGATCTAAATTACTCTGTATCAGCTTCTTTACTGTATCATGGGCATGGACCATATCAAGCATTGCAATGAACTTGTAGTTCAGTACCTTGTGTTATCGTCATCCCTAATCTGCATGGAACAAGTAACTCCTACACTCTAATGTTGTAATTTTCTGGGAAATCGCTATCCCTAATACCATTAATTCTATGTTTCTATTGTGTTTTCTAATCTCGCAAGTTTTCTATGGCGTGTAAGATGGATGATCCACATCTTGTACCAACTCTTTCTTCAAGGTATAGTGGACGTGGATACAAAGGTCGCTGTACAGCTTCTAAAGCTCCATTATCACGCAGAGAAGAGTACAATAGCTAAAACGTCCCATGATTTCATGATTGTTCATACATACATACATACATAATATAGATAGAGAATCATATATCATGTAGTGGGCTACGCTTGTGTTGGTGATTACCTCTCTGCCCTTGGGCTCACAGCGGCACAGGCACAACACGAAGAGGATGAGCCAGTCGCAAGGTGATGCCGAGAACCTCCTCCATGTTCATCTCCTCCGGCTTCATTCCATCTTCCAGCTTCCAATCGAAACAGTTAATCAGGGAGCCCAGCATCAGGTGCAACATCCTCGTGGTTAGCTGAATCCCCGGGCATATTCACCGCCCCGCCCCGAAAGGTATGAGTTCGAAATCCTGCCCCTTAAAATCGATGCTCGAATTGGGCGGACCCCCCAAGAACCTCTCTGGAATGAAGGCCCCGGGATCCTCCCACAAGCTCGGATCATGACCTATGGCCCAAACGTTGATGAGGACCTGGATGCCTTTCTGCACGGTGAACCCGCAGATTTCTGCCTCGGCCTCCGTTTTGCGCGGTAGCAACAGGGGGACAGTCGGGTGCAGCCTCAAGGTCTCTTTGATGGTGGCATGCAGGTACGGGAGTCGCTGGATGTCGGATTCTTCGACTGGATGGCCTCGGCCGATGACCCGATCGAGCTCTGCTTTTGCCCTTGACAACTTATCCGGGTGCCGAAGAAGCTCCGCCATGGCCCATTCCAAGGTTGTCGAGATAGTATCTGTGCCGCCTACGAACAAATCCTGTAGTACGGATGAAGCAGCGATAATCGAGGCCGCGCTCGGGAAATAGAAAATTATCAGTACCAAATATCATTAAGCATAAAAACTGCAGAAAATGGCACCGTGATCAAATGCTTGATATGGTCCATGCCGATGATCATCTTCTCTTCGCTCTTATCTTCCCAGATATCAAGTAGAGAATCCAAGACATCAGTTTCCCTTGTAAGGTACTCAGATGTTTTTTCCCTTAGCTGGAGCCTCTTGTTGATCAGATCATCGGTCATATCAAGTAGCTGCCCGTAGTACATGGCTGACCGACGCTTCCGGCCATTGGGATCCATCCATTTGAGCACCGGGAAGTAGTCGGCCAGGTTTGGTTTCCCCACTTCAACCATCAACAAGCACAAGAGTCTGCCAAGTTCCTTGCCGCCTTCCTCGTTGCCGGGCTTTACTAGGTCCATAGAGAACAGAGCGTTCGACAGGAAGTTGCATGTTGTCATGAAGCCGATCTCAGCTATTTCGACTGGGAGTCCAGAGACAGCGCGTTTCTGCACCGTGGCAAGGGCCTCCTCCATCTTCCGGCGGCGGAGGGCCCGAGTGGAGTCGAGCCTCCTGGTGGCAGATACGTGCAAGCTCATGATCCTCCTGAGGAGACTCCACGTGGGTGATGACACCGGCATCCACCCAACGCTGAAGCGGTCGTGGTCGTGGACTGTGATAGCATCGGGAACCGTCCGACCAGAGAAGGCCAAGTCATGGGTCCGGAGGGCTTCTCGGGCGGCCTGAGCCGATGAGATGATCACCGTGGGGACGCGGCCCAGTTGCAAGGTCATCACGGAGCCGTAGGTCTTGGCAAGCTCTGCGAACTTCTTATCTGGCCTGCTGTCGAGCTGGAGGAGGTTGCCGACGATGGGAAGCGGCCAAGGGCCAGGAGGAGCTGGTCTCCTCCTCTTGGGGCTCCTGGTCCCTCCTCTACATAGGACTCGGAGAAGTGCCCAAGAGACGGAAAGACACAAGAGCAACACTAGAAATCCCATCCCAGCTCCCATTTTTTGCTTCTTTTTTTCCAAGTGATGGGGAGAGCAAGCTATCTGATGGACTAAATCAGTGCCGTGTGTGTACGACAATCAAAGCTATTATTAGGGACCAGCCATGGAATCGGAGTACACAGAACAAATACTAACAAAAAAAAACGACAGAACAATTAATTGAGGCGGTGGAGGGTTAAGATGGGCCCACCATGCAGCCTTCTTTTTTTTTCTTTTCTTTTTTTTTTTTGGAAATTTCCATTTTCTACAAGAACAAAAGCACTATTCTCCGTGTACGCTCACACACTAAAAGACAATCTCCCGCCCCATATGACTATAGAAGGTATATAAAATTTTATATCCACATGTTATAACTGCTTTCGTGGATAAAGCACTCTACTCCTTGATGGACTTCAAATACTCAACTCTTTGGATTTACATACCTTCTATAGAGTTTATTGAGTGAAGGTATATTTTATTCAATTAGTTGTTTATTTTTACATTACTTTGTATATATTTTAAAAGAATTTTTTACGATTGAAGTGGTAAATAATTTGGACCAGACCATCACCTCGAACTTGCCGCATCCTATAATCCAGTTGGCTGGAGGTGAATTCATTTTTCTTAATTATATTTTTAAATAAATTATTTATTATTTAAAATGTACTAATAAAATTAGTGAACAAATATAGAGGCTAATGAAAGATAAATCCTTCAAATAAATTAATATGTTAAAGTTTATCAATGAAATTGAGTTTTATCACCCGCACTCGATCCAATCCGTGCAACCCCATCTGTGCAAGGTTTAGAAGAGTTGGCCCCAATCTGGTCCATCCGTGCACCGGTTCGGACATGTCCATGTAGGTCTAGGCAAGTTAAGTATGATTTTTCATATATTGGATGGGGTAATGAAATTCATCACTAATTAAGTAATATTTTTTTTTTAGTAATGGAGACAGTTTTCTAGACATGGAATGGAAAATTTTGCTCTAATATCATTGAGAAAACATGGTTATACTATAATAAGATCTAAAGAAATTTTACAGAGGATTTGGTGCACTGGCATTCTCAAACATATCCTTATTAGCAAGAGTAGTAGGGACAGCGGACAAATTTGTGTTTCCTATTGCAAGTACAGGGTACATCAATTTTGTTTGTTTATGACTGAGATTCTCTTTGGTACCCCTAGTAACAGATTTCTTGCGGACCTCATCTAAATCCAAGTACCTTGAACTATCCATCAAATCTAAGACACAACTCTTGTATGAGATGCACTCATGAAATGGCAGAATGGAAAGTATATTAAGTATATGCCTGCATGTAAAATTTTTATTATATGAAAACTTGTTCAATCTTGTCATATATCAAACACCCACATGAGCACAGCCTTTTTAAGGAGAACTGTAAACCTGGCACAACTGCAATCCAAACAGCATAGCACAAGGATGAAAAGTTGGCCTAGATTCTGGAACACAAGAGCAGAGTATATCCGCGCGCACAACTTTTCTTCCATGGATTCTCCAAATCGTAAGATATTCCCCCATTTCTTTCTGCATCACAGGTAATTTAAGCAGCAAAAAATTCTGCTAAAATTCCAAGTCGAGGAAAATCTTAACACAGCCAGCCTTCAGACTCAGAAACACCAGCAGAAATGAAAATATCTCACATTTCAGATTACACATCTATCATTGTCTTAGACTAATACATCCATATTCTAGCAACTGGAAAGAGACTGATCCCAACCGTGTGGCCATTGATTAGCGAGAGAAGCGACTAAATAGAACTGTGAATATGGAGGAGACCGTAATGAAAGTCTCCAGAGAGAAATTAAATCTGCATCTTTCAATGACTTCAGTTCAATCTTGGCTTTTAAAGATTCCCACATAAGAGTTGTTTTTCTCTAACTATGAAGAAAACACGTTCACAATGAATACCATGCAGGGGCAATCCCAGATGGTAGGTAGACTGTACAGATAGTGTTTATAGTTTGAACTGACCACCCCATGGGTTTCCAAAATACTAAAGTGATACAGGGTGATAACTCGGATAAAGCCTGGAGAAAAAAAGAATTTGATTTCCCTAGCGTGCTCTTCTCTAGGACTACTAGAAACTTCACAGCTTGATTCCAGAGCACTCAACTAAACTGGCTCCTGAGAAGATAATCATACTGCATAACAATCAGCCATCCTAATTCACAAACTATAAAAAAATTTTACATATTGAATTATTGTGACCTGCACATATGTATTACACATATAACAACTAGAACTAGTAAACTTCTAGGGGCTACATCCTAAATTGCACCAGCACATGCCAGAAAATAGCTTACAAATAAACAGAAACAACAAAATCAACCAGGCCTCTCCCAGTAGGATGAGACTGCACCTCAACATGTAAAGTCATATTAGAAAGCTAAAAAAGAGATGCACCTATGCTGAGAGTTGAATATGCATAGAGTAGAAGTCCATTTCCCAATCAAATAAAATAAGCTGTTGTAGAATGATACATCTAAGTTGCAACTAGGTTTAATTGTACAGTTTTTGCAAGGGAGCATACCTCCTTGATCATAACAATATTATCCAAAACCTGGAGGCAAAGGAGGGTCATCATCACTACAATCTGAGAGCTTACTGCACTCATCGGACACACTAAAACCATTGGAAACACCCATAACAGCTCCATCCAAAGTCAAGCTATTCTGGGCTGATTCTGGATTACCCTTCAAATCTTGAGAGGATGCTCTTTCACCTGGAGTTGGTCTATGCTCCTGGCTGCTCTGATTGTCATGGCTGTTACGATCATGGTTTAAGGAGAAACCTGGAGGCTCATTAGGCTCAGTATCTGAGACAGCATCAGCCTCTCCAGTTGAGACTAGAAAACATCCACCATTTACAGCTTGCTGATTTGATATAGATTCCTGCATCTGGTGCCCGTTTTGTACCTCTTCCCCATTTGGTTCCTCTAATTTATTGTATACAGATTGTACCGTATCCATGATTTCATTCTTGATGACATCAGATCTGATTATTCCCCAAAGACCTTCAGAAATATGGCCCATTGCTACACCCCTGAAGTGGATAACAGATCCAAAATTAACACATTAGCTCTACATTCAGAAAATATGATTTAATGACAAATCCCAGTGCTTCATCAAACAGAGGAAAAAAATGGAAGCAGCCGTACAACTATATTGAAGTTCCATACACTATACTGCATTAAAAGAAGGATAATGAATCTGTCCAACACACCTAATTTCGTCATATATAGAATCAGATAGTTGACGAGGCTTCATGTTTTCAACCCCAGAGCGATTAAGCGCAGCCGACTGCTTTACAATATTAATGATCTTGTCCCGAAGTTCTTCCTGCAGAAGTTAACCCAAATCAGCATTCATCTGACAAGCGAGCGTTATTGCTCCACCGAACAAATCTATTAACACCCTAAATTAAAATCTTATAAACCAAAGATTAAATCCAAGCCCCTGGCCAGCCATTAACATTAGAAAACCAAGTTCCCGGCTTTGCCTACACAAGAAGCACGATTAGCACCACCCTCGTTACCAGATCATCGAGACGAGTCGATCAATAATAAAATCAACAGACATAACGTTTTAAATATCAGAAACGCGTGGAATCGAGCTTTTTTCCCCCACAAATTAACTCCCTCGCGGATCTCAACATTAAAAAGCAAGCCCCTGCAATGGGGAACCAAACTGATTTTGACAAGAGGAGAAACTCCAGAGAAGTTTCGATCTACGACAGCTTTAATTCAAGGGAATCTATGAAGGAGACCGAGTGATGAAACCCCCGCGTAAAGAAGGGAAGGCCCAAACTTACGTTATCCTTGAGGCGGCGGACGATTTTGAGGCGGAGGCGGTCGAAGTCGCCATCATCCTTGAGTTTGTCAATCACTTCCTCTTTTGTTACTCTGTGGCCGTTCTCCATGAGCCCTCTTTCTCCGGCAACGAGATCCTCTTCTTCGGCCTCCCGCCGTTCCAAATCAACCTCATGTCTTCTGTATCTATCTATCTGACCATATATTTGGGTGCGAACTTTACAAACTCAAAGATTTTGTTTTTTCTAGGAAAACCCCTCGAAAAATGAAAATGTCTCATCTGAGCCCAATACACTTTTTTTCCTATTAAAGTTGGAGGATTTATTTGTTCTCTTTAAATTTGAGAATATTAATTGTCGGTAAACATTCATTCTTTGATAATCAAATAATAAGTGCAAAAAAAAAAATACTACAAAATATAAATAAACTTTACAAGTTTATCAAATATAGCATAGTATATATAGCCTACCTCAAAATTTTCATTAAAGCTATACTTATTGCATGATGATAAGTGTGCTAATTTGATAAATATTAATGACGTGTTATGCACTTGATTTGGTAGCATAAAAATATGTTTTATGCCACCAATGGAAACCACCGTTCTGGTCGTCACAGTCCCAGAATATGAGCGACAACTCCACCTGTTCCTCACCAATGGAGGAACTGCATCCGATCTTCCTCCACCATCTGCCTTCCAGCTTCTCTGTCCTCTTGAAGACCCGCCTGCAGGCCCACTTCCATGTCCTGGACCCCTGCGACTCGGCGGAGCCCGTGAGCTCCTTCCTCGCTAGCCACGCCCATTCCGTCCGTGCCCTCGTCTGCGCCTTCCTCACACCACTCACCGTAGAAACCCTGGAGCTATTCCCTAGCCTGCACCTCCTTGTGGGCACCAGCTCTGGCCTTGACCACGTTGATCTCGATTACTGTCGCCGCCGTGGTATCACCGTAACCAATGCGAGTGTTGCTTTCGCCGAGGACGTCGCCGACCACGCCGTAACCCTCCTTATTGACGTCCTACGGCGGATATCGGCTGCTGACCGGTTCGTCCGTTCTGGCTCGTGGCCCGTGAAGGGCGATTACCCTCTTGGATCCAAGGTCAATGTTTATGGTGGATCGAAACTTTATCGATTATAAATAACCATATATGACGATCATTGATTTTTAGCATCCAATTCTGAGTATTGAGTTCATGGCAACGATGGGGACAAAGATGGATTGAGGGGCGCGAGGGCCACAGGGTTGACTTGATTCCTCTGTTGCCTCCCTAATTCCGGAAAACCTCTGAAAAGCTATAGAAATTACCTCTGCTTTCTTTGTTAAACTATCTTAGTTTGCCTTTCCACTGAATTTCACTCTCTTTTATAATCATTTTGGATCTGTTCATAGGGATCCCATGCTTGCATCATCTAACTGCTACACTGCAATTCTTATAGTTAAGGGGGAGACGAGTTGGAATTGTGGGACTCGGTACTATAGGATTCCAGACCGCAAAGAGGCTTGCTTCTCTTGGATGCATCATTTCCTACACTTCCAGGAGCAAGAAACCATCAGCCTCGTTTGCGTATTATCCTGATGTCCTTGAACTAGCCTCCAACAGCGATGTCCTCATTGTTTGCTGCTCCCTGACCCAAGAAACTTACCACATCATCAACCAAGAAGTCATGAGAGCCCTTGGGAAAAGAGGGGTGGTGGTGAATGTGGGCAGAGGGCCCCTCATCGACGAAGCAGGGATGGTGGAGTTGTTGGTTCAAGGTGACCTCGGTGGTGCTGGGCTCGATGTGTTCGAGCATGAACCCAAGGTGCCCAAGGAGCTGTTCGGGTTGGACAATGTAGTTCTATCTCCCCATTGTGCCGTGATCACTCCAGAGTCATTCCAAGCAGTGCAGGATCTCACCGTGAACAACTTGATCGCCTTCTTCGCCAACAAGCCCCTGGTATCAGTTGTACAGTTTCAATGATCAAATCACAATGTCTCCTTTTGATGCAGACAAATAATAAAGCTCTCTACTTTGAAGCGAATGAATACTTCTATACGGGTTCAGAGTTCCTTATGGATTCTCTCATTTCTCCAATCAAAATTGTATCTATACAATGAGCTGATCTTGATATCTGACCCTGCCTGGGATTATATGTACACGTGAAACTCAAGCCATACCTTTGTTATAATGATTGCAGCAACAATGGTATTCATGCCAGTTGACCCCATATCAAGGGCCATGTAGATTTTATTACTTGGGTCTTTGCAGGAGGAGCTTGCGGTTTTGGGAACCTGTTCCAGAGCGGCTACAGCACTAGAACGAGCACTTATGCTTGTGGGCAGTGCTACCGAATAAAGTGCAATAAAGTGCGTGGACTCGAAGTGGTGGTGCTTTGCGGAGAGCTCGTGTTCACGACGACCCTCCTCACGGCCACCAACCTCTGCCTGCCGAACTGGGCCAAGGACACCATTACTCTGCCTGCCGAACTGGGCCAAGGACTCCAATAATGGTGGCTGGTGCAACCTCGGCGGGCCCACTTTGATACGGCCAAGCGGGCCTTCATGAAAATCGCCCAGTGGAAGGGGGGGATACGTCCGGGCCTTGTATCGGATGTACAACTCTTTTTAAGGCTCAATCAGTCAAGTTAACCACTAATTTGGAAGCTTGGGATCCAAAATCTCAACCTCTATTGTACTTGGGCATTTCAATGGGACCCGGGTCCCTACCCGACCCGAACGGACCCGAGGTCCACCCTCGGGTTCGGGTCCATAGATTGGACATATATATTCAAATAATAATTTGTACGTGGATCAAACATTTATCTTCCAATTTCGGGTGAGAGACAATAGTGACGAGTCACATAGTTTAATATAAGTTAAATATGGACCCGACTTTCAATCTCGGTTGGACCTAAAACTTTGAAGTGATTATTGGTAGTTCCCAATCTTACAATAATTTTGATATTCACTATGCACATGTCAACATTTTCCCACGCTAAATAAAGCCATCAACCTCTAACTGGAAGCCATCAGAAGCCCTTTTGGATCCATGTTTAGTTCCAAGGAGACGCTCGAGGCTGAATCTTCTTTTTTAAGCGGTACCAAAACCAAAAAAATGTGCAAGTCATGTTTCCCACACAAATTAAACGTGCTCGTTGGTGTGTTTTTTTATGAAGGGTCTATAGACTCAAGTATATTTATATTATTTTACTATAGAAAAATGGGAGATTATTTCAGTAAAATATATTTTCATATTTTAATTTCTTTTATAAGATATGAAGTGTAAATTAAATTATTTAAGGAAATAAAAGGTGGAACAACCTTGGACTGACTCGTGTCTTGCCGGCGGTGAGCTTCCCTACAGTCTGGCGGCACATTCACCGACTTTTCCCGGGAAGCAAATAAACAGAACAAAAAGGGAAATAAAATATATAATAGGAAATAAAACAATTAAAAGCCCCTCTTCTCAGGTTCTTGAAAGTCGACTGATTTCCCAGTCTATCAAGAATATCCTCATCTTCACCCATTGATGGATGATCTGGATCTCTCGGGTAGGCCGCAGCAGCTTCTACCTCCTCGTATCAACCTCCATCCGACAATGCCGTCCGCCCCTTCTGTCGTCTTCGACACCCCCCAGAAGCCCTCCGATCAGGCCCACGTCAACCGCATGATCAATCCCTCCAACACCAGGTCGCCGTCGAAGCCCATCTACTCCGACAGGTTCATCCCTTCCCGATCTGGCTCCAATTTCTCTTTCTTTGGGCTTAGCTCCTCCCACAAGCCCCCTTCTGCCGAGGGCAAGGACGATGTCTCCTCCTCCTCTGCCGCCTACAATTCCCTCCTGAGGGCGGCGCTCTTCGGTCCCGACACCCCGGAGAGAAAGGAGGAAAGTTTCTCCGCTTCCCGGAATATCTTCCGGTACAAGACGGGGACTAAGCGGCCCATGCACTCCATTACCCCTCTTGGGTTTGAAGAGGACGATGCCGTTGTGGCGGCTAATCGCGGCCCTGTGAAGGCTCCTAGGAAGGTCCCGAGATCGCCATACAAGGTGAAGTTTGTTCTCCGGGTGTTTCTTGTGCTTTCGTTGATTCAAAGGGTATAATTTTTCTTATCTTTCTCGTGATGAAGGTTTTGGACGCTCCAGCACTGCAAGATGATTTCTACCTGAATCTGGTGGACTGGTCTCCACACAATGTGCTTGCGGTTGGGTTGGGGAACTGTGTCTATTTGTGGAATGCTTGCAGCAGTAAGGTGAATCTTCGTCAATCAGGTCTTCTTTTGCGTTGCATATTGTCTCCTTGCTGAAAATCACTACATTTCGGACAAACTCTGCATCACTGATTTTATCCAAAGTCTTAATTTTCTGCAAGGACTGCTATCATGTGGACAGGCTACAGTTACATCTTCAGTATTGATAGTCCTGTAGCAATTAAAGTTGCATGCTTTCACTTGGAGGACAATCACATAAAACTTGAGTGAAAAACATCCGTTTCAAGATTTTATGTTGTAATATGATCTATAATAGCTCAACTTAAAGGAAAAGGCATTCATTTTCTTTCTATTACTTTGTAGATCTTACTTGTTCTCGTTGAATTGGGATACGGTTTGCATATATTGCCTTTGAAGACCAAGTATTGATACTATGATAGATGTATCTTTGTGTTACATATAGAGAAATTTAAGTGCTTGACTTCTGTATCTGGAATTTTCTATGACTCGCTAAGTGCACATATCAAACAGGTAACAAAATTGTGTGACTTGGGAATAGATGACAGTGTCTGTTCGGTGAATTGGGCTCAGCGTGGAACACATCTTGCTGTCGGAACTAGCAACGGGAAACTCCAGGTTAGTTAAGTTTTATTTGAGTTGAATATGAATGCTGGTTTTTAGTGGCTGTGCAGTTTCTAGTCTGTTATTGATTTTATACTAGCATAGACATTTGATTGGTGTGGATGATATATGTAACAGATAGATTGATTTATCCCATCAGAAATCATGCAAATTTATGTCAGAAATTCGCTCAGTGATTTTGCTGCTCTCTCTCATTAGAAGACTGGTGGCTCGATCTTTTTCCTGTTTGTTATGATATAATGTCTCTTCACTGTGCCGTTCAGGTGTGGGATGCATCTTTCTGCAAGAGAGTAAGGACCATGGAAGGCCATCGCCTAAGGGTTGGTGCCTTAGCTTGGAGTTCATCCTTACTGTCTTCAGGTAGTCGGGACAAAAGCATTCTCCAGCGAGACATACGAGTACCAGAAGACTATGTCAGTAAACTCTCAGGACACAAATCAGAGGTTAGTTTTCATCAGTTTTATGTCTTCTCTTCCTATTAGGAACATTCATGTCAACTTTTCTTATCTTATCTGAATTGATGTTGGGATGTACTTTTTATTATATGGTGTCTTCATCGGTGCCTTAACAAAATTGATTTCAATGGAAGGACAAAAATCAAATTGGTTTTGTATTTAGGCAAAATCCATAAAATTTACCCTTCATTAAGTTCAGTGGGAAACAAAATTGGAGGTAATGAGTAATGTTTGATTCATCTCTGTTAAAGGTTGGGTTCATGTAATGGAAATGAAGGCCTAACTTTTTATTTGATGGTGTATAATGATTCTATTACGGATTTCATTGACAATAGTATGCTCAAGTTGATTCAAGATTTTACAAGTTAATTTATTAGTCACTGCATTCATTCAGCCTAATTGCAATGAACTACAATAAATTGGAAATATATATGAATCTATGAATTGAAATTAATGCTCCTTTCGCTTCTGCTACAGGTTTGTGGACTGAAGTGGTCTCATGATAACCATGAACTAGCATCGGGTGGAAATGATAATAGGGTGAGTTGTGGATTCTCTTTTCAGCTTAAACCATTGGGGCAAAAGTTTTTGCCTACAGTTTGTGAACTGTAAACAACCGGTGTTGATTAGATATTGCAAATATTTTTTGTCAGCTTTTTGTCTGGAATCAACATTCAACTCAGCCAGTGCTAAAGTACTGTGACCACACTGCCGCTGTAAAAGCTATTGCTTGGTCACCCCATCTTCATGGTCTTCTTGCCTCGGGCGGCGGAACAGCGGATCGCTGCATTCGATTCTGGAACACATCCACAAACTCGCAGCTGAGTTGCATTGACACTGGAAGTCAGGTAAAGATAATTTGGTTATGTGTAGTGTTTACATGGATTCAAAAATTAACACTGTCTGACATACTCCGGATAAGAACCTTCTAAAGCAGCTTTATCTCAGCAGTTCTGCCTGCATCTGCTTTTAACCCCGGTGACACATTAACATAGGGCTCAGAATACTTCATTGTCTAGGCCTTTTAGAATCCTGCATTTATCTGTGTCATGAGATTTACTGTTCTTCAATTGATGAAAGCAGGTCTGTAATCTTGTGTGGTCAAAAAATGTAAATGAACTAGTCAGCACTCATGGATATTCCCAGAACCAGATAATTGTCTGGAGATATCCTTCAATGTCAAAGGTAACCAACCGTGCTCCTGTTGCTTCTCCTAGTCTTCACTTTATGTGAAGGTTTAGTGCTTGACATGTGTTCCTTTTTTTGTTTTTATATTTTGAAGTTGGCAACACTTACAGGCCACACATTCCGGGTTCTGTATCTTGCGGTTTCACCTGATGGACAAGTAATGTGTCTGTCCTTCATCTTTTGACGTCTCTCTTTCTCTTTGGGTTGTAGTGTAAAGGTTCCCCCTTTGATGTGTTTCCAATCTTAATTCTGGGTTTTCCCATTTCTTCAGACAATCGTCACAGGTGCTGGAGATGAGACACTCAGATTTTGGAATGTATTCCCATCTCCAAAGTCACAGGTAAAAGGATCTTGCCCTTTGATAGTATCATTTGGATAATTTTTTCCATTAGTTTACAAGCAACTCTAGGACTATCCTGAGAGATCTATCCTTGGTATTTCTGCAGAACTCTAATAGCGAGATTGGATCATCCTTTCTTGGAAGGACTGTGATTCGGTGATAAGGGGAATTTCTGGCTGGTCTTCTGTTTCTTGGGTCATTCCAAAAGGGCACCGTTCTGTTTTACAGCTTGTAAAATTATGAGGAAAAATGAAACGCTGATGAGATTAGATCCCAGATATCTGCTCGCTCATATAAAGATGACTCTGGGCAATATTATCAAAATTCAGATGTCAATAGAAAGAATAGAGAGTTCCTTGCATCCCAAAATGGATATTGTTTTTCCAGTCTTGGGTGGAGTCTGGAATAGCAATGTAAATTCTGAATGATTGTGCTGGCCATCTTTATCACCCTTCTCTGCCTGTTGCTATTTCACAAGTAATCCAAATTCAAATTCTGCATGTCAACCAATCAATATGGATTGTTTACGTGTGTTTATTTAATACGTCAGAAATTTAGGATTACATGTCACTAGTAATTGTATGATTTGGTAAGATTCCTTCCGTGTGTTTAGTGCCTCACAATTTTAATCAAGCAATTTGTTGTATAGACAAAATTAAGAATGCGTTGACTGACTAGATCTTGGTTGTAGTTGGAGGATTTTTCTCAGTGTTTACTTGTTAATCAAATTGAAGAGCGTCATCATGGCTATATTGGGAAAAGGACTTGCTGCAAAGTCAGCTCTCTTGCACCATTTATGAATTGCATGAAGGGCAATCGGCCCACCACACCTAACTTATCGTTTGGTTTTAGTTGTTTATATTAGAATAGGTTATTAAAATTATATACAAATATTATTAGATTAATTGTTTATATTTTAATGTTATGGTTAATTTATAAATATACACCTCTTGTATATAATATATTTAATAACGTATTAATAAAATTGTATTACTATGCACCCTTGAAATAGAATTAATATAAATAAAAATTACTATAATTAATATAAATTACATTGACAATTTTTTATTGATTTATAGGATCTACTAAAAAATTGTTTTATTTATAGACATTTATATAATTTTATATTTATTTTAATGAAAAGTATTAAAATATTATAATAACTAATTTTTAACTAATAATTTAAAATTTAATGATATTGTTAATATATAAATAGTTGAATTTATTATATAATTAATGAGTGGTATTATTATTTAAACATATAGTCAATCATATCATGGTCATATGGCTCAAATAACTCTCCCTTTCATCTCTTATATTTTAAAATTAACACAAATATTTATAATGGAGAATTTAGCGCCGATCCAATAGTGAAAGAATTCATGTGTACGTATATTTTATTTATTTATTTGAATTTAAAAAATAAAAAAGATATTTAATGTAAACCAATTATATTATTTATTATTTTTTTAAAATTATATAAAAGCAAAACAAGGGAATGGTTAAAACATATACTTAAGTTTTGATTATATAGGGAATGCATATTATATTTAATTTATTTAAATTAAAAAAAACCTCAAAAGATATCAATTCTAATTAATATGTAAATGAAAGTCTCTTTTTTCTTTGTTTTTTTATTTTAATTAATATGTAAATGAAAGGTAATCTGATTTAAGTAATAAATAATTCACAATTTATTCATTAGTATGTAAATGAAAGGTCATCTCTTAAAAATGGATATGGTTTGTTCTTTTAAAAGTAAATCACATGAGTTTTAATGATGCATTTTATTTTCCAAATATCTTAATAATGCAGTTCATTTAAAATATGCATATTATAAATTAAAAAATAATGGCACATAAAAAGGGATGACTCAATGGTGATACGTTGGTAATGCATTCTCTCTCTTTCTCTCTCCTTCATGAGCTAATCTATCCATTACACTCTTGTGGAAAAGCATGTGCTTTACCGTATGGGGGTAAGACTAAGAGCAGGTGTCATCCAACCTATACCATCGACTTACTTTGGTCTTAGGAAAGGTGGACGGGTCACACTTTACATAGATTCTCATACCCATAAAGACTCCCTTCTGAATGTACGGCTCCAAAGGCAGCCTGCTGGTGGGAGTTGCTAGTGTGATATCTTCAACATGTTCAGTCAAGCTCGCAGATTGCCTAATATTACTATTACTAGATGGTCGGATTTCACAATGTTAGATTAGGCAAGGATGGTGAACATGACAAAAAAGATTACATTTGTTAAAATAGATAACTGTTTTTAATTTATAAAACAATACTCATCTGTAATAATTTTTAAGTGAATATTAGTATGAAATATTATAAATACAATACATTATTAAATTATATAAAAAAATTAACAGCATACTCCGGATAAGGACATTCTAAAGCAGGCTTTATCTCAGCAACTGTGCCTGCATCTGCTTTTAACCCCGGTGACACATCAGCATAGGGCTCAGAATACTTCATGGTCAAGGCCTGTTAGAATCCTGCATTTATCTGTGTCGTGAGATTTACTGTTCTTCAATTGACGAACACAGGTCTGTAATCTCTGTGTGGTCAAAAAATGTAAATGAACTAGTCAGCACTCATGGATATTCCCAGAACCAGATAATTGTCCGGAGATATCCTTCAATGTCAAAGGTAACCAACCGTGCTCCTGTTGCTTCTCCTAGTCTTCTCTTTTATGTGAAGGTTTAGCGCTTGACATCTGTTCCTTACAGGCCACACATTCCGGGTTCTGTATCTTGCAGTTTCACCTGATGGACAACACCTGATGGACAAGTAATGTGTCTGTCCTTCATTTATTGACGTCTCTCTTTCTCCTTGGGTTGTAGTGTAAAGGTTCACCCTTTGATGTGTTTCTATTCTTAATTCTGAGTTTTCCCCTTTCTTCAGACAATCGTCACAGGTGCTAGAGATGAGACACTCAGATTTTGGAATGTAATCCCTTTCTCCAAAGTCACAGGTAAAAGGATCTTGCCCTTTGATAGTATCATTTGGATAATTTTTTCCATTAGTTTACAAGCAACTCTAGGACTATCCTGAGAGATCTATCCTTGGTATTTCTGCAGAACTCTAATAGCGAGATTGGATCATCCTTTCTTGGAAGGACTGTGATTCGGTGATAAGGGGAATTTCTGGCTGGTCTTCTGTTTCTTGGGTCATTCCAAAAGGGCACCGTTCTGTTTTACAGCTTGTAAAATTATGAGGAAAAATGAAACGCTGATGAGATTAGATCCCAGATATCTGCTGGCTCGTATAAAGATGACTCTGGGCAATATTATCAACATTCAGATGTCAATAGAAACAATAGAGAGTTCCTTGCATCCCAAAATGGATATTGTTTTTCCAGTCGGTGCGTCTTGGGTGGAGTCCGGAATAGCAATGTAAATTCTGAATGATTGTGCTCGCCATCTTTATCACATATGCCCGTTGCTATTTCACAAGTAATCCAAATTCAAATTCTGCATATCAACCAATCAATATGGATTGTTTACGTGTATTTATTTATTTACCAATCAAGATTCCTTCCGTGTATTTAGTACCTCAGAATTTTAATCAAGCAATTTGTTGTATAGACAAAATTAAGAATGCATCGACTCACTAGATCTTGGTTGTAGTTGGAGGATTTTTCTCAGTTTTTACTTGTTAATCAAATTGAAGACCGTCATCATGGCCATAATAGGAAAAAAAGTGCATTGCCAGCTCTCATGCACCATTTATGAATTGCTTGAAGGGCAATCGACCCACCACACCTAACTTATCTTTTTGTTGATTATGAGCATTGACGAATGACGAGATTTTGCGTTGTCTATATTATAATAGGTTATTAAAATTATATAAAAATATTATTAGATTAATTGTTTATATTTTAATGTTATGGTTAATTTATAAATATACCCGTCTAGTATATATAATATATTTAATAACTTATTAATAAAATTGTATTATTATGCACCCTTGAAATATAATTAATATAAATAAAAATTACTATAATTAATATAAATTATATTGACAACTTTTTATTGATTTATGCTATTTGGATTTAGTAAAAAATTGTTTTATTTATAGACATTTATATAATTTCATATTTATTTTAATGAAAAGTATTAAAATATTATAATAACTTAATTTTAACTAATAATTTAAAATTTAATGATATTGTCAACATGCATTCATGCCTGTGTTAAAAGGGAGTCTTAAATGGAAAGGGCGAGTAAGCTTTTTTTTTGTTTTTTTGGTGCACATTATACATTCCCTTGTACAGTACAAATTGATATGTCCATTTGTGGTAAGGTGGAGCCGTGGAGGAGTGCTTTTAGTACGGTTAAGGGACAGTAGTATGGGATTTATAAAAATAAAATTAGTCTCTATTAATGATTTTTTTATTCATATATATTCGCACGAATTTGAACCTACAAATAAAAAGCACAACTCTATTAAATTAAATACTCAACCAAATTAATTTTAATACAATTTTATATAGTAATAAACAATAAAAGTTGTCTATATTAAATGTTTTTTTATTTTTTAAATTTGAATAAATAAAATAAATATGAATTAAAAGGAATTTGAACCTAAAAAAAATCAAATCTATCTGTTTAACCATTTCACTATATTTAATTTGAATTGGGCAAAAAAAACTATATTTAATTTGATACAAATTTACATAATAATAAATAATATAATTAGTTCACATTAATAATTTTTTAATTTTTATATTCAAATAAATAAAAAATGATATATAATAGTGATATGAGCCCGAATGCAAATATTAAGTGTATATAATTTACCGATCATTTATATGGACTTTGATATAATTTTAAACCGTAATAAATGATATAATTAATCTCTATTAATATGTATATTTTTTATTTTTTATATTCGAATAAATAAATAAAATGCATACAAAGATATTCCAACCTTCCACACAAATCTTAAGTTTATGTTATTAACCACTCAATTATATTAATTTTGATACAATTTTACAAATTAATAATATATTCAAAATAAAAGAATTTGTCTTAATTAAGGATTTTTTTTAATTTTTTGGATTAGAAAAAATAAAAACAAAATGTGTTATTCGAATTTGCACGAAAATTTTTTAAATATCTGTTATTAATTATATTTAATTTTAAAAATTAATAATATATTCAAAACAATTAATTAATACTCCAAAAAAATTAAAAAATATATATTTAATAAACCTAAAATTCGGCCGTATTAAAGTTTTTTATATTAATTCGATTGTTTTAAATATATTATTGTTTTTTAATATTATATTAAAATCAATATAAACGGTTAGTTAATCATATAAATTGAAAATTTGTTTTGTAAGTTAGAATTAATGTAAGTATATATATTTTATTTATTTGAATTAAAAAATAAATAATATATTTAATGTAAACCAATTATATTATTTATTGTTTTTAAAATTATATAAAAGCAAAAATAGGGAATGGTTAAAAAAATAGACTTAAGTTTTGATTGTATAGGTTTAAATCTCTCTTGGTATATTTATTTAAATTAAAAAAACCTCAAAAGATATCAATTCTAATTAATAGGTAAATGAAAGGCAATGTAATAAATAATTCACAATTTATTTATTAGTATGTAAATGAAAGGTCATATCTTAAAAATGGGTATGGTTTGTTCTTTTAAAAGTAATTCACCTGAGTTTTAATGATGCATTTTATTTTTCAAATATCTTAATAATGCATAGTATAAATTAAAAAATAATGGCACATAAAATCAAGGGATCACTCAATGAATCATCACACAAAAGTTGAGGTCACTATTTCACTCGTGTATGTTACATTAATATCTGATGGAACTTGGAAGCCTACGGGGTTTCTCGTTTGATAAGCAGTTCATGTCTACTGACTTGGTGCGTATATAGTAAGTACGTAAGAACTTTACTCAAAGCATTTTGTTTGTAGACAAAATTGACTAAACCGTAGTTGAAGTTGAGTAGGAATGTTTCCAAGCAATGGTGTCAGCTTATTAATTAATCTCAACTGTCTCGGTTGCGCAAAAAAAAATGAACTTTCTTGGAGGATTTACCAATTGCAAGAAGGCACAGACCCACCATGGCTAACCGATCATTTGATTTCCCGTTGGCATATTAAGAAGTTTCCTGTGGACAGTGACGAGTTGGTTGTCGGGAACGTAGCATTGTGTTACAGCTCTTCTCTCTCGTTACAGATCATCATCAGTATGGTGTATTCCAAATCGAAAGTCTTACTTATGCGATCCTTTAGAACCGGTCAGATTTTGCATCCCCCGATTCGACTATTCAACTGATACGGTAGTCTGAGTACCCCATTTGCTATAAAGCCACAGATGTTATGGGTCCACAGTATTAGCATCAAAAACAGTTTTTCACTCTCTCCGGGCTACACTTTGATCACTGTCAATTGTCAACATTGAAGCTCCCAGGCGAGATGGGTATCTGATATCGCCAACCAGTACATATCTAGAGTCTTTTACTTGTCTGTAAGGTTTCTTTTGCTTCTGAGTATTTGTATACCCCCTTCAGATCGAACCATTGCCGGTGCTTGTGGGAATGATGTCCTTTGGTGGCACCCAACAAGCTGTTAAGGTACTCCTCTTGCATGGAGAGTTGGATATTTGGGTGAAGAGCGCCAAAGACCTTCCAAACATGGAGACCTACCACAACAATAGGTTGGTAGACAAGGTCCGGAGAATCCCGGGTAAGGTCAAGCGCAAAATCAAGTACCACACATCTATAAAGATAAGTATTTCCTATGTCACTGTCTCAGTCTCAAGTGCAATCATCTGCCGTACATTCATCTGTACATGTGTTGATTTGCCCTCGATCAGCTAGAGAAGGTCCCAGTTGGCTCAAACGGAAGGTTAGAACCTAATTAAATTTGCAATAACCTGCAACTTTTGAAATGCCTTCTGATACATAAAAATTTCAGTTGCAAGATGAACTTCATCAACTCCCCCATTTAGTTCTTGGAATATATTGTCTGATCAAGAGTTTCTCTCCTTTGCATATACCATTTAGTTAGTATTTCCTTGTTTGTATAGGAATCAGAAATAATCTACACGAATCATCAGAAAAATAGTGTAATCTATAGGCCAGCGTGCCTATGTTATATATTATGCTGAAAATGTACAAAATTAATATAAATATTTATAAACTCGCCTGATACTCGAAAGTTTTTAAGATATCAACTAGAAGTACAAGTTAATACATTGCTACGATTCCCTATATAATAGAGAAGTTGACTCTATTTTGTTAAAATAATTAATATGGTGCAAATTAAAAAATTAATATTTGATAAATTAAATAAGATAAAAATTAATTATAGACATGACAAAACATAACCAATAGATTTTGGAACCCATTTATACGTGTTTAATATAATAGGTATAAAATATTAGAATACAAATCAATATATATCTTATGAATTTGGTGGATTGTATTTTGATTGATTTTGTTATATGATAGTAGCTGATAGCTAAGTTTTGATACTTCTAACAAGGTCAATAGAGGTTATTGCATCAAAAACTTGTTTTTGCATCCTTACCTCTTCCTTGTTTGACTACATAATTACTTGTATAATATATTCAAAGAAAAAATATATTTAAATCATAATATATATATATTTGGAATATAAGAAAATTGCATTAAGATAAAAGAAGGAGAGAGGTGAAATAAAATAAATAAAATGTAGAACTAATATGATGGGTGACCTCATTAATTATAACGTATGGGATCTAACCATTGAGACTCGTACGTTTGTCACCTCAATCTACTACCACTATGATATAGAGGAACAATGGTCGTCCCTTTTGAGCATAGTGGCAGATTGGGAAGAATCATCAATTGTTGTAGAGATTTTAATGCCCTTTTGTCATAGAAGGAGAAAAAAAAGGCCTACAGTAATTACAACATAACTAGATTCTGCAATTTTTTTTATAATACACACTTGGATGTGGAATTTAATGGAAACTTTTCACATGATTGAATAAATGAGATCCACTGGAAATAGCACTATCACTTTGTTGTAACACTTAAAATTTTAAAACTAGGATTTAAGTTCAATTATAAGGAAAAGTGAAATTGAACCCAACAGGAAAATTTTAAATGGGATTTGGAAATTAAACTAAATTAGAAATCAATTATTACTAAAACTTTAGATTATGATTAAGTTCATGAAATTATACTAAAAAAATTTATATTAATTAGAGATCTCCCCTAATCCCTAAAAAATGTAGGAGGGGAATTTCACTAGGAACCAAGCAGAGATAGAGATACTCGAAAAAAAAATGTACAAAATTATTTTGTATTTAGGATTACATGCTTTTCTCATTGTTTCAAATATTTAGTTTAATTTTTTAGTGAAAATATATATTTTTTATATTTTGCATTTTGTATTTTATATAATAGGAGTTCTATAATGGTGAATTTACTCCCTGATATGTTATTATTATACTCTTACATAGGAAATCGGGTGGTGTGTGATAAGCCTAATACATGATAATATTTGAGTGACTAATGATTGTGTTAATTACCTAAACATAAAATACAAAGGAAATAGAGAGTGGTTTAATATTAAAATTGATATAATAAAAGTGTAAAATCTAGCATAGGGTGGAAATGATAATAGGGTGAGTGGAATCAACATTCAACTCAACCAGTGCTGAAGTACTCTGACCACACTGCTGCTGTAAAAGCTATTGCTTGGTCACCCCATCTTCATGGTCTTCTTGCCTCGGGCGGCGGAACAGCGGATCGCTGCATTCGATTCTGGAACACATCCACAAACTCGCAGCTGAGTTGCATTGATACTGGAAGTCAGGTGAAGATAATTTGGTTGTGTGTAGTGTTTACATGGATTCAAAAATTAACACTGTCTGACATACTCCGGATAAGAACCTTCTAAAGCAGCTTTATCTCAGCAGTTCTGCCTGCATCTGCTTTTAACCCGGTGACACATTAGCATAGGGCTCAGAATACTTCATCGTCTAGGCCTGTTAGAATCCTGCATTTATCTGTGTCATGAGATTTACTGTTCTTCAATCGATGAACGCAGGTCTGTAATCTTGTGTTGTCAAAAAATGTAAATGAACTAGTCAGCACTCATGGATATTCTCAGAACCAGATAATTGTCGGGAGATATCCTTCAATGTCAAAGGTAACCAACCGTGCTCCTGTTGCTTCTCCTAGTCTTCACTTTATGTGAAGGTTTAGTGCTTGACATGTGTTCCTTTTTTTGTTTTTATATTTTGAAGTTGGCAACACTTACAGGCCACACATTCCGGGTTCTGTATCTTGCGGTTTCACCTGATGGACAAGTAATGTGTCTGTCCTTCATCTTTTGACGTCTCTCTTTCTCTTTGGGTTGTAGTGTAAAGGTTCCCCCTTTGATGTGTTTCCAATCTTAATTCTGGGTTTTCCCATTTCTTCAGACAATCTTCACAGGTGCTGGAGATGAGACACTCAGATTTTGGAATGTATTCCCATCTCCAAAGTCACAGGTAAAAGGATCGTTCTCTTTGATAATATCATTTGGATCATTTCTTCCATTAGTTTGCAAGCAACTCTAGGACTATCCTGAGATCTATCCTTGGTATTTCTGCAGAACTCTAATAGCGAGATTGGGTCATCCTTTCTTGGAAGGACTGTGATTCGGTGATAAGGGGAATTTCTGGCTGGTCTTCTGTTTCTTGGGTCATTCCAAAAGGGCACCGTTCTGTTTTACAGCTTGTAAAATTATGAGGAAAAATGAAACGCTGATGAGATTAGATCCCAGACATCTTCTGCAGTATAACAGTGGGAGTTGCTATTGTGATATCTTCAACATGGTCAGTCAAGCTCGCAGATTGCCTAATATTGGACTTCACAATGTTAGATTAGCTAAGGATGGTGAACATGAGAAAAAAGATTACCTATTAGGTATTTAGAATATTATCCTATATTTAATAAAATAAATAACTATTTTTAATTTATAAAATTATAAAACACTACTCTTCCCATAATAATTTTTAAGTAAATATTAGTACTAAACATTATAAATTCAAATATTAGTGGGAGTTGGTTATTTTTTTCACTCTCTCATTCTTGGATAATTTTTTTTACAAAATATTATTTTTATATATTGTTCACTAATTATTTAATCATACAATTATTTTACAAAATATTTTAGGATGATAAATCACTTTTTATTTATTTATAATTAATATAATATTCATACAAAATATTTTTAAGATAACATATTACTATAAAAAAATATTTTTCTATATTAATTTTGTTAATATTTTTCATGATTGAAGATATATCATATGGGATAATAATTTATGTGAAAAAATATTACTTAAGTATCAGATAAATAATTTCCCATTTATTTAATAATGTAAAAAGTTTAATGGACAGTATGTTTGATCAATACTATTTTTATTATGTGCCATTATTTATTAATTTATACTATGCATATTTTAAATGAACTGCATTATTAAGATATTTGAAAAATAAAATGCATCATTAAATCTCAGGTGAATTACTTTTAAAAGAACAAACCATACCCATTTTCTTCATTTTATTATGAACCTTTTTTATTGAACTAGTTAGTATACAACTTTTAATTCTGCGTCCAATTTAGTAGAGCATTCAATTTTTATTAGATTTAATTAACTTTTTAAATATCTACTATAATGATAATTTGAAGATTTTAACCAAATTGAAAATCTCATCTTGATGACACAATACTCTAATTAGCGAATATAAAAAATCAATATCATATTTGTTATGTCACCTATAATGTTTAAATTAAAAATAATAATAATATTTCTAGCCCTTATAGTAAGAAGTGAAAATAACGTACTACCATGAAAGCATCCTTCTCCTAGTTGTTCCAGTATAAAAGTAGTTGTTGAGGTCACTATATCACTCGTCCACATTACATTAATATCTGATGGAACTTGGAAGCCTATGTGGGATTTCTCGTTTGATAAGCAGTTCATGTCTACTGACTTGGCAATATTCCTTGCGCTTATATAGCAAGTAAAGTACGTCAGAACTTTACGCAAAGCATTTTGCTTGTAGACAAAATTAAGAATGTATTGACTAAATCGTAGTTGAAGTTGAGTGGGAATGTTTCCAAGCAATATTGTCAGCTTATTAATTAATCTCAACTGTCTTGGTTGCTCAGAAAAAAAAACTTTCTTGGAGGATTTACCAATTGCAGGAAGGGACAGACCCGCCATGGCTAACGGATCGTTTGATTTCCCGTTGGCATATTAAAAAGTTTCTTGTGGACAGTGACAAGTTGGTTGCCGGGAACGTAGCATTGTATCATAGCTCTTCTCTCTGCTACCTTGGATAAGATCAAAGTAAACAGATCATCATCAGTATGATGTATTCCAAATCGAAAGTCTTACTTAAACGATCCTTTAGAACCAGTCAGATTTTGTATCCCCCGATTCGACTATTCAACTGATACGGTGGTCTAGCGACCGAGTACCCCATTTGCTATAAAGCCACAGATATTTTGGGTCCACAGTACTAGCATCAAAAACAGTTTTTCACTCTCTCCCGGCTACACTTTGATCACGGTCAATTGTCAATATTGAAGCTCCCGGGCGAGATGGGTATCTGATGTCGTCAACCACTACATATCTAGAGTCTTTTACTTGTCTGTAAGGTTTCTTTTGCTTCTGAGTGTTTGTATACCCCCCCTTCAGATCGAACCATAGTGTAGTGTAGTTTTCGGTCCACTTTCATAGCTCAGCCGGTGCTTGTGGGAATGATGTCCTTTGGTGGCACCCAGCAAGCTGTTAAGGTACTCCTCTTGCATGGAGAGTTGAAAATTTTGGTGAAGAGCGCCAAAGACCTTCCAAACATGGAAACCTACCACAAGGTGGTAGACAAGGTCCGGAGAATCCCGAGTAAGGTCAAGCGCAAAATCAAGTACCACACATCTAAAAAGATATGTAGTCCCTATGTCACTGTCTCAGTCTCAAGTGCAATCATCTGTCGTACATTTGTCAAAGAAAACAATGCGAACCCTGTGTGGGATCAACAATTTCATGTCCCCTTGGCACATTATGCTGCTGAAATCGAGTTTATTGTCAAGGACGATGACGTTGTGGGCACGGAGATAATCGGTACCGTGCGAATCGCTGCGGAAGATCTAGTTAAGGGCTATGAAATCGAGGGCACCTTCCCAATTATCGGAACCAAGCCCTACACACCACAAGCTATCTTGAACCTGTCCATCCAATATACGCCGGTGAAAAAAGAGAAGGTGGTGGGGGGTGGTCCGACCTACGGCGAGGTACCTCGGACCTACTTTAGTCTTAGGAAAGGCGGGCGGGTCACTCTTTACCAAGACGCTCATGTCCATAAGGATTCTCTTCCAAGCATATGGCTCCAAGGCCAAGTGCAGTATAAGCATGGGAGTTGTTGGCGGGATATCTACGATGCAATCAGCAAAGCCCGCCATTTGGTCTATATTACTGGATGGTCAGTTGTCCACAATGTGGTACTGGTGAGGGATGCTGATGACGGGAAAGATTACACGTTAGCAAATCTTCTCAATTCAAAGTCGAAAGAGGGTGTAAGGGTGTTGCTCCTAGTATGGGATGATCCCACTTCCCATAGCATTTTGGGTTACCAAAGAGTAAGTGACTTTTATGTAACAACGTATCTTTTTCCTTGCTTACATAATTTGCTTTTTTAAATTCCATGACTGAGATGACATCCCAATCTTTTAGCCTCAGTTAGGAAAACACAAACATGAACTTATAGGGAGCATTTATTAGCAAGAATGAACTGCATGATAACATGGAAGAAAATGTTGTATTCCTTGTTAACCGGATGTCATTGTAGTGTACTGTATATATTGGCACATGGTCTTTTCACTTTCAACTGACTAATATATAATAATGCAGCAGGGGATCATGAGTACTAATGATGAAGTGACCCTTCGGTTTTTCAAGCATTCATCTGTACATGTGTTGCTTTGCCCTCGATCAGCTAGAGAAGGTCCCAGTTGGCTCAAACGGATGGTTAGAACCTACTTAAATTTGAAATAACGGAGTCCGGGCTATGATGCAACTTTTGAAATGCCTTGTGCTACATGGAAATTTCAGTTGCAGGATGAACTTCATCAACTCCCCCATTTAGTTTTTGGAATATATTGTCTGATCAAGAGTTTCTCTCCTTTGCATATACCATTTAGTTAGTATTTCCTTGTTTGTATAGGAATCAGAAATGATCTACACGCATCATCAGAAAACAGTGATCGTGGATGTGGATGCCGGAAACAACAAAAGGAAGCTCATTGCATTCGTTGGAGGTCTAGATCTATGCTCGGGGCGGTATGACACTCCCACCCATCCAATTCTTAGGACCTCGGATACAACACATAAAGATGACTATTACAGTGGTACATTCAAGGTAAATATTCAGATTCATATGATTTCGTCAAACTAGCTAGTAAATAGAGCCTGAGAGTTATGCCAAAAGAAAGTACACGATGAAAAATAGAAAAAGATGGGATAGATAGTGTTTGTGACAGGTCCCTTCTGGCCCTGGATGTCCGAGGCAGCCATGGCATGATTTACACTGCCAAATCGATGGACCTGCAGCATATGATATCCTCACCAATTTCGAGGAGCGTTGGCGACATGCCTCAAAGCCCCACGGGATTCATAAGTTAAAATCGTCACATAATGGTCAGTTGCTTACACTTGAAAGGATACCCAGCATTTTGAGCGTTTCAGATGTTTCTTCCCATGACGAAGATGATCCGGAGGGTTGGCACGTTCAGGTGAGCTAGCTGCATGGAACAGCAATTTTTGTTTGTTTTTCAATTTTATCCTGCGGAAATAGAGACTGTGCATCTTCTTCCTATTGAAGGTTTTCCGATCAATCGACTCCAATTCTGTTATTGGATTTCCAAGTAACCCTAAAGAGGCCGTGGACAAGGTAAGTGAATGGAAACCCGATCTCTTTTGTCTCAATTTCATCAGCTGATTAGTTGAGAAATCAAGTGGTGACATATATTCTCTTACAAAACGATAATTGACATGCGTTTTTTCCAACTGTTTTCAACAGAACCTGGTTTGTGGTAAGAACATCATAATAGATATGAGTATACAGGCAGCATACATCAAGGCAATACGTTCAGCCCAGCATTTCATATACATAGAGAACCAGTACTTCCAGGGTTCGTCGTATAACTGGGATGAACACAATGATAAAGGTGAGGGTATCTATTCATTTCTGTTGATGCAGCAAATATACATCGGTATAGAAATTATGTCTATTTGGCATATCGTTTTAGCTTGTTCTTAACTTCATCCAGCCATTTATTTTGGATTACAATGTTAACTTCTCCTATATTATTGCTATGTACCCTAATGAACGTGTCTCATTACCCGTGATTAAATTCTGCAGGTATTGACAACTTAATACCAATGGTAATTGCTCTCAAGATTGCCAGCAAGATCGAAGCGAAACAGAGGTTTTCCGCCTATATTGTCATTCCAATGTTTCCAGAAGGTGTTCCTACAAGTGCCCCTAGTCAGAGAATCCTCTATTGGCAGGTACTGTCGAAATGGTCATTTTAGGAATTAGTGTTAGGATCACACAAGAGATGTCCTCCTAACAACATGTGTTAATTGAAGAAGACAGAAAACGACCCTATGGGTTGGAATTCTTTATGCCTTCTTTCTCAAACTTTTCTTATTCATCTGGTAATATAGCACAAGACGATGGAGATGATGTACCGGATTGTCTATAAGGCACTCGTGGAGGCTGGATGTGATAAGGAATATGAACCTCAAGACTTCTTGACTTTCTTCTGCCTTGGCACCCGTGAAGCCCGGGAGATTCCACCTAGGGAAGGCATCAGAAAGAGTGAAGATCCATCTCCTTCAAATGCTGAGGTATCTCCTCCTGGGCAAATATATCTGCCTAACTTACATCGCCGTGTATGGCAATATCACCTCTTCCATTGATTGGTCTATTAATAATTTATAGTCGAACTTGATATGGCTAACTCTGCACTCTCATATTCATGACACGTGCAACTGAGCAGGAACTCGCCAGAAAGAACCGGAGGTTCATGATTTACGTGCATTCGAAAGGGATGATTGTAGATGACGAGTATGTGATACTGGGCTCTGCAAACATCAATCAGCGATCCCTTGATGGCAGTCGAGACACCGAAATTGCGATTGGTGCATATCAGCATCAACATGTTCATGACTGTTCTGGAAAAGGTTCTTATCCGAAAGGACAGGTGATCTACCCACCTCGGTTTTAATCTCCACACAGCTGACTTTCGCCCTTATTTTTTTGTGTAAATTCAGTACGTTAGACTAGTATGCATATTATCTGATCGAATGTGCAGGTACATGGGTATAGAATGTCCCTTTGGGCGGAGCATCTGGGAACCGTGGAGGAGTGTTTTAAGGAACCCGAGAGTCTGGAATGCATGAGACGAGTGAGATCGCTGAGCGAGTTCAACTGGGATCAGTATGCGGCAGATGAGGTAGCAGAAATGAAAGGCCACCTTCTGAGGTACCCGTTGCAGGTGAACAAGACAGTTAAGGTGGAACACATCCCAGGCTGCCATGGATTTCCTGATGTAGGCGGTGAAATCAAAGGATCTTACTTTCGGTTCATCAAAGAAAACTTGACGCTTTGACTGGTTTGGCGTGCAAGCATCTTGATACGATGCTTTCTCTCTCTGTCTCTTTAATTACACGCTACCCCCTATGTTTGGTTGTGCTCAGATCATGGGTTGTATCTCTCTCTCTGTGTCAGCTACCCAAAAAAAGTTGTGATTGCAAAGTTCTTGATAACTGTGAACCATTAATCAGAGTCGACATTGTTACTGTTCTATCATGTGGCACATGAAGTAGTTGATAGGGGAAACACAGGAAAGGATTGGATTATCCCTGGATACGGTCCTATCATGAATAAACGGTTCACATTCGTGGTTATTGATCATGAACTGGCATGTCTTGTCTGGATGATTAGACCAAGCCCGCCAATTGGTCCATATTGCTGACGGTCAGTCTTACATAATGTTAGATGGGTGAAGGATGCTGATGATGATGAACAAGATTACACCTTGGGAAATCGCCTAAATTCAAAGTCAGAAGAGGGTGTAAAGAGGGTGCTGCTTCTACCATGATTAGTTTTCTTGAGCTTCTTCGGGTCTTGGCATGTCACGAAAAGCTGCATCTTTGTTATCTCTTTGATGACATGGAGTAATAAGGGAGGAGTCACCCATGTTTGAATGTTCTGCAGAAACGTTGCGTCTCTGTTAACTGCCAGAAAGAATTGTAATTGTAAGTGAAATCCCCAGTTGACCACGCAGGAACACGCAGGCAGGTCTCCTTTCTTGACCATGTCAACCGTTAATTACAGGAAATATCTCTACTGTTCAATCATGCGATTGTGACGTGTAAACTAATTCGTTTGGACTAGACATGTCATGCTCATGCACGCTAGTGGGGCTATATTGTGAGATCCATGTAAGTAGATCTGTAAAACCTCATTTGCCACCAAGTCCTGCAAGACATTACGTTGTCTAAGGAAATTTTGCAGATTAAGTTTCGTAAGAGCTTTTCACAAATGGACTGATCTGCCTGAAGTTCACCGGTTCAATTGTCGAAACTCATTATGGAGTCGGACAGATCTTCAGTTGTTGCCTTGTAGTCAATTTTGGCATTCCGTTGACTTGTTTAACGGGATACTGTGGGTAGTCTCGACAAGTTGGTTGCTTCGAGGTGGCAGGCCCGATAATGTCAGGGAAGGAACCCTTCAGATATTGTGTTCCCTAGCTTTGAATATTCTGGCGGCGATGGCTGTTGAGGACCCCAACTTGTTCATTAGTATAGAACCTAGGATGTGGACATTTGCAAAGATCTCGTCTTGCATCGGCATCCTGCTGTTCATTCATTGCGCTCCTCCTCCTGTCTTCCAACGTAGTCATTCGTTTCCGGTCGACACCAGCGCTGAAAGCGTAAGTCTTCCGATCCCTATTGCTACATTTTCATGACTTCTACTTGTTTGATTGAATTCCCATAAGAAACGAGTATCCGATAATGACAACCTCCATTTCAATATCTTTGCTTGTATATCCAGATCAGGGATTATTTCTTGATTGGGCATTTGTCCATCCGGCATCATAACGCATCTTCAGTCAGATTAAGGGAGTGCCCTTAACTTCATGGCTCAGTCCATCTTTAATAAAGTGATGTCTTTAGGTTCACAGCATGGTCAGGGCCAGCAGACAGTTCCTTTCAAGACCAACGAGCAATCTCTCAAGGTTCTCCTCTTACATGGACATTTGGATATTTGGGTGAAGGGTGCCAAAAACCTGCCCAACATGGACTCATTACACAAAGCACTAGGAGAAATGTTTTCACGCCTCCCAGGCAAGGTTAAGGGCAAGATTGAGCACGTGTCTAAAAAGATAACAAGTGATCCCTATGTTACCGTCTCAGTCTCTGGTGCAGTTATAGGTAGAACTTTTGTGGTAAACAACAGCGAGAACCCTGTTTGGGAGCAGCACTTCTACGTTCCAGTAGCACATAGTGCTGCAGAAGTCCAGTTTGTTGTCAAGGACAATGATATTGTGGGCTCTGAGATAATTGGGGCTGTTGGAATCCCCGTGGAGCAGTTACTTTCGGAAATTATAGTTGAGGGGGCATTCCCAATTCTTGGAGCCAATGGTGGGCCCTGCAAGCCTGGAGCCACCCTGAGCTTATCTATCCAGTACACACCTGTGGAAAAGCAGGGGCTTTACCATCAGGGAGTAGGACCAGGTCCCACCTATGTGGGTGTACCAGCCACTTACTTCGATCTCAAGAAAGGTGGGCGGGTCATACTTTACCAAGATGCTCATGTCCAGGAGGACTCTCTTCCGACTGTAGGGCTCGAAGGCAGTATGCAGTATAAGCACGGGAGTTGCTGGCGTGATATCTTCGATGCTATTAGTCAAGCTCAAAGATTAGTCTATATCACTGGGTGGTCCGTCGTCCACAATGTTAGACTGGTGAGGAATGCTGAAGATGAGAAAGATTACATATTAGGAAATCTTCTGAAGTCAAAGTCCCAAGAGGGTGTGAGGGTATTGCTCCTTGTGTGGGATGATCCCAGTTCACAAAGCATTATGGGTTTGAAAACAGTAAGTGACTCGTGATAAAGGTTTGGTACCTTGAATTTTGCTTTGATTAAGCTTCAGTATTCATGCCCAAATCAATAAGAGTCATGGCATAATTATTGTCTTATTTCCATCATGGGCTTGGTTAAAGAAGAGAGCCATAAAATATATTATTTTTCTATGTACATGAGGAAGAATCTATAAGCCAAAATTCATGCTATTACTTTGTAACACATTGTGAAAGCATTTTCCCATTGTAGTGAGAAGTGGGGAGGGGGGTGAATGTGGGTTCCTTACTCTTGGGAAATTATTGCACCACACATGATTTTCTCTCTTCCAACTAAAAAAACTAACATATAATACAGGACGGGGTCATGCATACTAATGATGAAGTGACTCGTCATTTTTTCAAGCACTCATCTGTACATGTATTACTTTGCCCTCGGTCAGCTAGGAAAGGCAACAGCTGGCTCAAACAGAAGGTTAGAACCTCAGAACTTTGAATAGGTAGTCCAAGCTCTGAAGCTGCTGATTAGAATTTTTAAATTATCCGGAACTTGGATTTTACTTTTGAAATTTCTTCTGCCTGGTACACATCACTTATCAGTTGTTAGATGCAAGTTTAGTGCCATCCGCCTGTATTTCCTGGAATGTGGTCATAATTTCTTTCTTTGCATGCACATCAGTTGTTAATTATACCTTGTTTATACAGGAAGCAGCAACTATCTACACGCATCATCAGAAAACAGTGATTGTGGATGCTGATGCTGGAAACAACCAAAGGAAGCTCATTGCATTTATTGGAGGTCTGGATCTATGCTCGGGCCGTTATGATACTCCAAGTCATCCAATTTTTTCGACATTGGAAACAATACACAAAGATGACTACCACAATGGCACTTTCACGGTAAATATCCAACTATTTATCCTTTCTATCGAGCTTTACATGCACGGTAGATATGAGTTTCCCATTTTTATTGTCCAGGCAACACAAAATGTGAACTAACCAGCAAACTGACTCCAGAGACTTGTAAAACAATCATTAAAATACAAATTGAAGGTTGGGATGATATTTGTGTTTCTCATAGGTCCCTTCCCCTGGATGTCCGAGGCAGCCATGGCATGATCTGCATTGCCAAGTTGATGGACCTGCAGTATATGATATTCTCGCCAATTTTGAGGAGCGTTGGCTATGTGCTTCAGAGCTTCATGGAATGCAGAAGTTGAAACATTCACATAATGATCAGTTACTTAAACTTGAAAGGATAACTGACATTTTGAGGGCCTCTGACATTTCTTCTCACGATGAAGCTGATCGAGAGGGTTGGCATGTTCAGGTATAGTAGATTTATCAACTATAGATCCGCTGTCCTTTTCCTCAAAATTTATTGTGCGCTTTTATCTTACCGTGTCCTTCTGCAACTGAAGGTTTTCCGATCCATTGACTCTAATTCTGTGATTGGATTTCCTAATGACCCTAAAGATGCTACAAAGAAGGTAAGTGAATGGAAATATTTGATCCTATACCTCCTAAAATTGGTTGAAGATCATAATCGACTCATTTGATGGACAATTTTAAACAGAACCTTGTCTGTGGGAAGAACGTTTTAATAGATATGAGTATACAAGCAGCATACATCAAGGCAATACGTGCAGCCCAGCATTTCCTGTACATAGAGAACCAGTACTTCCTTGGTTCATCATATAACTGGGACTCTTACAAAGATTTAGGTAAGAAAGCCCTTTCTTTTGATGGAAACTCCAGGAATATACTTTATTTGGCACACAAATACAATTAACTTTTCCTTTTTAAAATTTTAACAAGGATTACACTTGAAATACAAACATCATTCCATAAATTAGTAAGATTAGTAGATTTTTTATGATGGAAAAGAAAGAAATGTTAGTATTTTTTTTCTTTTCTGCAAAGCTTTTATCTTCATTTGTGAAAGATAGCAAGAGATCTCTTCATAAACAGAATTATGATGGAGGATCTGCAAATAGTTCAAGTATCTTGCCCGCCAAAGGGCGGTGTGCATTAACAATATGGTGACAAACCTGCACATTGAACTTTACTTAAGGATACTAGATTTAAAATCATGCATCCTTGTTATTTTAGTTGTAGCATCTCATTGCTGAAATTTAATTTTACAGGCGCTAATAACTTAATACCAATGGAGATTGCTCTCAAGATTGCTAGCAAGATTAAAGCAAAGCAGAGGTTCTCTGCATATATCGTCATTCCAATGTGGCCAGAAGGTGTTCCAACGACCTCCTCTGTTCAGAGAATTCTCTTTTGGCAGGTATGGAAGTCGTACTAACTTGTTAGGGCGTGGTTCTTTAACAGGGATTTTGATAGAAACTTCTGAAGTTTTCAGTTTTCATGGTAGAAATTGACTATAAAATTTCCCATGATGTATATTTGCAAATTATTGACATTATTTGGAGTAATTTCACAACCACAATGAAAAAAGGGCTTTTACAAAATTTTGTTTTGATGAAGGTCTAATTTAGTTTTCTTTTTTTATGGCCAAACCTGTGTAGTTTACTTTCACACGTACATTGGTGGTAAAAAAAAAAAGCCTAAAATGTTAGAATTCGACCCACCGTTTTGTTTTCATTTTCAAGCTTGTTTTGCTCATCTGATGCAGCGAAAGACAATGGAGATGATGTACTATATTATCTATGAGGCTCTAGTAGAGGCTGGGTGGGAGAAAGAATATGAACCCCAAGACTTTTTGACCTTCTTTTGCCTTGGCACCCGTGAAGCCCCACAAGGCCCCTATAAGGAATATAGTGGAGACATAAAAGGTCCTATAAAGTCTCAGGTACCTGAAACAATCCTTTTTCATTACTAATATGTCTGCCTAAGTACGTTCTATTATTACTTGGTTGTCTCTGCAAGTACTTCTTTCAGTCTCACTATTGTGCCTGCAACTGATTAATCTAATGTTTGAGTCGATCGACTTTATACCCTCATTGTGATGTAACTGAACAGGAACTGGCTAAAAAGAACCGGAGATTCATGATTTACGTGCACTCAAAGGGGATGATAGTGGACGATGAGTATGTGATACTGGGTTCTGCCAATATCAATCAGCGGTCCCTTGAAGGTAGTCGAGACACTGAAATAGCAATTGGCGCATATCAGCCTCATCATACCTATGCTAAAAAAGACTCTTACCCTAAGGGGCAGGTAGTCACTTACTAGTTCACCATCCTTGCCATCTTCTTTCTCTCTAGGCCTCTCTGCATATGATTTCATAGGGGACTAACAGACATTATCTGATCCAATGTAGATACATGGATATAGAATGTCTCTCTGGGCAGAGCACCTGGGGATTGTCGAGGAATGCTTCAAGGAACCTGAGAGTTTAGAATGCATGAGACGGGTGAGGTGGATGAGTGAGTCGAACTGGGAGCAGTACGTGGCGGATGAGGTAGTAACAATGAAAGGCCACCTCATGAAGTACCCGCTGCTGGTCGACCGGATGGGTAAGGTGAAGCCGATCCCTGGCTGCGAGACCTTCCCTGATGTCGGCGGCAAAATCGAGGGATCATTCACCGCAATCCAAGAAAATCTGACCATTTGATTCATCCTAGTTTTGAGCTTACTCCATTGTTCTTCCTTTACATTATGGATTTGGTGTTGATGTAATTTAAAGTTAAAAAATTAAATAAAAAACTTTAAAAAATGAACAATTTATTTCTGAAAATAAATGAGACTAATTGAATGAAGACTAATCACCATCCATGCATTTATTTTCTATTATTTACTGATTTTTTTTATAGCACGTGTGGATTGAATCCATGAAGTAGGTGAGACAGCCTTTGAGTGCTGTTCGTTACACTGGGCAGTGGATGAGATTCCTCAGGCATAGGAATTAGTTCACTGAGGCAGGGGGTAGGGGGCCATAATGTAAATTAGTAAATATATCGGTGGGTCTAAATGATGACAAAATTAAAACATATGGATCGTACTTGGAAGAAACAGAAAGTCAGGGGACAAATTGTGCGTCTAGAGCGCTTTTTTTGGACAGAGCCACCACACCGGCAGTCGCTGTCGGAAAGGTCTCTAATTTATTCTTTTTTTTTTTAATTTTGTTTGAGATGCCATAGAAATCTCTGGGACACACACTCGCATCTCGTTCCCACCGTCCATATATACTACGCCTTCGTCTCCCTCTCAGATCCCCATATTTTTTTTCTGCTCTTCACTCCCTCCTTTCTCTCTCTATCTCCATCTCTCTCTGTTTGTGTTGAAGTGATGGGTTTCTCGGCTAACGGTGCTGCCGACAAGCCTCTGAAGTTCCTGATCTACGGAAGGACAGGCTGGATCGGCGGCCTGCTCGGGGAGCTCTGCAAGGCCAAGTCCATCGACTTCGTGTACGGCTCAGGCCGTCTCGAGAACCGCTCATCCCTTGAGGCCGACATCGCCGCCGTGGCGCCCACGCACGTGTTCAACGCCGCCGGCGTCACCGGACGCCCCAACGTCGACTGGTGCGAGTCCCACAAGGTGGAGACCATCCGGACCAATGTCGTCGGGACCCTGACCCTCGCCGATGTCTGCAGGGAGAGGGGGCTGATCTTAATCAACTACGCAACCGGCTGCATCTTCGAATACGACGTCACTCACCCTCTCGGGTCCGGTGTTGGGTTCAAGGAGGAGGACAGCCCCAACTTCATCGGGTCATTTTACTCCAAGACCAAGGCCATGGTGAGATCTTCTTTCTTTCTTTCTTTATCATTTTCTATGGATCCGATGCTTTCGTCTGCTCTTTCAGATCTGCCACTACATTACATTACGTTTATGGACCACTATGTCCTCTGTCACGATCTGTCTTGGATTGATCGAGCCCTGTTGCATGTTGATTTTCCGCTCTGTGCAAAATTCATGGATATATCTATTGAAGTCAGTTGGGATTTTGCATCATTCATGTTAGATCATGCATCTGCTGATTTTGAGTGCAGATGAGATAGTCATGTGATATTACTTACCATTATTCATTTTTAATGGAGGCAAAATCTGAACTATCGCAAATGTCGGGGATCATCTCTCCCAGTTCTAATCTCCATTTTAGGATATATGCTGCAAGGTTCAGTTTAGGCAATCAATACATAAAGCAAGCATTCGAAAAAAAATCTGAACTTGGATAAACTGAAACCATATAATTCATGGGAGTTGAACTTGAAGCAGACTGCACCATCCAGAAGGGTTGTATCCCTTTTAGATTAGCCTCACTCGCACCCAAGTATTTGATTGGTGCATTTACTCACATACATACTTGGGCAAGTAAATTAATGGCTTTTAGTGCACTCATCTTCATTATAGTATTTATTCCTAATGCATGTCATGTTGACAGGTGGAGGAGCTGCTGAAGAACTACGAGAATGTCTGCACTCTCCGCGTCCGAATGCCCATCTCGTCCGACCTCTCCAACCCCCGCAACTTCATCACGAAGATCTCTCGGTATGAGAAGGTGGTGAACATCCCTAACTCCATGACCATCCTCGACGAGCTCCTGCCCATCTCCATCGAGATGGCCAGGAGGAACCTCACGGGCATCTGGAACTTCACCAACCCAGAAGTGGTCAGCCACAACGAGATCCTCCAGATGTACAAGGAGTACATCGACCCCAGTTTCTCATGGAAGAACTTCACCCTGGAGGAGCAGGCCAAGGTCATAGTGGCCCCCAGGAGCAACAACGAGCTGGACGCTTCCAAGCTGAAGAAGGAATTCCCCGAGCTAATGTCCATCAAGGAGTCCCTCATCAAGTACGTGTTCGAGCCAAACAAGAAGACCGCCAGCACTTGAACTGAACCCACTTGGCTATACATGCCGCGGTCTCATCTTCCTGCTTTGTAGGCTTGTGCAAGTCTTGCTTTGTGTCTGGACTAGGGATGTTCTTGATTTATATCCGTTTGACCATGAATGAATAATTAAATTGGAAGAGGTTTGTGGAATAATCTGAATTTGTAACCTTATATTTGTTGATTCTTATTAAAAATGTTAGTCAATGCGAAAACGTATTTTCATGCCATCGGTACAGCCTAATAAATCAACAACTGTCTCATTTGAGAAAGGATGTTCCTCATTTATTATATGCTGGAAAAAAAAAAGACGAGATATGAACATGATGGGCAGCATAATGGATGCATCTTCTTTCAGACATGAGCAGCCAGCCTCTACCTTTAAAGGAAAAGCATTGATGTTTGTACTGGAAAAAACAAGCTGGGCGAACAATCAATCAGGATTGGAGGGCTTAAGCAGATGATGCAGACAGAGACCACAAGCTAGCACATTTCAGAGATAACGGCAAATTTTTATTTGAGTTTGGTAGAGAACAGAGGAGGAAAAGGAGATGAAGGAAAGAAGAGAAAAACTGCATGATGAACAATTGCAAGTGGATTCAACCGGGGCGGCCGGGAATCCTTCTTAAGAGGGCTGCTCCTTAAATCTGCTTTTCGGAGTCTCAATGGCCGTTTTCCACTGTTCCATTCTCACATGAAGCGTCCTTTGGCTTCTTGGAGTAGAATCTCCTATACATGGCATCCACCTCGGTCAGGTAGTAAGTGCCCGGAGCAAGGAGGCTATAGTCCTTGCTTGTCACAAAGTCTTTGGCACCGTACCTGTGCTCCATCAGCTTCAGTGTTTCGACGAATTTCTCGGGTTGGATCTGTTGGGAGAGAGTCCGTCTCAAAGTTAGAGCCATGATAGGATGATGCATACATTTCTGGCAGTGTGCCAGATTCTTGGATTGCAATATTGATCAGCCAGAAAGAAAGAAAAAAAATGTTTGCTATAAGGAGTCCCAAGATGATGTACCTCATGCCTCGACTTCAGCTTCTTTTCGATGTTCATAATGCTTGCAATGTTTGACAAGCTAAAGGGTTTTTGCCCTTCACGGAGTCGGAGTGAGAACATTGTGGCAGTTAAGCCACTTCCGTACGAGAATAAGATCACCCGTTTGTCATTCTACGAGGAGATATAGCAAGAGGAAAGGCATTTTAGAAACACTAGTCAAGAAGGTTGCACATGTCAATATGTAATAGTAAGAACAAGGAATCAAATGGATCCTAAGGATCAGCAGAAGCAGATATTGAAGAATCAGTAGCCATAAAGTTTACCAGTGTGTTATGTTTGTTGTGAATGAGAGAAACAAATGCTGCATAAATTGATGCAGTATACATGTTTCCCACTTGCTTTGGAATAAGAGTGGTGGGTTGAACTTTTGTATCATAAAGTGGCTTTGCTACTTGTTGAGATGCCTGTAAATACACATTAGTTCCTCATCAGCTTCTCCATGGCTGATTCAACGATATACAATTTGAAATTTCTTAAGAAGATTACCTTTTCAAGATCACGGCTCTGGTAGCTCTCATCACCTGTCAAGGCTGCAAAAGGAGCCAACTTTTCTTTTGCGGCCTCGTCTACGGAGCTGTGGAAAGAGAATAGATTCCATGAATAAGTTCGATAAGGAAAACAAGTTAGCAGTCTGTAATTTGTTCAATGTATGGAGAGGCTGGAAACCTGGCATTCCTGACAAAGTCATTGAATAACAATCTGGCAAAACTTTTCTGGACAAGCTGCATATATCAAAAGGCATAAATTGAGTATACTGAAAAGGCCAACAAGAATTCTTCATAAAAACATGTTATAAGTGTTATTACCTTGTTATAGGGGGAGTGAAAAACAAAGTATTCAGCATCATTGACTGAGAATTGCTTGCCCTCAAATTTCTCAAACCTGCGGATTGTAAAAGTAAACTGAGGTAAGTGAGGGATGAAATGCATTGTAGAGGGATTTAAATTCTTTTTCCTGGTCCGCTTGCACTCACTTGTGGCAAAAGTACTTGTAGCAGGAGTCAAGAGCCATCAGATAACATGTTTGTGATAGCTTCCCATCAACAACCTATAAAAGTATTAAAAAACCCAGTTAAGTGAACAGCTTGCAGTTCATCAAAGAAAATAAACAACATAAACAAGGAAAAATGTTATGGAAAACTTCTGATCATCATGCCACTAAATAAATATTCTTAAGGGACCTTTTTAAGTTTGGTGTGTTTAACTCATTACTAAGACTAACTACATAAAGAGGAGATATATCCTAGAACTTACTACCAAGTCTGCTGATAAACACTAAAAATTAAAAATACGCAGAATACTAGTTGCCAGTTTTAAGAGAGACTTGACAAATTACCGGATATTCACTAGCTAAATTAGGCTTGTAAAAATCATAGGCATGAGCCATATGGCTTCCACGTAATTTGCTTTCAAAGGTGATAGGAGCATCAGGCCCTATGAGCAAGGCAATAGCAGCAGCACCTCCAGTAGGCCGTGCCGGTCCTTCAGCATATACCTGAGTTAAGAGTAACATATCATTCAAATGTGGTGGTAAACTTTTTTCTTACAAAGCAATGCATCTTAATTTTCCCTAGTCTTAACCAAGTTCTAGCAAACCCCAAAATTCTTATTCCTTTGACAAGATGAACTTCTAAGAGTGGTGGATTGTCCAGGAAACAAAATTATCATACCGCACTGTCTGTACAGACAACAAGTCCATAACGGCCATCCCATGAAGCACTCTCCACCCAGTTGACACAGTTGAAAAGAGCTGCAGTGCCTCCATAGCATGCATTGGTTGAGTCAACACCTTCTATATCAGTATTCCCACATGCCTGCTTAGACAAGTAAGATAAACTCAGTCCGGATATCCTCTGAGGTGTATAAACAACTCCTTTGGAGTATGATAGTGAAATCCAATAGTTTAACAATGGTCATGAAAAGTGAATGGAATCATCCTTTCTGCGTGCTTTGGAAGGATGTTCACTAGTTGAAGGGATTAAATTCCTTGCCATTTAAAAGACGAATGATAATTCTTTTATGTGGTCTCTTCTAAAAGCCAAATATGTGATCATATTTTACCCCATGGATGGATGGAGCTGCCTCATGGAAAACGTACGAGATAAACATGTTAACAACTATACCTCAAAGATTTGCATGATGAAAGTCTTGATAGATTTACTCTTATCAATAACAGTCTCACTGCCGACTTCCAATCGGCCAATTTGTTTGGGATCAATTTCATACTTCTCAAGAAGGGATGTAACAACAGTCAAACTGCAAACACAAAAATTTGCAATGAGAAACGAAAACACAAAATGTGAGTTATTATTCTTGAAACCTGATAATGGAATAAGAGGAGATGAAACAGCATAATCCACTCATGGAGTGAGGAACGGATATATTACTTTTAACATTTTTAATTAGACGGTAGAAGTAGGATGATGATAAAGTGACTTCCCAATAGAAAATGACGAAATGAGTAAGAATATAACCTCATCGAGATTACATCTTCAACCTCCGTGCAGAACCCCATGCAATCTTGTCCAAGCCCGATGGTGTACTTTCCTTTGCTTGCACCATCATGAGTCTCAAGTGCTTCCTGAGCATCAGAAAAAGAACAAGATTAAGAGGGTGTCTACTCGAGATATTTTGGCAACGAAAAAACTAATGGTCAAAAAGCACATGATGCAGCCGAGTTGCTTTTATGAATGGACAAAATTTGGGGGAAGGTGCCGATCACTTATAGAGCCATTCAATATCTCACTTCTCCAACCTGGAGTAGACAGATTCTACCCAGTTGATTGAAAGTTGGAGCAAAATATAAACGAAAAAAGGCAAGGTAAATTATGAAAAACCTTACTTTTCCGTTTTCAATATAGCCATTTTTTTCTTTTCTTGAACCATACTGCATCTAACTACTCTCATATCCCTTTGAAGAACTAAAAAAAATAAGCTGGAGTCACCCCCTCTCTGCTATGAAAATTCAGAAACAAGAGTAAAAAAGTAATTTCAAGGAAAAACTAATAGAAGAACCAGTCGACAACACGAATCTAATCACCGAGAGGGGACACGTTCTGTCTTACTCCTTTTCTCCTAATCCTTTATTGGGATTGGGTTACGGCTACCAAGATCCGGATTGGGACGAGTACAAAAAAATATATAAAGCTTCCGAACACTAGAACCAATGATCAAATTTCAATGAGCAGGGACCATTCTCGTAAATTAATACAGCAGGATAGCCAAAGCCACTTATTCTGAAGCGTAGGTTTAAGCAATATAGATTGCACACTAAGGAATATGATGAAGACGGTTATAACCAGTGATCAACGGAAACACATCCAAACAATCTAAAGAAATCTTTCCACTGCCACAAAAAAGCATCACCATTCGAAAACAACATTAGGATCTTGCCGTAAAAAATTCCAGCTAAGAGAAGCTGCTAGTTCTTATGGAGCTTCCTCTTACGAGGATAGATTCAAGAAGAGAAGTGAATGAAGAGAAAGGAAATCTCGGATATGCTCTCATCAGCTGAAATTGAAGAATCCACACGCAAAAGATATCCAGGAATGAGCTCCAAGTATCCAATTTCACACATTTTTCTCCCAAGGAAAACAGAGGTTACGATCTACTACAAACAAAATCACAAGACTAAGATGGAGAGAGACCTGTTGGACGCAGGTTGGAGGGAAGTAGATGTCCATAGCGAGGATCCCAACGTTCTTTGCCATTTTTTTCCTCCGGTCAGTAAAAGCTCCGGGTGGCAGAAATGGAACCAAGATCCGCGGCAACGACAGATATCCCTCTTCTCGGAGAGGGAAGAAGCGGAGGAGAGCCTGAGAGAGACTTCGGGGAGTTCACACGGCACCACCACCACGGAGACAGGGAAGAATGAATCTTTCCTTGGGAGTGGAGAGCATTGCACGAGCCTTACAGCCCCGTGGAGGGTATATATATACGTATAAATAAATTAGGATTCATATCACTAAGAGTGCCCCTTGCAGCATCAATATATTACGAGGTGCCATCACGTGACTGTTATAGCGGGGGCATCTCCCACTGCCAACTCTGTCCTCCTGCACTGCCCTCCTTGTATGAACACGACAGGGACCCCTCGCCATCGCCATCCATTTATGTTATTCATATTATATTGTTTTGGGAGGGAAAAACAAAAGGTGGACAGCTACCAAACCAAGCTTAATGCCTTGGACTTGTAATTTCTTTCCATATATTGTAATTTCGATATATATAATCAGCCACAATATATGGTTTAGCAAAATAATAATTTATGTACATTTTTTGTGGGGTTTAATATTAGAGGTCTTTAATTCCATTCAGCGAAAAAATTATTTTAGTAATTATTATAAAAAAAATTAAGAGGTCACGTGCACACTTTTGTAGATAAGAGAAGGAAAATCCAATATCATCCATCCATGAACTGTTTAGGATAGCAGGGGCAGATATGCATGATCGCCACCTAGTACCTAGTGTAGGTGGGTTAGATAACGGATCTCACTTTAATCGGGGCGGGTCTAAGCTTTCAAAAACCCGACATGAAATCCTTAGTTTGACAGGGAGAGAGAGACTTCTCATTAATCCCTCCATCACGCTCAAGTATATAATAATATTCATTTTACAACTATCAATAATTTTTTAATTATTTAATATATGTGAATTGAATTCCTTCGTAATTTATAATGAAAATAATTAAAACGAGGCATAAAATCAAATAAATAAACCTAATGGTTTTGTTATTAGAAGAAACTAAACCCCTAATGGTTGTGACACGGTTTTCCATGGACGGCACATCCTGCGAAGTTGTATGGCAGGGAAGTGGGGGTGTGTGGGTCCCATGGACGGATTATCGCCGTCAAAGTTGGTTGAGTAACATTGTCAGCTCCGAGTTTCTCTTCTCTTATCGACGCTCCAATGCTCCATTCATCCATCAACTCAGCCTCATCCTCAGCCACAGCAACCATGATCTCAATAGATTAAGTAGACAGACCTTCATATCTTTTTATTCACGTCTACACCTATTGGCTTTTTGCCATATGACAAAAAGAATGAATGATGGTGCATTCAAAGCCAGTTGTGGTCTAAAATAATAGAGAGGTAGTGCCCAAATTGATAGATAATAGGATGATTTTACCCTTTTTTTTATAAAACATGTGGCATATCTGTCTCTCTCGCTTGCTTGCGTCTCTGTGTGTGGACAATTTATATTCATTAGCAGTTGAGGATGCACTTGAAGTATTTGATTGAGTGGTTGAACTTGAATGTGCACTAGGGTTGGTTGCTTCCTTCAGTCAAACAGAGCCAGCTACGCGTTAAAGTCAACAACTTTTTGGTAGGCGGGTTGACACGCATATCATTCTTATCAGTAAAGTGTTTGATGGCCCATATTTCACTAACAGTTAATATTGTGACTTTAATCCATACGATTGGATGTTCTCTATTCTCCATTCTATAAACATGTCGGGCAAAAATTATACATGCTATTATGTAAAAAATAAATATGTTGGTACACATAATTACATAATTTTATTTTACTTTTTTTTATATTGTGTATTTGATGGGACAAACACGTGGCTTTTATCCATTGGGTGGTCATAATGAGTAAGCGGCGGTCCATGTTCGATGTTTACACGTTGGAGAAAAGTCAACACAGTGGGAGCGTCACTTACTTCAAGGGGGGCATTTAAAATGAAGGCGCACGAGACCCGCGAGAGCATGCCAAGATTGAAATGGAGAATGGAGAATGGAGATGCGTTTTCTGGGCACTAGAAAAATGAATGGCAGAGTGAATGTGAAAAACGTGCATACATGACTAAAAACACCAAGGGACATATCATTTTTCACCATCCATGGCCTCTATTAAGTTTATCTTCATGATATGGTTAGTCAATTTTCAAATAGAATTATGCCATTTGGAATTGTTTTTCCTCACCTACTACTATAGACATGTTCACACCACACCCTCTAGTCCTCCTTGCCACTTTCAAATACCCTCTTGGTGTACGCAAAGCAGTACTGTTCATGCAAATCTCTGGTTGCCAGCATGTAAGGGTAAGGGATGGCAAACTTCAACCCTTAGTTTAGTTAGGCTTGTTGCATTTCCTTGCAGGAAGAAGAGCAACCTTAAAACCTGAATCTACAGTGATTCTAGAGGGTGAAATTGTACCGATGAGCAGAACGTCGGGCGAAGATTTTGAGAGGGGTGTAATAGACAACAACATAGGAACATAGGTCGTGGGAGAACATAGTACCAACAACAAGCTAAAACAAAGAAACACAAGGAAAGGGAGAAAATGGCACCTTTAAGAGCTTCTCGTTGCTGCTTCCACTAGACTTCCTCTGCCACGTCCTCAAAGGGGAAGGAAGGCAAACGAATTCCAGTAAAAGGAGCAAAAAGAAGCGTGGTAAAGGATTACCATTTATTTAGTACTTCGTTAGTCCGTATTCAGTAATGGTGCTGGCACGATCCCTTGCAGTCCATTACCCATCCCTTTCAGCCCGTTACCGGGGCCATCGTGCTTCAGCCACTTGGATTGGTAATTCTGCGCCTTTAGGGGAGCAATTATCTTGAGCGCCCCGTACACGCACTTATGGTATGAGAAGTCCTCTGTGGTACCGTCTTTCCTGACCAGAATGAAGCATCGGGAATCCTTATGGCTGGAGTGTTGGCCAACCTGAAGTGAGCCATCAGCAAAATGAATATAGGCCATCAATTATGAGAATCATGGAACTGGAGAATTTATCAAGACAGGTATTCAAAACTTAGGAATTGCAAATGAAGTTACAAGAGAAGAATTTTCCAAACCACTGTCAAATCAAGCATGGTGAACTTGGGTAACCAAGCCACTAAAAGGTCATGAGAATAGCAGCTTTTGGAGGGGATTCAGAATAAGCAACTTCTTCAATTTTCATCTTATTTACCTTTATCTCCTTTGCTCCAGATCCAATCTTCTCATCCCTGTTCGGATGAAAAGTTAAAGCCATCATCAATAGCGCCCTGTCATGATCACCTACCCGATGATCGATGGGATACCTGCAATGAGAATGATCCCATTAAACACCTAGCTGTCTTATGCGCCGAGAAAGAAAAGGCAGAGATTAACTGAGAGGCCATAAGCTAAAGCAAGATATTGGCATCTGGCACATATTTTGAATGAGATGGGGTTCTTGACAAAGACTGACTTGTATAATATGCTCCTGAGTGTTTGAGACAACTTGAAAATGTCATTGACAGTCAAGAAGCTTCTCAGCGACTTGGATATGCTCTCGAGTTTCACTAATCCATTAATGGTGCCATTTTCATTTTTATGGGTGAACCCCACACCGGATTTTTTGGATAGGTGGAAGAGAGAATTGGATATATGCAACTTCACGTTCTGCTTCACACAAGATGTGTTCTTCAACAGACTGTACACGTTTTCAGGCTCAGTGATCTCATGCCCCTGACAAAAGAAAAACAAAAATAATATAATGTTTTAAGGAAAATAACAAAACAAGATATATTGAAAAAAAATAATTCTTCCTTTCAAAACTCTCCTGGCCACAACATAACCATAATGGTTAGCTGATGGTTCCAGTCACTTGAAAGATTTAATGCCAATGATAACAAGGAATCAGATGATCTTTGCCGTGGCCTTCCTTTTCTACGACTTCAAGAATTCTTATTTTAATCTTACAAATCTGGTATGGCTCACTAAACTGTTACAGGCAATAAAGAAACCACCAGCATGTTCAATTATGAACTGATTCTGAAAATTATATGCCCTTCCACTGGCATAGCCCAAAGCACATAATATTACAAGATAGAAAACCTGTTATTATGTTTTACCTTCCCTGAGTATACCAGATCAAATATTTCGCCTGTTCCAAGTAGGGGGATCCTTCCCCAAGCCAAGGCATCAAGGCTCCCTTGGAGGTTGTCTACCGCTCCTGCCTTTGCTGCCTTGATGAAACAACTGCCAGGACTCTGTATAATGTTAAACTAGATCATATACACTTCATTATTGAAAAAAATGATACCGGGGATAATCTGACAAAGCAATAAATAGGTCAGTAATCAGAACACTAACTGAAAAGCACGCTTGAATAAATGGCGATGAAACAGATGCTGTCTCTCTCAAACAAGCCATTCCCTTCGGATTCAAGCTCACAAATTCTCCACTAACTGATAAACAATTCCCAACCAGCAGCAAGTGCTCAGGAAGAATAGTCTTTCCAGTGTCAGATACTGCAGACCCCAGACTCTGCAATAAATGATATTCAGAGAGGGAGTAAAAAGAGTTAAAACATATATATACTAGGTCAAGCAGGGAATCTGCATTCCTGATACAATCAAGATATCGTTATGTGAAAGGACATACATTCAGGAAATGTTTCAGCCCTGCATCAATCCCATATACAGATGAGAAGTCGGCAATGTTGTCTGGGCAACTGCGTGTCCAGTCAATAGCATCCATTATGTCAATACAGTAGTTGACAAGCAAGTTCCACAGATTCATCCGGTTAGAATGTGACGACATGGACACCTGTAGGTACAGTTCGCCCAAAGGATTAGGAGACGATGCTGGGATAGTATTCTTTTCCCTCCACAATATGTCCACCTTTTTAATCTCCATGAATCCTACACAACATATATGACATATGGATAAAAAAATCAATCAAGAAAAAGAATCCTATCACATTATATTGGATTCAAAATATAGTACCAACTAACAATTCCAACAATTATGTTTTTCCCCTTATAAGTACAATAGAATTTCATCTAGTTAATGAGATGAATCCATGCCTTTTCCTAAAGGAATGACTTACATGAAAGGGGAAGGCAAAAGAAAAATATTATGCAGATGAACAGAATTGGATCTGCTGATTTTGAGCAAAATCTTCTTTGGTTAATGCTGGTTTTCTCAGTGAACAAGGGGCTCTTGCTTTAAACCAGTATTTTCTACTTTATGCACAATTTAGGTATCCAAATATATACTGAAACATCATACTGACCTCAGTAAACCCACATTCAATCTTCCGTGGCTAAGTTTTTTACCCATAAAAACCTGTGCATCTTGTAGCACTTCTCAGGCATTTAGAGAAGAAAATAACTCAAGCTTGGACAATAGAACTAACCTCTCACAATTGTTCCAAGAATGAATGGTATCACAGTGCCTTGGACCACTTTCAGAGTTGAAGGAGCATTCTTGAACTTCTCGACTATAGAAACAGTGATGCAGTGTGTTTCCTTCTGTTTATTCAAAACTGAACAGTAGCTAGACCATGGCAAGAACTTTGGATTAGTAGCAATCACAAGGAAGAAAAGTACACAGGTAGATCTAACTACGAGAAAATATTCCGGAGAAAAAATGAGCTCATTATTGTAAACATTCAGAGTGGAAGTGCGATAACAGAGGCCCCGCATTATATATAATAAGATTGTTAAAGAGTTTGCTTTCAGAGAATAAAGTAAATTCTCAAGGTGGGGTCTAAGAACCTTACTCGCTCGTTATCTTCATGAAAGGGATATTAGCTTTTGATCCAGTTCTCATAAAGTGACACCTTTTTTGAAGAGACTTCATAATGGAATTCACTGTTATTCCCCTCTTATTCAGGATCTCCTGAAAAATTCAAGTACAAAAGAACTTGTAAGAATAAAAATAAGATAGAAGGGGAAAAAGACTCATAATAAAGTACCTTGCTTCTATGAAAATGGGAATATATATAAGATAGAGAAAGGGGATGAGACTCATAATAAAATACCTTGCTTATATGAAAATGGCATACCCAAGGACAGAATTTGTCCTTGTAGTTCGCTGGAGAGAAGCTAATAGGACAGAACAGACACTGTTAGTATATTGAACAAAGATTTAGCCCATTGAAAAGCAAGAATGATTAACTGGTGCCTTGCTCACATGATCATAACAGTAGACACAATATCAGAAAGGAATTGTCTCTCCAAGTAATCTTTCACTTCTAAGGCTCCATATTCAAACCCATGTCTAAGATTCCCAAGCCTTTGTGACAAGAAAAGAGACATAGTCTGGTCAGGTTTACTTTTCTTTGAACCACACTCCAGAGCGTTCTGTCCATAAAAACATCGAAACAAGATGAAATCAGAAAATATCAATGAAATGGCTACAAGAGAATAAAAACAATATTGAAAAGCTCAAACAATCAGTTTCGGATGATACAATCATGTATCTTTATCACCTAGCCCATCCTTAACCTTGAAGAATAGACTAGGTTAAACCGGTAAATACAAAGTTGAAGAGAGTGGTAACATGAAGAGAAGGGAACAGAGATAGTGGTGATATTCTGGCCAAAACTGGATATACAAAAGATTCTTATACTAAGAGAAATTACAGAAGTTCATAGATATTGAACGTAGAAATGTCAAACTAGAGACTTGGAGAAACTAGACACGGGCTAACTTTCTTGCAACCAAGAAACATGAATTTTGAGAGGAAATAAAATGAGAGATAACCTTCAGATTTAGCAGAGGTGATGTTTCGAGTACACTAATCGGCTGGTCAAGAGCACTATAAGCAGCCTCAGAGAGTGCACAAGCAGATAATGCACCAACCGGGCTGCCTCCTATCTTTAAAGCACGATCTCCATCCTCGTGCTTTCCTCTATCCTCATCAACAAAGTATTTAAACTCTACTATTTGGTTCCCATATGGGTTCCTCACCGTCCCATCATATGATGTGTAAATATCACGCATAAAATACATGAGTTTTCTATGCAACGTTCCAGGAACCTGTGCATTCTCACTGAATGAACTTGATCTACTTGTCACCGAATGAACAAAGCATTCTAATGGGTTCAACCCACCAAGGAAGGAGTTCTTAACTACAGCACACGGGATAAAATATTGAGGAAACTGGGAATCTCTGAGCATCTGAAGCAAATTGTGTTTCAGGTGTGCATTCCATGAAGAACAGGAAAGCTTGTGGGGCAAGTTAAAAGGCAGTGCAACCAAAGAATGTTGTACTCCAACACATAAACTATGTTGTACGACTCTAAGAATATTGCCCTTGCTGCCTGCCTTACACATGGCCAACATGGAGTTATCTTTGGTTGCATACTTAAAGGCCAAACTCTGAATATCGCGAAAGACGCTTCTAAAAGAATCCACAAATCCTTGTGTCAGGGAGGCTGACTTTTGCTTCTTGTAGAATAGTCGAGCCTGCTCAAAATGGATACTTTCTTCATTCTCTTCATCATCAATATCAGCAAGAAAATCCCGAGAAGTTTCCACCATTAACTGCCTATAGCTGCAAGCTTCATCTCCTTCCAACAATGCAAAGAAGACCTCCTCAATCATATTTTCTCGCGAATTTGAATCAGGTGCAAGATAGAGGTCTGATAATGAAACACTAAAACCCCTCATTGCGAGCCATTCACATAGGAGTTCTTGAGCATTGTGCAAGAAATCAAGGATCCTTCCCTGGCAATGCTTGACAAGTTTCTGGAAGATGCTCCCTTCATTGGAGTCTCGTAACCAACTAGAACCCTCTGAATATACAATCTCCCCATCTATGATGCAGACACTGTTTGATGGGTTGTCCCAGTTGAACCCCTGTGGCAGAAGCATGCTGAAGAGTTGCTTTCCTGTCCATATTCCAACCCCCTTCCTATCCCCCGAAGGAGGAACTTTCATGATAGTGGGAGGCGCTAGCTTACAGGTAGTCCACATGCTGAGCTGCTGTATCTGGAAGCTATCAAGGTAAACTTCAGTATCCAAGAGCAGATGACCAGCTAGCAGACTATCTTGGCCAAAAGTAAGTAAAGTCTGCCCATTTTGTTCATCGAAGAGTTGTTTATCAAGGCCTACAAGTTCCTTTAGCTCAATTCTTGATTCCACTGATTGGGGCACATACCCATGCAAGCAATCCCCATCAAAATCTCCTCTAAGTGGAGAACAACAAAGTGGATTGATGGAAAGACAAGAATACACAGGTAAAACCTTAACAGATAACGCGATTAGGGAATGCTGGTGGATTGAGGGTGGCCTATTAATAAGAACAATATCTCCATTGGTTAAAGGCCGGAATATCATGTCACCTACTTCAAGCTCACTTGTGCTCTTAATCTCCACAAGACTGTCTCTCCTTCGAACAAAAACTTGACCTTTCTCAAGCAAAGAGAGGTTGAGACTAGTCTTCAGCTTTTCGAAGTTCCACCTATTTAAGATCTCAGAGACTTGAATTCTTTCTGCAATGTAGCATGGGATTCCAACCTCACTTAGCTTAATATTCGGGTTGCCCACGACAACCATTCGGAAACAGTGATTGCTTCGCTTCCCAAGAATAACATCCTTCATCCACCTCAAGCCAGTGGAGACAGAACCATTATCATTCTTTTTTTGTGCAAAAGCAAATTCTGTCCTCGATAATTTGTCTGGGTTGAGCTGCATAATTTACAACCATTGTAACAAGCATCACATAAAGCATGCAAGAAATCACTCATAAACGCATAGATTCACTCATTTCTCTTCTTTAAGAAGTGTCGGAAATTATGTAATGAATAATAGAAAACACATTTAAAAGTACCGTTCATTCTGATAAACGAGGCAAGGGAGATAAAAGCATTTTCAATGTCATCCTGTACTAAATAACACTGTGGGAATTCCTAGAAAACAAAAGAAAATAGCTTGCCTTTGAAATTTTCAAACATTCATGGACCCGAGAGCCCAACTCATTTGCAGGTCCACGGAAATCAACCAGTTTCCTGTATGCACTAGTTCGATTATCCTGCAAATATAGTTGTATTTTGGAGGATAGTGAAACCACAAGGGTGGTTAGAAGGATGTAGAAACTCAGTAAAGTTTTAAGACTACAACATCACATGATAAGCAAGGGAAACTTAGAAGGTTTAATTTCTCATTTTTCTGAATAAGAACTTACGAAAGCCACACTGCTTCGATGAGAAATTTCTGTAATCCGGTGGCAATTTGGAGTCACTAGGAAATTGTTGAGGAACAATGACTCTGCAGATGGAATAAATTTCCGAATAAGGTTGTGATCAATGCCACTCAACAAATGATGGACCTGAAAAAATGGCCATAATGAGCACAATAAGGTCCTAGGACTAAATTAAATTATGAAGAAAGAACACTAGGAAAATGAGAGTTTAACAAAAAAATGTGTGATCTATAAGCATCAAGATAAAATACCCATCTGTTAATTGAAGATTGACAGATAGATTGTAATCTTCAAGAAATGCCAATTGGCTATTGCTTATTTTTCAGGTACAATGGTAAGCAATATGTTTATACATATATGTCAAATGTCATATCGTTGGCTTTTTTGAGATCTGCGGTAATGATCTGTTACACGATACATAGAATCCAAGTCAAGAATTTGAATTCCATGTTTGGGCAAAAATTACTCGAATTACAGCATCCAAGGTTGCAATAAAAGTAACTGCATGCCTGTTCCATTTTTGTTTAATTTTCATATAGCAGCCCTTAACCAGTTTTCCAACTGACAGGATCATCTCAATATGCAACCAACATTAAGGTAGTACCTGGCTTGGTGATAAAACTCTTCTGTTTGGTTTATCAGAACTCTCTGCACTTGTTCCGTCATCGGGAATAACGTCCCAATAATCAGGAGCCAGATCCATTTTATGTGGCTTCCTTAGAGCATTACTTTGTATCTTATCTCTTACCTCCACCATTATGGAAGTTTTCTTGAGGAGATCCTTGGAAGGAAGAACATGGAACTTCATTGGCGGATACCAGAAAATTGAGTTTCCCTGTTAGGTGATGACCAGATGATTAATAGAACATAAAAGAAACAATCTTGCACAGCAAGTAGTTTCTAACCACTTTAATAGTGAGATCAAAGTAAACTTACATGGCAGTACTTGCAGTCACTAGGTGCATCATTTTCCAATGTTGTTTTAGTAACCTGGTGCAATAATAACAATAGAAGAGTCAATGGCATTGGTAATTATTATGGAAAACCATAAATAAAAGAAACTATGACATGATTCATGTAAAAAGATTTACATGAATTATCTAACTCCATGTTTGCATTCCAAAGAATCAAATGATTATGCCTAGCCAGATGGTAGTGGTCACTATAGTATAAATAGAACTTTATCTTAAAAAGTTGTAGCAGCGCCAGAAAATAAATGGTGGCGGTTTTTTTAATTGCATTTTATAAATAAAATTTCTGGAAGATACAAATAAATATAAAAGAAAAAAATTCTAAAAATATGAATGCAGAATATAAACATCTGTAAGATGAGATACCTGACCTTAGCTCGTTTTTTCCTAACAGATTTACATTTTGGACAGATCTTATTCAAGATCTTTACAACTTCTGACAGATAATATGGGTGTAGTACGGGAGATGGGAACTTCACGCAGCCATAATGACCTGATCAATATGAAACACTTAGGGAACAAACAGTTGGTTTTGAGGTGCAAGTAATGAGCCAGCATTGAAGTGATATGAAATATTAAAAATAGGGTCAAATTTTGATTTGAACCTTCACATCCTTTCAAATTTTTGGCACCACATGTAGGGCAGTGAAATGTAGGATTTGGAAGTCCAAGTCGAGGATCTGAAACCTCGCTAACTGCACCAATAGTTAGAGCTGATGACCTCACCTGTCACCAAATGTAAAGAGCATTGTTACTGCTTGTAAATATTATTCCAGTAAGATCGTCCCAGCAGCAAAATTCCAGTGACTTAAACTCCAGTCTAGAACATGTGCTCGGGACAGTAATTTTCTTCAAGCACTGACAAAATCTAATTCAGGACAGTCATTTGTAGACATAGAAAGATCTGGCATGAAGTGTCATTGTAAAAATCATCGGAAAAAATCACAGATACTTGAAATCATAAAAGGAAATCAACTCACTGCATCTGTTCCCGAAGTAACCTTGAAGATAATACCATTAATGACACCAGAAGGAACTTGCTGAACCTCATAGTAATCATATTCCATTACAGTTTAAACCTAAGAGATCAATAATGGTATTGGGGTCAGAAAAATTCAGTAAACAGTTTAGAGCCATTAATTGGAGGGAAAACGTTAAAAAACATGAAATAAGTTCTTTCAGAGTAAGCACCCTTTCCTCAGACAAGATCCAAATATGGAGGTACAAAAAAATCCGAATTATATACTTAAAAAACAACAATATAAGGATCAACATAGGAATAAAACATGTTCCACCAAAACTGATAAATAAATAATTTATGTCATGCGTATAAAAGAGAAAACAACTCTTTAGATTGAAATATAATTTCAGTATTTACACATAGTCCACACAAAACAAAAAAAAAACAGATATTTCATTTGAATATGACCTTCAGGATGCTCGTAAATCCCCCTCTTACTGCCACAACAATACTCACAAGTTTCTTTCAGAGTTCATATAGATTCTCCATCAACCACCTATGAAAAAAGGAGCAATATTATTCAGGTCAAGAAATAACATCGCCCCAACATGTCATGACATAAGTGAAATCGAAGATAAGATCACAGTACGTCAAAAGGGAATGTATAACAAATGGGAACAACTAGCAATCTGAACTAAAACTAATGTCATAATTACAATTATATCAATACATAAACATCTTTATTCCATTAGAAACAATCATTTTGGGAATAGTCGTATACCTACATATTATAAACTATATAGAAAAAAAAGAGTTAAAAAAAGACCAATTCTTCATCATCCATTGTCTGTAACTACCCTGAAAACGAAAGGTGTAATTCAATTAAAAGAAGAGACAATTAACTACTTAATTTGAGCAATACCAACTGGGCACTGCTCTTGACATAGAGCCTGGCAAAAAACTGCATGAATGGAGAAGACATGTACTAAGCCCCCACTCCAACAGCCTCCCTTATTTTCAAATTATGAGAATGATGCTGTAACAAAATAGATGCACGGAGAATGGAAGAAAAACTAATGCAATACACTTTTTCCAAGTGAATATTCTGATTTTTATAGTCACGCTTTGCTTTGCTTGTCTGTTATACGCATCTACTCTTCCCACTAAGAAAGACAATATAAAGGCATAACTCATATATACAAAACATTAGGAGGTCAGATATCAAAATTGTGGATCACTTACAAGAACCTCTACGGCAAGAGAATTGTCCATGACATCAGAAAACGAAAACAGCAGTGCAGAGTTGTGGAGTACATAGGGGTTAATCATCTGGGCAGTTGGATGATAAAAGATAAACCCAAAATTTTTCAACCTTTTTTTTTCTTTCATGTAAGCATCAATTTCTAATTTTCAGAAGATAAAACATTTCCACACTATTGATAGAGAGCTCACTCCCACTCTGTACTTAAATTCAGCGCCAGAAAAAGGACCACGTTGAAGCGACTGTTTTAAGAACAGCAGCAGGAAACAACCGATCCTCTTACGAGAAACCCAGGCGGAGAAATTCCAACGTTAACATTCCAAAGATGGCAGAGTACTCAGAAAGCATGGGGAAGCATGAAATTCGACTGCTTTCCCACATTCCAAATCCCGCCAAGGATTAGGAAGGAACGACGAAAACAGCATCAGAAGATCAGAAATTAAGCAATGAAGAAGGGCGTGATCATCATGGCACATGAAAAGAGGAAAACAAGCTACGTTGACGAGAAACAGGGGGATTGATAGGAGGGGAGAGGAATTTCACTTACGATCGCAAGAAGGCCAATGCAACTACTACGAGTGGGCGAGGTGCTGTATAGACCTCTTCGAATAAGGAAGAGCTGGAGGGAGAAGAGAGCCGGACACCCCAGTTATCACTGGAACGGGACTGTACGATAAGAAGGGAGACGAAGAGACGCACCTTAGAAACAGCAAAAAAAAAAGGGGGAAAAGAAAAGCTCGAGGAAAGAGATTTGGGTTTTGGGTTTAACGAAGAGAGAGAGAGAGAGATTGAGTTTTACGGCGAGATATATTAGATTTTTTACCGCCGCCGGACTGCTGCGAGGGACACGTCTGCTTGAGTTGCGAAGCAGAACAGGAAGCCTCTCTCTCGCTCGCTCTCTCTCTCTCTCTCTCTCTCTCTGTTTTCACCTCCGAGTCTTCTTTCTCTTTTCTAATACACGATCTTACCCTATAATTAAGCCTTATTAAGAAATTACACTTAGACCTAAAATCGATTATTTCTCTAATTTAAGTTTTTTTCATTATTTCTTCAAATATTTAATTATTGTTGTGTAATTAAATTTTATAAATATTTTATTATTGAAATATAATATAGAATATCAAATCTAAAGTAAAGTATATGTTATTAAATAATAGGGTATGTTGTTAGTATTATTAATATGATAAATTTAATTAGTATACACAATTTAATATCAAATAAGAGCATGTCCAAATTTATAATTTATATGATTAAATAAGTATCTTATAATATTATTTGATACGCCTACTTTATTAAATATTATTAATATATATGTAACAAAAGTAAAACTATATCTTAAAAATATACAAACATATTTCCCACATAAATTAAAAAATAATAATTTACATCATATTAAAAATAAAAATATTATTTTTAATTTAAAATAGCAGTTTCACGTGAAATGAAAGGTTGATAGCATGAAGGCAAATGATTCCCCTTTCATCATTAATTACTGTCTCAGACATTTTTGTGTCAGGTTTTACAAGAGATTTCACCACCTGAAAATATAATGAGAAGTGGGGAAGCCAGATTAATGGTCATTTTGTAAATCCAGACTATGAGAGGGTCAATTTTGTCCGAACATTCAAGCCACAGTAGAAGGGTACATCTGGAATTTCGCATCGCGAGGTGGTCCCACACACGAATCCTTTACATTTTTTCCTCTTGACAACCTTTTTTTTGCCAAAAGTTAATCTGATGACACTGCTCCATCACTTTTCTATCGTAGGTGGCACAAATATATTTTTTCTTTTTTGGGTAAAAAAATATATGCATACTTATTATATATTAGTTATTAAATAAAAATATATTACATTAATTTATTATTTAAGAAAATGTGGAATTATAAAAAGCTAATGAATGCAGGTGTTTTCATAACTTATGGGTTCCTTGTAGATACCGAATTCCTTTTATTTAATATTTATAGGGTTTAATTGGAATGAGGCTACATCTCCAACATTATCTTTTTTTTATTATGTATTATATAGTGAAATATTATATTTATTTTCAAATCATTTTTAATTTATTAAAAAAATATTTTTTTAGTGAGAATAAAGATTATGGAGATGTGGATGTTTATATAATGATTTAGTATTTAAATAATAAATTATATTCGATATTTGTCTTGGGGCTTTCCCCTCCCTCTTCTTTCCCAGAATATCTGTCGGTTTTCCCGGCATAAATTAATACTAATTTACCAGATGCATGTCCGAACAAAATGGAAAAGCAGGGGCTCCATCCTCCCCTGCCCTGCCATGTTGAGGTAATAGATAAATCACAGCTAGGGTTCCTTCATCGTGCCACCGTGCAGTTTAGGCCTAGTTTTTATTGTGAGCGGCATGGGACTTGGAATCCAACCAGCCCCGCCCGACCCGTCAAAATATACTATAAACAAGAAGAGGCTTGCAACAAAAAAAAATATATGGAGGCGAGTACATGGCAATGTTCACAGCACGTTAAAGCTTGGTGGGGGGGAAAGACTAGAAAAAAGGGTTCCGGGAATCGAGGACCCAAGAACTGGGCGGCGGCGGGTGCTGGTGGTGGGGGAGGGGCAGTCCCACCGACTGGGGCGGAGTCTGGGGCCAGTCAGGGGTTGGACTAGCTAGGGGTTTCCTGGCTGCGCTGCTCACGGGCTCTGCTAACAAGTATATGTATAATCATTGCCTTCTGCACCGAATCTCCCTTTTTTGTGGCAGCCCTGTGTTACTGCATCATATCTCATCCTTTTCTTCTTTTTCTTCATTTGATTGCAATGTGGGTTTCCGTGCTACTATGAAAATCACATTTTTTTCAAGATTTTACATATTTTTGCAGTGAAAAAGGAAAAAAAGGACAAGATTAGTTATAGTAAATGTCATGTAAATGGAAAAATCCATTCTTTAAGAGAGGATGCACCTTCAATGCACCAATTCAATTCGAAATCTAATTAAATGGTAGGGCCCCTGTGATTATAGTTATGCACTTTACCAGAGTCCCAATTCAGTGTGTAAAGATTGCTGCAGCTTTTGGGGTGATAAACAACAAGTTTGGAGGGCTCGCTCCATGTTTGCTGCCGAGCGAAATTGAATGGCTTCCACTTCTGATGAGTCTCTCTCGTGGATGGGGGGACTCTGCTGAAGAACTGTGAACGGGGGTATTAACGCTGACAATTAATACTCACATCTATATATGTGAACCGTAAAAGGACCAATCTGAAGGAGGGCACTACCCGTTTCAGGATAAGTCTGTTTTCACTTTTTATGGGATTCATACTGTTCATGGAGGAGTTCCCATACCGCACAGAAAGTATGGGCTGATCTCTGACCTCTGAAGTGAAGAAAGATGTGGAGATACAATGATAATGTGCCTGACTTTGCGAGTGTTACAACAGTCACCAAGCACTGGTGTGTCATGGTACTGAAGTGTGAAGCCGGGCTGGTCAGATAAAAAGGGACATGATGAAGCATCATGGACAAAAAGAACTTCTCTTCGTTCAAAGATTCTGTATCGGGAATCTTGTGACAGGGGGAAGTCTGTCTCTGTGGCTGTGCTGCGCAGAAAATGACCCCAAGTCTGACATGTGCCCAAAGCAATGGGCAATTTTTTTCGGAGATGGTTGGATTGGGACCGTATGGTTTTATTTCAGCCAGATCAGGCACTCAGCTGTCGTCTCGTCCTGAAAATCATCAGGTAACAGAGAAAAAAGAAAATTGAATGTGCGTTTGCCGGGAGTCGAACCCGGGTCTATTGCTTGGAAGGCAATTATCCTAACCGTTGGACTACAAACGCCGTGTTGATATGTTTCTTAGTATAAATAGGTATTCTCTACAATATTCAAATTTTAGTCCATTATTACCAAATGGGATGCAAGTATCTGATTCCTTTTGAATCCATCAGAGGTGACTCTGCCACTTATATAGAAGAGGAAACTCCTGATGAAATATTTGAGACTATCCATCGATGGTTCTTGCAACAAGAGCAGGAGAAATTGGTACAATTCCTAAGCTCAAGATGTCACCCAAAATCAAGAGGCTATAAATAATATCCAAAACCAGTACCCGCCATCTTTATACTGTTGAAGCTCAACCTAAAATTTCACAAAAGAAAATGGGAAACGAAGAATAAAAATTGTAAACATATAGCTACAGCTGCTCTCATGAGCTTGGGGCGCATTCCTGGATTGCTGCAGATAACTTATTTCGATCTTCTTCCGATTTAGTCCTGATTAAGAAGGTTCGTGCTACAACCTTATCGTTGGAATCATCCTGCAGCCAAGGTAAAATCCCAACCAATTTTAGTGTTTTATTTTGATTACCATACCAAATACATGTGCTTTCATATGACGCCAAGAAAATGATCCAGAAGCAGGATGTGTAAAATAGATGATTCTTAGCAGCAGCAATAAACTTCAACTATATATGGATGCAAGACTCATGAGAGATCGACCTAGGAAATCATTTTACATGAACCACACTGTGGAGAGAGAGAGGGTGTGTATTTGTTGAGCATATATCGATGCAAGACAAATAGGCATATTACCGCAGTGTGAAATATAGCCACAATTGAGTTCTTCTGTAAGCTCGTCTTGATGCCATGGTATATCGAAGCATTGAGCAAGATCTTTCCCACCTGTATCAGAATATCAGCATATTAAAAATCTACACACCCCGGATAATGAACTGGCATGAAAAATATTACCAATTTCTGTCTTTCCTAAGATGCTAGGAGAAGAAGAGAGGAGCACATATGGCAAATTGTGAGTAGGTAAGGAAGTTCAAAGAGAGGAAGAATACATCATTCCGAACAAGAACAATTGGTTTAGATTCCTTGGAACCCTTGCTAAAACCCTCTTTGCACTTAATATAAAGTTGTCCAGCTCCTCTGTCTTTCCATGCATCAGCATCAGCTGGATCACTGGACTGAAAGCATAACAACAATAGATGAAAAATCAAAGATTATATTACACTGAATTATTGTATACTGGCAGTTATAGAAAACAGTTTTTTGTTATGATCAAGCAGTGCCTGTTGACTAGCAATGATATGGACATATGCTTCAACAAACCAATGATCAAGCAAGTTGATCCTAATGATGTAAAAATAGGATTTTCTTTGCTCAAAATTCCAAAGCACAATTTCTGGTAAAACCATACCTTCACGTAAATTTTGCATTTCACTTCATGGACAACAGTAACTCCCTCTTCTGCTGATCTCTTAACAGATGGGCTGCTAGGTTGCTCTGCTTCTCCTGTCCAAACAAAAAAGGAAGAACATTTATAACCTCCAAGCATCTCTTCTCCTTTAGCCAGAAAATATAGATATAGTGATGGAAAATATAGTCGCTTGTTAAGGTCAGTTCATTTGTTAAGATCTAAGAGAAAATAAACAGTTACATCCAGTAAAGCTAGCAAATTCTAAAAACCTTCTATTTATCATGCTTGAACAATAATATCAAAAGCAGATTCAAGTGAATAACAGTTACATTGCTTGAAAATCAAACATCAATGGGTAGGAGAATGATGTACCATCACCCTCCTCAGGAGCATCTCGATTTGCAGGTGCTGAAGTTTGAATTGCTGAACCTAATTTAAAGACAATGCCAAAAGAAGATTATAAGACTCTTTCAGACCATAATGAACATCTCAATAATCCTTTGAACAAATCCTACACTGTATCATAATTTCCGATTTAAAGTACATCATCCAATAAATAAAGATAAATAAAGGATGCTGAAACGGGCAGGGGACACATATCACATTTCAGATTTGAGGATCCAGGACATGAAAAATCAGAGTTATGTTAATAAAGTTAAAACACATGATTCAATCTGTTGATAATAGTTTTAGGTGTTCAATAAATTGGTCCCAAAAATTTAACAGAACTGATAAATTTTCTAGAATTAATGCTTATCCAGATATCCATTCTCCCTTGATTTTCTTCATTGTTTCACTTCTGTAACCTACATTTTCAGGTCTCATTCTTCTAGTCCAAATTTCTCAAGGGTTAATTGTTCCATAAAATTCAAAATTTTTAAACAACAAACCTACCAGAAAACACAGGAGTCTGACCTCCAGAAAAGAGTGAACTCCATTGACTTGAAGAGCTAGCATTTGTAGCAGCACCAAATGTTGGAAATATAGGTTTTTCAGAAGATTTTGCCTCATTGTTATTGCTTTGGGGCAATACTTTCTTTTCAAGGCTAAAACTTCCCTTGGTAGGTTGACTACTGTTAAATAGTCCAGAGCTCCATGAAGCTGAGAAGCACGGAGTCATGCCAGATGTAGTAGAATTTGTCTGATTCTGGGATAAACTTGAAACATTATCATTGTTTTCTGGTACAGGTTTAGTGGTTTGGCTATCATTGTTTTCTGGTACAGGTTTAGTGGTTTGGCTATTGTTCCATGCTCCTGAGGTCCATGGAACTGATGTACTGCCAACTGGAAAGGAACTTAATTTAGTCTTGGGAAAACTCGGAATAGTATCCTTGTTTTTCGGCACAGGTTCCTTTTCACCATTAGGAGGTCCAGAAGCAGACAAAGGCTCCCCTTTTGAGGTGTTCGCCTTGAGCCAATGGACAACATCACTGAATTTCTCCTACAACAGGACAAGATATTCTCTATCAGAAAATTACATTTCTCTATTGAATCTGATGCAAGAACTGGATGAAAGCAATGATTTAACAAAGTAAGAAACAAAGAAACCGCACCAAAATGCCCGATGCATGAGTAATATAGTCCCGGACACCATCTTCCCAAAGTTCATCAGGATGATTCTTCAACTGCATCTGCACCCAGCTGAGAGACCACACACATCAGCAGCATAACAACAAAATTTTTGAATCCATTAAAAGATACTCAAGTCCATCTCATGCAGAAGGCATAGAAATCAAAATTTTAAATTGGCCCCAGAAGAAAATGCAAGGTACAGTGCAAAAACAACCCAACTTTCACCCCTCATACTGTATTATGTAGCAAAAATACCTTGCAAATTGGACGTTGAGAGCTCTCACATGCTGTCTAGATGTTTGGGCACGCTGGCTATCTAAAGTTGGTGTCGCCAGCTTTTCAATCTGAGCTGGTTCCCCTCTTGGAATGTCAAAAGTAGACCCTGCTATTGATTTCTTATTCCAGAACTGCATTGCATCCAAAGGGCAAATACCGATAATGATGTTTAATACATATGAAATTTCTTTTCTCAATGGAGGTCAAGTCTTCCTAAAATCGGCATCAAATGAAGTGTAATGTAAACGATCAAAACTCTTCATAGAGATTAACAAGGCACTCACTCAAACTATCAAAATTCTTCATAGAGATTAACTTAATTTCTTCACGAAAAACTTTATTTCGTAATGCTTACAACTTTATAAATGCATATGCAGAACTGCTTGTTAAAATCAATAGCAAACCCTCGAAACAGACAAAAGCAAAAACATCGGCAGGAAAGAATGACAGCCCACTAATGTTGCATAAAAACGAGGAAAGCTTTCCCGGTCGACACAGTGAGAAGCCGAAAGCAACACAACACAATAACGGTAACAACTAGAAGGAACCATTCAAACCAAGTAAACGAAAAGGGCAGCTAAGAGGGGGGGCTAGGGTTATGTGGGTTCAATCAACGACTTACCGAGGAGTCGGAGCTGGGGCCCGATGCGGCGAGACGCTTCCTGCTCATGATGATGATATCTCCTTTCTGGGGCAGTGAATTGGAGGAGGATGTGGAAAAGGTTAGGGTACAGAATCCACAGATGGAGTAGGGTTCTTTAGCAGCTCCAAAAAGGCGTACACTTTTGATTTTTCATGCCCTCCCTCGCTCTCAGATAGCGGACTTAGACTTTATATATAAATATATTTAATAAAATATATTGTTACTAATATTATTATTTAGAAAATCAAGAGCATATCAAATACAATATTATAAAATATATTTATATTATCAATTTTTAATACAAAAAAGTGTCACTTTTAATAAAATTTAGTAATATAAATATAATTTAACCATCAATTTTCGTATTAATTAATTAATTGATCTATCTTTTTAATCTAGAAAAAAATATTTGGATTAATATATTATTATCCAACATCAAGATTGAGAAGGAATTTATTTAGTACAATTCAATTCATGAATGTTATGCAACATCTTTGTTCATCTTTTTTCTCGAACAATTTGAGAAAAAAAAAACAAGAAACATCGTATGGCTCCATCTATCACTACCAGGCCGCGTAATTCCAAATCGATAGATCTGAGGGGCCATCCCAGTGATTCCAGCTCTCCCCCAGCACAATCGGCGGCGGCGCCACCATCAGCCCCTCCGCCATGTCCACCAGTAGCTCCGGCAAGGAAAAGATCGCCTCCTCATCCAAGTACCAATCGCTCCCCTCCTCTGCTTTCGTGTCGCCGCTGCTCGACTCCGCGTCCGAGATCGCCACCTCCTGCTCCTGGTCGCTGGTGGAGGAGGATGACTCCCCCTCCCCCTCACCGGACGCCGACCTGAGCGCTTCCGCAGCCGCTGTGGCAGCCACCCTGATGTCGGCGGCGGAGCCTGAGCTGGGGACGGGGAGACGCCAGGCCGAGTCCGCGAAATTGAGGCAGGCGGAGCGGCCGCGGAGGGCCAGCGCGGCCACGTCGTGAGCCCGGGCGGCCATCTCCGGCGTCGCGTAGGTCCCGAGCCAGAGGCGGGACTTCCCATTACGAAGCTCGCACACCCACCTGCCGCCGGGCCGGCGCCTCACGCCACGGTACACCGGGTGGCGTGTCTCCTTGAACTTCCTCCGCCCTGCCCGCTTCTTGGGGTTTGCCAAGGCCAACAAGTAGGCCTCCTCCTCGAACGCCGATCCCATTCTTCCCATCGATGGTGGTGGTTCTGACTGAGCTAGGTGGGCGACGGTTTGATGGTGGGGGAAGAGGAGATGGGAAAGAGGGCTTTATTTATAGGTTTGGTTTTCTGCAATGTAATTGGACACGTGAGAGAGGCCCAGGGAGGAGGAGGGGGGACGACGCGAACACGGAATCAGACATCTACTGTCAATGTGATAGTGTAATGTGGATGTGACTGGCCACGGTTGCCACGAGGGGCTTCAATTATCAATGCCAGCTCAGCTAATGTATTTCTCTTTTTTTGGCCAAGTGGCTATTTATTTATTGCCACAACTCCAGCTCACTGACTCTTCCTCATATTTGTAGAACTGTGGACTTCCAACTGGTCTGCGCCAATAAAAATTTATGCATACACACGCAAATAATGATTGACTACGAAGTGGGACCTCAGTACCAATAGCTTTTTTTTTTCTCTCACAAATGCGTTTCACATTATGCGGTTTAAAAATAAAGCCGGCAGGAGAGTCGACCAACTTGAGTCTACCACCGATCAGGTGGACGGACTGGAGTAGCTACTCCCTCATTCAAACTTCAAATCGAGCTTAAAATCAAACACAAGGAGATGAGATTCAACATAAAAAGGGCAGTCTAATTCGTTTTTGAACACAGTCCAAAGCTCCTCTTCTTAGGACCCCTCAAGAGCAATACCATGCATACAATTCCTAAACTTGCACATGATAATAACCCATAAGAACACAGTGCAAATTGCCAAAATAGAGGGAAAAAAAGGGTTTGTGCAGAAGCTTATGCAGCTTTAGCCTTCTCCCGAGCTAATGCCAACTTGGATAACAGGCCGCATAACTGAAGATAAGACCCAACTCCCTCAGAGATTCTCATATGGGCAAAACCGGTTTCCTGCAATCAGGATGGAGAATAAACTTAAATATGCTACACAATTGGAGACAAGAATGATACATATATGCATAGCTTTAAGCCGCCCTCCCCCATGATGGATACCTTCATGAATTCTAATTTTAGGTACTCAGCCATGTCGTAATTTTTGATGATTCGGAAAAGTGTTGTTATTATGTCAGTGGGAGAATAACCAAGCTCATAAAGCTGCTTCAGGCCAGAACAAGCATCATCAAACTTCCCATCAAGTACTTGTCGAACCATATTTTTGACATGCAGCGGATGTGGCTGGTCGCAGACCTAGAAAGTCAAACACATGCATCAGTTGAGAATTGAGGTTGGAAGCTAAACCTTACTATAGAAGCTGTTATTATGATGCAACTGTTAGCAACCTTGAAAACATTTTCTTGGTTTACAAACCGGAACCCACTATATGTAGCTTGCAAATTGTTTAAAGCTTGCCTCATGTCACCATCAGCAGTGAAAATAATAGCTTCCAGGCCTTCAGGGACATATGGTACCTTCAGTACTCACAAGATATACAGATTAGAAAATGGATATCCCTTGCAACACTGCAAAAGTTCATTAAATGAATATTTCATTTTCTGCAGCAATATTTAATATAAATTATTATGTAAGTTTCAAATTATATTAAGTAATCACGTCCTACTACTGGGATATGAGGTAAAAAAATCTTCTCAAAAGAACCAATTTGAATGAATACCCATAAGCTATGGTAGATTAAAGAGCAATTTATAAAGTGAATATGCGTAACTTTTAAGCAGGCTGATTACTATACAGCTGGAGAGTTTACATCAAATAAGGTGAAGTTTACAAGATCCCTCAGATGCAATTTTCCATATATAAAAAAACAATCATCAAATGGAACTGTGTAATGTGCAAGTACCTTTTCTGCTTCCAAAACCACCATGAGACGCCCAAGTATCTCTTGGTCAGACAGTCTTGAAAATCGAACAAGGGCACATCTACTCTGGATGGGCTCAATAATCTTAGAGGATGTATTGCAGGCAAGGGCAAACCGTGTAGAATTTGAGTATATTTCCATTGTACGCCTCAATGCCTGCTGTGCCCCAGATGTCATGCTAAATAAACAGCCCAACAATCAGAAATATTCTCCAAATCAATGCAAAAAAACGGATATGGAGGTGTGGAAAATTATAATTGAAGTTCTAACAATTCACTCTTATCAGACCATGCTTGACAAAAGAATGAAAAGTATCTACAACTATAACTAGACTGAAACTAGCACTCAGATTGTGAACAAGTCCCATCCATGCATACCTGTCTGCTTCATCCAAAATCACAATTTTGTGCCTCCCTGTTGGAAGAGTAACCTTCTTCTGGGCAAACATCTTGATTTTGTTCCTCACAACATCTATGCCCCTAATTAGAGATAGTGAACACGTTAGACACATAAATCTGAATACTTGGATAAATTGAACCTATGCTAGGAGTACCTGTCATCGGATGCATTCAGTTCTAAAACTGCCTCCTTGTAGTTTGGCCCCAACAGTTCATGCGCAAGAGCCAATATACTGGTAGTCTTACCAGTTCCAGGAGGGCCCTGAAAAATTATAGAAAAAACAAGCTCAAAAAGCACATCTATCCAACAACTACAGCCTTTTGTATTAGGCTTGCGCTAGTAGATCTCCTTCACTTTCAATTTATTGTGCATTGACAACCATTCGTTCCATATTCAGTTTCCAAAGATCATTAATAGAGAATAACGTTACAGCTAACCATAATCGAAACAACTGTGATAGGTATCCTTAGAGCAGCGTGTTGATCAAGCATTCTCTGAACCGTAAATGACCAGTATCTACACGGATTGTTTCGAATATTATCCTAATACTGCTTCAATTATTCCAAAGATCAATGTTTACAACCAAAAATTACAAAACAAATGCACAGAATAGAGACCACAAGAGCCAAGGATAAGATGAAAGGAGCTCATTAGAATCTCAACCCCGTAGGAGCAAAATTAGGTTTAGAATCTGAGGATAGAGATCCCTTACAGACAAGATGAGATTAGGCATGTTGCCATCGCGAGCGATGACTTGAAGCCTCGAGACGGCATCCTCGTTGCCAACTATGTCGACGACCTTTGTAGGCCTGTACTTCTCTACCCACGGCATGTCATAGCCGCCACCGCCGCCAGTGAATGAAGAAGACGAAGACATTCCCGGCAGTAGCTTCACTCTGATTCGCCTCCACCGGCAGTGATAAACCCTCAGCGAACTCTTCCCACTCTTTTCACTCGAGTTGGAGGGAAATCGCCAGCACACTTCTCCCTTTCCCACGTAACCAGATATTAATTATTTTATTTCTTTGTCCATTAACTTATTTTTATTTACATGTTGCTCCACGAGGAGGGGTAGTTTAACAAATTAAACCGGGTGAAAAAATGGATCGGATCCTCCAACTCGGGCTGATACGAGAACGGAACGTCGACGTGTAGAATCGCAGAGTCAACTAAAGATTCCTTCATCTTCCCCTGCAGAATCCATTGTTTTCCCCGGGCTGTACCATTGATTGTTCTTCCCCCTAATTCTTCCATTGCAAGTGGTGGAAGATGCCCTCCCCTCGATCCTCTTCCGATGCTACTCCAGTTGACCAAGCACCGCTCCTTTCCGGCTCCCGGACGCCGGAGAATCCCAGCCCCAGCAACAGTCGCCCGATCCGACGAGGCCAGAGCCTCCGTGAAGCAGCTCGATTCCTGCAGCGCGCTAGCAGCAGACATGTTTTGCAGGAGCCGTCGATCCTCGTCCGGGAGGCTGCTGCGGAACAGTTAGAGGAGCGGCAGAGCGACTGGACCTACTCGAGGCCTGTGGTGGTCCTCGATGTTCTCTGGAACTTTGCTTTCGTCGCGGCCGCTGTCTCGGCCTTGGTACTGAGCATGGGGGAGAAGCCGGCGATGCCTCTGAGGGTTTGGATTGTGGGCTACGCGATGCAGTGTATACTACACATGACTTGCGTGTTGTCTGGGTACAGGATAAGGCATCAGCAGGTGAGACAGCAGCAGAGACGTCCAAACTCGCCACGGTCTGTGCCATTTTTTAATGAGCGATACTCGAGCTCCATGGGTGATTCTGGAGAGTACGTATCTCTGGCACAACTGAATGAGGAACGCAGCAGGTGAACCTTTCGAAATCTCTCCGGCTTTTTTGTTTTTAAAATGCAAAAGAATGATGAAGAAACATTGGATAAAGTTTGGTAATCATTGATGAACGGGAGATGTGAGTGGTGCTAACGCTGCACAAGCATGGCATTTCAAACTGTGAAATAGATCTAGCCTGTTATAGTTGATACTACGTGAAATTGTGATTTTCCACCGTTCACATATTGTTGCAGTTTGGTATTATTTTGATCTGCGCAAAAAGTTCGCTGATGTGCCCATTTTCTGTCCCTTTTGCAGTTCAGCAAAGCATCTAGAGTCTGCAAATACAATGTTTTCATTCATTTGGTGGATCATAGGGTTCTACTGGGTGTCTGCAGGTGGCCAGGCTTTGGCTGGTGATTCCCCTCTACTTTACTGGTATGCCTGTACTTAGAAATGCTTTCCCTATGAGCTACATAAAACAAAGGGAAGAGATCTTATGCCACCGAATGCTTTGCATTGTACAGGCTTTGCATAATCTTCTTGGGAATTGATGTGTTCTTTGTCGTCTTTTGTATTGCTCTGGCTTGTATCATCCGCATTGCTGTCTGCTGCTGCCTTCCATGCATCATTGCTATCTTGTATGCAATGACAGACCAGGTATCTCTCTCAAAATTTCATGTCCTGGTCGCTGGTCTTTTGCTACTGATTGGATGGGGAATAGTTTTTGCACATTATCTCTGAAGTAGCTCATTCTGTGAACTTAGGGTTGTACATATATTATTGGGTAGATTGAATTTTCCTTATTGATATCCGGTCTACTAAATGATTGAGAGGATGGTTTTTCTTCATGGTGTTTAAAAATTTTCAAATATATTGAAGCATATATTTTCTGGTCTCTTCTGCAAACACAAACCTAATTATTCAAGATGATCAAACTGTGCATGTTATACTGAGAAAGGGAAACCCGGTACACCTGTCATTTCAACTAAAATAATTTTACTGCAATTCAAATTTTAGCATTTTTAAGCAATTCAAGCATAAAACAACTTCTTGTGCATAGGGCAGGCCAGTGAATGTTGTGAAAGCTTCTCAATTTTGACCTTGAGGTTGCTTAAGACCTTGCATCAACTAGAAATGGCATAGCTCATAGGTAATCAAATTGGGAGTATACAGTTTAAATAATACTGCATCCTTTGGTGAAATGGTACCTCCTGACTCCATCATGAGGCATCAACAAGGCTCCCCTCGAAGCTACCTCATAATTTCACTGGAGAGGCCTCTCCAAATATTGAATCATACCATGTACTTGGTCTGTAATTCATTTATGACATCTGTTGACTGTAAATGGTGCAGGAAGGAGCATCCAAAGAAGACATAGATCATCTCCGGACATTCAAATTTAAGAGTAATGGTAATAGCGAGAATGATGACTCGGGTCTGGAGAGATCTCATAGTGGGTTTATGACTGAATGTGCCTACAACGGTGCACCCAATGAGCGCTACTTGTCGCATGAGGACACAGTGAGTGATCTAATCCTTCTTTCGTATAATTTAGGGATAACTATAATTGATGGAAACGCTCCGGGAGTAAAGTTATCAAATATATTAGCTCACTTTTTCTTCTCAACAGGGAAAAAAGTACATGAAGAATAGCTTGAATTATTTGTTTAACCAAGTGCTGCTATTTTTTTTTTAATTTCTCTCAAAAAGCTAAATATTCCTGATTTTATTTTAAGTGTACGGATTGATGGCTAAGTTGAGATATTGGTAATTGTAGGAGTGTTGCATATGCCTTTCTCCTTATGAGGATGGAGTGGAGCTGAGGGAACTCCCCTGTCTCCACCATTTTCACTGCTCCTGTGTGGACAAATGGCTCCAAATGAACGCCACTTGTCCTCTCTGCAAATACAACATTCTAAAGACCACAAGCCTTGGTCCTGAAGATGTGTAGTAGCTTCCCTTTAGGATCATAATTTCGTCAGTCTTCCTGATCCTTGCAAGGTATGTATATTCTAGGCATGCCAACAGGCTAGTTGGGAGACCCCAATCACCCAGAGTTGCTTCTTGTACATGTCTCAGGCCTAAGTAATGCTACCAGAGAGGACCTTCCATGCTCTTTTCAAACAAACATCTTCGATTGTCAGGTAACATTGTGCCTTATTAGTAGTGTATGCTGTCTGTCAGTGGTCTCTTCTGTTGCCAATAACATCTATGTTGCTATGGTACTGTCATTAGGGCCCCTATCATTCATTGTCTGACCTCTAACCCATACAAGCTCTAGTGGGTGTTTGTTAGTAAGGGACCCGTGTTTGCCATAACTAAAATTAATGGAAGATGCCACCTTCCCGTTCATCAATTGGATGCTCGTGCCCCTTTAATATACCAGGTCTCATAAGTCGGATATTGATAGGTTTGTAGTAGGTTCCACCCACCCACCCACTATATTACCGCATGGTACTTGTGTCAGGCTTTATGAATCCTGCCGTTGTTTCATATGGCAATGGCGGCTGCTGTGCAGATCAACTTCACAGTCGCATGTGTTGGCGAGGGAGATAATTGGAAGTAGGACTAGCCGTTGTCGCATGTGTTGAAGAGGGAGATAATTGGAAGTAGGACTGGCCGTTGTGGAGATCGAGCAATACAAGCCTCCACTGCTATTGGCCAAAAGGGGATAAGACTTCGTAAAATATTCTAAAAAGGAATGTATTTTTTCAAAATAATAAAAAAGAAAATCCCTCTAATATGTCAGAATAATTTCCAGTATATCTTTATTGCTTTAGAATAAAAAATTAAAAAGAAGACGCATATGATATAATTAATTAAAGAAAACGATGAAATTTGTGTATAGGGATATATTCTTATTGCTTTAGATTAAAAAATTAATCAGAAGTGCCGCAGATTTCAATTCTCAAGCAACACACGTTAGTAGGAAAAAAAACACTAGAGAGTTTGATGACATCATCACATCACACGACTGTTCAGATCACACTGCCACGTATCCTCACGCGCTCCGCAATTCGGATCGCCCCGAACTAGAATCATATTCCATACCATACTTTCGGTAAAGGGGTATATAATATGGGACCGGAGTTATACTATATGTTAAATTGATTGATTATAAAAACGAATAAGAATAAGTGCGTAATTTATGTGGTGTATTTCGTTATTCACTTATATATTAATTTATATAATTTGTGTATATAAAATAATAAATTATAATATACAAAATATAATGGTGCTAATAGCATATTCTGCTGCATTTGAATTTGCAGGTGCATGTGATACGGTGCTCCTTTACTTTTTAATCTCAAGTGCAGATTTTGTATATTGAGCTTGTACGGTAATAAGACGAAATTTTGTATATTGAGCTTGTGCCATAATAAGAACAAGCAATAAATATACCATAATTGGATTAGAATTTTAGTTATTTGAGAATTTTTATTAATAAATTATAAAAATGTATATTTTAAATTTATTTATAAATAAAATAATAATTAATTTTAATATATTTTATTCAATTTGAGATAAATATAGATAGATTATCTAAAATAATATAATAAAAAAAGAGAGATTGATTAAATTTGTGAAGTTGAATATAGCTATATAATGATCGTTATCGCCATAATTAGTATTAGAAAAATAATTAATATGACGAGATGAGTGCGCTAAAATATTAAGTAAATATGTACCATACTCGTAGATAGCTAAGTATACGCTGTTAGTCAAATAAATATAAGTGGGTTGGTATATAAATAGAGGTAAATATTATAATTGATATTAAGTTGAGTAATAGTAATATATTGAAAAAATCCATAAAATAATAATATTAGGTTGGATAAGAGAGAATTAAATAAAGAATAGATAATGGTTTATATATATATTTGGTTGGAATTTAATAGAATTTGAAGAAAAAATTATTAATATAATTGGTTTAATTAATGTGGATGGATATGTTGAGTGTAGTAATTGACTTTAATGCTAAAAGCTTACTCAAATAATAGACTCGAAATGAGAATTGGGCCAGCAGAACAGTAGATTATTTACGTGCGCTAAATTAATAGAGATATATTAACAATGGAGCCATAGAAATTTATGCTGTGAAGGAAGGAGTCAGTAGCTGAGGAGACGAACCAGACACTTGTAGCTGTTTCAGTCTATAGAGTGAACACAAATAATGATGATAAATAGGGTGACAATTATTATTTACTTTTAATAGGTCAATTGGAAAATATGAAGGGATGACTCGAACACTTGATTATTGTGCAGGGCAGAAGGTTGCATTACAATCCAGATTCTGATGATAGGAGAAACATTTGGCAACTAATCAAGCCTTACGACTAGAAATTGTACAATTATAATTTTAATTAATCTTGTAAATCCACTTGCCCAGGAACTAAATCCCACTTATTATTGTGAAAAATTGGAGAGAGCTCAACTTTAATTTCGTCTAACCAAAGAAGGTGATAATCCGAGCAGGAGAGAGTAATCCTGCGAAAATGGACCAAGGAGGAGGAGAACCGGTAGGAAAGGACTCGGAAATATTCTCATATATACTCTATCCAGAGTCCAAGGATGGTATTGGGAGTGAATGGGGAGAGTGGCAATTGAGTGATGGGTTAGTGGTGGGATTACGAGAGAATGGAAAGACAAACTAATTAAAATGCAAACAAACTCGATAGCCTAAATAATTAGAGTAATATCGAGAAACAAATTTATAATTAAAAATAGTAAGAGTAAGTAAGATGGTTCAACTTCTCAAATGTAAAATTACCATGGCGATCCATTTGGGCGAAACTGATAGATATGATTTATTTTGATTATGACTTTGTGAGCTGACGTGTGAACACTAATTACCTACAAATTAAATTATTAAATTATGTAGAAATAGATGCCATTTGAGTTTATATGGTACTTTGTTAACTTATCTCCTTTTTCACAAGAAGGGTATGTTTTTCTGAAGATAAAGGTAGGTTTTGACCGAGATATATATTTGAGAAAATTATTGAATAAAAAACAAGTATTATAAGACTAAGAAGAAAAATACGTGATCATTGCCTTTCATTATTCAATTTTACAATAATTTATACAATTTGTTTATAAATTATTACAAACCATAAAGTACAAAATATTCCATACGTACTAATAACATATTACCGCCTTGGTCTAGTGGTTGGAGGTGTAGGCTTTCTTGACTTTTATATTCTACGTTAGGTCAGGATTGGGTTGGGTAGCTCCTCCCACGTGACCTGATACTACAGTCCGGCGACTGGTCTCTTCTGCGGGCCGACGGGGATGCCAATCACGGGTGGGCACGTGGTGGACAGCAGACTCTTACACCTGTTCGGTGCTGGTACCAGCTGCTGTCATTCCACCCTCACCCTCACGTTCACCACGCCTTGGCCCCGGGTGCCGTGCCTCTCCTTCAGACGGTAGCTGAGGCGCCTGAGCACCCCCATCGACGGGGCCCCGAAGTCACCGACCGGGATCTGGCACCAACCCAGCAGTTTCTGGCCTCCGGTGCCGGATCTGAAGTCGTACACTGAGAGGTAGAGGCAGGAGTACGCGTTGGCGAAGAAATCGGGGCCTACGGGGACCCGTAGCTCGTCTCCCCAGGTGGGGTTCTCACCCCCTACGGTGTCTACTCCGGTAGCTTTCTCGTGGACAAGGGGAGGTCCCCCAGCGCCATGGCGTGGTTTCCAGAGCTGCGGCTGTATCATCGTGATGGATGCAAAGGGCCTTAGGCGGCGGCGCCTCGGGAAGGGTGAGCAGGAGATGGGAGCAGCTGAAGCGTCGAGGTCCTCGGCGGAGACGACGGTAAGCTCGACGGTGAGGGGCTGGGGCTTGTCATCGATGAGGAAAACGGGGGTTTGGTGGAGGTAATCGAGCGGCTTCATGGCTGATCGAAGAATACGAAAGGAAAGAGAGAGAGAGAGAGATTGATAACGTGCTAGATTGGCTGATGGTTAGGCGGCTATGTAGATTGGGACCCACTCAGAAAATGATTTTACCAGAGGGACCGAAAATGACTTTACGACCGAGCCTCGTTCCGATGGACACTTTGGCCATATACCCAAAAATAATCAATCCACTCCCTCTCCGCCCATCTTTCATTTTATGCATTATCTTCCAACTCATCAACTACTTTCGTATCTTCTTCATGTTCTTTTCTCCAGAAATATGAGCACTTGCTTCAAATTTAACCCATATCATCCTCCAGTCATTTTCTCGCTTCCGTGGGGGGCATCTTCTTATATTACATTTACTCAATCAATTATCCACCAAACTCGGTCCCCCCTCACATGCCTGCCTTTAAAGTGGGTTCTTCCATTGACAACGGAGTCCCCTGGTTTCCTTAATCAAATGGACAGCACAAACGCATAGTTAGACTTTTAATCCCATCATTGTGAAATCGGCGCATTATCTATTATTAGTAGACGACCTAATGAATTAATTGGGCATACCATGAGACTCAAAAGTCAAGCCTTACTTGGAAATGATCAATGGGCTACCAATAGAAATAATTCAAATAAGCGTGCGATCTGGTTTTCAGATATTACCTGTATGTAAACCATAGTGACACTGAATGAATACTCATAAACTGCTCTTGGACTTTTCATTAACATCCGCCGTGCATGTAGGATGTGGTCATTCCAATGTATGGCTCTAAAAGAAAGTCTTATTATGTATATGGGTGGTGGGGGGAATTGACAATTTATTCTTACTAGTTGGAACTCAAGGATTTTCTACTTCTTGGACTGATAACCCCAAGGATTATTGCTTGCCCACTTCCACTGGTCCCTGCACATCTCATCCACACCGTACTTGGCCCTGCAAAAAGAAGCGACCCAGGAATTAGCGCCAGAAACTCTGGCGGTATCATCCATATATAGTCAATAAAATGGAATTGGTGGGGGAGGAAGATGGCGCACTTCCAGCCGAGTTCCTTTTCAGCTTTCTCCGTGGAGGCATACACCTGAGTGGCGTCTCCAGGTCTTCTGGGACATAGCTTGACTGGGATTTTCTGAATGCAATGAAAGAGAGTTGGATGAATTGAGATTATTAGCACACTTCACTTCTTGAACTGTGGAATAAGAGGAAGATGAGAGAACAGTCTATTAGTCACCTTGCCCGAGGCTTTCTCAAATGCTGCTACCATTTCAAGGACCGATGTTCCCCGTCCTGTCCCCAAGTTGTATGCAGTGCAACCTAATAAATAGGTTTACACAGCTTGTGAAAAACAAGATACTGAAACACTGGTTTGCCATATGAAGGAATTGATCATAAGACATCACCTATGTCAGATGGTGTGAAGAGCCTTCCAAGGGCTGCAATGTGCCCATCAGCCAAGTCCATGACGTGGATATAATCCCGAATCTGTTGAAACAGAGTTTGGGGTCAGTAAAGAGTCTATCATAGACACCTTCAGAAAAAATAATGCTTGAACCATGGTCGTGAATAAAAGAATCTACTAATAGGTTTAAAAAAATCTGATTACTTTAAGAACACAGCAGACACAAACATGTAGATGACACTTTTGAAAATAATGCTCGAACCAAGGTCGTGAATAAAAGAATCTACTAATAGGTTTAAAAAAATCTGATTACTTTAAGAACACAGCAGACACAAACATGTAGATGACACTTTTGAAAATAATGCTCGAACCAAGGTCGTGAATAAAAGAATCTACTAATAGGTTTAAAAAAATCTGATTACTTTAAGAACACAGCAGACACAAACATGTAGATGACACTTTTGAATGTAAGTGATTTATGGATATGATAGGAAGGCTGCCGCGTATGATGAAGTTAAACTAATAAACATACATGAGATTCCTAGAATTACAAGTAGATTCTGAATATGCAAAAATATGCATGCAAAATATGTGGTAGCTTAATTTACCGCACTTCCATCAGGCGTGGGATAGTCATTCCCGTAAACATTAAGTTCTGGCAGTCTCCCAACAGCTACTTGCTGTATGTAAGGCATGAGGTTGTTAGGTATGCCTTTGGGATCTTCTCCAATTCTACCGCTCTCATGAGCCCCAACTGGGTTGAAATATCTCAGCAGTATGATCTTCCACTCTGGTTCAGCTCTTTGAATGTCTCGAGCTATTTCTTCAAGGAAAAGCTAACACAAGCAGTGAGGACAGAGTTCAAAAGAATGACCTATATTGGAAATTGACTCTTAGCCAGCAGAAGAAGATGCTGTATCGAAATAAGTTGAGCAATCAGCAGGTATCTCGAGAGAGATCCAAAAAGAAGTCTTATCACATTGTGTTGTGTACCTTAGTTCTTCCATATGGATTCATGGCCATCAACTGGAAATCCTCGACACAAGGTATCTTCTCAGGTTGACCATAGACGGTTGCAGAAGATGAGAAAACCATCTGTGCATGCACTCAACAATCTTTAAAAATGCCAACAACAGGAAAAATAGTAAATACTGGATCAAACAATGACTTGCTAAGATGTGCTCCATTTGGAACAGTGGGAGGCAATAGGCACAATTTCAGAAAAGAATTTTGAGGTGCTGATCATAAAATCCGTCGTACAGCATCGAATATTAAATGACACCAAATGTTAGGAGATCTTGACCAGTCCAAGAATCATTCCGAAGGTTCCATCAAGCAGCACTCACCTTCTTGCAGTCATATTTGGCCATCACCTCATACAAGTTTATGGTACCGACCAAATTGTTGTCGAAATATCTTCGAGGATTAGCCACACTCTCTCCAACAGCCTTAAGCCCCGCGAAATGTATCACCGCATCAAATCTATCACAACGGAGAGGTCAAAATTCAGGAAAGAAACCTCGCATTAAATGCAGACTCCTCTAATTACATCAAATCATCGATATAATGAATGAAATAAGCACACACTAATTTATATCCTAGTCGGCACCACAGAAGTTCCAAATTGAAGCGAACTTCACAATTTTTTTCTATCAAGGATTCTGCCACATACTTGGTCTGAGAAAACAGATTCTCCAAGTCCTGCTTATTCCTGAGATCGCCCTGCGAGCAATGGAGCTCAACTCAGCAATCAAAGCCGCAATCAAGAAGAAGCAAGAACACAACAGAATTACTGAAACGTCGAGTCTCCAATCGATCTTGTGGAAAGGAGGGGGAATGCACGCGGAATTCTAGATGATCTCCGTCACATGATATCGAGTGATGGACCATAGAGAAATAGAAATAGAGAGGGTTTAGAAGAAAGTACGATGTGGAAATCAAGGTTGGCGGAGAGTTGAGGACCAACGAGCTCGCGGACGCGTTCCACGGCCTCAGGTACGGAGTTGTCGAGGTTGTCGATGATAGAGACTCTGAAGCCGCCATTGAGGAGCTGGACAACAGTGTGAGTTCCTATGAAGCCCGCCCCGCCCGTGACGAGGATCGTCTTTTTGGAAGAAGAGCCTGCAACCGTGGCCATCACAATGCGGAGGAAGAGGAGGAGCGGAGATCTGTGAGCGTCAACAGCAAGCGAGAGTGAGAGATGAGAAGGGGTGGAGAAGAGAATGATGGCAAGGGGGGCTAGAAAGCTAGAAAGCAAGCACGGTTTGAATGAATTGGTGAGAGTGAGGGAGAGAGGAAATTCTCTTGCATTTCTACGCTGAGATAAGATCATAATGTATGCATCATTATCAAATATTCTATAATAATTGTTGATGGGTGTAATAACTTATTATTTTTTAATTTAATCCTCTAATTTAGTTTTATCATATATTACTACCTGTGGATGTGTTCACTCCATGCCCCCAATCAGAATCCTCACTCAATTGCCTTTAGACGTAGAGTGAGACCATTATTAGTATACCAACTTATAATAAGACTGATTTCTTTTCTTTACAGTGCCAATATTTAATGCAATGCTACCCTACAATTTAAGAGTACCAAGATCATCATTGATTTCAAATCTTGTATATTTAAAGGAATATCCTCTTATTAAAAAGTTTTAAACTATATTTATATAAAGGTGTCTAGAAAGTTTTAGAGGGTTAATTCCATGTAAATATTTTTTTCGTCAAAGTAAAATAAGTATATTTTATTCAAGCTTCTATAAATAAAAAATTTTATATAATTTTTTTTATCAATCAAATATAGTTTTTGGATATTGTAAATTTTGTATAGTAAATGGAAAAATATCTATTTTTTAATTAAATATAATATAATATTTTTTCATATCAGATCTTAGCATATATAATTCCTTCTTAAATTTGTATATTTGCATAATTTTATAATATTGTTAAAAAAATTATTTTTTATATTTTCAAGCATATGACACGTTTAAATAAAAGGTGTACTGATGTTGGATAAGAGGGGTGTACTGGGCCTGTTATGGGCGTTTGTACAGGCCCATTTGAAGAGCATCCCTTGTGGATGGCTTCAAAAAGCCTAACCCCGACTGTCAACAAACAATCATAGAACTGTAGTTGATTCTTAATATTATAAAAAAACAAGCACCCTCACTTAACCATAGCTGTCGATTTTCTTTTGGTATGTATTGATCTGAGCTAGGATGATCAGCGATTTTCTTCAACTGCAGCGTTCCAAGCGATCTTGATTTTTTGTTTTTTTTTTTTTGTGGTTTTGCAGAGGGACCATAATCGAAGAAAGCCCGAGCTCTTCGCGGGAATCCGTGCTCGATTGAGGAAGCTTGGGAGAGGTAATTCCATGCTATTCATAGGAATCCGAGCCTCTTTCCTGTTTCAATTTTCACTATTCAGTTTCAATCCGCTCTAAAAAGTTCCGCACGTTTTGGCCAATTAGGGCTAAATTGTGATCCTGGCAATATTGCTTAGATATTGTGAACAACCGTTCGGGTCCCTGACCCAGAACACGCTATTTGAGTTGCAAAGATTGCTACAGCTTGGAAGTTTTACTGACATCATTTTCTTCTAGAATAATTTAAACTTCTAAGTAGATTCAATTTTGATGTCAATATCTAAAGTTGCTTCTGGTTTCTTGGTTTACTAGTTTCATTTTACATTGTTCTGCTTGGTAAAAGTTTTAAAATCTTTGTAGTAGTGATATCTATGAGAATTTTTTGTCTATATTATTTTTATGGATAGTTGAGTAACTTCATTTTCTCTTTAATCAATGGATTTATTGGTGTCATTATATACTGCTATATTGTTCATTCAAACTTCATTCTGTAAGGTCGGATTTTCTGCCTTTTTAGAAAAAGATGTCACTCCAGGAGAAGTTGGATAGGTTCAAGAAACAACAGGAGAAGTGCCAATCTACTCTCACTAGCATTGCTGCAAAAGCAGGGGCAGTGCGCAACTCATCCAAGCCTGTGCCTCTAAATGCACCTCCTGCTAATGCTAGGGTTCCTGTGCCAATCAAGTTCTCTGATGACACCGAGAGGCTTCAGCACATTAATAGTATTCGAAAAGCTCCTGTTGGAGCTCAGATGAAGCGTGTCATTGATCTACTGTTTGAGGTGTGTCCCTAGAAGCATTTTCATTTTATAGTTTTCTGATGTGTACTGATGCCTCTCTCTTCTATTTGAAAATAGTAACTACATGATTACATTCCGTGCAACCAGTTGGATATTTTATGATATCTAATATAGCTGCAGGTTTGTTATTGAATGGAAACATTGTCTCTATCACCACAGATGATATATTTGTGTTGAGCTTGAAATTGATAATAGTTTCTTTCACTTGCGTCCTATTTACTTGTTGGTTTGGTCCTTTTTCTCCTTCCCAAGCTTCTTGGTGAGAGATTGGCTTTGGAAGGAAGTCACTATCAACTTATTCATTTACAGAGTATTGATCTTGTTTCTTATATCAATGGGTGATTGTTCTGCAGACAAGACATGCATTTACTCCAGAGCAGATAAACGAAACCTGCTATGTTGATATGAATGCAAATAAAGCTGTGTTTGACAGTTTGGCAAAAAATCCAAAAGTACACTATGATGGGACACGGTTTTCTTACAAGGTACTGTTTGAGCAGGGGCCTTGGTATTAACAGAGTATTTTGCATATAAAGATCCTAGTATTGTTACTGCAAGATAACACTGTGTACACCTGAAATTTCTCTCAGTCAAAGCATGACTTGAAGGATAAGAATCAATTACTGGTTCTAGTACGCAAATTTCCTGAGGGAATTGCTGTCATTGAACTGAAGGATGCATATCCAACAGTCATGGAGGACTTACAGGTATATCCTTGTAGCTGATGGCCTTTTCTTCCTACAAACTTTTACATTTCTGCTGGTGCATATCAGTGCAGTAGAATAGATAAATAAATTGCTATTGTCTTCTTTCCTTTTTTCTGCATCCAGAACCTATGAGGTGGAAGGCCTAGTTGCTCTTCTGCAGACATATTTGGGGGTATTAAGTTAGTCTTCTAGGAGTCCTACATGCTAAATATGATATAGAAATCCCTCTAACTCCTTTTTTACCCACAAGGAGGTGTTGAGAATATTTTCTTTTATAAAGATATTACCTCCGTCTCGTTTGTGCAAATTATGGTATATTATGTCATCATTGTTTGTTAAAAACTAGTCTGGTGGCTGTGTACATGTATCAAAATTGTTTTGGCTGTAGATCTTCCAGCGTTGTAACCTATATTCAAGTAGTTGTAAAAGCTTGACTTATCAATTGATTGCACAGGCTTTAAAAGCCGGAGGGCAAATATGGCTTCTGTCGAACTTCGATTCCCAAGAGGATATTGCCTACCCGAATGACCCAAAGGTTCCAATTAAGGTGGACGATGAGCTGAAACAGCTTTTTCGAGGGATTGAGCTGCCCCGAGATATGCTCGATATCGAGAAGGATCTTCAGAAGAATGGGATGAAGCCTGCAACCAACACTGCCAAGAGGAGGGCTGCAGCCCAGGTGCAAGGCATCTCATCCAAGTCGAAGCAGAAGAAGAAAAAGCATGAGATCAGCAAGAGGACCAAGCTCACGAATGTACATCTACCCGAGCTCTTTCAGAATCTCAGCAATTCTTAAAATATCTGATCCGGAGGATTTATCCCTGGCCCTCTACCTTGGATCTTTATAATACTGAGAGGAAGGGGTTGCCCATTCATCATGGAAATTTTCTTTCTTCTGGTACTGTGTGCAAAGAGTGAGGATGGGCGATTGTTGTTTATATTGCACCAATTACATATACGCATCCCTCTTGCCGATCAGTAAAATCATAATATTATATAGTGTTTAATAGCATAAAATTTTTGTTTTGCTAAAATTTAGGAAAACGAGTAATTTAAAGCCTATTCGTCCCCCCCCCCCCCCCCCCCCCCCCCCCCCCCCCCCCCAAAAAAAAAGGAGTAATATGAACCTTAGAAGCCAATATAAGGGCGGATCCTAGTTGTCAAGATTCGATCTGGCCATTTGTCTCCTGGTCCAGACATCTTCGTTCTTCCTCAACCTCAAATTCCTCGATCAAGTTGAGATTTTCTTCATTCCATTTCATCGAACACCCCGATTGCATCCCCAGATATGGCCTTAAAATGAAGGCGAATTTGCAAGTACCCGCAACAATTACAACAGAAAATGATCTTGCATTCGACCTTCGCCGCTCTTGGCCTTCCCTCTCTTTCCCACCATCAATCTCCTATAGCTTCCCTCCGCACATCGTGGAAGAGTAAGCTCTACTTCTCTAGTCGCAACGTCTTCTCTCAATTGGAACAACCCTGTATCTTTTCTCGGCATCTAAAACATCATTCCTTTTTTTGGGTCTATGATTTCAGCTTCCCGCAAAATTGTCCGTATTGTGTGTGTTTTGACACTGACTTTGCTTCCCCGTTGCCTTTAGTTGCAGCAGGGGTGGGAGCAAGCAATGCTCGCTTTGGGCGAGGGAGGAAGAGGACACAAGTCTCAGTGTCAGCATCTTCTGAGCAGAGCTCGGACTCTAACGTAGAGAGGAAGAGGTGGGTTCAGTTCTTGGATAAATGTTTCGGATGAAACGTCACCTTGTCAGCCAATATGTTAACGTACTGTTGATCCTTTATTGCATTTTCAACTGGATATTATTGTCTTAATGTGAATGAGAGAAAATGAAAGGAGCTTGAAATGGCACTGAGCATTGTGGTGAAGGTTATTTTACTGAAATTTGAACTTGGGAAGCTGGCATAAAATATCCTAGACAAGTAGAGTTCACTGAGGCTAACCTCTTAGAACTGATTTCATTCCAAAGTAGATTGAAGACCTTCATGGTTGATTACATGTAGTATGTATAGAGGAAGGATGTCGGATTATACCTATGAAAAGATTCCCAATTCAAGCCTTACTAATCAGTCGGAATTCTATAGCCATCAGAAGAGAGCGAGGTAGAGCTCCATATAGTGTTGCACCCACCCTTTATTGATTATAATGATGTATTTTCTTTCTGCTCTTACCTGCAAGTTCTAAATCATCTCTCTATCAATTAATTTGTAGTTTAGTTATTCTATTCATGCAGAAAAGTTGTGGAGCACATTTGCTTACTCAAAGCAAAGGACAGCATATCAGAGAAGGAGGAGAATGATATGTTGGATTATCTCTATACATCCCAATATCAGATGGGTGGTGTTGTTGCGATATCACTAGGTCCATTTCTTCCTGGCACAGTTTCATCTATGACTACCTTCTCAGAATTTGTCTTACTTGTAATAGAGTCATGATGTATTAGCACTGATGTTTGCATTGTTTTTTTTTGTTTCTTTATTGCTTTCATTAAGTTCATGATAAATTCCAATTTCATCATTGATAATTCGTTTGGGTTGATGGAGATGCCTTTTTCCATGGCTATAGGACAAATTGTAGATGAAAACAGTGAAAGATACACTCATGCAGTCTTTATGCGTTTCCAGAGGAAGGAAGACCTTCTCAAGTTCTATGAGAACCCTTTCTACTTGAGGGTTCTCGAGAAACATGTTTATCCTCACTGCCATGTATGACCTGACATGCATGTAACTTCCTAAACCCAAAATATACATGCTACAATGTTTCTTTTTATTTTCACTTTTATTCCTTTTATCTATTCGTGCCTTCTGCTGATTTTTCTACTAGCTATGTTCATTTGCACTTAAAATCTTCATATGTTTTTCCATTGGAAGGGACTGATGAACATTGATTATGAAGCTGAAGTAGAAGATGATATGCTTCCAATATTCAGGAAAGGAGAGGTGCAAAGCAATATGGTTTTTCTCTTTAAAATCATGTTATGAGTAAAAAGCCATTAGCACAATACTTTACTAAGTTCCTCTAGTAAATGGTGGAGTCTGTGCAACTTGTGCAACAGGAGTTCAATTTTGGGGAGGAATTTGTTCTCTTGATCACCTTTTCTGATAGTGCCCTCGGAGGACCAGCAGAAGATGCTTTGACTTCCTTGCAGAATCTGACCAAGGAATTCCCATCTTTAATAGTGCAATTATCTCAAGGTCAGTGTAGATCTCTTCAAGTTGACTCTCATGTTTACATGCTCTTATTGATCCATTAAGTAGAGATTCTTCATCATGGACATTATTGAAATCCTGAATCTAAACTTCCCTTTTATTTGGGTACAACAGGTCTAAATTTCCACTCTAATAAAAAGGAATTCACGCATGCAGTTGTAATACGATTTCGGTCGCGTAAGCACTCTCGGGCATCTTGTTCTTTTCCTATGGAATATTTTTTCTTTGTTATGGCTAATTACTTTGCACTTCTTGAAGTTGAAGCCTTGAAGATTTTCTTTGGGTCATCAGAATACAAATCGGTGGGTAGTTTAATTCAATTTTCATTTACCATGCCGGCATATTAAAATCACAGAAGCTTTGGTCTCTTATACATTCTTGAAATTCTCTTCTCCTTTTCCTTACCAAAGCAATGCCCTAGATTTCTGAAACATTTTTCCCATTATTGTTTTGGTTCCTTTTCCACAGATGTGGAGGTCCAAGTTTGAGCCAATCACCAAGAGAGCACTTCCAATTCATTTTTCAGTCAATCCTGTTGGAACAGAGATTATGTAAGCTTGAGATGGTGGCATTCAATTGGTTGAGTTTCTCTTCATTTCAGCCAAATAAGTATGGCAAGGTTCTGCATTTGTATATGCTCTGCAGCTTTTCCCTTTCCAATGACTCGGACCTATTCAATAAAGCATGAATATTTGGTACAATTAACATTTCTCCTGCCATTGCCCGTCTTCCTGTCCTGTTTGGATAATATTTGAATATTTAAAATTTGATGAAAAGTAGTCCTGAAATCTTTCACATGGTTTGTTAAATCTAGCATTTTCATTTCTCATTGTGATGGATTCAGATGCCTATTTGAGAAAATAATTGAATGTGGAAGCACATCTGGTGAGTCTTTTGTCATAAAAATGTTCTCTTCATCTGAAATTTCTCTGTTTATTATTGCTTTGTTATGGTATTCTTGCTAGGTCAAGATGAATGCCTGAGGTAGTCGTTTTATGATTGTCAAAATCATACTTTATATGATTGCCAAATCCATTCCTTTCTCGATATGTTGATGGTGAAAAAAAAATACATGCAGCCTACTCGTGGAAAATACTTCCACCTTTGACTCATGGAACCATCAAACCGATGAGGAAGAATTACAGTTTATCTCTATACCTCTTGTTCTTATCAATTATCTATTTCATATCCTTCCAAATGCATGGTTTGACATTTTAAATTGGAAGCATCTTATTATAGTAGTGCTCCACTACTAATAAAATTGTACAGCTGACACCGGTTTGGCTGTTCATTGATATGCTTGGCTTTGACTTCTACTCTGAAATACTACAGTGCTTAATGTTATTAATTCCATGCTTTCCGGCCCGTTTCTGAACTTTATGAATAATACTCTAATAGTTCATCCTTAAATTCACAGTATTCCTGCCTGAAATCTCACTTCTTTGAAGACCCTTTTAAATCTTTTCTATTTCAAATTATGAAGAGTTGGAACATGTAGATTTTTTTGTTTAGAGTTTGAATCCTTAGCACCACCATCCATTCAAATGAAATTTGGCATTCTTCAATCTTTATACGCTCTTATTTCTTCAAAGTTGAGAGTACACTGGCCTGACATTTTGCTTTTCTACATGTCTACCTTAGTGATGAAAATTTTGTAGGAAAATGCTACAAACTGCAAAACATTTTATACATATGCAGCCATTTTAAGCTGAAGCCACTGTCCATAATCAATCAGTTGTGAAGCGGGTCGGGCCCTCCTGGAGTCGTCCTCTCTGAAACACCATACATCGGGTCTGTCTCCGCTCCAATCTCTTGGTTTCTTGTTCCATGGAAATTTGCAGGGAACTGGTGTTCAAATCTGGAGAAGAACTCAGCTGTGGAAGACTTGACAGACACTTCAGTTCTTGCTGTGATACTTCTGCAACCTGCCAGGTGAACAGAGATGATTATAAATGAACTTATTAAGAGCAGAAATGGAAGTCTTCCACGGAGCCAGAGATCAGTGTTTCCTCTTCCCATGGTGGGAAAGAAGGCCAGGGGGATTGAGGAGGAGAAAAAGGACTGATGACAGAGGAGAAGGAAGTTGAGAATTAATGGTGTCATGTGTGATGATAGTATGAGACACTTATTAAATAGTGGAGGATCAGACGGAATTCGAGGTCAAGAAAATGCCAAAGGACTTCACACAGCCCCTCGCACAGTCTTCCCATCAATATTCAGAGCTGCCCATCAAGTATTCCTTCCTACTTTGTTAATTTCCTCTGAAATTGTGGTTATCTACTGAGTTTGTCCACCATCATCTGTGGAGCCTTGTGGTGACCAGACATAACCATGGGCTGAATCCGCCTACTAAACTAAATTAATATTTTCCAATAGAAAGAAAAAAAATATTATTTTTCTGTGTCAACCTTTTCACATCTTAAATAAATAATTTAAGCTCCAAAAGTCAGAGTTATGGATTATCGTCTATAATATTTTTTTATATCGAATTTTAAAAGTATTTAAATTTCATAAATATATTTTTTATTAAAATATTGAATATTAAAATGTAATTTTTGGTTTCCAGTTGTGTTGGACAATCAATGATATGGATATAATCCATCCATCCACCAACAATCCCACCGGCTAGATTACATTGCTAAGTCAATAATAACAGTAGGAATCATCTTCGTTTCTCTTTCTTTCTCTTTCTCTCTTCCCTGTAAAGCGCAGAAGGAGACAAAGCCTCCATTTTGTTGTTCCTCGGGGAAAAGCAAAATCTCTATTTAGTTTTTGAATATGCTCGTTCGCCTCATCAACGGGTCTTCTTCCTTCTTCTTCGTTTCTCCTGCTCAGTTCTTCAATATCCAAATCCTCATGGTATTGCAGCTAGTCTGGTCTGACTTAACAATCTAGAACAGCTGAGAGGAACCATTTAATTTAGTTTTAGATGAGGTGCAAGAAGCACCTAGCCGACCTCAGTAGCTCCGTCGGCGTTTGCGCCACCTGCCTCCGGGAATGCCTCTTCGTTCTCATCGCCGCTCAGGCCCAGGCTCAGCAACATCTGCCTCCTCCTCAACTTCCTCCCGCTCCTCCGCATCTCGCCTTCCCCCGCTCCGTCTCCCCCTATGTCGCCCGTCGAAAATCCGACGGCTCCCGTGACTGCCGCTTCTACAGCACGCCTCAGGTTGGCCCTGGAGCGGCCTCCGGTTACCTCCCTCCGTCGAGGAAGAAGAAAGGTAGACGCGGTCTATCCGTCCTCCTTCATCTGTTCAGATCCAGACCAGAAAAGTTCGATTCGGATCCCGATCATGGGATTACGTCCTCTCCGCATCACCGCTCGTGCAAGACCTTTTCGTCATCGTCACCGTCGTCATACTCATGGCTGTCTTTCGTACCCGGCCGGAGGAGAGGCCCGTCGATGCTTTCATCCATGGCGGATTCCACTTCAATGTCAGCGAGCGATAATAAGAAGGGCTCGTGTGTATCGGATCGCGGATTGTCTCCGGTTCTGAGAGCGGACTCCAATGCTGATGTTGAGGACCGATCTCAAACGGAGAGCGCCTGCTCTTCGGGATCCCCACAGACATGGCGGAAGACGCCGGCTGCCGGAGTCACTCCTGCCTCGGCGGCGGCAGCGGGGAGGCAAACGCGGCCTCTGTACGGGAGGAACATGTCCGGGCTAGCCTTCTGCTTGAGCCCGCTCGTGAGGGCAAGCCCAGGCCAGCGCTGGAAGCAGCAGAAGGGAAGTGGACTGCACCGGGAAATGGGAACTTCCGGCGAGACCATGGCTTCCCCGTGGCCCCACATCGCGGTGGCGGCCTCCGCCTGCGCGAACCGCTCGCGGAAGCTCGCGGATTTCGGGAGGAGGATGAAGAACAACCGTTGAGTAGACGATCAGCTCTGATACCCCTTTCCCCATCACCGAGACGAGTTGCCACGTGGCATGAAGGTTATCTCTATCTAATATTCATATAATGAATGATCACCCCCTTCTCATTCATCATCATCATCATCATCATCATCATCCTGCTCTTTCTTCTTCTTCTTGCTCCTGCCATGATGATTCATGTCAAGTGGTGTATGACATGATGTATAATACATGTCCACCGCAGTAACAACCAATCACATCTGCCTTTCTTTGTAATTTCATCATCTGTATAATTGCATATATATATATATACATATATTTGTAATTGATAATTTGAAAGTTGTGGGTAGATGGAAGATGATGGTTCCTGTGTTTTGTTGTGCTTTTCATCTGTAAAGCAATTGTTTCCTCTCTACATCCGACCATGAGGAGAAAAGAATGGCAAATGGTTTGGTTGCACTTGCATGATGAGCTGAACTCAAAACAGCTGTCCAATTTGGAGTTTGTATTTCTTGCATGATGCAACTGGTTAAAGGGCCAATATAATATGTGTTGAAATCCATTCGACCGTTAACAAAACCACTCCATTAGCTATCTTATGATTGACAAAAGCTTTATTCTTTTGTGCTCTAAAAGTGATGTGCTTTACCAATGATGAAGGGATCGGATTTGAAATAACCGGACAACTGCCCTCTAATAGATGGGGAGAGAGGGGGCATTGCAAGAAGGTGAGTGCTGCATAGTTCCGGGGCACTGGGCTGCGTGGTGTGATCTTTCATGAGCTCCATGACTGACAAAGCGGGCATCAAATCCCGTGGAAGAATTCGTCAGGACCTGGTATGGAGAAAGTTCCACATTCTGGTACCCAATGACAGGATGTCTTTGAGGACTTGAAGGTGAAAAAGGCAGCTGCTTTTGGATCCACAGTACTGAAGAGGTAGGACCAGACCAGAGCCTGGCTGGCATTTCTGTCCATGGATACATATTCTCCAAGGCCACCATGAATACACAAGGCCATGGAGAAGTGGACTTTTGAAAATTTTCAATCAACAGTTATGGTATGGTATCTGGAATTTCTAAAGGGGTGTGTATATTCACAAAAAACGTGGGAATACTATCAAGGAATAGGATGCAAGCTAGCTCTGATAAAGGAAGGTAAGCATAGCCCCTGGCAGTGGCCACTGGCCATTACTGTATCTATTCAGGTAGGACACTACAGAATCAGACTTTTGAGCCACTGAAAATTATTCTGTCGAGTGTTAGATAGTTCACTATACATCCATGCTTGACAACAATGTGGAGTTCGCTTGTCATGTCCGACCAATTATGCTTAAATTATTGTGCACGGTGATGCAATCAATAATTGTGTCTAACATGTCAAAGTATCAAAATTGGCATAAAGAAGCTTCATAACTTCAATTAATAATGTTAACCAGGCATGCCTGCATAAGCAATGCTCTTTTTTTTGCTGGTTTTCCAGAAACAACAGCATTCAACAGGTAGAAAACTAATCACAGCATAAGGGCATTTCACAGCAAATACCCGTAGATCAAGACAAACCAAGCATAGGCTACGGCTAATGGCCTTCTCAAAAAGACTAACCTTCATATGCAAGAAAGAATGACAATGACTGACTACTCATAAGACCGAAACAACCAAGTTTCTCCAGGGAGGCAACTTGTAAAAAAACTTATTTCATGATTTAGACCTGCTTCCCACTGCATTTCTTCTCGCACAGCATCCAACAAAGTATACCATCGACTGGAGTCATGCAAAAGATGATGAAGCAAAAGTTTAGAAAATACACTTCAAATCAAAACAAAGACGATGAAAATCTCAGTTGCTTGATCATATCATAGACATGGAAACAAAGTTTAGTGTCATGGATATCCGTTGTATTAGCTAATAGCTTTTAAATAGCAAGAATGAGTTCTAGTATATGGCAGCAAACGAGTGATTTTGGATTTTTTATGAGATTTTGCAGTGCTAAAGAGTTATTCATTATCACAATTTTTTCTTACCAAGATGACAAATAGTATCACATTAAAGATTGCAACAACCCTCCATTCGGTTTTCATGTACTGTGCAACTCCAGCCCTGCAACAACAAAGAAAAATGCTAGAAATGGGAGCAGCTATCGCAAAGAGAAACACATTAAGGAGATATCAACAGAACTCACTTGCACGAATCACAGTTGTAGCACTTGACTGACCGAGAATTCTTATAACTTTTGCAATCCTTGTTCGTACTAACTGGGTGAAAGCTCAAGTCGTAGTATGAAGCATTTACAGCAGGGTAACCGCATCTAAAATAAAAAACACTCACCATATTAATTGCGAAAACTTATTGGATGCTTTTAAAGCACCATTGATGCAGACCAAATGACTTACAAAATGAAAAGTAGCATTTCATACATTATGCACTATATTAGGTAATAAAAATCAGTCTATGGCAAGCAATAAATTCTTCATCACTTATGACCATCATTAACTACTATACGCTAAAAAGAAGTATGATCTTTTATTGGACTATGTAACACTTTGTATTTGAATTCTTCATTTTGAGGATAGGACTTAGGAGCTTGCAAGAGTAAAATTACATACTCTGATGGTGGTCTACAGCAACCAGCCTCGATTGGAGTCAATTTTGCCGACCTATATTGTCTGGGAGTCTGCAAGTAATCAATGGAATTGAATGAATAATTTGAAAGCGCAGAGTCCCGATCCCTTATGTTTCCAGGATGAGGAGATAAGAGACCTTGTACTTCTTTGACAGATTGTTACAATCCTCGGATTTCACAAGACAACTTTTCAGCCTGTTCCAATTATGGGTATTGTTCAGCTGCCCAGGAAAGAAAGTTTTTAGAGCTTAAGAGAAATCAAGCTATAGAGTAAACCAAGTAACCATTTAGTCCATGATCAGAATGGACTATACCTGTTTTAGAAACCATGAGCTGTAATCTTGAAGTTGGTACTCTTTGTAGCTGACCATAGATTTTTTTTTTTTTATGTTAAGCACAACCATAAATGAGTCATAACAATTTGTGAAACATCACTTCTCTTACCTCAGGCCACTTACATGATGACCAGATCCTGCATTTGTAACAATAAACCTGAATATGTAACAAACCAAGGAATCAAACCTAGAACTTGACTATCAAGTTATACAATTATGCCAAAACTTTAATACCATGTTCTATATTTTTATACACCCTTATTATGAATATCAAGTTAAATCTTGTCTTCCTATACTTACGCCAAAACCGTAAAAACAAGGATTGATACCAATATGAAGCACAGCGCTATAAGATACTGCAAAAAGAAGGTTAAGGAAGATCCAGATACCCAAGAACTGAGAAATGAAATAAAGAGAACAGAAGCACAAACTGCATTGGAGAAAATATCAATATTGTAATGGGCGAAGGATACAATCCACAACAGTGAGGAGTTGTTCTTCCAAGCACCCAAAAATCCGATTATGGATCTGGAAAAAACAAATTGAAATAAGATACTCGCCATAGCTACAGAAACAAAGTTAAGCACCAAAATAGCAGATTATGAATCTGAACAACAAATTGAACTAGAAACAGAGAGAGAGAGAGAGAAATAAATCAGAGGAGCTCACATTAAGAATACCAGTGCTCCCAGGCAAAGAACAGGAAGAGTGAGGGACCTTCTACAATTGTCATTGTGAGTGCTCATCCAAACCCCGAATCCTATAACAAATATAGCTACAAGCTGCATGATAAGTGAATCCAGTGTTATTGCTATAGCCAATTTACGAAACAAATCACCAGTTTCTTGTGTAATGCAACATTATTCTGCTGAGAGGACAACGAAAAGACAGACTTGTACGGCGGGATATTTCCATAGAATCCAGAGAAACTGAGATGGCTCCACCACCAAAGACTGAAACTTGAGAACAGCAGGTGGGGGAATGCGAACATTTTCACGACCATACATCATGAACCTGAGTTAAAGAAACGGTGGAGCAACTGACAATGGAGAACGCCCAGAAGGAAGCTGCTAATCTTTCAGCGGCGTGACCATCTAAAAAGTTAAGAACTATCATTCTAAGAAAGAGAGACCGTGTGTGTGGAGGTGGCGCAGCTTACCATTGTGAGAAAGTTGACCCATCTGATAACAAAAGTGCTAGTTCCCACACCCATTATCTCTGCCCCTGTGATGATTGATCTCTCAACCACACTTCAGGTGACGAACGAAGAGAGAAAGAAGCGGAAGCTGAACGGGAAGAAAAATCCGAAGCGAGGGATAGCTTCTTGATAGCAGTTGCAGGAAATGCGGCGCACTTGCAGTGTAAGGAAAGGGAGCAGGGCCCGAGCAGCCGTGGTTAGCTGCTATGATTATTTGTTTAATAAATGCAGCTGAGTTACTTACTCTTTCAAATATTTGAACTCATATAAAGGTGATTTTACAAAGAACTGCAAAATTGTTGCTGCAGAAGACAGACATGAAGGACAAAAGGATAACACAGAGAAGCAGAACTGCCCCTTGTCAAACAGAGCGCACCCGTCAGCCTTGTAATTATTGATCATTAGCAGTAATTTTTCTTTATTGGGTTTGGGGTCACTTTTGACTTCAAATTCAAATCCTCTGGAGCCAGGCAGTACCCTCTTCAAGAGGCTCCTCTGCAAGAGGTAGTAGGTAAAATAGCAGACGGTCAAGAAGTGCTTCAAAGCCATTACTTGACAACAAGCAGACTTTTTTTATTATTATTATGATGATCATCGAATTAGGTAGGATCCATGAGTCTTTGCCCTTTACCATAGCAACATTACATGTCGATTTGTGGATATTGCACTCCATAACTTGGAACCCCATAACTTTGATCACCAGAATGCTGGCCCTGGAAATGCACACCATCTTTCCCCTTTCTCCATGGAATCCGGTCCACATCTTTCAGTCAGTCTCTTCTCTGGAGCTTCTAGAGTCCATATTTCACGCAATCCTTCAAGCCGTCAGGTTATGGTATAGTCCTGCTGAGCCCCACTTGAGAGTCCAAAAGGGTCAGTGAATAGACGGCTCAAAAGCTATGACAAAGATGTCCGGGGAACTATTCCACTCTGTTGGTGCATGTGGTAATCACCGACTTCATTTCCTCTTTGTCCAATGATGCTTCAACTATTACCTGAACCGATTACAGGAGTATGAGTTGATCGACTCACCAATCATGATTGCATAGTTGGCGGAAGAATGGCAGAGGCCATAAAAACGAGCTAGTGAGGGCAGAGGAGTACCTCCTGCACTTTATTCCCAGCTCGAGCAAGTAACTTGTATTGATTCTCAAACATGGAGGCCATATAAACCTACACAGTCAACCAAATCTTAATGGTGTGCAGACAGCTCAATACCCGTGTCATATATGGTCCACAAGAAGCAACTCAATACTTTTATGATTCCATTAACTCGGCCATTAGTCTATTATGGTAATAAAGGCAAAGCCATTAGTCTACAAACCTGGAAAGTTGGCGCCAAGCCAGGACTCAAGAAATATCGACCTTTTGCTACACTTTGAATTCCTTCAATCTGCTCTAGTTCTTTAATAAGAGAGTCCACCTCCGTCCACTGTCCATATCAGAAAATCGTGAGAGCATATATCAGAACCGGGTTTATGCTATGTTGGATGGAGAGGCAAAAGGTCAGGAAAAAGTATTATAGTAAAGGAATGAAATTATGCTATGTTTCAAAGGGTACGATGGTAAACCGGGTTTTTCAATTCTGAAGCTTGCAGTTGGCCATCCAACGAACTGTAATCACCAACAACTGATTCCAGAGCCTCAATCAATGGGTCAGGCTGCAAAAGTTTTCATCAAAAGGGCCATTGAAATATCTCAGAATTTCTTTGGTTTGAATGAGAAGATCAGACAATCTGAAAGTTACCGAGATTTCCTTGAGTGATAAGAAAATGCGATCAAGGGAGAAATCGAGCTGGTGAACTTTGGCCTCCACAATCTGAAATCATCGCAAGAATTAAAGTGTGGCACGTAAACATCAAAAGAAAAGGAAGCCTTCATCTAGTAGAAAAACGAAAAAAAAGTCTCCTGTATAACTCGTCATCAAGAAAGTCAGTAACTGCAAGAGATGGCATGAAAGAAGGAAAAAAAGCCGAGCTTCTGAAGTGTTTAGTTCCCTAAATAGCTTACCTGACCTAACTTGAAAAATGCCATAGGATCCAAAGTGGCATCCCATGACACTTCTGTCTGGTGAATAAGTGCAGGCACGCCTTCAACCTACACAATATTGAACAAGCAGAGGCATTATTTTTAAAAATGTTTAGATACAATTATCCCAATGTCAGCAACACCAAGCCATTCCAGTGCCACGGATGTTCAGACAGAGATCCCCATTTGAGAGGATTTTTCCTTCTAAAAGCATAAACTCTTCAAGCTTACCTCGACAAAAATACCAAAATATGTAATCTTCTTAATGCAACACTTCACAACATCTCCAACACGAAGCTTTGACTGAAAAAAAAAGTGATCAAGTATAAGATAGTCACAGTTTAAACACATGAAAAATCTAAAATGAAAGGACAAATTTCATATTGTATCCAATGCATTTACACAATCAAGACATGAATATGATGTTTTTAGCACAGATTCAACTAAAACAAAAACCTTATATTTGCATCACAAAAACAGACTTCCTAGTGAATAGATCTTTCAAGAATTTTGTTTTCTCATGTACTCCATTCCAAACCCTTTTGTACATTCTACATGAACTGGGTGTATATATTTTCAGTAAATGGGAATCAATTTTACTAGACAAAAAGGATTCCCTTCACAACAAGAAGTGCTCTACTGTATCATAAGTGGCGAATTGTTTCTCACCATTACAATTCTCTTCTTCTCCAGCAACTCTTCTTTTTCTTTTGGTTTCACAGAAAAGATTAGCTTTTTTAATTTCCTGTCAGCCACTAATACATTAACCTTGATTTTCTGTACCGACAAAAAAGGAGGCTTCAGAATAAACGTACCAGCACAATTGTATTTCATACAGAACAGAAAAGGGGAAACTCATTCTAACCTGTCCGACAAATGAAGACAGGAATTTTAGCTTCTCTTGATCATATATTGCAAGAAGATCTTCCAATTTCATATCAGGTGAAATTTCTCTACTGATATTCTCATCAAGAAATTGTGGGTCTCGATTCCCAGTGTCTGAATCAGTCTTCTCTGTAGCATCATAACTTCCTATGACTCCTAAATTTTGTTTGTACTTGGATGGAGGTAAGCCCTTCTGTCTCAACCATGACTCAAAAGCTAAAAATTTCCACTTGGCTATGAGGTTTCGGTATGGCAAAAATCCTATTAATGATCGAAATGATACCTGCACTCATGATCCATTCAAGGACGATAAACTTGCGAGAGTCAAATTACTAATTCCCGTGATTTAAAATATTCAAGAGTAGTGAAAATTTTAAATGTCATTAACAGATTTAATAAGGTCCAATGGACTTACCACAAAACCTCTAGTGCTAGAGCTCAGTAACTCCACTTCTCCTCTTCTTCCAGTTCTTACCAGATATTCAGCTGTTGTCCAATCAGCATCTTCACTTTCCTATAACACAGAATCAATAGCTAAATCAAACACAGAATCAAATAGTGGACAAAAGATGATGATACAATTGCATTTCTAACCTCAAATTCTGTAGCTGCAGCAAGACTTTCCACACCAAGACCATTAGGAGGATTTTCAGAAGTCACTTCTGTGGTTCCTACCATATCATCATTTGATACACCTTTCACAGGTTCAGCTAACCTATTTATAAATGTACCGATCAAATTAACCAATTGGAAGAGAGTAATAAGTTGCGTACAATGCATATGCTTATGAACAAACTAGCTACCTCTCTGGTTTTCCTTTCAAGGAAGGCAAAGTAGAGGACATGGTACTATAATCAATCTCCACATCTCTTGAAGTAGGCGGTTGATATTCTTAACAAAAACAAAAGGCACAACATCAACTCAGATTTTCCAGTAGAACATCATAAACAATAATAGGGAACCTAGAAAATGACCTTACCATATTTTTGTTCAGGTTCCAAATTTGGGTCATCTAAGTTTTCTGACCAGTTCACATTGTCAGTAACTTTATCATTATCAGCATGTTGATACTCAGAGCTTGTTGTTCCAGACTTCTCTATCAGCGTAAAATCATTGAATACCTCATGTCCTGCTTCCTCTTCTACATCAACTTCAACATTCTCATAGGGTAAAGGTTCAGTTTCACTAACAAGCTCAGGACTCTTACCATCACTAACATTCGTAGGTTCAGGTTTCCTAAGCAAAGTCATGTCAGAATACTTTTCCCTGATTGGTCTGTTCCTCATGCTAATGGATAGGTTCCGCCTAATTCTCAACCCGGATGGCTTGTCTTCAACATCATCCTCATTAACCATGGTCGGTTTTCTCAGTATAACATTAGGAACGCTACTCCTTGTGCTATTGCTGGCAGTTTCCCCATTAGATTGAACCGGTTTCCTGACCACTGGTGCCATTGGCTGACTCTCGTCAACTTGGAATTTCACTCCTTTCTTCGGGACAGGTCGAACTAAATTCAAACCATCCAATGAACCAGAAGATTGCCCCTCCTTCGGTCCTTCAACCACAAAAGGGACCTCCTTCACATCTACAGCTTTACCCTTTTTGCCATAGAATGACTTTTCTATGTCGAGATTGGAAGCATCAGGATTGGCTTTCTTGCCCATTATCTGGACCCAAAAAAATTCCACAGTGATGACAACCACAATCTAAAGGAGCAAATTTATATCATTTAAAGAGCAGGGAATTCTATATTACAGAAGGAAAAGCCTTCAGCGATCAAAATGGTTAGGAGTGGAAAGAGAGGACAGACCGACCTTAGCCATCGTCAATTTGGGGTCCTCCCCCAGCAATTTTCCAAACTTGAGCTCCATTTGGTCCCATTGATTGAGTCTAGGGTCCTCCTTGGAAGCAAATACCAGAAACCTTTCGGTTTTCTGGTGTCTCTTGAGGTTCCTACTCGCTACCCTTCTTCTCCCAGTGAACAAAAGATGACGGGTAAGGGATGCACGGCTGAGTGATGGTGTTGAAGTGGGGAATCTGGTAAAGGCGGCGGTCGTTGCCAGACCCTCCATAGCTAACTAGCACCAGCGAGTATGTATAGACAGAAACTCTAGCTTCATCAATGGAAGTAATTGATGTTTGCAGACGAGGGGTGGGACTGTGGAGGAAAAATGGAAGAGGGGATTTTATCCTGCTCAAGTTCGTTCCCTACGTGGCCTCTTCCCTTTTGGTTATCGCTGCCACGGACTGATTCGTGGACCCGGATATTCGGGTTAATTACTCGGGTCGGACCCATCTCTTCTCCTTCCCAATCTGGTCAGTTTGTATTGTTTGCCTGCATCTCGTCTCGTTACCCAAAATGGCAAAATTAAAGTTTACTCTTTATGTGATATACGGATTAATCTCGAGTGTATCAACACCATTGACGTATTCAAAGAATACCAGAAGATAAGAGGTTCAACAAGTGTGATTCTTCAGTAGATCTTGCAATAAAATTTACACCCAAAACCGAATAATATCTCGGCGTTACAAAATGAAACTCAGCTCTAGGAAGCGAGAACCTTGAAGGTCATCGAAAAACAGAGCAGAAAAGAGAGAGATGGGGTGGCAAAACAGGAGTAAAAAAAGGTGGATGGGAAATGGTATGAAGTTGGGCCAAGTAAGTTGTTCATTGAGGATCTTTCTCCGCCTCCGGTTCCTCTTCAGGATTTGATTCGCCACCAGCCTCTGGTTCGGCCTCGGGAGGTGGGGTTGCGGCCAGTGCCTCCGCTGCGTTCTTCTTCATGGAGGAGGCCTTGTTGAGGTGGGTGTAGCTGCCCTTCTCCTTGAAGAGCTGGGCAAAGTGGGGCTTACAGTAGACGACGCCATCCAGAGCAGCATAGGAAGATGGCGTTAGGAAGCAGCCTCCATGGGAGCACCTGAAGCACGACTTGTGGTACGAAAGCCCCTCCACTGTCAGCTGCAATCGAGAATAAAGGGTCAGCAGGTTTTGCTTCGATATGGAGACTCGGAACCCAATATTCCACTGGAATTGTGTCGTTTGAAAAAAAAAGGAACCTTTTCCAATGGATATGCTGTCTTATGGCAGACGGCGCATTTGTCCAGGGTTCCGGAAAACAAGTGGGATAGCTTGCTAGGAGCCCTGGTCTGATAGTCAGAAATCAAAATTGTGATTACATCTCCATCCATCATGAGACAAAGAAGAAACAATTGGTTTATCAAGGCGATGGCGATGAGATCTACTCACCAGAGCATTTGATCGGTCTGAAGATAGATTTTGCAGTTGAGAAGGGAAAGGAAAACAGATGGCACGGTTAATAAATCATAGGGGCCGTGAAGGGGCCTGCAAAAGAGACCGCATGGGAAACTTACCTGGGTTGGGTTTGTTGGTGAAGCCTCTCTCCTTCAAGGTCTGCTCAAAATGAGGCTTGCAGTACAAGGCTCCATCCAGATGAGAGTAGTTGCTATTCTGCAGTCACCATATATATAGAGCTCGAGAAATGAATCGACAATGGAGTCGAAGAACAACGTAGAGATCTCTTGGCAGTTTGGGGGGCAGAGAGAAACGCACCGTGAGGAGGCCATTGCATTGGCTGCACCTGAAGCAGGTCTTGTGAAAGGGGATTCCATCAGCAGAGACCATCTCGGCAAAATAGACGGTCTTCTCACAGGCCTTGCATTTCTCAGTGGTCCCGAACGGCATCTTGGCAGGTCTCCTTCTCCTTTGCAGAGCTTGATCAAATGTGTAGAAAATGAGATACTTTTGCTCCTGAGGGTATGCGATCATTAATGGTCAAGGGCACGAGGTTTTTGTAGATCTGTCAATGGCAGATATGGAAACGGTGAAAGAAATGAACAGCTAGTGGAGCGGGTGGAGAAGGTGAAATCCACCATGAATTCTTTAGGGAAGGCCCCTTCTTCGTCCCACAAAAGGAGGGGCTCCCAAGTACTTATCTAATTGAGGTCTCTGCAATTGACCAGGTCCCCTCCCTCCTTAAGATTGGAACTCTCTGTCTAATGGAACATATACCGTCTGCATGGAATTGAAGACCATGCAGGAAAAATGTGATCCATCTGCTGCACGTAAAGAATGTCTCCTATCATGTGCACAGCAGGACCCGACTAAAAAAAATAAAGGGTAACCTTATAATTCAATCCTTTGGAGAAAGGTACCTTTGCACCCCCAACTTTTTTCTTAAAGCACATTTACCCTCAATTATGTTTATTGAAGCAAAAGTGCACCCAGCCCAGCTTGCTTTTTTTTTTTTACCCAACCATCACGGTCGGTCGTTTGTTGGCATTGGACCAACCATGCAACATCTAGGAGGGTTGTTTGCCATGCCATGTGGTCGCGGCATTCGAGAGAAACCACGTGCTGCTTCGGGTTTAACCAAGGTTAAAAATGTAAATTACCGCTTGCCTTTAATTCAATGTACCTTTTATTAAAGGACATTGATTTAAGCGAAATTTTATTAATTTTATAAATTTATAATATTTACTTATTTTATTTAATATATAATTAATTATAAGACTTATATTGAACTTTTCACCTTCTATTAAATCATTATGAAGAAATGATTGGTTTAATAGTTTGATTCTTCTTGGAAAAATGTGTTACAACAAAGACAGCTTGATATTTTTTTTATATATCCAGCTGGCATAAGTTGAAATTCTAATTACGTATGATAATATATTACGTACAAATAAATTATTTAACTTATATTTAAAATGGTAAGATTTATTATATAACTCTAATTTTATTATTTTTTATTGTATTAAATTTATATTAATTGTAAGAGTGGTATTTAATAAATAATATTTATGCATTGGGTTAGGTGGGTAGTAAATGGCCTTGAATGGCTAAACCATCTCCGTCCATATGTCTTTCCTTCTTCTCTCACAACTAGAAGAAATTTGGCGCATTCATGTCTAAAACCTCATTCCCTATGGTAGAACCCTATATCAAATTGTTGTCTTCCACTAAAATAAGCCTAATATGTGACCCAAAACGAGGAAGATTCTGAATATGACACAAAACAGAGTACTTGATGCAACCTTTTAGTTATTATATAAAATATACTATAAACTAAAAAGCCATTTAAGTCATGGTTTGCTGTCTCACATGCCCGTCGACCAAGAGGGCCAACTTTCAACAAGAAACGTAGTTAGTGGGAAAGAAGAAGAAGAAGGAAGAACAGAGGAGAGTGTTTTTTTTTTCATACCCAATTTCGTAATCCCAAGAAAAAAAAAGTCAAAACAATCGGTCAATAATAAGTGCAATCCCCTTGTTTCGATGAAACCATGGTGCCCCCACGCCCATTGATTATACATCTTCCTTTTTCTGAGCAACTTCCCCTTCCATATATACAGACATTAACTCTGCCGCTTCTTCTGCACTTGAAAATTTTAGAAGGTCCCATCTATCGTTCTCTGGAAGTTAGCTATCCTTCTCCGGTCTTTTTTTCTCAGCTGAGCTGAGACCATGGACGTCTTCATCCCAGAGGAGTACGTCCGGCAGCGGAGGATGGAGAAGAGGGCGGCTGCCCTGGCCAGGAATAACCCCCGCCACGAGGCTGAACCGGCCGCGGCCAGGAGATCATCCTTGGAGGGTCGGGCCGATGGGGAGCGGACCGCCACGTCGGGTCTCATGGGGATCGATACGACCCGAGAGTTCTTCTTGGGCTCGCCGAATGTGGGAGGCGAGAGCATGGTCTTCGGCTGCTTCTCCGCCTAGCAGTGAAGTGGTTCTAGATGGTGTTCTTCGTGGTGTGATAATTACATGCGGGTGCTGCTCTGGTGTAGGACGTAGACTTGTTAGTGCAGTTTTGATGCAGCCACTGACCATCAAATGTTACTAGTAATAATTATCACGTTCCTTTCATCACTTCACTTGAGGTAGATTTTGTTTGCAGAAAGAACGAATGGTGCAGTAATAGGGAGGGAGGGAGGGAGATTAATCGGCTCAACTGAACCCAACCGGTATGGTCAGTGACCATCAACTGGACCGGAATAGATGGGACACAGCTGACAGCACATCATTATTAAAATATTATATTAATATTAAAATATGAAATATCATATCATACCGTTACTAGCTATTTTCAAAACTTATTTTATATTTGAATTTATAATTAAAATATTTATCTTTTGAATTAAGCAAATTAAAATTTTATAACTTAATCGAGATTTTAAGTGAAAATATTTTATTTAACTTAATTTATAAATTAATATGAATTTTTCATTAATGCTTCAAATTTTATAAGAGTACCTTTAAATTAAATAATTAATAAAAACGGTAATTAAATTAAGTTAAATAAAATATTTGCATATACAAATTAAATCCTTATTTGAGATTTAGGTTTTTTATTAAATTTCAAAACAGTCATCTCTAAAGTTGATGAGCCCATTCACTTTGCAATTCATCCCTACAACTCCAATTCACAAGGTGAAGAAAGCCCCCTAGAAGGCCTGACAACCGAAATTTGGAAAGAATATCCATCTGAGGAGGTAACTGCACCTGTGGTTTCTAGATCAATGTAAAGTGAGCAGCTGAGGTTAGCTCTTAGATTGCCATTTTAGCCACATTAGACAACAGCTTAAAAACAGTATTCCAAAACGAAACCATTTTTCTAAAATATTTTGCACCATTCATGCCATTAACCTGGAGAAACTCAGTAAGCAATATAAAGGAGATTTTTGGCACAGAAAATAGTCTCTCCCACGGCACAGAAAATAGTCCCCTCAAAAGTACTAACCCTCCATCACAACAATAAAACAGAACATCCATCTATTCCAGCAAGTTAGTCACCAACCAACTAAGAATCGAATGGGCAGGATAACTGTAGAACCAATCCTTCTGCTACCAATTTTACTGGATGCAAATATACAACAGGCAGAGATAATATATACAAAACTGGCAGGATGCATGCTGTCAACCACGGGTCAAGTCAATTCCGGTATGGAGATTTTTCAGTTCTACAGTGGGTCGTGAGTTCTGCCAAACACCCGTGGTAGATGAAGCAAAGTTATGGCTGGGTCCACTACCCAGGACGCATGCTCTATCCCCTGACTGGGATTTGGAGGAGTCTTCCTCAATTTTGGGGTCTCTTACCACAATCTGTTTCTCTTTTGCCTTAGAGCTACCATAAACAAAGCTGCAGATGACCACCTTCCGAAAAGCAAAGAACTTCAATTAAGAATCTACAATTGTATATTAGGATAAATATCGCCAGCAGAGATAAATAACAAGCAGTTGACAAGTAAGAGTAGTTTCAGCAGCCCAAGAGGCTTCAAAACTGAGGATTAGTCAAGTCAGATGGATCTCCACACTGAGCTTGGTTGCATTAAGTCATTGAAAGCAAAAACATCAATATCAGGTCTGTCATGCATGACTTCATGCCAGGAGAAGAATATCTTATATGAGCTCTACATGGATTTAGCTGCATCAAGCACAAACAGTTTTCATCACTAATAGCTAGTATGAGTACAACCTAACAGACAGGGAAATTATGTGAATGTCCCCCAATATAGAGATAATGTGCTGCTACAGAGACAGCTGAATAACAATATAACCGGCCCTGTAATCATCAAACACAGGTCTGCTAGTTATAGAAGTAGAAGTGGAGAGCCCTAAAGAAGATACCTGGACAGGACCTGCAGCAATAAGCATCCCAGCACTGCCACCTATAACATGACCTTCAGGACTTGAGAGTGAAACGCTCACACCTCCAGTTCGATTACGAGGTCCACCTTCTTCAGCAATCAAGTATGATCCCGACAAGCACAATATCTCAAATCGGCCCTACATAAGCTAATCCAACTAAATTAGTTTCTTATAAATGTTATATAAAACAACTGCTATTAGCTTTATCCTATCAATTTCATATTGAGACGACAGTAAACTGTGGAATATTCCCATTATAAGGATCAGGGTATTGACTGCCAAAGAACAAACATTCATTGCACTTAATAAGTGAGCAAGGAATAATAGAAGAGTAAACCCTAATAGATTCTTCACCATATAGATGAAGAAAAGGGAACTCTAAACATGTTGGAGTATTTCAACCTCATAAGTAATAGGACCACCAGAAGAAGGAGGTTGCTTAAAAGTCACGAGGGAAATTGTGCCACATCCAGATAATACACAAACAGCTCTGGGCCTCTGTTGGGAGAAAGACAAAATCTTTGCAGCAACATCCTGCAATAAAGGAAATGAGTTCCCTAGCTTAGAAAAATCTTCCCTAGAAAATAAAAAGAGATTCTTTCCATTTTTCTTGATAAATGAGCATACCATATATGAGAAAGAAAACCTTCAAAACAAGAAATGATTGCTAAATATAGACATTTAGGTCAAGAACAGTTCAAACAGCACATCGGGAATTAAAATTCTCAATATGCTTCCAAGTGACCAGATACAACTTAATTCTTTATCCTTAAAAGTGCATTATTTGCATTAGTTTCATAAGAGAAATAAAAGATACCTCCCCAGTTCCTATACTGATCACATGTGGTGCAAAGGCAAGTCCTGCTGAACTATTCATCCATTCACCTAAAAAGAACAATTCAAAACCAATGTAATTCATTATTGGATGATCCAATAGTAACCGCTACACAAACTCTACAAAATCGAGATGTTATATTGAATATTGTATATTTTATACTTAGCACCCGTCTTTCTAATCTTATCACCACCCTTGAACTGCCAATCGTTTCATAAAAAAAGTACCCAGCCTATAGAAATTTAGTTACTACCTAAAGACAGTAAACAGGTACAATGTTTCATTACAAATATATTCAGAATATCACAAATGAATTTCCCATATCCATCATGAATGAAGATTCATTCATAATCCCAGGCAGACAGATGAAATTGACATTGCAACCATAATCAGGGTACCATGAGCTTAATGGTGTAGGCCAATACTTACCAACAGTTGCTAATCGTTGCTTCCTCCCTGACCCACGCGGACGGCCTCGAACCTTATTTGGAAGTGGTGTTATTGTTCCTGGTGTGGAATCAGGAGCTGCTCCTGATGTTGGAAGAAGTCCCAGAGCCACCATGCCATCAGGCCCATACTTCCTAGGCCTCCCCCTCTTCCTCTTCTGGGAATGTTCTGCAGAAGGTGAACCTGCAGAAGATGCACCAATGGAAATGCCCCCACGGCTAAAACCGCCGTGAGAAGGTGGTGGTGACAGCTCCACCTCAAACGCCTGCCCAGACAAAGTTGCGCCCATACTGGACTGAGCAGCATCAGCTGCTGCCGCCCCAGCCTGAACATGATGATGGTGGGCGTTTGTTAGTGCCCTAAAAGGAGGGGTCGCATTTATCCCACCAGGTTGCAGCCCAGAGGCAGATCCCAACCCTGCTTTGTGCATAAAATATTGAGCTGGTCCACCAGATATTGCCATAGCTTCTCTACCATCCATTCATTTACAAGGTCTAAAACCTAAAATTTTAACCCGCTTAAGCTTTGGATTGAAGCTAAGGACAAATTTACTGGCCAAAACCACGGGGCGAAGAGTAGATCCTAGCGCAGGGGCTTTAGGGGAAACCAAATGAACGATCTGAACTAAGCAGGACACAGAGTGATCAAGCAAAAGATCTAGTCCTCCAGGAAGGACTCGTAAACAACAAAAAAGGAGGAACCCAACAAGGATGAAATGAAACTCAGATGCGAAGCAAGGCTATTGAGAGAAAAGAAAAAAAAAGAACGACTTTTCCCCTATTTCACCTATTGATGAATCTTCAAAACAGATAAAAACAAGATGGTGGGGTTCAAACAGCATCGCTCAAGGAAAACCTTGCATCTTCAGGGAGTAAGTACAGCTAAAGAGTAGAGGAAATTCCACCCCTAGAAAGAGACCAATCAAATACAAAGAGGGCATGAGCTGTAAAGGCCCCACGTGAGGCCGCCCGGACCTTTGAGTTCCTAAGGCGAGCAGGAAGAGAGAGGAGCAAAACCCTAGATTTGCACAGAGCTAGGGTTTTTCGGCAAGTGAAAACGCAGCGGAGAGCGGGCAAAGGGTGGGAGAAGAGGGAAAAAAGATCCCTTGGAAATGGAAGGAGAGGCGTTTGAATGGCCACCGTTGCTGAAGTTATTGAGGACCAACAACAGTCCACAGTGTGACCACAAGGACCTTTCTTTTGCTACAATGGAGAAGTCAGGGAAAGGGAACAGAGAGAGACATAGAGGAGTGTGCTGTGGTAATGTACTGTTGAAAGTATCCCTGACTTATTAGGGGAGGAGGAAAGAGAAACTGGCATATTTAAGGACAGAGTGACCTACCAAAGTTACCAACTTTATATGCCCTTTTCAGATTTCCTTTTTCATTTTTACTTTTCAATTGAAATGCTCCTTCTCTCTTTCAAAATTCAAAAATAGTTTATTAAATTAATCATATTGAAGTTTACACCCAAAAATCACTTCAGTGTTTTTGTTCCCAAAATGTACTGCGCTAGTGCATAAATCTCAATGCCCTTTGGTTCATCAAATAAAATTCAAAGCAGGGGTGGAGGGGATGATCAAAATGGTAGCTTGATCAATATTCAAGTGCACCCACTCCTTTTATGAGGAGGCAGAAGAGCACAAATGAGAACTCAAGCTGTGGGAAAAACAATAAATTTATTATCAATAAAAGAAAGCTTCAACAACAAATCCAATGTCAGCAAGATAAGCTTTACAAACAATGCAGCAATCCTTACTCGTTCTGTGTGTTTACATACAAAGGAATTCAGGAAGTCAATGATTATCACAAACAACACACGCATATTGTCAACTACCAGAATGAAGTTGGCTGCTTGATCAGATGAACACCATTGATTATGTGCAAGAGGAGGACTTATCTTTGTTTTCATGTTTCATTCGTTGTTGCTTTTGAGGTCAAAAGAACATCTCTTGCGAGATGGGATGGCTGATGGCAGAGAAAGTATCTTTGTTCACTGAAGCTCTTATCATGAAGATTTTTTGTTCTTTTGATTTTCAAGGGCTGAACCATCTCCTAGTGCTAAGCGTGCCTCTTTCTCCTTTCCCAGTGAGAAGAGAGCCACAGCTTGTAAATAGGAAGCAATGTGCCACACAGGTGATATCACTTGAGCCTGTAGGGCATCGCCCAGGGCTTCTTCGGGCATGCCACTCATAAGGAAGCACAGACTTCGGCGAGCAAAAACTGTTGCTGAAACCATCATCCCAACCATCAGAAACTGCAAACAACAACGGCCAGCTCATGAGACCATCTCTCAGTAAATTCCTGATCTAGACATAACTGTAGCTGTTCAGAATTACAGCTTTGATCATTCATTTTTTTATTTGGATGAATAAATATTTGACATTTTATCTTAGCTAACATTTGCCTTCAAATTGCTGAATAATGTTATTTTAGACCTGGTTTGCATTATACTCTCCATTACTGTCCCATAAGGTTTGACCGGCCTTCAAACTGACTGGGGGTATATTTTTATAAATCTTTTCATTTGAATTTTAATGACAAGAGTATGAGAAAACCATGAGAAAGCTAAAAACTTGGTCCAGTTTATCCACTCCAGTCAGTTTATTCTAGTTTCCACTGATTCAAATGGTCACTCCACTGCCAAACCAGACTCCGCTCTAGTAAATGCATATATAGCATTACCATTTTCTTCCCAAAGAAAATTGATCAAATTAGAGTAAGGTAATTACTTATTGAAGACACTGATAAAAGAAAAAAGAGATATTATGACCTGAGTGTAGCAATCAATGGCAGTAACAAAATCTTTATGCCGAAAAGCAACATCACCCTTCTTCTTTGAGTCCAATATCTCTTGCATTTGGTTGGTCCACATCTGAAATGACAGCTGCCAATACAAATAATATGAACCACATGAATCATTCGATAATAGGACCTGTCTGGTTGGGTAATTATGCCTTGAGAAATAGCATAACTACATGACCAATTTCGCACATCATTTCAAGCACCACAGAATTTTATACAATTTAGATTAAGGAATCAGACCACAAACTTGAAAAGGAAACCAGAGAAAAAAATGAAAAATAACAAACAATTTTGTTTCCTCAAAAAAAAAATGAAGTAATTTTCTGCAAAGCTTGAAAGACAGAAAAGGAAATCAACAGCTTATCCAACAAGCACATATTGATAAATAAACCAGAAATTCCTTTATAAAAGAAGGAATTACAAGTTCAAAAAATAAACCTCACTAGCTGCACCCTCATCATCTTTATACCCAAGCTTCTCCAATACCTCCTGAATGACGGTTAAATCTTTTCTTACACAGGCTTCACCCAAAGGAGATAAAGGAATGGCAGTACTGATACTTCGGATACCCATCAATTCATGAGAAGGAACCTGTGGAACATATAGATGGCTGTTTAGTGTAAAATCACATGATTGTTATATATGCCACCTCTCATAATGACATCACAACATAAATATTTCCTCATGATATGCTTATGAACAACCTTTGCATCTTTTTGAAGAGGAAGTAGTGCAGCAACTACTGATTTAGGATCAGGCCGCTCTGGGGGTTCATACTGTAGGCATCGAGAAGCCAAACGAACCAGCTCTGTATCATCATCATTTGAAAACTGACCTTCGAGACAAGAATCAGTGAGCATTTGAAGATTTTTCTCACGTATTAGGTCAAGTGCCTGAGAAAAGAGAAAAAGAATCATCAATACACAAACACATAAAAGATGAAAGTTTGTAATGTTTAGAAGCAAAAAAAAGGAAACTACATATAACCAAAGATAAGCATATTTTCTCAATCTATCATGAGGTGAAAAATGCTTTCTCTTGGCTGACATTATCCCTACATGATGTTTTCAATAATTTTTGTGCAGCTGAAATTTAACAACGATCTTCTCAGTGAATACTATTACATTGCATTTCAAATGGCTTATGAATAAACAGCTTTCTCAATAAAAGGAACTTACACGACTTGGAGGAATATGCTTCCCACTTAGCAGATCCAACAACAGGGTGCCAAAGCTGTATATTACACTCTCGGGTGTTATTTGTCCTATAAAATATGCAGAACAGAGACAACTACATCAAAATCGGCAATCTTTTCACCAGTGCAATTACTTTTCTGAACTGGTCTAAGACAGACTAGAATTTCCTGTGCATATTGTTGTCAGCAAGTCAATGCCCCTAAAATAAGTATAAATTCTCAGCTTCTTAATAAATCTTACATGCCTTTGGTCCCAATGTTGGATGTCACCGTATGCCACCCTATATCTCCTTTATTTTGAAAAATATATTTATCAAAGCACAAAATATTTAGATTAATGATTACTTTCTATACAGTGAGAACTATTTAGGACAAATTGCAGATTCAATGCGAGGAACTATTTCTTCATTATGCTATCCAATCAGGAATCATTAGACAAAGTGAAATTCTGTACCGGTTCTCATAAACTCGGGAGGAGTAAATGCAAGATTGGTGCTATAACTCTTTCCATCTCTGCTGTTCTTCATCAGACCAAAACATGAAAGTCTTGGGTTGCACTCCTGAATCACAACATGACATAAGAACAAGAAAACAATTCTTCTCTCTGGATGTAAGATAGTTTAGAGGACCAACTCACTTCGTCAAAAACAATTCTATATGCATTGAGATCATGATAAAGAGAACGTCCTTTTCTTGTGCAATATTCCAGAGCTTCTGCAAGATGCAATGCCACTCTCAATCGCATTACCCATTTCATGGGTTGTGTTTCCCCTGAGAAAACATGTAGCTCGACATCAAATTTTAGCAGCATATATAAGTTTTTTGGCCAAAACAACATATAAATTAATCAGGAAAAAGAGGGTGAAACAAGAGCAAATTAGAAGGAAATGAAAACATCATAAGATTTTTCAAAGAAGCAACATTATGGTATACATCAAAGGACTACTTAATATCTAGTGTTTGATGGTAAGTAACACCTTCACGTTTAAAGAGTAGCCTTACAATGGAATAGGTGTTTTGCCAATGTGTTGTTGGGCATATATTCTGCCACCAGCAATCTTTCGTCACCTTCAGAGCAACAACCTAACAAATTTATCAGCCTATGATGTCGGAGCTGCCCTACAGCCCTTGCTTCTTCCTAGAGGACAAAATAACAGACACCAAAGTTAGAAGTGAAATCCAAGGTATGCATGAACTCAACATAATAAGGTATAAAATTAATCATAGAAACTTGTTTTTGACAAAGAATAACAACCATGGAGTGCTTTTTCATTGGAAAACCATCATTACATCTTCCGAGAATGACCAAACAGAGATCCAAGATAGTGCTCCATTATGAGTACACAAAATACAAGACAGACTCACGTTCAAGTATAGGGACTTACCAGGAACTGGCGTGCATCAGGCCAGGAAGACCTGTTAAACCGTTTCACGGCAATTCGCATTTGATTGCTTAATTTCCCTCTATAGACAACATTTGGAGCCTTCTCACCTTGCTCCGAAACAATATTCTCAACAGAAAATCCAGAAGTAGCCAACAGAATCTGATTAAATGTGAATTCCTGAAATTGGGGCAGGGACTTTGCTTGGCTTTCGTCATCATCTTCTAATAAACAGAGGGAGAAACTCATAAACTGAGGCCTTTTTATCAAAGGACATTAGTATTGCATATGAAAGAAGAACGATCAGCAAGGAATAATCAGAATCCAGAAGTACCATTGCCACGTTCAGGAACCTGGGCAATTGGCTTCTCCTGCTCGGAATCCCAGCAACACCATGAGGGCTTGGAGAACTCGCAGCCCATCTCACAAAGAGAAGTTTGCCGGCAAAACTGGAAATGGAATATAATTCTCTCTATAACTATCAGGATCTCCCCGCAATCCTCAGTGATTCACCAATATTTTTTCAAATAAGAATATTCCAATAAGGTCATCGCAGTTGATTATATATCCTCGCTTATCGTCGCATCACCAGGAGAACAACAGACCTGCAAAAGCTTCAGTTCATTCATATATCAATCACTAAAGACCCAAAGATGCGTAAATGATATGTGCCAGGTTGAGAACCCGAGAAACCCAGCGGATATCACGCATCGTTTACCTCCCAAACTTTACACGGCAGTCAACGGAAAGTAGGGACAGCTTAAAGAAAGAACCGTTCAAAGCCCACCGAGGCGCAAAGTCAACAGAGAGAACGCTATGCAATTTCTAGTAAGCTTTCTTTGCCTCTCATTCTGACCAGCAACTGGTAGAGAGGACCCAAAAGAAAAGCGGAGGTACGCGCAGAGAAAGAGAGAGTGGGCGTGGTTGACCTTGGGGAGGAAAGAATAATAGAAGCAAGCCCTAAGCTTTGTGCTCATCTTTGAATCAGATGAGTGATTGTTATGATACAGTGTTTACAGGTAGAATTTCCTTCTTTCTTCCTCGTGATTTTATGATCGCGAGAACCATGCTTCAGAGAGAATATGATTAAATCGTTGAAATGTCAAAAATCATGTGCAAAGTTTGGTGGATTATAGATGGAAAAATAGCCTAAGACTGTTGGATTTTTGTCGGTATCTTCAATTACGCGGGAGGAGAAAACCATTGGGCCAGAACTTTCCATCTTGCTGGAAAGCTGTTATAGCTAATAAACAATGAAACTCTAGTTTTCGAGCGGAGATAATTCAATGATATCGCATTCCCCTTCAAGGGCACGGAGATTGCACGATCAGAAAATTCTTAGCTCGACCTGAACGCAGAAACCCACATATTTATTGCCACATTGAAATGTTTCTCTAGTCTGAAATTGGGCACTGCATTTGCAGAAGGCCCATCGATAATCCTTACAATCAACAACTCTTCCGATTGCGAGAAAAAAGTTTGAATAAATGACAAAAAATTATGTCTAAGCCCGGGTTCGAAGTGGGGACCTGTAGTGTGTGAGACTAGCGTTATAACCGACTACACCACCCAGACATCTACATTAGACTGGATATTATTTATTATAAATCCCCTTTCAATTTTTTCAATTACAGAAAAGTGAGGAATAAAATTTTTTTTATGAATTTTTACTATTTATTAATTAAAAAAATCATAGGAGCATATTAATATATATCTCAATCTACCCTTCCATAAATCAAAGAACTGTCCAAATCCCTTCTTTCCCCCATGGAATCCCTCTGTTCTTTTTACCTTCAAAACCCTCTATCTAAATAAATCCTAAAAATATTAAAGGGTGTGTGCAATCTCATCACATGGAATAATTAGTCTTTAGAGGGAGAGATCCTTGTCTTGAATTATTCATTGAAAAAATTAGGCTTATGAAAATGTCTTGTACTAACACAAGAGCTCCCTTCTCAAAATCTGGTTGACCAAACTACCCCAAATGAAATTCGATTAGCTTCATCTATGTCACCATTTACGACGGGGGTTGATGACCGAGTGGGTAACACCTGAATGTATACTGGGTGAATGCTTGGTCTCGCTTTCCAAGCACCTGCTAACATTATCAAAGCTTTTTGATGAATGCACTGCACAAAATACATTACAATGTACACTGATAAATTTACCGGCTGATAACCGAGTCGGTAACACCTGAATTGCACTGCACAAAATACATTACTATGGTGAATGCTTCTCTTGTGAGATAGAGAAAGGGGTATACTGAGTTGGGGGTTAATGAATGCCTCCAAAAATTTTAAGTCATTTACTCTCTGTATGTATTATTTACTGCCAACTTTTGGTGGGCTTGTTCAGCGGGGAACTGCCTGGTCTGGCTTTCCAAGCACCTGCTAACATTATCAAAGCATGAGCCGGAAAAGATAAGATTCTTCCAAATAGGTGAAGAGTGCAGGGAATAGAATAGCATACTGGGTGAGATTCTGGAAATGCTTTGGGTCGATTGGGGCATTCTTGTCTGTTGCAGCAACTTCTGTTGGGGTGGCCTAGGATGTTTGGATGGATAGATCACTCTGAGCCAAACACAGGAAGCATTTGAACAAAGTACAGAGTTAGATCATCAAAAGGCAATCATGTGCAATTTTTTTTCTTGAGATCGGTGAGTATGCGAACCCTGTAATATCCAATTAATCGACCGGACATAAAAATATAATACCACATGCAACCTGCACACTAAACCCAGACGCTGATTGAAGCGTATGCAGTTGAAGGTGTGTGAAATCACTTACTGTTCTGAGTTCTCAGATTTCTCCGGTGTTTTTGTACTTTCAGGGAATAGAATGTATTCTACGATACTGCCCGTGGAACCATCAGTTTCTGTGCCCATTGAAAGCTCGCCATCAGATATATCGCTCAGTCTCTCCTCGGAATCCCCATCTCCAAACCCAAAGAGCTCAACATCATCATCGGCGCTCAAATCGATGTCCCTGGAAGAAAAAATAGATGGAAGATGCAGGAAGTCTTTTTGATGCCTGGACTCATCTGCTGACTGATGTGACCCAGCTTCAGAATTTCTGTCACTACATTCTGAACAGTTATCTCCATCAGAAGCTGTCCTTCCACCCCGTCCCATGATTTTGTTACTTGCGACTCTTCGGATATGTTCAGGTGTCCCAACTGAATGTCTCCTAGGAGAGAAAGACCCATATCTTAAAGGGCTCGAGATCCGCTTTTCTCCACTTGGTTTAAGAGACATCAGCCGTTTTATCTCTGCATCTTTCTTAATTATTGTGTCCTTGAGAGATGTAACCTGCAAAATCAAGAAAGCACCAGTATATAATAACAAAAAATCCTTTGTAACTGAAAAATGCTCAAAAGAATCCCAAGTTTGGATTATCAAATTAAAGTTCCTGAAGCATTGAAAACAACTGCTGAATGAACCTGTTCCAAAAGTTCTCTAACTTCTCTTCCTTCTTTGTTGCTCCGAGCTGCACCCAATTCAACACTGGACACCCTCTCAGCAAACTTCAAGGTGCTTATTGTTTCTGAATATGAATCAACATCGGGATTAAGCTGTACAAACATGAGTGTCTTTGCTTGACCACCTGCAGTATAGACAGCAAAATACAGAAAACCATGACTAACAGATCTCAAAGATTATTAGCCGAAAGACATCAATAGAGAGACACTACATAGTTTCCTTGTGCCAACAAAACGACTAGCATTTTGTATAGTCTGCGTACATTTTAAGTAGAACAATCAGCGAGGGTAGTACCTAAAGAACTTTGAAGCACTTGAGTCAATTTGCTGTTTCTATATGGTACATATGAACTCTTCTGTGCTAGAGCAAAGATAACATCTCCAAGAGCAGAAAGTGATTTATTTATATGTTGTGCCTCTCTAAGTCTCTCTCTAGTTGCTTCTGAGCGATCAGCCCTTTCACTTCCAGCAAGATCAATCAAATGAAGGTTGCCACGTAACACAGCATTGGTCACCAAGTCAGTACCACGAACATGGACAGTTAAAAGACTGGAACATGTAGTGTAACCAGGTCTCATCAGAAAAATGTTATCCACATGGTAACGCAGCAAATTATAACAGGGAAGGCGAAGACAACCTATGGGATCTGCTACTTCGTTCGTTCAATGCTGTGGCCCCGACAGCTCGATTAGTCAAACCAACATTTATCAACTCCAGAACATCTGCAGTTGTCTTCACAGGGTGGATGCTTGCTTCAGGAACAGCCAATCCACTTGGTTGAGCTGTACTCCAAATCTCAAGTGTATGCAAGTCAAAGAAAACAAATACTTTCTGATGCAACGGCTTAACCTTAAGAGACATAAAATCTAAAAGCAACAGGACCGTAAAAGATAAACGAGATCTATCAAATGAGAAACAACACAAATCTGACGTCACTTGAACAACAAAAAGGATATCTTTTCTGATAGCCATCAGTTGAGAGCAAATCGCGCACTTGCTCGTTATAAATTTCAACCAGTTGGATGGCAACTTCGTATATGATAGAACTAGTCCTACTTTGAGTGATTTGGAATAGTTCATTCAGAGCGCGATAGTTGATACCCCAGTCTTCTTTTGATAATACAGCGGGCCCACTCTGCATGCAGAAAAAAACTATTTGAACTACAAGGAATCTGTCAAGATTCCTGCTGATATAGTAAAAACGAATATACATACCATAGTATACGTCTTCCCTGAACCAGTTTGACCATAGGCAAAGATGCATACAGTGTATCCATCCAAAACTGAGCGAATTAGTGGCCGCGTATCCAAAAAAACCTCCTCTGACATCAGAATATATGGCTTGCAATTGGGTCCCGTTTATAATAAATCATGAACTGTATGAACATGCTTAATATATTGATATTAAAAATCAACTGTCTTTTATTAGAGGAAAACCTTGAGTGGTAGCAGGACCAAAGACTTTGTTGAACTTAAATAGCCTGTGATTATCTTTTCCATTCTTTGAGGGATTTGCAACCACCAGCTCCCCATTTTCACCAATATGCTCAATTATATTATGCTTCATGCTTTGCCCTGGGAGAAACGGCCGGATTCTGCAGTAAACCTTTATATTTCCTGCACAATAATGTTTTACTATATAAAAAAAGAAAAAAAATAATAATGAAGTTTTCTCCTGCTTGTTAAATAAGAGAAAAGTACCTTTCAAATCCTGAACCTCATTGTACAATCTCCTGTTTTCTTCAAGAATTACAGGGTGATTTTGAGCAGCATCTATAAGTACGTTAAGTTTCCCCCCTGATGCCATATACATAGGATTCCATCAAAAACTTACTGCAACAATAATATGTCAGATCCAAAAATTCATTTAAAATAAACAGTATACAAGAAATCCGATGGTACCTAGGTAGTTGAGTTCCTCAAAATGTTGCCTTCTTGTTTTCAGAACTTCTTTTTTCATGAACATGGAGGCTTTCCTCAAGTCCTGGAAATATGATAAATTTATGTCAGGTTATTATTATCTAATTGAATTTTTAAATATAATAAAACAAATAGAACACCTGTAAAGCTTCCTTTTGAAAGTGGATAAACTGTTGGTATTTGATTTCCTTCTTTTTCCATATCTCGTATTTAGATTCAGAAAACTCTCGAAGTTCAGCAACCCTCTTCTGAGAAATATCCAGTTCATATTCAAATTCCTTCAATTTCTTTTCCAACATAAGTTTAGTCTTCTTAGCCTCTGCTTCAAGTTGTAAGTACTGTTTTCCGTATGTGGCCTTAGACATCTCAAGTTCCTGCTTAATACTTGAAGCTTCAGCATATGCATCCTCCTTTTTTATCCTCATTTTAAGAACATTTAATTCATCAACTTTACGCTTCTCTTCAATTCTTGTCTTCTCATTCTGCATCATAAAGAAAGACACCAAATTGTAAAAGTTGAGGATTTAAGAAAAAAGAGCCATTTTAGATGTAAAATAATGGACAAAGAAAATTGTGAATTCGTCATGAACTTCAGCCATAACATTGCTATATGACCTTCGATACATTTATGATCGCTAAGAAATGATGAGAGAACAATGAAAGAGAAAATTGCACCTTTATCCGGTTCAGGTTCTTCATGGAATTCTAGAAGATAATAATAGGAATGGAGAGATGTGTCAGTAACTAATTCTCATAATTGTATGACAAGGAAAAAAACAATATAATTGTTGGATCACCTCATTTTCTTCACTGCTCCCTTTTGTAAGGGTTTCAAGTAGTTTGATCCGTGAATTAAACTTCTCCTCCCGAGTTCTGTAAAGGTTGTTTTGCTGAAAGCAAACAGCAGTCAGACAGTTGTAAAACAATAAGATAATACAAGTTCTAAACCAAAGCCAACCTACATTTCTGAAGTTTTCAACTTGGATGGACATCCGTTGTTCAATTATTTGGAGTACTTTCCTCAAACAAAATGCAATAGGCTGATACAAATATAAAAATATCAATTATAGATGTGAAACAAATTATCAATGTAGCAATAACCTAACAATTACTACTAAAGTACAAATATAAACTGGATGAATGTGAAACTATTGAATGAAATGCTTGACAACATATATAAAACACTAGTATTAACTTAGTATGTACATTTTTGCACTATCCTTACATGAGAAATGTCTCCATTCATCCCATCGATACTTTCATCAAGGATATGGTTCATAACACCAAACAGTGAATGAGTAGGAGCATTCTGTGAAGAAGAAGTTAGTCCAGTAAAGAAATGAGAGTTGGCATGGAAGCAAAGTTAGGAGCCCAAAATTGACACCAACTATAGAGCATACATCTAAACCACTTGATTGAACCAATTCAATAATATTTGAGCCTGATTGATCAGCACATAATCCATGCTTTAGCATGAAAACTTCATGAAACTTATTTCCAGAATCAGCTACTGAACCTGCTGCAGATTCTACAAATAGCAATAAATTAGCTCGTTTAGATTATATAAACATCAATGAGGGCAAACTCAGACACCTGAGAACCAAAATAATATCTGCTCTGATTTGTATCCAACTATAAACTTTGGAAAAGGTTGCATCCTTACCATCTAAATGATTGTCAAAAGCATATGTACCATCAACACCTTCTTCATTAATTGCATTAGAGCTGGAGAATCCCCAGTTAACACAGTAATTTTTCTCTTTGAGGAAGCTCATAGTTTGAATTTCAAAAATGGTTGTCACTTTTGTCAAGGTCGATTGACTTCTGAAAGAGCATATTGAATAATAACTTCAAAGCATATGGTTGAAAAAGTGGCCGGTGAAAAATCAGCTCCGGGGTTGAAGAAGAAGCGTGCAGTTTTTCCTTGTGTCTGTACAATTATTGGCAAGACAACATGTGTATCTCAGAGTCAGTAATCTTGGCAGGGAGTACCATGAGTAATGCCACACATCAAACGCATAGATAAACATACAGAAGTGCCTGAGCTTATATAAACCAATAATTTTCGTGAAATATAAGAGAAAAGGCCAGTTGGGGAAATTGAGGTTCCATAAGATTTCTTCCGCTCTTCAGACCAAGTTACGTGTACCTCAAACTTTCAGCTCAATTCAACGAGATCAAAACTTTTCCAGAGTTAAACACTTAATAAACCTGGACCAGCCATCTCACAAACCCAAAACAAGCTGAAAAGTTATAAAAAATTGCACCAACAACATGAAATAACATAAGTTGAGCACAAACGAGAGATTAAATGCGGAAACCTCAAGAGCCGCCTCAAGAAATTCAGAGGATACGCAATCACAAACTTAATCGAGAAATGATAATTCAACACCAGGCCCGCGGAAACCCTACGTTCCCGATCAAAGGAAAGCCAACCGGCACAATGCGGAACCGAACGGCTGACCTGAGGTGTCATCGAGGTGGGAGGATGTGATCGAAGCCAGAAATGGGCACCGCCGGAGATCTGGCGGGAATGGGGTAGCGCAATATAGAAGAAGCTGATCCTCTCTCAGCGCAGCGGAAACGGATGAGCTGGGAATCCGAGCTAGATCGACTAACCGCAATAGCTTATTATCATTCTGCTTCCTGTTCGTTCCTTACGCTGCTTAAAAATGAAATGCTGAAAACCGTTGACAGCATCCGAGTTTTCAGAACGAGAGAAATTGGGACGAAAGTGGGTAGGCTTAAAAAATGAACGGCGGGTCGACCCGAACCGATATCGCCTTTCGTGGTTGCCCGGTTCCTCTTCCGCCTCTCCATTTCTAACTACCAAACCCCTATCCATTCAACCTCTAAACCCTCTCCCCCGCCCCTCCCTCTTCCGTCCCTCTGAACAGATGGCATTCCTCTCAGTGCACAATTTCATCTACTTCAGTAAGGGAAGCCTTTTCTCCTTCAAATCCCAACGTCTCTTTCCCAAACCTCACTCGCATTTATATCCTCATTCTCTCTCCCTCCGTCCCGTCTCTGCCGCAGCCAAGTCCTACCCGAGCCCGGCCGACGATGACCCGCCGGAGGCTCCCGAGGACTCCGTCCACGGCGTCTCCAAGTTCCAGCAGATCCACCGCCAGGCGGCTCGCGCCCGCAAGGTCCAGGAGGAGGACTTCAAGAAAAACCAATCCACCTTCCTATCTGCCATTGCTGACGTGGAGGATGCTCCCGACAATTACGATAATGTTGCTCAGGAAGACTCCGGCGATGATCTGTTCGGGGAAATCGACAAGGCCATCGCCATGAAAAGGAGGGAGTTCGTAAGGCAGGGGCTATTGAAGCCCAACTCCAAGAAAGAGAAAGTGGAAGAAGTTGAAGGTGAAATTAGTCTTGGCCCTTTTAATCTGTTCATTATACTCGATCCGGTATCACTTTTTTCTGACGTAGCCTCGAACTTACGTTTTTGAATGATCTGAAGAGTTGGAGCCAGAAGAGGTAGTCGACTTGGAGGAGATTGAAGAACTGCAGGGTCTGAGGGTTACCTCTGCTGATGACGATGATGAGGTAGACGAGTCGGAAACATTCGATGATGCAGTGACTGATCCAGACAAGCCTAGTCATGGTTTGGGGTCCGACCCTTCCTTTGATCTAGACTTTGATAGTTACGGGAAAGTTCGGGCTAGAATTTTGGAACCCAAGTTCAAGATGTCACTGGCTGAGCTTCTAGATGAGAGCAAAGTTGTGCCGGTCTCTGTTTTCGGAAATCTAGAGGTTGAGATCACAGGAATTCAGCATGATTCTCGGTTAGTCACTTCAGGGGATTTATTTGTTTGCTGTGTTGGGAGGAAGACTGACGGTCATTTGTTCTTGAATGAGGCTGATAAGAGAGGAGCTGTAGCTGTTGTGGCGAGTAAGGAGATTGACATAGAGGAGACTTTGGGCTGTAAGGCACTTGTAATTGTAGAAGACACAAATGCTATGTTAGCCTCTTTGGCTGCTGCTTTTTACAGGCATCCTTCAAGGAATATGGCTGTTATTGGGATAACAGGGACTAATGGGAAAACCACAACTGCGTATTTGATTAAAGGGATGTATGAAGCAATGGGTCTAAGGACAGGGATGTTAAGCACAGTGGCTTGCTATGTTCATGGGGAGAATAAGTTGGAATCCCCAAACACAACCCTGGATGATGTGCTGGTCCAGAATTTGATGGCAAAGATGCATCACAATGGCACAGAAGCAGTGGTTATGGAGGCTTCCTTCGATGGGCTAGCCATGGGGAGGTGTAATGAGGTTGATTTTGATATCGCTGTCTTTACAAACTTTACACATGAGCGTTTAGATTTTGATGGGTCTGATGAGGAGTACATGGAGGCCAAGGTCAAGTTATTCTCTAGGATGGTGGATCATGAGCGGCACCGAAAGGTTGTCAACATTGATGACCCAAGCGCATCTTTCTTTATTGCACAGGGAAGCCCTGATGTGCCTGTTGTGACCTTTGCAATGGATAATAAGAATGCCGATATCTATCCCTTGAAATTTGAGCTCTCTCTGTTTGAGACCCAGGTCTTAGTGCATACACCCCAGGGTATCTTGGAGATCTCGTCAGGGTTGCTAGGCAGGCATAACATATACAACATTCTTGCGGCTGTTGCTGTTGGGATTGCAGTTGGGGCACCCTTGGAGGACATCGTCCGAGGTATTGAAGAAATTGATGCTGTTCCTGGGAGGTGTGAGTTGATAGATGAGGAGCAAGCTTTTGGAGTAATTGTAGATCGTGCTCATACTCCAGATGCCCTTTCTAGACTTCTAAATTCTGTGAGAGAGCTTGGCCCAAGAAGGATTATTACAGGTAAGTAGAATGCAGTGTTGCTTTTTCTCTTTATTGTGCTCTGGGTGGAAACTGAATTTCATCTTCTTACAAATTCTCTCTTGCATGATGAAAGTCGTAGGCTGTGTTGGTGAGAGTGACCGAGGGAAGAGACCTTTGATGACGAAGATTGCAACTGATATGAGTGATGTTACAATTTTGACATCTGACAATCCGAAGAATGAAGATCCATGTCCGTATAATTCTCCCTTATCTGTCCAATTGGCGATTAATTACTGGTTCTATTTAGAGGATGAACATGATCATGCCAACAAAATTACAACATGACAGTGCTGTTTAGCAATAAAACATTATGGAACGGTTGGTGTTAAGTTCTTGTTGGGTCTTATCTGAGACATCTTCATGCTCTTAGAGTAGCCTATGACTTGCAATAGTATTAATGGAGCCTACTGTTAATTCTGATCTATCTGATTTGTCATTAGTGGATATCCTGGATGATATGCTCGCTGGAGTAGGGTGGACAATGCAGGATTACTTGAAATATGGAGAGAATGATTACTACCCTCCACTTCCAAACGGACATAGGCTTTTTCTGCATGATATTAGACGAGTAGCCGTCCGTGCGGCTGTTGCTATGGGGGAGGAAGGTGATATGGTTGTAAGTTTCTTGTACCTTCCAAAATTTTACCTTCCATATTCAGGATATGCTCTATATGATGTTGAGTGAGAAGTTTCCTACTATTATTAGGAATTTCTGTTGGTAGTTTTGAATTCCTGGCAATCTCCTAACCAGTTAAGCTTGTAGATATATGTGATTTTAGTTTGAACCTGAATATATATTTTCTTTTATGACTTCTCATGCATGATATTTTCGTGTTTCTAGGTTATTGCAGGAAAAGGCCATGAAACTTATCAGATAGAGGGGGACAAAAATGAGTTTTTTGATGATAGGGATGAATGTCGGGAGGCTCTGCAGTATGTGGATGAGCTTCATCAAGCTGGAATAGACACCAGTGAATTTCCATGGAGGTCTGTGCTTCTTGTCCTTCATTAGATTTCTCCATCCTTTCCATTTCAAGGCTGTGATATTGCAAGGACTTGATCTTCTGATTCAAACCTTTTTGTTCTATCATTGCAGGCTACCGGAAAGTCATTAATCTGCTTGTTTAAAGGGACTAGACAAGGGACACCATGGAAGAAGTGATGTGAGTGCCTGTTCCTCGTGCTATAGATCTAAACTGTGACGAGTGAAATCAATGATAAAAGAGAGGTAGATGTAGGGGTAGAGGTAGTTATGGAGATCAACTCAGAAGTGTCCTCTGGTGCAAAATGTATGGCATTTTTTGTAATCTGTGTAGTCCTAACATTCTCTAGAGTGTCCTCTGGTGCAAAATTTTGTCCAAAATCAAAGCATTTTTGTAATCTGTGTTTGTGTGTTCAATATGTGGTATAGAACTTTGTCATCACTCTCACCAATATAGAGGCGGCTTTCTACTTGAAGTGTGGCAGCTATAGATCTCTTTTCTGAAAATGAGTCATTTTATTTGACTTTTTTTACCTTTGAGTTTTTGACTGATCAAATTGAATAAAATGGATTATTTTTCTCCTTCCAATGAAAATTTTCATTAATCATAAAAAAGATCATCTAGGTTCCCACCTAGGCCTGACAGAGGACCCGGTCCAAATTCCAGCAAGAAATTCCACCACCTCCATTGAAATCTATCCGGTTGGAGATTTTGCAGACATCCCACCAAAACTTTAAGGTGACTGGCATTATGTAGCCATGAAAAAGCAGGGCTACAAAATCCAAGAGAGAATTTTCCATTCAAGGTTTCCACAAACACAATGGACTACCCATCTCCATCAACATCATCACTTAACAATTTACACCATGTGGTCATCATCACCAACCTCAACCTCAGTTACAAACAGAGGAATCAAAAGAAAAATGAAAGCTCAGACTCCACAGAAAACCCAAAGGAACATACATAAAATGGATTTGGAAACAGAAGGTGCTCATGGCCTGGCCCTGAAGGGGATTGCCCTGATGACAATCTGGTGGTAGATTGCTGCCAGGGTAGCACCGATAAACGGTCCAACCCAGAAGATCCACTGCAATAACAAACAAAAAAAAAACCAGATATTAGGTTCCAATAACTGGTAGCTAGATTAACTAATGTTCTTCATGTCCTGATATCAGATTCTTACCATGTCATCCCATGCTTTATCCTTGTTGAAGATGATTGCAGCACCAAGACTCCTAGCAGGGTTAATGCCAGTTCCAGTGATGGGGATGGTAGCCAAGTGAACCAGAAACACGGCGAACCCAATGGGAAGAGGAGCCAAAATCTGCCAAGAATTTCACAGACACTAACTGTTACATGACATTCACAAGATGCAGAAACATTTCAATATATATATAATTTCACGTATGGATGATTTTAATATACTTCCTACTTACTGGAACGTGAGAGTCACGGGCGTTCCTTTTGGCATCCGTGGCGGAGAAGACGGTGTAGACGAGGACGAAGGTGCCGACGATCTCAGCACCGAGGCCGGCGCGCTTAGTATAGCCCAAGTTAACCGAGTTGGCTCCACCACCCAACAACTCGTACTTGGCGTGACCCTCGAAGCCCTTCACCACTCCAGCACCACAGATGGCCCCAAGGCACTGCATCACCATGTAGAAGATGGCCCTCGTGAGGGACAGCTTCCTAGCCAAGAATAGCCCGAATGTCACCGCTGGGTTAATGTGCCCACCTGTATTAAAATACAACGCCATTCCATTCATTACCCTAACTAATACATCCATATTTACTACTGCAGCAGATGGAAACTTCACATGAAGGATTTTCCTTTTTTTCTTTTCCTTTTTTTTTATCGCTACTCACCGGAGATACCGGCGGTGCAGTAGACGAGAGCGAAGATCATGCCGCCAAAAGCCCAAGCAATGCCCTGTACGCCGACAGTGGTGCACTTGGACTTTGAGCTGCTCACTCCCATCACCGTCAGCACGGTGATGTAGAGGAACAGGAAAGTGGCCACGAACTCGGCGATGCCGGCCCTGTAAAAGGACCATGACTTGAGCTCCCCAGGCTCGAACAGCGGCGCCGGCGGCAGCTCCTTGTAGTCCTTGCTCGTCTGCGCGGAGGTCCCGATGGGCTGCCTCTCCGAGAACTTGTTTGCACCGAGCCTGACATCCTCTTCCTTACCCTCCATTCTTACTTCTCTCTTCCTCCTCCCTCTCCACTCAAAGAATTGAAATTTGTCAGAAGAAAAAGAGAGCAGCAGAGTAAGAAAAAGCCTGAGAACTTACAAGAAGAGGGGAGGCAAGGCCTGATTTATAGATGGAGATGGGATGTTGGGGCCAGGCAAGAGTGTGAGATAATCTTGTACGACAGACAATCAAATTATCAACTTTATTAATTATATTTATATATATATAATCTATTCCACGGCTACTGATGAATTACAGCTGCAGCGACAAGGAAAGGTGACAGAACAGAAAATCCTAAGCGTTGCTGATGGAGAAAACGGCCATTTTTTTCCGGACCGTTGGAGAAGCAAGCAAAGCCATACGAAGTTACCACGCGGTCCCCATTCCAACTTTTATTTAATATTTATTATAATATGGTCCTAAATTCCAACGATAATAGACCGCCAATTACTAATTTAATAACTATTAACTTTTTTATTATAATATGTGTTTTTATAGATATATAATAAATGAAATAAATATAATATATAATAATTGATAAATATTTATTCCTACTCTGTAATTCAGTCCTCTAACTTTTATTAAAAAAAAGAAGAAAGAGAAAGAGAAAGAGAAGTGGGAAGAATCTCTCGTCTTCTTTTGTTCTTTGGTTTTCCAACTTTACTGTGTGGGAGTGGATAGAAAAGGAATCATAATCAAAGACAACTCATCTGTCATAGCCCATAGATAGGCAGCATGCGCCATTGCCACCCCTTCTTTTAACCTCTTCTGTATTGGATTTTCTTCCTCAATAAATTATACAAAATGTACACAACACACATTCTTATTAGAATTTCAGTGTCCTAAGAAAATTGTTAAAATGGACAAAAAAATAAAGCGTATAAAAGTATTGCCCTCACGCAGGATCGAACTACGGACCTTCAGTTTACAAGACTGACGCTCTACCACTGAGCTATAAGGGCATCTGATGCTTTGTATGAAAACGATATTCTCAAAATTTGAAATTCATGTGTACAAAAGTTAAACCATGTACAGTGAATAATAGGGCAGTACCCTTCAGTTCTAAGGATCTGGTTCCCTCCGGGCACCTTCATTGCTTGATCCATCATCTTCTTCTTCTTCCACGCTAGCATCCCCATCACTACATTGCGCTTCAGGGGCTGCTGCAGCCTCTTTCGGTTTTGCGTACCTCTGACAGTGCTCTGTAAATATATGTCAATAAGAGCTAAGATACCAAAGATATGTTCAAGGCGCATCTCATGTATTGCCCTTGCAGCCTCAATTCAAAAGTAATGATATATGAAAGTGGTTATCACTCTACTTCAGGAGACAGATATTAAAACTAGTCATCGTGAAATAAGATGCCAGACAGGTTCAACTTCATTATATTTGGTAGAAAAAAGCACATTCCACAAACCATCTCAAATCCCATAAAGATGAATTCGTGGATCATGACAGCCCAAATTTCCAGAATCAAACCTATTTTGGCTTAGCTTAACATAGAGAAGTGGCAATGCTTCCAGGGAAGAGCCTAATCTGGCTAAGCCCTTAACATATCTCCTGATCCAGTAATATTGACTCTATAACAAAGCTAAACCACTGCCTTGTTTTACAACATAGGACAATTATGCTGAAGCAATATCTACAAACTCGCATTATAGTGTACATCATACCATTAACTGCAGCATTCTTCAACATTTTCAGAAGGAAATTGATGTTCCTCCAATCATTTATTTTTTCAAGCAAAATAATTGCAATAATAAGAAAAAAAAGATTACATGGCATAGTATATTTAGATTCAATTTGATCTTGTGATGTAGCTTTGTACAAAATGTACAAACAGGAATTCCACTTGCAATGATCTTAGCTCTTAATTACAATTTGAAGCATGAAAGCAAGATCAAACAAGCTTATGAGCTTTCTAGTCACAAGAGATTAGGGTTAACACAAATTTTCCTTTCTTGCCACTGTAAACTACAAATCATTGGAAGCAATACACGTTTCTTCCTTCTCACTTGTTCAGAAATGAGATCCAAGCTTCAATTACTTCCAACTCAATATCAAACATCATTACTGCCTGACTTGCAAAGTACGGTATTTATACACCACATATTGTGATATGTTAAGCTCTATCTCTGCCATGTATTTTAAATACAGCCTAGTTGATGGATTTAGAAAAAAAAAGGAAGAACTACATTAACATGAAGCATTCTCAAATTCAGACAACAGAAATAGGACCAAGAAACATTTGCAGAGCTTTGCAATGACTTTTACCTCTAACTCTTTGTTCATATGTAGCTTTATCCTGCAACATCATCTCACCGGCTTCTACATTCAATGGATCATGAGGGTTGGGATTGGTCAGAAGTAGAGGAAGAAACAATTCAAACACGTTCATAAGACCTGGTGAAATCCAGTGCAGGTCACAGGACTGATGAGTGTCAATTTCAAAACATTTTCAACCTACAAGATAGAACTATAGACAGGGGAAAAATGATAGGGATCATACTGAACATGGGATTCCAATTTTCATTGATAACATCCAAACAGATTTTGCCTGACCTACAAATCAGAATAGAATCAAATGGAAGAACTTGGAAGCACGGAAATATCCAAAAAGAAACATTTATTGCAATGAGAGAATTCTGGGTTTCCAGCTCACGTTTCTTCAATATTGGGGTGGTAGATTTGATTCATAAAGAGGATTAAAGGGGGCATGTAAGGATAATAATCAGACAACACAACCGCTACTGTCCACACACCTCCCTCATAAAGGCCTGCATATATTCATCACCTCCGGATTATTCACTTTAGCTCCCACCAGTATCAACAATTCACAATGAAAAGAGAATAGGTTTTACTTCTAAATATACAAGTTAATCAAAAGCAACCGCTAAAACAAGACTCTTTTTCGTTTTTTTTTTTCATTTTGTTCGATGAAACGCGGGAAAAACGTGAATCGGCATGCTCATTCAAAACCAATCCGAAGCCGAGAACTTCACAGCCTATCAGATAAAGCAACCGACAACAAAGAGTCGGGGCAAACACACAAAACCCGCACGAATCCACCTGAACGACTGTCAGGCACCAACAGAAAATCCGAAGTAGTCATGGGCGAAACACGTCACGAATCAAGAAATGGGCACGACGATTTACTGTCTTTCGGGCCATGGAGTTCCACATAGAGACCCTTCATGCTATCATCGATCAGCTCCACCTTGAAATCACTCGTTATCCTGGACTCGCAGGAAGAAAGGAAACCCATAAACACATAAATCCAAGAAATGAAGACAAAACATAAAACGGACAAACACAGTAATAAAGATGAGGGGAGAGCAGTACAGTTTCATCACATCATCATTAATCCGAGAATTAAACATCTTCGCTGGCTGCAATACTGGCTGCGGATGCCAAATGCCAAGGAGAGAGAGCATCAACCAAAGTCACGGGTAGCGAGAGAAAGTCTTCAGTGTGACAGGAAGCAGAAACAGTTAGTTGTTTTCTTTGGGAGATATATATTTCCATTTTAAATAAATATAATATTTTTAAAATTAGCAGAAATCATTTTTTTTTTTTCAGATTTGGGGCCAAAAGTTGTCAATATATGGAGGGAGGAAAGACAGCCTAAATTAGATATATACTTTCAAGCAACATTCTATCACACGGAAGGGAACACTATAAGCCCAAGCTGTACTCAACCTTGGGAATCCATGGAGGAAGTACTTTGATGGAATATGCATTTCTTAATCTCTTTCCTTTCAGGCTTTGAGTTTGTGGGCTGATCGGGTGAAGTTCACAATCACTTTCTTCTCTCCTCCATCAACTAGGCTGAGTTTGTAGAAATTTATCTTTAAGTTGCACAATCACTTTTCTCTCTTATTCATATTTAGATTAGAAGCTATGCTATTTTTAGGTTCATACTTTTTTGAAATTCTCTTGGATGATGAGAATGGTCACATGGAGACGGGACTTGTAAGCTGCAACTAACTTGTATGGCCCGTGCCTCTCACCAATTAACTAATTACTCCAATATATCAATTTTCCATTTTTTACTCATTTGATCGATTAAAAAAAAGTATATTAGGAGGTTTTCTACTTCCTCCCTTGGATGGAGGAAAACATACGTTCTTAACAGGTTATGTGCCCAAATGACATGAAGAGATGAAGAAAATAATATTGAAGGTTTGCACCTGATCATGAAATTGAGCAATACACAGAAGACGCTTTGTGAGTAAAATAATCCCCAGACAACCATCACCTTCCAACAGACTAACATGACAAACCATGATTGTGTACCTGATAATATAATAGCAGCCGAGCAAAATCCAACTCCAAAAGGAAAGCGTGGAAGACAGACCAAAATCTCAATTAGTACTGTGAATTTACAGATATTTTAACCAGCAAGTGATGCAATGCGGAATGCGGAATGCGGAAAAAAGCAGAATGAATTTGGCATAGGTAGAGAGAGAATTAACTCATAAGTAGGGTCTCCGTGGCTTCAAAGAAGAGGGGTGCGAGTTCTGGGTTTGGAGTTTTGATTGCGCACTTGACCCCGGGAACTCCAACTACCAGCGTGAGCTCGACCAGGAAAGGAATGCCTCTTGGCATCTTCGCAGAGAAGTAGAACACATCTTGGTTTGCATGCTTCCGCTTTGCGATGAAGAACAGGTTTGAGGCGGCCATTTGGTCAAGAGTTGCCTCCACACTAGTCACCACTGCTCCAGGCAGATCCTTGGAGACCTCGTTGGAGTCGGGAAGGGACCTCCAAGTCTGCACTCAGAAAAAAAAACAGCTGGCTATATCAGAGCAGATTTAACTCCCTTTTTGTGATGAAAGTTAATCACTTTCACCTGCATAAAAGGCCTGAGTAGCTTACAACTGTTTTTCTCCAGATGCAGCATAACATTTCATCAAAGAAATTCAGCAAATAAGTTATTCCGCAAAATATTTTCCCCAAAACACGTACTCCAATAGAAAAGAGCATGATAAAGCCAGTTACCTCAAGAAAGCTAGAACGCTCCATCTTCCCATCCTCAGTGAAGAAAGGCAGAAGGGATATCTTGTCATTGAAGTACCACACGGGCTGCTGATTATTTTTCACAGCTACCTGCAGAAGAGAGCTCGAAGGACCCGTGGACATATTTTGGAACAAAACCATTGGAAGAAGAGTTCTCACAGAAGTACCAGGTTGCAGAAGTGGAACCTGTAGCAAAACAAAATTTAAATTCCAAATACTAAAACTATTCAAAAATTATTAGAACTGCTATCATATCACTGAGAAAGTTACTTGAAGGGGCCCAGCAGCAGCAAGGCCTAGGCTGTTCTTGTTGAATTGGATCATGAATCCGTCAAGAGGAATCTGTGTGTTGTTCTCAAACAATATGCTATAAAATATTTGACCATCATGACGTATCAACTGAGCACTGATTTGTAAGCCTTGCCCTGTGGACGCATGCAACAAAATAGGCAGAGGGGGCCTGCAATTGATGCGTGTCAATATCTTGATAAATTAATAAAATTCACTATTCCAGGCAAGATCTTGGCATGCCACAGAAAATGTACATTCAGTATTTCATGAAAATCATCACCAGAAAAAAAAAGATAATTGAATTTGAATGGAGATAATATACTGGAAACTGATAATAAGTAATTTGACTTTCATGACTTCTCATAAAGTTAGTTATCTTAAATGGTGAGGATAAATGCCACTGCATTGACACAAAAAAACAAATTTAAGAATCCATTTGCTTGATTATTTTCCTTTTGTTAAGGAAAATAAAATGTTAAGCATCATAATGTACAAAAGACCGTCAGGATACATCTGTACAGAATCTGTGCAGATACATTTTTTTTCTTATAAAAGAATGAGAGACCAGAAGCCTTTATTTTCAGAAACAAAATGGAGAGCAGCATCTCAGGAGTTATTTTTCATGAAAAGCATAAGAAAGAATAATTAAATATATATAACCCTTACACAGCAGGTTCTGAGGACGGCTGATCAATTGGTACAATGGCACTATTGTCGAGTCCTATCAGATCACCAAGCAAATCAGGTACAGGAGCAGGAGGAGAAGCAACATGTGCAGGGGAAGTTTGTTTCAAAGTAGTTTGTGGAACACTGCCAGAGCTACTCTGCGGTGACGTGATCCCATCAACACCAGCAGCAGGAGATTCAGCATAGCCTACTTCACTGCCATCAGGATATTCGTCCTCTTCACTTCTCTGTGTTGCAGTCTTCACACGAGTGACAAAAGTGTCTGGCGGCTTGTGGTATACAGAAGATAAAGTAGCAATGTTGGAAAGAAGTTCATCCAGAAGAGATGAATCAAGTTGGTTGGAATCATCAGCAATAACCGGTTTCTCTGCCAACACAACATCTTTAGCAGCCTGTGGGATATCAAAAAAAAATCTGCATGAGTCACAATATACAAGTCTAGAGTCCTATAACGAAAATATGCATCATTACACCAACAGGGAAGCTGACCAGAATTGCAGATCATTTCTATTCGAAAAGTGTACTCCATGATGGCATCCGTAGAGCCCCATAAATCAGCAGAAAATAAATAAAAACATGAAACAGAAAATTTACCTCAGGATCAGTTGATAAAAGCCTCCAATAGATGTATGCACGATCTCTTAGGTCTGGATTATCTGTCTCCACAGTGGCATTGTTCAAAACAACCTGCAAAAGAAAATAAAAAAAAAAAAAAAGAAGTCCATTTTATCCTAACTACACCATCTTGATAAGGTTTTTCCCTTTTCACTGTAATAGACATAACAGCTAATTGGAAGCTATTATGGTGAACTAAAGCTATAGGTTCTCAAAAAACAAATTGACATAATATATATATATATATATATATATATATATATTCTATTTCAAATAGTGCAAGTATAATAAGATGGTCTAAGAATATCAGTACTCAAAAGAGATAATGATATAAAGCAAAAACTATGGAAGTTAGAACAACAAAAATTATTGTATTCAGCAAACGAGAAGCCACACCTGAATCATTTGCTGTGGGCCATCAGTTGGCTTCTTAAGAAATAGTTTGACAGTAGCTGTCAGCAATTGCAATTGGACCTGTGGAGGCTCCTCAGGGAAACTCTCCAAAAAGCTCTCAAGAAGCTCATCAGCATTGTCAATTCTTTCAGCATATTCGCCGATAATCCAGATCATTGATGCCTATAAAACAGGTGAACCACAGGTTCAAGCTAGGGAAATCAACAGTAATATAACTCTTACATGAATTACAATAAACAGAACAATACCTTTGCCTCTGGTTCATCCAGAGTGTCTAAGCTCTCACACAGGGTTGCAATAATGGACTCGTAGCTGCATTTACAAAAAGAGAGAATTTTAGAGCATAACCACCTTCCTCGATTCCATGGTTACTTGTATCAGATAACAGGACTAACGTGTTAGGGTATCTTCTGAAAATATCTTTAATAACTATGATTGCCTCTTGAACCACATAATTGACTTTTATCTTGATGAGCTCAAGTAAAACACTAATACACCGCTCTGCTGCCCTCTCTAGCTTGATTGCACAACGACCAATGGCACGAACAGCCTTCCTCACAAAATCTACATCTACTTCAGTGGCATACTCTTTGAATTCAAGCAGAACCTGCATCATGTTTAGCAAAGAATCAATGTAAAACGAGATATCCAACATAGAAGAAAGAGAAAAAATTAATTTCTTACCTGATCAATATTTCTGTCTGTAGCAAGCTTTATCATGATTTCTAACTTCTCCATCTTCACATAGATTGGATCATTGTATTTGCAGAAGAACACCTGCATGCTGAAAATCTCAATCACTATGCCCTTCTCACTCGCTCAGTATTAATACAGGGGGGGTCTTTATCAACCAGGCATGGCAATATAAACTTACCTTTATTTCATGGGCTAGAATTGTAGGCCTCCTTTGAACAATAAGATTGATGTTCCTCAGTGCAACATACTGAATCTCTGGTTCCGCAGAGAGCAATGTAACAAGAGGAGGAGCCATCTTTTTACATAGATTCCGAATAACATCAGTGCTAGTGATGAGGTCCATTTGTTGTAGTATCATCTACAACATAATCAGAAATCAACTTAGATGACAGAAAACTACTGATTATAACAGAGATAACAATGCTAGAAATAAAAAAATCAGTTCCTGATTGTGGTAGATACCTTGATTGCTGACAGAACCACTGCACAATTTGCATGTTGCAATCGAGGGGTGACTCTCTCCACTATATTTTCAGCTTCTCGAGCATCAGCTGCTTTGTATCTTGAGAGGGCATCTAATATGAAGACCTGACCCCATCTAGGAAAGTCCAACAATTTATATGAGCAGCCAATCAGAGCCAAATGAAATATTATATCAAAGAAGACAAAACTGGAGCCTTTAAAAGAAAATACACCATGAATGAAACTCAAGAAAAGAAGTCACAGAGAAACAATTCTTTTAAATTATACTTACTCAGTGCACTCGTTGAGAGCAGTAAGGAGTTTTGAGAGCGTGCTACTTGTAATCTCAAATATAGGCCTACTGCTGTTCTCCTGAATCTCAGCAAGAGCAGCTACAGCATTTGCTACAACCATTGGATTGTTGTCAGATATCAAGTCCTTGAGGGAATCCAAGAATCCTCTGTCTTCCACTAGTTCAGCATTTATGTCAAAAAGTTTTGCAACACAAATGGCTGCAGTTTTGCGTACATACGGATCATCATCCTGTTGAATTCACAATCAAGTTAATTATGCCTGTACAAAAAGGTTGATTACAATCAATGTTTTCAAAGTTGAAAGTATGCATGAGAAAATTTTCTAACTTGGAGAACAAAAGGTTTTTGTATGGGTGTAACAATTCAATAAACCACTGGACTATCAGGAATCACATATAAACAGTCTCTGATTAGAAGCCAATTATTTAGGAGAAAAAAATGGCTTCACAATAACCTTGAGACACCTCTGAAGGGGATCACACAGATATTCAGTTATTTTATCGACTCGGATGCATCCCATGGTCCGTACAGCTAGAGCACGAATTAATGGATTTGGATCTTGTGAGTCCTGCAGTAAAGTCATAGCAACATTTCCTTAGATGTGACAAGGAATCTCCAAAGTTAATTTTGATGACTCAACTGCTCTCTAAATCTTTTCCTAGAGTATAAGTGCGTTCATATGTATTAACAGGAATACTCCTGGGGAAAAGAAATGGAAGTGTATAACAACCATAAAAGAAAAGAGTCTTACTCAATTACATAAATGATGACAGAATGCTACCTTTACAAAGGTGTTGACTGCAAGAATTGCCAAGTCAGGCTGGCTTTTGGCATAATTTATCAGATACAAATAAACAAGCTTTTTCAACTCCAAATTCTCAGTTTGCATGCAATTTACAACATCTGTAAACAGTGAGGAAACATCTTTTCCAACGGTCATTGCAGCAATCACTTTCTTCACAGCATCTTTTCTCTTGTCCTGCATTAAGGCGCAACATGAACTTCAGAATGATTAAAAGAGAACAATGAAGAACGCCAATCGCTTCAGCATGTCAAAAGATATGCTCAAATACAAAAATCGGTCTTCTGAGGATGCAATGCAGCATAACAGGCAAAGCCTAAACAGTAGATACATTTTTTTTTAATTTAAAAAACATATGATCCATGTTACTCATGACGCATGGTATGATCGACCTTTTTGGTAATGCTCGCTGTATGAAGATACAAACAGGAGTACTGTGTGAACAGCAATGTAATAGTCGATACATTTGATTACATCACAACCCCAGTCATACTCATGTGAAACAGATACTTGTGAAAGCTGCGACTTCAGATACTACCGTTAGAAGTTCTAATCTGAATCTATATGAAGAAATTAACAGAAAAATATCTCAAAATGACAAAAATCATACAGTCTGGAATGGTTGTTCACTAATCAGAAACATCGAAAAACAAAAAGGCCTATTCCAGATCCATTTGGAGGTAAACTGAAATCCGTTTCAATTCTCCCCCGAAATCCCCACGAAGATCAAATGAAACCGGATACAAGACACAGTCCGACGCAATTGCCAAACGCAAACCAGTACGCAGTGCAACCGGATCAGGATCAGGACTGTACGCGTGAAAAGTAACAGATCCGGCAAAACTTGACACGGATAAAATGATCACTGACGATACAGTAAATGACATTGATGGAAATGAGAGATAAGAGTACCTTGTACTGCGAGTTGAGCTCCTCCTTGAGCTCGGGGATTTCCCCCTTCTTCGTTGTGGAGAAGTACTTGGAGTCTTGCCCACTCATCCCTATCTCTGCGTGCCCTCTCTACCTTCTCTACACCTCAACCAAAGAAGAAAAAGAAGAAGAAGATGGCAATGGTACTGGTATTGGTCTTGGTGTCACAATGCAAATGGCAGAAAAGTCCGCGTCAAAGTTCTACAACGACAGATCTGCGGAGGAGGGCGATCACGATCGGATCTCAAAGGACCGACTCGGATTCTAGACCCGGTTCAGTGAAGAGGCTTTACATTGGGCTTTAGCTGATTATTAAAGGCCCAATCCATAGATTATATAATCCAAGCCCAAAGCTTAGGCTTATCGGCAGTGTGGGAAAAAAGGGTCCCATGAGAAGGCCGGCGTGTAGTTAGGTGGGCGGGTTATCCTTACCGTCGAGCCACCCAATCGGATATCTTGAAAGATCTGATGATCTTAGGTAGAGACTTCTTCTTGCCTTGACAAAGATCCAATAATTTATTTATAAATTTGGTTTTGTCAATTATATTGATTCTGGCGCTGTCGGTGGCTCCTCCCCTGCCGTGCCTACTTCCATGTGAGAGGGAGGAGGATGAAAAATCTAGGTAAATTGGACCCTTTTGGGGGCTTATTATCATAAATAGCATTATAATTAGCTCCATGTAATGTATAAGGTTATATGGGGTGAAAGTGATCATGGATATAATATTAGGAGTTAAAAATACTAGTTAAAATTTAAATGGTACATGGGAATTTTATTTTTTAAGTGCAAATTCAGTTATTATGAACATATATAATTCTTAAAAAAATTCAATAAATTATAGGGCTTTGATCAATGGTACAAAAGAAAAGACTGATCCCATTAAACCTTCAAGAGGGATTAGAGATCTCTTCATGCATGTGGAAAAATGCCTACCTTTGTCACTGAGGTTTTGTAACAATAATTGATTTAATAGCTATATTCTTATATTAATAATATGTGCTAGAAAAGTCTTACTACTCTAGAACTTGCATCATTAAATTAAGGATTGGGTCCACACCCACTACTACTGATTCAATTTATAACAACCGTGTAGCCCATGTATTGATGTGGTTTGGAAGCATTTATAAACAAGGCACAAAATGTGCAATATTATACAATGGATTCAGCGCAAACCGATTCTTTTATGGAGATTCAGAAACCATTTGAAGTAGTTTGTCCATATGCGCATGCCCAACTGCGTGTGTTTCCAAAAACAATATTAGGCCACCTGCTATGTAGAGTTAATTCCACTCATCAAGGAAAAAAACATGCAGGTTACTATGGTAACCGAAAATCATTGCTTAATAAGCATGATAAAAGAAACCCATGTCCCCTTTATGATCATCATCAGCAAGGCTGGGTCCTAGGGTTTTATGGTATGCATGATTAATATAGCTAAGAAGAAGGAGAAGATGGAGTTTATCATCATTCCTAGCAGTCTCTTCTTTGAGGAAGAAGGCATATGTGACAGTTAGGTAATGTGTCCAGTGATAAAATGGAATTGAACAAACCAATGCACAAGGAAGCGGATGCTGTTTTCTGAGTGGTGCAAGAAAAAGACAGGACTGGACCACACACACCCCCAAACTTATGGCACATACTTAGATAGACATAGATAGCATGTATTCTGGTAGTATTACCTGATAAATCTTATCTAATAAATTGTTTTGAATAATACCCATAAAATTTTTATTTCATATGCAAGATCTCGGATGCCTGGATGAGTTTTAAACCTAATGTTATATAATTGGTGAATAATTGAATGAAAAAATAGAATAATAATAGGATAATTAGTTTATAAATACAATGAATACTACAATTGGTGTTTTACGGATAATTATTGTTTTTGGCGCTTTGATCTTGCTAACCTCTTTTTTGGCTAAGTTTCTTGAGTACTAGAGAATGTGGGGTCGACCATTACACTGTGTTTTTTCAACCTCGATACAACACATGGGCGAGGGATTCAACTTTTAACAATTATTAGGAACACTTTGTATAGGCATATGATTCACACACACAACTTTAGGTGCAACTTTGAAAGTTGCCCACCACATTCTATATTTTTAGGGGTCTTTTCGGATATAATCTGTGCTAAATTAAAAGGGTCGATCATAATAATTTATATTTACAGGTAAAGCACAACAAAAATATTTTGTAAATACACTTGATACTTATAATTTTAAACATGTAAATTCTAATATAAAAAGAGAAGAGTGCGAACAATATAATTAAGTTAGTTGATTCTAATACTATTTGATAATATATTATATATCGATAATTGAAATAATTATATTTAAAAATTATTAATTATAATTAGTGTAATATTTTTAATATTATAAATTCAAAATACTTCTATATTTTATAGAAGACATATTCATACGAAATCGAGTAAACTTCGTCCGGCAATATACAGTAACAAACTTCACAAGCTTAGAACCCAACTTCTGGCTATGTTAAATAGAAAAAATGAAGGTGCAAAAAAGAAGACTTTCATACGGGGATATTGAAATTGATCTTCACTTTAAAGTGTAAAAGAAACAACATCAATGACAATTCGAAGTTGATCTTCACTTTAAAGTGCAAAAGATGCCGCTTGATTGACAATTGGAAGTTGCCTGACAGAGGCGTCCCTCAATTGATGGCAGTGCTACCCATTGAGTATAATTTGACTCAAAATGAAGAATGTGATGAAATAACGTGTTATTTGTAGGGGGTAGAGGGCGCATGCAGGCAGGAATAAGCGTATGAGCCAGAATGTTTTTGTAATGGCCGACTACATGTGATGCGGTGCATTATGCGGCACACTTGGTCCCAAATTGCAGGATGAGAACGCTTCCCACGTGGAGTAAAGCAACTTAGTAAAGAATGTTATTTCATGCATCAAAATTAGTTATTGTTCACATACCAAATGAAATATAGCGGCCATGTATCTAAATGCTGAGTATGTTGGTCTTCAAGTGCTGGTATTGATAGGACTTTAGCTGCGTTGAAAACGTCAGTTACCTACTTAGATACTATTCATTTTCTTACAAGAGAAAGAGAGGTTCAAACATTGACTTTTGGAATTCCACAGTTTCCAGATTCTGGAGCGGAGACGACACCTAGAGGATCAATACTCCCTAGCCAGCTAGCTATACTTCTTTCTCTCTAATAATTGAGTCGACATTTTATAGCATATGATTCCCCCGGGATGAGGAAAAAAGGTTCAATCCACTCTCAGCAGCAGCCATAGAGCGGGGTTCCCACCACATAGGGGACCGCAGAAGCACATGGTGATCATCACCAATCAATCGCCGTACGTACCGTTGAATAATCTCGACTCCACGCTACCCACCATCCACCTATTAGGGTTAGGGTTTACAGAAGTTACACTTCAATTCCATGGGTGCCTGTGTGATTGGACATAACTCTGTCCATGCATCATGGATTGGAGTACTTAGTTATTTGACCAGCCCTTTTACTCATGGCGTGCCCACCACCCTGATGTACCACCACGGGGGACGGGGAGGGATTGGTGTAAAAGGAAGATCCGATCCGACCTGATCCAACCCAACCCATGAAGGCCATTCCCGGGTGTTCTGAGCCATTCATTCCTATTCCCTTGCTTTAATTTTTTTTCCTCTTGATTCCATGGACTTCATTCCTATTCACTGGGACCCCAAAGAATTCCCATTTATTGCTATGGCCCAAATAAGTCGTATTTACCTCCAATCCATTCCAAATAGTTCGATCCCAAGTTAATTTGTTATTATTGTACCTGATTTTGGAGTTCCTATTCGTGTGCCATTAACCTAGTCTAGTCCTACTTTATCTGCATTTCCAACTAGGGTTGAGATCTATCATAGTGAATATGATGGTATTGCACTTAATAGTCCAATCTAATGTATACATTAAGACACAATAGATATACAAGTTGCACTAAAGTTGTGGTGATCCAACATTTGATGATCTCATTTTTATTTGTTATGGCCTTTTATCATCAACATTGCACTTCCACTAGCATCTATCCGTCCCCATGGTCCAATGTGCAAGATCGAGGTAGGGTTCGTGTGTGGAATCCATTGTTCATGTGGCGACCGGGTGAGGCCGGGTGTCTTATGTATGGAGGGCGGGAGTGCTAATATTATATGCTTCATGGCAAAGGGGGGGGCCACGTAGGGTGGTCCAGGCGAGGGGAGGCGAGGCAAGGCCATGGCATGGGACCACACTAGGAGATGGCTAGCTGTTTTGGGGAATTAAGGTGCGATCAGAGTGTCTGCAGAGACTACTACTACACTATAGCCTGGGAGGCTTTAGTCTAGATACAACTCAAATGATGAGGGAGAGATGGATGGCAAGCTTCCTCAACAGAGAGCCACTCAGGGAAAAAGGAAAGAGATGTGTTCTTGAAATGGGTGGGGGGGAGAGGGAGGCGCCCCCCTATCCCTATCCCTATCCCTATCCCTTGGGGGAAGAGATGAGATCAGAGAAGTCCGTACGACTGACCACATGTTGACTCAATCTAATTTTCAGTTAAATCTTTTTTCAAATAAAACTTAGATATAAGATGACTTTGTAAGGGAAGAACCGAGGATGCCGGACACGGACCCCCGAGAAAGGCCAAAGCGGCGGGGGCGGGCGGAGCAGGGGTCTAGTGACGCCATCACAGAGCAGCTTAAAACTGTGACTGTAAGAGAGAGAGAGAGGGGGAAGAGATGGATGGAAAAGCGGCCAAGGAGGAGGAGGAGGCCAAGCCAGGAGGACCACACTGTCCTTCATTCATCACGGACCAAAGCTAAAAGGCCTCTCTATTCCCCCTTTGTCCCCTTACTCCCACTCTCCGCCCTGGGCGCGTGATCTCCACACCCACGCAGCTTGTCCCTACTTTAAATATAAATTACCCTCGTGTTTTTTTTTGCTTATGGCGTTTATGGGATGTGAGGTTTGACAGTAGGTCAATCATCAGTATTAATTGATCAATGCATGAGCAAATTGATCTTTTCACACATTAAATATTTGTGTGTAATTATTTCGAAATTAAAACCAATAGAACCACTCATAATCTCATTTAATGCCAGCCTCACCCTTGTGTTGCGCGTGGTATCAAATAATAAACCAATCATCAATGATTATATTGAAATAAATTGGGAAGAAAATAGAAAAGAAAGAAAAAGGGTGAGGTCCCATTTATAGTGAGAGAGAGATAGGGAGATAGATATATGGGTGGAGTGCTTTAATACGTAGGAAGGAAATTAATAAGAATTAGATGGAGGGAAACATTGGACCACTCCCATCTCCTTTCCCCCACCACAGTCCCTTATTCAGGCAACCACTGCAAGCAAAGCAAACGCCTCCTCCCCTTTCCCCAAAAGCCTACTAAGCAGACCGAGTTCTTGCTTATGTTTGGTGCACACTTAAGAGGAAGATCACCATTTTGTTTTATAAGCAGTCATTAAGTACATAATAACCCACCTGACATATAGGGTCCAAAGTAAAATGAGGGATGAGATCTCCCTGCCAGCCATGAATATTGAATGGCTGGGCTGCTGAATTGAATCATGGGTTGGAGTCAGATTTTGAAAAGGGTGCATGCATGAAAAAACAAAGGAAAAACTCCAATGGCTCCCCCACCAATGGATGGAGAAGGGAGGGCAGATCCCGATCAGAAGCAAAGAAGTTGCAACACTCAGACCCATCTGAAAAAGCCTGCAACATCTCCTACTTAGGAGTGTGTTCTTGGGATTTGTGACCCCCTAGTAAGATTTTTCCACCCCTATTTTTGCCCCTTTTTCTTTAAATTAAATGTTAGCCCATTTTCATCTCCTCTCCATCCGTCTCATCTCTTATAAAATCATTTTTAGATTGATACGATAGGTGGTCATGCATGTATATGAAATGTGATAATGATGTGGAGGGGCTAAGGTAAAATTAGTGATGTTGAACTTGATGATTAATGTGCAGAGAGGTAACTGTAACGGGCCGCTTTGTAAGTTGCTGTATCCTTAGCAAACCACAGGCATGGCTTCCAATTTCCAATCCTCTGGCCCTTCCTCCATTCCTTGAGCCAGCATGCTTCCAAAAGTAGTAGATCACACCACCACCAATTATCCCCACCCCCTTTTTCTTAATCAAGCTTAGATTAGATTAATCAACCTATTGATGACTATACCAAACTTGGTTTTCAACCCTAAACTTCCATTTTTTTATTGAATTATTTAGGTATTGGATTTAATCATTTTTTTGCGGTGGTGTGACAAACAATACACCCCATGAAAATGCTAAATATTCACCAATTCATCGATGTCCTTTGTGTGTAAATTGTATTATTTTGTGAATCATACGAGTTCAAATAAATATTAATTAATAGATACATATTATAACTTGTAATTGTGTTAGATGTCATTAATTTAGTATCTTAAGTTAGTATAAATGGGTGAATTGTTGAATATTAGGGTATTTTAAAACATATATATTTTTTAATTTTAGTTGATTTTATTAACTATAGAATCTTATTTTATAATAATAAAGGGAAAATGCATTAATTGATGAAAATGTTAGAGGAGAAAGAGGAGGATAAGAGACACCATCGGCTCTGTCTGATCCACCACTGTCTCATAGGAGAACTGTCTGATCAATCTATCTCTCTCTCTTTCCTAGGATGGCCTCTCCTTTCATCTCACACCCATGTTTTCTTCTTAACAGAAAACAGCTACATCTCTGATCAGAAATTAGAAGCTCCAAATCTTCTCTTCTCCGTTTTCCCTATCCTTCATCCTTGCCTCTATCTCTCTCCCTCTCTCTACAGAGGAACTCCAACTTGTCCTCTCCCTCTCTCCTGTTCTCATGTTCCCTTTCTAATGAAACAGTTGTCCTTTCTTTCTCACCTCCATCTCCCACAGAGAATCGGAGGAGAACAGGAAGAAAAAAGAAAAAGAAAATCAAAATCAAAACCAAAACCCTCAGAAATGCATCGGCTTTAGTATTAACATAACTGAGTTTGTGATGCCCGTGTCTGTCTCGTCTTGTACCATCAGGTGGTTGGTAAGAGGACTCTGAGAAAAGAAAAGCTAGAGAATCCAGAGGCGGCTATACATACAATACGACATGGCCTCCTCCACTGCAGCCGAAGCGGCCAACAGCAACTTCTGCTATCCCGATCACCAGTCGGCTGCTACCCATCTCATGGGCCAAATCGCCGGTGGTCCTGACCCGTCGATCTTCAGCAACCTGATGGCCGTCAACAATGATCCGGTCAACTGGCAGCAGGAGAGCAAGATCTTCGTCGACGATTCCTCCCTCCGATGCGTGTTTCCCTGCGAAGGTAACGAGAGACCCAGCCAGGGGCTATCCCTCTCCCTTTCATCCGCAGATCCCTCGAGCATAGGGCTCCAGCCGTTCGAGCTGAGGCCCATGAGCAACCAGCATCACGGATCGGTCTTTGGGAAATCGCCGGTGGTGATGAATATGATGCAAGCAGCTCAAGTAGGGCAGATTCAGCTGAGGAGCTCCAAGTATCAAGGTCCAGCCCAGGAGCTGCTGAAAGAGTTCTGTAGCCTTGGGACTGATAGTGCTATTAATAAGCATCAGCAAAGCGATACTGATGATCAGACTAAGCAGAAGACCCAGAAGCCTAACAAGCAGTGGGATGAAGATGCCAATGGAAATATCGTCTCGTCCTCTTCTAACGGGAAGACAGATCACCCCCTAAGCTCGCTCGAGTTTATGGAGTTGCAGAAGAGAAAGACGAAGCTGCTCCTACTTCTTGAAGAGGTATTATGCGTATATGTATCCCAAAGATGATTCCTTTCCTTTTTCTCCTTTTTTTTTTCTTCTCGCTTTGTTCTTCAGACCTTCCCTTTTCTCCATTGTATTTTCAAAAAACCCATCTTGCTTCCCATAAGATGATCAGAGTTTGATGGATACATGAAAAACAAGTTAAAGCTCCAAACTTTACTGATTAAATTCACAGTTAGGTAAGTGGTTTGATTAACCTGCCTTCAAATTAATGCCCAAAGAGTTAATTTTTCAGGATTAAGATACTGATCATTATATATTGGGTTTGATTTATCAGGTAGATAGAAGATACAGACACTACATCGACCAGATGAAGGCCGTGGTGTCTTCCTTCGAGGCCGTTGCAGGCCAGGGAGCGGCCAAGGTGTACTCGGCCTTGGCGTTGAAGGCTATGTCGAGGCACTTCCGATGCCTGAGAGACGCGATTGTGGGCCAGATCAAGGAGTCCAAGAAGGCCATGGGAGAGAAGGATCCGGTGGCACCTGGGACTAGCCGGGGAGAGACCCCGAGGCTAAAGATCATCGATCAGGCACTGAGGCAGCAAAGGGCCTTCCAGCAGATGAGCATGATGGAGAGCCATCCATGGCGACCGCAGCGTGGCTTGCCGGAGAAGTCCGTGTCAATACTTCGAGCCTGGCTCTTCGAACATTTTCTCCATCCGTAAGCTTCTTGCCCTTGAATCCAAATGGATCAACATATCATGCATCCTCCTGCAATGTCCAGCCTATAATTTGTATATTCTGCATCAAACACTTGCATCATCGTCGTTAGAGATCGACATGGTAACTCTCAGCTTGGAAAGAAGATTACCCCTGGAAGTTTCACCAGTGTAAGATGTCATAGGTGTATTTCAATCATTCCCATGCGCAGACAAAGCGATTCATTCCTTTTGGTTCTGTCGTTCCCGTCAGGCTCTTTTGTTCATCTGTCTCGTCAAATTATTGTGCGGTCGGTACATGTTCCTGTTAGTTCCATTCTTCACTTCCTCCGTTCATCTGGCATAGTCTTATGGGAAGCTTTTTTGGTTGAAATGTCTAATACAAGGAGACGATGCTTTGATGGTGTTTTGCAGGTATCCGAGCGATGTTGATAAGCACATACTAGCCCGCCAAACCGGTCTATCGAGAAGTCAGGCACGTCCACATCCTCCCTTGAGCCCCACAAAGCTTTGTTCCCTTATTATCATTGTCCAGTAGTATAACTCTTTGAGGGGATAGCATCTTCTTATTAGCTAGGTTCCATAGGATTTCCTATCATGAGACAATAGAAAAGGTTAATATACCTCTCTCTATATATATGTATTGCAGTATATTTGATGATATATGATGCTGGGTAGTGAATTCAATTCCATGGCTAACTTATTCCATAATTAAAAAAAAAAAAAACAGGTGTCCAATTGGTTTATCAATGCAAGGGTGAGGCTGTGGAAGCCCATGGTGGAAGAGATGTACTTGGAAGAAACAAAGGAGCAAGCATGCACCGTGGAATCCTCCTATGGTCCGATCACCGACCAAGAATACGGCATTGCCAGGGAGATCGGAAACCATCACAACTCCCAGGTACTGTACCAGCGGCCGGAGGAGCAGAAGCCAGCCATCGGCCAGCCTATCCGGATTGAGTCGGAGCGCCTCTCCTCCATAATCACCAGCCCTGACAAGAACGACTACCACCTTCCCTTCAGGAGCGCTCATCAGGCCAATGACCCTCACAGCCAGCAAGATCACAGTATACTCCATCAAGGGTTTGGCCAGGTTGGTGATTCATTCGGGTCCATGGAGCTCGATTTCGCATCCTACAACCACCACCTGGCTGGGGGCGGCCCAGCGGTCTATGGAGATCACAGCACGAGCCATTTCGGAGGAGGTGGTGTCTCGCTAACTCTAGGGCTACAGCAGCACGGAGGGAGCGGCGGTGGGGTCAGCCTGGCCTTCACGGATGCATCGCAGAGCTCGCTGTTCTATCCAAGAGACCACCATATCGGTGAATGCCAGCCGGGGGTCCAGCACTCGCTCCTGGACGAGGAGGGACATAACTTGCCGTACCGAAATCTGATGGAGGCACAGCTGCTTCACGACATGGCCGGCTGATGATCATAGATGGATCGATAAGAAAACCTTAATATTTTCTCGTGGAAATGGAAGGATCATTAGGGCATGCATTTTTATATATAAATATATATATATATATATGGTGATGTTAATAATCCTAGGATTTTTAGGATATAAGAAAATCAACCCCAAAAACCAGCAACATCATGAATTAAGAAACATACAACACTACTAAATATATGTTTATTCCTTCCCTTTGACAATATATAGATAAATATAACATCTCCTCTTCTTGAAACTTAGGGTTGCTCATGGAGTTTCCTTTTGCTTAATCTAAAGCAAAACTTATACAGGTCACCAATCATTTCCTGTTCTACTAGGTAAGTTCTTATAATTTCTACCTACATGGGTTCTGCTGTCATGGTCTGGGATCTACACGTGACATTATCGTTTTGTTCCAACTTGAATAAATTTTAGTCCGTCCTTCACTGGAACAACAAGCCGTGGTTCTTCCTGAATTTTGAGAGGACCTGCTTTGTAGGCCCCATCTCCTGCACTGCCAAGCCTCTTTTCCGGTTGAATCTGCTGTGAATGTCATTTATTTTCAAGGACTGAACTCCGTCGTTGCTTTCCGTTTCTATGCCATGATGGGAATCTAATGGGTAGTGGGAAATTTCTGTTGAGACGCGAGGTTTCAAATGAAGATCATGGATTAAGACAATTCATTGGGTGGCAAAAAAAATGCACGAGAGAGTATCCATATGTCCAGTCGGTTTGGCTTCCTGCGTGGTCCCTTGTTGTTCTCTACGTGAAAGTGATGCTGCCAATAAGTTGAAGGGTCTTCTTAGCGTTATGCACATATGAATTTTGTCCAATTTGGATGGGCCAAACATGCTTACCTCCTCCTCCGGCCAATCGTAATGGTGCCTTTCCCCATCTCCCCCTTATTTGTTAATTCAGTGGGGCCCTGTAGTTAAGTGGCCCCCGGCGAGCAACACGGCACCAGACAATCGTATATTGATGAATCCTTTATGGGTGTCTGTCTATTGGGTTAGACATTAAGTCAATAGATCACCAAACACAATGTCAGTGACTCAGTCAGGGTTCCTATGGCACAATCAACCTGCCTCTCCAACTGTCTAATGGTCGAGTGTCTCCGACATAGAGAGGCAATCCACGTGATGACTCTACGATTTCCTAGGACTGCCAAATAGTATATATATATAGTGTAGTTAATCAGACATTTATTGGTTTGGTTTTGAGTTGGGCAACTGTTTGTGGTCTTTATCGACACATCTTATATCTATGTGCGCCTTAGAATCAGATTGCCTGCAGCCATATACGCAGCCACATATCAATATCATCCTCTTGGCTTCCTTCTTCGTACTCTGCATGCAGACTTCTTAAACAGCCAGCCAGTTCTCGTATGCATCAAACAAAAACCAAAATGTTGCACAGATGGATCATATGTTACTCAGAAAGATGGAAACACACAGTTGAGCCACTGAACAATAAGATTCGATCTGCTCTTCTCATTCGGAATGAGCCATACATACAAGTACACCGGTCACCAGCGACACAAGAAGGCTTTCCCAAGTTCGGCAATGAGGGGAGAGGCAGTCCTATAAATTTTCCTAAAGTAATATTATTGTCTAATTGATTTTACACTTCACTGATCTCACCTTCATTGCAGATTCCCACGTCCACCACCATGCTTCCCTTCTTCTTGCCATCCATCACTCTGCAGCAATTCCTTCTTGGGGACTGCAAATGAGAACCCAAGAAGTTTCCACAGTCAGAAAACATGTTTCCGGGACACTGCGGGTGTAGAATCGCATGACTTGAAAGAACAATGCAGAATGGAGAGATTAATTCACATAAATACTTTCTCTTAAATGCACAGTAATGAAAGAATCAAATAAAAAAGTTACCTTTAAATTAGGTTATGGTATAAAGATTTGCACATTATTTAGGATTTTACCCATAAAAGTTCTTTTAGGAAAGTTATACTCACTCTATCCCATAGATGAGGGTCGGGCTTCTTGCGCACCACCACGTACTCAAGATCCCCTGGATTAGCCATCTTCCATTTGCACATCGGGTGTGAGACCCGGTGCCTCACGTACTCGCTCACCATCAAATTCTCCGAGCCATTGAGGCTAGCCTTCGATAGGTAGAAGACGAACGGCTTCTGGCACGGGTTCCTTGCGAGCGGCCTGGTGTTGAAGGCATAACCCGTGTAGTCCGCCCTCCGGTACCAGTTGAGGAACGTTCTTGCCGGCATCTCGACCTCCCGGGGTGAGAAGACACCCCGGATGATCTGAACGGCGAAGCCCCACGAGACCGAGACTGTCCAGCTCTTCGATTTGTCATAGCAGATGGACTGCTGCATGAGCCCTGCAGAGTCTAGCCTCATGGGCACGGTGAGCCGCCGGAGGGCCTCCACCCGTGAGAGGTTCGGGAAGATGGGCTGCACCACGTCGAGGTGGTGGAGGGAGATCAGCGGAGTGATCGGGTGTGCCGCCAGGAGCCCGAACAGGTTCCCATAAACATCGTACTGAAATCAAGAAAATCTCAATATTAGGATCCGATGATCGACTCTGCATCTCATGAGGTTATCTTGCAAAAAACGAGCATTGATCTGGTTCAAGATAAATAGCAAATTTACATTCCATCATAAAACAAATCGACGTGATGCCAATGCGCTCATTCGAATTACCACATTAGACGCAAACGTGACCCCACAACACAAACATAATTTCGACCCACTAGGGGGTGGGGGTGGGGGTGGGGACGGGTTCTATAAAGAAGGGGCAAAGTGCAGACTCCATCGAACCCAACAAATATAACTCTCCCTTAAAAAAAGAAGCTTTCTCCAAAGATGACCTTAAAAAAGAGCGTTTGATCTTTGCTTTCCACGTAAAAGGATAACAAAGCTGGACCATGGAGTATGTCGTTTGTTCTGGGTGTAACGAAAAGCAGATTTTTTTGGTCCGAAAATTGATAGATTTGGCTCTCACCCACCGATTCTAGGGAGGGACCCCAATTGGGAATCCATTATTTAAGTCACATGATGATGAATAGGACGTGGACTGGACTGCTTGCTGGGTGGGTTCCACTCCACACCCACAAATGCCAAAACCCAACCAATATATTAACTATTCCATGCACCCAGACAGACACAAAAAAAGGCTCTATGGCTAGAGCAGACAGACTCGTGTTGCATTAAAATACAACGAGTCTAAACCAACCCATAACTTTTTGGTATAAAACGGTCAAATTAACCCACTAATTTAGTGCTAGCTGGCGAGAGAAAATGGGCCCCTTAATATATTTTTACAATCATATTATTTTTTTAATAATTTATTATTTCATTTATAATATAATTAATTCCTCCATCTAACTCAAACTGGATATAAATGCACATGTTTTATATTCTTTTAATTATATAATCATTTATATATTATAAAATATAAAATAATTTTTAATTTGTAAAAAATAAATTTATAATAATAAATATTTAATATTAATATTTTAAAATTGAATAGTCTCAATATATATATAAAGAAGTTAGCAAACCCAAAACTTTGCCGTCAGGCGGTGACAGTGGCACTCAGTGGAGTTTGTCAAGTATTAACTCATTAACAATTAATGATTAAAAATATACAATATAATATAAGAAAATAAAAGAAAAGGAAGAATGGAAATCGCCAGAAACGACGACGAACCTGGTGGAAGCCGAGTTCCTTGGTGAGCGGGACTCCGAGTTCGGCCATGCACGCCTGAATCCGGTCGTCGGAGCCGTACAGTCCCGGGTACCGATGTATGCACCGGTCCTGTATCTTCGACAGGGCCTTAGCCAGAGGGTAGCTGATGGCGAACCCGCCCCCTCCGTAGGCCATCCCGTAGGAGAAATATATGTTCTGGAGGTGGCTCTCCGACAGACTGCCGATGTAGTAGAACTGCCGGTGGTCGTACTTTCTCAGCACCCTGACGAGGTTGTCGGTGACGAAGACGGTGTCGTCGTCCCCCATCACGAACCACCTCACGTCGCTGAGGCCCAGCCGCAGCGTCTCTGACACGATGCGGGATATCCGGAGGGCGGATCGGTGGCCCTTCCGGTTATTGTAGGGGAACCGGGACGTGTCGCCGGATATCTTCACCGGCGGAAGGGAATCGGCTTCCTCCGGCAGGGAACTGACTGCGCTATCGAGCCACACTATGCCTCTCATCTCTTTCGGTTTGTACCTATTAAGAATCGAAGATAAAAGATGTGATGTCGACATTAACAGATCTTCAATCTAGAGATTATCCGGAGAGGAGAACAACAGAAAACGGAGGTTTAGTATTGGTACCAGAGCTTAATGTAGTCCTTCCGCTTGTCCCAGAGCTTGGCGGAGGCGGCGATCCCGAAGACAATGTGCTTCAGCTCCGTCCTCTGCTGGCTATCCTCAGTATGCGGTCGGAGCACGGTCTGGTTCCAATCTGGTGTATCAGCGCTGTCGGAGGAGGTGGCATTGAAGAGGCGGCGGGAGGTGGAGAACTGGTGGTCCTCGTGGCAGCGGTGCTGGGAGGTTGAGACGAGGCGGAGGGCGTAGGCGAGGTATGTCACAGAGACAAAAAGGGTGAGCCACACCATGAGTCTAGGCAGGACGGCTGCCCGACCGCCACCGCCAGGCCTCGGGGTTCCGCCGAAGTGGGTCCTCATCTGATCCCAGACGGATTTCTCCGGCAGTTGATCCAACTTTTGGGTCACCATTAATTGCTTCACCTATTGTTAAATGCTTCACCCGGAATGGACAAATCTGGTGAACGAATCAATGGGGATACATGAAATGGTCGGTAACTGTAGAGAGTGATCAATCGATCAATCAATCAGTGTATCCGTAAAATACCGAACAGAAAGAAGACGCGTAAACGAGAACTGCTCAAGAAGAACAATGGAAAGCAGTGGGAGAGTCGATGAGGAGGAGGAGGAGGAGGTGGAGGCGAGGCAGAGGGCATGCAGTAATGCCAGGTTGCACTCTGTTCAAGATGCAGCCTCCACCGCGTAACCCTCTGATGATGTTTTTTTTTTAAATTTTCCTTTTTACGTAAATTATCTAAAAAAATATAAGAATATCGTAAATTTCACTTTCATCGAAAATAAATATTTTCTATAAAAAATTATATTGAAATTATTAATATTAAAAATTCGAAGAAAAACTGAAATTTAAATCTATTAGTTTGTGATATTTGAGAAAATATAAGATATCATTTCTCACTATTGATTTCCTCAAATTCAATAAACTAATTAAAATTCAAAGAATTTTTATATTGATCCATCAAGTGTTCTTGACTTTCAAAAATCGGTAAATTACCATGATATACATACAATATATGGCATAACATAATTTTTATTTCCAATTTATTAATATTTAAAAATTAGATTATAATTTAGCTAATACGATATCTATAACATATAATCCCAAAAAAGTGGACAAATTTGAATATTGGGTCACCTTTGAACAATGGCTTACTCATCAATCATTTGGGTCTTTGTGGTTCTTGCACAGCTGGAAGCAGAACCGCGGTGGTGTTGGGTTGGCTTTGAACGCCGTGAACGTCGGTTTGACTGTTCACTTTTTGTCGGTAGACCGGCAATCGTAATTAACGGTCCTTATTTCCAATGATTTTTTATATATATATATATGATTAAGTTAGGCCCAAGGTCTTGTCAACACCCCTAATCTCTAATCTCTAATCTCTGTTTGGTTCGATCCCATCTAAACTGTTTAATGCAATTACAGGAAACGGTCCACGGATGGATAGTTCTACGCCGAGTAAGTTGACACACAGAGAGACGAGTTTCCTTTTCCCACGGCTTGGTTGCATTTCCAAAATAGTTAGACTTGGTTTGTTTTAAGCGAGTTCCGAGGACAAGCCCTAAGAGGGTTATCTATCACCCAAAGGGAAGTTCCAAAATTCCAAAAGCAGGCGTAGGATTCGGATTGGGCTTACACTCCCTCTTAAGTTTTGAGCCTTCTGAGAATAGAGTAGTCCTTCTAATGGCTCCGTTTCAGCCATGGACCCCTTTTTCGCCCACAATTGTCGTATTGGAGACTTGATAGGTCCATCCTGATTCCTGATACAGATGGGCTCTCGTACTGGATGGAGCTAAATGGTGTGGAAGAACAGCTCTAAGTCATCATCTTTCCGAAAGGTTCGATGCTCAACTCGATTGGAGTGGCCCCTTTTGCTGGGAGAGGGAAAAACATCAACGTGGGGCTATGATGGGGATGGGTATTGGGTACCACTCTACACTCCCTAAAGATGACCCCTTTTAAGGAAAATTCATATGGCCTTAATCGAAGAGAATAACTCTTATAAGACTGTCGTATCACCGGAGCATGGACCTATCCTAAAATGACCATAAGGTCCAAGAGATAGTTGGCCGGACGATAGAAGTGTGCCTGGTTTGACTCCTAATCTATGCCTAAAGACGTAGTATCCCAAAGAATAAATAGTCTATGCCCACTAAGGTAAGCACACCCACACCCACACCCACACCGCTTCACTTGTTTGCTACCATATATAGTGCGCCTAGCATGTGGTGATACACATCTTTTCCATTTAAGGGGAGAAGATGAAGATCACGAGCTATTTTATCATAAAATATGAAAATTTCTATTATAGATTAAGAAATTAATATTTTACTTATTTTATCTTTACCCTAATTAATTATATATTCTAATTTATCATATCTACCAGATCCTCCTTAATTATTACTAAACAAATTATACAACTACCTAAATTAAAAAATATACACTTTATTGTAATTATTATATTAATTATTAATTAGATTTAAGTTTTATTTAATCTTTTTATTATACTGATTTTAAATATTTTCAGTATTTTAAATATATTTAGGGTTTATTAAACACCTTTTAATTTATGCAACACTATTTAGATTTTTCAAATTTGATTAGGTTTTGCTAATCCTAAAATATTTAATTATTATTTTAAAAATTCAATAATTTATAATTTACCATGCTTATTACATTTTAAAATATTTAATATTATTATAGTATATTATATATTTTATTTGATAATAATGAATGATGGATACTTTAGTATTAACAAATTATGAAATATTAATAATTACATTCATGTTTAAATAAATAAAGTATTTATATATTGTTGTCTTAGGAATAAAATAGACAAATTAAAAAAATATTAATATTTAAATTATATTATTACACAAATATGTATTGAAAAAAATAAAATTATATTTGAGAAAGTTTTGTTCGTTAGAAAAGAAGTATTTGAAAATGAAACTATAAATATTGTCCCCTCCTACGTCTCCTATACCTAACATCAAAATGGAGTCTCCACAGTCAGGGCGCACATGGAGAACTCAGGTCAGTCACCCTTCTTGTTCCCGAGCTAATGCTTGTTTCGCTCTGAGTTTTGTACTTGATCCTAGGCTCCTCTCCTCTCTGGCTCTCCGAAAGAAGATTTCCTCTGTTTTTCTTCTCTGCCAAAGTTCTGCATTTTGCTGTAATCTGTTTACTGAAAATCTCAATTAGATTAGTTTCTAACTGATATTTTGTGATTCTGTTGATCATTTGAAGTACGTTGCCAACAAGCGGATAGAGTTCTTAATATTCCAGGTGAAGTTTCTGATTGATATTCTGATGAAAATCTCAGGGATTGGGGATGGCACTGTTAAATATGACCATCGTGCTGCTTCTGGTATCCCCTTGGAGAACTGAGGGCCGTATGGAGAAGAAGAACTCGCAGAACATAAAGTACAGGGCCATTAGCTGCCGCGCCCATACCGCTTCCCTGGCGGACTTCGGCGCAGTGGGAGACGGAACCACCTCCAACACGGCTGCCTTCCAGAAGGCGATCAACCACCTCAGCCAGTTCACGGACAATGGCGGGGCCCAGCTCTTCGTACCACCGGGCCGGTGGCTGACCGGAAGCTTCAACCTCACCAGCCACTTCACCCTCTTCCTCCACCGTGACGCTGTAGTTCTCGCTAGTCAGGTCTGTTTTCCCTCCCTAATTCTCCTTAAAATATGATATATATATATATATATATATATATATATTTCTAACCCGGATCACATAGACGATGAAACCGGTTTTATGGGAACCGGATAGCATCATATCGGTTCCTTTATTTAGGGAACCCCATATACGTTCAGAGAACCGGCCCAATGTTTAGTTCATGGTCGATGAGCACTAGTTCCTAGAAAATGAGCCGCCTCGCCTGCAATCCCATACAGGAAGAGAGCGAGTGGCCTCTGATCGACCCACTACCATCCTACGGCCGAGGAAGGGATGCACCTGGCGGGAGATACGTTAGTCTTGTTTTCGGAACCAATCTCACCGATGTCATCATAACTGGTACGTTAGTTATATTGAATGTGTTGGACAATCGACATTCAACAAGAAAGCGATATGTTTGATCCTGGATCAAACTTTCTTGCAGGGGACAATGGTACCATCGATGGTCAGGGGGCTGTATGGTGGGACAAGTTCCGCAATGAGCAGCTGAATTTCACGAGACCTTATCTCATTGAGATCATGTACTCTGATAAAGTCCAGATCTCCAACATCACTCTCATCAACTCCCCTTCTTGGAATGTCCATCCTGTTTACAGCAGGTTCTTCAGTCCCTTCCCTTTCAGCATTTCACTCTTGATTGCTCTGAACAATATCAAGTATATATGCATGTGTTTTCCTGATAGTGATTCTTCAAATAATTATTATACAGCAACGTCATTGTTCAAGGCATCACCATCTTAGCACCGGTGGTCTCCCCCAACACCGATGGGATTAACCCCGGTAAGTAGATGTAGACAGTCCTGCTAATATAAGCAAATGCTACCGCCTGAGATAAATCTATTCATTTGATCTGTGTCAACGCAGACTCTTGCACGAATACCCTAATTGAGGACTGCTACATTGTATCGGGAGATGACTGCGTGGCGGTCAAGAGTGGCTGGGATCAGTACGGAATAGCTTTCGGGATGCCGACCAAGCAGCTCGTCATCAGGCGGCTGACATGCATCTCCCCTTTCAGCGCAGTAATTGCATTAGGCAGCGAGATGTCGGGTGGGATCGAGGATGTCCGGGCAGAGCACATCGTGGCCATCAACTCTGAGTCCGTTGTGAGGATCAAGACAGCCATCGGGAGAGGCGGGTACGTGAAGGACATCTATGCTCGTGCCATGTCATTGAAGACCATGAAGTGGGTGTTCTGGATGACAGGCAACTACGGCTCCCATCCCGACGAAAACTACGACCCCAAGGCCATGCCTATCATTAAGAACATAAACTACCAAGACATAGTCGCCGAGAACGTGAGCATGGCCGCCAGGCTCGAGGGGATGCCTGGGAACACATTCACAGACATCTGCATATCCAATGCGTCGATCGGGCTGACTGAGAACCCGAAGGAGCTCCAGTGGAACTGCAGTGATGTGTCTGGGATTACGAGCGGCGTGGTTCCTAAGCCGTGCGATCTGTTGCCGGACCAAGGCACGGAGAAGCCAGTGGCCTGTGCCTTCCCGAAGGAGAAGCTCCCAATCGAGGATTTGGAGCTGCAGACATGTTCTATATAAATAGGCCACAAAGCTCGTCATCGTTCAGATTGTGATATTTGCATTGAATTCTCACTCAGCCTGCGTGCTGAATGGTTTATCCCTTATGGGCGCTCAAATAAGGGACTTATAAGTTAAACTATCACCATTATTATGAAGCTCGTCATTTTGCTGGTTTATTTCTAGTAATGCTCACATAAGGCCATTATTGAATTCCATAGCTGCATGGAAAAGCCGTATGAAGGAAGGGCTTTACTTGAAAAGCTCAAGATATAATATGGTAATATAATTTGTTGTGAAAAAAATAATATATTATAAATGGAAGTGACTATATTTAATGTGATGAGTTACGAGTATGGAAGGTGCCCACCAACCCATGGGAACGAAGAATTCCAAAGGAATATATGAACTATTAGATAAAGGAATAATTAATTAGAAGTCTTAAAACTCATTTTGTTATTTTATTAAGCATCTAATTACATTATCTATGGGTGGTTAGAAAAAAAATGTAAAATGAAGGTGTGCAATTTTCTAAGAATAATAATGTGTATTAGTCAACTATACACCTAGAGATGCGGGGACATGTTGACCTCATCCAACCACAATCATCCACGTGGCCTCAGATTGTCCATTTTCATCTATATTTAGATGAACGTATCTGGAACTGGTCTCCGCGTTGAGTCACTCGGGCTTGTCTTGCTCTAGACCTTTTTTCTGTCTCCCCATTTGTCTCTATATTGAATTATCGATGGCCATGTGCATTATGCGGAAGGTTTAATGGGCACGAGCTGATCCTTTACTAACTCAAAGAAGGTTGGTTTTTCTCTCATATCTTCCTTTAAGAACCCGCTAAACTGACGGAGGAATTTCCTTTCAGCTGTTCATGTTGATATGTTTCATGAAGGAGTTGCAGTATTACATATGCAATATTTGCAGATTTGATTATCACGATGAATATGAATTAGAGATACTTCTGAGACACAAACTGTCAACTATAGTTTTTTTTTGTTCAGCAAGAAAACACTATATTTGGCAGAAGTGGAAGAAGGGATTTCTGAAGATCAGTTGTGATATTGCGGTGAATCTATGAAGGCATGAAAGTGGAACCGGGGTGCCAGTCGGGATCACAGAGGAAGTTTAGGTAGAATTTTTTGAAGGAAATTTATCTGTGATGTAACAGCAGCGGGTGAAGCTCTTGGTTATCTCAAACGGTGTCAGCTCATGAGGCTAAAGTGATCCTCGAGCCTGAACCTCACTCGGAGGTTCTCTTCTTCTCCCTCCAAGCCGTAGGACTGTGACCGACGTCTCCCTCCTTTGGTCCGTGAAAATTGTGGGTTAAGGAGAAGTTTCTTAAGTTAGACTCAAGGCTTAGCCTTGTTCGTAGGATGGCTAGTGACATTGTCGATTGGATGACAAAGCAAGCGCAGCCGGAGGTGGTCCTTCAATGTTGGGTGGAGACACCACCATGTGCCCATCTCCTTTTTTCTTGTTCTCTTGATGGATTTAGGCTTCTTGGATGACCAAAATGAGTTCGTTTTTTTCTGAGCTATGTCAGGGCATGTTACTCCTAACCGTGGTTATCATATTGACTATGGTTAGTATTTTTTATTAAATAAAGGAATTGTTTTGATAAAAAAAAAATTCTGCTCACCACAATTTGCGACTGAAATAAATCTCTTTCTTCAACTGTGGTTATCATCTTTTTCTTCTTCCTTTCTTCTCTTCTTCTTCTTCTTCGTTTTCAGCAGTCACTTGTTCACTCCTGGTTTTTAATTCTTTTGTTGAGTACTAGCACACACACACACACACACATATATATATATGGGTGAAAACTCAAAGGTAAGGATCTCTTCCATGTCTGATTTAACTCCAAATCCATTTTTTGCGGGGAAGAAAATTCTCAGAAGTTTACATGAATAAATATTCAGTTTATTAGCTTCATTGGTGGGTGGGTTTCAGTTTCCCCTTTGGAATCAAATTTGTTCTGGTCTCTTGGTTGCCTTGCCTCTTGTATTATCTATCCCCAAATGCTAATGTCTCGTGATCGCTTAATTGATTATGCAGAAGATAGTCCTAAAAGTGTACGTGCACCATGAAAAATCAAAGCAGAAGGCTCTCCACGCGTTCTCCGGTCTTGTGGGTAAACTAAACATACCCTTCACTTTTTCTCTATCATTTCAGTTTACTTGTGGTCGGCTTCCGTTATTAGATCACCGGTGTATATAGGAATTGAATCCCTTGCCATGGACATGAAGGAAAAGAACTTAACCGTGATGGAGGTCGACCCTGTAGATGTGGCCACCAAGCTTCGCAAGAAGTACCTGGCCGAGATCCTGACGGTTGGCCCTGCCAAGGAGCCGAAGAAGGAAGAACCCAAGAAAGAAGATGATAATAAGAAAGAAGAAGTGAAAATCTGCTACGGGCACTATGATCCTTACGCATATAGGTACCCTCATCCTTTACCCTCATTATTACCCTGCGGGTGCGTTGATGAAAACCCTAATCTCTGCAACATACTTTAAACAAGTGGAATTGGATTATACTCTAAGCAGTCGGTGCAAAAAAAAATAATCTGTCAGTCAGTCCACTTCATGGATAGACTGGCGGTGATCAAATCGAGGAGGCAGAAGAGCCGAAGGGCTTGGGACTGGGCCTCGAATGATGATCAGATTTCATCATAGATTCCAAGTAGAATTTCATCTGGTTTGTGAGATGTCAATGTGAGAGATTGACATTTTGAGTAAAATATATCTCAGTACCAAATATTTTTCTTAATTGGGAGGAAAATATATCTCAGTCAGTCAGTACCAAATATTTTTCCTCAATATACATTTGTGGTCCCCATTTCCTTCTATTTTATTTTTCTTCTATACACATTTGCGTTCCCCCTTTCCTTCTTTTTTTTTAGTATAGAATTATCCTGGAGTTTAATTTCTTTTTTAAAACTCTGGTCTATTTAATCAAACTAGATTTATTTTTGCACATATACTACACCTTGAGTGGAGGTATCAAATCATTTCATAATTTAAGTTAGGCGCAACATCCTAAATATGACAAATGAAATTGGCTGGACTCGGACCCCACCGAGTCCCTAAGGATCCTAGAGGCCAAGGGTCCCGGTTCACGGGAACCAACCGAGGACCCCATATCGGTGTACTAATGTAATGCTAAAAAACTTGAAAATGGGAGAAATTAAGGCTTTGATAAAAAAACAAAGTCGAATTGGGGAATGAAGACTTGCAAAAAATATTTTGAACCTAAAGCAAAATCGGATTGACTTCATCCACGAGCAAACTTAGATTGAGTTTAATCAAGAATTAAATTTTAAATAGTACCTAAAATGGTAATATAAATCGTATTTTTTAAAATAAGAAAAATTGAAATATAGATTTGAAAATTTTTGAAATAAAAAATTTCGTTTAAAATAAATCAAAATTTATAAAACAAAATTTTAATTATAATAAGTATAAGATAATTTTTTAAAATTAAAGAAAAATAATTTTAATATATATGTAAAGTAAGAACCGGAATAAATATGAATTGAATTGATCAATTTTCAATTTTAGGTTGTAAAACCAGATACAATTGAATTGAAACGATAAACGGTGCACTCACCTACCAAAGTCAATTTCCGGTCAACGCGCGATGTCATCATAACTGGTACATTAGTTATATTGAATGTGTTGGACAATCGACATTCAACAAGAAAGCGATATGTTTGATCCTGGATCAAACTTTCTTGCAGGGGACAATGGTACCATCGATGGTCAGGGGGCTGTATGGTGGGACAAGTTCCGCAATGAGCAGCTGAATTTCACGAGACCTTATCTCATTGAGATCATGTACTCTGATAAAGTCCAGATCTCCAACATCACTCTCATCAACTCCCCTTCTTGGAATGTCCATCCTGTTTACAGCAGGTTCTTCAGTCCCTTCCCTTTCAGAATTTCACTCTTTGATTGATCTGAACAATATCAAGTATATATGCACGTGTCTTCCCGATAGTGATTCTTCAAATAATTAGTATACAGCAACGTCATTGTTCAAGGCATCACCATCTTAGCACCGGTGGTCTCCCCCAATACTGATGGGATTAACCTCGGTAAGTAGATGTAGACAGTCCTGCTAATATAAGTAAATGGTACCGCCTGAGATAAATCTATTCATTTGATCTGTGTCAACGCAGACTCTTGCACGAATACCCTAATCGAGGACTGCTACATTGTATCTGGAGATGATTGTGTGGCGGTCAAGAGTGGCTGGGATCAGTACGGAATAGCTTTCGGGATGCCGACCAAGCAGCTCGTCATCAGGCGGCTGACATGCATCTCCCCTTTCAGTGCAGTAATTGCATTAGGCAGCGAGATATCGGGTGGGATCGAGGATGTCCGGGCAGAGCACATCGTGGGCATCAACTCTGAGTCCGTTGTGAGGATCAAGACAGCCACCCGGAGAGGCGGGTACGTGAAGGGCATCTATGCTCGTGTCATGTCATAGAAGACCATGAAGTGGGTGTTCTGGATGACAGGCAACTACGGCTCCCACCCCGACGACAACTACGACCCCAAGGCCATACCCATCATTAAGAACATAAACTACCAAGACATAGTCGCCGAGAACGTAAGCATGGCCGCCAGGCTCGAGGGGATGCATGGGAAACATTCACAGACATCTGCATATCCAATGCGTTGATCGGGCTGACTGAGAACCCGAATGAGCTCCAGTGGAACTGCAGTGATGTGTCTGGGATTACAAGCCGGGTGGTTCGCTGTTGCCGGAGCCGGACCAAGGCAAGGAGAAGCCAGTGGCCTGTGCCTTCCCGAAGGAGAAGCTCCCAATGGAGGATTTGGAGCTGCAGACATGTTTTATATAAATAGGCCACTTGTTACAATTGAATTGCGGGCTATCTCTCAGGCCACAAAGCTCACTGGGCCTACCGAATGGTTTATCCCTTGTGCGCACAAAGGAAGGGTTTCACTTGAAACATGTCTTTCTGCCTCTCATCATTTCCGGTTGGGTATCTTAATGTTGTTTTTATGCATAGAAGGGATCATAAGTATAACATGATAATATATTATAAATGGAAGTGGCCATATTTAAGGTGATGAGTATGGAAGGTGCCCACCAACCCAACATGTAATTTATTGCTAAACCAAAGCAAGTATTAGTTGCGGGCATGCGATTATTGCCGTGGAAGAATTCCAAAGGAATATATGAACTATTAGATAGAGGAATAATTAACAAGAAGTCTAAAACTCATTCTGTTATTTTATTATGCATCTAATTGCATTATCTATGGGTGGTTAGAAAAAAAAATAGTAAAATGGAGGTGTGTAATTTTCTATGAATAATAATAATGTATATTAGTCAACTAGACACCTTGAGATGCGGGGACATGTTGACCTCCTCCAACCACAATCATCCACTTGGCGACAGATAGTCCATTTTAATCTATAGTTAGACACATTCGTTTTTTCACTTGGGTAGGCTGCAGCTAGACTCATCTGGAACTGGTCACAGCGTTGAGTCAGTCGGGCTTGTCTCGCTAGAGAGGACGGCATGCTCTAGACCTTTTTTTTATATCTCCCCAGTTGTTTTCTTTGTCTCTATTTTGAATTATCGATGGCGATGTGCATTATGCGGAAGGTTTAATGGGCACAAACTGATCCTTTACTAACTCAAAGAAGGTTGATTTTTCTCTCATATCTTCCTCTAGAATCCGCTAAACCGACCGAGGAATTTCCTTTCAGCTGTTTATGTTGATATGTTTCATGCTCATAGGGATTGATTCTATTAACCATATCAATAAGTTAAACCATGAACGAGCTACAGTATTACATATGCAAAATTTGCAGATTTGATCATCTCGATGAATATGAATTAGAGATACTACTGAGGCACAAATTGTCAAACATAGTTTTTTTGTACGGCAAGAAAACACTATATTTGGCAGAAGTGGAGTCCTCTGTAGAAGGGATTTATGAAGATCAGTTGTGATATTGCGGCAAATCTACGAAGGCATGAAAGTGGAATCGAGGTGCAATTCGGGATCACAGAGGAAGTTTAGGTAGAATTTTTGGAAGGAAATTTATCTGTGATGTGACAGCAGCGGGCCAAGGTCTTGGTTATCTCGAAGGGTGTCGGGAGGCTAAAGAGATCAAGTTTGAGTGGGTGATCCTCGAACCTGACTCGGAGGTTCTCTTCTTCTCCCTCCAAGGCGTAGGACTATGACCGACGATACCGTCCTTTGGTCCGTGAAATTTGTGGGTTAAGGAGAAGTTTCTTAGACGGGAGGTGGTCCTTCAGGTTGGGTGGGGAGACACCACCATCTCCTTTTTCTCGTATTCTCTTAATGGATTTAGGGTTCTTGGATGAACAAAATGAGTTCATTTTTTCTGAGCTATGTCACATTTCTCCCAACTGTGGTTATCATGCTGACTATGGTTAGTAATTTTTTATTAAATAAAGGAGTTGTTTTGACCAAAAAAATATTCTTCCTGTAGAGCTTCGTCTCCCTCCTCCTCCTCCAAATCCAAATACATCTTCTTCTTCTTCCTTTCTTCTCTTCTTCTTTTTCAGCAGTCACTATTTCACTCCTGGTTTTTAATTCTGTTGGTGAGTACTAGCATATATATATATATATATATATATATGGGGGAAAACTCAAAGGTAAGGATCTCTTCTATGTCTGATTAAACTCCAAATCCATTTTTTTGTGGGGAAGAAAATTCTCGCCAGCTTACATGAACAAATATTCAGTTTATTAGCTTCATTGGTGGGTGGGTTTCAGTTTCCGCTTTGGAATCAAATTTGTTCTTGTCTCTTGGTTACCTCTTGTATTTTCTATCCCGAAATGGTAATGTTTCGTGATCGCGTAATTGATTATGCAGAAGATAGTCCTAAAAGTGTATGTGCACGATGAAAAATCAAAGCAGAAGGCTCTCCGTGCTGTCTCCGGTCTTATGGGTAAACTAAACATATCCTTCACTTTTCTCTATCATTTCAGTTTGCTTGTGGTCAGGCTTCCGTTATTAGATCACCTGTCGATATCATAAAATTTTGGAAAATAATGGGGGTGAATTAGTGGGGTTCTGTCGTATATAGGAATTGAATCCCTTGCCATGGACATGAAGGAAAAGAAGTTAACCGTGATAGGGGAGGTCGACCCTGTAGATGTGGCCGCCAAGCTTCGCAAGAAGTACCGGGCCGAGATCCTGACGGTTGGCCCTGCGAAGGAGCCCGAGAAAAAGGAGGAGCCGAAGAAGGAAGAACCTAAGAAAGAAGAACCCAAGAAAGAAGATGATAAGAAGGAAGAAGTGAAAATCTGCCACTGGCAGTATGACCCTTGCGCATATAGGTACCCTCATTATTACCCTGTGGTGTGCGTTGATGAAAACCCTAATAACTGCAACATACTTTAAGCGAGGAATTGGATTATACTATAAGCAGTCAGTCAATCCTGGTCATGGATAGACTGGCGGTGATCAAATCAAGGAGGCCGAAGAGCGTAAGGGGTTGGGATTGGACCTCGAATGATGATCAGATTTCATGGTAGATTAGATTCCACGTAGAGTTTCATCTCGTTTGGTTGATGAAAATATATTGGTTTGTAAGATGTCAATGTGAGGGATTGACAGTGCTTATACACTTGCAGTAATTAGATGGAATAAGCCATTGGTGCAATTAAGGGAGAATTGAGATTCTATTCGCCCTTCTTTGAATGCACGACCACATTTTATGTTGATTTTTGGATTGCAAAGCTCACCTGGTGGTGTCAACTGTCCTTATTTTTTGAGTAAAATATATATCACCATCAAATATTTTTCTTCATTGGGAGGAAATATTTTTCCTCAATATACAATTCTGGTCCCCATTTCCTTCAATTTTATTTTTCTTTTCTATACACATTTGCGCTCCCCCTTTCCTTCTTGTTCTAGTATAGAATTATCTTAGAGTTTAACTTCTTTTTTAAAACTCTCCTCTATTTCATCAAACTAGATTTATTTTTGCACATAAACTACTCCTTGAAGACGCGGTATCAAATCATTTCACAATTTGAGTTAGCCGCAACATCCTGGACAGGTGTGGGAAATACAATTGGTTGGACTAGGACCCACGAGTTCCAAAGGATCCTAGAGGCCAAGGGTCCGGATTCCCGGGGAGGAACCCAATGGCCCAGTACTGATTTAATGCTAAAAAATTCAAAATGGGTGAAATTAAACCATTTGATTAAAAAAATAAAGACGATTAGGAGATTAATAGTCCAATGGAGATTTTAAAATCGAATCGAAAAATATTTTGAAATGAGAATTTTTTAAATTTCTCATAATAATAATCTCGAATCTCGAATATACCACTCAAAATAAATTGAAAATTTTAGATTTTCCTAAAATCGGATTTAATTGAATTAAAAATAAAATTTTGAATAATACGTCATGGTAATGTTAATGTAAATCCTATTTATTGAAATAAGAAAAATTGAAATGAAAAATTAGAAAATTTTGAAACAAAAATTATAGTTAAAATTGTTCTCAAAGTTGTAAAATAAAATTTTAGTGATAATAAATATAAGGTAAAATTTTAAAGTTTAGTGAATTTTTTTTTATTTAAATGGGAAGCAAGAACCATAATGGTTTAGGGCAAATCATTATCGAAAAATATGAAACCCATAAAAATAAATTTAAAAATTTATTTTTAGGGATTATTCAAAAATATCAAATTATAAAATTAAAATAATCATTATATAAAAAATAAAGTTAGATAAATTTATAATATTTTAATTTTTAAAAAACCAGTTTTAATCGGGATTTAATCAACTGATTTTCGATTTTAGATCGTCGAACCCGATATAATTAAACCGATCAAGGGTTTAGTCGAGTTGATGGATCACCTATGAGTTCAGCGCCTCGTCAACGCACGACGTGTGGTTAGACGTGTCCCATTAGCCACTAGATCAGCATATTGAAGTAGTGACCAAAAAGAGAGTAAAATGTGTCACTTGTCAACAATCAACTAAAAAAATTCACATTATTAGTAATTGACCAATAATAGAGTGACATGTGTACATGGTCAATGATAAGCAAAAAAAATCTTTCACCAATGAAAATTTGAAGCATGGTAAATGTGTTAGGATAGCATTCAACTAGGATATACGAGTAAAAACTTACCATTTAATGGTCAACATTTGGAAAAGCCACATCGGACAGCTACATCTAATTGAGAGTACACATGGCATTGGCACGGAATGTTAGATGGGGAAGATGATCAAATTAAAATAGCTAATCAGATAATGTCACGTGGCAAAATTAACAATGATTGTCTCACAGTCAACCCGTTAACCGTAACGTGTTCGTCTGTGGTTGGTTTTCCAAGTTGATACGAGCTTTCTCTTACTGGCTTTCCGATCACACTTATTTTGTCGGAGGTGTGACGGTCCGAGCTTTCTATCGGGAAAGGTAGCTCTCTTCCTAAAGTACCTTCTAGGATCAAGAATTTCTACTATTTACCTTTCAGCATAGTTGAGGTTGTATGAGAGTTATGGGGATGTTGGGAGAGCTTGGTTTGACTAGAGTAGGGCTGAATTCGACTAATTTTAGCTAGGCTGAAATAGGACAGCTTCGGTCTACCAGAGTTGTTTAACTGTTTGATTATGTCAGCGCTTCTTTGGCGATTCTCAGATCGAATGGAGGTTACTATCAGATAGTTGACTTCCCCCTAAATCTAAAGAGCCCAATCTCTCATTCTAAGGTTAAGAAAAATGCCTAATTCGAAGGTTCACCGGGAAATGGAGTATTAGAGAGAGAAATGAGTTTTCAAGTATAAGAAGAATTAATGGGGATGGGCTCTTTATATATGAGTAGAATTGCGTATTAAATGGGGAGAATTTATTACTACGGTATTAATGTTGTCATTATTCTCGGGAAATTGATGGGTAATTTTAATAATTAAATATATGTATTAAATTAATAGTATTAATTTCAATAAATAAATAAAGGTATTTATGATATTTACGTTTTGAACGGACGTAGGATACATTAGTGCTATTGCCCAAGCACACTTAACCTTGAAGTTTTGATAATATCATATGCATTAGTGCTAGTATGTTATTTAATTTTAGGTTACTAAAACAATATGGGTTGGCAACTATTGAGAGAATACAAAACAAATACTTCCGAGGAAGGTCACCCATCCTAGGGATCCAGTTCATCTGAACCGATCTGATTTTTTTCTTTTTTTTTTTCATCCGGTTACTAAAAACACGGTGTTACACTTAACTCCAACAAACAATAAATTGCTCTGAAGATAACTTAAATTGTGGAGTTAATGGTTAGCCAACCTTAGAATGGATATAAACTCTAGTTCCGGAGTTACATATATAAAAAAACTACTACCCATTCATTCTTTATACACCTCAAAATATCAAATAACCCGATTTTCTTTAAATTTCGACCATTATAGAACCAAAACTCCGAAATCGACACTTTTCTCCACTTATTAACGTGAAATTGGGTTCGCTAAAATCCTAAATAAGTTCTTTATTCGACCATATACTCCATTTAGTTCAACGATTAGAAGCATGGGTGAGGTCGCACAATACCCTTGCTTTGACACCCGAACTTTGACCAAGCTAATCGAGCTCATTTCTAGTCACATTCAAATTTCTTGCCACCAAGACAACTATCCCCGATCATCCATGGTTAAGTCCCATCCTCCATGAATTTTAGTGGCAAGTACTTAATGCCATTAAAACTTGCTAAATCAAATTCAAAATACTCATCTCACCAATTGAGATATTAATTGATCATACGAGGCTTCACTTGAAAATAGCTAGTGTAAACCCCGTACATTTGAGTTAAGGAAAACCGGGAAAATAATCGGTCAACCCGAAATTTAGGTCAAAAATTTTATGCGAACGTACGGCTTATCATAAATAGCCATCAATTAATATATATTTAATTATTGGAATTAATACAAAAAATTTAATATCGAAATTGAATTATTAGAATTAATACCGAAATTAAATTATTGGAATTAATACTAATAATTTATGGCAATATTAATACTCGTAATAAATCTCGCCCATTTAATACACTGATTTTACGACTATATAAAGAGGTCATCCCCATTTCATTCTTCTCACACCTGAACACTTCTCTCTCTCTCTACTGCTCCATTTCCCGGTAAAGCTCGAACCAGAGCTTTGACTGGAACAAAGGTCGGGCTCTTTAGAATCGGGGAGAAGACAGATATCTGATAGCAAACTCCAGTCAATCCGAGAATCGTTGGAGAAGCGCCGACATGATGGAATAGTAAAGCAACTCCGGCGGACCGAAGCTGTCCTATTTCGGCCAAGCTGGAATCGGCCATTTCAAGCCCTCCTCAGGCCAAACCAAGCCCTCCCAACACTTCCTCAGCCTTTCCACGGCCGAATTGGTACAGAAAGTTAAGCCAATTCAGCTCCCCTTTATAATTTTCGATCGGTGCTAGAGAGAGAATCGATCGAATTTCAATGACGAAATTCTAATCCAATTCTGCATCAATTGATACAATACTTGATTTTAGAATAAACCTCAGGATAAGACCTATCTGCTAGATAGAAAGCTCGGACTGCCGTGCCTTCACCGGTGAGTAATCGAAGCTTTATCTCTCTACAGTATGTTTTCCGACAAAGCTCCGTTTGAGCTCGTTCCGACGTTAAAATATGCGATTCAAAGTTTCTTAGAATCGTATGAACATACATGAACTCAATTTCAACTCCAATTTTAATAATTAGAAGTGTTTGATCGGTTAATTTGATGAAATCAAATTCGGGAGTGTTGAAGAGTTGAAATTGGGGGAAAATTTGGGGATTTTCGAAATTCAAAGGGGCCAAAATACAATTTTATGAAATTGAGGGTCAATTGGGCATGAAAATAATATTGGAGGACCAATTGAGGAATTTTGGAAATTTTGGGGAAAAACTTACCATTTTTTTGAAAGAAGGGCAAAATGGTAATTTTGGAAAAATTGGGGAACCAAATTGGAAATTTGAAAAATTAAACCCCTTTTTGGTGAAATTGAATAAATTGAGGTCCCATGATAAATTTTAAAAGTTACGGGACTCAATTTGAGGAAAAACCGACATTAGGGACTTAAAGTTAAAGATAAATAATTTTAGAGACCTAATTACAAATAACTAAAAGTTTGGGTTTTCTCATTAATTAATGAATGAAGGCTGTTATGCCGAGTAATAATGAACAAGGTTGTTCATATCGTGTAGGAACGTTAAATACCGGGAATGCCAGCAAGGACAAGCTCGCGTGAATACAAAGAACCAGTCTAGTGGAATTCACGGCATTAACGAGTGAGTGGGTTTACTAACATAATACCCGGTTGGGATGATGAGCACACCTTATAATTTAAAAACTACTTACTAGTTGTGAGTGGGTTATTCACATCATACCCAGTTGGGATGATGAGCACAGTTTAAAGTTAAAAACCACTTACCAGTTGTGAGTGGGTTTACTAACATCATACCCGGTTGGGGATGATAAGTGCCTCGATAGAAAAACCCACTGTTTAGTGGTATTTTAATCATCACTACTTAGAGGAAGTGATGTGAAAGTTATGCGAAAAAAACTACTTACGGGTTGTAAGTAGATCATACCCGGTTGGTATGATCAGACTTCCTCGAAGGAAGTTGAAAACCTGTTCATTGGTTATAAACGGAGATGTCCTTATACCGGTCGGTATGATGGACAGTAAAACCTATTTTTGTCGGAAGTGCTCTCCCCTGAGTATGTGCCAATGCTTAAACAATTTGGGAGACCTTCTCGATGGGAGCTTGAATAGCTCTTATAGGCCGGGGGCCTCGATTTTGGAACTTGAGGGCTACAATGCCCAGTTTTTTAAAAAATCTCGTACAGTGGGCTTAAGGCTAGTTGGCACGAGCAGGAGCTCGTAAATGAACATGATATATGTGCCATAAAACTTAATAAGTGAACTGTTTGGCCATGGTACCAAGATAGGACCGACATGCTCAGTCAACTAGCGGCAATGCGACATAACAGGTCGATGGACTAGTCAAGACAAACAGCTGTAGGTTGAGTTGAGAGTCGGGGCCGTTGGACTAGTGGCACCACAGATTACATGGCAATATAAGAAAACATTGTTTGTGCATGCACTGTGAGTACGGGATCATCAAGACGCCCATGAGGGGTAGTGATGCGTCCTAAAGGCACTGGACGACCTGGTGGTTATAAGGGCAGTTCGTCGTTCCAGATGTCTGTGCGAAATCTGGAGTAGCACGAAGCGCATGAGACCGAGTGTAAACCCCACACATTTGAGTTAAGGAAAATCGGGAAAAGAACCGGTCAAACCGAATAAGAAAACAAAACCGGTTTACATTTGGGAATAAGCAATATGAAAATTTACAACTTTCGGTTGATCCAAAAGATTTATTAAATATTGGAAAAGAAACTTAAGACAAATTAGAAAACAAAAACCAAATTGGTTCAGGTGAACTAGATTCCATAAGAACTTCAAAGTTAAGCGACGTACGGCTTATCATAAATAGCCATCAATTAATATATATTTAATTATTAAAATTAATACCAATAATTTAATACCTAAATTAAATTATTGGAATTAATACAAATAACTTAATACCGAAATTAAATTATTAGAATTAATACCGAAATTAAATTATTGGAATTAATACCAATAATTTATGGCAATATTAATACTAGTAATAAATCTCGCCCATTTATTACACGGGTTTTACAACTATATAAAGAGGTTATCCCCATTTCATTCTCCTCACACCTGAACACTTCTCTCTCTCTACTGCTCCATTTCCCGGTAAAGCTCGAACCAGAGCTTCGACTTGAACAAAAGTCGGGCTCTCTAGAACCGGGGAGAAGACAGCTATCTGATAGCAAACTCCAGTCAATCCGAAAATCGTTGGAGAAGCGCCGACATGATGGAATAGTGAAGCAACTCCGGCGGACCGAAGCTGCCCTATTTCGGCCAAGCTGGAATCGGCCATTTCAAGCCCTCCTCAGGCCAAACCAAGCCCTCCCAACACTTACTCAGCCTTTACACAGCCGAATTAGGACCGAAAGGTAAGCCAATTCGACTCCCCTTTAAAATTTTCGATCGGTGCTAGAGAGAGAATCGACCGAATTTCAATTACGAAATTCTAATCCAATTCCACATCAATTGATACAATACTTGATTTTAGGATGAATCTCAGGACGAGATCTATCTGCCCAGATCAAAAGCTCGGATTATCGTGCCTTCACTGGTGAGTAATCGAAGCTTTCTCTCTCTATAGTCTGTTTTCCGGAAAAGCTCCGTTTGAGCTCGTTCCGACGTTAAAATCTGCGATTCAAAGTTTCTTAAAATCGTATGAACATACAGGAACTCAATTTCAACTCCAATTTCAATAATTAGAAGTGTTTGATCGGTTAATTTGATGAAATCAAATTCGGGAGTGTTGAAGAGTTGAAATTGAGGGAAAATTTGGGGATTTTCGAAATTCAAAGGGGCCAAAATACAATTTTATGAAATTGAGGGTCAATTGGGAATGAAAATAATGTTGGAGGACCAATTGAGGAATTTTGGAAAATTTGGGGAAAAACTTACCATTTTTGTGAAAGAAGGGCAAAATGGTAATTTTGGAAAAATTGGGGAACCAAATTGGAAATTTGAAAAAATAAAACCCCTTTTTGGTGAAATTGAATAAATTGAGGTCCCACGATAAATTTTAAAAGTTATGGGACTCAATTTGAGGAAAAACCGACATTAGGGACTTAAAGTTAAAGAGAAATAACTTTAGAGACCTAATTGCAAATAACTAAAAGTTTAGGTTTTCTCATTCATTAACGAATGAAGGCTATTATGCCAAGTAATAATGAACAAAGTTGTTCATATCGTGTAGGAACGTTAAATACCGGGAACGCCAGCAAGGACAAGCTCGCGTGAATACAAAGAACCAGTCTAGTGAAAATCACGGCATTAACAGGTGAGTGGGTTTACTAACATCATACCCGGTTGGGATGATGAGCAATAACTTAAAGATAAAAACCACTTACCGGTTGTGAGTGGAAATTTTATATCATACCCGGTAGGGGATGATAAGTACTTCGGTATAAAAACCCACTGTTTAGTGGTATTTTAATCATCACCACTTAGAGAAAGTGATGTGAAAATTATGCGAAAAAAACTACTTACCGGTTGTAAGTAGATCATACCCGGTTGGTATGATGAGACCTCCTCGAAGGAAGTTGAAAACCCGTTCATCGGTTATGAACGGAGATGTCCTTATACCGGTCGGTATGATGGACAGTAAAACCTATTTTTGTCAGAAGTGCTCTCCCTTGACTATGTGCCAATGCTTAAACAATTTGGGAGACCTTATCGATGGGAGCTCGAATAGCTCTTATAGGCCCGGGGCCTCGATTTTGGAACTTGAGGGCTACAATGCCCAATTTTTTCAAAAATCTCGTACAGTGGGCTCAAGGCCAGTTGGCACGAGCAGGAGCTCATAAACGAACATCATATATGTGCCATAAAACTTAATAAGTGAATTGTTTGGCCATAGTACCAAGATAGGACCGACATGCTCAGTCAACTAGCGGCAGTGCGATATGACAGGTCGACGGACTAGTCAAGACAAACAGCTGCGGGTTGAGTTGAGAGTCGGAGCCATTGGACTAATGGCACCATAGATTACATGGCAATATAAGAAAATATTGTTTGTGCATGCACTGAGTACGGGATCATCAAGATGCCCATGAGGGGTAGTGATGCGTTCTAAGGGCACTGGACGACCTGGTGGCTATAAGGGCAGTTCGTCGTTCCAAGTGTCTGTGCGAAATTTGGAGTAGCATGAAGCGCATGAGACCGAGGTGGGGACAGGATGAGGTCTATGTCCTCATACGGACATGAAGAAGTGATTTCGGGATTGTGGGTAGGATGTCACGTACATCGACTCATTCCCAGGGTAGAAGTGGTCGTACTTCTATCCGGGTGGCAGGAAAAGTCGCTCCGAAGCCACTAGCGGGTTCAGTAGTGATACTGACTTGCGAATGTGTGTAACCTTCATGATGAAGGATGTGTGTTGGGTGATGACACACCGTGGTAACTAAGAAATAATGGAAAAAAAATACAAATTTTTAAATGATGGGATTTTTGAAAACAAAGGAGTCTGGCACACTCCATATAAATATTTTTCTGAAAAGTCAAAAGCTTTTAAAAAACCCATTTACTGAGTGGTCGTACTCACCCCTCCCTTATATCCCTTTCAGGAAATCCCGGAAAGCCTCCCCTTAAAGACCGTCAACTAAGATGCCTGTAAGACAGGTATGTACAGTTTTAAATTTCATACAGTTTTGATTATGCTATTCCAAGAAAAATGTGCAAGTTAAAGGACGCCTTACTCTTTATGGTTTACGATAAGGGGAAATCCTTTAATAAACTGGGAGAGTGGCAGGTTGATCACGGGGATCCGACCAAATCGGGTCGGGGCGTGACACCGGGGTGGGGACAGGATGAGGTCTCTGTCCTCATACGAACATGAATAAGTGATTTCGGGATTGTGGGTAGGATGTCACGTACATCGACTCATTTCCAAGGTAGAAGTGGTCGTACTTCTATCCGGGTGGTAGAAAAAATCGCTCCGAAGCCACTGGCGGGTTCAGTAGTGATGCTGACTTGCGAATGTGTGTAACCTTCATGATAAAGGATGTGTGTTGGGTGATGACACACCGTGGTAACTAAGAAATAATGGAAAAATCAAAATTTTTAAATAATGGGATTTTTGAAAACAAAGGAGTCTGGCACACTCCATATAAATGTTTTTCTTAAACGTCAAAAGCTTTTAAAAACCCATTTACTGAGTAGTCGTACTCACCCCCTCCCTTATATCCCTTTCAGGAAATATCGGAAAGCCTCCCCTTAAAGACCATCAACTAAAATGCCTGTAAGGTAGGTATGTAAAGTTTTAAATTTCATATAGTTTTGATTATGCTATTCCAGGAAAAAGGTGCAAGTTAAAGGATGCCTTACTTTTTACGGTTTACGATAAGGGGAAACCCTTTAATAAACTGGGAGAGTGGCGGGTTGATCACGGGGATCCGACTAAACCGGATCGGTGCGTGACAGCTAGCTTCACATATAAAGAACTCCTGCAATAATACATACTCCGATGAAAAAAATGAATATTTTTTTCTCTTTAATAATTTTCCGGTAAAATTTCATTTAAACTCATTTATAAGCAAAATTTGATTATTTAAATCTTGAAATGCTCGTAGTGAGTTAGAGTACACGACAAATATCATGTTAGGATGAAATTGATAAAGTTTAATATGTCATAGAAAATTTAAGAATAGATAACCAAAATGCAATTCTTGAATAATTTTGGATGAAAATGAAAAATTTGAAATTATGAGAATTTTAGTAGAATTATTGAGAATTAAGAAACAAATTATAAATAAAGTGAGTTTACGGATTTAATTGTAAATAAAATAAATATAAGGATTAATGGTAAATAAAGCAAACTTTGAGATTTATTTTTAAATAAAATAAATTTATGAATTTATACATAAATAAAGAAAATTATATGGATTTATATAAATTTTAAGTAGATATGGTTCTAATCACTTATTGATTTACAATACCTTTTTACATGTTATCAAACTTTTAATCAGATCCAACTCTTTATCGATACACAATACCTTTTCAAATGGTATTAAAGTCAGTGAACTCGAATTCGTACCCGACCCGATACTGGAAACTCGGCTTATGGTCTATTCGATTATGGAGGAAAAATACCAAACTTAAGTTTATTGTTCCCACTCGTTCGATTCCAAAAGAATAATACATGGCTCGTAAAAAATTGTTGAGTGTGTATTTAAAATTGTACGTGACAAGTGTATACACGTTGCAAGGGAGGGCAGGTGTTAAGAATATAATCACAATTAGGATAAAATATAGAAATGTTATGAGTTTATAATGTTGTTAAGGTTCTACTACTTACAAGTCATAACTTTTAAGTAGATATGAGTTTGATCTCTTATCGATACACAATACTTTCTTATATGGTATTAGTGCTAGTGGGCTCGTACTCGTACCCGATCCGAGACTGTAAATTCGGTTCGTGGTCTACCCGAGTATGGAGGAAAAATACCCAACTCGATTTCATTGTTCCCCTCATCCAAGACCGAGAGAATATCTGACTTATAGATAATTGTTGAGGGTGGGTATAAAATTACGTGTGGGAACTGTATACACTTGCATGTGAGAGCAGATGTTGAGAATATAATTCCAAATTATATAAAATAGAGAAGTATTATGGGTTTATAAAGTTGAAAATGTTCGAATACTTAAAATTAATAAGTTTTAAGTAGATATGAGTACGATCCCTTATCGGTCAACAATACTCTCTCATATATTATATATACCGGACCCTAAAATACCTGTTATGGGGTAGTAATTGTCATAATCACCGCTAGACAATAATATTGACACAATAGAAGTTATCGCTAGTGTAGTATGTCAAACAACTCTAGTAGTCCTATGCAAATTAGTACTAGCAAAAGTGAAAGGTGTCGTCCATTTATAGCGGACAAACTTATCAGAAATATCTTGAGTTTGAGAAATAGTGCTCAAACAGATAAATGGTTGTGATTGTAATCTCGTACAATGTGAAATCGATAAAAATGCTCATTACCACAAGTAGGGTAGATGAATTTCTCTATTACGACCTATTATCCTTTCATTTAAGTAAATGATGTTTGTTTTGAATATTATGTATTTCTTGTAAATTACAGAAAATTATAAAGTAAAATAGTGATTAAACCCTTAAGAAACCTTGGATATTGTTAAAATTATTAATAGATTTAGAAATTTTCATTAATTGAGTTATTGAACCCCTCGATTTTCTAAACCTTTGACGAAAACATGAAAATGAACGTTTACCATAATATTTTTACGTGCTATATTTCATGTTCAACATGATATTATATTATCCATTATATTTTTATGTAAATTATTTACATTGACAAATAGTTGAGTTTATAAACTTGAAGAAGTGTAGTATAGGTTGTACACTTATATCATTGTGGTAGATATTATAATCTTATATCAATTTAGTTTGTAAAGTGGTTATTAATTACAAGCGAAACTAATATGATATTTGTTTTACAAATATTTAATAATATGAATAATGGATAAAGTGTGCTTGACATACATGTACCATACAAGTTTTATAAAATAAATTTTTTATTTTTTTATGAACAAACTTACTAGAAAATATTTTTAATTGATAATAAATTTGTCAAATACAAGTTTTTTTATTTAAACTTTAATCATTTTTTTGTGAAATCTTATTTTTAAATAATTTCCTTATAACAAATTAGAGTATTTACTTTATTGGAACGTCACTTTCTACCATCATTCACTTAATTATAGTTGTGAACTCACTCAAATAATACCATCTATAAAAGTATGCATTAAATGCAATGTTGGATACGGATATAGTTTATAAAATTTTATTTTCCAATTCTAACTAAATATTTTTAATAAATAAGTTGAAATTATTTTATTCTTATCATAACAATAAGAAAGCATTAATCATTGCCTGTTATTTGGCCCACATAGATCTACTAGATCTCCACGTAAATCATGTACACTTACACCTAAAATCTCCTTTTTGTATTCACTATTTTTTATTTTTGAGTATACAACTATCCATGTAAACCCTTCTTTTTATACTAGATTTATTGCTACCCAAGTGTAAAAGATTTATAATTGAATTTGACCGACTAAAAAATCGGTTTTTCCTAACATTTCCTCCCGCTCGTATTTCAACAGCTCGATGTGAGTATCTCAAACGTGTAAGCAGAACCCCAAGAAAAGCAGCTACTACAAAGAGAACTTCATTGAGATTAGTAACGGTTCCAACTGAGAGTGCAAGATGCACAGATAATGCTTACAATACGAAAATGATTAAGAAAAAAAGCAACACAACTTCTTAATTTATTGTGCAAAGCAAAGTATGATAATATGCAGCTAATCTCCGAAATCAGACAGAAAGCGACTCTCTTCGAGATTCGCAGTGTCAAACTGGAGAAAAAACAAATCTTGTGCCTGCATAACTATCAATATCGACTTTGGCAGGGTAAAAAAAGGAAAAAAAAAACCAACAGTCATGTCATAATTTTGCTGCGGAAAAGGGAATGCGGCTGCTGCATCTGACTAGAAGTTTTTAGTGGAAATGAGCTTACAGCTTCCCTCATGTCTGAGCTCGAAGTAAAGGGGACTGAGGGATCGGGGAGAGAGGAGGCATCATCATCAATTCTTCCATCCTCCGGTACGACAAACTAACCCTCAGCTTTCTGTTCTGGTTCTGCCAACACCTCTTCTTCTTCGCCGATGCCGCCATGGCGCCCTCGCTCCTGCTGACGAACGCCCGGATCCTCCTCAGAGCCACGTCCACCGTCTGGTCGTCCATGTTGGCAATGCAGACGCGGAACCACCCCGGCTCGGAGCTGTGGAACGAAGAGCCAGGAGAAATGTTCAGCTTCACCTCGTCAATGATGACCTTCCATAGTTCCATCTCGGCTTCGAAGGTCTTATCCCTCAGCAGGTGGCTCAGGTCCATCAACTGGAACAGGCCGGCGTTTCTCTGCAAACACTTGATCCCCACCTGATCCAGATTGTCCGTGAAAATCCTATGCCTGTTTTCCAACCTTCTGGCGCTCTCCGACAGGAACTTCTCGACGAAAACGTCGTCCGACAGCAGGGAAGCGACCAAGTGCTGTGTCTGCGACGAGACCAGCCCGAAGCTCGACATCTTCCTGGCACACCCAACAACCTCGTCGTTGTAGGAGTACACGATTCCGACACGGAACCCTGGGAAGCCCAGGTCCTTGGAGAGGCTGTAGATGACGTGGACCAGATTAGGGTTGCACAGTGTTTGATCCTCCTCTATTATCTCAGAGACGCCGGTGAAGCGGGGCTTGTCGTTGAAGACCGTGGCGGAGTATATCTCATCGGATACGAGGTGGATGTTTTTCTCGTTGACGAAGCTCAATATGTCTCGAAGTGTCTCTTTGTCAAGGACGGTTCCTAGTGGGTTCGAAGGGTTGGTTATGAGCAGCCCCTTGACTCGGGTGTTGGCTGCTTTAGCATTCTCGTAGGCAGATTCCAGGGCGTTTCTGGTGACCATGAATCCGTTCGAACTGTCGCATACAACTGGAAGAAGTTGCACTCCAGTTCGCCAGCACACGTCGCGGTCGAACCTGCAGTGATTATAACATGGAGAAGAATTAGTTTCTGAGAAATTAATGAAATCACCGAAAAATTATTGAGCTTATTTGTGGGAAACATTAACGTAGTGGACAGAGGGCAGTACACTAATGTTTGGCTTACCCTGGGTAGTAAGGAGTGGGGACCAAGAAGGTATCTCCAGGATCAGCCAAGCAGAAGCTGATCAGCTCGTGGGCGCCCGTCGCTCCACCGCTCATGACGATACGGTCGGGATCGAACTTAGCTCTGTTGCCTCTAACTCTGCCCATGAATTTTGCTACAGCCTGCAGGTTGAAATTGCAACGCTTGGAAGATTGGACATGGACATACAGATACAGATACTAGCTGTTCAGAACAAAAAAAAAAGGAACTTGCTATGACTATATTTTGACGTACATTTCTGAATTCTGGCAGCCCGTGGTAGTCCTGAAAGATGGCGGTGTCCTTGAACATGCCAAGCCCTTGAGCAGTGCAGATGGAAGCTTGTGGATTATTTATGAGCCACTCTTCAATCATATCGAAACAGAGCTGAGGAGAAATGGAAATTATGGTGATGGGTCTTGTTCTTTAAACTCTCTTTTCTCGAGGCACTGTAAACTTTATGGCATGCTTTAAATACCTGATTTTCAGCTAGACCCATCTGGATAACCCCATCTGCGTTCCGGGTGGGGTGGAAGGGGTCCCTCTCATAGGCCTTCCACCCATCAAAGTAGGGAGAGTTCTCAGCGTGTCCATCATTCGTCGCCAGCTTGGACAACAAGGGCTTTCTGCCGCTCCACATGCTTATTCACTGTTGAGATCCGGACCGATCTTCTTCAAGCGGCTGAAAAGATGGAAGAAGCTCTGCGATGAATTCAATTCCTAATACTGAAAGCTGAAAAATGTAATCTTTCTAAATGGATGAGAAGTATGAGGGATTGGATGTGTATCTATATATATAGGAAAACTTCCACTTACATTGGAGGTCTGAGAATGAAGTTTCCGAGAATTGAAAGTCATGCCGGTGCGGCTGCCTAGAGATTTCCTCAATAAATGTGTACTGTCTTCTATTAAAAAAGGAAAATTGGCCGGGCCTTCTTCCGCATTATATTAATAATTTAATACGGATATTGATACAATTATAAAGGAATATCATACACATGTTACTTCTTTTCGTATAACTAAATACCATGGAATATTCCGTCCATTATTGGAGCCTTATTGGGCAAAAAAAAGAGCGTCCAATGGACGGTGACTGTATCCATATCACAAAATAAACCATTGGAGATATCCGTACTGCACACTTGCACCATCCTACCGTAGCATGTGATTCATATATATCACATGATATACTACCATTAGATAAATGTTATTTTTTAAAAATTAAAAATATTGAATAAATTCGGTGATAAAATAATTAGTTATAACGATATTAAATATAAAATAAAAATTATAAATGGTATACTAGTTATTCACATCCACCCACGAGCCAAAATCTCTAATATATTTGATATAATATGTGTCATGTGACGTAATTGTTATCTAAAAATTAGATTATTATTATTATTATTATTAAAATAAAATATAGATGAAATAATTGACGTGATGGTATGGAGGTGTTTGTAGGGTATTGGTGTATTAGATATGCTTAGACATAAGGTAGGTAGGTGAGAGATGACTAAATTGATCTTTGAGGGATGGATTTTTAATTGGACCCGCATGCCGTGGGATGATCATGGGGCTATGTCCCCATTCGGATGGACTCTTGTAGAGTGATGATGGGTCAAATTCGAAGAAAAAAACCCTCAATGGTTACACTACAGGCGTTAAAATTCAACATTCTTGTCCGGGGAAAGCTAAATTCCCAACGTCAGTGCTCCATAATGTTCGCCCATGCCCAGGAATCCTGACGTGTGGGGCATGTCATCTACTTGTGTCTCATTGGATGCGTGTATATCGTCCTATCAGGATCTTGTTTAATACCTGAATAGAAAACCCTTGTCTTTTTTCATTTTCCACTATCAACATGGCAAAAAAAAGCATTAAAGTTTAATTAAGATGGATGGAAGACCAAGTTAGAGGGTTTCGGTGTTGAAAACGAAAGCAGGAATGACGAGCATCAAGCTTTGAACCATGCATGCTGTCTCATATACCACAAGAGGCATTCAAACTTCTGTGCTTATCCATGGCAAATTCTCGTGTCGTCACTTTCAACTTGACCGAACTTATGGTTGGTATGATAAACGTTTCTACACCCTCGATCGTCGTCACTTATGGGCTGCTGGGTCTGATTGAATCCAATTAAATCTTTGCTTTTGCTTTGATTCAGTTGTAATCAAACTTATCTGAAAACGTGGGCGTGCAGTAGAATTGTATGGTCCGACTTCATTTTGTGGATTTGCTAAGATGGATCCCATTCATTTAATAGAAAGTATGGATAATTGAAAGTGGCGTGCGTGAGGAGGATATAGGAGAGGGAATATAGACATGCTAATAAATGTGTTTATATATAATATAGTATTTATTTTATAAACAATTTGAAATACTGATGAAATATCACAATTTCAAATTTTAATCAAATGGGCAGGCAGATACTTTTTCCCCTAATTGAACTTTATATTATAATTTAACATTATAGCAATCCAAATATTTCCTAACTAAAATGAGCAAATGAAAATTTCTCCGATCTTTTAAATCCACGAGAGCTCCACCGACCAAACATACCTTTAGTACTACTACCTCAGGGAAACTCTTGCTTACAATAAGCAAGAGAAACACAAGAAAATACAGCAAAAGTCCAAAGTTGAAATTGGGTTTCTTGCACGAGAAGCACACCATCTCTACATATCACACCTATATTTCTACATTTATATTCCTGGTTGTGGTTATTTGTATTCAATATCAAATTAATGGCGAAACTGCATTTAAAATAATGGAGGGTCAAGGAAAAGTTTAGGACAATCTCTATAGAGGAAGCACATCTAAATTCGCTCGGTAATGATCAATGGCAAATGACAAGACGATTTGCATGGAATAACGTAGCCTCGACTCATAGGTCCAATAATTGGAAATTACTAGGAGTAGGGAGGGAGTATGATGTTAGAATAAAGTTATCCCTATAATTATTCCAATGGTAGAAAAATTTTAATCAGGTACAAATTATAGGATGCTAAGAAACAGTAAATCATATTATATCATACACGGGAGTGTGTCTTTTAAAATCAGATGAGTTTCGGCCAGCCCACCATAGGATCTAACTCTCGGCCCAGCAGTGCAAAATCTTGGAGATGGAAGCTTGGGCAGACATTCTCCTCCCTATATAAGGAATCTTACAAGTCATGGCCTGCCCCAACTACATCATGAACCAACCATACTTACTAAATTACCATGGCATTCATCCTAGAGGAAGAAGAAAAGGTAGGTGCATCTCCAGCCAGGGAATCAGCTAGCATGGTAGGGGTGATTGTGTTTAGGGGTTCGGAATCTGGCTCACCTACGAGATCAGAAAAAAAAAAAGGTCCAGAAATGCATCAATGGACTATCAGGCCTGAGAGAGCCTGGACATGGACTTGCAGGGAACGGACCATATCGGTGGTAGGACAATCTCCGGGGCATAGGTATGGATGGCATAAATACCGAGTGCTTAAGTTGAGGGAGCTTGTCGGATTCCTTGACAGAAAGTCAAAGAGTGGTTAGTTGGACAACACAACTAAATAAATACCAAACAATTATCTTTATTGTTTATGAAAAATGAATTTCATACCAAATAAAACAAAAACTAAAAGTTTAGTACTAATTAAAATGACAATGTTGACATTAATAATTTTATTAATATAATGTAGTGAAATGAGGGAGGCTCCCAGCCTAACCTTCTTCACAATGTACAAGTTTTGAATAGGAAATGAGGCCAGAGAAACCCATCGGCTCAGGGGAGGGAGAGGAGTGTCTTATTACAATTTTGAAATGTTTATTATTATTTTTATTATAGCAGTTATGCTAATACGAATTTAGTTATTTATACAACGAAATAACAGTTTTCGAAACCTTATATATAATTTTTTTTTACTTTTATAAGTTTTGTACAAAAATGTTATGAGATTAAAATATTTATATAATGTATTGTTGAATATTTTAGGCCAAAATTTATATTTGAACAAAAAATAGTCATTTATAAGCTTATTGTAATACATTTAGTGGTGAGAGAATAACGGTTTATTAACTAAAATAGTTATAAATAATAATTTTTAATTAAATATAAATAAAATAACACGGACATACCAAAATCGAGTAATATAGTTAAGAATGAAAAATATATATATAGCTCGAGTTGGTATATCCCTTATTTAAAATAATAAGAATAAAATATGCAGAATAAATAGTTGTTTAAGAGTAAATTTAACTGCATCATTAAAGTATATACCATGCACATTCATACAAATGTTGAAATAATTTTATAATTTTAAATAAAATTATACAAATATTATAAGATTATAAAATTAAACCGTGAGTGAATATATATGTAAATGAATTTAAAATATAATATAGTACTTTCTATAAAAATCTTATTGTAAAGACATTAAGAGGCCACGTCCAATCCCCATATTGCTTCCAATTCGACTCCCTAGTCTCGCAAGCACGCACACACTAGACACTCTACGGGATCTCGCATGGCCGCCTTAAAAAAAGGGAAAAGGCCAAAGTGAATAAGTGTCCAAGCCATAAAAGTAGATGGGACTTACGCCTCTCTCTCTTTATATATATATATATATAAACCACTTGAACTCACTCACGCGGTATCTTGATTTATAGTCGCCTGCTGCACAGGATTAGGATCAACAACCATGATGTTAACCACCTATTCAATGGCCGACCCAAAGGCTTGGCACCATCTTAGTTGAAGCACCACCCATCACATACACACACACACACATATATATATATATATTCGTAATTCAACTTTGAATTAAGACTTGACTTCACCCATTCTTAATTTTGCTAAGACAATGTTTTCTCAATTTAGTAGTTTCTTTAACTTTAGTCGGAACCAATAGTTAATACAAGTGAATGTGAAAAGTTGTGAATTGTAGCTTGTGGCAGCATCTTTGAGCAGCTTTGAAATGGTGGGTTTTGTGTGGCCATCCGTGAAATAATAATGTTTGGATGCATTTATGGATGAAGAAAACAACTGCAGCTTTCGCTGACCTGACTGGGAGCAGCGATGCATGCGGAAGCCGAAGCGGAAGCTCTTTCTTCCTACTCGTCTCTCCCCACGGCGGTCTATCTTCTTCCCTTACTGTTGTAGTCCACAGCCGACGTTGAAATTTGATAAGAATGGACTTCTAATTTGGCTCTTTTTTTATATACGTATAACTTGTAAAATGTCAACCCCACCACGCGTCTGCCCTATTTTGTTTTTCTTTTTTCAACGGCAAACCTTTTATCCTTTTTTATCATTCAATAAGAAAACGTGTACATTATTTTGCTGATGGGAAGAATGTCATCCACACTAACTACGGCTTCATGAACAGTCTAGTCTGTGAACAATGATATCATGGAAACCCTTATGACTACTAAAGAGTTTGAGTGTTCATGTAAAAGGAAGCAACGAGGACTTCTGAATATAAATCATATGACTCGGTATTAATTATTTAAAATAATAGAAAATTTGAAAAGGAGTTTGAGTTTCATAAGAAACCCTTTGACTTTGTACCCATGTCAACCCATGGAAATGGGGACGCGCAATGTTGAGCACAACAGCTGGCCCTTGGTTTATTTATATATATGTATATATATTCTCATCACATGCATTTCCTCTTCATCACCTCGCACTACCCTATTATCTGCATCAATAGCTGCTGGGACTGAGTTGGCTTCAATTCCTGATTCATGGGTGAGTTCATGTGCGGGGACGACTGGGATCTGGAAGCTGTCGTGAGGGGATACACGAGTCAGTCATCTTCCACCGCTGCTAATCTCGACATCATGGAGTGCCCGTTTGATTCCTTCACGGACGCCCCTTATCTCATGAGCAGCACCTACAACCAACTGGATCTGGGATTCTCCATCGACTTCCCGGGATTCAGCGAGACGAGTATGCTTTTGGAGGATTTCGATTGGGCTTACGGCCCGTCGATGACCCCCGACTCCTCACAGACCACTCCCGCCTGTTCTTCGAGCAATACAAGGGAGGTTAATAATGAGGCTGGGAAGATACAAGAAGGAGCTGGCTCATCTGCAGTGTGCTCGCCGGCGCATGTTGGTGATGCTGTCTATACAACTCCCAAGTACAAAAGAAGGTGAGATGATAATGACTATGATGGGATCGTTTAGAATATCTTAAGATGAGATGGAATCTGACACTGGACGATCCTATCTTCCTGCAGGAAGAATCAACACAAACAGGTGGTGCATCATGTATCAGCCGATGATATAGTAACATCTGACCCATGGGCTTGGCGTAAATATGGCCAGAAACCCATCAAGGGATCGCCCTATCCAAGGTAATGACAACCCTCTTGGTCTAATCTGTAAGTAAATAGAACAAGCTACTGGTTCAAAAACTGATATTGATGTGCATTTCGGCCTATTCAGGAGCTATTACCGGTGCAGCAGCTCAAAGGGATGCCCGGCGAGAAAACAAGTCGAGCGTAGCAACTCAGAATCGGGGATGTTCACCTTGACCTACACCGGAGAACACAATCACGGCCACCCAACTCGCCGGAGCGCCCTAGCCGGCCTAAACAGATCGTCGAGAAAGTTCTCAGCTTCGAAGGACCCCACTGCGGTGGCAGCCAGCGAGGAACTGATCGTGCACGAGCACAAGTTGCCTCGAGAAATCAAGGTCGACCACGATGAGAGATCTCCGACGGCTTCGGGTACATCTACGGTGGAGGAGAGCTCAGGAAAATTAACAGGAACACCAGTGTGGGGCCATGAGATCCGTGAAGATGATGGTAAAGTGCTGAAACTTCCCAGCAGCAGTTTGGCCATGGCCGGTGAAGAGATCTTTATGGGGTTTGATGAGCTGGAGGGTTTGGACTTCGATTTCTCCCTAAATTATTGCTGATTTTGGTGGGCATGTCCCATGTGGGGAATCTGCTCGGAAAGAATAGATTGACCATACCTTTGTCCAAAGAGAGTAAGATTATATTTCATTTCTTTAAACTCTTGAGTGCATAAGACAAAATACAAAATAGGGTATATATTAATAAAGATGTGATTGGTTTACACTTTTGTCCATAATATCCCAACTGGCAACGTGCAGCCAGAACTAGAAACCTGATCTGTTATCCTTCCTATGAATAATCCTTCATTTGGGCTACTATCATTCCTTATGTCTACAAAGTAGGAGGAAGAGGGGGATATGCTAAGTTCCACTACAAATGCTAAACCTATGATTTCTACATTTGGAAATATTGGTTCATATTTATATTTTATGGGATGTTAATTTGGCTTATCCACTATTTTTTGGAATGCAGCCATTCATAGTTATTTTCATTAGCCTCCAACTTTGGATAAAATTAAAAGACCGCTTTCTCTGCCCAAATAAAGGAAAAATAATGTCTTCAGAACTTGAAAGATCCAATGTACAAACGGCAAGTATGTTGTCCCTGCTGAACTCTGTCGCCGTCTGGCTCCAACCTTGGTTGCTTTGGCTCGATGTAATACATGTACTTGTCCTCTCCGGCCGCCCTATGCAGACGTGCCGCTGCATATAGTGGATCATCCTATGGCCAGAAACACCATCACAAGATTGACAGTTTTGGTTGGTATTGATTGTTGGATCAACACTTCAATATATGGAGGTATCTCCCAGTATTGGTTTTGGTTGGTATCCAGAAAACCCAGATCTTAGTAAGCCACTTGGCTTCCGACAAGAAAATGGCAGATATTCCGGATGCAATCTTATATTTTTTTTCTCACCTGATAACCAGAGTATGAGTAGTAGAAAGGGCAAGAAGCTTGGAGAAAACTGAACAGCTGGAATAACAAGAGAACCTCTGCAACTTTAAGAGATATCATCAAAGTTGGGAGCATTTCCTTGTTGATCTAGCTGTCATAAGAAGCTTTCCTGAGTAATTAATATCAACCCCTTTGAAGACAACTGATGCAGAAGACAGATGCTTAAATTGTAACTGACCTCACGACCGTTTTTTGTTTTAATGCATACCTTGTAAGACTAAATATACTTTTTTTCCCTCGAAAGGGATTCCTGCTTCCATATGGGAGCCTGCCTTTGTTGGCATTCTACTTATGGTTATGGAGGCCCTTTGCCCGAAACTTCTCCCTCGAATTCTTCTGAAGAAGAAGACCCAAAAGTCCAATTACAAAGAATGAGAAGAAGAAGAAGACCCAAAAGTCCAATTGCAAAGAATGAGAAGAAGAAGAAGAAGATCCAAAAGTCCAATTGCAAAGAATGACCAACGGGAACCGCTATTGCTATTATCAAAAGCCAAACCATAATTACAGTAATGCACGTCCCCGATACTTGCATCCGGGCTCTATCTTATAAGCTGAAAGAGAGCACATAAATAATTAAACAACAAAATTACTATCGATTATCTACCTTGCCATTTCAAAGATATATGGGATCTCTTTCCCCAGCAGGATCATTTCACTGCCATCATGGAGTTGAAATTTGGAGCTCAGCCATGCAACACGAATTTCATAACTGGAAGGTTCCTACCTCGAGCCCATGTCTGGTAAGCAGAACTTTCCTCAGGGCAACCCATTCAAGCCGATAGGAGAGGTCAAGGTTCTGAATCAGATGCTTCAAATTGTCCATCTCACTCATGCTCTTTAAATTGTCCTGCAATTGATAAATCGTGGAGGGGACTTCAAATGTGGAAGATCTACAGTGTATATTATTATATTCACAAATGCTATCTTTTTTTGGTGAATAACTTCAGTACAGATAAATACTTAATAATTGTACAAAGCATAATCAAACAAGCCCATGGCTACTCGCTCTAAACTACATAATTCTACGAACCCATTTTATATGAACATGTTCAAAATATTATTTGTTTTCCCCAATATACTAGTAATATTTACAAGTGCTATCTGTACCGGAAATTGGAAGTTCAAAGAGTCACTCTTGGTAGAGAACTGTAATGCACATAAGCAAAGAAAAATCAGGGCAATTGATCCAGCAAACTGGCCATCTTTTAGTGAAAGTGGATCTCACAGGACAATCCTCCATCTTTTACACCTAAAATATACATTCATCTATATTCTCACAAGCTATCATTCAGAACCATGACACTAATTTTAACTAGTTTAGATGTCAAATCCAAACAGAAAAAAATTATTATAATATAAATCCTTTATCGGTTACCAAGATTACCTTTGGACTGGTTGGTCCATCTGATCCCAATGTGCTTGCCATTACACTTGTCCGAGTAGTTTTAGGCGAGAATCCCTCCCAGAGAGGGACAAAAATCAATTTTGTACATTGGACAGGGACATAATTTCTACTGAGTTTCTCCCACCATGCGGAACCTAATGACCACCACCTGATCATTAACCCATGCTCAGAGAATGCAACCAAGCCCTGGAGTTCAAAACATGAAAATAATAAATGAATAGAACAAGAAACTCCTTGTAGCTGGATAATCCCATCAGCAAGCAGCATTAAAGTAGTTTGGAACTTTATGCTACTGCAGCAATATAGATTTGAACTACATTCACAGCAACTGAAAGAGAAAAGTACAGTAGATGACATGCTTACAACTAACACATCAGGCAAGTAAAAAATTTACAAGCTGCAAATTATGATTTAAAAGAAATAGAAAATGTTGCATATAGAGATATTTTCGTCCCAGGCCTGAAAAATTTACCATACCGCACATATACAATGATTCTAAACTGGAAAGTTCACCTTCAAGTATTGGAGGATAGCTATGACCAATCAAATTAGCTCAATGTCCCTTTCTGGGTTTTAACGAGGAAAGAACTCTTTCAACAGATAAGTGAAACATATGGCTGTTATATAAAATGAGCCACAGAGTGATAGAGGGCAAGACTGCAGCTCTTGGGTAAGATAAACAGTAAATTCTAAAATAAAACTCCAGGTTGAAAGTGTGTATAGCAGTAGCGGTTGTTTGCTGACAAGGAATGCCCAAGCCAAACTTATTGACAATTTAACTGATTAGACGATGTCAAAAGAAAACTACAGTCATCTATGAATAAAAAAGAGATTGTGACCCAGAAAAATACCTCCCCATCAGGAGAAAAACTCAAGGCAGAAATCACAGTAGTCAGCGCCATGCCATATTGATTTCCGAGCAAACTTGGCAGTCCTAGTGGTGCACTTGCATCGAGAACCTTAATCTTTGTCACACTGCTTGAAGATGGCAGAAAAAAGCAGATGAAGATAAAGAAATATCAAAATCAATCATATGCTCTCCATTTAATGAATCAAACTAATCACGAAATCAAACATACATAAATACATCTCGCACACAATATGACAGAATATAAAGCATCATGCCATGAGAAAATCCCAAGAAATTAACAGAGAGCCAGAACATAAAGAAAAAATTGGAAAATTAATGTTTTTTCCCCTGAACAAAAGGGCACAAGAGTTAAGATATTTCTTTTCTTCTTTTAATGCTCTGTATTCCTCTATGATGAATGCTTAAATCAACTTCATTAGTCTTTAGCTTCTCAAAAATATGGTTAAAATTCCATCTATCATATCATCAGGCAGCAAAGTATATCTATATGACATTTTTTCGCTGTTAAGATTATATCATGAGTAAGTTAAATGTAAGACATGATAAACTTCAGGAACAGATAGCTAAGAGAACTTGCATGAATTCAGAAGCCATTAACCAAATATACCACACAGATTTTTCCACTTATATCAAACTCAACAATGCTCTCACTAGTCTATTCTTTTATTTTACAACATTCTCAATGGATTAAGATATCCTAGCAACGAGCAGCTTTGCATTACCCAAACATAATTAAGAACAAAACCTATTACAATTTTGAGTGCAGTAAACTGTGCCCCACAAAGTTGCTTGAGCCAACAATTGTTTACCTGGAAGATTTTTTTCTAACAAACAATCCCCTCAAGTGTTGGCTCGAGCAACTTGACAATTAACCCTACCATCATTTTCTCCTTGCAAACATCTGACACTGCAGGGGCTCATTGTTAGTTTTCTCAAAGTTTGAAGGGTTGTTTGTTGACAAAAATATTTCAAGTACCCTAGTATTACACTTTTTTGAAGCTGAGGGTTATCAAAATTCAGGTACCCAAGTGTTAGCTCAAGCAACTCTCAAGGGGCAAGCTGTTATAAGCACTCTACATTTTTTCTTATACCGATTGTACAAATTAGACCAGCCAATCAACCTTGTCTTTTTGGTGCATCACAATTTCATACCTTTGCATATCATACACCCGAATGACTGCATTCTTAGTCTCTCCTATTGCATCTCCCACAGCTAACCTGGTTGACGTTTCATTCAAAGCTACCATTGGAAAAACACGTACTACTTCCTTCAAAGTTGTCAATGAAGATTGAAGGCACGTTTTGCGCATGACCAAGTTGCTGGGGTCCATTGTTTGCAAAATAAAGTTAATCACCTGCAATTAATCCACCAGTTACAATGATAGACTCATAATTAATGAGAAATTTCACATTTCTATGACAAAATCAAGGAAATAATGTGAAACTGATGGGATATAGGTAATTCTACAACTTAATAACTAATTTGGTTAAGATATCAAACTTACCTTATCAAGGTATTGAGCCACGTATTTAGTGGCACCACGGACAACCCTAATGAGGGTTGTAAGAGCTACTGCATGAACAGGTGAATCAGATGCTGTAGACCATATCTGGCTTTCAATAGCCATCAGAAAACCATGAATATCTGCCATTGCCAAACTTGGTAGAAGGATACCAATTAAAGTCTCTCGGATGATAGTACTAGGAATAACTGGACCTGCTGAGCTACCACTTACACACTCTATCTGGAAAAATATATCTCCAATCAAATGAGGTATCTCAGATCCAATGCAAGCCTTCCATGTCTCATCCATACCTTCTGCCAAGAGTTCTGCGGCAGTGCAGCTATATTTTTCATTCATTGCCATAACTAACTTCACTAAATGGTGGACAACTAGTTGGGAAAGAGTGGGTTTTACGAGACTAGGGTACCAAATGGCCAATGCCGCTGCAACAATAATATGGGAAGTCATTGCATCCTGTCCTGTTCCCCCAACACATGAAATCCAATCTTGCAGTTCATATGATTCAAGCCATGCAAGGATTGGTGAATCTTCAAGTTGCAAGGTCTCTTGTATTTCCAAAATTCTTTGAGTGGCTGTATCGGTAAAGGTTGTCTCTTTGTTTGCACTGTTTGATACATTTGCTGCAGTTGCACATGTGGAACCTGTAAAGTTGACACTACTACAATTTTTTTCTCTGCATAATGGCCTTGGTATTGCACGGGAAGCAGCACAGTGAAATAATGATCTTGCAGCCATTCGCACATGTTCACTATCATCTTGCCAGAAACTTACCAAAAGCTGCAAAAAAAACCAAAGAAAAAAAATACATAAAAGCAATCAACAGAACTGAAATTTGTTTAATGCCACTGTCATAGTCTTATGGAGATAATATATATATATATAACCTGGAGGGAAGGTGGCTTTAAATCTGGAACTTTCTTCACGAAATTTCGGGTATAGAATGCTGCCAAGGCACTGATTTTTCAAAAGTAAGTTAGTCTACATAGTCTAGCAGGAACAATGAAGGTGTTGAACAAGACAACCAAACATCTGGTTATGCTAAAGAATAAAGAAGAGATGTAGCTGATCCAGTAACACTAGGACAACTTAAATACCAAAATGGGTCAGACATATTGTTACTAGAGGTACTGGGTATTTGCAAGCACACAATTAAAGTTTTAGCTCAAAGTCCTTCCAATAAAAAGACTCCTAGCCAAAGTCAATAGATTTGGTTTATTGAGACACTATAATTCTATGTAGTATGATTCACATTATACACATTTATGTTCTAATCATCAACTAACTTACAAATCTTCAGTAAGTAATATTGCTAACAAGCTAAGACCTGACATTTTGTAAAAAAAGTGGTTGATCTTGCAAGAACATCTAACTGAAATTTTGTGCAAGAAATATAAAGGATGCAAATTAACCTCCAATAAAAGGTGGTAATAGCACTTAAGTCCAAGTCCAACTGAAATTTTTTGTTTGCACATTAAGTCCAACTGAAATTGGAGAAAGGTAGTTGAATACCTGCTAGCAGCTGAACTGGAATGACTAAGACTAACCATTCGTTGTGCAAGGGATACCATTGTCAGTGATCTCATGGCACAGAATTCTGATGACAACTTCCAAAGCTGAAATATTCGTTGAATGTCTCAGAAATTGCAAAACCTCAAACAAAAGAGCATCCATACTACATGTTACTCGTTCAAAGTACCTCAAGAACTGCATTTATGCCTGGAAATGACAATGTCAATGCCCCTCTATCACCAGTCAATCCTGATGATACAATGAAATAATCCGGTTTTCTCAGCTTCATGTCATTTATAAGCAACTGGTCAAGTTCCTTATCCATATCCCAACAGTGCAAAAATGACAAGCTAAAACGTATTATGTGTTCTTCATATGACCTAAGAACGTCAGATTCAGCAGCACTATTACTTAAAATCTTATGTGTGTCAGTGGCAGAACTACTATCTCCAATATCAGTGGCCTGAAAGATTTTTCCTTCATTTCCACCAGAACCTCCCTCAAAGTCATCTCTTCTGAGGGGAAGCATCTGCATCGTGAGATCAAAGCTTAGGGTTGCAACCCCAGCAATCGGACAAGAGCAATTAATGGATTGTTTGATGTTCTCAAGGAATCCTGGATTGGATTCAGATAACCTAGTAAGGTTTTCATTCCTTGAAAGGGATTTAGAAGCATCCGGTTCATTTAATTTGGTTGAACTTGCAATCTTATTAGCTACTTCTCTCCTTTTCTCCAAGTTTTTCTTTGGAGATCTAGAATAACCAGCATCTTCACTAATGGGAATGACCAATGATGAAGCTGAAGTATTCCCATTACTTGCATAATCAACCATGGAATGCTTACTAATCCCTTTACAGAAATGTTCATACATGGAATGGGAAGCAGTGCCACGGAGGACCCGCTCTCGAGATCCTGTCTTAATGTCCCATATATATAAAACATCATTGACATCAGATGCACCCAAATAGCTCCGACATAGACATGCAATATAACCTCTTACTCCATCCCAGACAACTCCCACAGGATTACTGGGATGTCCAGGAAACATCCTCTCCACCCTCAAGGTTTGAAGAGATGCAAGAGTGACGCATGCATCATCCCCTAAAGAAAGAAAGCAATCACTCCATGGATGATCCGTTCCACTAGGAGGGAGAATGATTTGGCGGACAGGAGCCACATGTTGGTGCATCACTGTGAGAGGAGTACCAGCATCAAGATCCCAAATTCTAACGGTACAATCCATGCTTCCGGAGATTAAAACATGATGGTAGTTCTCTTGTTTGGTTGAACCCAACATCCGGTGTGATGCCAAACAAATTACAGCACTTGTATGTCCACAAAAATATTGCTTAATTGCCTCAGAATAAACTCCATTTTTACATTGAGAATCCAGTAAACGGACTACATCAAACCTCACAACCTCTATTTCACCGTTGAGATAACCATAAACAACCGCAAATGGAGCATATACATTTTCAGAAATGACCATAGATGAAGATACTATCCCTCGACTCTGTGAGAAATCATAACTTGCTTCGTCAGTGTAAGACTTTTCTATATCTTTCATGGCATAGATGTCACTCTGAGAAGAATCTGGTTTGCATGATGTGGCACTGTGGCCATTTGTTTCATGCAATGGGGAAAAATCAGGGATTTGAATCCATTCAATGGAAGAGGCATCCCTTCCTAGCATTTTGCATTGATGAAATGGTTTATCACTGTGGTCCTTATTTCTAGGCAGTGACCACAGTGTGATGCAGGATTTCCACTGGAGAGGTTCTTCAGAATGAAAGCAGTATGATTCAGCGCGAAGAAGAATATGGTTCAATTCAATGAATTGAAATGTCATATTGGTGTTATTAAGACAAGCAGCAGCAGGGATCCAACAAAGAGGCTTGCATTGGAATATGCTGTTCAAATACGAGATAAGATACACAACTGAATACCCTTTGCTACTCCATAGAATAAAGTGTTCTGCAAATATTTTGTCTGTATTCAACTCATGCAACAAAGCACCCTCTTGATTGCCTCCAAGAAATGTGCCACCGGTAACATGCACTTTATCATTAGCTCCTTCAGAAGAAAACTCAGAGGCATAATATAGATTCCCAATAACTTCACCACTATCTACCAGCTGAAATATGCAGCAATCATGTGACAGAAAAGCAATTATATTTCTTCGAGCATCACAAGAAAAAACTGAGACACTCCGATTAACACCTTCCGTGAACACGGTCATTTTGGGCTGAGAATCATTTTTACTTATTCCACTTCCATCTTCTCCATTCAATTGATGCGATATTGGAATTGATTGCAATGTACCATATGAATCAGCCAGGATCACCGACTGCTTTTTTCCATCCTCAGAGCATGATAAAATAGTCATGAATACTGGTAACCCAATATCTAAATTTCCATGAAGAACTGTTTGTACTACAGCAAGAGTATAGGTATCCACGATAACAATCGCACACTTAGGAGGCTTCTTCTCATGAGAATGCTTATCCAGTAATACCCCTCCAACAGAATCTACAGCATGCTGTTGAGATGAGCTGGGGGAAGCAGAGAAAGAACAGCCAATGCACATATATCTATTATTTGATGGCAATGTTTGAATAACAGAAGGATGGCCCACCCAAGGAGCCAGCTTCCTCCGGCGACGACAGTGGCCACTGCTTCTGCTCCATACGCACAATACACCATCAGTACAGGCACTTACAAGAGCACCGTAACTATCTTTCGAAGAATTGGCAACATAATTACTTGGATATTCAGAGTTCAAATCTCCTGGTACTGCAGAGGGATTGCAAATGGCAAGATCAGCTATCATAGCAGCATGACCACACAGCATGGCGATCGGTTTAATCTCCTAGAATGAGAACAGCATAGTTAAACGAGGCCAACTTTCTTGAAAAATATCAACAAAGCTCGGAAAATGCCCGTAATCCGACAGCCTACCAGGAGATTGATCCACAATCTCATAAAATTAGTCTACCAGCTATAAAAATTAACAATTCAGTGCCATCCATCCAGATGGCATAAATCAGCAAAAACGCTGTGACTAGATTGGTAACAAGTTGAATACGGACAGAGACAATACCAAGGAGAGTGAACTGAAGGACATGATTGAAGAAGAAACACGAGATTCATCGTGAATGGAGACTTAAAGAGGGCGGAAGGAGAGATCATTTACCGGCTGAGATTCGCTGCCTGAGAGGTTCCACCAGAAGATGGAGCCATCGACGCCGCCGGTGTAAAGCGTGGGTGGCGAAGCCAGCACGGCGACGGCAGTGACGCGGTGGAGGTAAGGTCGCGTTTCGGACCATATACAGGCGATAGATCGGCACTTCATGACCCCCAGTCGGTTCAGTCAATCGCAGCGGTAGCTCCGGCAGTTCTCCGGAGGGAAGGAAAGGCTCGCGGTTTAGGTACCGGCCGTTTCTCTCACTCATCCCTTGAATATTCTGGACTATACAATCGGCCCATACGTTCGACCCAATTAAAGAAACCTCGGGGAGGCCCACTACGTGTTTCAGCCCAATTTCCTTTACCAATATCAGCACGAAGGATAACCACCAATCCACCGTATATCAACTTGGATATATTTGGGTGACACTCATTTGGTTTAACAAGAAATCTCGGTTGGAGTTTATATAAATACAAAAAAAAATCACATTAAACTTATTATATTTTAAATAAGTCTTAAATTATTATTAAAATTTTAATATAAAATTTAATAAAATGAATAAGTGTGATAAATTTATTAAAAAACTATTTTTTATTATTATAGATAAGCAATATATCTGTGTATGCAAACGATAAAACAACATCAGCCGTACATGTAGGCATCACGGCATAAATGGTGGGACTGAGTCTCATGAAGAAAGTCCAGATGGAAGCTTCTGCCATTGAAGTAAATTGACAGATCATATTAGAGTTTTATATATGCAATATGAGATTACCCGTTTTGCCCTCTTTTTCAGTTTCTGCTAAGAATAGTGGCCAATGTCTCCTGGGCATACCTCTGCTTGCCAATAACTGAAGGGTGGGAACCCCTCAATCATCATTTTTGGAGGAATTGCAGCCAAACTCTCAACTTTCATCTTCATATCATTTCTGCAAACAATACTGTCACTGAACACAAGAAGCCATCTATCCTTGGGTTGTATGGAATCAGCCATGGCATGGGAGATGGTCTTATCCCTGCTTGGAATCTGCGTAAGGGCTCGTAGTTGGAGGAACTGAACATTGCCATTCAACGGTCAATAGAGAACTCATTGGATTCCACCATCTAGACTCATGTTTAGGGCCTATGTGAAGCAGCAGCTTCTGACTTGGTTTTTTTTCGTACTCTTGGCTCTCTCTCTCTATGTATCCCCATCCCCACAGTCAACAGTCCTCCAACGTAAACAATTGCTTAGTGGGCAGGAAAGGAGATGCTTCGATGGCCCCCACCCACCTTATCGTATCCCACCGAAGACCATCTAGAGAGTCAAGGAGGCCAACCCCACAAACAGGCCGCGTTCGTCGTCACTAACTCATCTCTTTCCTTCTAATAAAACATCGCGTTCTTCTCCTAATCCAAGAGACCATTAAAAACTAATAATTTATTCATTCATTTATTATTTTTTATTGCTGCAGATGGTCTCTCTCCATATATAGATGCTCTCAAGCCCCTCCAAATAATCGCACTTCCTTTTCCACTCTCTAGAGGGACCGGATAAGAAAAAGGCGCACGCCTCAGTAAAGTGGAAGATACTGTTAAGGTATTCGATCGATTTGAGAGCATCTCATCTCTTGATTTCCAGATGGCGGAAAAGGCCCAGCAGGTGTACCCTCTAGCGCCGGCGAACGGAGCCCCCCGAAGCGACGAAGATGGTCTAGCGATGGAGAAGGAGGCGAAGCGCAAGAAGCGGGTGAAGCTCGCCATTTACATAGGAGTCTTTGCCGTTTTCCAGGTGATCGTCATCCTTGTGTTCGGGATGGTGATCATGCGAGTCCACCGGCCCAAGTTCCGCGTCGGCAACCTCACCGTCCAGAACCTCGCCGCCGGGACGGGCTCATTCAACGGTAGCTTCGTGGCGCCGGTCCGGGTCAAGAACGCCAACTTCGGGCCGTACAAGTACGAAGCCACCACCGTGTTCTTCTCGTACGGCCGGGACGTGGTGGGGCGGGCGGACGTCACCATGAGCAAGGCCAACTTCAAGTCCACGAAGAAGATCGACCTCGAGGTTGCGGTGAGCTCCAGCAACCTGACGGCCAGCGATCCCGCCACCGTCTCGAAGCTGTCCGGCGAGCTGGGCTCCGGGACCCTGACGCTCCGGATCTACGGGAATATGACGGGGAAGGTGGAGCTGATGCTCATCTTCAAGAAGAGGAAATCGACTTTCATGGACTGCACCATGGTCATCAACGTCTCGGCTAAGTCGGTCAAGTCATTAGAATGCAAATGAAAGACAGCCCTCTCCCAATATATGCTTGACACATATTCTCCCTTTTTCATTTTACTCCACATTTTCTAATGTCGTACTTTGATGCCATCATATAATTCATTTTTTTGCATCTATTTTTTATGAATCCTAATATTATAATATAAATTAAAATTGTGTAAAATGAAAAAAATGGTTTATTAAACGTAATATTAGTTTATCAAACGTCAATGGATAAATAAAAAATTATTGGCCATAAAAGAAAAAAAAAGATAAATGAGAAATGACCTTCCATATTTTATGATGTACATATACACCATGTTTTAGTAGCCTAGGGATGCAATGGACAGGTGTTAGGAAGACGACCGTCTTATAAATGGGCCGGGCCTTGGGCCTGTTTCCCTTTTAAGGAAACGTCCCAGGTCTCGGTGTTGCAATTGCAGGTCCCATCATGCAACTCTGCTGCTTGACAGCCAACCAAATGCCACCTTCGCCTTGGGCCATCAACATGACTTTCCAAGCTCGTGCGTGCCAACCAACCTTACAACATTGTATTATTCGTATTTCGTAGGGGCTAAGCTAAGAACAGGAGGCATAGATGCAACCCACCTGCCCTATTTTACATAGTCGGTGTATGATAAAATATTCCACGTGGCATCAGAATAATCCCCCGATGGTGTCATCTGCGGCAGAGTCCTCCGCAGGCGATCCTTGTGCGGCCACGTCGATGCTTGGTTGAGGGAGGCAAAGGAAATGGTAGAAATATTAAAATACGACGTCGTTACATTACACCAAACACCACACATGCCTCCTCGGCATTCTCCGTAGCTGTAGGCTCGGCTACGGACCTACTTACCAACGGTTAAGATCGATCCCAGAATGAACGGCAGAGATCGGTTCCAAACGTGACGAGGCATCGGGGCTGGTAAAACTAAAAGGAAAAGAAGGCAATGAGAGGGAATCCGAGTATCTCTCTTTCTTGCTTTGCCTCGGCGGACCCCTCTCTCTCTCTCTCTCTCATTTTGAGTTTCTGTAGTTTGCAGCGGAAAGCGCACCTTCTGGGGTTAGGGTTTTGGATCGGAGGTCCTTGCACCTTCTGTCATGGCCGAGCACGAGGACACAAAAGGCGAATCGCTGATAGAGGAGATAACCGAGAAGTTCCACGGAGGGGATTCGTCTCCGTCTTCCGAATCCGAAGACGAGAAGCATTCGGAGCTTAAAGCGAAGATCTATCGCCTCTTCGGAAGGGAAAAGCCCGTTCACCAAGTGTTCGGTGGCGGTAAATGTACGTGATCACTACATTTAAAAAAAAAACTTTGGATAGATGTTCATGGATATACGACGGATGACCGTGATCATAGTCTAATATATTGAGCTATCAGTAGATTTGTTTATTTGATCCCTCTCTGCGATTGATGAAGGATTTTCTATTCTTATACTGTGTTTCTCTTTCTTTTTCTACGAGAAGAATTATAGTCTCTTCTCAAGCTTCTGTTTCACCTTTGTATTTTCATAGTTCGTGTGATTCTGCTACGAATGATGTTGGTGTCTCATTTCATTGACGCTTAATCATTTGGTCACTCAGAATCGGATTCAGATTTGCTCTGTTGCGAATAAAGTTTTCTGCAGCCTTGGGGTGCTACTTGACGGGGATCGTAGAACGAGAATCCTTTCGGTCTTTGTTGTACCGAGCGAACTTGCTATAGAAAGAAGCCTGCTTTAGCGTACCGATAAATTTATTATTTTGCTCTCACGATGACTGGCAGCATTAATAGATTTAGTATGCATGTACGCTCAAAAGCTCCAACTTTGCGTAACGTTGTTTGAACGATGTTGAAACAGCGGCTGATGTGCTTCTATGGAGGAACAAGAAGATATCCGCCGGTGCACTGGGTGTTTCCACTGCATTATGGGTTTTGTTTGAGTTGATGGAGTATCACCTTCTGACATTGGTCTGCCATGGGTTGATCCTCACCCTTGCTATCCTTTTCTTATGGTCCAACGGCACCACCTTCATCCACAAGTTAGCCCTTTTTGTCTTGCACATTAATGATGTCTGTTCTTTGGGCGTGAAGTTGATATTTTTACTAAAAATGATATCTTTCTGTCATAGGTCCCCACCTCGTATTCCTGAAGTGTCCATCCCTGAGCAGCCAATCTTGCAGTTCGTTTCTGTGCTTAGATTCGAGATAAATCGTACTCTTTTTGTTTTGAGGGAGATTGCTCTCGGGAGGGATCTGAAGAAATTTCTCGCTGTATGTCAATATCTCTTGTTAGATTTAGCTTGAGATGCTGAGACACTTATGATTTGGACACGTTGTGGTCTTGTTAAGGGTCCTAATTTTTCTTTGTTTGCCAGGTGATTGCCAGTTTGTGGCTTCTGTCAATCGTCGGCATGTGGTGCAACTTCCTGACCTTGTTTTATATAGGTAATTGATATCTGAATTTAGTTGCTCCATGTCTTCTCTTGCATTAAAAAAAGCCAGTCTTTCAAAAAAGGGTTGGTCTGCTTTAAGCTACAACTATTCACCCACTTCATCACTGTTAATTTGGTGAGACAGTGTTTGTGTTGCTGCACACTGTGCCTGTTCTATATGAGAAACACGAGGACAAGGTTGATCCACTAGCTGAGAAGTTGATGATCGAGATCAAGAAGCAATATGCTGTGTTTGAGGAGAAGGTGCTGAGTAAGATTCCAAGGGGACCATTGAAGGACAAGAAACACTGATTGGGTTGATTGGGAGCAGTAAGGATCTGGTGATAGTTGTTTTTTCAGTAGTATTTTGAAATCTACCCAGCCTTTTGTTTTTCCTGTGTTCGGGTTCTCAATGTTGGTCAGTCTGGTAATTTTATAGTTGTTTTCTGTTTCATATTTTGCTTGGATTATATAAAGTTGCATCAGCCTAAAGTCACATGTCTTTCTCTGTATTTATCTTTTGCATTTGATCATCTCTATTGTTTTCTCAAAATCCAACATTGAAATGGTGCGAAAAAGTTTATTTCATTGTTTGGAGAAATTATAGCTCTGTTCTGTTTGCAACTACTCCTCCAAGTGTGCGGGTTTATAAGCCATCTGAATATTAGTTAGCCATTGAAATTGATCAACTACTGGATTGTACTGCCATTCTAACTATTCTTTAGTCAATTTACAAAATTACAAGCTGAATGCTAAGAAGATTACTACTATTTCATCAAGCTCAGGAACACTAGGGCATTCGAACAGGACACCCACTGAGCTCGGAAAACAATTTCCTCCCACACAGGGGCACAGTGACCACAACTGCATATAGCGCCATAGCTACTTGATCTCGGGCAAAGATCGATTGCTCGATATTTAATAGGGTCAGCGGTGTTGAAGGTAGCAGTGGCACTATATCGAGAATGAATTGGGAGAGGCGGTTGACTATTGGAAACATGAGACAACCTAGGACTAAGTCGAGGTGCCAACTCCCTTTGATGGCACGGAAAGAGGACATGGCTTCCTTGTTTAAACCAGCCATGTGGGCTGCAAATGGAACCAGCCAGGTCCCTATGAACCAAAATGTGGCCAAACAGAGGACCATAACCTGCAGAAGGAAATCATGTGTGAAGTTTCTCATAAGATTGGCTTGCAAGTTTGCCACTCAGATGACTGGTGTCTCTATGAGTATGGACAAGATTTTCTGTGGGAAGTAATTTACCTTTAACACCGTCTCTGCTGTCCATGTCCATGGGACTGACCATGGACTCCCAATTGCTCTAAGCAACACATCTGCAAACTGTAACACAAAATAGATGCCATTAAGTTCTTAGAGAGTTACAATAAAGACCCTACCCAATGTTTTGGAGGCAGCCAATCTATTACAAGTCAATCAACTGCTGAAAAGTTGGGCTCAAAAGCTTTTCCCTTCATTCACTAATATGCACTAAATAGTCCACCCATAGACCAGGAACAATTGTCCATGGATTTTTGGATCTATATTGTCTACAATAAATCAGAATCATAGTGACACAAGAAGAAACTATTACACCTTCAAAAGAGCACATCAAGGATGCAAAATTACCTCTTTTCAGGAGAATCACTAACATGTCTGAAGCACAAAACTTTCCACAGCTGCATTTTGAGAAAACAACGTACTTAAGCAAGCAGATTGGCAAAGACACTAATCTTACTTATAATTGATTAACAGATGATTCGCTATATTTGCATATTCAATTGTCATCTCACTTCACATCCATTAGACTAACGTTTAATATTTCAATGAGATGAGACATGTTTTCTGACCACTTTGATATTTCAAAATTGCAAGAACATGGCAAAAATTACGGAAGCACTTCATCCAGCTCTCTGACAGCTCATGCTTATATTTTTGGAAAGAAAAGGACTTGAACAAGAGATATGGGAGTTATGCGAAAGCTTGGATAAGCATCTTGGCAGTTCCGAAACTATGACACGAGGAACAGGCGGTGATAACAGAGCTTTTCGGGCAAGAGAGCCCGAGGGACAGAATCTCAACATGATAGCTAAATCTATTGCTGAAACAAATCCGGCGCTCAAGATGTCAATGAGTACCGCAACAACTCCCCATGGAGCATTAGGTAAGAGAGAAGCAACAAAAGAAGGCGACGATTGTGAGGAGATCGGCAGATGGATTTTGGTGTTTTCCTTCACCAACTGGTCGAATGAAGACCGATCTGAAGGGCCAGAGATGAGAGGAAGTAGAGAAAAGTGGGCAAGCTTTTACGAAGAAGAAGAAGAAGATCGAGATGGAGATGATGAACACTACCGAGAGGCTCATAGTTGGCCTTGTGGGGGTTTCTTACTTCAAAGCGGTCACCCTTCCTCTTGTCAACGCAAATAAGTGGAGCTGACTAGGCAGTTTCCCATTTATTATCCAATTAATCAGTTAAATTTATTATTATTATTATTAACTTAGGTAAATGATATCAACCACATTTGAATTTACTTATATAGACATGACTTATCCATTATTCATTATATATTATTTATTTAGAGGGTCCAAAATAAAATGTATATATACATATATAGAAATATTTCAGACATTACTATTTTTCTACTAGAATTCATATTTTTTCTAACATTATAATCTATTTATCAATCTAATTCAATATTCTATTCACACAATTATATCACTTTAGTATATATTTGAATGGTTTTGTATGATAATACAATTTTAAATCTTGAAAAATGAGTATTATTTTCACGGGAAATTTTCAGTGGTATACATTAGAAAAACAACAAAAAGTATAAAGAATTATTATTATATTAAATAACCTTGTCTTATTGGATAAATAAAATAAATATTTTCTTATAAATAGATTTTCAAACTTAGGATATCTGAATGTATAAAAGTATAATTGTATATAATTAAGTGAATAGAAAAACTAAATTATTATAGGACAAATTTAAAAGCTTATTTTTTTAAAATAAGATATAGTAAGTTAAGGTAATTTCAAAATAAGGTTATTGAAATGTTCCTTTTTTTTTTATAATGATATATATATTTGCATCACCAAAACTAGTATGACCAACTCGTGCTGGTCAAAGATTCTTCTGCCATACAAAAACATGCCAAAGGGCAGAAGTGTACCAGTCTCTTCCTTGCATTTTAACAAAACAGTATTTGATTAGGGGTAAAAAAAGGACATATCATAATTGTTACAATGATATATATATTTTTTAAATATTGGGAAATTATTAATACTAAAACTATTAAAATATTGTATAACATGCGGAAAAATATTAAAAATTCTAAATCATTAAATCTACTATCTTCTCTTCCGTGCATATTATCTTGGGGCTATCTTCAATAGATACCCTGAGCACTCTTAAATAAACTAAGTGCCCTCAATTTCTTGAAATAAAAGATTTTGCATGAAGCCTAATGATGGAAAGTAATTTTTTTTAACAGGAAAGTGCTACTAAAATTAATTATTCAATCTTATCCTAATAATTCTTTCATCAATTTTTTGTTAACTCAAAAAATGGTGACCTTTTGATTTAATTTTATTATTTTTAGAGATAATTTTGTTATGATTCTAATATCGTGAATTAAAATATAAAGAAGTAAAAGTTAGAGATATAAAAATAAATGAGATTTTTTTTTTAGTATTAGAAACTAAAGAAAGTTTAGGATTAATTAAAAAGCTTGATAAAGTTGAATAATTAGGTTTGTATTAAATATCTAATGACCAATTTATAATAAATGTAAAATTAATAAATAAAGTACAAATAATTGTATTTGTGCGGCCAAAAAGTTTAGTAATATAAATGAGAAATATAAGTGACAAATAGATTACAAAATTAAGTTATAAATAAGAAGAGTAAAATGATAATTTTATAAAAATTTAAAAAATATTAGATAATTAGTATGAAATAAAGATGGTAAGTGTTTTAAAACCTATTTGGGACCATAATGTGAATTAAGAAAATTTGGAAGATCCAATTAAAAATTTTGGGAAAGTTTAATGTACAAATAGAATAAATTTTAAATTATAAGGATAAAATAAATTTTGACCATTAATATCAAATAATAATTTAAAAAGTGCACTAATCTTACTTTAGTTTTATAGAAACATTAAATTATTAAAAATTTTGAATATCTCTAAATCTATAACTACAATTTACTTTACAACACCTAATTTTAAAATTTGCACAAACCACTTATATAAAAATAAACTAAATCTCTTACTTTAAATTATAACTTAAAATTTAGATTTTCTAGTTATTGTCCAACTTCTGTGGAATTGTCTAAAATGTTTAACTTATTTTGTTTAGTTATTGGATTTGTGTTATAGTTGGGTGAGTTTTTCAATTAAGTATGCTGATTCGGTAGAAAAAGAAATTTGGTTAGGTGGTATGATATATATATATATATATATTATTATGTTTGGAAAGAATGAAATAAAGTAATCTTTAGAATGATATTATTACTGCTACGACTTCTTATCATCACAAGATACCCATAATGGTAATAAGAGAAAAATTCCATTAAGTCCAAATTGGATAATACCTGCAAAACAGCAAATACGATTGTATAATAAAATTTAGTTGTAATGCGTGTTTTGATGTTGTCAATAGAGGACAAGCTCGGGGAGGAGGGTGGACTAAAAGCTAAATGTGCATATACTATTTAAAGTGAAGTACAAACTCTACTGCAAGTCATCAAATTTGCAAATATACAACAATTGACAAGAGTGGAGAGGAGAGACATGCTAAGCGTCTAGTGAAAATGTTTGGGAAGAATATAGAAACTGAGTCATGGGACCTTTTGCTTTAAGTCTGGAAATGCCTGTTATATACGAGTGATACATTAATGTATATAAGTTGCCGTGAATAACAACGGCATTCAATGAAAGTTCCTGTAAACTTGAGGATGATTGTAAAAAGTATCGATGGGGCACAGCTTTCATCTCGATGTGAACTTCTGAATAAAGTCCAAGCTACTCAGTGAATCTGTCCTTGAGCAACTGCATATCTCCCTTTCCTTAGTCATGCTACCGACTGTGTCGCATTGCGCCGCATAGAAGTCTGACGAACGCTACAGTGGATTGGAAACCCGTGAGTAGATTGTGAGTGGTGAAATATTTGAGTCAATGACATATCCTATAAATGTATGATATATGCTAGTAAAAGAATACATTATCACCTTATTGATATGGGAAATAGCATACTTAATGGGAGTGTTACAATTCTTGATAATAGAAAGATTAATCTAATGCCTAGCCATAAATATTTAGCATACATATTTTTATTCCTTGTAGTGAATGATATGTTAAGGTAAAATTAGTAATCTTACCCTCCAACCCATAATATTTTTAATCTTTCATAGCTTTGTAGGCTATCTAAAAACATTTTTTAACCATTCTTGTAGGATGGGTTCATGATCCAAATATTATAGTCCGTTAAAATGAAATTGCATCTCTAACTTTTCTAATGAAATTGATTTTACTTGATTTCTTTTATTTTATGTTATCAAAGTTAAGTGGATTAAAAGAATACATAATGTAAATATAAAATATTTCTTCTAATTTAAAATAACATTTTCTCTCATTAGATTTTATGAATCCGAACCCAACCCACCATATGGAGGACCAACCGACTTATAACCGACATTCAAGTTCTTGTGAATGGATTCAATGTAAAGTCCCGTGCCGATTCCGTTGATTGTATACTCGTTCTTCACCGCCCGCCATGTCGATAACCACTCTAATGGATCAACGATAGCACCGATCTACGACACAATCAGTTAATGGGTCTTATTCTAAGTTAGCGCACAATTTTCCGATTAATTATAACGCAAAACGTTGTGAATTACGCCGGTTAGCCACTCAGTGAGCACCTCAACGTCAGTAAGTGCTGACAATAAGTGCATTCAATATCTATTATCAATTTATTACTATAGAACCAATAAACGTTAGTAACAACAGAATAATAAGAGAGCGATGTGTTCTTTCAATCAATGGTAATCTAAGTAGCTGACCAATAAATAGTTAAAATGTTGTAGCTGAACAATAAGTAGTTAACACGTGGTAAGTATGCTAGGTAAGAGGTCGACATGTGGTATAGCCAAATCGGATAACCTCAGTTAATTAAATACTTACACATTAAAGTGATTATAAGAGAAATATAATGCATTTAAATAAAAAAAATCAGAGGACACTACATATCGCAATCACGTTAGAACGAGCAGATAATAGGAGGTTTATAAGCATCTTGTCAACGAGTTAAAGGATGAATGAGATGCTGAGTAGAAAGTTAATTCTATAAAATTAACCAATCACAGCGCGCTACATAATAAGACCACACTTGCAAAGTTAACATAGTGTCATCTTACTCATTAGTAAAGCTAAAAGAATAGATGATGGAGAAAGGGACACTCTCGGGCAACCTAGAAAATGCTCCGATATGACCACCGACGGTCGAGTTAGGGGTCGGTATTAAGCATATCGTAAACCCTGCACTTTTGAGTTAAGGAAAAACTGGGAAAAGAACCGGTCAAATCGAGTAAGAAAACCGAGTTGGTTTACAAACCCGATCATTTGGAAACAAGCAATTTGGAAATTTACAAATTTCGGGTGATCCAAAAATTTATTAAATCTTGGAAAAGAAACCTAAAACAAATTAGAAGAGAAAAACCAAATTAGTGTAGGTGAACGAGAATCTATAAAAACTTTGAAGTTATGCGTTATCATAAATAGCCATAAATTAATATATATTTAATTATTGTAATTAATACTAATAATTTAATACCTAAATTAAATTATTGAAATTAATACAAATAATTTAATACCAAAATTAAATTATTAAAATTAATACCAATAATTTATGAAAATATTAATACTAGTAATAAATCTCTCCCATACCCGAACACTTTTCCTCACACCTGAACACTTCTCTTTCTCTATTGCTCCATTTTTCGGTAAATCTTAAACTAGAGATTCGACTTAAACATTTTTCTTAACCTCGGAAGGAGAGGTCGGGCTCTTTAGAAACAAGGAGAAGTCAACTATCTGATAGCAAATTTGCAGGTCAGGGTAGAAGTGGTTGTGTTTCTATTTGGGTGGCAGAAAAAGTCGCTCCGAAGCCACTAGCGGGTTTAGTCGTTATACTGACCTGTAAATGTGTGTAACCTTCATGATGAAGGATGTGTGTTGGGTGATGACACGCCGTGGTAACGTATGAAGGTGGACCACTCGATAGTAGAAGGCTTTGCACAGGGTGGAAGGACCTACATCACGTCTCGTGTGTACCCGACCAGGGAGATCTACGACAACGCTCAGGTGTTTCTCTTCTCCTCACACCTGAACACTTCTCTCTCTCTCCACTGCTCCATTTCCCGGTAAAGCTTAAACTAGAGATTCGACTTAAACATTTTTCTTAACCTCGGAATGAGAGGTCGGGCTCTTTAGAACCGGGGAGAAGTCAACTATCTGATAGCAAATTGCAGTCAATTCGAGAATCACTAGAGAAGCGCCGACATGATAGAACAGTGAAGCAGCTCCAGCGAACCGAAGCTACCCTATTTCGACCGAGTTGAAATTGGCCATTTCGAGCACTCCTTAGGCCAAACCAAGCCTTCCTAACACTTTTTCAGCCCTCCCACGGCCGAATTAGCACAGAAAGGTAAGCTAATTCGGCTCCACTCTGCAATTTCCGGTTGGTGCTAGAGAGAATCGACAGAATTTCAATGATGAAATTCTAACTCAATTCGGCATCAATTGATGCAATTCTTGATTCTAAGATAAACCTCAGGATGAGAGCTATATGTCCAAATCGAAAGCTCGGACCGTCATGCCCTCACAGTGAGTAATCGAAGCTTTCTCTCTCTACAGTCCATTTTTCGGCGAAGCTCCGTTTGAGCTCGTTCCGGTGTCAAAACTTATGATTCAAAGTGCTATTGAATCGTAAAAAGATAGAAAAACTCAATTTTAACTTCAATTTCAACAATTAGATGTGTTTGATCTGTCAATTTAATAAAATCAAATTCGGTTGTGCTAAGTAGTTGAAATTGGGGGAAAATTTGGGGATTTTCGAAATTCAAAGGACCAAAATATAATTTTATAAAATTGAGGGTCAATTGGGTATGAAAATAATATTGGAGGACCAATTGAGGAATTTTGAAATTTTTGGGGCAAAACTTACCATTTTTGTAAAGGAAGGGCAAAATGGTAATTTTAGAAAAATTGGGGGACCAAATTGGAAATTTGGGAAATTAAACCCCTTTTTGGTGAAATTGAATAAATTGAGGTACCAAGATAAATTTTAAAAGTTACGAGACTCAATTTGAGGAAAAACCGACATTATGGACTTAAAGTTAAAGAGAAATAACTTTAGGGACCTAATTGTAAATAAATAAAAGTTTGGGTTTTCTCATTAATTGGAAATGAATGAATACTGTTATGCCGAGTAATAATGAACAAGGATGTTCATGTCGTGTAGGAACGCAAAATACTGGGAACGCCAGTATGGACGAGCGCGCGTAAATACAAAGAACTTGTTTAGTGGAATTAACTGCGTTAACGGGTGAGTGGGTTTACTAACATCATACCCGATTGGGATGATGAGCACAACTTAAAGATAAAAATCACTTACCGGTTGTGAGTGAGAATTTTATATCATATCTGATTGGGGATGATGAGCACAACTTAAAAATAAAAATCACTTATCGGTTGTGAGTGAGAATTTTATATCATATCTGATTGGGGATGATAAGTACCTCGATATAAAAATCCACAATTAAGTGGTATTTTAAACATCACAACTTAAAAGAAGTGATGTGAAAATCATGCGAAAAAATTACTTATCTGTTGTAAGTAGATCATACCCGGTTGGTATGATTAGATTTTCTCGAAGAAAGTTGAAAACCCATTCATCGGTTATGAACAGATGTGTCCTTATACCCAGATGGTATAATGGATAGAGAAAATATATGTTTTGTCAGAAGTGCTCTCCCCTGACTGTGTGCCAATACTTAAATAATTTGGGAGACCTTCTCGACAAGAGCTTGAATAGCTCTGGTAGGACAAGGGCCTCGATTTTAGAACTTGAGGGCTAGAATGCCCAAATTTTTAAAAATCTCGTACATTGGGCCCAATGCCAGTTGGCACGAGCAGAAGCTTGTAAATGAACATGATATATGTGCCATAAAACTTAATAAGTGAATTGTTTGGCCATGGTACCAAGATAGGACCGACATGCTTAGTCAACTAGCGGAAGTGCGACATGACAGGTCGACGGACCGGTCAAGACAAACAATTGTGAGTTAGGTTGAGAGTTGGTGCCGTTAGACCAGTGGCACCACATATTACATGGCTTGATAAGAAAATATTATTTGTGCATGCACTATGAGTACGAGATCATCAAGATACCTATGAGAGGAGTGATGTGTCCTAAGGACCATGGACGACCTGGTGAGTATAAGGGCAGATCGTCGTTCTAGGTGTCTGTGCGAAATTTGGAGTAGCACCAAGCGCATGAGACCGGGGTGGGGATAGGATGAGGTCTTTGTCCTTATATGGACACGAAGAAGTGATTTCGGGATTGAGGGGCGGATGTCGCGAACATCCACTCATTCTCAGGGTAGAAGTGGTCGTGTTTCTATCTGGGTGGCAGGAAAAGTCGCTCCGAAGCCACTAGCAGGTTCAGTCGTTATACTGACTTGCAAATGTGTGTAACCTTCATGATGAAGGATGTGTGTTGGGTGATGAAATGCCGTAGTAACTAAGAATTGATGGAAAAAACCAAATTTTTAAATGAAGAGATTTTTGAAAAGAAATGAATTTGACACACTCCAAATAAATGTTTTCTTAAAAACTAAAAGTAAACGTTTGAAAACCCATTTACTGAGTAGTTGTACTCACCCCTCCCTTATATCCCTTTCAGAAAATTCCAGAAAACCTACCCTTAAATACCATTAACTAAGATACTTGTAAGACAAGTATATAAAATTTAAAATTTTATGCAGTTTTGATTATGTTATTCCAAAAAATTGTGCAAGTTTAAAGGACGCATTACTTTTTACGGTTTATAATAAGAGAAAACCTTTTAATAAACTAGGAGAGTGGCAGGTTAATCATAGGGATCCAACCAAATCGAGTCAGAACGTGACACATACGTTAAATGTTTAATTGCTGAGCTACCTATATAATGAGTACACATTCTCTTGTATTATTCATCACGAGCTACATATATAACGAGTACACATTCTCTCGTTTTACTCGTCCCACCATAGTAAACTAGAGCTCCATCATTGTGTACTTTTTCAACCTCTGTCATTTTATTGTATATGAAAGAAAAATATTTTGTAATTATATAATATTTTATTTTTTACATAGTTTCTATCACTTTTGGAAGGAGAGGAGAAAATTTAATACATTATTTGTAAATAAATAATATATATATATTAGATAATTATACATACCAATGAACTTTCAATCTAAATAACTACTAAAAATAATTGAGAATATACTAAATGGAGTAAAATAATTGATACATAAAATAATTTTCAAACTTTTTTCTATTCAATATGGATATATTTCTAAAATATATATTTATTATTGAAATATTAAATTTAAATTATATAATATAATTTATATAAAAATATTTTATTTTATTTAAATTATATAATTATTACTAATAATTTAATATATAAATAATTTTTTAATATTTTATTAAGTATGGATATATAATTATTTTTTTATATAATTTGATACTAATATATTTATTATATTTTAGTAAAATTTAATAATATTAAAATCATATAATTTATTAACAAAATTTTATTAAAGGTTAGATGTATTTTATAATATATTTAATTTTTTGTTTTAAATTAATTATATATATTAATTAAATTGTATTTATTTATTTTAAATATAAATGTAATTAAGTTAAATAAAATATTTCAAAAATTACAATAATTATATGTTTTTAATACAATTTATGATAATATTATAGGTAATTTACATTATTATAACGTAATTTAAAGTGAATTAAAAATTTTAAATTTAATTTCATATTATACCTTAGATATAATATTAATTTTCCAAGAATATCAATTATGTTGTATTCTTCATTCACCAAAATATGATGTTTTAATTGATTTAATTTATTCTTTTTAGGTTATGAAATGAGATTTTAAGCGGATAAAATTAATATTTTGAAATTATATATAAAATTATGGACTTCAAATATTAACTATCTTTTTTTGGGTGAATAATTTCTCTATAGTAATATAAGCATAATTAAACAAGTACATAGTAACTTTCCCATCATCTATCAAGTTCATGTGATATGAGACTATTCCCAAATTTTTATGCACCCTTTTACTATATTCACGAACTTCTAGACACTTAATATACTAGGATTAATTTAAATTTACTCATTTTTACATAATTTTAATAGCTTAATTTGCCAGCAATCTTCCAATATTTAACCACTTTAAACCATATTGTTTACTTGAAAAATAATATATTATCTTATGGGTTATACGGTGGCTCACACATTCAAATGGTATATTTTTCTTATTTAATTATTGTTATTAATAAAATCATGCTAATTTTTATTAAATAATTTCATTGTATTAGCTTGACTTGTGATCTGTATTAATGCTATTCATAAATGATTTCTTTCATTTCCCATACGTAACGGAAAAATATGAGCATAAGAAATTGAACATTTTTTTGAACTAAAAATAGTTCAATTATAAAATAATATTATTTTTATATAAATATTAATCTTTAAAATTAAAAAATTAACTAATCAAATTCGAGTTAAATTAAAAAGAACTTAAATGTCAAAATTAAAGAGCAATTCTTATTTTCTATAAAAATTATTATTACTAGGGGCACTCAAAATTAACTCGATTTAGTTGTTAATATTTATTGAAATTAAACAATATTTAAGTTCCCATTACTTAAAAAATATGTACCCTCAATTTATATCACTTCTTTTATAAGTGTTGATTAATATTAATTGTTCTAGCGTTGAGTTGAGAGTACTCCACTTCTATTTTCTAAACATATTTGTATCGTTATTTAAAATTATTTTAGCCCAAATTATTTGTATTAATTAATGGTTTAGTTTTGGCATTTACTTAAATTAATATTTTTATTTTATAATTATCACATAGATTTATATGAGGATGAATTTTTTCAATAATTCAGTTTATTTGCTCAACTACAAAATATAAAGCAATATAAATTTTGAATAGAAAATGTTTAAAAGTTATTTTATGCAGGAGATAATAAATAACTATTTTTTCTCATATCCACCTTTTAATTGACAAAAATGAAGTATAAAAATGATAGAATGGGATTGAACCTATGTAATATTTTTCATTAATAAAATGTGAATATATATTTGTAAAATAAATTTTTAGTGAATATTATTTAATAATCAACTATAGTAAAATAAATGAGACAAATATAATATTTTATAATTATTTTTTTTATTTTGGCCTCCTTACTCAATAATATCTACTAAATATTTTCTTATAAACACATATTAGTAGATATTAAACACTAATTTTTTATGAATGTTTAAATATTATTTGAGAATTTTAATATGTGTTTATATAATTTTTATGATTGTTTAAATATTATTTAAAATTGTAAAAATATTATATTTAATTTAACAATATTCACTAAATATTTAATGTGAAAATAAGTTTTTCTCATTGAAAAATGTTAATATTAAGAGTATTATGTGGCAATTAATTTTAAAATCATAAATATATATTATGCATTTATTAATTTTAAAATTATTATAATTTTATATAAAAAGTCGTTTATCTAACCACGTTTAATATACTAGGATTAATTTGAATTTACTTATTTTTACATAATTTTAATAGCTTAATTTGTCATCAATCTTCTATTATTTAACCACTTTAAACCATATTTGTTTATTTGAAAAATAATATATTTGATTATTGTTATTAATAAAATTGTCAATTTTTATTAAATAATTTCACTGTATTAGTTTGACTTGTGATATGTATTAATGCTATTGATAAATGATTTCTTTCATTTCCCATATGTATGGGAAAAACATGAGTATAAAAAGTTGAGCATTTCTTTTGGAATTAAAAATCATTAAATTCTAAGATAATATTATTTTTATATAAATATTAATATTTAAAAATTAAAAGAATTAACTAATCAAATTCGAGTTAAATTAAAAAGAATTTAAATGTCAAATATTTTATTAAAGAGAAATTCGTACAGTTATTTTCTATGAAATTCATTATTATTAGGGTACTCAAAATTAAATGAATTTGGCTGTTAATATTTATTGAAATTAAACCATATTTAAGTTCTCATTACCTAAAAAATATGTACCGTCAGTTTATATCACTTCTTTTACCAGTGTTGGTTAATATTAATTGTTCTAGCATTGATTCGAGAGTACTCCACTTACTCCATAGTGAATGATATTATTTTCATAATGAATATTTAGTGATATTATTAATAAGAGCAAAACAAAAAATATATATATAATATAATATATTTTATTTTTTAATTTCAAATAATATTTAAATAATCATAAAAAGTACATTAATATTTATTGAAATTTTTAATAATATTTAAATAATGATAAACTAATCATTGTATAATATTTTAAATATTAATATTTTTCATTAATGAAACTCAAATATATATTTATAGAATAAATATTTAGTGAATATTATTTAATAATTAACTATAGTAATATAATGAGACAAATATAATATTTTATAATTATTTTTTATTTTGACCTCCTTACTCAAAAATATATACTAAATATTTTCTTATAAATACATATTAGAATTTTATTCATGAAAACTATTAATATTAAGTGTATTACACACTAATTAGGCACGTTTAGTAAAATGTGGTATTTTAAGTTTAGTAAATGTCATTCACGTGTCTCATCCAAAAAAAATTAGTCACATTTCTTTTCTATTTTAACTAAATTATTTTAATCAACTTTGCATGATTGAATTTCACACCCTTACATAAAATTAAAATTAATGTATTGGTCCATCACATTAGTATAAGCAAATACTAATATATGTTTTTTATATAATTATAAATGAAAATAGAAGAATAAAAATGATGCTAAAAGTTATTTTTACTTAATTATATCACACATAAATTGAGTTGGTTCAATTTTATGAATTTTCTTGAGCATTCATTCAAAGTAATTAGATAAAATTTAATAAGGTCTTATTGTAAAAATGAGATTATGCTACTATCTTGGGCAGCCAGGTAAGAGAAAGAACTTATTGGTCCATTATCTTGGTCCACCTTTCCTTCCATTACCCACAATGACCACTATGTTATTTATAATATATAGTATTATAATATATCATTATTTAAGAGAAAATGATTCATTATTTCACTGATATGAGAAAATAATAATTCATTGCAATTATTTAAATTGCCTTCTTTTTTGCCAACCATTATTCTTAATAAAAATAACTTGTAAATAAGAAAACATATAATCAAGAGAACTATACCCTAAAATAATTTAGAGAGGTATTAATTTACATTAAAATGTAATATTTGCATTTTGGAAATTTTGAAATGGGTTAATTTTGTTGTTTAAATGTCATTAATATATTTTATATATTTATATTATTATTATTTATTTATTTTTATATATTTTAAATAAATTTATATATTAATAATAATCTATATAAATTAATATACATACATAAATAATATATAAATAATATATAATATAGTTTATTTTATATATATTATTTTCTGTTATAATTATAAAATATTTTCATATAACTATTACTATATAATTACTATTAATTCATTTTTATTACAATATTAACTCAATTATATTATATAATAAATTTGATATATATATATATATACTATTGAGTAAATTATTAAAATAATGAATTTATTTTTTCTAAATTTTTATTAATAAACACTTCTGTATCTAAATCCATATTCCTAAAAGAGTGTCACTGGAATTAAAGTGGGAGGAAACTTCATAAGGATATTTATTGTGAAATGGATAAGGGGGAGGCAACCTACTTCTCCTAATGCAATTCATGTGAAACGGTAGTCAGGGGATCCATAAATTAAGAAGTAGGGATATGATGTATAAGAATAAACCCGGCCGAAAAGAATGATAATAAATTAAAATTTATTTTTTTATTAATAATATTCGAAAATAAAATTTAAATTTGAGAATAAAATAGTTTTATTAAATAAATTGAGATAAAATTATGTTATTTAATTAAAATATAAATGTTATATTATGAAAATTAATTGTATAAAATTTTAAATTTTAGATAAAAAATTTAATACTATTTAAAATTTTAAATTTAACGCTTAAATAGTTATTAAATAAATAATAAAATTAACAATAGTTTAAATATTATAATATTAATATTTTGATTGAATATTTAAATATTCTTATTAATAAAATATACCAAAATTAACTAAATGGATCGATGGATAACGATAAGGTTGGAGTCGGGAGCGACATAGAAAGCACCCATTCTTGTTAATTGCACTTGGTTATTGAATGAGCCATGTTGGGCATTCACCCACAAACCGTTTATTATCACAACTCTTTACTAATCGATTAGTTTACATAGTATTTTAATAAAATTAAATTGAAAAATATTTTTCTATTGAAAATATTTAATATATTATTTTTATCCAGTGTGGATTATTTCAGCCAAATATATAGAATAATTATATTACATAAATATATAATATGTGTTTTTAGATAATCATTCTTTTAGCCTTGATTTGGGTTTATCTTGTGGTTGCATATTTATTGAAATTTGATGTTTTATTAGTTTTTTCTATTTTTAAATTATTAGAGTCATATTAATTTCTTTGATATTTATTAAAATTTAAAACATATTAAAATATTAACCTTAACAAATTAAATTAAAAAATAATATTAAAAGGTGAAAGATGAAAGATGAACAAGGAACCAAGCCATAGGCAATTAGAGTAATTAGACATGGTAAGTGTTGATTAATCTAATTAATGGATTTCCCTCCCCACTCCCACCTAAGAAAATCTCCACAAAATTTATTATATCATATAATTATCTGACCCTAAAAAACCCATATAATCACTCATCATAATATACCCTACCCTAGTTCCATGCATTATCAAGTTCCCATGGCTTATCAAATCAGGACTTATCAAATTCTTCCTTCAACTGCATTAACAACAACCATATGCCCCTCATCCACATTCAACATATCAGTCCTTATGAAGGAAAAGCAAAGCACAGCACCAGGAAGAATATTAGGGTTAATGACTTGTACAACCCTATTTGACAATAATTCATAATAACTCATAGAGTTAACTTACTAATGAAATGATTATTCAAGATAAGGGCTGGCTACGGAAAACTAGGTGGCAGTTGCATTATCACATCCCCATGCAATCTTTTCATTAAATGGATGGACAGAAGACCATGCATGTGGTTGTAAGATCGAGAAGATCACATATGTATTTATAGAAGTTGGAGTTGTATGGACGAGGTAGGTGACTGTGAGTTCTCGACGCCGATTGATTAATCGATCTTCCTAGTTCCTTATCCTTCCACCAGTTTTGTCAGCAGGTTATCTGCGTCGGGTCGCTTCATCTCAATCTCAGGTCAATGCTCCCGGAGTTCGTTACCGTTCGTCTTGAATTTTTCTTTTTGGAATTTCGATTTTCAGTTTCTGTTTTCGTGGATTTGTGCCATCATTTCCCCCGACAGCTTTTTCGTTTACATATACCTGGCAATCTTATAAGTAACATGGTTGATCATCTCAGGAAATTCCCAGTACTCGGGCTACGGCCTTTCTTCCTCTCATGGCACCGCAGGAAGCCACCGGATTCCTACCCCAATTCCAGGGTCGCGCGTCGTCCTTGACCGGCCCGGGCATGACCGGGCATAACCGACACCGTCGTCCAAGCGTCAAGGATGTCTCCATCGGCCGGTCAGGGCTCCTGCTCGTCGCTATCTTCATCGGATTACTGTCTCATGCCAGTGGGCAAGACAAGTCTAGAAGTCTGGCAAATGGTCCCGTGGATTGGAAACACGTGTCTCGCGGTAAACTCCATGGTGTGTCCGAGAAATCTATGGTCACGCTTGCCAGTACTAGCGGCCGGTCGTTCCCGTGGACGAGCAACATGCTCGCGTGGCAGCGGACGGGATTCCATTTCCAGCCGGAGAAGAACTGGATGAACGGTAACTTCTCACTTCCTCATGTATGAATCAAGTGGGTGTTCATGCATGGTGGAATCTTCTTCCACGAATTTCTCCAGTTTAAGATTCATTATTGACGAGCGACTTTTTTTTTCCGTGTCCGGTACATCTCCGCGGGCGCCGCCGTACTCGGATGTATGATTTCATCCTTGGCTTCATCAGACCCCAATGGTGAGTACACTAACCTTGAATAATATGGGCCAAATACTTTGTTATATATAAATCTTTTGTTTAATTTATAGTAAATTTGTTCATGAATTCAGTTAATAATAAAAATCAATAATTAATTGAATTCACAATTTTTTTTACAGGTCCAATGTTCTACAAGGGTTATTATCATATCTTCTACCAGTACAATCCCGAGGGCGCCCAATGGGGTAAAAAGATCGTATGGGGCCATGCGGCATCCAAGGATTTCGTGGAGTGGACTCATCTCCCCCTTGCCATGGTGGCCGACCACTGGTACGATGTGAACGGGGTCTGGAGTGGCTCCACCACCATCCTCCCTAACGGCCAGGTCATTCTCCTCTACACCGGCTCCACCAACAACTCGGTCCAGTGTCAGAACCTCGCATATCCTGCTAACCTCTCCGACCCGCTCCTCATCCACTGGGTCAAGTACCCCAACAACCCCGTCCTCACCCCTCCGCCGGGCATCAACAACACCGACTTCCGTGACCCCACTACCGCCTGGCAGACCTCCACCGGCAAGTGGCGGATCACCATCGGCTCCAAGGTCCGTCGCACCGGCACGGCCTTCGTCTACGAGACCGAGGACTTCAAGAAATACCAAATCCTCTCTCGGCCCCTTCACACGGTCGATGGAACGGGGATGTGGGAGTGCGTGGACTTTTTCCCTGTGTCCACTCACTCGAACATCGGGCTCAACACGTCGACCAACGGGGATGGGGTGAGGCACGTCATGAAGGCGAGCCTTGATGATGACCGTCACGACTACTACGCCATAGGGACGTACAACGAGGCGAATAACACGTGGGTACCCGATAATCCGAAAATCGACGTGGGTGTCGGGATCCGATACGATTACGGCGTGTTCTACGCCTCCAAGTCCTTTTATGACCAAAATAAGAAGCGGAGAATCCTGTGGGGCTGGATCAGAGAAACAGACACGGAGCATGTTGATGTTATGAAGGGTTGGGCTTCTGTTCAGGTATATCCTTAATAAATCATAAATTATGATTGAAAAAGTTAAAACCTTAGATACAATATTATGATATTCACTGTCTTGTCTTCTGGTGAATGTTGATCAGAGCATTCCGAGAACGTTAGTGTTGGACCAGAAGACAGGTACCAATATTCTCCAGTGGCCCATTGAGGAGATCGATCGCTTGAGACTCGACGGCAAGCAATTCAAGAACGTTGAAGTCAAGGCCGGGTCGGTTATCCCTCTAGCAGTCAAATCCGCCTCACAGGTAATATGATGATCCCTTGTATTGGTGTCGGATGGCAAGAATATACGTATGTACTCGCAGTTGCTGCTGATTTGGGAAATGTTAGCTTACTGAATTTATGAGACTATTGATATAGGCGGACATAGTGGCGGAGTTCCAGATTGATAAGGCGGCCCTGGAGGCAGCCCCACCGTCTGTCGAGGGGTTCAATTGTACCGACAGTGGCGGGGCAGCTCAGCGGGGCGCACTGGGCCCCTTTGGCCTCCTTGTTCTGGCCGATCACATGCGGCAGGAGCAGACATCCGTTCACTTCTACGTCTCCAAATCGACCGATGGCAGCCTCAAAACCTCGTTCTGCACCGACCAGTCGAGGTAAAATCTGATGTGGACGGGCATATTAGAATATGAACGACGACCGTCCGTCCAGTCCATAGGACGTTGGAAAAATGTCGGGGATAAACTAAACAGTGTGGGTTATTACTTTTGCAGATCCTCCATCGCAGATGATGTAGACAAGCAGGTGTACGGATCCTTCGTGCCCGTACTTGAAGGAGAGAAATTGTGGATGAGGATCCTGGTGAGCTGCATTTTTTTGTGTGTGCTAATTTGATGTCGTCCATCTCCATATATTCTTTGTAAAATGACTAGCCACGCTTACGGAGAGCTCTGGATTTGGAACGTATGAAGGTGGACCACTCGATAGTAGAAGGCTTCGCACAGGGCGGGAGGACCTGCATCACGTCTCGTGTGTACCCGACCAGGGCGATCTACGACAACGCTCAGGTGTTCCTCTTCAACAACGCCACTAAAGCTAGCGTGGTGGCCTCCGTGAAGATTTGGCCGATGAAATCCATGTCCATCACAACTCTAAGATAGAAGAGAAGACTATAGAGATTATATATATATATATGGGACTCGAGATACTTTCTTAAGTGTGTGTTAACACCTATACTGTGGGATTAAATTCATGAAAATTAATAATAATTTAATTTAATAATATATAAATAGTATCAAATCAATTTTATAATAAATTAATATATCTATTGAAATAACTTTTATTATCGTAAAATTGTGCCCATTAATTCTATTTTATTACAATCATTTATATTGTTGTGTATGAGCTTATAGGTGAATATTAACTCGGTATGAGTTTTATAAATAAATAAAATTCATGTTAAAGAGAGTTTTAAATCTTTAATAGGTTAATACGAGCTGAATTATATTAGTTATCATTAATATTTTTTGGATAATATTATGTAAATTTGATATAGTAATTAAAATTAAAATTTATTTGTCTAAATATTACAGCATGAATTGGATGATGAGATGATCGTTCTTTTTTCCCCTTTTCTTCGTATCAATTTTCAATACTGAGAAAAAAGGCATATCTACTGTCCCATATATATTATTATATTCATACATGGAAATTGTCCGAAATTTACTGAAGGGGAGAGTACGGGAAATTTACCCATAAAGTATTGCTGATCTTATCACAGCCATACTAATAATGCTCGTTAAAATTAAAGGGTAATAGGATTTGCAATTATTTCCAATCTATATCTAAATCTTACCCAAAGAAAACTCGAATGACGAAAATACTTGAAAAGGTTTAAGGTTCGAAAAAAAAATTTAAGTGTAACTAGCCTATAAAGAATTCGGTCAGGAAAAATATAAATAATTAGTTGAAATAGTAATTATGTTTTTCTATATATTACAAATATTGCATTTAGCATTGACACGTAGTCAGATTGTATATCAGGCACACAACAGAATAAATAAATTATGTAAAATAGGTGAATCAGTGTATTTTCACAACGCATTTTATACTTATTATTCCTTTGATTTTGTGTGTTAATTTACAAAGCTAAATTTTTAAATCTATATAATAAATGTGAACAGATAATATAATACTTATTAAATCAAATATTATTTTAAAAGTGTGAGGAAGAATTGTACATAATAATTGTAATTGGGGTATGAAACAAATATTAGAAATTGAGTGTAAAATTATTTTGGCTTATATGAATTGTTTGAATTGGGTCAGTGTATTGGAGAGTGTCTATAACTGTTGCTGTTGTAGTGAATGGGTCGGAATCATGGGATGAGACTACCTTTGACCAGTTGTTTGAAAAGGAAAGTCGAGTTAGATTTACGGAAATAAACTACGTCTCACATGTGCCATGAGAGCAATTATAATATATTTATTTTACTGATAGTTTATGAAAAATGTTTGACTCTATTACTACGAGGTGCACACCTGCTGCTTACAAAATTTTGAGTATTTACTATTCCCGTTATTTTTTTACTATCCATTTCAGTAGTACACAATTGACTTTTATACAAAAAGTTCAAAATTTTTGCTAAATTTTAATAAGTTACACAATTCTGAGCATTTATCAATATTGATTCCGCTAGTATTATTTTGGTAAACGTAATCACATGTTTAAAGTTAGGGAAATTGACGGGTGTACGATACGACTGAGTCAAAATCGGAATAGGGTGTGAAAGTCACTTTATTGAAAATTTAGATCTATATTGGACATTTAAAATGCCACCATTAGTTTTTTTTTGTCAACTAGCTACTGAAAGTGAGTTTGTAGCTCAATTCTATTAATCATGTTAATATATATAACTTTCTAAAATTTGTGGGAGAAGTATCACCATTATTAAGTGTAATTTTATTTGTTAATACTTCTTCTATCAGGATTTCAAATAACTTAATTTTAGATAGAAAAAATAAATACATTAATGTACATTTTGAGAGAATTAACCAATGAGTGGAAATTTTATCTCAATGAATGCACATCACAAGAATCACAAGAACACGCTAAGTCTTTGAAGCATTTAGATCAAGTTAAAGGAAGATTGGTCATATACCGGAAGTATTGCAAGGCATAAGAATAAGACATATTCAACAATATAAGAAACCCTCCCTTCAACTTACATAGAGAGAATGAAGACGGAAAAGACTGCGTCAATGATATGTTACTCATCAGACTGAAGGAGTTAGTGACATGTGGGTGAGAAAAGGTAATGTTGTCATTCTGATTTTTTGAATTCGTACATGCTATTGGAGTCCTCCATCAATAAAATCGCCAGCAATTTTCTAACAAGGTTACCAACCTATGTGATTAAGTGAAGAATACACGTTCTAGTTGAATATGCACCAAAATCGTCTCTCAAAAGCAGCAGTGAGCGGGGAAATGCAAGTAGAGACATGCCCAATATAATTTTACTAATGGAATTACAATTTGAATAGCTACATTTGGAAAATGAGTGTAAATGCGAATTTTCAGGAACAACTTTTACGTCCCCTCTTGCTTAAAATAGGAGACTGTTGGGTTTGTTTGCTTTTCTTTCTAATTGCCACATATTACTCTTTTGGGCAAATCTTGTGGGGCAAGTTGTTTGATCTATCAAATTCAAATCTCTTGCCCACCACACATAAAAGTATTCTTTTATATCATTTTCAGTCAAACATTTGTAGGCGGACGAAAAGTTTGAATTTGATTTTGTTTTTTTCTGACCACCCCATCAATGATTAACTCTCTTTAGGATCAATTAATTCTAATCAGATTTTGAAACTTAGTCATCTGGATGGGCGTGCTACACTCTGTAAAACAAAGCATACGACCAACCTTTTTTATTTTGACTCGTCGAGCATTAACAAATATTCGGCAGCGGGGCAAACAAGTAACTGATCTGCAAAAGACAACCCTAGAAAATTGTTGCAGCAAAAAGAGCAAAACCCAAGAAAAAAAACTTCCCTTCCTTGTCCTTCCCATTTTAGCCCGGGAGCTTCCACTTCCTTCCACCGATCAATCTGTCGTAGTATATGTTGCTTTACATCAACGTCACCACCACGGGCAAAGACCTGCTGCTACGTCGTGGAATCCCAGCTTTTCGGCATGCTGCATGCTCATTGACAAGTTCCTTGCGGAGCATGAACAAACATTTTCATGATAAATAAAGATAAAGAAATCATGACTGAATCAATTGTATATACGCTAGCTTCAAACCAGGAGAAACGCCATATATGGTACAAGTTGGTTTTATTCTTGCCAAAAACTAATATCATGTTGTTTACTTGATGAATTTATCATGCTGATTATTGAAACACTATCATGGCAAAGTACTTACCCATGTGAAGATTACATAATTTTCTTTGGAGGCAGATGGGATGTGATGCTTAGCTTACCCCCATGGAAACGTGATTCCAGTGTGTGTGTGCACGTAAGAAAGAAGAGTGCCCACCACCATAAATTCATCCAGGTAATATCACTTCTTATGGAATAATCATCCAAATAGGAGGGAGCTCCCTTCAGTCCAAGCAAAAGGAGCTTTTGATCCAACGAGTCTCCCGCTTCATTCACTCATTTACCAAGCCATAGCTATACATCGAACTTGTCACTCAGCATTTGGGTGAATGAGTCAGCAGCCCGTTGAATCCAGAGACCCCCCTTGGATGGACTGAAGAAAGCTCTCTCTAGTCTCGTTTCTTTGGACGTCGCAAGGCCGGCCAACCACCACCGTAGACATATCAGAAAGAACCGTGTGAGAGTACAAAGAAAGAAAGAGAATCAAGACTCAGAAATAATCATACCGTACATGCTCCCTCCCGCCTCCTCGGAGGAGAGTTTTATCTTGTGGACTTGGTTCCCACTGATTGACGGAGATCAGGCCAGTGGCCAGGATGTAGGGGAAGAGGGCTCTAGGGTTTTTGACATAAAGGGCTAGAAAAAGAGAGTAGTAGACTCTAATAAGCTTGAGAGAGAGCTGCTTCATACAATGGGCAGTATCGCATTTATATAGATGGAAAAAAGGGGGACATTCGGTCTCTACGCAATTAATTAATCCAACCAAAGCTTACTGTATGGCATGCTAATTGATGATAATGCACATCTAGCATTAGTTTAACTCGGGAAATAAAAAGAGAGATAATGAGGGAGCCATTCATGGTCTTCCTACCAATCCCCCAAGAGGTATATGCCCGTGGCTCTTCTTTAATAGTCATATCATTTTGAAACAGATCCTTGTGTTTTCTTGGGTCTGATCCCATCTATTACAGTAGTCCGTATAGTTCGTATGGTATTTTATAAAATGTTTTGTTGAATCTGATCATAATTTAATATAAGTGCGTGGCATCTAATGCAATTTAAAATGGTGTAAGCAATCACACGGTCACAGGTCACAGTCCTAAATCTATCTGGTCTAAGGGTGTAACCATTTTTGCCTGCTTTCTTCATGTTTGTTCTTGAACTGCAATTGGACAAACTTGTGGGATGCTATTACAATTACAAAAAACACAGAGAAAGACAAGATGGGATTGTATGGATGGACAGATCACAGATGATAGACAGGAGAGGAGAGCGGAGTGATTGGACAATGGACATCAACTAGCCAGCTACTTTTATCTTTCGAGAGAGAAGGTTGACGAGACATTTTCCCACTTTCTTTATTTCGGAAAATGATAATGTGCCATTCCCCCCATTTATTATACTAATATGATATTGGTTGGATGAAACATCTGTTCTACCGGCTCTGCCCACCCTCTCCTGTCTGATTCCCTCCCCACAAGCAAAAAAGCAAAAAAGCAAAAACAAAAACAAGAACAATTTGAATTTGGATGGAAAATCTCACAATTTGTCAGGTAAATTGCATTCATTACCTTACCCAAATATTCAATAGACCAATTTTAGATTGCTTATTAACAATATGGACAATTTTAATTTTATTATACACATTTTTCAATTGCAAGAGAGTTGTCATTTGAAGATCTTCAAAGTTGTAAGAGGCTGATTTCGTGTAAACTAATGAAATTCCTAATTTCACGTGAGATAGGCATTTTTTTTCTTCTTAATGGAACATAAAGATTGAAAACTCAAAAAGAAGGAACAATTTTTTAAATTTCTATAAATTAACGTTGTAGTTTTTTGGTGCAAAAAATGCTGTTTTTTCCCTAGAAAAAAAGCTGGTTCTCACTTGGCTTAGAGGAATGATACAAGTACACATGAATGGCTCTTGATAGACTTGCCCATCTTCTATATTACCGGACGGGATTTAATCCTTTTAATCACTTTACATTTCTGGCCAAAAAAATCACTTTGCATGAATATTCTACAATTTGTGAAACGAAAAATTGGTAAGACAAATGTGTTTCTCTTTAATAAGGCATTGTTTCTTTTTTGAACTTTGTATAAAGCAATCTAGTGGGTTGGGAAGACTAATTCATCCATCTATACAACCATATATTATTATTATAATTAACGTTGAATTCATAGTCGACATACCTATATGGATGACGACATCACCTCATATCAAGCATAAATATTTTAAGAGTTTAAAAAATGCGGTTATAAAATATACAATACATATTTAATTTTTTTTTGCACAATAATACATATTTAGTTAATATTGTAAGATAATAAGTGGTGTATTGCATTTTTTTTATTAATACATGATATTTTTGCAAACTTATTAAACTTATCGGTTTTAATTAAATTCATTTTTAACAATGGTATACCATACCAATATAATTCTTAATTTTTTTATAGGAGACACATTAATCACCATTTAAGTAAAGTCTATTTCATACTTAGATTGACCTTGAATTGGGGTTTAGATTGACCTTGAATTGGGGTTTGGGACCAGGGCAAAAGGTGATATGCACTTGCTAAAAAAATAAAATATTGTGCACTTATAAGAAATAAAATTAATATATAATTAAAAATTAAGCTAATAATTTGTTATATTTATTTTTTATAAATTAATAATAATATTTTATTTTAGTAAATATGTGATTGTCAATTAATTAGTATGGAATGCAGGTTACTCCCTCCCTAATCATGTCTGAATTGGTGTTCCTGAAAGGTTAGATTTGCTCATTAAAAAGAAGTGTTCCGCAAGAGGAATACTCCCTATCATGTGGATTCTCATTGCATAACGGGCAATATGGAGCATTTCCATAATTAAACAATCTAATAATATGCCATGTTGATTTCTTTTAACAATAATTAACTTTCTTATATTCTTAGAAAAAAAAATTTATATTGCTAGATAATAACAAGACAAATAATTTAAAAATGATATTCATAAAATTTACAATCCCATACAATAATTACACATTAAAAATTTGGAGAGTGTATGAAAAGTTTATGTAATTATTAGTATAAAAAGCATATTGTATCATGACTAATGTATCTTAAATGGGGTTGACTCACTAAATGAGTAAAACCCTCTCAAAGTCTATTTTTTTCCTTTTATACAAACTTGAACTTAAGACTAATCTTTAAGGTAAATGAGTGGTCAATCACCCACCACCCATCATACCTTGGATCAATTTTGTCCAGAGAAAAACTTCCTTTATTGTTCCTAACAGGAAAGGGTTTTGAAATCCTAGTGTCTTCTACATTAGAAAGCTGACTCTATTCTTGATCAATTTTCGTTTTCAGTAAATATTGGATCAATCAAGATAAAAAGTATTGGTATAAGGTTTTCTTTTAGATCAAGTACAGTGATGCAATGGGGTTTTATTATTCCAGTCAAGGTTAATTGATGATGAACTGACCAGGGGAAAGGAGGCTTCTTGATTGGACAGGTGCGATCGAAGGCTCTTGGAATCTACACACCACTGTCCCTCCCAAGTGTTTTGGAGGGTCTACCAAAGTGCAAATTGGAGGTTTATTATAATTGATTATTCCTTATCATGAACGGAAAAGGAAGCCCATATTCCTCCTCTCCAAGAAAATGCAACATTTATCCCAAAATTCCTCATTTTCAATTACTTTAACTCTCACACTATTTGTTTCTTACATGATGGTTGTATATGAGGAGAGTCTAACTCCTTAACGGTGTTCAACCAATTGAGTTTTCCACAGTAAGGTCAACCAAATTTGAAATTAGTATTTATATCTCCTTTTACACATTTAAAAAAAATCAATTTCTTTTTTGGAGTACAACTAACTTTTACTTTGAAAGATATGTATGGGTGCTAGTACTCTCTCTTTTAATGTTTTAGATTACCTTAAAATTATAGGTGATAGATTGAGTGCTTTGTATTAGCAATAAGAATGGTGTTAATGACTACAGTACTAAAAAAAGTCTAATCACATACCCTAAATTACAATATAGTAATTTATTACTGCATTTATTGTAAATACTTATTACTATTCTATATATATATATATACTAACAACACATTAAAATATATTTACTAGTTTATTTTGTTCTATTACTTATTGGTGATTTTTTATGGTAGGATTTGTTTTTATTTACATCCCTACTGGTAAAACTTTAAAATGTTGTTGCATTTTCACTCTCCAAATTTACAACCGGAGACAAGTAGTTTTCATTTCTTGTATTTGTGTGCAATTCCTCAATAATATTTTAAGCATTCTTACGGACCCAGTGGATTGCTCATACCTATACCATCGTCAGGACCATATTATCTATCACCAACGGAACTTCTCTAGGAATACTCGCACACTGCTCGAGGTGTCTCCTTGAAATCATAAAACCCTGGATTCGTTCATCGTGGTCCTCTGTCAACCAAAGATCTGAGCGACCGGTTTTAATTTTTCATTTACAAGGCGTGTACGCTCTATTTCTCAGCCTCCAACATCTGCCCATGTGACATGGCCTCCAACACCCACTACAATCTATGTTTCCCATGTACCATGTGAACGCACCTTCTAACTATGTCTCCACACAAGTCATGTTGCGTCTTAGTGCACACACCTACCGTAGAATTTTTAGGTTTCTCAAGTATGGCATTCGGTAATGAACTTGGCTCCACCATCACTTATTGGTATATCCACTTTAGGGCTACAAATCATGTCACCACTGATTTTTTGAATCTCACGTGATCTCATTATTTCCAATAACCTTATTATTGGTGATAGATCAAATTTATCGATAATTTTGATTGACTTTACTTTATACATATTATTTAAAGTAAAATTTTTTTTAATCATATTTATTAAATTCCCACCATCTCTATTTATCATCTCCTAGTTTCCAAACTTAAGGATAATTCATTTTATTTTGAATTTTATCACTCTTATTTTGTGATGAAGGATCTTTAAACACACTACTAGGTAGTGAGTGGTACTAGTAGATATTAACTCTATTGCTTGTCAATTAGTCCCTCTCCATTTATTAATTTATCTACTTTTGTTAGTTATTTATTTTCCAATTCCATATAGCATCAACAACTTGGTTATCTAACCCCTCTTATTTTTCGTGATTTATTGTCATTTACTCATTTAATGTATTGCCTTTCCTTTCGTGACTTTTGTGGATATTATTTTTTTTGAAATTTTTTCTTAAAATCTATTTTTATTGACCCAACACAATAGTATTTTCCCACTGAATTAATTCATACGAATATTTGAAATACTGCACATGTTACCTCTCATACTTAACATATTTACTTTATTCATTTTTTCGATTATTTCAGTAAATTCTCATGGTTTTTTGTAATAAAAATACGTACTAATATGCTATCAATCTTTCGTGTTTTTCGCATTTGGGTTGAAAACTTCTTTAATCTCAAAATTAAGCTAGATTAATGATGTTAAACAATTTCTATACTCTGATTTTTAACTTGAACTTCAAAACTCTAGCATTACGTACCCTATCTCATGTACTCATACTATCAGGAAAATAATTATGCTAAATATAAATATAGTCATATTGTGGACATAAAACTCATACTTGTTACTTATTATCACATTCCAGGAAATTTTGGGATTTTACATTTGAAATTGTCATTTATCTTATAAATTGATTGCTCATTCATTCATTACAATTTCAATCCCCCTTTGAGGTATTCGTCAATTTGTCCCGATTATCGACTCCTTCAAGTTTTGGATGTTAATGTTTTCCTAATCTCCACCCTTATCAACCTCGTAAACTCACTCTTTGCTATACTCTTGTGTATTTTTTGGATGTTCTTCCAACTATTTTGGCTGTCTCCTCACATCGGTCACATCTCTGTTTGTCCCATTATCATTTTTCATAAATAATGTTTCCTTTTACTACCAAACTAGTTGCAAGCACTTCTCTTGTAGCCCCTCCCTCGCTTCTCACTCCTCTCTTACTCTTCCCCCCTTGATCGATTACTCCTCGTCTTGTCCGCCATCATGAGGCTCCTACCGCAAATTCTTTTTCAATAATGCAGTTGTCTTCGTCTCTCACTCCTCGAGGCTTTAACATTGCAAATAACCCTTGGATCTTTGTTGCTTCCTCTACCTTGCAAGAACCATACTCATTTCTTTAGTCGTCATCCATGTTGGGTTGGTGTCATGCACCAAGAGCTTCGCCTTATTTGCTACCCACACTTGGGACCTTGTTTCGACTCCACTTGGACGACATATCATTGGCGGCAAGTGGGTTTATCCGGTTAAGCAACACCCTAATGACTCACTCGCTCGGTACAAGGCACGTCTTGTCGCCCAAGGTTTCTCTGAGTAGGTTGGCATTAACTATGATGAGACTTTCAACCATGTTCTCAAATTATTTACTATTTGCATCATCTTATCCCTAGCGGCCTCTCGATGTTGGCCTAATCGTAAGTTAAATGTTAATAATGTATTTTTACATGGCTATCTTACTAAGGAGGTATATATGGCTCAACCACCCAATTTTATTGCTTCGTCTATGGTATGAAGCAATCCCTACGGCCTTGGTTTCTTCAACTCAGCTCATTTATCCTCACCTTAGGGTTTCAATGATTTGTTGTAGATATATCTTTATTCATCTACCACACATCTACCACACATCTACATGTGTAGTCTATCTGCTTATTTAGGTGGATGATATCATCATCACCTACTCCGTCCCTGACTTGATCACTTATGTTATTTTTGTCTTGTATCAAGAGTTTTTCATAAAAGATCTTGGTCCTCTTCATCACTTTTTGGGCATCGAGATATAATTAAATTCTGATGGGCTAATGCTCACTCAACACAAATATATTTGTGATCTCCTCACTCGGGTTGGCATGGATACCTGCAAACCTTTATCCACACATGTTGTCGATGGGCCCCCTAATATGATCCTCAAATCTACCGGTAGATTGTTGACTCTATTCAGTACCAGACTATAAGTCATATGAACATTGCATTTGGCATTCATTAAGTCTGTCAGTTCATGCGTAGTCTTACCTCTAATCTGCCCTTCATTGTTTTTCAGATGCTGATTGGACGGAACTCATCGTAATCAACGATCTATCAGTGGTTTTACCATCTTTATATGTCAAAATCTCATCTATTCAAGTTCCAAGAAACAACCAATAGTTTCATGGTCCAACACTAAAGCAGAATACAAGAGTCTTGCGAATAATACAACTTAACTTATATGGATTTTGTTGAGAATAAAATCTCAAATTAGATAAAATAGAAAAGTATTGTAGGTTTATAAATTATGATAAAATAAGATCTCACTTGTGAATCAATATACATTTTAGTATATTTTTTATATTTTCACATGGTATCAGAGCCAATGGGCTCAGCACCCGTATCCAACCCAAGACTGAAAATCCGACTCGTGGTCTATCCGACTTAGAGATTAATGAGATAAATATCATTTACAATGTTAGTAAGAATAGATATAGAGCACATGTATATTAAAGGGGCATAAGTTTAGGATAAAAGATGGTAGGGTATAGAGAAACAAGACTAATACCATATGTACAAAAAAGCAAAAGCTAATGTTTAAAAAGAGATTAGGTACACCATTTTAGAAAGGTATAATGTTCATTGGATTTTGGAGTGAAATATAGCCGAAGTTTTAGAAATAGGATAAATCAATATTTAAAAATGAAATACTAGGGTCCATGGTAGTAAAAAGGTTGGTAGACAGGAGAATAATAATATTATTTTGACATGTTGCACAAGTATGCCAATATATATATTAAATGATTAATTTTATAATTAATTCAAAACTTTCATAATTTTATTAAATTTATCTCAAACTTTTTTATATATCCTAAATAAAAGTTAATTTTGAATTTTTAACAAATCTAACATGTTATTATTAAAATTACACATTTAATATTTTATTTATAAATTTTAGAATAATGTAACTTATCTTGTAAGTAAATAAACTGAATCACCAAAACTAGCCTTACATTTTGTCTCCTTTATGTTTAACTTTGATGGCAATTTGGATATCTGGAGCCCCACCCTATTCTACCTTCTTCACAATAACTGAACGATCGACCAGACTCCCGAGACTTCTGAGATTCGAAGATGGAGCGCCCATTTCCAGTCATGACTTGGTAAACCCACTTCCCAACTAATGACCGCCTCCTTTGGGTCGCGAGTGTTGGATCACGTACCGCTCGAGCACGCACTGCTCCATAGTGGTAACTCACTGGACCTTCCTTTCTCAATCATGAACAACGGTAAAAAGGAGATCCCCAACTAACCCCACATAACTTCCCATCTTTCTTATAGGATCCCAGTCATGGCTATCCAGAAGCTAGTAGATTCAAAATAGCCAAAAATCCCAGGACTGAGGAGGCTAAATGGAGAAGGTTGTTGGGCTCGGCCCATTACTTTGTGGCTTACATAGATAGCAGTAGCACCCCCAGTGATCGTGGTTAGAGCCGGGTCGTGCACATCGGCCCATCGATATCGCCACTTCACTTCAAGCTCAATCCACTGCGTGCGTCGGTACGACGAGTCCGTACATGCATGGGGACAGTGGTGACCTGTATGTACCGAGATGCACTTATTGTATGCCTAATGAATGAAGGGCCGACAACGAGTACGACATGGGTTACAATATTATGGACATTTGCTTCACATGTTCCCCACGTCTCTCTCTTTCGATGCCACGTCAGTTCTCAGCGCCATGGGAAATAAAGCGACAATGGATCTCCTTGTCCATGTCATTATATCATATTTGGTTTCTGTGCTCATTCGAAGTAAAAGGCTAGGATTGCCTGGTGTACGTAGTGCTGCAGTCCCTTTCCTCCCTGTGAAATTGATCACCACTGATCCCCTGATCACCTATTCTTTAGCTTTGTTTGCAGCATCTTTATCTTTTGTGTCTCCAATTCTTTCATCAATCACACAATTCTTTAATCAGTTCATAAACAGTCCCACATTTTGACCCAGCCAGTAGACAAAAAAGATTTTTTATCTGTGTGCCCGTCTGACAAACATGAATTTAGTAAAACACAATTAAGAATTACAATTTTACAATTTTTTTATTCAAAGATTTTCTCCAACAAAAAATATCGAAAAAAAAATAAAAATCCAACATTTCAGTATTTGAAAAAAAAATGAATAAACACCCATCAAATTTCAAGAAAATCAATACAGTTTTTATTCAAATTCTAATAAAGTCGAATTATTAATTTGATTTACTTTGAGAGTGCACACTCAATTAGTTCAATATTGTAGCTATACCTGGAAATCTCATGTTGGTGAAGTACAAGATGAAGCCTGTTAAAGACATGCTGGTTGCCTACTATTTGTAAGTAATAGTCATTTGTGAATGGGGGCAGTATATCTAGTTAAAAAAACCATAGCCCTTATTAAAACGGAACTAGTATTTCATAGAATATATCATCTATTAAATCTCAGGCTTCACTTAATATTTAGTGCCATATTTACTATGAATCAGAATTGGTATTATATATAGAAGCTTAATTAAATAAATAGATATGGGAGGACAAGTCCAGCAACACGATCTACATCATGATTAGTTAATATATAAGTTATTATATACACATACATATTAGTTGAATTATGAATGCTTAATATAATATGTGTGTGTGTGTGGTTATTCGTGCAATGCCCCTGACATTAAGGGAGTCAAAGAAGGCTATGGGCCATAGCCTTTCCCAACTCCAAATAATTAAGTTGTACTTTCTGAACTTAATGGTTTTGTTGCCCGTTGGACAAAAAGAAACGGTCTAATGGTTTTCCGGTAGCATGGTTGTTCAACGCTTGTTTCTTAATCATATTATTATGATAATATAATGTATGAGTTATGTAAATGAAAAAAAATGATTAGTGGCTCTTAATAAAGTAAGTTGGAGTTTAAATTAAGCTTAACCATGTAGAATTAGTAACGCAAATGACTCTCTTATGTGATCCCTAATAGATAAGAAAATAAAATTTTAATGATAAAACTATTGTTTGAGATTCAGAATCCTTATTCATTTGTTCATTTGTGAACCCTACTTGGTTTAGAAGGATCAATGCCGATCATCTCACCAAATTCAGTTTATTTACAGGTGTGGTGTGGAAGACACTAAGATCAATACTGAAAATATTGAACCGGTAACACCCAGTGCATGTAGGTAGGTGCATGAGCTGTACATTTTTGACACAATGCGCAGATATTATTTTTAGCTCGTCCATTAAAACACAGACAACAAATGAATATAATACAGATATATATATATATAATAGTTACTTATAATATAAAGTACAAACAAAAAGTGGGTCCTTGATATGGGGCAGTGTGTCCCATGTCGTCCGTTAATGTATGGCAATTTGCATTTGGCTTCTTCAAGAAAATTCATATATACTTGCACCCATTTGCGCCATAGGTTGCAATAAGTAAATAAATTAGTGCATTTCTATCGAAATAATAATAATAATATGTTTACAAATATTTCACCCGAAAATAGAATGGAGTATAATTTTTAATGGGAAATTAGAGAAAATCCTTTTTTAATTTTAGAAGCTTGGTTATTGACGGCACAAAGGGCTTGGGATTGTTTGAATTCATAGTGTAATCAGTGGGTGGACAAAAAGGCAACCGACAGAGGAATGGTGCACAAGAGTTGGAAAGTAGAAGCAAGCAAGCATGCAACCCCTCCGGAAAATGGGGTCCTAATCAACAAAGTGAAATACCATTTTACATTTAGAATTCGACTATATTATGAGTAATACAATGTTGAGTTGAATTTACCCAAAAAAAAGTATGGCAATTTAAGTTTTATCAATATTTATAAGATTGATGTGGCAAATTAATTTAAGAAAAAATATAATTTATTCTCTTAATGATTTCATTTTGGTATTGTTTATGCATCTAGTTTTGTGTTAGGCCCATTGAATCCAGTTTTTTAATTAGGTAAACCCTAATATAATATCACAATCAGGCTCACTCACCCCACCATTAAATGTACCGGAGAACAAACCCACATTCACTCACTCACACCCACAAAATAGCTCAGATGCTGCTGCTGGTTAATAATTAATTATATATGAATAATTGAACTTGGGTGCCTCCCACAAAAAAAAAAACAAGTGGGTATGGGCCATGATCTTAATTATCTGCATCGAGTCGCCACATGCAACCCTCTTATCAGTTTCAGTAACAATTTGCCAACTAGGGCTCCATATAAAAAATCGTTACTAAAATTGCTAATTTTTTTGGTAATTAATTTTTTGACCATATTTTTTGGGTAAGTATTTGGATTTAAAACTAACATACTTCTTCATGATAATGGTCTGCTTTTTCATTTATTGGTTTAGCTAATGTCATTTAATTACAAAATTTGAACTATATAATGCATTATTTAATAGTTTATTAAATAATAAAATGTTTGATATTATATTTAGCATGTGTTAACATCCCAATATCATATTAATTCGAATAATATAAAATATATATTTTATGGAAACAGTGAGATCTTTAATTAACTTATTCCATTAGAAGATGCATAACTTGGGATTTAATAAAATTTTAAATATGAAATAAAATAAATAAAGAAAGGGAAGAGAAGGTTCCTAGCATAGATCTCAAAATACAACAAGAGGAAAAAGAAAAACAATTGGAGTAAGCATGGGACAATTATGGGAAAGGTATCTCTATATCAAATGGAATGATTAGAATGTAGGGGAGTTGGATTAAGCCAAATTATTGTATAATAATTGTTCTAACAAAGCAAGCACCAATTTAAATTAGTACTTTGTTGGGTAACTTCAACGTTCAAAATTATTTCATGCTAATGTGACAAAGCATCTAGTGGTCCCTGACATGGAAGACCTGACATATGTGGGTTGCATGTTGGAAGAATTCAATTAGCTGATGTTTGACTTGGTATAAGTTTCTGCACGTGAATTCTGAGCTTTACCATTGGTAATATAAACATTCATTATGGAGTTGCTGTAATAGTATATTAATGTACAAGTTGATGCATCTTTATAAGTTTAAGCCATAATTTGATACTATTTTGCATTATATTTAAATTAAAAAGACAAATTTTGAATATATGGATGATGATGAGGATGATCCTCAATCTCCAGACAAACTCATGGAGACGCAAAACCCTTGGAAATCATGAACAGTTAGAGACACCCAATTCATCATTATCGGCTATCACTGAGTAGGGAACCGTTGGCAGTTCATTATAAGCAACAAATGCATACAATCAAAAAACAAGTCAACTGTCAAATCCTACTGCTTCAGCCCACTGCTCTAACCCGTGTATCCATGCCTAACTACTAATTCAGTTGAGAGTTTGTCTGTTCTATTAATAATTATTAGCCACATGATCAACCTCCAATGAGAATATATTGGAAGAATAAATTTTAAAAATTATGCACAAATGGCTCTAGAAAATTTGGTAGTGTAAAATTTAATATAATATTATATGATATGAATTATTTTAATATGAAACATATATTCTACATTAAACTATATTTTTAATATTATATATAATCCGTGCAACATTAGTATTTATCATCCTCAAATAAATATAAGTTGAGTGATAAATTTTGTATGTCAATAATATTTGAATTTATAATATTTAGTAATTTACCATTTAATATATTATATAATCCTCAAAGCTTAAACAAAATATTAATGGTTGATTTAACTCCATTAGGTTGTGCGGCTCACTTGAATTCATTAGAATTTTAAATAACATAATACCTGCACATTGAAATTGAGAGTTCATAGTGTATCATTAGGAGTAGTATGTAAATGTAATAAAGAAGGGAGTAAGTGTTTGTATATGATCATTCAAATCAATGGGTCCCCATGTTTTTCATAATTTTTTTAAAATCTGGACACACCTTCATGTCGATCTATCTGCATTATATTATGATAAAGTTACGCTTTGATATTGTGGTGGTAGCAACCAACAATTAATCTGGCGTCTTTTTTTTTTGTTAGTGTTGCTCATATAAAATATATTTCTTCCATATAATATAATGTATTCATGGAGCTGCCTGCCTATTATAACAATTTGATTGGATAGAACTTACTAATAAGATTCTTTTCTTCTAGACATTAATATATTAAGATAGTTTTAAATTATAACTTATTCATAGTTAAAATGAGATAAAAAAATGGCTTAAACCAATTATTAATAGGCGGAGTGGAGTGACTACCGCTACAGACACAATGAATGTGTAAATTTGCTTGTGCTTGATTCTTCATCTATTAGCTAAGGTGTGATCCACTAGAATCATGTCCTATGTGCTACTCTACTGGGGTATATTTGCCCTCCTCTACTTTGTAGTCTTTCTTTTCCTACTTCCTAGTCCTACTTTTTTTACATAATTTTTTTTTCTTACAACACTTGAATATACAATTTTACATTTAAAAAAGAAATTATTACTTTATTTAGTGTTCCATCTCCAAACCAATATATATTGATAATTATATATATTATTACTATTGTCCAAATAACATAGTATTTGAATAAATGATTGGATATTATATTTATAACATTTTCAAAAGTATTTAATATCTTGCCAATTAAATTATTTAGGTTATATTTAACATGTAAGTTATGATATAAAATATTTGGTATATATAATAGTGAAAAGTTATTGTAGGGAGAACTAATATGTTACCAATATTAAGTATTTAGTTTTCATTTATTAAGTATTTAATTTTTAGAGAATGTAATGATTTATAAACCTTTCCAAATCTCTTCAAAAATATTATGAAATAAAGTTATTTGATTAGTTTTGATCAATCCCATAATTTTTTTTTCATATTTATCACTTTTTAAAATAAAAATTAATTTCTATAATTTGATCATAAAATTTTCAAATAAGTCAAAATATAAGCTACGTAGAAAAATATAATATATATTAATAGGAGTAATTCATGCATGTAGGCTCTCTTTATTTCAAACCACCCTCTTCCAAATCACTCCAAATCTTTGAATTAAAGGTATTGTTAAGTAGGCTGTCAATTTGAATGTCTTATTATTTCATATGGACCAGCTAAGGAGTTGCATATTATGAGTTAGCCTATGCACCCCACCAAAATGATAAGGTTTGATCGATCAGAACCAATAGTTTTACAAGGATTTTTTTTTTCATACTTATCTTCTTTTATAATATTTCACTGACATTCATTTAATAAAATTATCTATTAAAATTATTTAATAAAAACCCATAAGTCAAGCCACACACATTCAATATAATTATTAGCTAGTGGCATCATATCAACACATTTATGTTACCCCAAAAAATTTCTTTAGTTATGAAGGAATTATTATGCTAATATGGAATTGAGAGCACTTTGTGAGGCCTGTCTACAAATCTTGGCCACCTGGGTACCTCGCTCAATCTTGCTGACATTAACTTAAAGGTGCCAATAAACAATGATGTACAAATGGCTCAAATATTTAGTAACCTGGTTGTTGATGTTATAATTAAACTTTTATATATATACATGCCCAAAATCATCCTTCATATCTTATAATTTTAGATATGCCTTTAGGACTGCAATTGGCAGGATTCACCTTATTATATATATACAAAAATTATACTTGTATATAAATATTAAATTTACCTTCTGCCCATATATCAGAGAGTGACTTTAATTAAGAGGACGGTGGATGGCAGTGGAGCAAGGAAGACAGGATGATGGACAAATGATTTCAATGGGTCCTTGTCCTTTGCTTGGTATGGAATTAATTTGACGGTCCCAAAGATCCTGCGGGCAGTTAAAAACTGTATATGTATATATAAATGTATAGGTCCCCAAGGGCCAATCATGAGACAACCGATAAGGCCAAACAAAACCAGCTGTAAATTAGTCTTTATAGTCCCACATGCATGTCTTTTCTTGTCCATTAGCTTCTCACCATCCTATTTTTTTTACCGGATCCTAATATTTGGCATTCTTTCCATCCCCAAACACAAAACTACACCAAAAACATTGCTGTTAAAGTTATAAATTCAAGTTTTTAACTTGGTTCGTCAAAAGTAGGACCCCCACCACCCGTCTCCTCCCATCTCGCACCGCCCCTTTACAGCTTTACGCGAGCTGTGCTGTGCCCGGGATGGGTCTCGGCCATCTGTCCATGTCCCGTGCATGGGTCTAACTCCGGACCGGACATCTACCATCCACCCGTTCTAGAATTCTCCTAGAGGATAAAGTCTCTTGAGTTATAGCACTTTACCATCATATCATATTTAAGAAATTAATTGATTTATTTTGATCAAACTTTATAATTAAAAGGAAAAAAAATGCTGAATGGGACAAAAGAAGAATTGGAAGTGATAGGGGAGGTGGGGGACAAACGGCACGGTTTCTGCGACACGGTGTACGAGGAATTTTAGGACCATCCTCCGTGTAGTCCATGCAGCTCTAGTCAAGCCAAAAATACAATACATATTAAAATATAAATATAGGAAGGGAAATTCAATATTTAAATTTTTGGGAAAAAAAGGTAAGTTGGTATTTATTTCGTACAGGACATTTTCTTGAAATTGGATTAATTTGTGGTAATTCAAGAAAAAAGTTGAAGATCTAACTATGAATATTTTTTTCTAATAGTTTACTTATAATATAAGTATGCTTTTTTTTTTCTGCCCAACCACTCTTGTTAGGGATTTGATAAATAAATCACGTGACCTAAGTTAAACCTTTCCCAGTACTGTCGGATCAGCACCTGCCAGCGCCATCCTTCACTTAACTCCATTTCGGACTCACTTTTTTACTTTTTAGTCCCTTTCCTCCGTCCCTCGTCCGTACTTTAAAGCAACCTTTGGACATACTTTTATTTTTATTTTTATTTTTAAAAAGTAATTAGGAATAAATCTAGTAAACTATGTAGGATGTGTGTATATATATAATTTCTATAGGTCCATCTTTGGATTTAGGTTGGATGTGTGTTTTTTTTTAAATATACTCTGTAAAATAGAAGTTGCCCATTCCTTCACCTTTCTTTACTTTGAATTTGATCGACCAAAATTTTGGCTTATATAATGCTTTCCCGTGAAGGCCATTTCACCTTTTTACCCAATTATTTGTTATTACCTATATATGTTGACTCCATTTAAGGTAACAGCTATTTTTGCTGAAAATGTAATTATCCTTCACTCCTTTACTATTAATTTTGATTGTATATAGGGATGAATTGTCTACTTATAAACTCCCTATATAAAATTACATAGTACCTTCTATTCACTCATATTATAATCTTTCACTACTTTTGTTATGCATTATATTATTTGTATATGCCAACTCAATAATCCCAATTGTTGAAATATTTTTGAACTATTTTATTCTATAATTCTCATTAGCTCTCACAAATTCATTGAAGACACATATTATAATTAGTTGTAGGCTAGAATTTTTTTAAAGAAAAATAAGGATATTGATTAATTAAGGATATGATAGTATGTATATAATCTAGTATATCATATAACATGATATATATAATTAATAAACCCACTTGTTCAACCAATCATCATTTTATGCCAACACTTTTTGGGATTTTTTTGAGAATTTTTTATGACAAAATTCAAATTATACAAATTAATTAAATATGTATAAATAATAATATGATAGAAAAAATTTATACTTTTCTTTAAATCATACATTTTGCTCAAGTATTGAATATATCATTAAGTATATAATGTAACATGATAATAATTATTTTGGGACAATTTTATGGCAATTGTTTTTGAAAAATTAATTTTTTGAGATTTTTATGGCAAAATTCCCATTCCACCATCATAAATTTATTAAAAATGGACAAATAGTCTATGATAGAAAAACATTTTGTTAAGGTATTAGATAGATAAGTATATAGTATAACATGTTGGAATTTTTTTATTATTTTAAAATTCCAATTACACCTGACAAATTTATTAAAGATGCCCAAATAGTTATATAATAGAAAAATATATGATTTTTTTTAAATGTTATATGCATAATTAAGTGTATAATGTAATGAGATATCAATGATTTTCCAATAATTTTATACCAAAAGTTTTTCCAATTTTTTATACCAAAATTTCCATTAGAAGCCCACAAATTCGTTAAAAATGCATAAATAGTAGTACGTTAGAAAAAAAATATAAAATTATACATTTTGCTAAAGTAGTAGATGCATAATCAAGTTTATAATGTAATACGATAACATCGATCCCTAACCATTTTATTTCAAAAAATTTTGGAAATTATTATTTTTTTAATTTCTTATTTCAAAATATCCATTAGGCTCCACAAATTCATTAAAGATGCATAAATAATATTATACTAGAAAAATGTATGATTTTCTTTAAATTATACCTTTTACTGAGGTAGTATACACATAATTAAGTGTATAATGTAACATGATATCAACTGATAATTTTATTTAAACATTTTTTATAACAAAATTTCTATTACACCACACAAATCTATTAAAAATGTATAAATAGTCCTATGGTAGAAAAAATATAATCATATACTTTGCTAAACTAATATATATATATATAATTAAGTGTATAATGTAATATGATGGCAATGATTTTCCAACCATTTTATACTATTTTTTTTATATTTTTAAAGTATTTTTTATATCAAAATTTCCATTATCTCACACAAATTCATTAAACATGTATAAATAGCTGTATAATAGAAAAAATGCATGATTTTCTTTAAATCATATATTTTGGTAAGTTAATAGACACATAATTAAATGTATAATGTAATATGATATCAATGATTTTCTGACCATTTTATATTAAAAAGTTTGAGAATTTTTTAAAGAATTTTTATACCAAAATTTCCATTACACCCTCGCAACTTTATTAAAAATTCATAAATAGAAAACAATTTATACTTTTCTCAAAATTATACATTTTTCTAAGGTAATATGTATATAATTTAGTTTATAATTTAACATTATAGCAACATTTTTCGGATTATTTTATTTTTAAAAATTTATGGAAATCCATTTTTTTATATTTTTAATGTCAAAATTCCTATTAAACACACACAATTTTATTAAAGATGCATAAATAATCATATTAGAAAAAATATATGATTTTATTTATATTATACATTTTGCTAAGGTAATAAATAAATAATGAAGCATATAATGTAATATGATAAAAGTGATATACCTACTTGTACTAGTTAAACTGACCTTTATTATATATATCTAAAAAATAATTAAATTATGTTTTAATATTATAAAAATTATGTTTTAACATTTTATATTTTAACTTCTAATATTAATACATATTTAATTATTTTTTGTCATTATAAAATATAAAATAATATATATGATTCACGTATATAATAGTTATAATAATTTTATTTAATTTTAATTTAAAATATTAAAATTTTATTTATCTTTTCATTGTACGATTTTGTGGCATTTGTACCATTTGACAGTGGATGTTCATTGGGCATATAAGTGGAAAGGAATCAAATTATGAGACGCTTATCTCCTATATAATGGCTGGAGAAAAAAAATAGATTAATGTAATGGAGAAAGTGGATGGTGTTGCCCTTGTGAGGGTAGGGGTGGTTTTTGCGAGGCTATAAAGCAAGGAATGGCGGATTGCCTCTGCCTCCTCGCTCTCTGTTATCATCTTCTCCTTCACCTGTTTTTTGGTTGTCTTCTCTCCCTCTCTCTCATCTCAAAGAAACAGAGCACCTCCGTGCTCCTTTGACACACAGGGAAGGTAGAGCAGGGGATCCTCCTTTACCACATCCATTTCATCTCTGCTAAAGGCAAACACTACCCTTTTCTTCCCCCTTTATCAACTTGAGCAAAAGGAAGTAAGAAAGAGAGAAAGTGAGAGAGAGAGAAAGTGAGAGAGAGAGAAAGTTCTCCCACTCCCACCTCTCTACTTTTCTCCTCTTCCCTCCTCTTTGCCCTTCACCTTCCTTCATTCTGAGCGTTCCTTCCCCTATATCTCCTTTGTTCTCTACGGTCTACTTCCCCTATATCTCCTTTGTTCCTATGGCCTTTTAGTACACCTCCACTCACTAGCTGCTCAGTTCACAAGCTCATTAGCACGCTCCTCTGCTTTTCGCCTTTCCTTTTTTTTTCCTATTTCCATTCTCCAAATCTTACATACCTTTCAAGAACTTTATCCCCTCCGGTCACTTTGGCGGTCTGTTTCCCCCTCCCCGTTGAAGCTTCTCCTACAATTGTTCAACAAAGCTTTGCTTTTCTTTTTCAACCCTCTCATCTTTAGTTATTATTCCATTTGTGTCAAATCAAACTGAAGAATCTGAACCTCCTCCTTCCTTTAGTCCCTGCTATATTTCAACCTTCATCCCCTGCGTCCTCTTCCTTCAAATAGTGATTTTGAGAGCCTAATCGGGTCATAACGGATATCCAAGTCAAAGACATATTCTGCCATGGACGCGAGCTTTGTGCCTCCTAGAATCAAGTTCTCCGAGCACCGTACCCAGAGTAAAATGAATGTGCTCGGGTCCTCCTCCGACGACCCAAATGCGACTTTTCCATCAGAACTCAGGCCTCGGGTCATCCGCATCTCTTTCATAGACCCTGACGCCACCGATTCATCCAGTGACGAAGAGATAGAGCCCGCTCCTCGCCGGAGACTGAAGAAATTCGTCCACGAGATCGCACTGGAGCCCTGCTCGAGCAACACTGACGTGGCCGGGCGGGCGAGGAAGAGAACTGCTGCGGGAAAGTCCCCGGCCATCCCCGCCCGCCGTCGAGACATGAAGGCTGCTGCCGCCACCCCTGGGAAGAAGTTCCGAGGGGTGAGGCAGCGGCCGTGGGGGAAATGGGCGGCGGAGATTAGAGACCCACTGAGACGCGTACGGCTCTGGCTAGGTACTTATGACACGGCGGAAGAAGCGGCCCTGGTGTACGACCACGCGGCCATCCAACTTCGCGGCCCAGACGCTCTGACCAACTTCGTCAATCCGCCGCAGAAGCTCGCCGCCGAGAAGGGGCCCGTGAGCTCCCCCTCCACCGTCCTCCGGCCTCCTTCCCCAGCTTCTACCGAATCTCAGTCCCAGTCCCACAGCACTACAGAAGAAGAAACTCCCAAGGATGTCCGGCCGGAGATCTCATCCGAGAACAATTTCTGCAACGACCCTTGCCCCTCCGAGAACTTCTCCGACTACTACCTCGACAGCCTCATGCTGCCTAACGACATATTCGGCTTCCAGTTCGAGGACTCCATCCCGAGCTGCTTCGAGGACTTGGGCTTTGTGGGAGACTGCCAGGACGACCTGTTCATGAACCCAGTGGAGGATTTCGGATTCGGGTTCGGAGTCGGCTCCACCTCGGAATGGAACATGGACGACCAATTCCCCGATATCAGCGATATATTCGGCTCCGATCCAGTCCTTGCGCAGTAGTAGCGCGAGCCAGCAACAGCAACAGCTGGTTTTCTGCCCTTTCCGGCAAAATTTTGTACCTCCGGCGGCACTATTATTATGGTCCCGCCTATTTAATGTGGTTTATTTTTATTTATTTAATAATTACGGCCCGTCAAGTTTTGTTTGATTTGTTTTGGTGCATGTGAAACGAACGGTAAATGGTGAAAACCATGAGAGAAATGAAATGGAGGGTCATCCTACCCTACCAACCCAACCAGGGGTGACTTACTTACTTATGATGTGTGTATGGTAAGTACTAACATCCTATTATATTAATACGGCACTTATAAAATTCCTGATTTTGGATGCCTGCGCAGGCAGGGCACGTGTTGAAGCAACTTAGAATATATTCTTTTTTACCTTTTTTATTTCCTTTTACTCTCTTTCTCAATTGGACTAAAGGTAGTAAACATGAGGTGCGGTGTGGATCCCTAACTGGGACATAGGTAGTACAGTACACTCATGAAAGTATTGCACCATCATTCTCCGTTGAATATGTATGTATGAGCGATGTATACATTTGCTTAGGCATTTATTCTTGTCTTGATGATATGAAAGCTAACATGTTAGTGTCTCTCCCGGAAGAGGGTATGTGTCAATATTTTGCGACTTAGGTACCACCGTAAAATCAGAAAAATTGATATCTACATGGTTCTGTGTGTTGTATTGCTAACGCATGAGGAAGTATGGTTGTCCGGGTGGACAAATTGGATGGCAAACTTTGTTTGTAAGTTGCCGTAAAATACATGGTCAAATTAAGACAGAAGGAAATAACATCAACTGTCTGTCACAGTCATCTAGCAGTCTTTGATTAAATTGAGTTGCATATACACTGCCAATTTGATAGTGTTTGCTTACATTTAAAATTTGATAATATGGTTATTACAAAAAGAATATCACTATTGACCCAAGAACCAAGAACTGATAAGGTGTGATGGGTCTTATGATCATTGCTTTTGGTCTGATGCCTTCCATGGACAGCTTCGCCACCATTACACGCCATTGCCACCATTGGCAACATCACCCATGGTGTCTTCTGCTGTGATACATCTCTCTGCAAGTTAGCTGGTTTCAATTTGCATTCAATTCCAGTCCAAATCTTTGATTCATTATGCCTAGTTTTGTCTTAGTTTATATATAGAATCATTATTTAAAAAAATATAGCTTTATGTCTACTAGTATATGTAAAATATACATAACTTTTATTTGTTGACTGTATATATAGATAAAAGTAAACAAGATTAGTATAAAAATATTTCCATACTTTCTTGTAGTATTTATCCATTCCAACTCTTTTAGTGAACCGTGTTACTTGCATAATTGGATTGAGTGAGTGCCTCTTTTAAGGTTAGACCGAAAAAGTGAATGTCATAAAAGATTCTTTGTATATATAATACCCAAAGGTATATAAGGAAATATGTAAAAGCTCATATTAGGAGGGGTATAAAGTGATGATCCCAATCAATCAAGTGGTTGTGGTCCACAAGTTAATAGTGTACACTAGCTGGATGGGTCATATGCGTACAAATTTCAGGCACATCATTGCTGGTTCTGTGCTGTCCCCTCCACATGTAATTTTCTCCACAGCCTTCTACAAATATAGGCAAATGGATGCATTCATGTGTATGCATTATATAGACTTAGCAAAAGATAATTATATATAAATGCATGCAGTCACTTAAGTTGAGTGATTGCTTAAAAAACCTAGAAAATGGTAAAATCATATTCTAATATATGGATTCTTCATTTGAAACTTATGAGATATACGAACACCCATCTAAGTGGAGTATAGAGGATTGCATGCCTATACTTCACTATCAACATCCCCTCTTGTGATTCATGAATTGGCAAATTTATATCTCATACCCACTACCATAGCTTGTCAAATGTGTCACCCCCAAAGGTTTTGCACATGTTGAACATGGAGCAAATGGCTGTTACAGTTGTGGACCATAGTGGAACAACCTTACTCTTTTATTTTTCTTTTTATTAAAAAGGAAATCAAAATATCATGTTCTATATAAAAGAATCGATCCAAATGTTGGATGACCGAGTTATTAAAAACCGGGTTAACTTGATTAAAAGGAGAAAATGATGGTGATTAGCGCCTCAAGGGACCAAGGGCTAGTGACATTAAGGGAGTGTTGTGTGATGGGTCTGAAAGGACAAAGATGGCGGCAACAGAATCTAAGGCAGATAATTGATTAAAAAAAGGAATCTAAAGCGGGGATGGACAAGTCGCTTTTGGGAGAGATATATGTCGGCACCTATTATAAAGACACAAGCACAACTTGCCCTGGCTAGCTTCAACGTTTTCATGTTGGCCAAAGCAGGCGTCTTCCATAGCCCAAGGTAGGTTGACAAACAAGGGTCTAAATTCATTGGAAACCTAACTATTCATTTAGTAAAAACTAACCTATTATACTTGAAAGAGAAAACTTATTCTCAAATACTACGTATATTATATATAAATGCATACACTTATCTTATATATTTAAAAGTATTTTTTTGTAATATATAATTTTAAATGTAATAATTTAAATTTAATGTATTTACAATTACTTTTAAAGTATATATGTTTAAAAATAATAATAGGATCTCATATATTCTAATTTAAAGTGTTTTTTAATTAAATATGTGTTTTTAAAAAAATATTTTAAAAATAGACTATTAAAATTATTACATTTCTAAATATACTATAATAAAAAAATATGTTTAAATATATATAATTTAAAGACATTGAATAACTATCCTTCTCCCTTTTTTTAGGCTAAATAAATTGTTAGATTGCATGGGATTGTCAACTGCAATTAGTCTCTGACAAATTTGTAGATTTTCCACATGCATGGAGAAGGCCATAGGAGTATGATATCTCTGAAAATCCCAGTGGGCATGGCTGACCATAATCGCCATTGGAAAAGCAAACGTCAAGTGCATTTACTTAGGAATCTAGTCACCTTAATCAAGCACCGACATCGAGTTTAGATTTTATGCAGATCATCAATGGCCAGGAAAAAGACAACGTCCAAGAGTACATCTCTCGTCGATGTCTATCCACCACGTAGGATGTGCTATTGGGGAACTATGAAGGTAGGTACAGTCCGTCCAGTGCAATACACACCACATTATGTAGTTGGTTCGGATGTTGGGTTCAATTTGATGGTCCCCTGCCACTGCATTTTCCGGAAAAATTTTCTAGCTCCGGCCGCACTTTTTATGGTCCCGCCATTTATTGTCGTTTAATTTTTTATTCAATAAATTTTAGCCGTCAAGTTTAGGGTGGCAATGGGCTATGTGCACCTCCGCGCACTTCTCAATTTATAAGTAAATTTATTGGTACAAAAATATTTTAATAATTAAAATGTTAATTAGTAGTGCAAAAGTATTAAAACTTGTTCTAACTAACAAGAGATATAAGTTTTCAAGTTTTTTTTTTGGAATAATTCATCCACGATCATTACTTTTGGCCAATGGCTAAAAAAGTACAAACCATAATTTGGTTTAAATAAAACTTCATGTCTTGTCCTGCCGCCACGCCTTCACTGAATTCCAAGGGGCATCAGTATAGAAGAAGTGTACACCTCCATAGTAATTCTTAAATTTGGCAAAAATTTTCAAATTCACTTCTTAATATTTAAGTTAAGATGATGATGCTACATTAATTTAAAATATATAATATTATGTTGTTATAATAATATATGCTACAATCATTTATTAACTTAAAATTTTAATTAAATATGAAATAAATCATTTATAAATCCATACCATTTTTCATCATTTATCTTTTTTTAGACTACTTAATTAAAATAAAAAAATTTGAATTTATGAATAAATTATTATATCAGCTCAATAGAAAATAAATTATTTTAGTGCATGTTATAGTGATAAAATATATGACTACTTTTAGGATTGGTTGTGGCAACAAAATATAAAATAAATCATTTTCATATGATCTGTAGTTATAATAGAAAGTGATTATGTTTATTTACATTTATATGAATTGTATATTAAATATTTATTTATAGGAAAATATTGAGATTGTATGGTAGAATATTAAGATATTTTTTTGAATATTTATAATACTTGATACATTTTTAATAATATATATTTATATCTTTTATTACAAGCATATGAATATAAATTTTTGTTACCATATACATTAAATAGCTTATCAATAAAAGTTTTCTTGTAGTTTAGTGTATGTGCTCTCTCAATCTTTGGATATGATGATTAGATATTAAGTCTTTGTTGCACTTATTGTGTAGCAAATCAATAGGAGTGTGCTTAATTTATAATTTTATTTACTTGAATTTCCACTTATAGAATAACAAAATAATATTACTGTCCATAAAGAAGTAAACTAATATTAACTGTTTGTATCAAAATAAAATAATTTATAAAAACATTATACATAATATATTTTAAAATATTTTGTATCAACTAATAAATTTTAAAAACTATTTTAAATTGTGAAAATAAAATAATTTATAAAAGAATTATACTTAATATATTTTAAAATATTTTGTATCAACTAATGAATTTTAAAAACTATTTTACATTGTGAAAGTATGGTGGCTGATACCAAAAAATTAGTTATACTAAGTATAAATATGAATAAGATAAATTAAATATATTTTTTATACATGCTTTATAAAGCACTTTACTAAGTTAAAGTTTTGAAATGTAGAAAGAAAAAAACCAATTGAAGGTATATAATAAATTTACGGTGAAAATTATATATAATTAAAACTTATAATTAGTGAATAGTAAAATAATTATAATTTTATAAATACATGTCTATTATTTATTTTATCTAATATTTAATTTTATTATTAGTATTAATGCTCACATTGTAAAATTTATATACTTTTCATGCTAAATTTTAAAATTTTATTAACAACAGTATATTTACCTATTATTATTTTTGTACTCGTACATAATTAATAACAATTATATCAATTTGAGTATTTTTACTCAACAATTGAGTATGCCACGATTAGAGTTTTGGATATTGAGTGGGTACAGTTGCCAACTCTCATACCATATATTTTAATTTTCACAAATATTTAATTTCACTTTCCGTAGACTATCACTTTTATATTTATTAATTTATTGATTGAAACAATTTTAATTATACATATTTTTATAAATAAATTTAAAGTACACATAAGCAAGAAAATCCACACGACTATTGCTAAAAATGATAAATTTTCAGATCACCTTTAACTATGGTTTTCCATTTAATTTTTTTTTATTTTCTACTTCGAGTTTTTTTGTTTCAGAAAATAGGGTTTAATTTGGGTTAATAATTTATATTTTCTAATTTATAAAAATTCTTGTAAAATTTGTAGAGTTTTTTTTTACCTAAGGTGATTTGATACTGATTGGAATATATTCTCAATTAATCATTTCACAATTTTTGAATTCCAATAAAAAAAAGGTTGTTCTTAGATAATTTACCATATTTTATCAAATATTTAAATCTTATTTTCAGACCAATACTAAATCTAGTTTGAATCATTAGATTTAATTTAATTTTTTATTTTCAGGTTTGAAATCGATTTTTAGTATATTTTGAGTCGGGTCGGATTTTTCTAAAATTATTGTATTACAACTCTAACGTTGGAGTGCACGGCCAACCAATACCGAGACAGAGAGAATACTCAAAAATATTTCACGAAAACTTTACATTAATAACTAATTATTATAAATGTCATATATCTTATGCATAGGAGAGTCCTTAAGATATGTTATTTACATGTACTTGGAATAAATTTGTTTGGTATAAAACTTACACGATTAGTATAGAGTGATGTGACGATCGCCATTAGTCTATTGTTAAAATATTGATTACAAGTGTCCTACTATGATAGCTATGCTAAAAGAGATATGCTAGGCCCAATTGAATATATATGTTAGCAATAGGGAAAGAGCAAAATAGAGGGCTCTTTGATAGTGTAAAACATAATGCTTGTGTTGTGAATGAGGCTACCTCAACCTATAATTGAATGGAAGGCAATTGTGTACTTTCAAGACCGAGGTGTCTCATTAGGACCCTCCCCTTCCCAAGTGAAATCAATAGAAAAGGCGACTAGTAGAAATTATTAAAATTAATTGTGATGCATTTTTCAACTCATTATCCATTCAAGTACCGTTAGGAGGGGACTCTTTTCAAGTGCTCACAACCAATCGAGTAAGAAGCCAATACCATATCTGAATGGGCAACTACAACCAAATAGGTTGGCGACCTTTCATCATTATTGAAACTTTAATGGAAGATCATGTATTCCAAAGGCTATGGAGGTGAGTGATAGATATATCCCACCTTACTAGCTTTGATGCATTTGTTACTTATTTCACTACTACTAAAATTATGCTAATTAGTATACATGCACATTACTATAAATAAAGTAAGTAATTAAGCTATACTTGTTTACACAAGATTTTACAACTCCACTTATTCCTATATGGAATCCAACATTACCCATAATTAATGATAGACAAAACTCAATGTGGAAAGAAAACCTCTACCCATCTAACCAAAGGGATATGTTTATTCATTATAGACTTAGCAAAAGATAGATTATATATAAATACATGCAAGTACTCCAGTACATTTATTGAATTCGTTTTTTTTGTCATCTTGTATAGGATTGGTACGTCACCTCGGACATGGGAGAACCATTCCTCCCAACAATGATCTGAGACTTACTACTCGGATCCACAGGTCATGGTCGGTAAAATTATTCGGGTCTTTACAATCTACCGACAAGTCCTTGCTTTATAAGCTTTAAAAGAGAACAAAGAGAAGCACATCCCTATACTTCACTGTCAACATCCAGTCCTGCTATTCATGAATTCGCAAATTTATATCTCATACTGGCTGCCATAACCTGAGAAATGTGTCATTCCAACGGTTTTGCACATATTGAAAATGGATTAAATGGCTATTATTGCTTTGGACAATGGCGGAGCAACCTTCTGTTTTATTTTCCATTTAAAAAAGAAAAAACAAATAACACGTTCTATATTTAAAAATGGAGTGAAATGTTGGGTCACTGAACACGCTAGCAAGTAAACCCTAATTCTCAGCGGTTAATGGTTCTGGTCCTGGATCTGGTTGGAATCTCGATTGGAGGAGATATGGTGATCAGCTAGGGGAAGGACGGAAGGAAAAACTGGTGAAGGTGAGTGGAGTGTTGCGTTGCCTGTTGGGCATAAAAGGACAAAGATCGCCGCAACAGAATCTAAGGCAGAGAATTGATTAAAAAAATAATCTAAGGCACAGGGATGAACACTCGCTTTTTTGAGAGAGATTTGTCGGTACCTTTTATAAAGTTACAAGGTCAACTTGCCCTGGCGAGCTTCAGCGTTTTCCTGGTCTCCAAAGCAGCCTTTTTCAGCGCCCCAGAGAGCCCTGTCGACAAACGAAGGTCAGAATTCATTGGAAACCTAACAATTCATTTAATAAAAACCAAGGTATAGTAGAAAAATGTATTTTCAAATACTATAGGAGTAAAAATAAATTAAATTAAAAAAGCATATTACCCATATACTAAAAAAAATCTAAAGATATATGAACTACATTCTTATTCTCCCTTTTATAACGCTAGATTGTCATGAGGATGGAGATTGATGCCCTATTTTGTGTGAGTTGCGCATAGAATAGTTCTAAGGAAGATCGCATCTGATTGTCAACAGAAATTAATCTCTCTCTCTCTGACAAACTTGTAGATTTTCCCCATCCATGCATGGAGAAAGCCAACGGTGCATGATACCTCGAAAATCCTTGTGGGGGTTGGTGATGGCTCCACTTAAGTCCGCTGGCCATAATTTCCATTGGAAAAGCAACGCCACTTACATGTACTTACGAATCTGGTCACCTTAATCGAGCACCGACAGCCCAGATGAGATTTTATGCAGATCATCAAATGCCCAGGAAAAGACAACATCCTAGAGTACATCTATTATCGCTGCTTATCCTATCCACGTAGGATGTGCTGTCGAGGAACCCTGGAGGTACGTGGAGTACCATGATGTCGTTCGTTCAGATGTTAGGGTCCAAGTTCAACTAAGCTTTATAAATATATGACACATGTGGTCTGGCGGTGGTCCCATATGGTCCCATGCCACTGCTTCTCACTCAGTGCAGGTGCAGGATACAGCTCACTATCCATCCCTGTTTCGAATCCAGGGCGGTCCAGCAGATCTTCTTGAAAGTTAAACCATATATAGATATGGTCGAAGATTTCCTACCGTTGATGCTGTGCCCGTGCTATAATATTCACTTTATCGCTGTTGGGCAGCAGACCGCGGTGCGGTGGCCCTCAGCTTATTACTGACCCGTAGATTTTTTTATTAATCCAGGCCAGGCCAGGGCCAGGGCCAGTAGTCCCTGTCGGATTCGCCACATCAATCTCTCACAATAAATGACATCAAGTGGGTAGCACTCGACTTAAAGTCACCAATTAATTACCCAGTACAACTAGGGAAACTTATTAAATATTTAGTGGATATTATTTAATAAAAAAATTTATTTAAGATTTAATAAAAGTATTACAGAAATAGTTTTGAAAATTTATTAGTAGTATGTGTTGGATTAATAATCTTATATTAATTAAAACGAGGAAATATTAACTAAGGAATATAATAGATTAGCACCACTAATTACATTATATTATATTATATTATATTTTTAAGTACATATAAATATAAGTAATTAATTTGAAAAAGAAATATTAATGTGGATGGACGGACTTCGATGGCTGAGGCTCTCTTTTTCACCACTGAAACTCGAGGTTGAAAATTAAGGCATGGGCTATGACCTAAAACTTAGGCCCAAAACGAGTGGAGGATTTCGGATTCGGATTCGGATCGGGTTAGGAATGGAACATGAACAACCAATTCTGCAATTCCCCCCATCCCACCCCATGCTGGCTAGCTTCAGCGTTTTCCTGTCCTCCAAATAAGGCTTTTCCAGCGTCTTGAGAGCCTTTAACACAATAAATACATTTTAAACATACTATTTGTACACACTTTTTTCTCTAAATTCAAGGGTTTACTGGGTAAATAAAGTTCTTCTCAAGATCTTATAATGATAAACTACGATGAGATCCAATATATTTACTTATCCGTAACCTAATTCAACTGTGTGGATGCAGATAAAGTAGTACTAAGAACCCATGTCTTTAAGGAAGATTTTGCATTAATTACGTCGTTCGTGCATGCCTTATGGTGTTGGGATTTAACTATGCCATTATAATGTGCTCATCTGGTCTGGCGGTGCTCCCATATACGGTCCCCTTCCACTGCCGCGACTCACTGCATGAGATACAGCTCATCGGATGATCATATATATGAAAGATCATACATCAAAACATTATTGTTGGTCGAGTGGTCAGTAGCTCTGGCGACATCACCCTCTCATACTAAATGGCATTAACTCCTGTGCCCATATGACTCAAAAAGCACTCTTATCTCTTGCTTCTTCCCGGGGATTTCCCCACAAGTAACGCGTGTACTATGACCTAAATCGGAGGCCCAAGAAGAGGTTATTAGGCCTTTATTGGGCAGGCCATTATAGACTCTTTTTTCTTGATCCTATGAACATCAGGGCTGATTGCGCATGATGTGTCGTGATCCATCGCGCGCGACAAGAACAACAGCCATTAATCACGTCACCCAGTCGTCTCCATCATGCCCATCTTATCAACTATTAGCGTCATAAATAAGCGTCGTACCCTAGTCATTTTTCCAAGGTACCTCAATATGCACTCAAGGTTGAGATTCAAGGGTCCCAAAATTCTAGCTAGCTAGCCCATTGTCATTTGTCAAATGTGTATTATCGGTCGAATGGCCTTTACCACAGGCAGATCGAATGGATGCGTTCTTTTTTAACAAGCTCATGTACATGATGACTTTTGGGATGATTTACATTTCCCCAATAGATTCAATCCCTCCCTCATAAGCCATTGAAGAGGTCACACCCTCTTGCTTGGGTTGGGACCCTCCTATTGTTAATATAGCCAACCCACGTTACCAAAAATAAAAATTGGCATTTTTAACTGTAGGAATCCTCTCGACATTCTATTTGTAGGAACAAAGGTTGTCCTTGTAAGAGTCTATTAAAATGTTCAGCGTTAACCGCCTCACGTTCCGGTCAACTCAGGCAGACGAAAGGTGGTCACTGTCCTCTGTGTCATTTCAGTCATTAAGCCTGTAAATGGACAGCACAAGTAACGAAAATCCAGTAGGCCGTTAATTTCTCGTGGGAAACATACTAAAAGAAGGCTTTGGTTTTTAGTCAAATAAAAATTCTTCCCTTCCCCCGGAAAACCAGTCGCCACGCGGAAATTCAAAGAAGGCTGAAGACAAAAGGAGGAAATTCTGTAATTCGTTTTCTCCAGGCTCCGCCCTTTTTCTCTGGGAGCATTCCGTTGGGCTTTTGTTGCCGTCAGGTGGGACTTTGATGCCGTCAGGTGGAGCTTTGCCTTGTGTTTTTGTCTCCCTCCATTGGGTCGACATCGCTCTATTCTGCTGTGTTAAATTCCATGCCCAAGAATTGCCTACGCTGATGGGTTTCTCTATGTTCATAAATTCAAAGAAGGTGCGGTTTCTGAATTAGAGGAAGGAACCTCTCACCAACAGATGGAAGGCAAGATTACTTTCAGCGGGCAAGGTATGATTTAATTTGCCTTGTGTCTAGATTCCAATGCACGAGCATATATGAAAGTACATCTGGGGTTCAATTGTTTGTGCAATATATATATCATTTTCTGGAGCTCTGAGGTCTCAATTAATTGAGTATCCTCCCGAGGCAGCCGGAAATGGAGCAATACCGGCAGGTTGGGGAGGTCATCGGAAGCATGACAGCCCTCATGGTTATCCAAGATGAGATTCCGATCAACAAGAGGCAGTGCTGCCTCCTCTTTGAAATCATCTCCTTGGCCTTTTCATTGATCTCAGCCTCAATTAGGCAGAACCTGAGGCTCGAGGAGAAGAACACGACCAAGTGGAAGGCCCTTGAACAGCCTCTGAGGGAGCTTCACAGGGTGTTCCGAGAGGCTGAGGTTTATATCAGGCAGTGCATGGACTCGAGGGATTGGTGGGCTAAGGTCCTTAGCCTCCACCAGAACAATGACTGTATTGAGTTTCATGTTCACAATTTGCTCTGTAATTTCATAGCAGTCGTGGAATCTATTGAAACAGCTGGTGAGATCTCAGGGGTTGATCCTGATGAAATGCATAAAAAAGGTATCATATTAAGAAAGAAGTATGATAAGGAGTGGAATGACCCCAAGGTTTTTGTTATGCGGTTTGGTGAGCAGTACTTGCTGACCAAAGAGTTGTGCAAGCGATTTGACAGTGCTTGGAGAGAGGACAGATGGCTTCTAAGTGAGGCAATCAAGGAGAGGAGGAAGGTGGAATGGAAGAATGATAACTGCCTTGGAGAATTTTTTATCAAGAAGCTAAACTTGTCTTCACCCTTGGAAAGTAGTGATGCTTTGCTTTTTCCTAGCTCAGTGCTCATTGGGTCAAGGGGTTATCAGGTGAGGCGACGACTAGGAAGCGCGGGACAGTTCAAGGAGATCCAGTGGAGGGGCGAAAGCTTCATGATCCAACACTTAGTCGCAGAGATCGAACCTCTGAAGCCTGAGATAAGAACATTGCTTTCGCTTTCCCACCCCAATATACACCATTACCTCTGTGGTTTCTGTGATGAGGAGAAGAAGGAGTGCTTCATGCTCATGGAGCTGATGAGCAAGGACCTCTTGTCCTACATCAAGAAGAACTCGACCCCAAGGAGGAAGAATCTGCCAGCTCTCCCTGTGATAGTTGATCTCTTGCTCCAGATAGCAAGAGGAATGGAGTATCTCCATTCAAATGGAATCTTCCATGGAGATCTCAACCCAAAGAATGTCCTCCTCCAGTCAAGGAGCCCTCTGGAAGGCTATTTCCTTGTAAAGATCACAGGATTTGGGCTATCCTCATGTAATGGCAAGAGCACCTACTGCCCTCCGGGTCATGACTCAACCAACATGCCGAATCCTTTCATCTGGCGTGCTCCGGAAGTCCTAGCAAGACAAGGAACCACCCCGGGACCATCCCCAAGTAAGACAAGGCACTCGGAGAAAGCTGATGTCTACAGCTTTGCCATGATCTGCTTCGAGCTTTTAACAGAAAAAGTACCGTTTGAGGATGGGCACCTTCAGGGGGACAATGTGATCCGAAACATTAAGGCAGGTGAACGGCCGCTCTTCCCTTTCTCGTCCCCAAAGTTCATGGTCAACTTGACCAAGAAGTGCTGGGCCACTGACCCTGCCTCTCGGCCAAACTTCTCGTCGATTTGCCGGGTCTTGAGGTACATCAAAAAGTTCCTTGTTGCCAATCCGGAATATGATCAGCACCCTCAGCTAAGGATGCCTTCTGTGGATTTCTGTGATATAGAGAATGGGTTTCAGAAGAAGTTCCTGTCAGCAGCAGATACTGGGATGGTTCTCAGAGCAACCCCAGTTTCAGAAATTCCCTTCCAGATGTTCTCTTACAGGATAGCAGAGATAGAGAGGTCCAGTAGGAGTCCTAATATGAACGAGTCCACAAGTGACGCAGGATCGAATTGCAAGGAAGAAAATCTCTTCGCGGAAGATCATCAGTTACAACTAGTGAGTGATACAAGATCTGTCTTCTCTGATTTTGTGGGCAGGAAGCTGTTATCGACTAAGAGAGATACGGTCTTGACACCAGAGGCTAGACCCAGTAAGTTCGAGCTTTCCTCTAGTTCTATTTGATGTTTTTTTTCCTCAATATAACTTGATATCATGAAGCAATCACATGAACCTTGTAATCTCGGGCAAAAACTGACTTCATCATGTTCCAAGCGGGTCATCTGAAAACCTACTGACTGACTATTTCTATTAATGCAGAGGACCATCGTCAACCCAGAGAGGTTAGATCAGTCTATTCTGAGATACCCGAGAAAAAGGTCCTCCATCGTGGAAACTTTCTCCAGTCCAAAACAGAAAAACCCTACATTCAGGTCAGTTTTCATTGCTCATGCAGACTGCATCAAGCGTAAATAGAAAGCTACTAAATCCAAAAGACACCTTGGGTGTTTCTATTTTTCCTTTATTAGAATCACCCAGATCAAAAAATAAGAAGACTTCGAGATTGAATCCTACTCCTCGGAGTCTGAGCTTGAGAAGGAGCAGCAGTAACTTAGTATCGTCGGAGATGAAAGAGAAGATCCCAACTAAGACACTAAAGCACTTGTCCGATTCTGAGATAGAGTAGAAGCCTCGCCCGTGGGAAATGTTCCTCCTGCACCAGCTTCTTTCTGTTCATTCATATAAATTTTGCCAACAAGTGAAAAAGAGAGAGGTAACAGAGAAAAGAAAACTGAAAGTAGAGGCCTCTGTTTTTTCTAGGAAGAAAAATGGAGCCCAGTCTTGGTTTCTGATCGGTCCTTGTCGACCGATAAGATTGACATGCATAGATTAGTGTTCGAGCCTGTGATGGTTATACTAGGTTTGTATGAATCATAATTGTATTCAGTTTAATGTATATTAGTTCTTAGGATCTGCATTCATTCCTCAACAGAGCTCATATAGTACTGTCTGATCTCATCATAAGCTGTCTGAGTTTCTTCAAAACTAGATCAGAGATGTCAACTCCTTATCAGCTTGATAACTGCACATCTGAAGGGAGATCAAACTGATAATTTTGCAAACTTCACATGGAACAAGGATAAGATGTAATCCAATCCACGTTGAGCCAGAATTGATCAATAATTGTCTCAAACTATCAAAGTGCCAGTCTTTTTTCTGAAATTCAATGAGAGAGAGAGGCCTTCTTCCATATCCACCTCCACCATCAACAGTGCCATCATCTCTCATCTTAGAATCCCACTTTTTTATTTTTGCTGTTTATCATTAAATCACTTTTTTCTGTGCTGATAGATGATGTTATGTTGGTGGCCTGGTAAGAAAAGTCACCACTTTTCTCCTCCAACTAAACATTATTGCCCTTATTCTTTTTTTACTTTTGGATGAGTTCTTGCAATTACTAATTGGAAAGATCAATGAGAGATCTATTCACAAAATTGAAAGTTTTGAAAGGGAATACTTTTGGTATTTTAGGAACTGCAAAAAGGGCCAACCATTGCAGAGAGATTTTGATGCACAAAAAGCAGTCTTCAGCAATTATGTTTTTTGATGTCCACTTTGTATTCTTTAATGATGACGATGGTAGCCTAAAAAGGGCATCTCCCCCTCATTCTCACTATGTCCATTCTTGCTGTAATGCATAAAATATGCTCCATCATTTCCAACCAGAATATGTTACATTGCTTTCTTTACAAGAAAAAGTGCCCAATTCCACTTTGGGAAAAAAAAGAAAAAGATCACATATTTTAACCATTTAAATTGCTTTGTTTTAGATGTGGATCTAAATTCCAAAATCTTAATTCTATCTCAAGGATTGACAGATATTTTGATTAATATCCCTTCATCTACCAAAAAATGGGAAAAAGAAAAGGACTGCCAATTGCTTCAGTGAGCAATTCTTTGACCAAAAAGTGATCATTCTTAATAGTTTCACAACTATTATTTTGCTACCTATAAACCATTTGTACAATTTTGTTATTATATATATATACACGTAGTGATAGCTGAATGATTAGAATGGGATAATGCTATTCATGCCCATGCCTGCCTGGAGGTTAAAGACAAATGGGGCTTAGTGCTAAGAATGAGAAGGGGCCCTTGTTGGGTGGTGAATCACTGGCAGTCACATCCATCATTGAAAATAATAGAAAAGAGAATATTATCCTTGCCCACCATATAGTTATCTATGCTTGAATTCATCTTGTAAAGAGAAGCCATTCTCTTCCTAGTCTTCTTTGGATTACTGCCCTTGATTTACCCATGAAGCAGACCTTATAATTTTCAATGTGAATTTAAGGAATGCCTAGTTTATTCAAAAGCAAATGCACTCTGACATTTTCCATGTCATTGTTGCAAGTATAGAGTAGAGCAGATAGCTAGAGTGCCATTAATCAAAGGTTAAAATGGTCATACAAATTCCCAAAACTTGTTCTCTTTGAAGCCATTCATTCCAATAATCTATAACCTGCCCTCCACATGTGTACATAAACAACTATCAAGTGGGCATAATGCCTAAAACAATACCTCTACATCATCTCTACCCATCTCCATTGTTCAAGTACACACACCGGCAGAAAATATTCAGAGCACACCCAGAAGAATCAAAGGTAGTTTAGACTAGATGGGTGTTCCTGCTGCTGATGATCGGACACCAAGCTCATCATCTCCTCACCCCTATCCTCAAGCCCTCCAGCTCAAGCTATACCAGGCATTCATCTTCTCCATCCCCATCCTCTTCTCTATCATCCTCTTCCTACTCTTCTACCTGTTCTACCTCAAGAGGAGGACCAGCTCCACCACCAGCCTCTCGCCTCCGCCTGACATTGCAAGGGTCTCCCGCCGTGCAGCAGCTCCCTACCTTCCCTCGGTACGTAAGAGCTACCTACCTTTCATGTGCCCAACTTATTTCGATATCGAATTTCTGTGTCGGCGCTATTAAACCCTAGGATAGGCCCCCGACGGATATTGATAATATATATGGGAGGTATTTCATGCACTAAGAATTTACATATACTACTCAATAATTGATCTAAATGTGATAATTAAATTTTCCTCTAGAAGATAAAATTTAATCACTGATAAAAATGGTGTCGGTATTGCATGAGATTCCTTTTGACCGCAAATTGACACGGAAACCATGACAACGAAGAGACAGACAGCATGCATGAAAACAATATCTCACTAACTTGAGAATTTGGCGTTGCTTATGATTACACTCTTTAAATATGAGTTGCTCACTTGGAGAAGGAAATTATGATGGGATGATAATTTGAAGAAATATTCATCATATCAGTTAAAGCATTGAACTGGTAATTATTAGATTGACCTTCTTTTGCAGCGTTGTGAGATGGGTCTGAAAGGGGAGCTCAAGAACAAGCTTCCCATCGTTGTTTTTGACGAGGAACTTGGGAGGAAGGACTCACAGTAAGTTTTCCATTTGTTCTAACTCTGCTTCTTATGCTTGAAGATATATATGTTATATTTTCACCAACATAAATTAAGAAAGATGAATAAAAACACTTTCTCTTTAAACAATATTCGAGTTTGAGTTTCTATAGATAGTCATTAGGGTATCTCCAGGAAGTAAAAATGGGGGCTTGGAGTCCAACTCATCTTATGGATTCTTTAAACCCCTACATTATACTTGTTGAATTCGGTTATAAGTTGGAAGTGGATATAATAATTATGAAGGTGTTGAGAATATAATACTAAATTTGATAAAATAGATTAATTTTGTGAGTTAAAATTTTACATTAATTATAAATAATAACTTTTAAATAAAAATATAAATGAACCAATAATTTTTTTAGTACTTTGTAAACTTTTCTAAAAGTTTATATCAAATTCTAAAGTAATTAAAATATTTTATACTAACAACATAATTTAATTTTGTTTTATAAGACAAACAAAATACAGTAGAGTGTCCAAGTGTGGTTATATCCTCGTAGGTGCATGGGCACTTATTTCATGTTACTCACTGCTAGGTTTTTCTTTTATGTGAAAATTCTTTTTGTATTATTAGATAGTATTTTAAGTTAATAAATGTTGTAATTTCTCAGCATTATATAATAATAACAATTTTTATTTAAATATTAAATATAATATTAGACAAAAAAATTAGATATTTTCATACAGTAATTTTGCTATTAAGAATATGTAATATGGGATGATATTGGCGCACTCTGATTTTGAGTGGAGTCCCATTGGTGGATGGAGGTGCAATAACATTAATCAACTTTGAGTGATTCATTACCTATGGCTGCTGACTGCTTAGTAGCAGCAGCAATGATGGCATTAGCATTTGGGATTTTATTATAGCTAGTAGCATCAACTCACCTCATAGTTCATGATGGAAAGGTGTTGCGTTTGCTTGGGGGAGTTCCAGATGGAGGAGCAGCTGCTGCAGATGCCCTCCTGCAAGCACGTCTTCCACGTCGACTGCATCCATCACTGGCTGCACGCCAGCTCCACCTGTCCACTCTGTCGCTGCACCGTCACCCCCACTGCCACCCCCGCAGTTTCCAGCAGCATCCATCCGCCTCTGCAACAGGCGGGGGCAGCACCCCCCCTTCCGACTACACCAGAGACATCGAGTTCTTCTGGGGAGAGGATGTGAACCCCAACGATTGTTGGATGGAACATTATGTGGCTCTCCACGTCCGATAAGAAGGTTCGTAAGGAAAGACGTGATCCCTAGGATATTGATGCATGTATTACATATAGTATTATTAATTACTCTATTCTTTTACTAATTTACATCTGCATCAGGAGATAGTTCATCTTACCGCCATTGTTCTCGGCAAATGATGTAATATATATATATAGACATCAATTCATGAAACTTATTTATATGAGATAAGATAAGGCTAATTCTCTCCATCCTTAATAGTGAATATTATAGATACATTAGACACATTTTAGATAAATATGCACACTTTGACATCTTATTTTGATAAAAAAAACTTTTTAAGGATAAATTTGTGCATGAGTGGGAACTCATGTGTGTCTTAATGGCAAACATGTGTGTCTTACCTGCCATGAATTACTAGAACTAAAGAAGCCCCTTTTCGAGCAAATCACTTACCATCTAATTTAAGTATAATTTAGAAGGAATATGAGACTTCGTATTAAATTCTAGCTACTACTAATTGGAAGAATTGAACATATAATTTATAAAATAGTTGCAAATTATTTGGATATTGCATTCAAGTTTCTAGGTTTGTTTGTGTGATTAATTGATTTTAGTAGTAGAAAAAGGGCCATCTAGGCCCAGACCAGGCATGTAAACATAGGGCCTTTTTAGGTCAGATTGTAAACACAATCTTCTTATTTTTCTTCTCATTAGGCTTTGAATTTCCGGATCCTCTAAATATGAATCATAACCCTTCACATTTATTATACACACTGAAAACATAGCGAATATATACTCCTAGTCCTACTACACAACCCCAGTGACCCTTACTAAGGTGATATTTTTCACACGTGGGTACAATTGTATTGTTGGCTTGTCATTAAATAATTAAGAACGAAAGCAACTAAGAAGAGGAGAGAAATTAAATGCAATAGCCATAGCCATGCCTAATTCTTCTCTCTAATTAGTCAACAAAAATAATGGAGAGTGAAGTTTTGTTGGATGGGTTGATGTAAGACGTGAATAATAGCCATCTTACCGGACTTGTACTTAATAAATGCAATAATATATATTTAAAAAACACAAGACAGAAGAATCAAAGAGCCTCTGATCTGAAAATCATACAAATTAAGGACCGTCTTCCACACTCAGTGCCGCAATCCATTAACAACGATCATAATTATAATATTTACAAAAGGATAAGAGAGATATAGAGTGAGGACTTTCACCATTAACACCCCCACTTTCTCTACCCACGCAGCCATTTAATCCCGTAATATTCACAGATTCTAACTTTTGATTAATTTAAACCAAAATCAAGTGAAACCCCTACTGCTACAACATGCCCCATACACCTCCCAGTTAGATCACAACTTTATGCAAATATGATGATGGATGATGGTGGTGGTAGTCGTGCTGATGATCTTATGATAGAATGCTTATCTCTATAAGTAATCCCGAACTTAGTCTAATGCACCCAAAGCTTGACTAGACCCTCCTTAACATGCCATGTATAGAGACTTGACTTAGGCTAGAAAACGAAATCAACCAGCAAATCCAACAAGGACATTGGAAAGAAAAAAAAAAGGCCAAGGAAAAGGCAGTTGGATAGACTATCAAATTTCAGCTTACTCCTCCAAGCTCATCAGGGCATCTTTTTCTTGCTCTTCCATGGAGGATGCAGGGAGCTTACTCCCAGTGCTCATCGTCTTGACATCGTGGCTCGACCATATGAATATCCTTCTAACCATGTTGCAGAACTCACTGCAGAAAATGTCCCCCAAAAATGGGCATATCAGGAGGAAGAAATGAAAGGTGATTTCATTCAAGGAAAAAAAAGGTTGATTTGCACTGCAAAAAACTTGTCATATCCCCTCCATTTTTCTCCAAAAGAGAGATAATTGAAAACCAGAAAGGACCATTGGCACTTCTACAAACCAATATAGACACCAACTGGAGCGGGAGATAATACTTACTTCCACGGATAATCTCCTACAAGCATCATATCCCCTTCGTCATCAGTGTAGACTATCTCCCACTTGTTCCTAGGCCGTAGCTCTCCCTTAATGTCAAACATCTCCTCTATCTCATCTATGAGTTGATCGTATCCTTCCAACACAGTCAAGTCCACAGCACGGCCTACAGCAATACCCTGCATTTGGACCTTCACACATACAATATCATCCATTATGGAACTTCCACATCCTGGACACTTCATAGGTGAAATTATCTATGGCTGATTTCATGGTAAACACTGGCTTCAACAATTAGTACGTACCTTAGTCCTACTCCGTGAAGAAGTCAAACTCTGCTTGCCCTGCTTCTCTTTTGGCCATAGCTGTGACTGCTCTTGGTTGTTATCTTTATAGGATATTGGGAGTTCCGATTGCTGCTGACAATCTCCAACAGAATCGCCATTACTAATAGCAGATATACTCAATGGCTCCTGAGACACCTGCTCCAGAGGCTGGGGGCTTACACTGTGACTTATCAAGTCGATACCAAATAATCGACATGTAATAGCTGTCTCAGCCTTTTTAACCTTCCCACCAGCATCCAGATTTGGTTCACTTTTAGGCTTTGATGTGCTTGCTGTAGAATAAGCTGAGATAACAGGCCAGCCAGAGACTGCTTTATCTTCCTCAACTCTCCGGTCAAAGATGCGCTGACTAACAGTCACACAGGATGGAGATGGCCACATGCCTTCATTATGAGTCATTACAACAGTGTTGCAGTTGTTGCTTCCGTTCTTATAACTGTCATTTACATCTGTCTGGCAGTGATGCCACAAAACATGATGGTCACCTTGATTTCCTTCAGCAGTAACATTCAGCTGATCATGCAAATGTGTCAACACAGAGCTTCGCAGGGTTGGGGCACCTGCATCCTCTGCATAGTATGTGCAGATATGAAACATAGATCTATCGAATAATGAAGGAAAATTGGAAGGTAAAGTCTTTGCTAATTTACCAAGCGCAATGGCTTCAGCTACCCGAGGTCTTTTATTCTTTACTGGTGCAGGTTGTGATAGAGGTGCAGGTACAGGGGTTACAAATGGCTCTATTTCCCATGGAGAAACTCTGTCAGGTCTTGGGATAGCCGCTAGTTCATCCCAGTGAACCTAAAAGAAGCAGCAAATTGTGAGAATGATAAATATTTTAGAACTCGATCCAATGCAAAGGAACAACAACAAAAACCATGAATATAATTACCTTCAGACATCGCCACCTTGATTCCGGCCATTGAGAAGAAAAGTTTTCTGTACCTATAATTGTTCCAGAGAACCTGAAATGTAGGACACAATCCACCATGCATACATATCCATTGAAGAAAACTGAATAAATAAAGCACAGAAAAGCAAACCCCGTAACTTGATACCTTCTCTCCACTGTATCGTCACCTTCAAACCTCATCTTGAATCTCATACCAACAGTGAACTTGTTGTTTAAGGCCTCGAGATATTTATTTAAGCCTATAATAAACTGACTCGTCCTGCCCATTTTTCCCAGAAGAGTTAGTGTGAGTATAAAAGAAATAAAGTGATACTGCTAATATGAGGCCATGGGCAGTATGAAAAAAAATATGATGTCATGAATATTATACCGGGGCTTGTAATAGACGACAAAGAGGGTCTGTGTTTGAACAGCGTGGGATGCTGTCGCTAGCAGTCCTACATGCATGCTCTGACTTGATATAACAGATGAAGGCATGGTGCTCTGTGGACGAGACAGACGACTGACGCCAACACGCAGTTCTCCATTCTCACCCCTAGGGGTCAGGTACAAAAAATTAAAGCCTTACCCAGAAGAAGTTACATCCTAAATAGAAATCAGGAAATTCCCAGTAACAAATAGTTGGGCGCTTTATAATTCACACCTCAGGAATACAAAGGAATCCCCAGCGATTAGTCTCTTCGAAGTAACAAACGTACTCCACCCAGTAGTGAGCAAATGCCTCTTTGGTTGACCTATGAATCAGTAAAAGCCTTCAGTCCAGCAGTAAAAAGAGAATAAGTCACACTTTCATCAGGACGAATGTCTTCACCTCTGAAAATATGCTTAAATTTCCATTCATAACCGTGAAGATCCTTAGCTATCAGCTCTTGAGTGGGTATTGTCTGGCTCATATCCTAAAGAAAAAAACAAGGTCAATCAGAAGTAGAACAGGCACAATACCGAAAATCTTGTATGGCTGTTACTTACCAGTGGAGGAAGACAGTCAGTTGCATGCTTCTTGTGAATCGAGAACCCACCATGTGTGCTTGTATCAGAAGCAGTTAAAACCTTGCAGAAGGAGTGAACTGTTGGCCTAGGAGGCTCAGGAGGGCATTCATCGGGGCTGATAGGCTCCTCTTGCTATAATAATCATCATAAGGTCTCAAAAAATCAATTGAAGCATATTAGAAGAACCCGTGGAAAGCAGGCAACGTGTATACAACAAATCTTACATTTGGCTCGGGCATTAGAGTTATCTGCGCGTAAACTTCATCTGTATCTTGTTCAGCCTAAAAATGTGAAAGAAGCTAAAAGGGTTATGCCCAGGTCAGAGTTTCCATGAATACATCCAGTCCAGCAGACCATTATTGCCGAAGGAATACAAGATACAAACGCAACAAGGCAAAACTCCAGCTTATCCACTACACTTCAGATTTTTAGCCTTTTAGATCATGAAAGGAAACTACGACTGCCTCCATGATCTGTCGAAACAAAGAGAGAAGGAAACTGGGGAATAAGGAATATGAGGAGAAGAATACCATTAGCTGAACGTGCATAACGCGGCAAAGAATCTTGGAGTTGAGATTAAACAGAGGAATCCTCTGATTCAGCTCCTGGTTCATTGACGCCTCCAACTACACCCACACAAAAATGGCAAAAACTTAAAATTCTACCATAAGCGAGCCGACTCATATATAGAACATCCGTAAAACAAAAATCAGAGTGGGAGGAGATACTCACTTGTTCCATGTGGCCTTGCGGGAAATAGAAGACTCTCTCTGTGTCCCGCGGGATGTCAACCAGCGGCCCCGCGCAAGCCTTCCACAGCTCCGAGTACAGATCGTCATCTGCAGAACCTCACCGAAATGACAGCATAAGAATCACAAACGTTCTCGAAGTTGATCAGAAAGTCAATGAGGAGCGACGGAGAAGTCCGAGAAGGAGAAAAAACCGGCAGCGGCCTCTGAAAAATCTTCCTACCTTCAGGTCGAGTTGCCATTTCGGTAGAGTCTCCACCGAGTCAAAACCAGCAAAAGCTCGGGAACACAAACAATCAAATATCCGTCAGCACAGCCAGTTAAAGCTCCGGCAATCGCAAAGCAACCGATGAGTCTCCAAGGAACGGTTAAAGAGCCAACAGAACTAGCTCGCAAAACCGCTAACCTCTCCGCCTTCACCTTTCCCCCACCACTCGCGTGACCGTTCTCTCTTTCTTTCTCTCTCCAGACTCAAGCAGGAGACGCCATTCAAAAGCATCCATAAATCAGCAAGTATGTGCGTTTTATTACAGTGAAGAAGAAGGAAACGAAGCTCTTATTTTTTTAATTTCTGGCCTTCTCAACTAAAAAAAAACTCGAGTCCTCTCTCTCTCTCCAGTCTTTATCTCTCTCTCAGAGGTCAGTGGTCAGTGGTTCAGTGCAGATGCATTGTGCCCCGCTGTGTATTGGTTAACTTCCAACAGAGGTAACCCCAGGGTCGACTGTTCAGTGTTCAACCGTATGGCAGGGTTAACCGAACGGTCCGGGATTAACGGCAATGGTGGTGCACCAAGGAGAAATATTATATTAAATTATAATTAAAGTATTAAGTGCATTCGTCGTATAATAATTTATTATTAGTTTATGCTTTATCTTGTACTTAATGAGTTAATTATTTTGTATAATTATTTTTAAATGAAAAATGTTACGCTAGGCTAACTCGAGTATTGTTCTTGGGCAGGAACTGTGGGACCCATGCCGTCTGAGCAGAGGGCAGGCGGGGGTTTCAATGACATGTTGAATCGTACGGTTGCATAGGGAGACGTGCTTGCCGTCAGTGTGACGGAAATCGTTACGGGATGGCCGTTACCGTGATCTGCCGTCTCTGTCGCTGTCTGCTCCGGGGCAGACAGCAAGTCTGGCTCGAGTTAACCCGGCAGAATTTTGGGCTTCCTTCCTACTATTTTTTTATTTGCGTTAAATAATAATTATTTCGAGAATAAATATATTTTTATTAATTTGTTCTTATCTTCGAGGAAATTGATGATTCTTCGTTTGACCTGCAGAACCGGCAGGAAATTTGCACAATTGCACAAACGGCCTCAATCTTTTATTCCATTAAACAATTGCATGTAATGCGATTGATTTTTCAATGATAAAATTTGAGATTTTTTTTTATAATTAGTGGAAATGATTGAGATGTTAACCTAAATTAGAGATGTACCCAAAACTTTAAATTGAAACAGTGTGGACCAATTATTAGGAGGGTCAAATTTATTTGTATTATAATAATTTTTTTGAATGAAATATTTAGTATTGGAAAAGATTTATATTTGAATACCATTAGCATTTATAATCATTTTACATTGCCCTAAGCTAAGCTTCCCTTTGAGCCTCAATATCAAGTGTCTTGCTACATGCTTGTGTCTTCTTAGATTCACAAGAGTGAGGTACAGGATGCATGCTTTGCACTGCATGATTTCCCTCTTAAATTATATTGCGTTAATTTTATATGTTATCTTATGTAGTCGATAAGATGAAGTTCCGATTGTTAATTGAAGATGGAGGGCGGGCACAGCTGTAGCCTAGCCCTTCTTTAATTGCTCAATGTAGACTTATAACATGTACTTGAAGAAGACATTAGGGCATTTTACTTTCACATAAGGATAACTCATTTCATTATAACAACCCTCTTCACATGGGAACTTGGAATATCTTTTAACGTTCAAGGGCATGTTTGATTAAGAATATATAGACAGATTAATTAAGGGTCTATTTTGAAAGAGCTAAAACGAGGGTTTCAACTGCAGGTTATACATGAACCCTTTTTTTTTCCGATTGATTAATGCATCTTGCTCACTCCATTGAAGGATCCAAGACCATTTGCCTTTTCAGTCGGTCGGTTCGCTTTGAACTCCCGGGGACCTAAATTCCTATAATCGACCAAAAATCAATTGACCCTTTTTCCCTACCATTGATTCTCCAGCTCCAAGTAACTTTGGATGGTACTTTTATTCCTTTGCAACCCTTGAGTGACCAACAAACAGCCTTCTTTGAAATGGAAGGGATGAGGGTGGATGAGCATCGATCTCTTCTGCCATTTTTTTATTAAATAATTGTTTAATTAATAATTTGTTTAATTAGAGAGGGACCAAAGCAAGATGACAAACCAATGAAGATTAGGATTCGTGTACGTTCGGCTGTCTATATGCGTTAAACACACACTCACTGCCCTCACTAATTGAGGCCTTAATGTTTTATTGCATTGTTAATTAGTAGCTTTATTCCTCGAAACCCTTCCCTCCTGGCCCCCCCCATTTTTCTAATTAGTTAGAGACCCCTTAATAATTGAATTGAGATATAACTTTATCGTAAAAAATACTGAATGAACCAATCCTCTTCTCTTGAGGCCCTTGCCTCATCCAAGGGTTGAATTGCATTGTATACATGAAGAAAATATCCATAAAAAAATATAGGGAAATTCTAAATTCATGTTAAAGAGTAGAATATATAGTTCATAATGTACCGGTGGAATTTCTTTTGAATAAATTAGTCAAAACCAAGAACCACAAAAGAAGTGCACACATACTTTTGCTAAATAATGCATTTATTCATCAACTATTTTAGTTGGTTTAAAGATGATGTATAATTCAGTACCATGATAATTGGCCTAATAATAATTAAAAATAATTATGAGTTTGATTTATACATTGGCATTTCATAAGTACATTATTATTATTATTATTATTATTATTATTTTATTTTATATCATATTATAATAAAAAAAATATTTGCACTCACTTGTTAATTAATAAATTTTCACCATCAAAATTAGGACTTTTTAGATTTTGAAAGTTGTTAATCGAATTATTAAGTACCAAGGGGCTAGTACTCTGGAAATGCTTTATTGTTTAAATGTAAGTGGAGCTTGTGCATGATAAGGTACTCAAAAAATGATGTGGGAATCAGGTCATTTATTGTTAAACTCCATACTCGAATTATTGCAGATCCAATTTGTTCACAAAGAATGGTTCCAAAGACATAATTGACTATATACTTGTATGTATATGAAGGCAGCCTATGATTGGGTAAAGGGAAATTGAGTGCTCATCAGCACACACAGACCCATTGGTTGGGGTGTCTTTTCTGTCTGCCCTATAATTAGCACTTCACACAAATAAAGGATAGACCCCACCCCACAAGGTTTGATTATGATTTGTGATGAGTTCACGCGAAAGGTTAGCAATTTAAATGGATCTTATGTGCCTAATATGCTACATGTACACATCGTTTATTGGTTAATAATCCTTAACCCTTTTTTTTATTGCAAGCCCTAGCCTCAAGGGGGAAGAGTAGCTTTTGTGCTGGATTGCATGTGAACCACAATAATGTTTCTGTTCCAGGATTGGTATATAGGCCTCCTCTCTCTGGTGGAGGAGAGAGAGCTAGAGGCATCTTCTTTCCCCCCATCACACCCCCCCCCCCCCCCCCCCCAAAATCATGCAAACCCTTTTAATGGTTCTTCCATTTAATCCCTTACTTTTAGATTATAGCCTCCTTTTATGTTATGTTGCTAAGATTCTCTGTAATTCCTCGGCCTCTAATCAGGATCGATGTGTGTGTCGGTATGTACAAGCCAGTTGGTTTGGCGTGATAGTGGTGAGAAGATTAGATCCATCTATATGTACGGTGGCCCGTATTATAATAAGTAAAGATGGTCGATAAGGACAACTAAAGTGGGGTGATTAATTAAAGAAAGTATTGTCGATTAGTCCTACATCACCTGTATCTAACCTTAATGCTCGGCTCGTACGTACTAAATGGTCGGGCACGCGTGGTATAGTGTGGTCAGGACTATTGGTCGAGCTCTTTTGTTAGTCATCTTTATATATGATCTATCTATGACTAATAATGTCATATGAGACCCCATGTTCCACCTCTCTCATTGGAAGTCACTAATTATGCCATTTATATGGATATTTTCTATGAAACAAGCCCAACATATTAATTGATGAGAGTGTTCTCTCTATGCCCATTGATCATTGCTAGAACACAACAATTTGTTTGTTGTTTCATCCATCTTGGCCTTTTTTCGAGCATATGAATGCATCAAAACCCTCAAATTGGCCGGCATGGAGGACTGACTTGATGCCATGATATGAGAAGATGATGGTGAAACCATACCTTGTTAGGCAGCATGTTTTGTTATTTTATTCCATCAAGTCGACGGGTGTTGGCCTCCTCCTCCTCCTCTTGCCCAATTGCAAAAACACTTGCAACCCAACTCCTTATATAATTAACCTATCCTATTTATATAATATAATTTAAATTATACCTAATCATTTCATTAAATCATGTGGAAGATAATTCTAATACTTTAGAGTTATTATAATTTTAATATGTGTGCATTAAGCCCTTAATGTAAAATGCCATGGACCCATCTTCTCATATTTTATAAAAAAAATATACCATAAATCAAAAGGAAACCATCAACATGCACACCGATCATGTGTTGAAGGGTTGTAAATGGCCATTCCAAAGCTAATATATATAAAGTAAATAGCCACTTTGGTCCAATCATTTGGGACAACCAATAGTTTTGACCATAAATCAGACCTATAACCTTTTTTTTTCATAGCCACCACAATACACTGCTCCATGCCTGCAATTGCATTAGCATATAATGCAGCCGACAGATAATTGCAGTGCGGGCTCCCTAATCTTGTGCACTTGCATTCGCCCTAATCTTGTGTTGGTGAGTGAATTCACTGGGCATTATGATATTTAGATGTTAATCCATCTGTTGGCGGAAATCTAGGTGCACCTTATGATTAAGTTAGGTTATGGATCCACGTGTCCACCAAAAATCAAGCACCTCCTAGCTAGTCTAAGTGTGGGGTGGGGCTGCTTGATCTTGGCAGAGCCAGCCAGACTAGACTGCTTCATGCATCCATCCAGTCAGTCTTCTTCTTAAATGTTCTAGACCTAGGTCGGTCCATGTCCATTGATTGATTGATCGGCCTTATCTACCATTACTACAAGACATTTACCGAATTAAATATTTATCAAAATTCAATAAAAATATAAGGAGTTATTTTAATGAAAATTTGTAAGAAGTGAGAATTTGTCCAAAAAGAGTATATATACTAAGATAATTTAAGCTTGAGAAAAAGATGTCAAGAACAGCATCAAATGCATAGCATGTTCTTGGCATTGCTCACCACAAGAAGCAGGCCAGCAGGCAGGGCACACCTGGTTTTACCAAATTTTGGTTAGTGGCTGCCTAATATTGAATGATTTAATTAATTTCAACGCTAAACTCTAGACTTCATAATTATTGCTAAACTTTTTTCTCCCTCTCTCTATCTACCTCCATATGGATGACTTGATATTGCTCATTAGTGCAAAGAGATCCCCTTGTCGAATAATTGGTTGGTGATCTTTTGCAGCAAAGCACAATTCAAAAAGAAGAAGAAAAGGCACCAGCAAAGTCATTAACTTTTCCATTTATATCTTCTGGTCTAAACTATTGGAGATAAAACTACCCATTAAGGAATAAAATTAAATTCCATGATGATAGTTTTTTTTTTGTTTTTGTAATTAATGCCATTGATGGACATGGAAAGGAGGGGTGAACGAATATGAGAAGAAAGGGACTCCAGATTCAAGGATGGAAAATTCGAATTTCATATGCCTTAGTTCCATGCCATCGTCCAAAAATCTTCGCTCATAGTAATGTGACAAGATCAAGATGGTCCATGTCAAGCAATCAAAAGGACAGGTTCGGTTTTGGTGGTTCTATTCACGGTGTCACGGTCAAAGTGAGCCACGTTTCTGGCACATGCAAGACAATAATACGATGAGCAATGTGGCATGAATGTGTACCATATGTTGTAACCGACGATGAAATGTCAAGATCAGAGTCAGAGGATGTCTGTCTTGCATGACTCGACTTTGCTTATTATCTATATAATCTATCTATATTCAGTAGTTTCTTTATTGGGTTTTACATTCTTGCGACGGGCCTTGGAAAAATGGTTCGATATTCCTCACATTCGGCCCAGTAGTTGGTTAAGAACTTTTCACCTGTCCCAGCAAATGAATTAGGGGAAACATATGCTATCAAACATAGTTAAGAATGATGCTCATCTTGAATACAAGTGTTTGAAATATTATTAGTATCACACACTGTGGTCATTCCCTTGTTCTTTTGTTACTTGGATAACTTAGGTACAACAAACAAACCACTGATCACCACATAGTTTAGCTGATGTCTCCTCCGGTTATTCCTCCATGGGAGCTATGTTGTTTAGAGCTTTTCAATTGGGGTCTGTATGCCTGTGATGTTAGAGTCTTGGTCAGCAAATATATCCAGCAGAGTCATAGCCTGCAGATCACCATTGAACAAAGCAATTAGCCATAGTCATTTAACAGAATGCTAAGTGACTAAATCGAAGCAAATTTACCTCGGGCACGCTGAGTTCAAGGCGGAACTTTGGTCCATCGTAGTGGTAGAGAATTGGCCTGAAGGCATCTTCTTCCAGTGGGTCGCAGACTTTCCTGGTGACAACTCGAACCTGTCCATTCAACAAATGGAAGATCAGAACATGGGAAAAGGGAAGCTTATGACAGGAGACATCGTGGAAATGACCAGAATTTGGATATATCACCAAGAAGAAATAAGAAACTGCGATACCTGAGCAGGAAATCGAGATTCACCGGGGCACTTCTTGTCCTCCCAGGCTGTCGGGTCTATGTTAGATCCTCCAAAACTTGCAGCCTACAAATTAGACAGCCAGAATCAGAAACTCATTCCAACCCCGAATATGTACCAAAACAATTGGGCAGGAACTATGCCCAAAAAGACGACTTTTCATGATAGAACCAAAAGTCCAGCACATTTGAGGATCAAACTAACCTCAAAGATTCCATGGAGCTGGTGAGTGGAGTAGTTATAGAGAAAGAGAGGCAAGCCGGGAGTAATCTGGCGGACTGAATCACGGTAGCGGGGAGGTAGACCTGTCAACCATGGACAGGGTAATGATTTTCAGTTCTCTGTCATTTGCATCGAACAAGCAACATCTTCACCAATTTTAAACATCTGTTTGTTTATCAAAGATGTCACTTGAGGTAGACTTACCAAAGAGCTGTCTCTTGAGGTTTTCCTCCATGGTTTCGTTGTTGCAGACAAAGATGTACCCGCCGACGGTCTCGTTCTTTGGCAGAGACTCCGAAGGCGGGAGAGTCTTAAACCTCTTGTCGACACCCGCCTTAGCATCCTTGTCATCAAGGGCGTTGTTGATCACACCGATGTTGTTCTTCTTAGGGTTACCGTTCTTCCTCCCTATCTTAGCTCCATAGAGATCGTCAGCCTTGTTCTTTTGCCCCTTAACGCTGAGGTTGATATTGGTGCTCTGGGGGAGGTAAGAGATGGGCTTGGAGTACAGACCCTTATTGAAGCCCCCATTAACAGCAAAGTTCTGCTGAGGAGAGGGAGACCCAATGGGTCCACTGTTCATCTTCCACCCATCATCGAACCCGTTGAGATCGTTGGCTCTGTTCATCTTCCAACCGAAGCCGAGCCCACCACTGAAGTCGTTCCCAAGATCGGACTTTTCGACCCCCCACCCGTAGCCGAGCCCGCTCATCCCAGACCCATTGGGGTTCTTGGAGCTGCTGCTGTTGACGTAGTTGTTGACGTCAAAATTGATCCGCTCGTCGCTCCTTTTGGTGAACGAGTGGTTGCTGCTCCAGATCGAGTCGTTGAGGGAGAGATTGGCCATATTGGCAGTCTGGAAGCGGAGCTGGTCGCTGAATTGCCAGAACGACTGCTGACTGTTCTCCATTGCTTTTTAATTTGGCAAACAACCCAGAAGAAAATTGGAACTTCAACTGGAATATGGATGGAAGAGCACAAGGATGAATATTGGTGGCAGATTGATGTGATGCAGTAAGAGAAGACAGGAGATAAGATGTGAGTAGAGACGAAGGAGGAGATTAAATAAAGGGATTGGAGAGGACTGGAATTCTGAAGCAACTTCGGGGAAGAAAGTGTTTAAAGATTGCGTGTTCTCTTCTTGATTTTGTCAATGATCAATGCCTTGATTTCTTCTCATTTTTCTCAGAGTTCACACGATGAAATTGAGAGAGACGGTATACATGGGAAGGCTGAAGACGCGTTTAACTTTGACCCTCCAAGCATGAAAGGGCTGGAATGAAACGGTACAGGAAAATTTGGGGAGTGGAATTGACAAAGACGAAAGTAATGGATGAGTGGGTGAGTTGAGGCTGTCTTCCTCGGAGGCTAAAAGAACAGGTTTTCTCTTCTTTTCAGAGTCTTCGGCCGGTTTCTAGAAGGTCCAGCGGGTCATCCTAGTCACCCAACCCAGAAAAAAAGGGGACAACAGCAGGACCATAAGGGTTCTTGCTGCTGCTGGTCCAGTTCCATTGATCTCCTCTATGGGAGGGGACTTTTGCCCTGCTTCACATCAAGTAATTAAAGGTATGGTTGGACAAAAAAAGGGCTTCCCCACTGAGTCTAATTTAACACATGAGAAGAGTTACTTACAGTTCAATTCACTTGTGGCCTTTTCTGTGGAGGTGTGCATAATTTCAACTTATCCAGGCCGTCTCCCACCCACCATGGCAATCGGAAGGGAGCTTTTTCTTATATGATCCCTCAGTTAATCTTCACTGGGTGGTGAACTCGGGAGATGATGAACCCAAGTACACGTGACGAGACAATATTCTAGTCACGTGATGAACATGAGCTGGCATTATGATAGTGGGAGGGTGTATGTTACCGTCAACCAACTCTCGTGCCACAATTTATACATTGGATTGATCTGGCTCTTGTTTAATTTAGATCTTGAATTCGAATTTGAATTGAATGGTTGGATAAAGTAAAATATAAATTTGAATAAATTGCATTAATTGATATTAAAATTGGGTATTGTTGATAAATATTTAAAATGATATCTTTTTATATAAAATAATATTTATATATATCTAAATCGAATTAAAAAATAAGTATTAATTGGTTCAATTAATTAAAATTTAAATTCGGTAAATGGGATACAATCCGTATTAATACGTCGATATATCAAATTTTAAATTGTGATTATACAAATAAATTGGTATTTAAATTAAAACTGTTTGAGATAATTAAATTTTGAATGAGAATGTGTGAAATATAATTTAATTTGAATAAAAATAAATTAAATAGATCGAAATTGAAATAGAGGTAGTTAGAATTTTGAATTAGAACGAATTATATTAATATAAATATGAAATAGGTGTGTATGATTGAATTTGTATATTATTTAAATAATATTTAAATTAAAATCGACTTCGGTGTATTAATATTATATTAATATAAAATTTGATAAATTAAACTCACTTAAATGTACATCCAAATTAAAATTTATTGAAATTGGAAATTATTTAAGTTTTAAAATATATTTTTAAAATGTTTATTTGTTTATCGGGTCAAAAAAAACACGGATCCAAACTAGATTTCTGCCCATCGTATTTATGTCGGGAACAATTACATCCTACATGAGCCCATATATATGTGGAGTAATCAAGTCTCCAGCTGTTGTGAGGTGGCGGTCTCAGTTTTACTTCAATTGGCCAACTCGTTCAAATGTGCTGGCATTTTACAAAATACTAGAAAAATAAAAAAAATGTTTTATTATTGGAGGTGCGGGGAATCGAACCCCGTGCCTCTCGCATGCGAAGCGAGCGCTCTACCATATGAGCTACACCCCCTTTATCGTATACTTGTTTCTTGATATATCAATTTGATTCTATTCTACCATCTAAATGATTTAATCCAACTACTATACAATACCAACCTATTAAACATGTTTCTGTTTCATAATATGGGGTGCCCATAACTTATATTTAAATAATTATTTTTTTAATAAAACCATATTCATGCCCAACAAGTCAAATGAGCATATTTCATATTTAAATCCATTAAACACCATTTTATTTCAATGTTTATCTTACTTGTACAATATCAGCATGATCTTGTTTGGTACTATAGTAGGTAGGGGCCATGTATGGCATTACAATATATATGAGCTATTCATTCATATACCTAATAAAGTCCAAACACCATAAAACTAATACCCACTCACTCTCACTTGAACGTGATATAAATGACCCCTATAATTTTTTGAAACTAGGTATCATTATTTAAAAAAAGTTATTTTATAACAAATCTTGATTATAAAAATTATTTATGAAATCACACCATGGAATGAATGGGAATTATAGGTGATATCAAGGAATAATGATGAATTGAGGTAGTTGGTGTTACATCAATTCAGTCTTACTTTAAGGGAATTTTAACGCATCTATATGTGAACAAAAAAAGGGTCAATCTAGTTATAAGGTCTTAGTCATCCATCATGTACTTGGGTAATACACTCAAATTTTAATTTATAAATAAAAATTAACTCGATATAAAAAAAAAATTAATTTTAAATTATTATTTTTTACACAAATTTTACTACTATACTTTTCAGAAAAAAATGCAAAAAAAAAAAAATATATATATATATATATATTACATTTTGCCAACACAAAACATGGGGGAAGTTACCCTTTCCTGTTTCTATTGGACACAGTCAGACAGATACTCGACCTACAAAGCTCCAGTGACCTTCTGACCTTTCACTCTCTTTTACCTACCTTCCAAATCTGACGCCTCCTCCATTTGATTTCTCTCTGCCTTTCCTCCTGGCCAGCCGACATCATGGCGCCGGCCGCTATTCCACCACCAGCCTCTGTTGCGGTCTCCTTCACGTCCCCCGCCGTTATCGCCTCCATCTTCTGCCTCTTCTCCCTCCTCCGACGGTCGATCGGCGACAGCATCTGTGGTGTCTCCTCGTGCGGCGGCGGCGGAGCCTCCTTTTACCCCCCTCAGGTCCGCTTTCCCTTCCGTCTGAGAACCTCCCAGACCGATCCCCGGTGCTCGTACAGTCCCGCCTTTGACCTCTCCTGCGACGGCCTCGGCCGGACCATCATCGCCCTCCCCGCCGCCGGAAACTTCACGGTCGACCGTATCGACTACCAGTCCCAGACGATCCTTCTCAGTGACCTAGATCCCTGCCTCCCACGCCGGCTCCTGATGAACCCGTCCCCGCTCTTCACGGGCCCCACGTTCTTCCCGCCTTTCAGCCGGAAATTTGTGCTCCTCAACTGCTCCGACGTGGCCGCCGGCACGACCATGTTCCCGAGGTCATTGATCGTCCCGTGCCTCAGCGAGGAGAATTACACGGTCATCTCAGTCCCCTCTAGATGGTACGACGGCTCGCACGGGTGCGCTTTTCTCGGGGCTATCATCTTCCCCATCCCGATGCCCTACTGGTCAAACCTCGACTCCACAGTACTACTGGCGTGGTCAACGCCGCATTGCAGATCCTGCGAGGAACGCGGCGGCGTTTGCGGCTTCGACAATGGCTCCGAGATTGCCTGTGACGGTCACAATAACTCCGGTAATCAAAAGTTTCATCTCAACGGACATATGTCATATTCCCAGTTGAAACGTTAGTGAGAATCAGATTTGACTACTAATATTTCGTCTTTCTCAGGGCTTCCAAGTGCGGCCAAAGTCGGGATAGTCTTCGGCGTGGGGATCCCGGGGGTTCTGGTGCTGATGGGTCTGTCGTGTTTCATCTGCAGAAGGATCAAGACCAGCCGCCGTGGCAGCTCCACCGATGCTACCACCGACGTGTTGGCCTTGACGGCTCCTCGTCCGATGCTCCTGTCGATGGGTCTGGACGGGGCGACCATAGAGTCATACCCGACGACGGAGCTGGGAGAGAGCAAGCGGCTGCCGAAGCCCAGCGACAACACATGCTCGATATGCCTGTGCGAGTATCAGCCCAAGGAGACCCTCAGGTCAATACCGGAGTGCAACCACTACTTCCACATGAGCTGCATCGATGAGTGGCTAAGGCTGAACGCCTCCTGTCCCCTCTGCAGGAACTCGCCGGAGACTCCGAGGCCTTTGTCCTTGACATCCATGAACTCCAACTTGTAGATGTGTCTGCACTTCTCCTAGATTGTTAGCTGTTCAAAGATAGATGGCTTGTTGTTATACTTGTATACACAATTACATATATACGTAAAAAATGACTGAATTTTTGCGTTCATCTACTATTCTGTGGGTACTCTGGCCATCTTCGGCCGCCCAGCAGGGACCCGTTGAAGGGTGTGCGGCCCCCCTCAGTCTCACCAAGCTGAGGGTCACTTTGCCGCCTTCCTTATTTTATTTAATTAAAATATTATGATTTTAGTGTAATTTCAAAAGATTGACAGTTGAATGTGGGCCGTAGAGCTCTGGACTGGATTAATTCAACGCCTAGGTGTGACTGGAGACTTGAAGTTAATATCTTTGTTTAAAAATATAATTTTTAAACTAAATCTTCCTAATGAGAATGGTCAATTGGTTGACCAAAAACGACAGCACATTGATCTCTATCTTTGATCTTTCTCCATACTGTTTTAGTATGACGTCATTTACTTGGCCGTGGCGCCATTTACCTGCCTCGTGGGCCACAACCGCCCCCCATCTCTTTATATCTTGAGGTTCCCGTAGCTCTGCTCCTGCATTCTAGGGAACGGACAGCTGAACCCGCGTGGTGGATCGGACGAGAAGTTGACTTGAGGGAAATCGATTGACTGTGTAGCGGGGATAATGGCGCAGCGCAGGAAGTACTTAATTGAGGTGGAGAAACCGAGGGAGGCCATCGACGGGAAGCCATCGAGGGGCCCGGTTTACCGGAGCTCCTTTGCCGCGGACGGGTTTCCAGCTCCTGTTGAAGGACTGGATGGCTGCTGGGACATTTTCCGGTGCGGTCTATTTCTCCTCATGTCGAATTCTTTACCGGCTTTCTTCTGAAAATATGATCTCTAATTTGATTATGAAATCGTCTTAGCTTTTGCTTTTGGTTATTCCTTCATTCAGTTCTTACTCACAGCTCCTTCATCGGGGTAAAAGAGGTTCACTTTAAGGTGTCAGGTACTTATTAGTCCTGCAATTCTGGGTTGACCGCGGAAGAAAATCGCCCACTTAATCAGTCTGATGCTCAAATAACTGCTACGGATGTAACAATAATACTATTTGACAAGTTTAGACGCTGACTGCAATATCCTTGTATCTTTATTGTGCTTTTAGAATGGCTGTGGAGAAATTTCCCAACAATAGGATGCTTGGTCGCCGCCAAATCGTTAATGGAAAGGTAATTCCAACTTTCAGATGAAAATAATTTTTGTATTCTCCTGGAAAACATGGATGATTATGCTATGTTTTTGAAGCAGGCGGGGAAATATGTATGGCAGACTTACAAGGAAGTATACGATCTGGTGATCAAAATTGGCAATTCCATTCGGGCATGTGGTGTTCAAAAGGTAAAATGATTTGCTTTTATTTGACCAGCAGAACCTAGAACCCATGGTTTTATGTACCTGTTGATAAATTGTAGGGAGGGAAATGTGGTATCTATGGTGCAAATTGCCCCGAGTGGATCATGAGCATGGAGGTACCTCCTCTTATCAGTGGATCTATCAAGTGAAAAAATCGCCCCACGTCTATCCATTACTTGATTTTCTTTGTGCTAGTGGTAATATTCCTAACAAATGTCTAAACGAAGAGAAAGAGAAGGTAACATAGTTTGCCCGCTCTCAGTGGACCCACTGCTAAAGATCTTATCCTGTAAGTAAACGTGATTAAAAAATTGCTTTGGAGGATAGTAAACCAGAATTTATGTTAAGCCAGACTCCAGTAAGGAAATAAGTTACCATGAGATCTTGGATATGTCCTTCGTCATATTTTCTGGAATTAATTTATCATCTTCAAGCTTAGTAATGCTTTGTAATACTACTGCAGGCTTGTAATGCTCATGGGATCTACTGTGTGCCCTTATATGATTCTTTAGGTATGCACTCCTATGTTATCTGTAAATCCAAGGAGTTGTATTATACATTGAACATGCACTTGTAATCTCATTTATAGATTTTCCTTCTAAAATTCTCTTAGACTCACTTTATGTTTATCTTGTTTGAAAAGTCTTTTGTGTTGAAATTTGTCTTTCACTATAATATTTTAGTCATGTTGCTAACTCTAATATTTCTTGTTAATTGTATAGGTGCTGCCGCTGTCGAGTTTATTATATGTCATGCAGAGGTTTCAATTGCCTTTGTAGAAGAGAAAAAGATCCCGGAGGTATGAAAGCCTTTTATCCCGAGGTGCAATAACATATATGGATTTAGAAGAGCATCTTCCATGGCAAATTTCACAAGAGTATCTTCACATTCTTTGGATTTAGAAAACATATAAACATCACTGACTTTTGGCTAGTGTTGTAAAATTATTGTGTATGTCAGTGATTCCAGTCTCTGATCCAACTGTATATCTCTACATGATCTTAGAGGATTTTAGTGTCAACTGGAGCTGTAGAATTATCTTAGGGCCGTTACCCACTTTATCTGGTGCTGTTTCAGTTGTTGAAGACCTTGGAGAACACTGCTCAATACCTGAAGAGTGAGTAGCGCCATGATTCGGCTATTAAGTTATCACAGGACTCTCTGTCGTGAACATTTGTTATCCCTGTGTATTATCGTGCAGCTATTGTAAGCTTTGGCAATGTTACTGCTGAACAAAGGGAAGAGGTTGGAAAATTTGGGATTGCTGTATACTCCTGGGATAAGTTTTTACAACTGGTAGTTCGCTGTTGATCTGAAGTATTGTATTTTTTCCAGGCAGCATTACCTGTATAACGTTTTCAGTTTTGCTTAGGCATAACTGGCCAATTTTCATTTGCAGGGACAAGTTAAGGAGTTTGAACTTCCTGAGAAAAGGAAAACTGATATATGTACAATTATGTACACAAGTGGGACCACTGGGGACCCAAAAGGAGTACTGATTTCTAATGAGAGCATTGTCACATTCATTTCTGGAGTCAATAAGCTCTTAGAGAGTGTGAATGAAGAGGTAATTACTGTTTCATTTAAAGGAAAATGAATGGGGTTTGCTTCCCTTGTTCTCTAAGATGAGTATGCTATGGCTTCTTTGAATTTCAACCCGTACTTTTTGTCTGTAAACAGCTGCATCACAAAGATGTCTACATGTCCTATCTTCCATTGGCACATATCTTTGATAGGGCGATTGAGGAGTGTTTCATATTTCACGGGGCTTCAATAGGATTCTGGCGTGGAGTAAGTGCACTTCTTAAATCATCTTTAGCGACCAGCAGTTGAGTGTGATATTTGCTTATGTTTGTTTGTTTCAGGATGTCAAATTATTAATTGATGACATTGGGGAGCTAAAACCTACTATTTTCTGTGCTGTTCCTCGTGTCTTAGAAAGAGTATATTCAGGTAATTTTTTTTCTATTGTGCAAACAAAAAAAGGTAATTTTTTTCTGGACCTGATATAACTATTTGAAGATGAACCTCTCCATGGGATTGATGAATATTGCCATATATACTTGTTTCACTCTGGCTCAGCTTGTTCCAGTCTTTTTTACTAGCAACAGTAATCACTATTTTTTCTTTTATGATAAAAAGCATGCCTCTCCAGGTTTAACTCAGAAGATTGCTGCTGGGGGCTTCTTCAAGAATAAGTTGTTTAACATTGCATATTCATAGTAAGCCCTCACCCCCCACCCCCATCTTCTCACTGTTGCTAAAATTTGGATCTCAGGGCTGCCTCTCAAATAATGGACTTTAAGTTAATGAATGCCTATTATATGTCACATTTGCTTATATAAGGATAGATATTTTTTCAAGTTGTCCTAATAATCTCATTATTTGACATATGGCAGCAAGTTGTATAACATGAGTAGGGGGTGTAAGCATGACGAGGCTTCACCAATTTGTGACAAGTTTGTTTTCAATCAGGTGATAAAATTTTTAAAGGCAACTTTTGCTTGAATCTCCTCCTCATTTTTTGCCATGTCTCGTTTTTGAAGTCCGCTTGGAGTTAATGCATGACCACACTTGAGAACTTAACATCTTCTGAAACTGAACACACCATCTTATACCAGATAAAGCAAGGATTGGGTGGAAATGTACGGCTTATATTATCAGGAGGGGCTCCTCTGTCTACTCATGTAGAAGGTTTCTTAAAAGTGGTTTCCTGTGCTCATGTTCTTCAGGGATATGGTATATTGTCCTCATTTCTTCTTTCCACATATTTCATATAAAATTAGACCTCTCTTTTGTGTGAACATGGGCAGAGATGAAGAAATAAGCTTATTGCAAACATTAGGTATTTATTCTGTTACTCTGAAGAATATGCATCAATGTGCAATTGCCTTTTTTATTTACACAGGTCTGACAGAAACATGTGCGGGGACATTTGTCTCTTTACCAAATGAAATATCAATGCTGGGAACAGTGGGTCCCCCAGTGCCAAATGTTGATGTATGTTTAGAATCTGTCCCAGAAATGGGATATGATGCCCTTTCAAGCACACCTAGGGGTGAGATATGTGTGAAGGGGAAAACCTTGTTCTGTGGGTATCATAAACGTGATGATTTGACTAATGAGGTCTTGATTGATGGATGGTTCCATACAGGTATGTTGTCTACATATTTTTTAGAATTTGATAAACTATTTGCATGAAAGAGTTAGTTAATACCTGTTACTAAAGAGAATGGAGCATAGAGTAGAGAGTTCTTCTGAATATCTCCTGACAATTAAATTTAAAAATAATTTCTATAAACTTCAAAAATGGTCTTCTGATTACTAAAAGTCAGTTATTGAATGAAACCATATTTTTACCTGATTATGATAACTCACAACAGGGGACATAGGCGAGTGGCAAGAGAATGGAAGCATGAAAATTATTGATAGGAAGAAGAACATTTTCAAGCTCTCGCAAGGAGAGTATGTGGCAGTCGAGAACTTAGAGAACATCTATTCCCAAGCTACTGGTGTTGACTCGGTAAGTAACTTATGTATTGGTTTTAGAATGAGATTTGATAAAGTTGTATCTCTCTGAAGTAGAAACTTGGGAAAGTGAAAATTAGAGAGAGCCTTGGAGCGGATCTTCAATGGAGGATATTTAGAACATCAAGAGTAATGGCACAAATTGATGTTGTTTGGGATGCAGGAAATGAATGAATAAAATGCTTGAGGGAGCTCATAGGTATTTTTAGTCTATCTTTTGCAAATGATGATGAGTCTTAGTCATGTGGGTTCCCTAAGCTGTCCACTATTTTGTGGCTCTGTGATTGTTCTTGTACAATGATGGTATGTCTTTGCTTCTTTTGTGTTGTTAAGTTTACTGATGGCCTCAGAGTTTGTTGTAGAAGGCCAATAAAATGGCTCTAGGGAGTCTTTCTTTGTATTGATTGACTTTTTTTAACTTGAAAACTACACATCCTCAGAAGTTTCTGGGTCTAGAATTTTGTTAGTGTTCTGGCAAAACATATAAGGTTTTTCATGTTTGTTTCTGAGGGAGTTTAGCAAGCGCAGGGTTAGATTGGTGAATAATGTTGATATCTCTTCAAAATCCAATCTTATAGACCATCAAAAGAGCTTATATGTTCTTTGATGGGAGTTTACATGATATGTTTTTTGGGTTTAACAAGAATCCTTGCACAGACAATGAAACTTGGCCACGTTTCATCTGGCTTTAAGATCTAATTTGCGGTAAAAACTAACGGTTGCAATTTTCAAGCTTAAATCCATAATTCTCTTTTCTTTCTTCCAGGTATGGGTGTATGGGAACAGCTTTGAGTCCTTCCTTATTGCTGTCGTGAACCCCAATAAAGAAAAACTTGAGGGTTGGGCTGAAGAAAATGAAATTTCTGGAGATTTCACTACTCTTTGCCAGGATCCTAGAGCAAAAGAGTTTATACTGAGAGAACTTACAAAGATTGGAAAAGAAAAGAAGGTTTGAGGTTTCTTGTCTCATTCTTTGTATTGTCAGCTAAGAAACACCCATTTACATTTTAAAAGTATTTTTTAAAAATCGATTTCATAATTTTCTGCAGTTGAAGGGTTTCGAGTTGATCAGATCTGTACACCTTGATCCTGTGCCATTTGATATGGAACGTGATCTCCTTACCCCCTCATACAAAAAGAAGAGGCCTCAGTTGCTCAAATACTTCCAGGTAAATTTTCTGCCAAATCTACCATTCCTTTGCTTGACACCCATTTCCTCTGGCTTGCCATACCTGATTTTGCGGTGATCAATGCACTGAACGGTCATCTTTTTTTCACCTGCAGAGCAACATTGACAGTATGTACAAAAGTTCAAAGTAGGCAACACAACCGGATGCTGGTGGCCTGTACCTATATTTGCACCTGTGTTTGCGGTTTTCCTTTTTTACCTTTTTATTGTCATAGTTCTACAGCTTCACTTGTATGCACATAATTTATATATGCTGTCATTTGTTATTGTATTGGGTTAAGAGGCATCTATATCTGTGTAATGTAACTCTCACCAGTTCACATGAGAAGGAGACTTCTTTCTTCATTAATAGGTTTGTACTTCTCCAAACTCCTGGTTATGAAAAATTAAAAAGATTAATTTTTTATTTTTTATTTTAAACTACAATATTTTTATCAAATAATATACTATATATATATATAATTATATTATATTACATGTTAATATTAATATAAAATAAAAATACATATAATAAAATATATTCTTAAATATATATTATATATAACATTTTATTATATAATAAAATCATATAAAATAATTTAATTAATGTTACAATTAAAAAATAAATCAATTTTAATTATAAATAATAGTTATATATAAATAGTGTGTAATATTTTTATTGTATAATTATATCATTTACTTTTAAATATAATAATAATAATAATAATAATAAGAAATAAGAAAATATATATAATAATATAAATCATGATTAAGCTAAAATCGTGTTTTAATCTAAATGCAAACTTTTTCATTTTATTTTACCCAAAATAATTTCTAAAATATTTAAACTCATTTACCTCCAATCCCCTGGATTATCCATAATACAATATTAATGTTGTATCACTTACTATACTATTTGGTGTCTCTTATGTTAGTTCTTTATAACAGTTGGTGTAGTAGAAAAAAAAGCCAAGAGGTATATTTCTTCACGTAATTACTATATTCATATTACAAGTATATAAAATTAAAAAAACGAATAGATAATAAATTTAAATTAAGAGAAACAAATCATAACGTGCTATATCAAAATACATTAATCTCTTCTTATACTAATAGATTTTTATTAAATTATTCTTATATTTTTATTAATAATATTTTAATATATTATATTTATTCATTTAAATATTTTATTAAATTTATATAAATTAATAAAATTATACAAATATTTAATACAGTATTACAACTATTACACATTATTTCTATTTTTTTTTGTTCAAGATCTATTATTTATAAGTAGTTATTTTTAAGTTAATATTATTAAATAAGAATTTTTTTAATGCTAGTCATATTTTCAATTAAAATTATTTTAGATGGAGATTGTATTTTATGCCTACATTGGAGACCATCCATCCACTCTAACACTCCATGTTCTCCCTGTAAATTAGGGTTCCGAATTCCTAACTCAAATCTCAATTGCAAAATCAGTTGGATAGGTAACGGGGGTTGGGCCTCCTCCATCACTCCATGGCCGGCCTAGTGAGATAGCTCGATAATGGATATACAAACATCTCAATCTTTTCACTCGTCGTCGGCACTAGTTTAGCTCGCTCGTGTTTGAAGGACCTAACATCTCTCACCTCTCTCTAAATAACACAGTCAAGGTTGTTCATACACTGTTGCTGGAAGCATGTGGAAGATTCATCTTCCTGAGAAAACATCTAAAGACAACAAAACCAAGTTGCCAATAATATTTCTGTGCAATAAAACAAACAGTGCTGCAGCCAAACACCTAGCCTTTCTCGTACCCATCTTACCCCTCACTGAAACTCGAAGATTCATCCAGAAGAGGAGGCCCTCCTGATGCAATTTGATGTCCTCTTTCCATTCAAGATGCGAACAAAAACACTTGCAAAGAGGCTCTGCTGGAAATAATAATTACTACTCCCCAACATCTGTGTGCATAGTGGTTTCAACTGATTATTACATTTACAAGTACTGTTTTCTTCTCCGAAGTGGCATCCCTTTTATTTCGTCATATTTGTCTCATCATGGTATGGTATGGTATGGTATGGTATGGTATGCCATCTTTCGCAGTGCAGTGGGGATACCACATTTTAGCCTTCAGCGTGAGGGGACCATCAAGTATTACTCAGATGGGGTTGCTTTCTACGGTAAGTTCCTTTGTTTTTTTCTTTGGAATGGTTCTACTGCAAGTTGAGAGTGACCCAAATTCGTTCATAATTCAGCCTTCATAAGTAGACAACACACACACGACACGAGCAGGAGCAAGAGTACCATGCGACGAACAAATCGGGTGTCTGGACCACATGCATGTGTCCATGTGGAAGGCCAATGGAAGAGGGAGCGGACGGATCACGGAATCTTCCTAGGCTACTCACTCTGGACCACACGCCCCACCCCCCCCCCCCACTTCGTATTTCGAATTTTCATTCATCAATATACCATCATCTTCTCCAGATCAATCTTTACAAGCGCAACTTTACCAAGCCTTGGCCAATCTCTCTTATCGTGATTTTGCCATACCCCAATGATGAGATTTTTGTCGTGCATATTATATCTATACATGGTGGTAAGTATGTCTGGGTGAATCGGGGGATGTAGTGGATAGCCTTGGCTAGCTAGAGGTGACGTGCAACTACAAGTCAAATGCATGTCAGCCCAAGTGCGACCAGGTGTTGGGAAATAAACTGGCCGGACAGACAGTCCGCTGGTTCGTACCCGCCATTCCATGCAACCATAATCTAACGCTTTTTTTTTTTATGAGAAAAAGTTGCACCACTCAAATATATATTTTCTTTTTATTACCAAACAAGATGGAAAAATAAGAGATTAAATGGTACAAAAACATTTACAGTCTAAATCGAACTCATGGTCTGTCATGTTATTAATTAGGCAAAAGGCTAAAAACATGTCAGTGGTTCAGTTTGGTTCCTTACGGAAATCTGCGTACAATTGTCGGCCATCTCATCTCATCTCATCTCATCTTTCTTGCTAAAATGGTCCATTACAACGTTTATTATCTTATAATTTTAAATAAATATAGCACATAATATTTTCTCATAATTATAAGAAAAAAAATCTAACAATTATATATGAAAATTAATGGTTGGAACATTTCTTATAGCCTCGGAAGGTGGAAAACATCCCAAGAATAAAATAACTACACATTTTATTATACTTAATAACTCAATTTAAAAAATAATTTCACCACCATTTGTTCTATTTTTTAATTAATCCAAACTAAAAAAATTCCATTTTTAATCACGGAACGAGTTCCAAATATAATTGTTTTGTCAATTAGCCACGTGATATATTTATCAATGTGGTTAATAGGCTGGATGAGATGCATAAAATGCTTTTCTATTCAAAGATAAGGCTGACACCTCAACATTATTAAGGGATATAATTGATTTTTTCAACCATAGTACATTAATAAATATAATTTATATTTGAATAATCCTAAATAAATTTTAGTTGAGCCGTAAAAAATGGTTAACCTTATATTTTTTAGATTAAACTATTGACGAAAATAAAAATCTGAGAACAAATTTACTGTTAGAAACATTCGGTATATAATAATTAATCTGACACATGCAATAAAGAATTTTCAAATGGTATTGATGATATTCTCATAAAATCTTTTTTTTTCTTTCGCAATAAATCTTGCATAATCCCTAGTGGGGTATCAAGTTCCTTCTCTGCTTATTACCATTTTGAAATGTTGGATTTTTTTTCCAATTTTAGTTTTCATATGATAATTTATTATTGCAATATTTAGCTGTTTTCATGTACATTTCTTTCAAAAGTGCACATTTAGAATATTGATACCATTTTATTAGATTTTTTTTATCTCTTGTATTGCTGAAAATTGAGGGCTTGGCTCGTCCTATATGTCTTGTTCTTATCGACATGTATGGACTTCCTACTTTTCCCACTCTCTCTCTCTCCCTCTTTCTATGTAGCAGTAGTATTCCTATATAACCCCATTCATGTGTGGAGCTTTTGCACTTCCCATTCATCCAGCAGCTCATCTCTCCCGGCCGCAACTTCGCCATCGTTTCCAAAGTTAAGTCTCGAGTACTGTTTCTGTTCATCACTGAATCGAGCTCGATCGTTTTTTTTCTCTCTTAATGGTAATGAAGGAAAGTACAATGGATGAGCAGCGCCGACCTAGGAAGCAACGCAAGGCTGCTGCAATGTTCGACTCCGGAGGTTCGAGACTTATTATCGATAAACTGCATGTTATGCATACTTACCTGTTCTTTAGTTTTGAGAGTAAACATGCACGGGAGTTAGGATGTTGCACGTCTCAGAATAGGTTGATTTGATCCTCAAGTCTATTTCACGGTGCAGAAGTAAGCAGCGTTGAGTGGGATTTCATAAACATGACAAATCAGGAGGAGGATCTCATCTACAGGATGTACCGCCTTGTCGGGGACAGGTAATCTCTACCTCCATCGACTTGGCAACAGCGGATCGTTGAATTCTCTCGACCATAGATAAGTTTTTAGCATATGTATGAAATATTGTAGAAGATGCAGTGCCAGAGAGGGTGCACAGATCTGTATATTGCGGCATAGCAAAGTGCTTGGCATTCATTGTTTTTTGACGATGCTGGTGGCTTAAATATTATCTCCAGGGAATGTTTTCAATTTCTAGCAATAAATGAAGCTCGAATCTCAACCAATACACATCTGAAACTTGAACTCTTAGGAACTCGTTGTCTTCCAATTAGCATTTTGAGGGGGTATGGGAAAAAGGGGAAGGGAATAATTACCAGGGGAGCACGCCGTAGACCAGTCGAGCAATAATGATTGCTTCTTCGTGTATAGTAGAAACCAAGGAGAAGCAAATTAGGAGCCAACAGGGCTTCCTTTTACCTAGAAAGGTAGTTAGATACACGCACATACGGTTACAAACTTGGTCGAAAATGGTAAAACCCAGCCAAAAGGGCATAGCTTCTAACGAGGATGATGAATCTGCCACGCATATATGATATGTTTAGGCATGACAATGGGCTCTATGTGACCTTATCTTCATTTAGGGTTCCTATCTTTTATGGTATACATGCAATCCTTGGTCTATTTTTCTGAACTTGGGATATATACACAGTTTCCACATGTAACAGAGACCCATCAATGATAATGCAGGTGGGATCTGATCGCCGGTCGGATTCCTGGGCGTAAAGCAGAAGAGATAGAGAGGTTTTGGATAATGAGACATGGCAGAGCCTTCGCGGGACTTGAGTATCAGAATGGTCGGAGGTCCGGCCATTGAACTCACGCGGCTACCGGACTTTGTTTTGTTCTGGTTCTATTTTTGTATTTACTTCGTTCTGGTATGTGTGTATACAAATGAACAGCTTGTGTTGGGAAGTTTCTCTGGTTACCATGAAGCACCTCTTCTGCTGCACTTCCTCGATTCATTTTTCTTACACGGACGAATATTCAAGAATCTCATCCATCCTAAGTTCAAATTTAAATATTGATATTAATTCACTAAAATATTTTAGCTTGGGATTAGTATGAGTATGGAATCACTCTTATAAATTTATAGCTTCTTTCCAAGTCTTTGATTGGCATACATAAAATTCAATCACAATTAATTTGTTTACTATATAAAATAAATTCAACCAATTGTATTAATAAAATATAATGTAATTTGAGTTTGTATATGTGGTTACCTACCATTCTCACAAACAACTGACCTTCTTTTCCTCGTAGTATCTACGGATTGAAGATTAAGTGCAGCTTTGTCTTGTTGCCGGGGCCCTACCAGTGCACTCAGTGTCTATAAGCCTTGTACATTTCCTCCTCAATGACCCTTACTTGTATTGAACGGTTAAATTATTACAAATTTCCATCAATGCAATTGAATGTCATAAATGTGAATATGCATAGAAGATGGCTTCATGAGGTACGCATGCATTGATCAAAATCACTGTTAGAATATAATATTAACAAAGCACACGCTTGGATTTTTTTTTGTTTGGGGGTAAGCCGTGCATAGTTTAGCCCCGGTGCGGTATGGTCGGGTCCGTCGTTCAATGTGGTGCAAGCAGGAGGGCCGTAGGTTTTGGGGAGACCACTCTTCAGCCTAACAGTTTCATGGTATGGGTATGTGCGCATAAATAATACACAGAACGTGTCCGGTCAGAGCAGACACACTTGGTACTTCAAAACAATATTAATTAATTAATTCAAATAATCGTTCAACGGATCCTGATTGATAGGTCGGGTCGTAAACGGGTCCATTTATTTGACCCGTAAAAGTATGGGCCTTTGGGCATACTACCATGCCATTTTTGAGAGATGGGCCGAGGCCTATAATGATTATAATCTTCTTTACCTGAATTTCGGAAGAAAAAAGTGTACATAAATACGATATAAGAGATTGTTAAGTAAGATTATTTTAATATAAATCACTTCAAATTTTATATATTTATAATAATTTTTTTATTAAATATCAAAATTTTTAATTTTTAATATTTAGTCTCATTTATCATAATATGTAATTTTAAACTTTTTTCAACAATTTTTTATTAATTGTGTATAATTCTCATTATATCTAATAAATGATAATAATAATTATAAAATTAGATATTTTTTTTATAGATAATAGAATATATCACAAATTAAAATTTTAATTAGGAATGAATACGTGAGAGATCATTAATTATAGTGAGAAATGATTATTAAAATAAGAGGAAATGTATGTACACTTCACATTTGGATTTATGCATTGACCATTATGCTAATATTGTGATGCGGGGGGTTTTTAGCTTTTGATGTAAATGTGAAGAGGATTAAAATGGAGGGTGAATTATAATGAATTTGAGGTTTTTCATTTATGTGAGCGCTGAATATATATAATAATAATTTACATGAAAAAAATTATTGATATGAAATCTGTTATAATCACCTAAATTCGTCTCTAGAGTAAATTAGTTAAAATAATTATTTTAAAATCATATTTTATTTATAATAATTATTCATTTATTTATATATAATTTTATAATTATTCATCTATATATATAATTTTACAAAATATATAATAAATAAATTTATGGTTAAAATTTGTTTATTTCATGATTAAAATTTATTATTTTTATGTATAATTTTAATAGATAATCATTTTATATATAATAATATCAAATTATCTATGATAAATAATTTACTACTTTTATTATATTCTAGTTTTATATACCGTAATTTTAATTATATAATTAACTATTTATAAAAAATATAAATAAAATAATTTAATATAATTATATAAAATTAAATAGTAATTTATGTACATAATTTATTTTACGTTTAGTAAAATTAATTTATTTAAATTAAAAAATTAGTATAACGATGTACCATGAATAATTTAATATAGTTACCTATTAATTTTAAAATATTTTTTTTATAAATGTAAAATTATAAATTTATGTAAAAATTATTTTATATACACCAATAGATAAATTTTGACAATTAAAACTTTTTAATTTTATTTATAATAACTATTGATTTATTTAAATTAAATAATTTAAAATAATCATTTACCATTGTTCTTTACAATAAATATTTTATATAATTAAAAAATATAATTGTACGTAGAATATGTACAATACTATCAATATATATAACTGAAATAATTTAATACAATTATTATTTTTTTAATTTGTATATATTGGTTTTGTATGAAATAAAATTAATATATAAAAATTAAATAATTTATTATAATTATATAATAATATATCAACTTACCATCCATAAATATTTTATATAAGTATAATATTATAATTTTATGTACAATATATTTTATTTTATATATAATAATATTAATAATTTATTTATATAAAATAATTTATTATAAAAATTTTAAAAATTTTATGTAACATATAATTTATATAATTATCAATTTTGACCTTTTTTTATGTACACTAAAAAATGATATCATTTCTGATCAATAAAATAAATTGTGTACTATGGAACCTCCACCCAATCAGATCCAAGTGGTGGGCATATCTTTTATTTACATGAATAATCACAAATGAATGAAAATATTTTGTATTTGTGAGAAATAATTAATAAAATAAGTGGAAAATGGATAAACACTCCACATTTAAATTTATACTTTAATTAGTATGTCAATATTATATATGGTTGATTATATTAAATTGAGTTTTTAGATTTTAATGTAAATGTGAAGAAGATTAAAATGAATTGAGGTTTTGGATTTATGTGAGTGCTAAATATATAATAATAATAATAAGTATTTTTTTACAAGTAGTGGTAGGGACCAGGCAGAACAACAAACAGATTAAATGAACTAACTGCCTGTCAAGAGTGTGAAATAATTCAGGTCTCTCACGCGCTCAAAAAAGGGAGTGGCCGATCGATGGAAATTGCTACTTTTCCCCTAATTTCTTTTGCCACTTCTCTGGTCATTCCCTCTCGCTGTTAGGGTTTCATAGTCGCCGCTTCTTCCCTACTCTACTCTCTCAGTCCGATCGGACTCACTCTGTCTCTGAATCTATCCTCCCGCTCAGTGTAAGTGCCCCTACATCTCTTTTCTTCAAAGTTTCCGATCTTGTCACTGTGCTCCGGTAGAAGGTCTTTGCTTTCCGATCTGCCGCCCGTTTCATTTCATGATTGATCTGTGATTTCATGAACCGATGGGACAATCTGATGTTCACCCCGTTGTATTTTATCCAATTGAGCTTGATTTCGGTTCTCGATGGTGGGGAGAAGCCACTTGAACCCAGTCCGTAGCGATTGCATTCGGGTCTTGATTCCCCTTCGGGACTAAAGTATCGTGATCAAGTTTAATTTCTTTCTTCTATCATCTAGTCATTAATTGGCAGCATATTCAAACTTCTTGTGGGTTAGCCCGTCCTCACATTCCTTGATCCATAAGTGGAGTACGCCGATCAATAACATCTGTCAGTACTATATATAACTTTTCTGATAGATATGAGATCTTGGATATCTTCATTATTTTATATTTTTTCTGATCTCGAAATGATTGTTTTACTAGTTTCTTGTCAGGCACGGGTATCTACTAAATGGCGCCTCTGTTAACTTCATTTACTATGGATTTCTTTCTATTATGTATACTAAGATTTAATCTTTTCAAGAAGATGTATGTATCTCTACTTTTCCTTTTGGATTGCATCTTCAGCACTATCAATAATATGTCCTAATTTTAGCCACGATTTTTCTATATGACTTCTGCAAAACGATTATGGTAGTTATTGCTCTTGAATGATTTCCTAAACTCATATTATGTGGCATCACTATGTCATTTTTTGAAGATCATCTAATTACTTTTATTGTTTCTTTAGCTTGGTCTTTCAGTCCATGTTTATCTCCCAGGGAATCTTTGCTTATTATTAGTGTTAGGTTTGTTCTATCACTCTTTCACGTAGGTTTTTAACGGTTTCTATATGGTGATTGTAGATAGCATGGCAATGGAAGTCACGCAGATCCTCTTAAATGCACAGGCAGTGGATGGATCTGTTCGAAAGAATGCTGAAGAAAACCTAAAACAATTTCAGGAGCAGAACCTCCCTAGTTTTTTTATTTCATTGGCAGGGGAACTTGCCAATGAAGAAAAGCCTGTTGAAAGTCGAAGGTTAGCTGGTTTGATTCTTAAGAATGCTTTGGATGCTAAAGAACAGAGCCGGAAATATGAGCTTGTGCAACGATGGTTGTCGTTGGATGTTGTGACAAAGGTGCAAATCAAGGCCTGCCTGATTAAGACCCTTTCATCTCCCTCTAGTGATGCACGTTCTACTGCATCACAAGTTATAGCTAAAGTTGCCAGTATAGAGCTGCCTCAGAAGCAATGGCCTGAGCTGGTTGGAACTCTGTTATCAAACATCCACCAGTTACCTGCTCATACCAAGCAAGCTACACTTGAAACTCTTGGATATATCTGTGAAGAGGTATCCCCGGATGCTGTTGACCAGGATCACGTAAATAAGATACTTACAGCTGTTATTCAGGGTATGAACTCATCTGAGGCCAACAATGATGTGAGGCTTGCTGCTACACGAGCTCTGTACAATGCCTTGGGGTTTGCTCAGGCAAATTTTTCCAATGATATGGAACGGGATTACATTATGAGAGTTGTATGTGAAGCCACGCTTTCACCTGTAGTTAAGATTCGTCAAGCTGCTTTTGAGTGTTTAGTTGCTGTATCTTCGACCTACTATGAGAAATTGGCTCCCTATATTCATGACATCTTCAACATCACTTTGAAGGCTGTGAATGGAGATGAAGAGCCTGTGGCTCTCCAGGCAATTGAATTCTGGAGTTCGATTTGTGATGAAGAGATTGATATATTAGATGAGTATGGGGGTGACTTTAGCGGTGATTCAAATATTACTTGCTTTTATTTCATCAAGCAAGCCCTCCCACTTCTTATTCCGATGTTGCTGGATACACTTCTCAAGCAGGAGGAAGATCAGGATCAGGATGAAGGGGCTTGGAATATTGCAATGGCTGGAGGTACATGCTTGGGCTTGGTTGCACGAACTGTTGGAGACGAGATTATCCCACTAGTTTTACCATTTATTGAGAGCAACATAACAAAACCACTTTGGAGACAACGGGAAGCAGCAACATATGCTTTTGGCTCCATCTTGGAAGGTCCATCTCCTGACAAGCTTATACCACTTGTTAATGTTGCTCTTAACTTTATGCTCACTGCCCTGGTGAAGGATCCAAACAACCATGTTAAGGATACCACTGCCTGGACACTTGGAAGGATGTTTGAATTCCTTCATGGTTCAACTCTGGATGCTTCTATAATCACTCCATCAAATTGTCAAGAAATTATAACAGTTCTTTTGCATAGCATGAAAGATGTCCCCAATGTTGCTGAGAAGGCCTGTGGGGCATTATATTTCCTGGCACAGGGTTACGAAGATATGGGCCCATCAGCCTCACCTCTGTCTCCATATTTTCAGGATATTCTTCAGGCTATATATGCTGTGACACGCCGAGAGGATGCTGGAGAGTCTCGCCTACGAACAGCTGCATATGAGACACTAAACGAAGTTGTGAGGTGCTCTACTGATGAGACTGCTTCCATAGTGATGCAGTTGGTTCCACATATAATGATGGAACTTCACCAAACTCTTGAAGCACAGAAACTTTCATCTGATGAAAGGGAGAAGCAGAATGAGCTGCAAGGTCTTCTCTGTGGTTGTCTGCAGGTGATCATACAGAAATTGGGTTCGTCTGATGCAACGAAGTATGCCTTCTTGCAGTTTTCTGATCAGTTGATGGGCCTTTTCTTGAGAATTTTTGGTAGCATAAGTGCAACTGCTCATGAGGAAGCCATGCTTGCTATTGGAGCTCTTGCCTATGCAACAGGCTCAAATTTTGAGAAGTATATGCCGGAATTTTACCGATACCTGGAGATGGGGTTGCAGAACTTTGAGGACTATCAGGTGTGTGCAATCACAGTTGGTGTTGTGGGGGATTTATGCAGGGCTTTGGAGGATAAGATCTTTCCCTATTGTGATGGAATCATGACACAACTTCTTAAAAACCTTTCAAGTAATCAGTTGCACCGATCTGTAAAGCCACCATTATTTTCCTGTTTTGGAGACATTGCCTTGGCTATTGGAGAGAACTTTGATAAGTATTTGATGTACACCATGCCCATGCTGCAAAATGCAGCAGACTTGTTGGCTCACACATCTGGTGCTGATGATGACATGGTAGAGTACACCAATTTTCTTAGGAATGGAATTCTTGAGGCATACTCTGGAATCTTTCAGGGGTTTAAAGGCTCTCCAAAGACCCAATTATTGATGCCATATGCACCTCGCATTCTTCAGTTCTTGGACAGTTTATGTATGGAGGAAAACATGTGAGTTCTTTCTAATCCATTTCCTTTATTTGTGATCTTATAAATAAAAGATGCATCTTATTTTTTTGACTCTGCCCTTTGTTTTCAAACAGGGATGATGTGTTGATGAAAACAGCTATAGGAGTTGTTGGAGATTTGGCAGATACACTGGGTAGTAGTGCAAGTCCCTTGATTCAGAATTCTGTATCGAGCAAAGACTTCTTAAATAAATGTTTGGCATCTGATAATAGCATGATTAAGGAATCTGCTGAATGGGCGAAGATGGCAATAAGTCGAGCTATTTCATTTTAAATGGTCTCTGCTCTCTTGATCTTCTTCATGCATTTTCTCAAGTCCTTTGCATGCATTTGGGTCTGTCAAGTCGAGTGGGGCATTTGCATATCATCTCAAGGGTTCTTTGAGTCATCACCTATTTTGGGCATGAAAAAAACGTAGTTGGGGATTTTTCTGTCCGCATAAAGAGTCCATCCTCATCATCATCCAGGTGAAGTTGTCTTCTTCTCATCTTCCATTTGCATATTATGCTCTGTTTCTTCTGCTATGGAGGGGAGTTGGTTGGTGATGGTTCATGCATATATCTTATCTGCTCACTTGGCATATGAGTATATGATGAAATGCATAATTTATTGAGGAACCTATAGAGCAGGGAAAGTGGTGACTGTTTATTGAATTTGAGGATGGACTTGTTGCTGAAGATTTATTCTTCTGGTGTCAGGAGCCTGTAGGGTTATCTATGAGGATGCAGTGTCCTTTATGTCATATTTTTTGGTTTTCCAGATGGCTGCCGTCCCTTTAATCTGCTCTCATCATCCTCATCAGAATTTGGTGTCCAAAGAATTGCATTATTCAAATACATCATAGAGTTTGGGGTTCCTTTGAAGCCTCTTTTGTACTCATTTTGTCTACACTTGCCCAGATTGTGGTCTTTGTTGTGAGAACCACAGCATAGTTGAGGGCATTCTTAGCATGCATTTTTCATGTCAAATCCAGTTTCATGTTCATTATCATATAATTCTTTTTGTTGAAATCTATGTTCTATTTTATGCTTTCCCTGTGTTCTGTGCTGCCTGGTTCTTCTTCGTCACAGTTATCAGAGCTGTGGTATGCGAATTGTCCAGGTTTACCAATAAGTTTTGACAATATGGGTGGAAATGATTGGGTATAGTTTTCTTTAAATCTACGTGCATATTTTTTATTTGTCCATGTCCACTCCCTCTTGGGTATAGTTCATTTTTAGCCGACTCTGTTGAAAATATGGGGATTTCTATACCTTCCTCTATGCATATGTTTTGGTTGTGCCCTTTAGAGCTTGAATCAAGAAGTGAGCATGAAGCTACTGGATTCGTATGAACTGTTGAAGGGAATTAATTGTATCGGAGGTCTATCTCATGTTGGAACGTGAATGCTGCTAATTAAAGTTTGGTCAATCTTGCCGTCAGAAGTTGCATGTCTATATTAATATATTTTGATGAAGTTGGGTAAAGCCAGCTAGCTGCCTTCCTGTGCTTAAGTTTTTTTATGGGTGATTGTCCAGATAAAGATCAACTGTAAAAAAAACAATCTTGTACAAAATGTACAGGAAGTTGATGCGGATTGAAATTGAAATCTTGAGGTCCCTTGGGGAATAATATATGGCCCCAAATGTCATTGGATTGCAATCTAGCACTTATTGGTTGTATGTCTGGTCCAGCATATATCTACAATTTGATGCCACTTAATTTAAATTGATTCGAATTTTTAATAAAAAAATTTACACGGATAGTATTTTTAAATTTTCGTCTAAAATTTCATTTGTTTTATAATATTTTCATTTTAAATAAATAATAATATTCTATTTAGTAGAGTAGTAATTTTATTATAAATGTTACAAATTCAATGTCGTCCTATCATATACAAAAGATCGAGTCCAAGTAAACCTAATCCATGACATCAATTTTCACCCCTGGTGGCGTTATTTCCTCCTCCCTCTACCGCACCTATTATCACCCCCTTCTTCGGTGGAGAAAATTAGAGGGGAGGGTATGCGCCGTTTTCATCGGCATTATTGTCGCTTTCCTAGGAAAGGTCTATACTAGCTTATGAGAAAAAGTGAATAGGGTTGTTTTGATTGAAAGTGAATAGGGCGTATATATCTATGGGCCGCCACCATTGTTCACGACTATAGTGGGTAGGACTAAAAATTGCAGTTCCAATATCTCAAAAAGCAGTGCTTACCTGAGGATACACAACATGGAAGATTGTCCATGAATGCTACAAGTTGATGGATCAATAGGCATGCGCCCTAGTTCATCTATAGTGTGCCACCATCTCTTTTCAAAGATTTCTTACAATTGTAGAATATGCAATATACATTCAGTCCCAAATGGTTTGAGTTTAATTGAACTCGAGCAATATTTTACCTAACAAAAAAATGAAAATCATGATATATTGAATTATTTAGTTATTTAATTTTTCTTGTTACAATATATATCATATATTAAATATTATAACAAGAAAACTATGTTTATGATTATTTGTAGGGGCTGATGGTATATTTTATGGGCTTACATGTTTGAGAGCGAATGTTGAGTACTGTAGATGATTTGAGTCATTCTGGTGATGGTGAAAGAATTTGATAAATTAGTTTAGATTCAAACTAAATTATATCATATACTTCAAATATAGTATTTTATTTTGATCTAAAGAATTATACCGTACTTGTATTTTTTCTGAAACTTCTTAGTTTTATACATATGTTTTTTTTTTCAAAAAACATTGATGTTTAGATAAGGGTATTATCACAAAACCAGTATCAAAACCAAGTTTAATGCAAGTGCCAAAGATGTCAGTGACAACCATTGAGGTGGAGAAGTTGGATGATAGAGTTGGAATTGTGGGGGATAACATGATGGCTTTGTTAGTGCAGTCGAAGTACACTACTAGCATCCACTGCTAGGTGATCATGTTTCTTGATGGTGACGGTTGGGTTGACTGCGTAAAGCTAAAACACAGTGAAAAATGTCAAAGAAAGCAATTTTGAAAGGACATACGTCAACGAACTGAACTGTTGGGCATTTCTCCACCGTGTTAGTGTGATTGGAAAGGCTACCTTCAGTGGTGCATTGCCCCAAATAGTGGATTGTTGACTTGCAACTATGAGTTCCTGCATGTTCTTGTCGTGAACATCAATTCCACCAAGTTTTCGAGTACATGATACTATGCATGCACACACACACATATATATATACATACACGTGACCTCGCTTGGATTGTATTACCTTGCACAAAGCCCTCCGTTTGTCGAGAAGACCTCTTCTCTTGACCAGTTTCCGATGGATCATTGCGCTAGATCTACGTTCTTGCTTACCCTTCTCCTGCTTTTTGTTAATCTTTCTTCAGCTGAGACTTTTCGTCTTCCTCATCAAGTTCAGAAGATTGCAGCCGCCTCTTCACACCTTGATCATGGGATGAATCACTTTAACCAGCGAGGCATTACGGTAAAAGCAGCTTCTGGTTATGATCACGGATGCCAATATCCTGATCAGGAATGAATTTCCTAAGCGCATGATAATCTGTGAAGCTTAACAAAATTAGGCTTTCCTATCAGCAATTTATATTGAACAGTGATGCTTCTGATGCACACCTTTATTTTCAACCACACAAAGGGATTAATCCCAATTATAACGTTCTGAAGTGACATACAGTGCAGGCCTAGCAGATTCTGGGTGTAAATACCTCTTGGTCTGTGTATTAGGAGATTTTATGCTTCTTCTTCTCATGAAAAAACGAATAAGCATCCATGTGTTTCCTGCTGATCCTGGGAACTTATGCTTGAAGGTTTCAGGACAGATGAAAGTGAGGAAGTTGATGATGGCAATGGATGCTATTTTGGACTATGATAGGCCCAAGCCAAACCCTAGGCACGATGACAAGGGCAAGCCTGGAGGAGGATGAAGCGCCCGCTCCAACCCCTGCAAGAGACGAGTCCCTCCCGCTTCAGTCGTGCTTACTAATGCTTAACAAAATATATGAATAAAAATATTGCCATTTCCCATGGCTTCTGGCTCTTACAGTGATCAGTATGTCTGATGCATATTACCTAAATGAATACATATCCGATGTATCCGCCTTTGCTCTATGGAAGTAATAATGATTACACTCCTTGTTCTTATGTTTTGTTGGAAACCAAGGACCCACCCCTTTTTTTCTCCCTCTTGCTTAGTAAGCCATGACATGAATAAGGACCCTTTACCAACTAATAGTTAAAGCATTCAGCTGTAGTTATCAGTTACCTCATCTACTTTTCTTAAGTTAATATATACTTGCCACTTACCCAAATTAGCACTAATCATCATTTTTGGGTGCCTCCCATTCCCTTATATTAAATGAAATTCAAAAGGTGCACTAGGCATATCCTTGAACCATGAGACTTCCTCAAATACAATAATAATTGATACATATGATACATGTACTCCAAAATTCACATCTTTCATCCTAATGCTTTCTCATGGGGAAAAAGGGTTTAACCGGTTTACAGGTGTAGTCCAGTTTAGGGCCATAAATAATTCTGTTGAAATGAAGCACCTAAGGGTGGCAACCATGAGAGAGGCAAATGTCCTGTACCGTATGGGACATAGGACGGACCCAAGATCTCATAAATGGATCCCGATCTTCATGTGTGGATTCCGTGGATGGGTCGAGGGGAGTTCGGATATGATAAGTTATATTCATTGAACCAGATTATTATTATTTTTTTATTTTTAATGTTCAAGAACTAAAATGTTGTTTTGTTTCTTGGCAGAAGAAAATCCTTTTGAGTCTGATTATTCGAACTATTAAGAGGCAAAAAAAACCTTCCAACATGAGTTCGCCTTCTGTGGGAAGGGTCCACGGTCGGATAAAGGACTTTTGGCACCAATATAAGTTGGTAAGACAGAAACCCGACTTGACCCATCATACTCTAGGTCTATTACATTGAATCCAAGGATTGGATATGAGTTAAAGGGATTTTATCCAAAAATTGGATCCGGGTTCAATTGACTATACTTGAGTATGAGTATCGAGTCCAATTTTATGAAATTGGACCTAATATTGTATTCAAATTCGTTATATTGCTTTAACATTCAATTATTTTAAACTTGAATTATGTTTAAATTTTAGACAGATTTGGATTATATGAATTAATTTTAAATTTTAAATTCTATTTGTGTTATAAATTTTAAAATCAAATTATTTCAACTTTTAAACTATATAAGTTATATTTTTTAAATTTGATTTTATTTTTTATTTTTGTACATGAATAGTGTGTAAAATTTGATATTAAATTAAATTTTAAGTATAAAAAAATTAAATATAAATTTTAAATTCAATTTTTATATGAATTTTAAATTCAATTTATCTTATATATTTGAACTCAAATTAAATTTAAAATTTATTTTAATTGATTATAAAATTCAGGTACACTTAATTTGTACTTACATTATAATAAATAAAAAAATATCAAATTTTAGTCCGAATATATTTAAATTCAAATATTAATAGAAACAAGTTTGAATTCAACCCAAGGTTGAGTTTGACTTTAGTTCTCCGGGACAACTTTCATAGCTAATGAAAAAACTAAGCATATAACTTTATGGACATAATTGGACGGGCATGCTCTCATGCTGTTTATAATATGCAATCTTATCCAAAAACATTGTGGAATTGTGAGAGTTTATATAAATAAATTAAAATTTTATTTACTTTTATATTATTAATAATATATTATATATATTTTTAAAAAATATAATAAAATATTAAATTAAAGTTAAAATAGAAAAATTTATTCAAATAGTATATATATTATTACTCATATTTAATTTCACAATATAAATTTAAAAAATAAAATCTGAAATAAAGTTATAATACGAGAACTATGAGATCACATCTAATTATACTATATTTTTATCGAATTCGAGTGAAAGGATTGAATTCAAATTAAATTAGAGTAAAATGTAAATATAAGTTTAATATAAATTTCGTCAATTAAATATTCAATTTTGAAATCGAGTGAATTTATTTTACATAAGCGAGTAAATTAGGTTTAGATCTGATGAGATTTTGGTGCTTATGCTCACATATTTCTCGTACTCGATCATATATTATTATACAAAATTTATTATTTTATTTTAAAACATACACCCTAATCTTCTATCCATTCAAATTTTTGTTATATACCAGAGTTGATATCTTAAACTTGAGATCGAATGGATAGTAACCACGATCAAATGGAACTTAATTTATATCACGCCCCGACCCGGTTTGGTCGGATCCCCGTGATCAACCCGCCACTCTCTCGGTTTATTAAAAGGTTTCCCCTTATTGTAAACCGTAAAGAGTTAGGCATACTTTAATTTGCACCTTTTTTCCTGAAATACCATAATTAAAACTGCATGAAATTTAAAACTTTACATATATGTCTTACAGACATCTTAGTTGACGGTCTTTAAGGGGAGGCTTTCCGGGATTTCCTGAAAGGGATATAACAGAGTGGTTGAGTACGACTACTCAGTGAATGAGTTTTTAAAAGTTTTTGACTTTTAAAAAAAATATTTATATGGAGTGTGCCAGACTCCTTTGTTTTCAAAAATCCCATCATTTAAAAATTTAGAATTTTCCATTATTTCTTAGTTACCACGGTGTGTCATCAACCAACACACATCCTTCATTATGAAGGTTACACACATTCGCAAGTCAGTATCACTACTGAACCCGTTAGTGGCTTCGGAGCAAATTTTCCTGCCACCCGGATAGAAGTACGACCACTTCTACCCTGGGAATGAGTGGATGTACGTGACATCCTACCCACAATCCCGAAATCACTTCTTCATGTCCGTATGAGGACAGAGATCTCAGCCTGTCCCCACCTCGGTCTCATGCGCTTCGTGCTACTCCAGATTTCGCACAAACACCTGGAATGACGAACTGCCCTTATAGCCACCAAGTCGTCTAGTGCCCTTAGGACGCATCACTACCCCTCATGGGCGTCTTGATGATCCCGTACTCACAGTGCATGCACAAACAATGTTTTCTTATATTGCCATGTAATCTGTGGTGCCATTAGTCCAATGGCCCCGACTCTCAACTCAACCCGCAGCTGTTTGTCTTGACTAGTCCGTCGACCTGTCATGTCGCACTGCCGCTAGTTGACTGAGCATGTCGGTCCTATCTTGGTACCATGGCCAAACAATTCACTTATTAAGTTTTATGGCACATATATCATGTTCGTTTACGAGCTCCTGCTCGTGCCAATTGGCCTTGGGCCCACTGTACGAGATTTTCAAAATCGGGCATTTAGCCCTCAAGTTCCAAAACCGAAGCCTCTGGCCTATCAAAGCTATTTGAGCTCCTGTCGAGAAGGTCTCTCAAATAGTTTAAGTATTGGCACACAGTCAGGGGAGAACACTTTCGACAAAATAGGTTTTCATTGTCCATTATACCAACCGGTATAAGAAGATCTCCATTCATAACCGATGAACGGGTTTTCAACTTCCTTCAAGGAAGTCTCATCATACCAATCGGGTATGATCTACTTACAACCGGTAAGTAGTTTTTTTTTGCCGCATAATTTTCACATCACTTTCTCTAAGTGGTGATGATTAAAATACCACTAAACAGTGGCTTTTTATATCGATGCACTTATCATCCCCAACCGGGTATGATGTTAGTAAACCCACTCACCCGTTAATGCTATGAATTCCACTAGACTGGTTCTTTGTATTCATGCGAGCTTGTCCTTGCTAGCGTTCCCGGTATTTAACGTTCCTACACGATATGAACAACCTTGTTCATTATTCCTTGGCATAACAGCCTTCATTCATTAATGAATGAGAAAACCCAAACTTTTAGTTATTTGTAATTAGGTCCCTAAAGTTATTTCTCTTCAACTTTAAGTCCATAATGTCGATTTTTCCTCAAATTGAGTCCCATAACTTTTAAAATTTATCGTGGGACCTCAATTTATTCAATTTCACCAAAAAGGGGTTTAATTTTTCAAATTTCCAATTTGGTTCCCCAATTTTTTCCCCCAATTTCAACTCTTGAATACTCCCGAATTTGATTTCATCAAATTAACCGATCAAACACTTCTAATTATTGAAATTGGAGTTGAAATTGAGTTACTGTATGTTCATATGATTCTAAGAAACTTTGAATCACAGATTTTAACGTCGGAACGAGCTCAAACGGAGCTTTGCCGGAAAATAGACCGTAGAGAGAGAAAGCTTCGATTACTCACCAGTGAAGGCACGACAGTTCGAGCTTTCGATCTGGGTAGATAGGTCTCATTCTGAGGTTCATCCTAAAATCAAGTATTGTATCAATTGATGCGGAATTGGATTAAAATTTTGTCATTGAAATTCGGTCGATTCTCTCTCTAGCATCGATCGAAAATTATAAAGGGGAGCCGAATTGGCTTACCTTTCGGTCCTAATTCGGCCGTGGAAAGGCTGAGGAAGTGTTGGGAGGGCTTGGTTTGGTCTGAGGAGGGCTTGAAATGGCCGATTCCAGCTTGGCCGAAATAGGGCAGCTTCGGTCCGCCGGAGTTGCTTCACTATTCCATCATGTCGGCGCTTCTCCAATGATTCTCGGATTGACTGGAGTTTGCTATCAGATAGCTATCTTCTCCTCGGTTCTAAAGAGCCCGACCTTTGTTCAAGTCGAAGCTCTGGTTCGAGTTTTACCGGGAAATGGAGCAGTAGAGAGAGAGAAGTGTTTAGGTGTGAGGAGAATGAAATGGGGATGACCTCTTTATATAGTCGTAAAACCCGTGTATTAAATGGTCGAGATTTATTATTAGTATTAATATTGCCATAAATTATTGGCATTAATTCCAATAATTTAATTTCGGTATTAATTCCAATAATATAATTTCGGTATTAATTTATTTGTATTAATTCCAATAATTTAATTTCGGTATTAATTTATTTGTATTAATTCCAATAATTTAATTTAGGTATTAAATTATTGGTATTAATTTCAATAATTAAATATATATTAATTGATGGCTATTTATGATAAACCGTATGTTTGCATAAAAATTTTTGACCGAAATTTCGGGTTACAAAAAATCATACTTCCGAGTAGGTCACCCATCCTCACACTACTTTCAGGTAAGCATGCTTAACTTTAAAGTTCTTATAGAATCTAATTGACCTGAACCAATTTGGTTTTTGTTTTCTAGTTTGTATTAAGTTTCTTTTCCAATGTTTAATAAATCCTTTGGATCAACCGAAAGTTGTAAATTTTCATATTGCTTATTCCTAAATGTAAACCGATTTGGTTTTCTTATTCGGTTTGACTGGTTCTTTTCCTGGTTTTCCTTAACTCAAATGTGCGGGGTTTACAACTCTCCCCTCATTTTAGGAGTTTTGTCCCCAAAACTTAGTTAACATCCTTGCATGAGCAATTATTTCCTTTGATGCCCCTTTGGTGTTTGCTTAACATGCAAAGTCTTCTCTTGTTCTTTTAATTAGTCCTTTTTTTCATCCTTCACTTAAGAAATTTCTTTTCCTTTATATTATTTACTCCCTCCATGGAGTTTATCATAACGAGACATACCTTACTTCAGGGTATATTCTTAGATTTATATCTTTCTTTGCTTAGAGCACATTTTTCCCTTTGAGGTTCTGTACTCAAGAATGGAAATTCCAAGATACCTAACCATTCCCATGTCTAGTTAACCCCTTGGTCGTTGAAACCTTTAGCTCAATGTTCTTTCGGGCATTACGTACTGGTTGCCATAGTTTTCTTTATTCTCATTTTTTCATCTCATTTTGACCCTTCCTCCATTCGTTGTCTATTATAACTTCAGTCCAAATTTTTAGATTCGACCTCGTCATGCTTATTAGCCAACTCTTCCTTACTTTGAGTCATATTCTCATCGGGATTGTTGGGCTTACATACCCCTTACAACATGGCATTTTCTAGGACCTGTCTATTTCTTTAGGGAGCGTACAAATCTTCCTTGTTTCAGGATCATTGTGGGAGAGACTTGCCTATTACTTTCTTGGCTTGAGTTTAGTTGTTAATTGGCCCTTGGTCCTTTTAAGGATTTCTTGTATTCTTCTTTTCCCGAGTATTTGACATTTCTGCCTCTCTCTTCTTTGTCGGAACTTACATTATGGCTTTCCCGAGTATTTGTTCATTAATAGCTTTGCCTCCACCATTTGTTTGGTCTAAGTTTCTTAGCAGCTGTTTCTCGAGTCCTCTTGTCCTTAACATCCATCTTACTGACCTTTTTAGGGTGTAGTCCCTTCTACTTCCCGATCTTCCTTAGGTGTCATTTGTTCCCTGTAACTATCTTGTTGTAACGACTTACTTTCTCTTGTCCTGTTGGACCGAACTTCCTATTTGACATAGTTGCTTTTTCCAAGGTGATTTATTCCTATAATCCCAATACGTCCCGTTTGTCATCAAATGTTCGTCTTGTCTTCTCTTGTGGATGCACTCCTTTCTTTGCTCCTAAATTGTTTGGATTTTCTTCTTAAAGGGGGAATTCTCTTTAGCTATCCTTTGTTCCATTTGTGGTTTTATTGATGTCCTACCTTTACCCCTTTTTCCTTCTTACCACTTTGCTAAGATTTTGAAGAGTTTCCTCTTATCTGTGGTTGCAAATGGAATCACGTTTCTTGGGATAGTATCCTTTCAGATTTCCTATAGTTGTGGGGTGTTTATTCTTGGAAAATATTGTCCTGACTCCTGGTGATGTGGGACAGTTTTTCACTTCGTGTCCTATTCCCCTCTAGGTTAACTTGATTCCTATCCTTTGTAGGGTTAGGCACTTCTCCACGCAGTATCCCTATCATTCATGCTTGTAATTACATGAACATAAGTGGTTCCTCCTGGCATTTTCTTGGGAATTGTTAGTTTTGGTGCACCTTCATCCTTAAGTATGGATACCGTGGGAGTTTTTTTTTTTTTTTCCATTTTTAGAGTCTTCCTTAAAGATCAAATCATTTGAGGGATAGGGTTTTTAGGAATTTGGAGTACTTCATTAATAGAGTAGTACACTATGTTGGAGATTTTGGCCTTATTACAGAATATGGTCACCAAATAACTAGGGAGCTACGAGATTCTTGATAAGCATCCTCCTATGTAAGGTTATATGCCCCATTTCATGGCTTCACGCTTGGCTTCCTTTATACTTAGAGTTGTGACCTCAATAGGTCCTATCACCATTCTCTGGGATACTTTCTCATTTGCTCTTTTGAGATTCCTGCCTTGCTTTAGGCATTTGGGAAGCTTCTAGGGTTGTCTTCCTACGAAGATAAGGTGTAGAGTAGAGCCATTCCTAGTTTTCTTGGTTCCACTCTTGGAAGCCATCTGAAAATTTTAGGATAAATCCTATTAGTTACAATATTTTATAGTCTTGATTATGTATTCGAGGAAACAGGCTCTGATACCACTCTAGTTGTCATGCCTCGACCCGGTTTGGTCGGATCCCTGTGATCAACTCGCCACTCTCTCGGTTTATTAAAGGGTTTCCCCTTATTGTAAACCGTAAAGAGTTAGGCATCCTTTAATCTGCACCTTTTTCCTAGAATAGCATAATCAAAACTGCATGAAATTTAAAACTTTAAATACCTGTCTTACAGGCATCTTAGTTGACGGTCTTTAAGGGGAGGCTTTCCGGGAGTTCCTGAAAGGGATATAACGGAGGGGGTGAGTACGACTACTCAGTGAATGGGTTTTTAAAAGCTTTTGACTTTTAAAAAAAATATTTATATGGAGTGTGCCAGACTCCTTTGTTTTCAAAAATCCCATCATTTAAAAATTTGGATTTTTCCATTATTTCTTAGTTATCACGGTGTGTCATCAACCAACACACATCCTTCATCATGAAGGTTACACACATTCGCAAGTCAGTATCACTACTGAACCCGCTAGTGGCTTCGAAGCGACTTTTCCTGCCACCCGGATAGAAGTACGACCACTTCTACCCTGGGAATAAGTGGATGTACGTGACATCCTACCCACAATCCCGAAATCACTTCTTCATGTCCGTATGAGGACAGAGACCTCATCCTGTCCCCACCCCGGTCTCATGCGCTTCGTGCTACTCCAGATTTCGCACAGACACCTGGAACAACGAACTGCCCTTATAGCCACCAAGTCGTCCAGTGCCCTTAGGACGCATCACTACCCCTCATGGGCGTCTTGATGATCCCGTACTCACAGTGCATGCACAAACAATATTTTCTTATATTATCATGTAATCTGTGGTGCCATTAGTCCAACGGCCCCGACTCTCAACTCAACCCGCAGCTGTTTGTCTTGACTAGTCCGTCGACCTGTCATGTCACACTACCGCTAGTTGACTGAGCATGTCGGTCCTATCTTGGTACCATGGCCAAACAATTCACTTATTAAGTTTTATAGCACATATATCATGTTCGTTTACGAGCTCCTGGTCGTGCCAATTGGCCTTGGGCCCACTGTACGAGATTTTCAAAATCGGGCATTTAGCCCCTAAGTTCCAAAACCGAGGGCCCTGGCCTATCAAAGCTATTCGAGCTCCCGTCGATAAGGTCTCCCAAATAGTTTAAGCATTGGCACACAGTCAGGGGAGAACACTTCCGACAAAATAGGTTTTCATTGTCCATTATACCAACCGGTATAAGAAGATCTCCATTCATAACCGATGAACGGGTTTTCAACTTCCTTCAAGGAAGTCTCCTCATACCAATCGGGTATGATCTACTTACAATCGGTAAGTAGTTTTTTTTGCCGCATAATTTTCACATCACTTTCTCTAAGTGGTGATGATTAAAATACCACTAAACAGTGGGTTTTTATATCGATACACTTATCATCCCCAACCGGGTATGATGTTAGTAAACCCACTCACCCGTTAATGCCGTGAATTCCACTAGACTAGTTCTTTGTATTCACGCGAGCTTGTCCTTGCTAGTGTTCCTGGTATTTAACGTTACTACATGATATGAACAACCTTGTTCATTATTACTTGGCATAACAGCCTTCATTCATTAATGAATGAGAAAACCCAAACTTTTAGTTATTTGTAATTAGGTCCCTAAAGTTATTTCTCTTTAACTTTAAGTCCCTAATGTCAGTTTTTCCTCAAATTGAGTCTTGTAACTTTTAAAATTTATCGTGGGACCTCAATTTATTCAATTTCACCAAAAAGAGGTTTAATTTTTCAAATTTTCAATTTGGTTCCCCAATTTTTTCCCCCAATTTCAACTCTTGAATACTCCCGAATTTGATTTCATCAAATTAACCGATCAAACACTTCTAATTATTGAAATTGGAGTTGAAATTAAGTTACTGTATGTTCATACGATTCTAAGAAACTTTGAATCGCAGATTTTAACGTCGGAACGAGCTCAAACGGAGCTTTGCCGGAAAATAGACTGTAGAGAGAGAAAGCTTCGATTACTCACCGGTGAAGGCACGACAGTCCGAGCTTTCGATCTGGGTAGATAGGTCTCGTCCTGAGGTTTATCATAAAATCAAGTATTGTATCAATTGATGCGAAATTGGATTAGAATTTTGTCATTGAAATTCGGTCGATTCTCTCTCTAGCACCGATCGAAAATTATAAAGAGGAGTCGAATTGGCTTACCTTTCGGTCCTAATTCGGCCGTGGAAAGGCTGAGGAAGTGTTGGGAGGGCTTGGTTTGGCCTAAGGAGGGCTTGAAATGGCCGATTCCAGCTTGGCCGAAATAGGGCGGCTTCGGTCCGCCAGAGTTGCTTCACTATTCCATCATGTCGGCGCTTCTCCAACGATTCTCGGATTGACTGTAGTTTGCTATCAGATAGCTATCTTCTCCTCTGTTCTAAAGAGCCCGACCTTTGTTCAAGTCGAAGCTCTGGTTCGAGTTTTACCGGGAAATGGAGCAGTAGAGAGAGAAGTGTTTAGGTGTGAGGAGAATGAAATGGGGATGACCTCTTTATATAGTCGTAAAACCCGTGTATTAAATGGTCGAGATTTATTACTAGTATTAATATTGCCATAAATTATTGGTATTAATTCCAATAATTTAATTTCGGTATTAATTCCAATTATATAATTTCGGTATTAATTTATTTGTATTAATTCCAATAATTTAATTTAGGTATTAAATTATTGGTATTAATTTCAATAATTAAATATATATTAATTGATGGCTATTTATGATAAACCGTATGTTCGCATAAAAATTTTTGACCGAAATTTTGGGTTACAAAAAATCATACTTCCAAGTAGGTCACCCATCCTCACACTACTCTCTGGTAAGCACGCTTAACTTTGAAGTTATTATAGAATCTAATTCACCTGAACCAATTTGGTTTTTGTTTTCTAGTTTGTCTTAAGTTTCTTTTCTAATGTTTAATAAATCCTTTGAATCAACCGAAAGTTGTAAATTTTTATATTGCTTATTCCTAAATGTAAACCAGTTTGGTTTTCTTATTCGGTTTGACTGGTTATTTTCCTGGTTTTCCTTAACTCAAATATGCAGGGTTTACAATTTAATTTTTCGTTGGATTTGAATCTAATTATATATATCCGAAACTCAGGTACATATTAGTCTACCAAACTCAATCTTGAATCGGATTTGGATCCTAAAATACCCAAATCGACACCACTCGAATTTTTCAAACCATAAATATGCACAATTAAATGAAATTATTTTATATTTGTTGTTTATGCCTAGTTAACATTAATATATGTAAATAATTTTAATTATTTTTTATAAATGATCAAAATTGTAATTAAGAATAAATTATTTTTAATGGAACAACTAAATTTCAATATTTTAAATTTGATGTAAAAAATAAGCACTCAAAAATAATAATATATAGGTCAAGCCCGAAAGCATTTTCAATATGATCAATTTGATTGAATCGAAGATGTCCTAGCTCCAAGGTTACCGGGAGCCAACCGGATGGATTATAGGCGGAGAAAATGAACCGTAATACTAAAAATCATACTAAAAGAGAACCATAATGGCTATCTCGGCCTTATTGAAAATTTATCAGCCATTTCCAAGATTTGTATACTCTAATCAACATCATCACTCGTTTTAATCAAAAGCAAACATAAAATAAGCCCTCAATAGAAAAGGTATCATCTCCCTAACTTCTAGAATAATCTTAAACTTTTTGATAAATTTTTATATTTAGAGCATAAACTATAAAATATTAGAGTTAATATTACTTGAGTGGGCCTAAGTCCAATTAGCATATATTTAAGCCTGCAAATAAGTTAAAGTTTATTTATTTAAAAAACTTTCATAATCAATTGATCGTATGAATTAGCTATTAAGTTGAAACCGAGTCGTCGAACTCGTTAGGTTGTTAGCACAAAAAAAAATAGTTAATAAATATAAGACTATTAATTGTGTATACCATGTTACAGAACCATCTAGGCACTCGATATGAGATAGTGGTAGTTTTAAGGGCTATTGGATGATACAAGGAGTAGGAAGCTTTTTCATCTAATATATCGAAAAGCTTAGGTAGCTTCATTCGCACTGAGACCGAGGTCAGAGAGTGAGAGATTTCATGCCACATTTGTAAACACGAAGTACGAACTCGGGTTTGGGATCGCGCAAGTGATGTCCATACAGACTTATGTTAGAAGTTGTAAACTTTTATCACAGTGGACAGTAAACACGCTCCAATCCACAATTTAGAAGTTGACATTTCCACCTCTTCCTTATTTGCTGGGGTTTACTCTATAACCCTTACGAGAGTAGTTCGTTACCTGTCTCACCCTACTTTTCACCTTGTTTAGTTTTCTTGAGACAGTTGTCTCTCTAATCTCCTCGTCCTTAATGATCCTTCCAATGACCTTTTTAGAGTGTATTCCTTACTACTTCCCGATCCTCCTTAGGGTTCATTTTCTTTGACCATCTCATTGTCATGGTTTGCTTACTTCTGTTATTTTGTTCCGAATCTCCACTTTGACTTCTCTATATTTTCCAAAGGAAGTTGTACCTAATATTCTATCACTTTTCCAAAGTAGGTTAGTCTCGGCCTCCGATACATCCTTCTTTCAAGTAGTTTCTAATGAGGGTTTGGCTCCTTGCACTCCTCGTTATGCCCATCTGCCAACCAATGTTTCCTTCAAGGCACTTAGTTGTATGCATCCCTCCAGAGTTCCCTTTCATAGTGTATTCCTTCTCTTCGTCACTCTAATTGTGTCATCCCTAGAGTTCCGGGGGACGTTTTTTTGTGTTTGCCCCTTATGAGAGGGTCCTAAGTATGCTACTAATGTACCTTATCCCTATTCATGAGGTATCCTTCTTGGTTTGACCTTCTCAAGAAGTTTTTGCATTCACCTTGTCATTTCTTGACCTCTTGGTGAACCGTTTACGTAACCCACTCCATGGTATCAATCTTCAATCCTTCATGCCCTCCGTGACTTTTGAGGAGGTATTGCCTTGAATTTATGAGGTGTGAAACACCCCTTCTTTCCTTACACCTATAATAGTTTATCTTGGTACTACTTGTCCTTAGTAGGGTCGGGCACTTCTTCAGGTAATGTCTTAATCGTTCATACTTGTAATAGGTTATTCCTTTACATGGATTTTTGTGGTCCCTTCTTTCCTTCGAGTAGGGTATTCCCAAGGTTACTATTGGTTTGGTGCTCTACGTTCTTTGAGTCTGATCACTTTGATAGTTTTCTAACTGAATCTCCTTTGCTAAAGGGTCATTGTAAGAGTCTTCCTAGATTTCTTAATTCCCTGATTCATCTTCCATAACCGGGATGTAACTTTTCCTTAGCTTCCAAGATAGTGTGAGTTTGCTTTATTTTCCTTAGGCCATATTCCCAACAAGATTGCATCATCAGGAGAGAGAGTTTTAAAAATTTGAGTATTTTATTAACAGGGGGATACAAAAGATTAGGCTTTCAGCCCTATCATAGGAAATGGTTGCAAAATAACTAAAGAGCTATGGAATTCTTGATAAACGTCTTCCTCCATACTTAGAGTTGTGCCACCAATAGGTCCTAGCACCATTCTCCAGGATACTTCCCCATTTGGTTTTTTGACATTTCAGCCCAGTCTCAAGCATTTGGGAAGCTTCTAGGGTTGTCTCCCTATGGAGGTAGGATGTTGAGTAGAGCCATTCCAAGTTTTCTTGGTTACTCTCTTGGGAGCCATCTGAAAATTTTAGGATAAATTCTATTAGTTATTATATTTTCTAGTTTTGATTATGTATTCGAGGAAATATGCTCTAATACCACTTTAGTTGTCACGCCCCGACCCAGTTTAGTCGGATCCTTGTTATCAACCCGCCACTCTCCCGATTTATTAAAGAGTTTCCCCTTATTGTAAACCGTAAAGAGTAAGGCATCCTTTAAATTGCACCTTTTCCTGGAATAGTATAATCAAAACTGCATAAAATTTTAAACTTTACATAACTGTCTTACATGCATCTTAGTTGATGGTCTTTTAGGGTAGGCTTTCCGAGATTTCCTAAAAGGGATATAAGGGAGGGGGTGAGTATGACTACTCAGTGAATGGGTTTTCAAAGGTCTAATTTTAACTTTTAAGAAAAATATTTATATGGAGTGTGCCAGACTCCTTTCTTTTCAAAAATCCTTTCATTTAAAAATTTGGGTTTTTCCATTATTTCTTAGTTACCGGTGTGTCATCACCCAACACACATCCTTCATCATGAAGGTTACACACATTCGCAAGTCAGTATCACTACTGAACTCGCTAGTGGCTTCGGAGCGACTTTTCTTGCCACCCGGATAGAAGTACGACCACTTCTACCTTGGGAATGAATGGATTTACGCGACATCTGACCCACAATCCCGAAATAACTTCTTCGTGTCTGTATGAGGATAGAGACCTCATCCCGTCCCCACCCCGATCTCATGCGCTTGGTGCTACTCCAAATTTCGCATAGACACCTGAAACGATGATTTGTTATTATACTCACCAGGTTGTCTAGGGCCCTTAGGACATATCACTACCCCTCATGGGCGTCTTGATGATCCCGTACTCATAGTGCATGCACAAACAATATTTTCTTATCAAGCCATGTAATATGTGGTGCCGCTAGTCCAACGGCCCCGACTCTCAACTCAACCTGCCGTTGTTTGTCTTGACTTGTCTGTCGACTTGTCATATCGCACTGCCGCTAGTTGACTGAGCATATCGGTCCTATCTTGGTACCATGGCCAAATAATTCACTTATTAAGTTTTATGGCACATATATCATGTTCATTTACGAGCTCTTGCTTGTGCCAATTGGCCTTGGGTCCACTGTTCGAGATTTTCAAAAATCTGGGCATTCTAGCCCTCAAGTTCCAAAAATGAGGCCCCCGGCCTATAAGAGCTATTCGAGCTCCTGTTAAGAAGGTCTCCCAAATAGTTTAAGCATTGACACATAGTTAGGGGAGAATACTTTCAACAAAATAGGTTTTTACTGTCCATTATACCGACCGGTATAGGGACATCTCCATTCATAACCGATGAACGGGTTTTCAACTTCTTTCGAGGAAGTCTCATCATACCAACCGGGTATGATCTACTTACAACTGGTAAATAGTTTTTTTTCGCATAATTTTCACATCACTTTCTCTAAGTGGTGATGATTAAAATACCACTAAATAGTGGGTTTTTATATTGAGGTACTTTTCATCCCCTACCGGATATGATATAAAATTTCCATCCACAACCGGTAAGTGGTTTTTATCTTTAAGTTGTGCTCATCATCCCAACCGGGTATGATGTTAGTAAACCCACTCACTCGTTAATGCCGTGAATTCCACTAGACCGGTTCTTGGTATTCACACGAGCTTGTCCTTGCTGGCATTCCCGGTACTTCGTGTTCCTACACGATATGAACATCTTGGTTCATTATACTTCGGCCTAATCACTTTCATTCATTCCAAATGAATGAGAAAGTCATACTTTCATTTATTTGCAATTAAGTCCCTAAAGTTATTTCTCTTTAACTTTAAGTCCCAAATGCCAGTTTTTCCTCAAATTTAGTCCCGAAACTTCTAAAATTTATCATAGGACCTCAACTTATTCCATTTCACAAAAAGGAGTTTAATTTCCCAAATTTCCAATTTGGTCCCCTAACTTTTCCAAAATTACCATTTTGCCCTTCCTTTACAAAAATGGCAAATTTTGCCCCAAAAATTTCAAAATTCCTCAATTTGTCCTCCAACATTATTTTCATGCCCAATTGACCCTCAATTTCATAAAATTATATTTTGGCCCTTTGAATTTCAAAAATCCCCAATTTTTCCCCAATTTCAACTTTTCAACACTATCGAATTTGATTTCATCAAATTGACTGATCAAACACTTCTAATTATTGAAATTGGAGTTGAAATTGAGTTCCTGCTTGTTCATACGATTCTAAGAAACTTTGAATCACAGATTTTAAAACGAGCTCAAACAAAGCTTCGCCAGAAAACAGATTATAAAGAGAGAAAGCTTCAATTTCTTACCGGTGAGGGCACGACGGTTCGAGCTTTCGATCTAGGCATCCTCACACTACTCTCGGGTAAGCACGCTTAACTTTAGAGTTCTTATGGATTCTCATTCACTTGAACTAATTTAGTTTTTCTCTTCTAATTTATCTTAAGTTTCTTTTCCAAGGTTTAATAAACCCTTTGGATCACCCGGAAGTTGTAAATTTCCATATTGCTTGTTCCCAAATGTAAACCAGCTCGGTTTTCTTACTCGGTTTGATCGGTTCTTGTCCCGGTTTTCCTTAACTCAAAAGTGTGGGGTTTAAACAAGGCCCTTAGGACGCATCACTACCCCTCTAGGGCGTCTTGATGGTCCCGTAATTACAGTGCATGCACAAACAGTATTTTCTTATCATGCCATATAATATGTGGTGCCACTAGTCTAACGGCCCCGACCCTCAACTCAACCTGCAACTATTTGTCTTGATTGGTACGGAGACCTGTCATGTCGCACTGCCACTAGTTGACTGAATATGTCGGTTATGTCTTGGTACTATGGCCAAGCAATTCATTTATTAGAGTTTTATGACACATATCTCATGTTTGTTTACAAGATCCTGCTCATGCCCACTGGCCTATGGCCCACTTGTTCGAGATTTTCAAAATCGGGCATAATAGCCCCCAAGTTTCAAAACCAAGGCCACGACCTATAAGAGCTATTCAAGCTCCCGTCAAAAAGCTCTCCCAAATCGTTTAAGGATTGACACACAGTCAGGAGAGTGCACTTCCAACAAAAATATGTTTTCAACTGTCCATTATATCGACCAGGTATAAGGACATCTTCGCTCATAACTAGTTTTTTCGCATGATTTTCACATCACTACTCTAAGTTGTGATGTTTAAAATACCACTTAGTAGTGGTTTTTCATTTCGAGGTACTTATCATCCCCAACCGGGTATGATATAAAATCCCACTCACCCATTAATACAGTAAATTTCACTAGACCGGTTCTTTGTATTCACGCGAGATTGTCCTTGCTTGCATTCCCGGTACTTCATGTTCCTACACGATATGAACATCTCGGTTCATTATCCTTCGGCCTAATAGCCTTCATTCATTCCAAATGAATGAGAAAACCAAACTTTCATTTATTTGCAATTAGTTTCCTAAAGTTATTTATCTTTAACTTTAAGTCCCTAATGCCGATTTTTCCTCAAATTGAGTCGCGAAACTTTTAAAATTTATCATAGGACCTCAATTTATTACATTTTACAAAAAAAGGGGTTTAATTTCCCAAATTTTCAATTTGGTACCCAACTTTTCCAAAATTACCATTTTGCCCTTCCTTTACAAAAATGGTAAGTTTTACCCCAAAAATTCCAAAATTCCTCAATTGGTCCTCTAACATTATTATCATGCCCAATTGACCCTCAATTTCATAAAATTGAGTTAGAATTTTATCATCAAAATTCTATCGGTTATCTCTCTAGCACCAGTCGAAAATTGTAGAGGGTAGCCAAATTGGCTTACCTTTCCATTCTAATTCAGCTGTGGGAGGGCTAAGAAAGTGTTGGGAGGGCTTGGTTTAGCCTAAGAAGTACTCGAAATGGCCTATTTCAGCTTGGCCAAAATAGGGCAGCTTCGGTCCGCGGGAGCTGCTTCACTGTTCCATCACGCCAGCGCTTCTTCGGTGACCCTCGGAGCAAATAGAGACTACAGGCGTGTAGCTGACTTCTCCCCAATTCTAAAGAACCTGACCCCACCTTGTTTGGCTCAGAAATGGCCCTATATCAGAGCTCTGGTTTGAGCTTCATCAGAAAACTAAGCAACTAAGAGAGAGTGAGCTTTTCAGGTGTGGAGAGGATAAATGGGGAAAGGGTCTTTATATAGGAAGCTCGAGAACTTCTTTGCCATCTGATTGGCATCTTTATGACAGGCATTGATGGGCAAAAATGTATTGAACGGAGAAGTTTCTTCTTCGCCAGCGTTGCTTCAATTTTTCAGTGAGTGAACAGTGCTATCATCTGAAGGAAGAAGGCGATACTTTTCCGAACTGGGTTCGAAGTTTAAACCGGACAGTTCACCCCCCATTCGATCAAATTTTTCAAATCTAAAAATTTCTAAATTCATTTTCTATCTAATGGTGGCCTCAAATCTCAAATTAAAATTTTTTAAGCCACCTAGAAAAATAAATTTAGAATTCAATTCAATAGTGGTTCAAACCGGTTCAACTTGGTTCAGTTTTCATCTCCAATTCACCGTAAAGTCATTTTTCATTACTTTTATAACTCCTTAGGTCACTTAGGGTCCATAAATTTTCCGATTTACCATCTCTCTATCGGTTCTGGTTTATAAATCGGTTCGGGTCCGGTTCACCCAAACCGGTCTAGTTTTTCTCTTCCACTTTGTTCTAAGGTTCCTTCCCAAGGTTTATAAATCTCTTTGGGTTACAAGGGAGTTGACATTTTCTCTAATTTTTCCATTCCCCAATAAACAGGTTTGTGAACCGATTTGATGTTTCTCACTCGGTTTAACCAGTTATTTTCTTGGTTTTCCTTAACTTAAAAGGGTGGGGTTTACAATGTGAGAGGCCGCAGCGTAAAGCCTACGCTCATAAGGTACAAAATTTCATTCGGTAGTTTTGATCACTTTATTTTGAAAAACTAACTTGTCGTACGCATTTACTTTTCTTATCCTACCTCGGTAGAAATACCCGGATAGTAGGAAATGTTGCGGGTTGCTCACGAGGTTCTGACCAAACCGAGTCGGGGCATGATATACGATCAAAGATTTAAATTAATTAATTCATACCCAAACCTTACTCAAATTGGGCAAGGTTGGAGGCTATAGAAAAATGGTGGTACAATAGACTTACTGAATTTTTATAAGCTAAAGAGGGTTGTCGAGTCCATCAAAATTGTTCTCTAAAATAGTTGTCATGTTTCTAGTCGTCGGAGATCTTGTATTGTGCAATCTCATTACAAATTGTAGAGGTGGAGTGGTACTAGAATGGTCATCAGAGGTGGTCGAACAGATGAGTTAGCTCTATTGTAATCAGGTTACCGGAGTTGGTAGCAGTCTTAGGTTAAGAGAGAATTTTGAGGAAAATTCAATGATGGAACAACCCAAATTTATATGGTTGTAATCTATACTTGTATATCTATCTATACATAGTCTTCTTTCACTAATCCATAACTTGTGCTACTTGTAATAAATTAATTTCCACAAGCGGTGGAGTTGGGCTACCTACCGATGATTATCGGGTAAAATTGAGGATTTGGGTCAACTGTTCGAACGAGGAAGACGACACACATGTGGCCCAATCCTTTCAATTTTTGGCTTAAACCTCTTACAAACTAGTTCTATTCTAGTTTTCTCTCAATCATTGCCCTCGTATTTCAGGACACTGCTAAGGGTTTCTCACCACTCTTGACATCTCCATTTATTCCTTCCTTATTTCTGATTTGATTTCACTTCTCGTTTTACATTCTTTCTCACAGTTCGATCCCACTTTTAGGTTCAACTCGGTCTAGTTATTGAATTGGAATTTCTCGGTGTTGCACACGTCTCACGTGAGCGCATACGCATGCCCGACATGGTACGCCGACTCATCTGCACTATAGTTAATCTGTTTTTGACAAATTTATCGACTAGTTCAATAGTTTTGGCCCGATTTATTCCTTTTCCAACCGATTCTTGGGAAAATAAAAATATCTAAAATTCTACATTAAATTTTCTATTGAATGGACTAATGAACGACTAGTTTAGTTTTGTTTAGCATCCTCTAAAATTAAAGGGGTTTTAACGCTCTAAGCGAGTTTGATAAGTTTCGACCATTCCGAGGCCGATTCTCATTCGATTCGACCAATTCTCGACTCAATCTATTTTTCTAAAAATTTACTTTCCATTATTTATTGGTTGAGCTCAAAATTCTCTTTTTTTTATTTGTTTAAATTCTCTTAAAAATCAGGAATATTTTCCTTATAAATCAATTTAACTCTAATTTTGGTTAATTTTCACTTGAGTATTTTTTATCACTCATTCATGATTTTTAAAAAAAAAATTGAAGACTTTTTTAGTGATATTACCAATTTTTTCAAATTTTTAAGCTCGATTTTACTCTTACACGCTATTATCAAATTTTCATTCACTATTTAATAAGGGTTTATTGATACAAGCAAGTTTAACACTAAATCGTCCAATTTTATACCCCTTCCTGACCCAAGATCAAATCAAGTTCAAGATAGGCACGAAAGTGAAGTTAGATCTTATATTTAGTTGTAATCCCTTGTGCACTCAAGGTAAGCACCTAATTTGCACAACACGAAATTTTTTTAGAGTTTTTTTAATTGGGCGGGCAATCTCCTTAAATATAGAGTAAGATTTCATATAAATAAATCAAAATTTAATTTACTTTTATATTATTAATAATATATTATATATTTTAAAAAATAATTATAATAAAATACTAAATTAAATCCCCATATTTCTTGAGAAATAGAAAAATCTCTTGAAATTATAGATAATTTTTTTTCAAATATTTTATTTCTCAATAAAAGTTTAAAAATAAGATTTGAATTAAAGTTTAGAAAATAAAACCAATCAAATTACACCAAATTTTGATTGATTTTAGATAAATAAATTGAATTTAGATTAAATCAAGTTTGAAAGTAAAAATTTTTTTGAATAAATTTAGGTAGAACATACAAATATTATATGAACTCGTTCGAATACGAGTTTTATTTTATATATATAATTTACGCGTCTAAAATTTACAGGGTATCACTAATTTTGAATATACTTCAATTTTGGCCTATATATAATTATTTCATTATTTTATATATTTTTATATAAATTTTAATATTTTATATTAAAAATTCATCTAAAATTTTCATTTTAAATAATAAAATAAGAATTAAAATTATATTTAAACTATATAGAAGGTTGGCAAATTCAAATTTAATGTATAATATTTATTTGAATAGGTATTTAAGTTTAAAAAATAATAAATTCGATCAGAAATTGCGTTAACATCCTGGTATATGTAAAAGTTTCTTCTCGCCATGTTTCCCCTAAAATTAGTGGAGCATCCAATTAATTTATACACTCATCATCCATATAAAAATAAATTGAATGTGATAAAGGTAAAATGTGAAAGTAATTACATATAAATTTAAAGATATTTATATAAAGTAAATATAAAGAATTTTTTTATAATTTTTTTACTATATTAAGTATTCTTTTAAAAGTATTTTGAAATTTATGTTTATCTCATTTTTAAATAAGTAATCGTATTAATTCATATAATATGAAATTTTAAAGCAGAGAAAAATGATAAATATATTTAAATATAACTATTATAAAAAAAATTATTATTTTAATAATTTTCAATTTTCGTAATAATCTAGTAATATAGTATGAAAAGATTGTAGGATAAAATTATTTAACTATTGTAACAAAATTTTAATTGAATTTTGCTCAACTAAAAGTTTTGTCTAGATTTATCAAATTTTAAAACAAAACTTACCGACTAAAATAGAAAAAATATTTCAAAAAGCAACGGTGAATATCAACAAGAAGAATACTTACCAAAGGCGTCTCTCTCTCACCTTGTGCTCTCCATGTTCCCCTATACCAAATTTCTTCCTTTATTAGTCTATCTTCATTGCCCAGTTGATATGTTCCTATTTTAATGTACTTTCACACGTGATAGTTTGATTTGAAGTATTTTAATTTATTGTTAACAAGTAGGTAAATATAAATAATGACAGAAGTTATAAACACTAATTACATATAACTAAGCTATAAAACACTTAAAGTATATGAATGTCAATTATTTTTAAGATTTAATTTTTAATTGAACTAATGTTAAGTTAATATTATTTAGTACAAATTTATACTTAAATATATTTTAAGTTGAATTCAAATTAATACAAATTAAAATTTGATATTTTTTATTTATATTAGATAGTGTTGAGTTCGAATTTGTATTAATTAAATCTAGTAAATTTAAATTTAGTGCGAGTTTAATTTAATTGTATAATTTCAAAATTCAGATATATTCAAAATATTATTTATTCAAAATAAAATTAAGTTTATCAAATAAATTCAACGTTTGAATTCGAGTTTTATGTACCCGATCTCGAACTAGGTTCGGGTAGCACAAAATTGGACCAGACAAAATTTATAAGTTTATTTAAAAGGTTGATGGTATTGTATATACAATGCTGTCCTTGTAAACTCTGCTTTTCAGATAAGGCCCAATGATGGATGGAAAGTTAACTGAGAAATGGAGGGGAGAACTCTAATTTTTGCAAAGGCCCAAGGGAAGGAGGACTCATTTTTTTAGAGTAACTATTGTACCACTAACTAAAGACAATACTACTTGCTAATGTAGCCACTCAAAAGCTTACAATCAAATAAAGAGAGTTTTGCGCAGTTGTTGTATCCTTTTATTCTCATCTTCTTATGCAATAATTTGAAAACTACATATTGGTATCATGATTCCTACGTGCAAGTGGAACTACATCTTGGACCTATTGTTATGGCAAATGGGTCTCACATAATAAGTTGGGTGAGATACGGTGAACATCCATGGACTGATCAATGATCGGACCCACCTTTTATATTCCTTTCTTAGTTGGTTATATATATAGTCCACTGTACCAGCAATACACTATAGAACGAATATATCATCGAATTTATGTACTTGTGGCAACCTCACACCTCTTAACGTGCTTTCAATAGGTGATGGTGAGTGAGTGAGTGGATGGGTGTGGGCTATTCAATTCAACTCATCTAAGATTTAGGGTCCCCTCATATCTTCTCATCTAAGATTTGTAATAAATTAAAAAGTGATAAAAAATATACTTAAATTAATGATTAACATTAAAATATATTATTAACTAATTTAAAAATCATTTATTTATTTTATTAAAAAATTCTTTTAATTCTCAATTTATTAATAAAATTAATTTATATTATCCAATTTGAAAGTTTAGTAACATATTAGTCAATATTTATTTATAATATTTACAATTAAGAAAGAATAGTGGATAAATGCTTTTGAAAGGATGACCGTAATTCAAGAGCAATGTACCAGGTAGAGTAGACATTTTCTGACCACAGTTCTTACCTTTCCCAAAAGAGTGAGTTTAAAGCAAGGAAAATAGACTAATAAAACCTAAATAAAATATAAAAAGGAATAACTCAGTTAAAAAAAATTATTATATAGCTTAATGATTGGTTTATTAATAGTGGGATGATGTCTTCTTTTAGATTTATTATGTAAACCTCGCACTTTTGAATTAAAAAAAATCGAAAAAAGAATCGGTCAAATCGAATAAGAAAACCGAGTCGGTTTATATTTGAGAACACGCAATATGGAAATTTACAACTTACAAGTGATCCAAAGGGTTAATTAAATCTTGGAAAAGAAATTTAAGAAAATTTAGAAGATAAAAACCAAATCGGTTTAGGTGAACAAGATTCCATAAGAACTTTTAAGTTAAACATGATTGCCCGAGAGTAGTGTGAGGATGGGTGATTTCCTGGGTATGTACGTTTTATCATAAATAACAATAAATTAATATATATATATATATATATATAAGAGATCATCCCCATTCATTATTCTTACACCTGAACACTTTTTTCTCTCTACTACTTCATTTCCCGGTGAAACTTAAACTAGTGCTTCGACTTTAACATATTTCTTAACCTCGAAAGGAGAGGTTGGGCTCTTTAGAACCGGGAACAAGTCAGCTATCTGATAGAAAACTCTAGTCAATCCGAGAATAACTAGAGAAGCGCTGACATGATGGAACAGTGAACCAGCTCCGGTGTACCGAAGCTACCCTATTTCGACCAAGTTGAAATTGGCCATTTCGAGCCCTCCTCAGGCCAAACCAAACCTTCCCAACACTTCCTCAGCCCTCCCACGGCCAAATTACGACTAAAAGGATGAACCTCAAGATGAGAGCTATCTGCCTAGATCGAAATCTCAGACCGTCGTGCCCTCATTGGAATGCGAAATACTGGGAACGCCAGCATGGACGAGCTCGCGTGAATACAAAGAACCAATTTAGTGGAATTCACTGCATTAACGGGTGAGTGGGTTTACTAACATCATACCCAATTGGAATGATGAGCACAACTTAAAATTAAAAACCACTTACCAGTTGTGAGTGAGATTATATATATCATACTCAGTTGGGGATGATAAGTAGCTCGGTATAAAAACTCATTTAGTGGTATTTTAATCATCACCACTTAGAGAAAGTGATGTGAAAATATTGCAGAAAAAACTACTTATCGATTGTAAGTAGATCATACCCAGTTGGTATGATAAGACTTCCTCGAATGAAGTTGAAAACTCGTTCATCGGTTATGAACGGAGATGTCCTTATACCGGTTGGGAGACCTATTTTGTCGGAAGTGCTCTCCCCTGACTGTGTATCAATGCTTAAACAATTTGGGAGACCTTTTCGACAGGAGCTCAAATAGCTCTAATAGGCCAGAGGCCTCGGTTTTGGAACTTGGGGGCTAAATGCCCGATTTTGAAAATCTTGTACAGTGGGCCCAAGGCCAATTGGCACGAGCAGGAGCTCTTAAATGAACATGATATATGTGCCATAAAACTTAATAAGTGAATTGTTTAGCCATGGTACCAAGATAGGACCGACATGCTCAGTCAACTAGCGGCAATGCGACATGACAGGTTGACTGACTAATCAAGACAAACAACTGCGAGTTGAGTTAAGAGTCGGGGCCGTTGGACCAGTGGCACCACATATTACATGGCTTGATAAGAAAACATTGTTTGTGCATACACTATGATTACGAGATCATCAAGACGCCCATGAGGGGTAGTGATGTGTCCTAAGGGCCTTGGACGACCTGGTGAGTATAAGGGCAGATCGTCGTTCCGGGTGTCTGTGCGAAATTTGGAGTAGCACCAAGCACAAGAGACCATGGTGGGGACGGGATGAGGTCTCTATCCTCATACGGACACGAAAAAGTGATTTTGGGATTGTGGGTCGGATGTCGCGTACATCCACTCATTCCTAGGGTAGAAGTGGTTGTGCTTCTATCCAGGTGGCAAGAAAAGTCGCTCCGAAGCCACTAGCGGGTTCAGTAGTGATACTGACTTGCGAATATTTGTAATGTTCATGATCAATGATGTGTGTTGGGTGATTGCACACCGGTAACTAAAAAATAATGGAAAAACCTAAATTTTTAAATTAAGGGATTTTTGAAAAGAAAAAAGTCTAACACACTCCATATAAATATTTTTCTTAAAAGTTAAAAGTAAACCTTTAAAAACACATTTACTGAGTAGTCGTACTCACTCACTCCCTTATATCCTTTTCAGGAAATCCCGGAAAGCCCTGAAAGACAATTAACTAAGATGTCTGTAAAACAGTTATGTAAATTTTAAAATTTTATACCGTTTTGATTATGTTATTCTAGAAAATGGTGCAGTTTAAAGGATGCCTTAATTTTTATGGATTATAATAAGAAAAAACTATTTAATAAATCAGAAGAGTGGCAGGTTGTTTATAGGATTCGACCAAATCGAGTCGGGACGTGACATACTACCTTTCTCTAATAAATGCTTATTGCACTTGTATTTAATCTGCAAGGTCTTAGTAATGGTTGCTCATTTGGCCAATGAAAAACCTTGTCAGAAAGCATAATTTTCATCAAATTAAATTTAAGGGAATAAATGTTATTTTAAATGAATTATCTTTATTTATAATATTTCAACCATTTAAGAAAATTAATCGATTAGAAGCAAAACTTAATAGAGGAAATATCTCCTATAAAACTAAATATGAATAAACAAGTACTAAAATTGGAGAAATATTTGTGCAAATTTTAGCACATTTGGATTTTGGTTGGAGCTAATTAATTCAACTTAGAGATGTTCCTTCATGGGATTCATCACATCTGCCATGGGATGAGAAAGTAAAGATTAATTTTCATTTGTCTATATATAAAGATAATGGATAAAAAAAGTTATGTGATAAAGGGGACGACAAGGAAGGAGGCAACCTAAATCTTGAGCCTGATTTTCGTTCTTTCCTCCCTTTTGGAGATAGGCTGATTGGAAGGCTTTCTTGATGCCGTTGACATCATTGTCAATGGCTATGATGAAAGGTGTGCCATGTCATGTCTAAGGAACAAAATGAATATATTTTCTCCTCTTTTTCTCTCTCTCTCTCCTATAACATAAATTAAATTTTATTTATTTATAAAATCTATTTATAGATATGAGAACAACTTATTGAATTCTAACAACCATATGCTTTTAAATTCACAAGTTTTTTATATACAATAAAATTGATGCAGTAAATGATATAATGGTTATGTATGAATTACATTCTAATTCCACTCATTAGACAAGATGGATTCCCATATCTATGCTAAGGCAAAGCTAGCTTGCATCACCCAACATGTTTGTTAATGAACAGAAGATCAACAAGCACACATTTGCATGCCCACCAAAATTTTGAGAATTATGCATGTACACATAAATACCATATCTATTCATGCATACATGAAATATATCATCTCACTTTCCAGCAATCAAGATTGAAAATATTAGCATGACATGTATCATAGACCAGTGCTGATTAAAAAACATCAAAAGGTGAAAAAAGAAAATGTGAACAATGTGTTAAATGGAGTAAGTTCTATGAAAAAGCTTGTGATAGGTCCCCCACCAAGCAGACATTACAGTATTAAAACTGTACAGCTAGAGCACTTGTTATTTATATTAGGAAAAAAAAAGAAGGATGGTGTGGTCGTGAGCCGTTTTAAATAATTGTATATGATCTAAATCCATATAAATAATTATTGGGCACCATTTTCAATCTTATTAGATAAAAACCCTAAATAGGTTTATATTGTTATGGAGAATGCAAATGTAAGGGAGGGTGGATGGAGTAATTAAGTGGAAGTACAGTACATGACATGGCCTGTTAAAAAATATAGCTATTAATAATGAGACTGCAGGTGCATCTAACATTGACTACTATTAGAAAATTTATAACTAATATTCACAAGTCCTATGTTGGAATATCTTAAAAGATCAATATTTATGATCATTAACATGTATTAAGATTTTGTGAGATAGTATTATCTACCATAAACGAGAAATTTCACAAATCCTATGTTGGAATGTGTTAAAAAAATAGTTGAATATATATTTAGTTAAAATGATAAATAAGTTGGGTCAAATATATATATCGGTGTGATTTTGATCGAATAATCAATGTGGGTTAGAGGTAGACAAAATAAGCCACTCCCATAAAGGAAAGCCTACACAGTCGTCAACATTCCATTTTCCCAGCAAAGCTCCCCCACTCTCTCTTCTCTCTCTTCGTCTATCTGAGAAGTCCTCTTTTCTCTATCTATCATTTTCAAGCTATCTGCCGAGTGGAGCTAAGAAATTTGAGCTCCCAATTCAGGTCATCATCTTCTTCTTCACCGTCTCTTCTCCATCCATGGACACAGTTCAGTGGCCACAGGTAAAGATCTCCCCTCTCCCCTTTGCTGGCTTGATCTGATCCGATCTGATGAACTTATACTCTAACTTGAACTACTTCAACAAGTTCTGGGAAATCGTGGATCTCCTTCTCTTAATTACGCTTTTGCCAAAAGGGGAAACGAGCAGTGCCTGTCATGATGGATGGCTTCTTGCTCATGGCTGTATGTGTGATGTCCATTGCAGTGTGCACATAGAACTTTACCTTTGTCACTTTTTATAAGAATCTCCTAAAGCAAAAGAAAAACAAAGCAAAAAACTTCAATCCATCATGTCTTCACCTGGACTCCCCCTTGATTATGCAAGCTAGCTCTGTTGAAAGTTATAATGTTGGCTATTTTCATCGAGCCCACTTTGCAGTTCTTGCTGATCTTTTGTTTTCTTTCACTTCAAACAACATTAACATTTTAATTTGGCAAATTTTCCTCTTGTCCTTTCTTCCTGTCCTCATCAGGAAATTGTTGTGAAGCCAGTGGAGCAGATTGTAGTCCCAATCCCCGAAGCAGAGACCTTTGGAGCTCCAAAGCCGAACATCAACTGTAGCACCGACACTGGCGGTGCGGATAGGAAGCCGCGGCCTCAGAAGGATCAAGCCCTAAACTGCCCAAGATGCAACTCGACAAACACCAAGTTCTGCTACTACAACAACTACAGCCTCTCGCAACCCCGCTACTTCTGCAAGGGCTGCCGCCGCTACTGGACCGAGGGCGGCTCGCTCCGCAACATTCCGGTGGGCGGGGGCTCCCGCAAGAACAAGGGCCGCCCTTCCTCCTCCTCCACCTCGCCCCCATCTACCTCTGCCTCCTCATCCTCGGCTCAAATGGCCATGGGAAACCCCCAACTCCTGGATCCTCACCATGGGATATTGGCTTCCAAGATGAGGGACATTCCATCCTCCTCTTCTGTTCTGGTCGGCCAAAACCCTAACAAGGGTCAAGATCTCAACCTCCGCTCCTCCTCATTTGAGCTTTTGAACTCTAAGGGGCTGCTTGGCTCGCTCATGTCAATGCCACTCTCAGTCCCTCATCATGACCCTAATGGCATGTACACTCCGCCGCCAGCTCCGCATGGGCTTTACCCGGGGTTTCTTGAGATGAAACCTGCTGGTGGAAGTCTAGGCTTCTCGCTTGATGGGCTTGATGGAGGAGGGTTTCGAAGTGCACTCCATGATAGTGCTTCTAATATTGACGATGGCGGTGGGAGGCTCCTCTTTCCCTTCCAGGAGTTGAAGCAAACCAACGATCGTCTGGATCATCATGAGGGCAGATCAGCGGACCATCACCATCAGCAGCAGCAGCAAGGATCAGATCATCACCAGCATCATCATCCTAATGGGTTTTGGAATGGAATGTTTGGTGGAGGGTCATGGTAAAGAGCTTGTTAATTTCATAAGACTAGAAAGATAGAGTAATTATAATTATTTTTCGATCTTTCTTGTCCTAGTAAACAGTTCTTTATGATGCACAGGGATTTGTTTTTCCTTTTTACAGTTCCTATTTGAGGTTTTTTTTATGGGTTTTGCTTGGATATTAATAGATAGGTTCACCGAGTGCTTCTCTGGCCACGATGTGCATCTGTCTTTAATTATATATATAGTTCATATGATTTTTGCTACCATTTCATGTGTTTATCTGTAACAATAGAAAATGTCATCAAGTGTCATAGATTTTCCCGATTCCTCAAAGCTAATCCTATATTCCCAGCTTCCTCAATTTGCCCTTCAAATATTGGTCCACAATTTCAATGCCGTAACTGCGTGGGTGTACAGATGGATAATGAACTAAGCTGATGAAGTTCTCGAGTAATGGCAAGAACTAAAGGGGGAGTGACATGATGATCCAAGCTCTCTTTATGTCTAGTCTTCCTTTTTCTTCCTGTATGATCAGAAACTGAGCAGCAGAAGGACAACACCCCGACCCTTTTATTCATTACATGAGCTCCAAGTGGGGGGCTGTGGCATGTGAAGAGAACTAGCCTAGATGCAATATTTGGGAACATAATTATGGGCGTGAGAAAATATATTTCATGTGTATGTCCGGATATATAATTAATTATACATATATATTTTTACAAGCACATGCATACTATGAAGTGAACTACTTCTTCAGCAGGCTATGGCTTTTTCCCACTGTCATTTCTCTCTTTCCATTCCTCTCTTCAGATGCTCTTAAAAGGAACCCTTATTTATGGTAAACACGATGCAGGCAAGATTGGAAGTACACTTTCATGAAGAAGCTTCAAGTACCTTTGAGGAAGAAAGACCAAATAAACGAGAACCCTATATATCTTTCTCACATTAGTGCACCTGATCGATCAGTCATTGGTTTTGCAGCTCCCCCAATGATGCCAAATATTTCACCATCTAGCATCATGGTTTGAACTGATTCGCTTTGTTTTGTTTTCCACATATATAAGATCTTGAATCTCTAATCCATCAAACCAGCTAGTGAACTTACCCTCTAATACAAATGGCAGAAATAACATGTAATAAGTAACCTACCTTTTCATACTGGAAAGAAAGTTCAAATGGGTAATTCATATTCATCTATAGTTACCAGATTAATGAGGAAATTCTAATTAGTTCAAGCTCTCCTCTTGTTAAGTTTGAACTGTATCATTTCATTTCTAGCTTAAATTTTCAGCAGAGTAGGTAAGCCTGAAATTGATAGACCCATCTGACTGCAAGTGAAGGTCGATATCAGGCTGTCAAGTAAAGGAAAAGGAACCTGCCACGACCCAAAAGCTGACAGGATGAGCTCTGTACCTGGAAGTCGCTTACTTCAAGGCCAAATGCTAATGCTAGCACCGGTATGCTAGCCAATATGAAGGGTTTGAGATCATCTCTCCTTCATTTCTCATTATTCATATTCAAATGCAACTGAAATATATAGTATTTTAAAGGGAAAAAGGCCCCTCTTCTTATAGGGTTTCTGTTCTATGGGGACCCACAAAAACATTCCTCTCGATGACTGTGCCAAGAACACGAGGAGGGAGACAAACGAAGCAGAGAGGAATTATAGTTCCCATTAACTTTCCATCCAAAGCATGAAAGGAAGTATAGATAAGCCAACTTCCTTTTTTTACCCTATAAAAGAAAATGATGACAAACATTTTATAGCTTATTGGGCGTTCATAAATTTTATATCATGATATTATTTTAAATCTTAAAAAATATATTGATAAAGCTGGAATAGTTCAGCTGTTCTTCAAGCACTGAATGAACCATTTCATGGAGACATAATATGGTGCTTAAATGTAAGTTATGGGAGAGGGAGCTGCTGGAGATAGTTTAAAGTGACCAACTTTGATCTATGGAGCAGTCACTCAGCTCAGATCAGACTCTTTTATTTTAATGATTCTAATGGTTGTGGGGATCGAGAGAAAGAGAGGGTTCCATTTCAATTATGATTGTTTTGCTGTAACCCACTGAGTGTTGTTTTGTGGAGCCACCGGCCCCCTTGCCCCCATGCCTATCATCCGCCCCTTAATCACTGCTTCCCTTCTCCATCCCCTCCTTTACTTGTCCCCTTTTAGGTTTGTCTTTCTCCTTTGATTATTTAGTGATAGGTATTAAATTAATCGATGAAATTATTCTTCACCTTTGAGATTGTTGGTTGGAATACTAGGAAAGCTAGTCATTGACACTGTGTGTATATATATATTGGTGTGATATTCATTGATTAATCGATGGGAGTTAGAGGCAGACAAAATAAGCCACCCTCTCTCACTTTATGAGATGGACTATTGCTTCCTTAAGCTCCACAGATGGCATTCTGAAAGCACTCATAGCACAAGCACAAGAAAATTTTTAGGTGAGGAAGTCTTTCTATTAAATGGCAGAGTAAAGATTGACTCTTCTATTAAAATCTTGGAGATCCCAACCACCTTAGAAGGGTTTAGATTAGAAAATGGTAAAAGAAACGAGGGGAGCTCCCTTCTTCATTGAGCCATAGCTTTCCAAATTCTTCATCATCCATATTACGATGTTCAAACACCACAGAGAGAGGTAGGGAGAAATGTTCACTCTATGATTGCAGGAACAGGAATGCAATACGGCGAGATGTGCATAGGAAGGTCAAAGATAGATGGCACCAAGCTTGCATTGTCAGAATTTGGGTAATATTTCCACAAAAGTCACAGAAAGTCGATAAAGTACATTAAACTAGATCTATAAGGTCCACTTTATTTCACATGCACGTGAAGGAAAGGTGGGATACCATTAAGCGGGTGGGTGATCGACCAAAGTTAACAAAATGGAAGGCAATTTGTCATACCACACAGCGCTCATGCACTGATTGTTTTTGGTGCCAAGAGACGGATGTATTTATCTTACAGTTACTTGTGTAGCATCAATCAGTATTAAGAGATATGCAGAGCTGTGTTGAGCATGCTGGAGTAGCATCAGTTTTTTTCTATTATTGTAGAATTGTATTGAGCCTTGTGAAGTTTACCATAGTTAAGAACCAAATGGCTTAGAGCATGACAGGTGCAACTGCCAAGAACTTGATGATCTGGTTCCACCAAATCAAACCATTGTTGATACCTCGATGATCCGAAAATGGAGTCCCTTGCTTCTAATGGAAAGGATGTCAAGTGACCTGACGATGCAACATGATCATGATTAGAGGAGTGAAATCATAAATTAAATAAAATAAGGATACCAATATTTTTTTACGTGAAAATCTAATTTGAAAAAAAAAGGAATATAACTCTCTGACAATTTCTATTATATCAAATAAAAATTACAATAGTATCAATACATCTGCACTATTAGATTAATTAAAAAAATTATAAATAATTTTAAATCATCGTGCTAATGGAATTAAGTTGAATGTAAAAAAATAATAGAATGATAATAATATTTATAATTCATCTAATCCAATTTTCACTGTTCATATTAAGAAATTTAGAAATAATTTTGAGTTACCGTACTAATTGAACTAATTTAAATACATAAAAGAATAGTATTAAAATATATGTATAATTATTGGATTCAAATTTTTAATCTTCACAATTTAGTGTATTAGTATTGAATATGTTGCAAAAAATTAATTTTTATATACTTATAAAAGATATAATTTCCGGAGTTTATGGGTTTTACTTCATATTTAATAATTATTTTAATAATTAAAGTAATGTTGAGCTTACTTATATAAAAAAATATTCTCACAAATAAAAGAAAAGCTTAATAAATGAGGACTAGAGACTCGCGCACCTCTTTCCTCACTCCCTAAGATTGTGGTAGTGTGGCACTTCCCCTTTGACGAAAAAAATGGTTTGTGACAACTCACTCCGGCCATCCAATTTATCTTTCTCGTCATATTCAATTAAAGGCGGATATAAACGTAAACTATTTATAAGAAATTTCAATTTAAATAAATATAATAATATAATTATATCCATATAATTATAGTGATCTCATCGGAATGGGTAAATTGAGAGTTGAGTGGAGAGATAGTTGCCAATATAAAATTAATTTACTCATATTTCCAATAATATCAAAATTGACAAAATTGGTGATGAGACGTAGTTGTAATACTCTCTCCAAATGCAAATGGGAGCTAATTGGTTTTAAAAAAGAATTCTAAGTTAAAACAGATAATTAGAAATTTAATATTTATGTGTATAAATTTTATACTTGTAATACTATCTATATTTAGTTTATTGGTAAAATTTACTATACTTTAAGTTTTTTAATAACTTAATTTTTTCAATGAATAGGTTTGTTTTATCAAACGAAATTTATATAGTAAAATACCGAAATTTTGATCAAATATCACAAAAAATCAAGATTTATAAAGTAAGAAAGATAATTTTTGGTATTTTACTTTATAAATTTGGTTTAATAATACAAACCTATTAAATAGACAAAAAAACTCAATTAGTATTACTAAAATATCACAAAAATATTAATTTTATTTAAAAATAAACTTATTTAATAGATAAAAAAATTCAACTGGTATTACTAATATATTACAAAATATGAGTATGCAAAAGTGAAAAGAAATAAGTTGAAACAGTAAAACACAAGATATAAGTATGTAAAAATTAAGAGATAAAAAATGGAACGTCATTAACAAAAAAAATGAGTATATTAAGATTATGGTATATTTTTCTTGTATTTTATTTAAATATTATTAGATTATATTTATTATATAAATATTTTATTAATTTTACATAAACTTATAATATTTTACAAATATAAAATAAAGTATTACAATAATATTATTTATTTCCATTTCTTCCATTGATCTATCTCTATATTTCTTCTTTATTATCAGAATTTTAATAAGAAAAACTCAGTGCGATCACCCCACAATTCTATTAATCTCAATTATTTATAACACTTTTTAACTCGAAATATCTCTCATTTTATTACTTTAATTATAATCTTTATTTTTTTATTTGTCTTTTATAATATTTAAAAAAAGTTATAAATTATGAGAAAATTTTAATTTAATCTAATTTTTTTTATTTTTTAATAATTATATTTTTTTTATATTAATAGTGAGCTTCTTATTCTAGAATATATATTTCTTATTTAAAATATTTTTGATATTTAATATATATATTAAAATTTTAATAAATTTATAAAAATTCATCTCAATTTTTTTTAAAACTCAACAAAAATAGTATATTTCTATATATATATATATATATTTTATCCAGCTCTTTTAAATCATTTTCCTTAAAAAACCCTAAATTATTTTTCCCATTTTATTTATTCTACATTCAATAATTTTTTTTATTATTATTACCAAAATAACACAAAAAATGAGTACTAATAAGCCTGTATTACCAAAATATTATAAGAAATTAGTTCGTACAAAATAAGAGATAAAAAGTAAATGTACATTACCAAAATAATATAAAACATAAGTTAATAAAAACAAATGAATATTAACAAAAAAACGAGCCGAAACTAGTATTAAAAAGAAATATAAATTTATTTAGATTATAATAGATTTCACTCATATTATATTTATATATTATTAAATTTTATTTATTATATAAATTATTTATTAAATTTATATATACGAATAGAGACTAAAATATAAAATTAAGTATTATAACAATATTTATAAATATTTTCTATTTTCATTCTTTCATTAATTTTTTTTTGTACAATTATTCATTTGTTCTTTAAGCATGACCTCCATAGACGTTCAATGTCGTAAATGTTACCTTAACTTGCTTCGAGGACGATGTCTCCGTGGTGGTGGCCGTGTTGATATCCATATCAGTGTTGGGGTAGCTGCTTATCCCCCTCCGGCATCTGTTCAAGAAATTGGGATTCATGGACGATGATGACAAGGAAGCCACAAGGTCTTTGTAGGAGATGATAGGATTCGACAACACGATGTTCATCATGTGCGAGTAGTAGCTGCTTTGGAGTTCGTTGCTTGATCTGGATGGACAGTAGAAATAGCTGCGGTCTGCAGATTTTGGCATGCCCGGACGTCGTCATATTCACACCAATATTAATGTCCGCTCCCCCTTTGAACTTGAATTCGTGAATTTCAGTGGCAGCATCGAAGCCCGATCTCCAAGGCCTGTTGGAGCCAGCCGGATCGATGTAAGAGTTCGATCTCGCCATGCTTACCCCTGGAATTATTGGAGCTTTCTACGTCCGGGTGCCCTTGTAGTAGAGCTTACACTCAAGGCATAATTCGTGCATGACCCAATTAGTCTTTTCGTCCTTGGGGACTCTCCCTAGGTAGAAGACGAGGATTTTCTTCATCCCCAAGAGACTGCCCTGGCCCTACCCCTGGCCCTGTCCTTTGCCTTTGTAGATCTCCTTATCCTTTCCTGTGGATTTCCAGTAGCCCGACTACGTGGCCCGGTTCGTCCTCATGCCTGTCGGATATTTCATGTCCTTTGGCAGAAGACGTACCACTCCTCCCCCATTTGGGCCCTCTCTGCAAATAAAAAAAATATCTTCATCTTTAATCTCCATATGTAGATAGATACGAGGAAGGGGAGAGCCAGTAGAGTGGTTGTAGAGAAAGCAGCGCCATACTCGGCAAATCCCAAAGCTCGCACTTGTTCAAGTCAGTCTCTCCTATTGCACTGGCGGTAAAGCGGTATACTATTTATAAATAATAATTTATAAATAGTATAATTTTAATTATTTTATAAACTTAAATTCCCAATAATTTTAATATATATATATATCACAATAATTACAATCGAAATAATTCATTCAATGCATGTAATTTTTCTTTATATAAAACTTTATCTTCGAAGTGATGTAGAATAGCTAAGTCTGTTCAAATATATACATTCCTCTGATTTTTATGGATTAATGATGAGGGTTAGAGGCCGACAAAATAAGCCTACACAGTCATCAACATTCTCCAAGCAAACCTCCCCCACTCTCTTTTCTCTCTCAAATTGATAGGCCCATGTGACTCCAAGTGAAGGTCGATATCAGCTGTCAAGTAAAGGAAAAGGAAGCGGTGTCGTTCCAGCTTTTCCACGTCGCTTGGTCACCACCTTGTCGAACATGTGCTCCTTTTTTATTGCAGCCACCACAGAACTGATGCGAATCTTATTAAAAATACTATTAATTCACAATTTCAATCAACCGAATTTATAATTGAATTAAACAGTTTACCTATCACAAAATAAGATAAATAATTATTTAAAACTGTAAGAGAACCCAATTAAAAAGTAAAATCTAAAAGATTCAAAAAAACTTTATATGAGATAATTAAATAGATTGTTGAATATTTAAATAAAAGCACAAATGAAGAGAACAATATAAAGTCCAAATTTAATTAATAAGAAGAGATTTATAAATATAATAAATATTTAAGGATAATATTAGGTAGTTCATATTTTTAAATTAGTTATTAAAATATCCTATATATTTAGATTAGATATGGTTAACTTATAACCATAATAGATTTTTTTCCTCATTTTATGGGTTATTTGGTTGTTTTTCCGAGCCTATAAAAAGCATACTTCACAACATTAAAGAGACAATTTAAAATTTCAATCTTGTTAATTTTGTCTTCTTTATATTTTGAAATGGCTTTTTGAACTTATCAGATTTTTACCTGTAGCGTTCAAGCAATCAAGACTTATCACCTATTATTTTTTAAGAGTTCTTCTTAGAGGATTTGGGTGTGGCGTTTACATATCTCATACCTTATTTCTCACATAAACAAGGTATATTCCATCTTTTCGCACTTGTGTTGTGAAAGTTTTGGGGTTTTTGCCATATTTGGTGTAAGGTGTCGTCAGTATATTGGCGAGGTTCGCATCAGTTGGTATCAGAGCAAATGGTTGCACGACAAGTTCCATCCCATTTTTTTATCTAATTCTTTTTTTTATCTTCTCAAACCTATTTCTATTCTCTATAAAAAAAATTATCATATTCTTCTATATATCTTCTCTTCAATAGGTTAAAAAAAAGAGAAAAAAAAAGCCAAAAAAATTTGTGCCAAAAAAGAAAGCAAAAACGTTTGTGCTAAAAAAAAGAGCAAAAAAAAATTCATGAAAAAAAAGCAAAGGAAAAAAAAAAAGAGGCACACAATTCTATCTTATATCTCATTCTTATGCTGCTCTATCTAAGTCTACTACTTCATTCTATCTTAATTTTCTTTTTCTCTATTTACATTTTACTTTTATTTTTGAGTCTATTCATACCTCTCACTTAAATTCTTTGGAATTACTTTTTGAAAACCTTTATTGATTTGTCTTGATTGTTTCTCAAGTTGAACTGTTTCGTAAAAATGATTTATTTTTAAAGTTCAGTTTAGATTGAAAGAAGACATACGAGAGGAAAAAGGCAAGAGTGTTTGAATATTTAAGAAAAAACCAATTGAGTGTGAAAACACAAGTGATTAAGAGAAATACGTGAGTGAGCGTTTGCAAGGTTCTTTTGCTATTTTTATCATTTGTAGGAACTCATGGCACAACGACGAGGAGATACACCAAATCAAAAAGGTTCCTGTCACGCCCCGACCCGGTTTGGTCGGATCCCCGTGATCAACCCGCCACTCTACCAGTTTATTAAAGGGTTTCCCCTTATCGTAAACCGTAAAGAGTAAGGCGTCCTTTAACTTGCACCTTTTTCCTGGAATAGCATAATCAAAACTGTATGAAATTCAAAACTTTACATATCTGTCTTACAGGCATCTTAGTTGACGGTCTTTAAGGGGAGGCTTTCCGAGATTTCCTGAAAGGGATATAAGGGAGGGGGTGAGTACGACTACTCAGTGAATGGGTTTTTAAAAGCTTTTGACTTTTAAGAAAAATATTTATATGGAGTGTGCCAAACTCTTTTTTTTTTCAAAAATCTCATCATTTAAAAATTTGTGTTTTTTTTCCCATTATTTCTTAGTTACCACGGTGTGTCATCACCCAAAACACATCCTTCATCATGAAGATTACACACATTCGCAAGTCAATATCACTACTGAACCCACTAGTGGCCTCGGAGCGACTTTTCATGCCACCCGGATAGAAGTACGACCACTTCTACCCTGGGAATGAGTGGATGTATGTGACATCCTACCCACAATCCCAAAATCACTTCTTCATGTCTGTATGAGGACAAAGACCTCATCCTGTCCCCACCCCGGTCTCATGCGTTTCGTGCTACTCCAGATTTCGCACAAACACCTGAAACAACGAACTGCCCTTATAGCCACCAAGTCGTCCAGTGCCCTTAGGACGCATCACTACCCCTCATGGGCGTCTTGATGATCCCGTACTCATAGTGCATGCACAAACAATGTTTTCTTATATTGCCATGTAATCTGTGGTGCCATTAGTCCAACGGCCCCGACTCTCAACTCAACCCGCAGCTGTTTGTCTTGACTAGTCCGTCGACCTGTCATGTCGCACTGCCGCTAGTTGACTGAGCATATCGGTCCTATCTTGGTACCATGGCCAAACAATTCACTTATTAAGTTTTATGGCACATATATCATGTTCGTTTACGAGCTCTTGCTCATGCCAATTGGCCTTGGGCCCACTATACGAGATTTTCAAAATCAGGCATTTAGCCCCCAAGTTCCAAAACCGAGGCCCCTGGCCTATCAAAGCTATTCGAGCTCCCGTCGAGAAGGTCTCCCAAATAGTTTAAGCATTGGCACACAGTCAGGGGAGAACACTTCCGACAAAATAGGTTTTCACTGTCCATTATACCAACTGGTATAAGAAGATCTCCATTCATAACCGATGAACGGGTTTTCAACTTCCTTCAAGGAAGTCTTATCATACCAACCAGGTATGATCTACTTACAACCGGTAAGTAGTTTTTTTTTCGCATAATTTTCACATCACTTTCTCTAAGTGGTGATGATTAAAATACCACTAAACAGTGGGTTTTTATATCGATGCACTTATCATCCCCAACCGGGTATGATGTTAGTAAACCCACTCACCCGTTAATGCCGTGAATTCCACTAGACTGGTTCTTTGTATTCACGCGAGCTTGTCCTTACTGGCGTTCCGGGTATTTAACGTTCCTACACGATATGAACAACCTTGTTCATTATTACTCGGCATAACAGCCTTCATTCATTAATGAATGAGAAAACCCAAACTTTTAGCTATTTGTAATTAGGTCCCTAAAGTTATTTCTCTTTAACTTTAAGTCCCTAATGTCGGTTTTTCCTCAAATTGAGTCTCGTAACTTTTAAAATTTATCGTGGGACCTCAATTTATTCAATTTCACCAAAAAGGGGTTTAATTTTCCAAATTTCCAATTTGGTTCCCCAATTTTTCCAAAATTACCATTTTGCCCTTCTTTCACAAAAATGGTAAGTTTTCCCCCAAAATTTCCAAAATTCCTCAATTGGTCCTCCAACATTATTTTCATGCCCAATTGACCCTCAATTTCATAAAATTGTATTTTGGCCCCTTTGAATTTCGAAAATTCCCAAAATTTCCCCCAATTTCAACTATTCAACACTACTGAATTTGATTTCATCAAATTAACCGATCAACCACCTCTAATTATTAAAATTGGAGTTGAAATTGAGTTCATGTATGTTCATACGATTCTAAGAAACTTTGAATCGCAGTTTTTAATGTCGGAACGAGCTCAAATGGAGCTTTGCCAGAAAACAGACTGTAGAGAGAGAAAGCTTCGATTACTCACCGGTGAAGGCACGACAGTCCGAGCTTTCAATCTGGGCAGATAGGTCTCGTCCTGAGGTTCATCCTAAAATCAAGTATTGTATCAATTGATGCGGAATTTGATTAGAATTTCGTCATTAAAATTCGGTCGACTCTCTCTATAGCACCGATCGAAAATTATAAAGGGGAGCCAAATTGGCTTACCTTTCGGTCTTAATTCGGTCGTGGAAAGGTTGAGCAAGTGTTGGGAGGGCTTGGTTTGGCCTGAGGAGGGCTTGAAATGGCCGATTTTAGCTTGGCCGAAATAGGACAGCTTCGGTCCGCCGGAGTTGCTTCACTATTCCATCATGTCGGTGCTTCTCCAACGATTCTCGGATTGACTGGAGTTTGCTATCAGATAGTTGTCTTCTCCTCGGTTCTAAAGAGTCCGACCTTTGTTCAAGTCGAAGCTCTGGTTCAAGTTTTATCAGGAAATGGAGCAGTAAAGAGAGAGAAGTGTTCAGGTGTGAGGAGAATGAAATGGGGATGACCTCTTTATATAGTTATAAAACCTGTGTATTAAATGGTCGAGATTTATTACTAGTATTAATATTGCCATAAATTATTGGTATTAATTTCAATAATTTAATTTCGGTATTAATTCCAATAATTTAATTTCGGTATTAATTTATTTGTATTAATTCCAATAATTTAATTTAGGTATTAAATTATTGGTATTAATTTCAATAATTAAATATATATTAATTGAAGTTCTTATAGAATCTAGTTCACCTGAACCAATTTGATTTTTGTTTTCTAGTTTGTCTTAAGTTTCTTTTCCAATGTTTAATAAATCCTTTGGATCAACCGAAAGTTTTAAATTTTCATATTGCTTATTCCCAAATGTAAACCGGTTTGGTTTTCTTATTCGGTTTGACTGGTTCTTTTCCTAGTTTTCCTTAACTCAAATGTGTGGGGTTTACAATTCCCAACAACCGATTCCAAATTTACAAATGCAAGCCATAATAAGTGAAATGAGACAAATGCTGAAGTCCGAGTTGGAATCGCTTCATGAGCGAATTGATCAATTGGAAGGAGTGAGGGGTTCGCATCAACATACCCCTACTGAACAGCGACCTCGAAGCTTTCAGCCAAGACGTTTTGATCCACAAGAACTCGAGGAGTTCGATCGATATACTCATAGAGAACGACCCCGAGTTGATGACAACCTGGATAATATCAAGTTGAAGATACCCTCTTTTCAAGGAAAAACTGATCCAGAAGCGTATCTTGAATGGGAAAAGAGGATGAAGATGGTTTTTTACTGTCATAATTACTCGGAGATGAAAAAGGTACGACTTGTTGCTATTGAATTTACTGATTATGCTATAATATGGTGGGATCAGTTGGTGAAGGAAAGGAAACGAAATCACGAACACCCTGTGAAGTCTTGGGATGAAATGAAAGCGATCATACGATGACGATTTGTTCCCAACCACTATCACCGGGAGTTGTTCAATAAACTCCAAAGGCTTACCCAAGGATCAAGAAGCGTCGACGAATACTTCAAGGAGATGGAGATTGTGATGATTCGAGCAAATGTGGAGGAAGACAGAGAGGCAACAATGGTGAGATTTTTGCATGGTCTAAACCATGAGATAGTTGACGTGGTGGAAATGCAATATCATGTTGAGCTCCAAGATATGGTACATCAAGCTATCAAAGTCGAATAACAATTGAAGAGAAAGAGTTTACACAAAAGGGGATTAAACAATGGTTCCTCGAACTCATGGAAACCATCCTCAAGGCGATTTGAGAGTCAATCAACTCAACCTCAGCATGCTCCACTAAAAGAGACAACCAAGCAAGTTGTGCCCCAAAATCAAGGTAACACCCATATCACAACTCCCAAAACTCGTGATATTAAGTGTTTCTGATGCCAAGGCAGGGGTCACATTGCAAGTCAATGCCCAAATAAGCGGGCAATGGTGATCAATGCTAATGGTGAAATTGAGACCGATGATGAAAAAGAAGATATCGATCCGGGGATGCCACCACTTGAAGATGTTGATGAATATGCAGAAGAAGGGGAATTGTTGGTTGCACGGCGAACTCTCAGTGTTCAAGCCCAAGAAGAAGAAAACAATCAGCGTGAGAACTTATTTTATACTCGTTGTTATGTGAAAAATAAGGTTTGTTGTGTTATTATAGATGGGGGGAGCTACACTAATGTAGCTAGCACTGAGCTGGTGGAGAAATTGGCATTACCAACCTTAAAGCATCCGAAGCCCTATGGACTACAATGGCTAAACGACCAAGGTGAACTCAAGGTAACCAAACAAGTGTTGGTTGCATTTTCTATTGGAAAATATCAAGATGAAATACTATGTGACGTGGTACCAATGCACGCGTGCCATATACTTTTGGGACGACCTTGGCAGTTTGATCGTCAAGTTATGCATGATGGATTCAATAATAGGTACTCTTTTGTAATGAATGAGAGACCAATATCTCTTGTACCATTGACTCCAAGGCAAGTTTTTGAGGATCAACTGAAAAAGAAAAAAGCAAATGAACATAAAATAGATGAAAAAAAAGGAGAAACATCAGAGTTGAAAAAAAAAGAGGGAAAAGCCAGACGTAAAAAAAAAAGAGTAAAAGCAATTTCATTGCAAGAAAAAGTGAGATCAAGCGAGCTTTACTTTCACATCAGGCTCTTATTGTACTTATATACAATGACACCTTTTTTAATACTAACGATCTTGTCAGATCTTTGTCGAGCAATATTATTACTGTTTTGCAGGAATTTATCGATGTCTTTCCTGATGAGATACCACCAGGGTTGCCACCAATTCGAGGAATTGAACATCAAATTGATTTCATCCCTGGAGCGACAATTCCCAACCAACCAGCATATAGAAGTAACCCTGAGGAAACAAAGGAACATCAATGCCAAGTTCTAGAGCTGATGGAAAAGGGGTATGTTCAAGAGAGTATGAGTCCATGTGCTATGCCAGTGCTACTTGTACCAAAGAAGGACGGAACATGATGAATGTGTGTGGATTGTCGAGCCGTCAACAACATTACGGTAAAGTATTGCCACCCTATTCCTCGTTTGGATGATATGTTAGATGAGTTGCATGGATCTTGTTTATTTTCGAAAATAGATCTTAAGAGTGGATATCATCAAATTCGAATGAAAGAAGGGGATGAATAGAAAACTGCATTTAAAACTAAACCAGGATTATATGAATGGTTAGTTATACCCTTTGGATTGACTAATGCACCAAGCACTTTCATGAGATTAATGAATCATGTATTACCTGCTTTTATTGGGAGATTTGTAGTGGTATATTTTGATGATATTCTAATCTATAGCAAGACCATGGATGAACATTTAGCACATTTAAGAGTTGTGTTAGAAGCATTAAGGCAACATAAGTTATTTGAAAACTTGAATAAATGTGTCTTTTGTTCGGATAAACTTGTATTTCTTGGATATATTATAAGTTCAGAAGGGATTGGAGTTGACGAGGAAAAGATTAAGGCAATTCGCGACTGGCCGACACCTAATTCGGTAAGTTAGGTAAGAAGTTTTCGTGGATTAGCTAGTTTTTATAGACGTTTTGTTTCAAATTTCAGTAGTTATGTTGCACCTCTTACTGCTGTTATAAAGAAAAATGTACCTTTTAAATGGGGTAATGAGCAACAAAATGCATTTCAATTGATAAAGGAAAAATTAACTACTACCCCATTGCTCTCATTGCCTAATTTTTTGAAAATATTTGAAATTGAGTGCGATGCATCAGGAGTAGGTATTGGAGGTGTATTAATGTAGGAAGGAAGACCAATTGCATATTTCAATGAAAAGTTGAGTGGAGCAACCCTTAACTATCCTACCTATGATAAGGAGATATATGCCCTAGTTCAAACTCTTCAAACATGGCAGCACTACCTATGGCCGAAAGAGTTTGTCATTTACACAGATCATGAATCTCTTAAACATCTCAAAGGACAACACAAGTTGAACAAACGCCATGCAAGGTGGGTGGAGTTCATTGAAATATTCTCATATGTGATCAAGTACAAACAAGGTAAGAAAAATATAGTTGCAGATGCTCTATCGCAAAGGTATGATATGCTTTCAATGCTTGATTCTAAATTACTTGATTTTGATTATATCAAGGATTTGTATGCAAACGATCTTGATTTCTGTGAAGTGTTTAAAGGTTGTCGAAGTGGTAGGTTTGGAAAATTTTATTTACAAAATGAATTTCTTTTTCGAAAAAATAAATTATGCATCCCTCAGTCTTCTTTGCGTGAGTTACTTGTTAGGGAAGCACATGGTGGAGGAGTTATGGGACATTTTGGGGTAGCTAAAACTATGGCGATAGTGCATGAGCATTTTTTTTTGCCCCACATGAAAAGGGATGTTGAGAAAATTTATTCTCGATACATTACATGTAAGGAGTCTAAGTCTAGGCAACAACCTCATGGCTTGTATACTCCTTTTTCGATTCTTAATGCACCTTTGATTGATATTTCCATGGATTTTATTTTAGGATTACCAAGAACTAAGAGGGGGGAGGGATTCTATGTTTGTGGTAGTTGATAGGTTTTCGAAGATGGCACATTTCATTCCATGTCATAAAACTGATGATGCATCGAATGTTGTTGATTTGTTCTTTAGAGAAGTTGTTAGATTGCATGGTATACCTAGAACTATTGTTTCTTATCGTGATTCTAAATTCTTGAGTTACTTTTGGAAAACCATATGGAGTAAATTGGGAACCAAACTACTGTTTTCAACAACATGTCACCCACCAACTAATGGTCAAACAGAAGTAGTAAATAGGACATTAGGTACTTTATTACGTTCTATAATAAAAAAGAATTTGAAATCATGGGAAGATTGCTTACCACATGTTAAATTTGCTTATAATCGTTATGTTCATTCTACAACTAAGTTTTCACCATTTGAGATTGTTTATGGTTTCAATCCATTAACCCATCTAGATCTAATTCTACTTCCTGTAGGTGAATTGGTGAATTTTGATGAAAAGAGAAAAGCAGAGTTTGTGAAAGAACTGCATGAGAAAACAATGATGCACATTGAACGGATTACTAAAGTTTATGAAAAACAAGCAAACAAGGGCCGCAAAAGTGTCATTTTTTAACCCGGTGATTGGGTCTGGCTTCATATGAGGAAAGAACGATTTTCAGAACAAAGGCGATCAAAACTTCTTCCTAGAGGGGATGAACCATTTCGTGTGTTGGAACGCATTAATAATAATGCTTACAAGCTAGAGTTACTTGGTGAGTATAACGTTAATGAAAGTTTCAATGTTACTGATTTAATGCCTTTGATATAAGTAATGAAGAAACAAAAGATTTGAGGACAAATCCTTTTCAAGAGGGGGAGAATGATGTGAATCCGACTAAATAGACTACGAATTCACAAGTCCAATCAACCGAACCTGCAATGGAGCTGAACAGTTTGCCACAAAATGAGATGAATAATCATTTGAGACTGCAAAAGGGCCCAATTACAAGGTTAAGGGCTAAAAGATTCAAAGAAGCTTTATATGGGTTGATTAAAGAGATTGCTAAATATTCAAATAAAAGTACAAGAGAAGGTCCAGATTTAATTAATAAGGAGAGATTTATAAATATAATAAATCTTTTAGGATAATATTAGGTAGTTCATATTTTTAAATTAGTTATTAAAATATCCTAGATATTTAAATTAGATATGGTTAGCTTATAACCATAATAGATTTTTTTTCCTCATTTTGTGGGCCATTTAGTTGTTTTCCAAGCCTATAAAAGGTATACTCCACAACATTGGAGAGACACTTTGGAATTTCAATTTTGTGAGTTTTGTCTTTTTTCTATCTTAAAAGTGCTTTTTAAACTTATCAGGTTTTTATCTATAGCGTTCAAGCAATCAAGACTTATCACCCGGGGTTTTCTAAGAGTTCTTATTAGAGGATTTGGGTGTGGCGTCTACATATCTCATACTTTATTTCTCAAATAAACAAGGTATATTCCATCTTTTCGCACTTGCGTTGTGAAAGTTTCGGGGTATTTGCTATATTTGGTATAATGTGTTGTCAGCATATTGGCAAGTTTCGCATCAAAAGCGGTAAGCGTCACCGTTGGTCCTCAGTACAAGCACAGACAACGCCTCTTCAGGTTCTTCCTCGACAGGGCCGGAATTGAGGTGGAGCTGGAGGAGGATGAGGAGAGGGGACGAAAGCTAGGGTTTAGTGATGGTGGTGATGGGAGGGAGATGAGGAAGAAGGCGATGGATAATGGAAAGCATCCATTTTTTTGGATTCGATTTGTGACTCCTACTCGTGTCTTTTCTTCAAAGTGATATCTACAATAGCTAAGTCTGAATATATATATATAAATATACATTAGTATGATTTTCATGGATTAATGGATGAGGGTTAGAGGCAAGACAAAATAAGCTTACACAGTCACCTACACATTCATCAATATTCTATTTTACAAGGAAAGCTCCCCCAATAAATATTCAATTTTACAAGGAAAGCTCCCCCAATAATCTATCTCTCATTAAGATTATTATTGGTTGGATGGATGGATTGGTCTCTCTCTCACCTTATGAGATCGACTTTTACTTCTTAACCTCCACAAATGATAGACTGTTAGGAAGCATTAATTGTACAAGCACTAGAAAATTTGTGTCATGAAAATCTCTATAAATGGTATAGTGAAGATTGACTCTTCTATGAAAATCTTTCTATAAATGGTAGAGTGAAGATTAACTCTTCGATGAAAATCTTGGAGACCCCAATCACTTGCCCACCAAAGATGTAAAAAAGTAGGGAAAGGGATTTCCTCCAACACATAAAGGTAGGTATTTGAATATATATTTATTTAAAAATTATTTTTTTAATAAATATTATAATTTTAATTATTTTATAAACTTATAATACTTTGAAATGTGGGATGGTATTCTGAATAAATTTAATATATATATATATATATATATATCACAATAATTGCAATCTAAATAATTCCTTCAATCCAAGTAATTTTTCTTTATATAAAAATTTATCTTCAAAGTGAGATAGAGAATAGCCAAGTCGGTCATATATATATATATATATATATAGATTGGTGTTATTTTCACCAATGCAAAGTTCCCCAGGAAGATTATTTGTTGGATGGATGGATTGGTCTCTCTCTCTCTCACTTTATGAGATCAATTTTTGCTTCTCAAGCTCCACAATTGGCATTATTCGCTGGATAATTGCAGGAGCAGCAGGAATGCAATACGGTGAGATGTGCATAGGAAGGTCAAAGATAGATGGCACCAACATGATGTATTCACTTCTCATTATATCTCGACAATATCTGCATGGTGACAAATTATACATCAATGATATAATTGGAACGGGCTTATGGCATCCAATCCTGATAAAGTGATCAGCATCCGATATTTGAGAAGCTATCACTAAATAAGAAGTGTTTTAACAACCACTATTTTTCTGAGGAGTTACATAAGCAAAAGACTTGAAGTTATGCAGGAAATATGGAGACGTGTGAACATCATAAAGCAAGAGAGGACCAGCATAATTGAAGACCACCAGTTGAAGAAAAGGGTAAAAACAAGACTTGGGCATTATATTATTTTCAATAGCAAAATAACATTTTGGAGAGATGCTACTGTCATTGGGGCGTATGCAGAATGCTTTTGTCTGCACCGCACTGCTGGACCGAGCCTTCAAGGGGAAAAAAGGTGTCTAGTCTGGCTCTAAGAAATCTGTGAGTCGAGTCGGGCATGGTTCAGCAATCAACGTGCAGAAGTTAAATATCTGCACCAACCAAAATAAAGGGGGAACATGGCAATGGACAGTCAACTCTGCATGTAGCATATGTAAAATTCCATCTCTATTAGGTATGAATGAAAATACGTGGAAACAAAGGAGGACAAGCATTTAAGTGCTTTGAAAACAAAACCTAATGCTACGCCCAATGGAAAGAAAGTATATACTCACTTGACTGTGAACCAACTACTTACCTTCACAAAAATGTAAGCTTGCATTGTCAAGAATTTGGGTAATATTTTCACAAGTCATAGAAAGTCAATAAAGTACATTAAACTAGATCTAGAAGCTTCACTTTATTTCACATCCACTTGAAGGGAAGGTGGGATATCATTAAGTGGGTGGGTGATCGACCAAAGTTAACAAAATGCAAGCCAATTTGTCATACCACACAGCCGTGATGCACTGATTGTTTTTGTTTTTGGTGCCAAGGGACAGATGTATTTATCTTAAAGATACTTATGTAGCATGATGTATTTATCTTAAAGATGCTTATGTAGCATCCATGGATGTAGTTTGTGATAACATCCTTAGCATGCACTGATTGTTTTGGTACCAAGGGAACCGCTTTCCTCACTCCATACTAACATATTCTCTTTATAATTCATATATAAACATGTGGGATAATATTTAATAGATCAATATTATATTGAGTAAATTTTGGATAATAATATTATGTTTAAATAATTAATTAATTACATTATATATTAATATGATAGCTGGTATCTATCAAAATCATTAATATATATATATATATAATTTCTATCACATCATTTTTAATTTTATCATTTATTTAATACACATTTATTATAAAGCTATTTTGATGGCCTTTATAAACCAATAATTTATACCAACAGCTATTAGAATATATTTGAATTGAATGATTTGTAGATTATGTGTTACTATATGTTCGAAGGGAATTAAAATAATAGATTTGTACATGTTAAATTTTTTTAATAATTAGTTATTTGAATTGAAGTGAATACTTATTAATTAAAAAATTTATAAAGATAAATGTAACATTTTAATTAAATTAAATAATATATTAGCTATTATATATAATTAAATTATATTAAAAATATTTTGTATAATAATTTTTTATTTATATTATATAATTTTATATAAAATATTATTAATATATAAATTTATTTAAATTATATACAAATAAATAAATAATAATATAAACAATAAATAAGAATATTAAAGTAATTTAACTAATAAATGATATAATCAATTTAAATATCCCAAGTTTATAGTTATTATGTGGTAGTATAAATTTAAGGTTTGAAGAGAATTTTATACCGTACGAATCACTCCAAACTCGTATATTTTTTTAACAAATTAGAGATTTATTCAACCATACAAACCACTACACTGCAAAGTATAAAACACTGATATTTTTTTTTATCAAATTAGGAATTTATTCACCCATACAAACCACTACACTCCAAAGTACAAAACACTGAGATCCCACCTTCCCTTCAAGTGGATGTGAAATAAGGTGAAGCCCATATATAGAAAGTAGCACCCAAGTAGGCTTTTTTTTTCCATGAAAATGGCCCAAATATGCATACAATTTCAATGCACAACTAACAACCTCCACTATTCATTCATTCATATATGGGCTAAAAAATTAATCTTCGCTACTGAAATTTTACAAAATTATTTTGAATCACAAAAAAAAACCTTAATTCATAATTAATTTAATCCACAAATAAATCTATTAAGAATAAAATTATATTGAATAATAAAGAAATCTCAAGTGAAAATTTGGAAGTGAAAATATGTCCAAATTTATATATAAAAAATCAGACCGACAAAGCTTAGGAAGGGGAGTGATGACGTAAGAAGACATCAGCCGCATCTGACAGAGCCATCATGCCGTGGCAGGAGTAGAGGGATGGTGATCATGTAGCTTTTGCTCGGTCCCCGTAATACCCCGAGCTCTTTCCCGCTCTTGGGGGCTCACCTCGTCGGAAAAAAAATAAAGGTGTGGTCCCATTTGGGCCTGCACTGCACGTCTTAGTGACCCTGGACAATATATTATGCAAATTTCCGTATTTTATTTCAAAACTGAGAGAATATTCTTCTCTCCAATTTTTCCATCTTCAAGGATAATTATATATGAGTTAAAAATAATAGACTAAATTAGGATTTTATATCTTAAAAATATTTGATATAATATTATATATTTGTATTTATTTTTTGTATAAAATAATAATTAAAAATGAGAGGGGAAAATTTTGAAAAAAAATGATGAAATATTTTAATATAAGTTCTAGTAAGATTTTATATCATCTGTATTTGAGCAAAAAAAATTATTTTATACAATTGATGATGAAAACTTATTTTTATGTATAATTCAATATCAGATAATTATGTATAAATTTTGATAAAATTCAATAAGTTGGATGTGTCAAATAATATTATACAAATTTAATTTTTTTTTGTAAGTTTTCCTAAATTAATGTAACTACAAAAGTGAATGAAATTTTGATTATGATGTGAATTTCATAATCACTCCTGAAATCATTTAAGTTGGAAAAACACACTTAAAAGCATAAATTATTTTATAATTAATATTGAAAATTACATAATAATATATGGAAAGAATAGTGGAGAAATGCTTTTGAAAGGATGGCAGTAATTGAAGAGTAGACAATGCACCACATAGAGTAGACATTCTCTGACCAAAGTTCTTACCTTCCCCGAAAGAGTGAGTTTAAAGCAAGGAAAATAGACCAAAAAAACCTAAATAAAACATATAAAGGAATAAATGGGCTGAAAAAATATAATTGTGTCGGGAATAGGTAGCTCCTGTCTATTTCATCAGTGGTGGGCCCCTACGTACTTGCTCTAAACTAAACAGACAGAGGATAATGATTGGTGCATTAGTAGTGGGTTGATTTCTTCTGTTATATCTACTAACGTGCCCTAATAAATGCTTATAACCCTTGTATTTAATTGCTCACTAATGGTTGGCTCAATAAAAAAAGCCTACAAAAAAGCATAATTTCATCAAATTAAATTTAAGGGAATAAATGTTATTTCAAATGAATTATCTCTATTTATAAGGTTTCAACCATTGTAAGAAATGTTTGATTTATTTCACCATATTATTAGAAATCAAAACTTAATATCAATTATATGTCATAATTAATTTACCTAGTATTCTAAAGTGTGGAGGTCCCTACTATTAAAATGTCATCATATTATAAGGTATCATGTAATATCAAATATAGATCAACAAATTGTAAAATTAGAAAAATATTTGTATAAATTTTAGCTCATTTCGATGTAGGTTGAAGCTAATTAATTCAACTTAGAGATGTTCCTTCCTTGGATTCATCTCACCTACCATGGAATAAGAAAATAAAGATTAATTCTCATTTGTCTAATATAAGATAATGGAGAAAAAAAGTTATGTGATAAAGGGGGAGACATGCAGGCAAGCTAAATCTTGCGCCTGGATTTCGTTTCCTCCCTTTTGGAGATAGGCTGATTGCAAGGCTTTCTTGATGCCGTTGACATCATTGTCAATGGCTATGATGAAAGGTGTGCCATGTCTAAGGAACAAAATGAATATCTTTTCCCCCTCTTTTTCTCTCTCTCTCTCCTATAATCTTGAGTGCATAAATTATAATTTTTTATTAAATCTATGTAAGATCAATGGGTCTAGTAAATTATATGAGAACAACTTATTGAATTCTACCAATCATATGCTTTTAAATTCACAAGTTTTTTGTTTATATAGAGTAAGATCAATAGTATGAATGAGCTATTTCTTATTAAACTTTGCCCCAACGGGTGGACGATAAAACAGTCCAATTTCAAGGTAAATTCCCATATCTATGGCGCCCCAAAACTAGCTTGCATGGTCCAACATGCTAATGAACACCATATGCCCCACCAAGATGTTGGGAATTATGCATGAACACACATATATATATATCATCTTCGACCATTTTATTAGTAAAAAAATGTTAACTTATATTTTAAAACTATAATAATGGCAAGTTGGTCCTATATCTTTAGATCTTTTATTTTATAATTTTAAAAATAAAATTTTTGGTCATACATATTTAAAAATATGATATTGTTTATCTTATCGATTTTAAAATATTTTTAGGTTATATATATTTAATAACAGCAACATTTTAATCATAAAATATTTTTATAAAAATAAAATTTTGGTTTTCCAAATAAATAAAACCTGAAACCTAAAATTCATTTTTAAATATATATTATTGTAATTGTATGAAAAGTTAATTTTTAAGGATATACAATTTAAATGCTAAAAGTTTTTTTAAAAAATAAGATTAATCATAAATTTATCTCTTTAAAAATAATAGATCATAAAAGATATGATAAAAAAAAAAAAAAAGAGGTGGGTTGTAGTCCTGATTCCTGAATACCAAATTGGCTGAGTGTTCACAAATAAATAGGACTAGAGGGTCTATAATAAGGTTAAATCTATACGATACCATGCCAATTGGTAAAGAAGTCTTGATGGATTTGAAGTGCTTTACTTCTTCATATTTGAAAATATCTAATTCAACTAAATGGGTGTATATATATATATATATCATGCCATTTGTTTTTGGTGTATATGTGAATTTAGATTAAAATTGTCAAGCCAAGTCCAAGTCCAACTAGAAGAAGAAAATTGAAAAATTTGTAGCATGGGGTCCCTCTCCTTCCCATCCCATGTCTCCAAATTTAATGCCAAAATTTCTCATAATCTCCTCCATGGCATTCTCATTGAATACCATATCCCTTTAAATATAACATTTATATGTATATACATAGATAGACAAGAGATGCATGAAAGTATATGGCTTTTTGGTATGGTCATGAATACAACTTTTTTATGGAATACATAATTTATAAGTTGAAACTCTTTTTCTTCTTTTATCATCTTCTTTGTTAGATGATCATATGGGCAAAAGAGGAGCATTCTTGCATGCAAAAAGTTTGTGAAGTCATAGAATTTATTACATTTTTTTGTTCATATAAGAAAAAGCATAGTCTATGGTTAAGTGAAAACCACGGAGCTCGGTAATTAATCAATGGATATTTAGAACATAGGATGTCATTTGCACATCTTTCCACATGGCATACTTGGTGACTTCCGTACTTGTGCAAGCACAAATGGTTTAGCATTAGAGTATCCAATTAGCAACCATTCGAAAGGAGGCATGCAATGCAAACTCATATCATTATATCCTTTCCACATTTCTCTTTCCATTTCAATACCATACTCCATATACTTCAAGCACAATCTCCATATTTCTCAAACTTCTAATAAAATGGATAAACAATTAACACAAATTTTTTATTTTCACCAAATCTCAATTTATTTATTATTCTCTCCCGATCAAAATTTTAATTTATTTATTAGAAAATATTTTGGATGAATAAATAATTGTACTAACATTTACTTAAATATCATAAATTAAAAACATTTTCCTATTTTATCCAATTTGATATTATATTTTTAATATCAGTACTTATTTACACTATATATATAATTGTTACATACAATTTTAAAAATACACCCAACAATTATATATGATTCGTATTATTATTTTTTCGATCACAAATAATTAAGAACAATATACTCAAGTAGTTTATTTTTTCTAAATATTCAAGTAAAATACGAGCTAAATTTATAATATCGTGTTATTTGTATACCCATTTACTATTATATCATTTTAAAATATATTGTTCACCCATAAATATAGTAAATATTGTATTTTCAATTTTAAATTGATTATTAATTTATAAGATCACAAATAATAACAATATAAAAAAATAAAATATTATTTTTAAAAATCAAATTTATCATATTTTAATTATTAAAATGGATGATAATATTATTACTTACCAAATGTCTTATATTAAATAAATTAAATCCCCATTAAGGTTTAAAAAAAACCCTTTTGTAGGTGGGGGGCTCCTAATAAACTATTGAGAGAGATATTTTAAATTGCCCATAGTCATAGGTTTCCACGCTCAAAAGGCGAAGAAAGGATAACAACGTAGAATAGGTAGGTAGGTAGCTAAGCACATAGTGTGTTGTGATCTAATGAGCCATTTCTGACCTAAATCATATGCATAGGTTTGAGAGGCAAGAACTCAGAGCACAATATTATAGACATATCCAAGCTCGAATGAACTCCATTACCCAATTGCCCCATATTAATTAGTACTACTCTCACGATGGTCCCACCCACTTACATGATTTGCTTCAAGCAAAAGTCTTTGATGATTAATCAGAATTTAATTTAAAATTTGAAGAAAATGTATAATATATTATACTTTGTACAGATTATTTCTATGTCCTATAACCAGCCAGGGTGATTATAAACACATATGGTGGATGTGGATTCATTACCGTGTGCCTTTGATTAGCAGTCGGGCATTACAATCACATGGAATATTAATAAGCGATATTGGAGCCTGACCTTATGATTAAAATCCCACCAAGGTCGGTCCAATTAATAATTGCTGGATGCTTGTACGTGAAGCAAGGCATGTCTTTCTTTTGTACATACACCCATACAGGGTCGTAGATAGTGGTTGCAAGGACATTTGTCTGTCTGGAGTGCTTGTACGTGAAGCAAGGCATGTCTTTCTTTTGTACATACACCCATACAGGGTCGTAGATAGTGGTTGCAAGGACATTTGTCTGTCTGGAGTATATATATGAAAAAGGAAAGCAGAATAATGTAACCTTTTTTCACTGTGCCTACATACTACTGGCCCTATGCATTTTCCATATAAATTTTATATTTTTAAAAAATGAGGATATCATAAATATGTAGTTGGGTTGGACGTGGTAACCGACTGGAGGCGGTGAGAGGGCCCCACCCGGCAGAATGGTACAGCTCAGCGGGATAACACTGGTCAGATTAGACGGAAAGGGTGTGGTAAGAAACAGTATATGATCAATTTAATGGCAGACCGCCTCTCCCTCCTACCGAGTATTTCCATTCCCTCTTGCATTGAGCACAAAAAAGGGTATTTCCATCTTTCTCTTCTAGTCTTGTCCATACAAGCGACCCTCTTCGGCCTCTGCAACTGAGATACCAAGACCCCACATTCGCAGAAGTAGACACAAGGGATTGATTCTTAAGCTTATGTTCCATCGGTAGCTGAATGCTGACGTCTGTGAGGAGGAGGAGAAGGGTTGTGGAGTAGTATCTGGTTGCAGAAATGGGAGAAGTTGAATGGGAGACTAAGAGGGCCCTTCGGCGTCTGTGCTGCGAGAATAGCTGGTCTTATGGAGCGGTATGGCGATTTGATCCTAGAAACTCCATGTAAGTGCAGAATTTGCTCTATGTTTTCAGAAAAAAAGGAAAACAAGAGAAGGAAACGCCGGAAGTCGCTTGCTCTGCATGCAGTTTGTTTGGACATGGCTAGAAAAAAGTCCAATTTCAGAGGAAAATATGAGACTAGATTCCATAAAAAACAACAGGACAAACAAAACGACCGTTCTTTTTGCTGTATTCTGCAGCTTCTGTTTCTTTTCCCTACTCTCTGTTGTTTTGGTGCTTATCAACTTACCTTTCCCAGAAAAACACCATCCTGAACAGAGATTCTAAAATTACACGGAAGCTTGATTTCCTAAGTGATTGTGACTTCTTTGGTATCGTGCGACTAAAATTTCATACTTTGGAATGTTTCAGGTTGTTGACAAGGGAACATACTTTCTACGGAGAATATCAAGTGGGTCAAGTCATCGGAAATATGCTCCTGCAGGTCCATGTGGTCGGTGAAGGGTATGCTACGATTACTCATACTGTTTTTTTCGTTTCCGACTTCTAGAACTCCAAATTCCTTGGTAAATGTGTCTGTCCTTTGTTCTTTTGATTCATCTCACATTTTAGTCATACTGTGCAGAGCTGTAGGTAGAGCTGCTTTAACTGGAAAGCACCTGTGGATAGTTGCAGACAGCAAGGAGGGTCAAGAGGTAAAGCTCCAATTACCGATTTATTTTGTTATGGTTGAATTATCTTTGGTTCTTCTGATTTTTTTGGGAAACTGTTCTCTATGTAGGTTGATTTAGAGGTTCTTAATCATTTTTCAGCTGGAGTCAAGGTGGGCCACTATCTTCCCTCATGTCAAGGAATATTTTTTTCTGTGAAATGACAAAGCTTCACATATTTCTCTGATCTAGTCTTTTAGAAAAAAAAATCTCATATTATTCCAGTTGATTAAGGGGAATACCATTTCTGATCCACAGACGTTGGCAGTGATCCCACTGAAGCACCACGGAGTAGTGCTGCTTGGAGCCATGAAAACGGTGAGTTATAATCTCCGTCTATAAAATCCATCATCTAACTGCGGGCAGAAGTTTGTTTGATCAACACATCTGAAGATTGTCTTGGGCTTCTTAATATTGAGAAAAGTTGCAAAAAAGATAAGAACTTGATATTAGTTTACCACAGTTAGTGTTGCAAACTTTTTGTAGATAATGGAGAAGCCCGAACTGGTGGATGAAACTCGGAAATTCTTCTTTGGAGTGGATCATGTCAGTGGGACTTTTCTAGCAGGAAATGTTCCGTCATCATCATACAGTGAAACCCCTGATATGAACTCTCTATTTGATTCACTGCTCTCGTATGGGAATTCCTGCAGTGAGAATTTCAGTTCAATTAACTCGGAAATTGGTCCTGAAAAGCTCATTAGAAACACTTACTGCACAAGTGACCAGCTTCAGTCACTGGCATTTGAAAAAGAAGAAGACTTGTCTTACCTCTTAACAGACATGTCTAGTGAGCACCGAGTCAGAAGCTCCTTCACCGAGGGACCGTGCATTAATTCCTGGAGCAGTGAGAGTTCAGTCTTAACTTCACTTGAGCCTCCAATGCCTTCCACCACTCCGACTCGTGATTTATCTACTGTACATCTGATGAAATTGAACACGAGTGTTGATAATTTTGGGATCGGTCATTTTCAGTCATTTGATGAAACTATGGTCCAACATCCAAAAGCATCGAGTGGTCTGAACAGATCTTTTGATGAGCTCGACTCCGGCAACCCTACAGCTGATGTTTCTAGTTCGAGCTTGATTGACGATCTAACACAATGGCTTGCTGGTTCACCAGAGCACAATATTGCTGGACCCGATGGCTATTTGGATTGCAACATCGAACAGTCCATATTAGAAAATACAGGTAACTGTAGTACAAGTAATGTTTTCCACACAGAAAAAGGTTCTTTTGATGGCCTTGGTGTGGATTTGGGTTGCGTACTCGATGGAAGCTGTTTGGATTTTCCTGTCAACAGCAATATAACTACCAGGAACACTGTTTTGGGTTATGACCAGCCATTTAGCGCACCGAGAAAAGGGCTTTTCTCAGAGTTGGGAATTGAAGAGCTCTTGGAAGGTGTTGGAAGCATCATCACCAAATCAAGCAACAGAGATTCTGTGTCTGCTTCTAGAATAAAGGGATCTGAAGGATCAGTGATGAATGGAACAGACTGTTGTAAACACGAGGAATTCATTCCCAGATCACATGTGGGCTTATGGATCGATGATAGCCATGGCGTCATTGCTGGAGGTTCTGCAGTTTGCCCACCTAAGGGAGCAGATGAACCGGTAAAGCCCACTAGAAAGAGAGGTAAACCCGGGGAAAGCACTAGGCCAAGGCCGAAAGATCGTCAACTGATCCAAGACCGCCTCAAAGAGCTTCGCGGGATCATACCTAATGGTGCAAAGGTATTTGGCAGTCTCTCTAATATGTTTCAAATCTAGCAAGTCAGGTTTATGACTGTTTTCCTTTGGACTGTTTTATAACAACTGTTTCCTTCATCTTTTATCTTACAGTGTAGCATTGATGCTTTGTTGGACCGTACTGTAAAGCACATGTTGTTCTTGCAAAATGTCTCTAAGTATGTAAACAAGATCAAGCAAAATGATGAGCCAAAGGTGCATACTCCTTCCTGAGAAAGTATGAGTGCTCATATAGTTTTCTCCTTCCTTCTCCAATTGACACCGTTATTTTCTTACATTGTATTCTGCAGCTCATTGTCCCTGAGAATGCAATGATCTTGAAAAATGAATGCAAAAGAGGGGGGAAAGAGGGCAGCCGTGATGGAATTACTTGGGCCTTTGAAGTTGGCAGTCAATCCATGGTTTGTCCAATCATAGTTGAGGATCTTAGCTCCCCTGGACAAATGATGATTGAGGTACGATTCTTGGTTGAAATATTTCTCTTTTTTTTTCTTCTCTGATTACTCTGTGATTCCCATGGTAGACTGAAATTGATGTGGCTCCCTTTTGTTCATATACATGCAGTTTCATTCTGAACCCCCTTGACACATATCATTGCAGATGCATTGTGAAGAACAGGGACTCTTTCTCGAGATAGCTGATGTAATTCGTGGATTTGGCCTCAAAATATTGAAGGGCGTTATGGAAGTTCGAAACAGCAAAATATGGTCCCACTTCATTGTGGAGGTATGCTCTTATTTCCCAAAAGTCCGCATCAAGGCTCTGATCAGAGTTTCAAAGTCTTTCCATTTCTCATTTGCCTAGTGGGTTAATGCAAAGGGCAACTCATTTTTATAGGCAACGGCACAGGTCACAAGGAAAGAAGTGTTCTGGTCTCTCGTTCAGCTTCTGCAGCAACCTGTCCCGAGTGAGCTCAATTTCCTCGATTGCCCAGATCACCAAACTGCTGGCACAATTCTTCATTGCGAAAACTACACTCAGTCTGTCTTGTCTCTTCCCCTTAGTTAACACTCCTAATTGAGCAGAGTAGGACAAAAGAACCAGTTCCTTAAATTGGAGAAAAATCACATGAAAGCTGCGATCTTTCCGCGCAAAGTTCGACCTTCCATATGGAATCTGCATAATTTCTTCATGGAGTAACTTCCCTGGATGCAATGGACAGGGCCATGACTGTCCTAGTTTGATGGAATAAATTTATATTTTATTGTGCCTTTACCCCATATAGCTATTTCTTGAATTTGTAAACCAAGTAATATTAATATATATCATAACCACTAAATTATTAATATTTTTTTTGTATTTATTTAAAATATAAAATTATAATATAATAAATTTACCTAAAATTTAAAATTTTAATATATTTATTTAATCAATTTTTATAATATAATATATAACAAAGGCTATTAGGCCTTGTGTGGTCAATTGCCATTATCACCCTACTTGTCAGCGGCCGACATTTCGGTTTGGTTGTATTTTACACGGGCTCAATTGTTGGCCCATTAGTCGATTGCTTTCTACCCGCCAATTCATTTTGATGGAGCTTTTCTGGATCGGTTGCCGGCAATCTTCGGGGTTAGGGGAGCTTCTAGGGTTTTTTGGGTTTTGCAGAACTTCTGCTGCTAAAGCGAATCAGGGTTTCTACCTAATGATCGTTAATTTCGGTCATTGAGCCAAATTGTTCTTTTTGCTGATATCGAAATCCGGATCGGTCTCAATTTTAGCGGCACATTTTCCATCAGTCAAAATAAGCGAAGAAGGCAATTTCGAGCGATGGCGGGTTCCTTACACGCTGCGGGTGGGTCTACCGAGCCTTCTCCCTTGGACCCTCCCTCTCGCATGATCTGTCATGTGTATGTATACCTTCGATTCTGGCTACTTGAACTTGAGGTTGTAATCTGAATGTATAAAGCTTAATTGAATCTTATCGTCGATTTTCTTTGTAGGTGTCAGAAGCAGTTCTCCCAGTACACTTGCCCCCGATGCAACTCCCGCTACTGCTCCCTCCAATGCTATAAGGTGTGCCCTTGGGTATCATTCGGACAGATTCTAATATATGCTTACTTATATTCAACTATTTGATGGTTTCCAACTACAGATGGATGAAAATTCCTCTCTTTGGTTTGGCAGTCACACAGCGTTCGCTGCACTGAATCCTTCATGCGAGAAAATGTAGTTGAGGAGCTTCGACACGTCCAGCCTGATGATGAGACTAAAAGGAAAATGATGGACATACTTAAACGGCTCCACTCGGAAGAAGAGGAAGAGGATTTGATGGATGAGGATGGTAAGCAAGAATTACTTTGTCCTATGTTTCACACGGGGCTTTCACATTGATGCATTTTGTTGCTGTGTAACATGAACTCTGGTTCTTTCTGCAAATCTATAAAGTTCTTTTAGATATCTGTGAGGGAACAGAGGAAATCTGACGCCGGAAATTATAAAAATTTATGGTCCAACTCATATTACATTATTCTCATTTTTTCAGATAATGAATCACTATCCGAGGAGTCTATACATAAGATTTTGTCAGGTATTATTGACTTTGGGCATGACCTTCTCCTTTCTTTTATTGATGGATTTATTTTTGCATCCATACACATGTATGTAGATTAGCCTATGGTTTTTATGTTGTTGCTCCTATGGAACCAATGTTGAAAAACTGCAATCCACACATATTCTGTTCTTGGAGCAGTGGCAATTTGCTTAGATTTACATCCTTGTTTGGGGTTAGGTCAAAATGTTAGCTGATATTTTCTTGATAAACTTTTCAGGTGACAATGTCAGTTTGAATGATCTATCTTCTGAAGAGAAAAAAAGGTTCCAACGCGCCTTGGCTTCAGGAGAGCTCAGCAAGATGATCAAGCCATGGGACCCATGGTGGTTGAATACTTGTGCAAGGAAAATCCATCTAGGTCATGGTGGAAATCAACTGGTCCAAACACTTGGTGAAGAACTGGAAGATGGTGAAGAGAGTAGCAGTTCAAATGAAGTTCCTCTTGGACCTGAAGCCCCACTACCCCCAATCAGAAAGCTTATCTCAACAGAGCCCTCCCCTCTCCTCACCGTTCATTTAGTTGACATCTTATATAGCTACTGCTTCACTCTTCGACTATACAATGGTGATTGGAGATCAGACCCCATAGGGTCATCAATGGTCATCCTAAGCATCTCCTCAGTTTTGGGGCATGGGGGTCAACCCGAGAGTGTTCTCGAGGCCTTGTCCAGTTGCCTTGAGCAGACATGTTCTCCTGCTTATAGGCACGTGGGAGGCTTACGATTTGGAATGGCCCTTGTTGATGACACCCTGAGCATACTTTCTCTTGGTACGACTGCATTGATTTGCTTGCTCTCCGATCTTCAAAGGCTTGTCCAAGGTGCGGAGAAGGAGCTGAGGTCAGAGAAGGGGAGAATACCACGGAAGGGAGAAATCAAGAGCAAACTCAAGCTTGCCCAGAGGAAAGTCTACTTTATGATGTGTTGGGCCCACGAGCAGCCCATGGAAATCTGGTTCTCCTTGGCGGATCTTGTCACGGTTGAGAAGGGTATTGCTTCGGTTCACCACGAGAGCAAGAAACCTGTGAATTCTTCCAGCAATGTTTTGATAGAGGAGATCCAGTGAGCCATATATGCTTTTACCTTTTCTTTTTATTTTTAAAGAAACTTTTGTGTGTGCTTATCAGAAGTTTTGGATCATCCATGATGTCACTCGCCCTGCCATTACTAATAAAAATTTTAGATTTCATAAGCTATTTGGACAATCTACCAGATTTTAAAGAAACTATAGTATGATATCAGCAAAAGAACAGTGTAGTTTGGTAGATCGAATAATCGAGTTGAGCAAAGTGAGACCATCAAAGTGATTAAATAAGCTGTAATATACAGTGAGGGAGAAAAACATCAATCCCTATAAATTTGTACTGTCCCCTCAATGCAGACATCAAACAGTAGTACACCAAAGGTCAAACATAAGAAGAATCACCCTGTTATGATGCCGGCAAGCACGTCGCTCTTCCCTCGGGCGTAGATTGTATATACCAAACGTATTGCATCAAGCCATCCATCTAATGACTCCCAAGAGTCTGCAATCTGCGAGAATCAAAAAGCAAATCCAATGAAATGTCTTTCAAGAGCATTGACATCCTAAGGAACAGGGACTTTCATAGGAGACTAATTTAAATGTGTTAAGCCGAAGGAACTCCAAATAAGGACAAGAATCACAGTGTTTTGCCCTTGGCAGATCCCCGGGTGTAATAAGTGAATAAAAGATTCCTAAACCAGATGATGCAATAGACTACTCGTTTTAACACTTGGATCTTATTTATATGCACAAATTTTATATGATCCATAGTTATATGCTGTTTTGTACGAGGATAAAAGTGTTTCAGCGAGAAGTAATGATGCAAGTATTACCAAGAATACGGGCCCATGAATAGTGTCAATGCAGAGAGCAGGACCGGGAGGTAAAGTTAGATCTGCACTTGTTGATACAGACACAATATCGGGAATGTTGACTTTTATAATTCTTCCATCGGAGTTGACCATATCCCCCAATCTGTTAGAAAGGCTCTGTGGGATATGCTTTTGTTCATCCGTGCTCAGCTGACAGAGAAAGGGTCAACAAAATCATCAGTCAGAATCAGTGGGCAGATTTCAACAATCGAGGAGGTAACGCTTCTTCATTTAACGTGTGGCACAACAGTTCTCTGAAAATAAGCCACTCCAGGGTTCCTTTGCTTTTTAAATCTTCAAGATACCTATATTCCATAGTATAGATGCACCCATCATCTTCTAGTTTATAAGATTACCTGCTGAAGACCTTCGTGATTTAGGATGAATTGTGACCTCTTCCAATCAGAGTGAGGGGCAATTGGAGTTCCCACTGGAGGACCAGTGAGATATCCCACCTTCAGATATGGTAAGGGTAGCTGCCACAATACAGGCAAAGTCATGGAATTACTACCTTGAATGTTTTTTCATCCTCAGAAGATAATCATGCATGTAAGCTGTAAATTAAGAAGACAAACACTTCTAAGATCTAGAAATAATTGTTGGTAAACTAGCTCACCATGGATCTTACAAGTCTCAAGGCACTACTGTAGACCTGTGACAAAAATATTCAAGGAGTCTTACCAGCCAGAATAATGAAATAAATGTGAAAGAAAATGAGTACATACATATATGAACAGAAAAAAAAAAACAATTGATGTGGAGTGTTCAAGATTCTAAAACTATATTTATATGATGAAAATGTAGTTTGGAAAACATTATTAGGAAATGGAAGTTGTAAATGAACAAAAGGGGAAGGTGGAGCACTCTTTAATGATTTCAATCAAGCTGATGCCAAGTAATTCTAATAAATTGATTATGGAAAAGAATGTTCTAAATAAAAGAGACATTTAAAATGAATGCAACAAAATTTCTCAAAATAAAATCTTTTGACCGATTTAAAAGGAAAATAACTCATCAAATGTTTAAATAGAAGTTAGCAGACAATGATGCTATAGCTTTAATCAATCCTTCCATTGCTGAAGAGCAAAGTTTCTTCATAGAACTCCTTGCAGAGCTCGTGTGTGTAAGATCTTCCAGATTGTTCTCTATAACTTAAAACAAGCAAAGACTTATTGAAATTTAACTCAATAGTAAGGGTATTGCAAAAAGTTTCCACCAAATTTTTGTAATTGAGCAAACAGGACATCCAATAAAGAATTGAATTAATCATTTACTGCACCAACTTAATCAAAATTAGCAAAATACAAAAAAAAATAAAACAAAAGTGGATACCGAGTAACTTGGTTTTAGAGAATGAGCAGCTGCAATGTAGATGGCAGATTGGCTGTATAGCTCATTAGGAGAAACATCTTTTGCACTTGCAAATCCTCCAGTTCTTAGTGTATCTTCTGCTAAGCCATACTGTGAGGAAAAGGAATCAACACATGGAAGGACATTTATTGCGTAGCAAAACTGGATCTTGGGCATCTAAGATACCAAAGTGCAATTAAATCCATTGAATAAAACACTTTGATGGTTATCTCAATAAAATCTCTGGTTCTTGCTTTGAGAAAGCCCCTTCTCCATTGTTTTTATTAAATCGTGTCATTATCTTCCTTTTGTACTTCAGTTGAAGCCAAAACCATAGAACCACAATTTGAACTGAATCTCCCAGATCCATAATATGGCCTATTGAATTCACGATGTCCTGTCTAGTGCTAAAAACTATGATTTCTTTTGAATATGATTACAAACAATTTTAACACAATTGGGACTGAAATGATAAGTCAACTCACCAGCACAGTTCCAAGGTTGTAAATGGCCCTGTGGAAATCAAACTGTAACTGTATTGCTGCACGAAACTGCATTGAAGTAAAAGTAAAGTGTCACAACAACATTAATAAGAGGATGAATATTGGTTCAAACTTGTTGTCTTAAAGAACTGTAGTACCTTGCTAATGGCGGTCCTCACAATTGTTTGTTTCTCGCGTGCTGGAACAATTGCGCTAAGTTCCTAAAAAAGAAAAAAGTACACTCCCAAGTAATGGCGGGTACAAACTAGCACATCTTCAGGTAAATATCCAAAAATGTTGTACTGTCAAAAGTGATCATCAGAAATATAATATATATATATATATATATATATATATATATATATATAAGACTAAATCTGAGATACCTGAAGAGCAAGTCCCCAGTTGTTAAGTGCCTGCACATAATTCACATCAAGGACTCTGTCAGACTGTTATCAAAATTAGTTCAATAAGTAAAACAAGAAAAAGGATAAATGTAGTAAATGGCAGTCATACCTGAGGAAAATAAATAAATAAGCAATTCATCTAATCTCACATCTATATGTATCATACATGAAGCACCAAGGTCATACCTGAGGACTGTTCCAATTTAGTTGCACAGCTTTTTCATAGTTTTTTGTAGCCTGTGAAACATAATCACTATAAGTCCATTATCATCACTTAAAAATAAAGGGGAAGAAAGTTAAAAACCTCAGAAATAGATAAAAAATTAATTAAAGCCTATCATATAACCTAATGATGATGACAAAAATGATTGTGAAAATTAAAAATAGAATAAACCTGTTTCCAGAACTCTTCAGCCTCCTTTGTACGGCCACGCATTTTTGCTCTATCGGAAATTGCTATTGCCCAATTGTAGAAAGCCTGTCAGAGTAAGCATGATATTTTCCTATTGAGAGACATATTAAAAAACTAAGAAATACAGAACAACATATAATTTATTCCTTAAGCACTGTTTTATGACAAGTGCTGACTATATTTCAACAGAATTCTTCAACTTAATTTAAAAAAAATGATCCACTAATGATCTTTGCAAACTTTCAAAGGATCTTGTAAAAAAAATCACATAATCCTTTCTCGGAGCCAGAGATTTATCTAGTTTTGGATTTCATACAAGTCGGTAACCATCAGAACTGTGCTCAAACAGTGACATTCAACTCATGCTCAAATCATGTAACAATAAATTCCATCATCGAGTAAATAAATAAGTGTTTATACATCATGCAGAGTTGGACAGAGACGAGTAGCCTCATCATATTTTTTACAGGCCTCCTCGAGCAAGGCATCCTTAGAAGGTGAGGTAGAATCCGGACTAACATTGTCTGCACTTTCCTGCATGGAAGGTTTTTGGTATTGTAAATATACTTTGTAATTGACAAAGCTCACTGCTAATTCTGAATATGAAGAATAATACTTGTATCATCAGTACATAACTAATTGTCATGTCATATCATGAAAACAACACAACTTACAGATTTTTAAAGATGCAAAGAATGAATGGCAGATTTCTAATGTGATTCCCTGGAAAAAGTTTTCAAGTTTCACCGAATTAAAGAGAAAAACTAAAGCAAGACCTTAGGAAAGAAAGAGTAAAACAGATCAAATTCAAGTATCCTAACATGTGCTTTTAGTGGGGGAGATTTGGCTTTTATGAACTAAAAACGTGGTAGAATAATTCCTGAATATTTATAAGGAAAGGGTCAATATATTCCCAAAATAAAAGGAAAAAAATAATAACTGCATATTTTATATCCATAAAATTCATAAAAACACATCCCGTGTATTATGTATACATTTGCTGCCAGAAAACTCTACAAATACATATGTATATATAAACGTTCATATTTAATTCTGACGCTGAATCTAAAATAAGAGGTACTGTTATCTCCTTTCATGCTGAATTACTGGTCGAAAACTTCCAAACCTGAAGAACCAAAGCCCAATTATAAAGCGCATCATAATCTCCAGGATTTCTTGCAATGGAACTAGCATACCTGCAAACATTATAAGTAGAAGCTAGCATATTGATTTCTGTAAGAACTCGAGAAATATTATACAAGTCTAAAAATTATAATTTATTTCTATTCTTCTCAGTGGAAGTATTTAAAGCTCTCAACTCTGGCTCTAGTTAAAGAAATTTTGATGCTTTAATCAAACAGAATAAACCCATGAAGCACTATAAAGCATTATAATACAGCAGCCAGCTACTTGAAGATAAAACTTGATCCAGTTCGGGTAGATTGATCCAGTCTGTCATATGATGTATTTTAAATGCATCAACCAAGAACACAATGTCCAAAAGCAAGCAAAAGGAAAAAAAACATTTGACAAACACAGCAATACCTTCTAGCAGCATAAGTAAGAATCCGTTGGCGGGATCGACCCTCCTCATCAACACCAGTCACACTATCAATCAATTCCATGGCAGCTATGTCCTGCTCAGCAGTGTGTTGTGGTGTGCTCTGTTGGCTGAAATAGGTATGTCATCAGTGCTCTCTAAATTATAACTAAAAATAGATAGAATTATTGAATGAGATAGTAAGATTCGACAAGTACAAGAACAGAAAGATTCAGAAAGCTTTAATTTCAATGACTAGAGGGCATTTTCCAAGGAAAAAAAGAAGGCAGAGAGACAACATTTTCACTAACAGAGCTTCTCCTACCTCAAAAAGAAAAAAACAATATGACAGATTCCACCATTTGAAAATTGATGAATTTAATCAACAATTTGAATTGGCTGGAAGCAACAAAAATCCTAGGTGGTAACTAAAGAGGCATGCCTAACATCCACCCAAGAGCAATTTGAAGTAACTGATGGGGTTACAGAAGTGTTGCACTACAATTTCCTAGTTCCAACCAAAGGAAACCAAAATCAGCAACAATCTCACAATTGCTTCTCACGGTATGACACAATATTTTGCCCATATAAGCAAAGAAATTGATGTAGCCAACAATTGATTGCAATATCAAACCAAAATTCAGTACCCGCCCTAAGAAGTAAACATCACTTTTGGGAGTTTCTATCCTAAATATGATCAAACAGCAGAGCTGAATCAGCTCAATTGACATTCAAATCCCTTTAGACTTCAAATGATCATCAATTCCAGGAAAAAAACCAGCTTTCCATGTGCTATAACTGAGATCGATCAGCGTACAAACGATCAGCATACTCTTTCCATAATTTGGAACTAACAACAACAACCACTATAGAGTGGTTGGAAGAAGATTCCAGTGCCGAACTCGAATGCACTTGAAAGCACCAACCTGTAGGGAGAATTCGTTTCGTTTGGGTCGGTCTTGAGTTCATTCAGCAATTCTCTCATTGTGAACGTGCGGCTACCCTCGTCCTTCTGGAGCTGAGGACCGGCAGGCTCTTCCGCCGCAGGAGGGCGGTCAGATTCAACGGATTGGATCTCAAATGGAGGGCTTGTCTCTGTTTCTTCCGACTCAAGATCTTCACCGGCGGTGATCGCTGATTCCTCCGGTGCCGGTTCAGCTTCTGCCCCAGCCTCCAACTCCAGTTTCGGCTCTAGCCCGGGTTCATGCGCGGTATCGTTTTGCAAATCGGATTCTTCTGGGGACGTCGACATCACAGAGGTACTTCGATCCAGAGCGTTGTTGTAGAAGGGAGGGAGAGGAGATCTGCTAACAGAGAACCAAACAGCTCAGAGCCTCAGAGTCAGAGGCATTGCGTACTATCTGACCAACCAAAGTAGTTCTGAAAGTCGGGCGGATCCGGACTCGAAAATTCGGTCGGGTCCTTATTTTTTCTCACTAAATCCCAACTTTTGCCATTTATACGCAAAATGTTAATTTAATTTATTTTATAAATACATTATTATTATTTGACAGCTCATTTAATAATATTTCCAATCTATATCTTCCGTGCCCTTAATATTATAATCTTTTATATATTTGATAGAATTATAATATCTAAAATTAGGAGGGTAAATGTTACATTTAATTATTATATTTTAAAATTTATGCTGGTTGTATAAATTTACTTAACCATAAAGACCATTTTACATATTTATCAAAATAAATTAATACAATTAAAATATTTTTAGAATAAAATATCATTTAATATATATACTATATATAATTATTAAATTAAAATTAATATGGGAATAATGTATAAACATTGTATTAGGTAATAAATTTTAAAATACCATAAAATAGTATTGTAAAAAATAATTATATAATTAAATAATACATATAATTATATAATGATATGACCAAGGGGCAACGGCTTTTCTCTCTTGAGAAAACCTAAATCCCTAATCGACTTTTCAGGCTGACGCTCTCTTCTCTGGCCTGCAGGTGCGATTTCACCATTCTCAATCCTTGAGTGCATCTCCTGTCATGCTCCGTCGGTTTTAAGCTTCTCTCCCACCCCCCCCCCCCCTCCCCCGTTTTCTCTTCCTCAGTTACGACAACTGCTCCTAAGAGATTATATAAAGTTCGGACTTTCCCGCCGGGTGTTCCCTTGCTTGTAAGTTCCTTGTTTGGTGTTCTTTGCTGCTTTGTTGTCTGAGTGACTGAATGCGCACTGCTGCAGCTACTGTACCTTTAGCAAGTCATGTGGACACTTGTGTTTCCGTGACACTCTCTGCTATGCTCCTCGCTGGCATACTATTCTATCACCGGAATCTGCTCCTGTAAATCATCTGGTTGTATTTGCTCTGTCGTTGAAGATTAGATACATTCATGTTTTTCTTTTATGAAGGTTGATTTAATAATGCTACTGTTTTCATTGTTAGAACAATGGTTTTTTGTCTTTTGGATTGCGATGACATTGCTGATATCTGATCCAATAGAACTTGTAGATGTACCAGTGACTCTGAATCATTTAATTGTTTTCATAGAACTGGCGAAGGGAGTATTTTTTTAAAGTTTTCTGAGTCTTTTCTTTTGTTTATTTGATTAGGTAGTCTGTAAGATCCACTTTGAATACCAGAATCCATATTCGACTGCTAGGACCTTAAGAGAATTTCAGAGGTTCGTTGTGGAGAATACCAGCATCAATGGATATGTCTCAGACTACACAAACTGGGACTGGAGGGAATGGGATAATAAATCCACAAAATAATGATGTTAGAGGATCTGCATCAGAGGATCCAAAGCAAAATCTTAAGGAAGTCATCAACTCCATTCAGAAGACTCTCGGCCTCCTCCACCAGCTCAGTCTAACTGTCTCTTCTTATAATGCTGCCCTTCAACTCCCTCTCCTCCAGCGCATGTATCTTTTTGAACTCTTATCATTAGTGTCGTCATTTTGTTCATATTAGGAGTTTCCAGTCTTTGATGTTGGCAATTGACTGCTTGACTTGGCCATTCTTTGGATTTACAGAAATTCTCTGGTGTCAGAGCTAGACAACATGGCCAAATTATCAGAGAATTGCAATATTCATGTTCCCATGGAGGTCCTTAAGTGTGTTACGCGATGCCTCTCTTGTTTATTCTTGGCAGGACCTCCTTCATTGAAGTTTTCTCATACGAAAAAGTTGTTTCTTTCTATGCAGTTTGATTGATGAAGGAAAGAATCCAGATGAATTCACAAGAGATGTTCTGAATAGTTGCATAGCCAAAAATCAGATCACTAAAGGAAAGGCTGATGCCTTCAAGGTAAGTTTGTATACCAGAATAACATCCATCAAGATAAATCAGCATTTTCTCGTTTCTAATCTTTGATCCTCTAATTATGCTTTTCCCAGGACTTGCGCAAACACCTCTTGGAAGAACTTGAACAGACCTTCCCTGATGAAGTTGAATCTTTCAGAGAAATCAGAGCAGCCTCTGCTGCTGTAAGTTCTACTCCTAGAAAAATAGTTTTTCTTGTTATATTTTATCATCCTATTTGATTCCTGTATGCTTGTCGGTGATATAGATTCCTAGTGTTATCGAAAGATCTCTTTCAGCGTGAAAGTTTCAGAAACAGCTTTTGCATGGTTTGAAAATTGGACTATAGCAGTAACATATAATTCCTATTCTTGTTGGGTCATTAGCATATTCATCTTTTTTATTCTAGTCACTTCATTCATTGCCCCACTTGGACCATCTATATGGATGGGGGAAAATATTCATCCTAATGCCTCTGCCAGTATTTGGCTATTACAACCATATCACAGTTTACTTCTCATCTCTGACCATGACCTCTGCAATGCAGGAGTTGAAAAGACAGGCACAGGCTCAGAATGTCTTACCCAACGGTGATGTGAAGGTTAAAACTGAGATGTAGGTTTATTTGAGAGTTTGTGAAAAAGTTGTTTCTGTCTTACTAGTTAAATTTCTTAAAATCTGATTTCTTATTTCATGTACAAAGAATGCGGTTCAACTCACTTGGTAATTCTTACCATGATCAATATTCAGTGTGTGGTCATCTTAGATATATAACTCAGATAACTGCACCAGCATCTCTTGCAGCTTTAGATGATTTCACTTCAGTGCCCTCATAAATGTTAAACAACCCAATGGCCCTATCTCTGAACCCTAGCAGTTGCAGACTGATTTCTGTTACTTTATTTTCAACTCTTTTTTTCTAATTTCAATAGAATTGGTCCCATTGTTTTCCGACTTGTGGGTCGTCTGCATATTTTAATTGCTTGTCCCTTCAGCTTATAAAGTAATGATATGGACCAATATAGTTGATATCTGTGTTTTGACATGAGTGTACAGACTAGTGTCAGCATGACTTTGACTAAACATCAAGTCTATTTATCATGAAGCCCAGATTTGTTTGGTAGACCTAATGGATAATATTCATGAGATCTTTGGTCCAGATTTTTATGGAAACCGTTGCCCTCACATTGGAATTACATAGTTTACTCATTAACTATTGTTTTTGGCCAGAGAAAGAACCCATGGATTATTTTATGGTTTTATGATTTCCAATATTGAAACAAAGGCACCAGTAATCTTTTATTATTTTTTTATTCTTTTTCAATTATCCCACTAAATGCTTCCCCTTTCCGTCAATTTCATTGGCCAACACGTTTTCATTTTCAATGATTGCTTTCAGCAAAACTATTTATAATTACATTTTTTTATTTTGAAATTAGAATTCTATATTTTTAAAATGATCTCATGCTTTATAATTTAATTAATGATATTTTATTAAAAAACCAGTATATTCTTGTGTTTCAAAAACTGATAATTTTTTTGGTTTTGGATATTAAATTAAAATTTTTAGTTCATACCAATCACATAATTGCTTATATATATATATATACATATATATACAAATATATATACATATTTGAAGCTGAAATGAGATACATATGTTTGGGTTTGAATTGGTAGAACCCGAGCAAGAGTGCCTCGCCTCCTTCCTAGACCTTGGTTCTTTCTACCACGTTGTTTAGTGTTATGAGAATCTTTTTTAACTCTTATCATCGCTATTGATTTCAATTTTTTTTGCACAATAGTGATTTCAATTAAATCCCACTTTTTATGCCGTCTGTGATCCAAATCAAAGCTTACCTTACCTACCTTATCTTTGGGAAATTATCCAAAAAGCATTCCTACATAGAAGTAATAAAAAAATTATCCCCCGACTCTAATTTGATTAGATAGTAATGCAGTTTATGCATACCAGATCTAATTTAAAAAAACATGTTGTGTGCAATTTTTCAACCACTCCCCCTCTCCCCCTCTCTCACTTTTTAAGTCAGAGAATTCAATGGAAGACGTAAATCATTTACAGTTTGGCTATTATACCTTCTTCTCGAAAACGATAAACATTCAATAAATCAATTCAAATGGTCTCAGCTTTGTCTCTAAGTTGATGAAGAACAATGTGAGATGCTGTTTCTTCTGTCTTTTAGCTGCTCAGGTTTGTCCTCTTGGCTTTTCACCTCAACTTTTTTTTTTCAAAATACAAATTTCTTCTTTTTTTAACAAAAAAAAACACACACACACACTAGTTGATACCATTGAATTCTAACGACCATTTCTTTTTTTTTCAAAACATATGATTCCTTCCCGGGGACACATTCAATATATGTTATTAGTTTGCAAGCAAGCTGGTGGATACATTCTCGTTGGTGCCAATCCAATTTACAAGCAAAGCATTAATTGTAGTTTTGCTAGGGTTTACTATTCCTTTTATGAAGGAATGGGGACGCCGCCGTTAATGCCCTTGTGGGATAGGGAGAAGGGAAGAAAGAACAGAAAACAAGGCACTAGAAAGCACCCCTAGCCCTGTGCTAAGATAAGACTGCAAGGAGGGTTCAGCCAATCGTTGATATTTTAGCATATACAGATGGTTGAGAGAAACAATATTATGGAAACATGAAATTGAAATATTGTTCATCAAAGACATGGTATGGCATCAGCTCATATTGCTGGACAGACTCCTCTATTTATGGTGGTGGGTTGAAAAGCAGGCCATGATTCCTCCATCATTAGGCACACACCCACTGTTTGACATGAGATGAGGCTGTCTCTTCCACTCTCAATCCCATTTTTACTCAAAAGTCTGCATCTATGGGTCGTCATCAGTCCACCGTTTCAAAAGCATGCAGCAAAATGGTCTTTGGGTTCTTGAGCTAATGAGAGCAATATGGTGAAGAGTCAGAGATTAGGATATTTTCATACGCTACACGAACCAAAATAGCCTTATGATTATAATTCCATGGCGCATTAAGAGTAGAAAAATGCAAACAAACTACAAAGAGCCGATTCGTGCTATAAGAATGCATGGTAGAGAGAGAGAGAGGAGACAGTAGGGTCAGATAACTTTTATTGCAGTGCCTCCTCCCTATGTTACTTTTCACCTCCCCATCTTTCTCCTCCTCCTCCCCTCCTTTATATCTCCTCTTCCTCCCCTCCATCATCTCATCTCATCTCATCTCTAACCTCCCCCAAGAAACCCTACTCCCATTATGGCCTTGGTCGATATTTGCAAGAAGAGCTTTGGAAAAAAGAAGGAAGCTATGGTTGTTTTGAGGGGAATGTTGTCTGGCTCGAGGTTGCTATTATTCATAGATCCATGTTTGCACATCCATCTTAGATGGTTTCTTTCTCCTCACAGGAATCATATTTGTCCATATATTTCATTGGTCTTGGATCCATGTGATTTCGGACCAGGCTTCATTCCCCCCAACATCTTGCTTCCAATTGTGCATCTCTCAACACAACTGACCACCATGTCAATTTCTTCCAAGGTAACAAAGGTGCCCCAGGTAGGTAGCTGAGCTTCCCTACTTTATAAATTTATCATGAGCAGATTGGGGCAATGATGACATCTTTTGAGTCCCTTTTCTTACTGCTAAAAGGGAAACTTTTCATCATTACCCTCTTTCAGCTTCTCCTACCCTGAATCCCTTCAGTTTTTTTTTTCTGAAATTAATGGAAGGCGACTTAGTGATAGTGGGTTGCTCTCATGTCAGTTAGTCCCAGCATTTTTCCTATCATTTGACTGAATTTCTTCATGATGGATCGATCTTCCTTGTCTGTTTCTGGTACTGCACCTTAGCTTCTTCTGCGGTTTTCCTTTCTCACATTTGATAGAGTTCCTGCAGGTCTGGCATAGGGTTTCCCAACTTGGAACTATAAATGAATATCAATAAATTTACATGTATAAATATTCATGTTAGATGGATCATCGATCCTGGGAATTATTCTAAGTTGTCCAGTTTATGCTAATCGTAATCTGATGTTTGGTTCACTTTGCCTCGTCATCACTGATGATTTGTGTGAATACATCCGTCTAGAAGATGATCCCACAGATTTATAGAAAACGATTATTCTCTTCCAATTGTATAGTTACTTTTTCAAGATTTGCTTCTTTATTTTCTTTTTCACTTGCAGTTGCAGCACTATGATGATAATAGAGCTTTTCCAGAACTAATTCCCTTTCTGACTTTGGGAGAAGCTTCTGCTTCACACTCTTCCCTTCTGCTTGTTCTTTCTATCATTTTTAATGAAAAAAAACAGGGTCAGAGAGAGGAAAGTTGAAGATTCGTGGAGCTGAGAATTATACTTCATTGGAACAACTTTTTTCGGTATATTCCACAAGTCCACGAATTCGGGTTGCGAGCAGTGAGAATAGAATTTCATGAACTACTCATAAAAAAATATACATAATGTTTTGTTTATTGTGAGCTAATTCTTGGGTTAAATGCTTCAGCAAAGGGCTGCTAACTTGCTTATGCATATTATTGCAAAATGAATGGCACAAACAGAAAATCAACAAAGCAGATTGGAGAGAAAGAGGGGACATGAAGACTGATGTGATGTGAAGATGGGACGTGTGATTTCCCAACTCAATATGTATTGTCTTGTACAAGAAAATCATGGTTGGTGGCATGAGATGTTGTTTTAAGTATTAACCCACCACCTGCCTGCATTGCAACTTACCTTACCCACATATCACAGCCAGCTAGCTAGCTAGCTGGCTACTGGTGGGAAATGAATGAATGTACAGCAAATAAAAACCACAGCCTTTATAGGTTACAATTGTGCTCAGTTCAAATGCTTGTGCATTGTTTTCTCATGGCAAAATGCCAAAATAAATACATCAAATTAACTGAAAAAGTAGTCTCGAAGATCACAAAAGCTGGGCGTGCAGTGTGTCATGCACATGACTGACATGCATCAAATTCGAGACATTTTGAATTTGGTGTGCATCCATGAGAAGAGAAACCAGAGTCACCCAATTAGTATGCCTATATGGTGTGTCTTGATAGTTCAGTAGAAAACCAAGCTACATCTGCTATTGTTGACTGTAGGCTGTACTGTGTGGATATGTGGCTTCTTCTTTCTCCCTCCTTTTTTTCTGGGTAGGGCTAGACCTAGTTGGCATATCACTTGCAGGGAAAAATACACTGAAAAAGAAGACCGTTTTTCTGCTCCAAAAAAAAAAGATCATTGCTCTTGCTCATGCATGAACTATGACTAATTAGAGCTGGAAGGAGGGAAAGAGTAGAGAAGGAGTGCATAGTATACTAATTAAATATTGTGAATGTATATGCATGCATGTGTATTTATTCATCTGCATTTTGCTGCCACTGATGTCTGTCTGTTTGATACAGCTCGTAATTGACATAAATTGGACGCTGAAATCACTTTAAAGGATTCTGTTCTGTTGACTGACTTACATCTGGCAATGTGCTGCTGGGTTGGATTTACCATATTAGTAAATTAAAAAAGGTTGAGTCAACATCAAAGCATTTACACCTGGCTAATGAATGAATTCCCCCCTTCCCCCCTTGGCTCAAGCTGACTTGCATAGCTTTAATGTCGATTGGGATGTATCCCCAGATTCACTCTTCTCTCTTTTTATTGTATCGAGGTGGGTAGCTTCCCACTATCAAGTGCTTAGATCTTTGCTCGGTAATGGACGGACGAACGAACGACAGTCCAATTACTTTGGATTATCCCAGCCCAGCTTTCCTAGAGATTATTGTCTGCTTAACTAATGACTGTGAATATTCAGCCAATATGTGAAAAATTCAATAAAGAAAATTATACACATATTATGTTTAACATTCACTGAACTTCAATGTCGGGGAAGCTCTCCTTCCCTCTGGAGTGAGTCTGACTGTGAGAAAGGGTTGGGCTTTCCAGTTAGATAGGCTTCCCAAGGTTTGGGGGCTCTAAAAAGCTGTCCTTTACAGTTGCCTTGCTGGGGAGGGGAACTGCTCAGTGCTTTCCGTTTTTCAATGGCGTGAAAGACGGGGATGGAAGATGGACGGAGGCCCGTTAGAGCCGGAGATCAGAATCAAAGGCCTGCAGATGATAGAGGCTGGTCGCTCAACAGAGAGAGAGAGAGAGAGAGAGAGAGAGAGAATAGTCAAAACTTAGGATCAAATGCAAATTACAGTTGTAAGAGAAGAGTGGGTTTTTATTCCCTTTGGAGACTAATACTTGGAAACTAAGCATGCAAAACCGGCAAGCTTCCCACAGTGCGGAACTCCTTGACGCGGTCTTTGCTCATTTTTTGAAAAGGCGGCACCGTCTCTGAGCAGCTGGAACAAACAAGAAATGTCGGTTGCAGAAGACTGTCAAACGGGCAAATGCTCTTGTGGGTCGGATTTTGATCTCGTGTCTCTTAGTCTTGGGGGGAGAAAATGATGGAAACTGAAGGTGGGTTTTGTTTCGGAGATTACGCAGAGGCAAGTGACAGTTCTGCTGAAGCTGCTGCTGCCATGACAAAGTCTCATCTTCCTCTCGAGACTCCTGCGACTTCTGCATCAGCAGTTACTTTACTCCTCGACCCCTCTCCTTCCTTACCAGCTCAAAGGAAAAAAAGTTCCTTATCATTAACGGGAACAAAGCGATGTAAGGTAGAAGGGTGACAATCAACTGATAGTATTAGAGTTACTGAATAGGGATGGATCGTTGAGATTTAGGTTGGTAAATGGGGATATTAGACTGGCTTCAAAATAAGCAACTTCAATGTTGTGGGATGAGAGACTACATTTTCCTTCCAGAATATATATATATTTTTTTGGGTGCTTCTCGCTTCTGATTTCTTTCTTTGTCTTGTCTGCTGTATTCCAATGCAATACAATAAAATCCCATTAGAGAAGAATGTGGTAGGAATCCGTTAACAAAAGAAGCTCCTTCCCGTTTGGCTTATGACCCAATAAAAAGTATTGAAATTTTCAGGAGTGATGGGCAACTCGAGGAGGGCAACCTTCACACTTGCACAGAGAGAAGAACTGGAGAGGCAGACTTTGATCTTCAAGTACATAGTGGCCTCCATTCCTGTGCCTCCCCGGCTCCTCTTTCCTCTAGTATCAAACGCTATCGTTGGCTCTAGCTCTACTCTAAATCTTCCTGACATCCCTTGTTCTTAGTTAGGCCATATCTAGTGCCCAGAAATTAATGGAATTGGCAAGTCCTGCTACTACATGCAAAACATGGTCTAAAGTTCTTTCTACTTACCCATTTGAGGGACTAGTCTGACCGGAAGAAATGAAGGTGCTCCAGAGACGTGGCTCCGCAACAGAAGTACTGTGACCGGAACGCTCACAAGAGACGCCCCCATTCCAGAAAGCCCTTGCTGGCATTATTGCACGAATCTAAATTTAAAATATATATATATATATATGAATGTTGAAATTTTAACTTACGTACTTATCCAAACACATTGAATGTCGGATGTACATCTTGTTGCATTCTTGTTTCTTGCTAATAAATGCTACTTTTTGACGCTGTCGACACCTACCCTATCCTTTATCAGTACTTTGAAATTCCCCCTTTTCTGGTTGTTTTTTTATTTATTTAAACTTAGGTCAAAGTAGGCTTGGGAAAATTTCGTGCGGATTTTGGCGATACGATCCGAATGCAGGTCCTACGGACCCAAGTGTATCCGAACTTCATGTCCATTTGAGCAGGTACAGATTCGAAATGAACGATCCAAATTTCAGATATATAGACCCGAAACCGAGTGAAGTCCTTACGTAAGGACTCGATTCATTCCTTTCATAATATCTTAAGAACCCGACTAGGGTATTATTGAAGAATTTGATTTCAGGATAGATGCGACTATATTTGTTATAAAATATTGTTTATTCACTATAATTTTTAAAATAATTTGAGATGGGTTTTGTATTTTAATAAATTTAAAATATTTAATTATTACAAATTTTAATTAATTTTTAAAAAACAATACAAAAAATATTAAATAATAAAAAACGTCTTATAATCAATACAAATAATTTATACTAATAAACAAAATCGTTATAGAATTAATTTTTTTACCCTATTTAATTGAAACGAATTTGAAAACACATGATAAAAAAATTTAAAAGGGCGGGTTCATTTTTGAATCCGAACTTCTGGTACACTTATATGGACATGAAGGGACCCGAACCCAAGCAGATCTGACCAACCTCAGGTCCCCTCAGGTTGGGTAGGTACTTGAATATGGGGTCATTTTAACATCATTACTTAAAGGTTTCTATCCTATAACCTGATTCGGTAATTTGTTCATAAGAGTGTCGGAACCCTTATGAGCCTGACAAAGAGTTGCAAGCATGGGGAGGAGGGTTATAATTCATATCTTAGCTTTTAGCCATGCTTGGTGATGGAGAAGTTGGGGGAATAAGTGAACATGATGGAAAGAAGAGCCTCTTCTTGGGCATACGGGGAGGAACATTAATCACTCAACTTCAAAGATAAGGCCGATAGGCCTATGTGGTAAAATATGTGGGCCCGATGGCCTTCAATAGAGAGAAAACATGAAGAATTCTTCAAACAGTTTAGTTTGGGGAAGGGAATCTGCCTTTAGATTGCTTCAATTTATCTTTATGGGTGAGTCCACTTGGTAATGAACAAAGGCAAGAAAACACCCCCTAAAAAATAATATTCCAATATATGATGTCACCCTTTAATTGGACGGATTGATATATATATCATTTTATGCCTCGATGAAAACAATAAATTGACATCTCACCACTTAGACCCAACAAAAGTTAGTTAATGGTCCTGAATACATAATTAATCGGGGGATCGTGTCTCATTTTTCCTTCTCTAAAGTCAGCTCTAGGCATCATTACCATCACAGTTTGATAGAAGCCATGTGTATGATGTTCATGCACAAGACATAATGTCACGGGTTAGCAATATTTTGTTGAACAATTCAGATTATGCTCATCGATAGTCGTGCAACAAAAGAAGTAATGTGTGTCTATCCTCACAAGATTGGATATATATATATAGCCGTATTGCAATCATATGGTGATACGATATGATTATTACAATTCACACGCTGAGTACTATATCTATCTATTGAAGTGTGATGTAATACAAGTGATATTGTGTACCCTTAATGCCTATATGAGAGACACTAAGGCTTTATTTTGAAATGTAACATTAACCCTTGAACCAGCTACGTAAACACATGGCCTCCAACACACAAGTCTACAGTTTGTTTGATTTATACCGATAGGTGCCGTAAAGGGTCCGAGTCAGGCACCGACGAGCACTTGGTGAAGCTCCAGAAATCGCAATTCCCATCCTCAACGAGCACTTTCGGATTACTCTGACACTGCAGCATGAAGGTAGTGGCCAGATCTTCGTTTTCATCGTCTTCTTCCTCTTCCTCCCGATCTTCATCGGCCGGCTTGAACCCAAAGGCCGATCTGCCTGGTGTCTCCGGTTGCCCGTTAAGCTGCGAAGCCACGAGCCGGTCGAAAACAGACCAGTCTCCGACAGTCATGAGCGGCTCCATCATCCCATGATCCAGGTCGTTTTCTGCAGTATTAGTCAGCTCTCCGAGTGGCTGCTGATGGAGACCAAGTGAGTGTGTAGGAAACATCGAAGGGAGGGTTGTCGGGCGCTCGAGCGCCGGAAGGTGCATGAACCGCTCGTGCAGATCAGAGGCAGTGCTGTCGCAGCAGTCGGACATGCTATTGAGCCCTACCGGGCTTCGGAGATGGCCGGATTCCATATTGCAGGCGTTGTTTCTTCCCATGTAGAGGAGTATCTGATCGAGGACACTGCTGGGATTGTCACTGATGATGATGTTTCTGTCGCTGAGCTTGCTTATCGTGTCGATGCTGTGGGTGAGCTTGGAGTCCAACGAGGTGGAGGATGAGCCCTTGGGGCTGTGATTTAGGGTTTTCTGGAAGTTCTTTTGGAAGACTCGGCAAACTACCCATCCTTCTTCTGCACTTGACTGATCAACCCAAGGATTCAGAACCTGAAAATTCAATACCTGTAATGTATAATAGGAGACAAGATGGGTTGATACAGCAGCAATTGCAACTCTTTGTCCGGAAATGCTAATGGACGCACAGCACAGACGAGAATAGTTAATTCAATTAGATGGCCTTACGCTTGAATCCATGCACGGGTTCTCGTCCAGACGGTACTCGTGCATGACCCAGTCCAGCTTCTGGCCGTGCGGAGCTCGTCCCTTGTAAAAGACCAGTGTCTTCCTCAGTCCGATCCGTCTGAACCCACTGTATATGATCTTATCACGCCCGGTCGCCTTCCAGAAACCGGCGGCCGTGGCCCTGTTCGTCCGAGTCCCAGTAGGGTACTTCTTGTCCTTGTGACTGAAAAAGTACCAGTCGCTTTGTGGAGTCGACCCTATTCTGCAGTTCTCTGAAACAACAACAACAAAAAAAGAAAACCCAGAAAAACCATATGAGTAGAACCTTCTAATACGAAATTATAAACTGCAGAGTGGTGTGTTGGTGGTATATATATATGTATATATATACCTTGGATGTCCCATGGCTCCAGCTTATTGAGGTCGACTTCGCGAATGACGCCGAGGTCGATCTTCTCTTGGGCCACCTTCTTCCTCAGGTAGTAATGGAGGAGCTCTTCTTCAGTTGGATGAAACCTGAACCCAGGAGGGACACGGGACTGCCCATTTATGGACAGGTTCATGCCTTGCCGCATCTTGATCAGGAGGAGCGAAGCTGGTGAAATTATCTAAACACTCTCAATCCATCAATGGTGCTATTGACTCTTGAAATAGAGAAGACGATCAAGAGAAGCCTGCGCTCAAGAACTAGCAGCGGAGTAGAGAGAAATATTGTGAAGGAAGGCAGGATAAGTACATGAAGAGAGAGGTAGAAGACAACAAGATCGGGAATGTGAGCGCAAGAGGGCAACAGAGTTGCAATAATATACAATGGGGATGATGGTGGTGGGACAGGAAAGCATTGATGAAAGGGGTTTGAATTCAGTTGCATCTTGCATGAGGATTGGTGTGCCCAAGTGGCATCCTTGAAAAACTTAGTGAGGGCATGTTTAGTTCGAATTAAAATAAAATTCGGCGCGTATCACATCACACTCGATTGTCTTGTACGTGAGGTGACATTGGAAAGAAAAAGGTGGATGATAATATAATTTTAAAATAAATAAAATGGAGATTTATTTTATATTTATAAGATTTTAATTATTATACTAATTATAAATTATTAGTTTTAAGTATAAATTATTCCTAACCATTATTGTTAAGCAATATTCTGATATGTTATATAAGATATGATATGGCACCGGACGATAATATAAATTCCACTCGTGTTTTACATTTAAATTATAAGTAAGTATTGAGAATATAATTAAAAATTGTATAAAATAGAAAAATAATTTAAAATTTTAATTTTAAAAATTTTATACTAATTATAATTTATAAATTTTAAGTAAATTATCGTTACACAATAATTTTTTATAAATATAAATATAAAAAATAAGTATAAAATATTATTTGTAGTATGTAATTCGAGATAATATAATATTTTTCCTATATTATTGTTACTAATTCATATTATACAGGATCATCTAAATTTCTCATAATATAATTTGTTTTTATTTTATAAATGATTTGGGATCTAAATTAACGTTAATACCTATCAAATTTGCAATAAACGTAATATATAAATTACAAGTTCTTCCATAAATTATAAAAAGAATGATAGAAAATAAATAAAATAAAAATTTTGAAAGAAAAAATAAGAAGGACCAACCAATAAAATGAATATTTATAGGTTTTAAAAAAATAAAAATAATTTAAACAATAAAGAAATTTTAATCATTCATCAGTGTTAACATGTGATATTAATGATTTGGGATCTAAATTAACGATAATACCTATCAAATTTGCAATACACGTAATATATATAAATTACAAGTTCTTCCATAAATTATGAAAAGAATGATAGAAAATAAATAAAATAAAAATTTTGAAAGACAAAATATGGAGGACCAACCAATAAAATGAATATTTATAGGTTTTTAAAAAATAAAAATAATTTAAACAATAAAGAAATTTTAATCATTCATCAGTGTTAATATGTGATATTAATGATGGGATATTTAATTCTCTAACCTTTTTACCAAACATTCTCTCATTATTCAATACTTTATATACTTAGGGTCCATCATTAATCTTCTCATATATATATATATATATAATAGGCTAAATAATATATTTAAACATAATATTTAGTTGTTTATTAAAAATCTAATACAACCTTTTATATATGACCTAAATAAACGCTATATATTCTATTATCAAGTCTAGTATGATACTTGCTGCGTAGGCTTTTTATTAGAGCCTGATACTATTATTTTTTTATTAAAATTGAATATATGATCAAAAGTATTATATATGGAAATGGTAAAAGTACTTGTTATTTATTTGAAATATATAAAATATTTTTTAATAACATTCTTGAATTAGTTAACATATAAATTATACTTTGTGCAAAAAAAACATGTGAATTATACCATTTTGATAAAAATAATATTATGCTAAATTTGATAAAATGATAAACTTTTCTACTTATTTGGGTTATGATGGAAAATATTAATCGTATAATACTAGTTATATATAAATATTATATAATTATAATAAGAAAATAATATACATAATAAATGATATTATATATTGATGATATATATTATTATGTATAATATTTTTATTATATAATTATATTATATAATTTTTATATAAAATATATAAGAATAAAAATTAATTACAATAAATAAAAAATATTATTAACATATAAAAGGATATAGTAGCCGTTTTAATTAAAAAAATATAACTCTTTTAAATTACTATAAATATAGAATGATTGTGTTTTAGTGTTAATTAAGGGTTAGTGTAAAAATTAATCAACTCTTCATTTTATTTTATTAAATAAATAAATTTCAACCGCTCCAATTTATTTTATTAAAAAAATCCATCCATTTGTTTTTTTTGTTTAATCGACAAACATAAATTTAAACAGTGTAAAATTTAAATTAAAAAGAGTGGTAAAATGGGAACATTATTTTTAATAAAAAAAATATGAATAGGTGATATAATTTGAAATTGAGAATATAAACTTACTATACTTATTTATTGTGTTGGGAATGTTATCCAATATTTAATAAAATAAATAAATATTATAAGTTTATATTTTCTATTTTATTGATAATATTATTAAATATTGAATAAAATATAAAAAGTTTCAAAACTTATCAATAATTACTTTTAAATAAATATGCATTAAATCACTTATTAGCACATAATAAATTCTCATTTAAACCTAATTTTTTCATAACTCAAATATAAGTGAATTATTACTCAAATTTATTTTTTGTTAATGGAAAATTAATTATAAATATAATATTTGATAAGATTGGTTGTTGGTTTATCATATGAGAAACGTTACATTATTTATAATTTATTAGTTATAATTAGTGAAAACTTTTTAAATTTATAAATTAAAAATACTTATTTATTTTATATAATTTGTGATCATTTTCTCAAAATTATCAAAAGTAAATTAATTAATTTTATTTTTATACTCTAATGGTTAATTATCTTGTATATTATATATATATATATATATTTGGCCATTATGATATAATAATATAATAGCTGAATTCAAGCACATGAAGGTAGGTCTTATAAGATCCAAAAGCAAGTGAAATAATGGCATGGCAGCCTCCATTCTCGTAGTTTGAGTAAATGGATGATTTATCTTGGGAAAGCGTACACGACCAATGATACAGTCTCATCATCATACAAGAGGCTTCACCCACATTCTTCCCTTGAGATGTAACCCTCAAATTAAGGTGGTTACGCGTTTTCCCTGAAAAAATTCCATGCCCTAATCATCATGATTGAATATCTTTGTGCCTGATAAGTGACCTAGCAACCACTTCTCACTCATCATCATCATCATCTCCCATCTCATCCCACTTTGTACTCTCATCATCAGTGGTGCGTACCATGGCCATGTATTCCTAACGTCGTCGATGTTCGGTATCTAAGACAATCTTGTATCAATTCGGGTCCACGGAGGAAGCAAGAGGGGGCGATGTGGCTGCTTTCAATGGTTTCGCCTAAAGTCCTCCAGATGTTAATTGATCACAAGAAGAAGGGTAAGTGGGGACTTGCCAACTAAGTGGTTTACTATGCAATATGGGGGAATGGATTGTTAAAGTTAAAAGTGGATTGTCAAATTTTTATCTTATGGTTTGTAATGCATAGGTGTAGACCCAATAATGAGTGACAGTAAGGGTGAAGCAAATGACGAGATGCTAGGGAAGGGTGTGTGGGTACGCAAATTGGATATATAATTAAGTATATCTTTAATTTGAGTTCATATTCACACGTTAATTTAGTATTAGTTTACACCTAACTTAATTCCAACGAATTTGAATCAAACAACTTAAATAAAATAATATTAGAAAATATTCTTTACAAAATAGGTTAAATAAATGATGGAATAAACTAAAATAGTGAAAATTATAGTAAATATATTGCAAGGTAAAATCTAATTTTTTTTATAGACTTAAATTTTTTAAATAGATTTAATTAAAGTTATTTTATTATTTATAATGAATAGTCATATCATTTTAAAGACCCAAGTTAAATTGTTAGTTGGCATAACTACTTTTTAATTATCTATTATATACATGCTAAATAAATCTAATTAAAAAATTAAACAACTCAAAAAGTTCAACTCCGATTATGACTAGACTTTCAAGCCGGTCCTAGTAGAGACCCTAAACTCATACCGCTCCAAATCTCTTCGGACCCGGTCTGGTCTTACACGGGGTGGGTCCGAGCCCTCCTCCTCTCAAGGGACTGATCTTCCTACACGGGGAGTCCTAAGGATCAAATGGCTCGTCAATCTCAATCGAAAATTATATTTTCTCAGAGTCTGATGACTTCTATGGCACACATATTCCAAAATCGTCCTAAGCAGACTTGCTTCATTTTGAGAGGAGAAGCTAAATATCTTACCTTTATACATTAGAAAATGGGTTTTTATTCGTCTTCGCTCACTACACTGTTCCAAACACCGCATGGACTGGAGATCGGTAAATGGACACTAAAAGACCAGGAAACTCAACCCTACTACGATCAGCACTGCAAATGGGCCCATCAGCTCCAGCCTTTCCTGAAATCACAAGAGTGAAGAAAACGCAAAACATGAAAGACCATTTTTTAATATGGGTGCCATAGAAGTGCTGGAGAATATATAATTTGTAATATTAATCAAATATTGCCATTTTTAAAAATTTTAAAATTATAACTATTAGTATATGGTCATTTTTATAAATCTATAACATTTTTCACTTTTCATATTTATTAAGTATGGGATTAATAATCCTTGCATCCAATAATCAATCACCTTCATACACAAACAAGTTGCTCGCCTCAAAAATACAACATGATTTGAATTGATCTAATTCATCTTCCTCAAATGATCATACTAATACATTTATATTACTTTACCACCGTTGAAATAATAACTTTACTTCAAATAAAATAGAATAATAGTATGAATTTATAAGAAAATGAAATGAAAGGGCAAGTAAAAATTTTAATCTCATAATAATTTCTAACAAAGTATGAGGGCATACATTACAGTTCATGTTGTCACCTCAAACTCAATTCATGATTATTATCTACACTTCTACAAAATTAAAAGAATTATATACTTTTAAATAATTGTGAGGGACAATTTCAGTTTTGAGACAAGTGTATGGATCTCCAATCACTAATCTTTTTTGCACTCACTCCAACTCCTAATTTAAAGAGAACAATTCACTAAAATTATGATTTTATAAGAAAACTTGTACCACACCACTTATTTGCTTTAAGTGTATATATGAGTTATATAAGATATAACTACTCGGTCAATGTTATTCCTCTTCGATGCCCATTATTGTCATTACTTTGGCTTTATATCTCTACAATTTTCTGTTATTCATCTTTTAACATTATGAGTTTCAAGATTCCCAGTCATATCATCACGAGACTGAACTAAAAAACTGATTAAAATTCCGAGAACTCACCGAACCAGACTCCATAGGCATGTAGCCATTAGGGGGTGGTAGCCAAATGGGTATGACTCCCCCGCCCCCACCAGAGCCGGTGGTGTTGCTGGTGCTGCTGCCCTTGGATGCAATACCTAGAGAGTAGACAGGGGTCCCATCAGGATTGAACAGACCATAGTACCTCTCTGAGGCAGGCCCAGGCTTCAGGTTCTCATTGAAGAGGGCAAAGACATAGAGGTTGAAGCTCTGGTCAGGTGTCATTGGAGTTCCCTTCTTCTGTGACACCAGCCTGATCAAGTTGCCATTGTACTTCTTTGCATTCTCCAGTGTAGCACCTACTTTTTTCAAAAAACAAAACAGTTAGGACCACAACAGTTTCTCGTTTCTAGCCTTCCTTGCCCCTAGCTAGCTGGAGCAAGAAAATAGAAGCACCAAGGAAAATAAATCATTTTCACCGATCTCATTGGCATCTCCTTTAGATGGCCACCCAGTCTCAGATACATGAACAGTCAAATTCTTGTATCCTATGGCATTCAGAGCCGAGTGGAAGGCGTCCATCTGGGCGAACAACATGTTTTCATACTGCAGGTTGGTCGACGGATCCAGAATCCCCTGGCCTGGCTGGAACAACACGAAATCCAAGTTCACCTGCTTAGGGCTGGCCTGATAAGCGAAATACGGATATGCATTTATCATAATCGGCGATCCAGTCCGGCATTGGAAGTCCAACAATTTGGCCATGCATCCCACTAGATCTCGTCGGAACCTGTGAGAACACATCCACATCAAATTACTCATACTGAATTCCAGTATTTTCCTAGAGACAAAAGACTATATGCTCATTCTCTCAGCTCAGTCAAGCAAGAGGAATGAGAATTTTGATTTTATTGATACAAAAAGGAAGTTCGGTCTTTTTCAAAGGAAAAAGATTTTATTACACCCAACATTGTCATTACTATATAGATCTCATCTCAACAGGGTCATACTTACTGTATGCATTGATTGTCACCATCTAGCTCTATTGTAGATTGAATTCACTGCATATATCAGTGGCAATGCTGTTGGTTTTTACTTTTACCTGCCAGTGGATGGTGGGTAGGATGTCTCTAGCACGGCGATGGAATGGGAGGTGGTGACGGTGACCTGCTTATCGAGGCCAAGCTCGGCGAGGGCGGTGTGGAGGTTTTCCATAACAGGGATGAGACCGTCGACGAGGACGGTGTCGTTGGAGGTGAGCACCTCATTTCCGACGGCGATGGAGGTGATCTTAGTGTCGGGAAGAAAAGCCTGGACCTTGTTCTTGACCCAGGCTCTGGCCTGGTTCACATCCCTCATCTGGACAATGTACTCGTTCCCTAAGCTCACTGTGAACTCGATCCCCGTGTTAGCGAAAGCGCAGAGGACCTTCGGGTCTGCGTCGTAGAGCTTCACCTTTGTGGCCCCGATGGACTTGACAAGAGGGACGGCGCGGTCAGGGGAGGGCAGGTTGTTCGCGATTTGGCCGTAGTTGATCCCAATCGAGGCCGCCGTCCGGGGAGTCGCCGGAGCAGAGACTGGGAGCAACCCATTTGACAAGAACAGTGTGAGTTATTGTTAGCAAAGAAAGTTTTCAAGTGAACAAGAGAAAAATGCATCGCATGCAACAGAAGAGGTTGTTCAGTTCAAGATCTCGGAGTGTAAATGATGAATTCAGAGCAAATAATGGTAGAGAAGAAAGAACCTAAGAGGAGAAGTAGCATAGAGAGTGAGGTGGAGAGCTCCATTGGTGGGTACAATGCCCGAGTGAAGTAGACAGAAGTATCTTCTCCCAATTCTTCAGTACTTGGTAGAGCTCAAATGAGTGAGGGGTGAGAGTGGAAAGACAGCGCTGAGTGACAAAGGTGAGTGGGCTTGTGTGGATGAAAATGGGTAAAGCAGAAGATTGCTCAAACAGGCTGGATTGCAACATCATTCATCTCCTTTCCGACAAAAACGCATTCCCAAGTACAAAGAGATAGAGAGAGAACAGTGGGGGAATTGAAATTAAGATGACTAACCGAAAAGTTTTTATTTTTTTTTCTCTAGCCGGCCATGGCCCATGGAATGAGCTCAAGTACAAAACAGTTTACCTGCCATGGAATCCGTGGTTGTGACATATTGAACAGCAAACGGTCGGAATTGTAGAACGTCTCTCAGATAGGCCAGATCTCAGTCCCAATTCAGCCGAGAGCAAGATCTTGATCATTTGGTCAATGACACCTTTCAAATCTCACCAAAAAAGATGTTCTTGGATGTGTGGGTGACATAAATGTTTAATCGGTGATAGCACTTTAGATTACCCTCTTGTCTATACAAGGAAAGGAAATATGATTTTAAATTATTTGATTATAAGTATCTGGAGGGAAATTGAATCGATTAGTTTGTAGGTATTAAAAATAATTTATTATTTGGATGGAGATTTTTGTTAATTATTATTAAGGAAAAAGTAGAAAAATAAATTTATTTTTAATTAAATTAAATATTTTATTAATTATTATATATAATTAAATTATATTAAACATATTATATACTAAAATAATAAATTTATTATAATAAAAATAATAATATTGATTATATAATTATTAATATATATATTTATTATTATATAAATTATATAAATATATATAATAAATTATATTATATATAGTACTAGATGTATAATATTTTTATTATATATTTATATCATATAATTTTGTATAAAATATTATTATTATATACTTTAAAATTATATAATAATAATAATGAATAATAAATAAATAATTTAAATTAGAAATAATACAATATTTTCAAACCCATTTATTTAGTAAATTAATCACTCAATAAAAATATAATATTATATAGTGCATACCAAGTGTTCATACACATTATATTATGGTGACCTCCTCTGGCCAACAAAGTAAACAAACAATGTAATCAAGTTCATAAAAGCCAACAATGGTGAAACTCACACAATTATATATTAATAAATCGATATCTAGAAAAAAAAACGCAGCATGAAAGCTAATTTTGGCCCTAATGGAAAGTAATCCCCTTTAATTATTCATCTGAATCTGAATCTGAGTCGGTGGATTCGCCGGTGCTGCTCTCCTTAGTCTGCTCTTCGTTAGAACTGGCCGCAGTCATTGGAGGAGACTTCTTCTCTTTGGACTTCTCACGGAGCTCTTCATTTAATTTCGCAAAAATATGGGCCGCAAATGTCGGATCCATGGTTTCCGAACTTAGTTTCTTTTTTCACAGAGAGTAGAGATGAGAAGACTAAGCTTGCAGAAGAGTGCTTTTTGCTCAAAGGATATTATTCTTTGTATGTGCGTTTATATATATACATTTACATACATATATGAATAGAAATATTAATATTAAGTTTCAAATATATACATTTTCAATATTATGTAAATATAATAAGATAATCTACCTTAAAAGAAATCAAATAATATATATAAGGTTTGACATATATTATATTATATTATTACCAAATATAGTAAAATATATTTTGAATGAATATGCTTGTATTATATTTTTCCTTTTTTTCCAGTTCCAGAAAGGGTAATTTTTCTAGTATAAACATGAGACACCACGTCATCATCCTCATCATCATCATCATCCTCATCCTTCGCTAAGTTTAGAATATCCCTTGCTTGGCTCTAGAGAAGGTAGAGGAGGCTCCAAGCAAGAAGGTACATCCCCATTCCTAGCTATCGACCGAGACCCACCGCCCGGAGGACAAGAGGATCCCCTTCCTCTAAGGAACGGAAGGAAAATCGGAGAGAAAGCATGAGTTCGTTATTCAACGTTTTTGACGGCTTCTGCGAGGAGTTCCTTGGCCGGAAGGGGAAGCCGAATGTTGGTCCAACGGTCAATTCTACTAGCAGCACCAGCCTTCCGTCTACCCAGGGCGCCATGGTTTCAGATGACAGTATTAGGAAAAAAGAGGAGGTGGAGAAGGAACGTACGTTGAGAAGAGGGCTCCGGTTTGCTCCGGAGTTGGATGGGCTCAACTGCTTCGAGACAGTAGTTTTCCATTCTAGCGCAGAAAAAAAAGTGTAGTTTTTCGTTGATATCATTCAGTATATACACACACACTAGAAGAGATCGTTAGATCGATCATCATTCAATTTCTCTTTCTGGTTCTTTTACAACATGCGATTATTTTCGTGGCTAAATACAAAGACTCTTATGGAAGTAAATTGTTTCTTCACATAGCAATTGCTAGAGTACAAATGAAGATGGAACAAGAACTTACCTTGAAAGATTATCCTCCCTCTACCAGTAGCATAGCAGATGGGGGAAGCAATAAATTTAACCTCTTGAACCCAAAAGCCTGAACCTCCTCTCTCAATACACTGTATCAAACCATTGAATCCATGCACCTTTTTCTTCTACTTTGAAAAGAAAAAAAAGTTTACGTGAAAACGAAAGCTAACTAGTTATATTAATTAAGGACTTGATACCAACTTTGTAATTTTCTCTGATTCCTTCTTCTTTTTAACACTTTCTACTGTAAATACGTACAAGAATGATGCCACATGTAAACTGTTTCTTGACATAACAATCCCAAGAGTGCAATTCAAGTGTACATTTACACGAAGATGAAACAAGAACTTTACTTGAAGATTATTCTATAGCAGCAGGCGGAAGCAGCACATCTAACTTATAGGCAAATTCCAAATCTCAGCTTTATACACCCCATTAAACCATTCCAATCCGCCGTCCGATGCCCACTAGATCACCTTCTTCCGCCTTGGAAAGAAAAGAGGAACACAAACAAGCCAATTGAGAGCAGCAACTTCCAACTGTCATTGACAGTAGATCAGAACCAACGGAGACAGAGCTGGGTTTCTCATCTCTGTTCATCTGAGGAACTCAACTGTTCCAGATAAATCACCATTTCAATGAGTCACTTTCCAATCTTCGCGAACCTCCTAGCAACGCCAAATATGAGGGCCTTAGTCACAAGGCCCCGATCGAGGGTACATGCGAGGGCAACGGCCCCACCGATGATAACCAATCTCGGGATGTTCCTCCCAGGCTGCTTGTCTGAGGCGTTTCCATTTTCCATCTCTGATATCTGATTGTTCATGCTCTCAAGTGATCTGAGATAGCCTGCCGAGACTTTGGTGTTGATATGTGCCATGGAGGCACAGTGGGAGAGTGGAGATCCCATGGCCCTCTCCTTCTGATATGCACGGACGCCAGGATCAATCTTCTTGACAGCACCCCACATTCCCTGGCGGACCCCAAGCTTTGCAATCTCCCATGGGATGCCCATATCCTCATGGTGGAAGAGTAGGACTTCACAGGCAGTCAACTGCCCATCCCCTCTCTTGGACTCGACTGTTTCACAGTGAAAAGTCTTAGTTATTTATCCGAGCATATACAAATAAATGGAATGGTCTAAGAATGACATGCTGTGTAAAATCTGACTGTTGTGGATGGCTATAATAAGTTTTTCATCCCCTTCAAGAACTGTCCAATACTTTATTATCTTTCCTCCTTCAGCAGTTGCATAAACGAGCTAAGTCACATGATAGTCATAATAAGAGTTTCTATTTCCAGGAGGGGGGGGGGGGGGGGAATCAAACTTCAAAGCAAGCTGGTTTTAAGAAAAAATTATGTTTTACCAGCACGAATGCACCAGCTAGAGTAGTACAAATCAACACGCCTTGGTTTATTTTGCCGGGGAACAGAAGAACATGGTACTCCCTGAAAAAAGCAAAAATGAACATAGTAACTGAAGAGAGAAAGGGAATCAGAAGATCAAGAAGTTGCAAACAAAGTTTTCATTTAGCTAATGAAACTGGCACACATCTCATTCACAGTTTTTGGAATGGAACTTGTTGATCACCATTTCTCAATAAATGAGCAATAAAGAGCAGATGTGCTTAAGAAAGCTCACTTGAGAACTTTTATCATTTTACATAGTAAGTTCATTATATAAGGATCAATAAAAAGTAGACATGTATGTTTGTTATTAGAGTTTAACCATAGAATACTAAATGGAAATTTAGTCCTTTTATTATGATCTTATTACACCTGAAGACCATATCAACACACAATCTCCAAGAGAAAACAATTCCCCAAAATAGTATGGAAAACCTTTCTCAGGCATGGGGATGCAAGAATCTGAACATACAATACATGGTCCATCCAACAATAATCAAGCAAATGGGAGTTGTGAGATAAAGCCACAAGGCATACATCATGGGATGTCAACATTGCCATGCTATCAGATTATACAAAGAAAAACAGTTTCAATTCATACCTTAGTTACACAGTAATACCAACGACCTGATTCCCAAATCCGACGTCCAATTATGTACTCTCTATCACTACAAAAGAAAGGAAACTGCAAGAAAACATCAACAGGGTTAATCTCAGCAAGAAACCAGATAAAAATGAGGCAACTAAAAGATGAGAGCAAGGAAACAAACTTCTACACACCTTACGAACCCATTTAACCATCATAGATCCAGTGGTTGGACACTCCTCTATGGTTGAAGCATGGATTAGCATATCATCCCATTTCTTCCTAAACTCATCGTCCCAGAAGAAATCTCTAATCATTTCAGGGGTTGCATCCTCAAAAATTGTGCTGCTTCGATATTGGGGAGGTCCAGTCTTAAGTAGAAAGGATCAGCCAATAAGTAAATGAGTTGAATTGGCATACAGGAAAACTTGAAGGACCAACAGCAAAAAGTTTAAGTTGCCAGCACTTGAAAGACTGTAAAATTAGCACCTCGGGGTCTCGCCGCCATGCCTTGTACCTCATGGTGCTTGTAGACCGGTCCATCATCTGAATCCAAGTAGGCCCTCCATCTTTCACCTCAACAAGCCGCCACAAGTGCTGCAAATCATCATCCATGACAATGGAAGATGCATTTCTTTCTTGGGAAACGGAACTGCAAAATCGAGCTACAAGATCAACAACAGACTCTGTTACTGACATCTTTCCCTGACGCTAGTTAGAGAATACTACTGCACAAGCACAAGTAGAGAATCAGATTAAATTGCCAACGAAAGCAGCTAGAAAAGGCTAAATCATAAAATCGCGATAGAGTGGAGCTAAAGCAATGAGGATGCCTACTAATTGACTAAAGTGGGAGTCCAAAAGAACCTGCTTTCAGAAACGGCGGTTGGTGGCACAGAAAAATTCTCCTTGGCTCCATCATCAGAAATCCAAGGAATGTAAGAGGGGAACTGCAATTTCAGAGGATTGAAGTTCGAAAGCGAACTCTTACTCGTCGAATGAGCTGATGGAGAAACCGCAGAACTCTCAACAGGCTCATCTAGCAATTCCTTGCCCAAATGCGCCCATTTGGGTTTCCACGCCCATCCCACCAGAATACCAACAATCACAGCAATCCAAACCGGAACCATGAGCATCACGAGCTCACCCATCACCCCCTCAATCGTGGGTCTTTGAAAGATCTCATATATCAAGGAAAATAGAGCCATCGGTCCAAAAACTTCCCCTCCCGGGTCAGTCAACTGGAGCAAGAACAGTGATCAGAAGAAACGACCCAGATAAAGAAAACGCCCCAAAACAAAAAGAAGTGGGAGAAAAACGCAAAATAAAAAAGAAGAAGCCCTCGATTCAATCGGAAATGTGTAATACGTTGAGGTACAGCGACTCCTCGAGGGTTTCGAGAGGGGTGGGGGAGAAATGAAGTGGGGAGACGATAGACCCACTCAAACTCAACAAAAACCAACAGCCCGATACAGGATAAAAAAATACAAGAACAGGAAGAAAGAAGGAGGTGGCCATATGTACACCGGAAAATATATTTAATAGAATTAGTAGGGCCTAGAAGAGAAGAATATGAAAACACGGAGATTCGGTTATGCTGAGAATAAGCTATCGGGAGGCGGATGTGAGGAAGAAGACACGAGTGTTAGCAGATTTACGATAAGGTTTCGAGATAAGCGGTAGATAACGGGCACCGGGGATTACTGTGGGCCCTCCCACCTGTTCGTGGTCTCTCGCTGGGCAAGATCAAATTTTGGCAAAAATAAAATGGATTCAAGGAGAGAAATTCTTGCCTATGCAAGTACCACGGGTAGGATTTCTGAGCAATGGAAAAAAAATGCGACGGGTGGGATGATGAGGCCGGATCCCACCGCTTGAGGCAGTCAGACTGACAAATGGACTGGGCCCCAAAAGAAACCGATAAATGGAAATGTTGTTTTTCATCTGCCAGTTGACAGCTCGGACATGTTTAACTTAGATTTTTGTCCGGGTGAAAAGGTTGATTTAGATTCATACTGCACAGAAAAGAAATGGGTTTCCTCATCTCTTCCAAGTTTCAGCCCTTCATATCTGGCAGCTGTCCATGACTCTTGCGCATAGTAGGCAATTGAGTCCAAACATTATTTTTTGTCGAATGTTGCATGTTGCATGTGCATTGATATTTAATTATGGGTTGGATTTAATGTATTGAAGTGATAGTGTTCTTAACTCTACGTATCCCATAAATAGAACTTCTTTCTTATAGGATTGGGTATAAGCGGCCATTTGATATGCTTTATAATAAAAAACCAAACTATATGTATTTAAAAACCCCGCATGCCTTTTTATATGTTAGTCCAATTTTTTATTTGACTAATAATATTGTATGTTGTATTATTAGTGCTAATGCTGCAAAATAGGGAATATGTTGTCCCATCAAGATGATTTCAATTTACATAGGTATAATACTAAAAAAATTTATGATTAATTACAAATTATCACATAAATTTATTCAATAATATTAGTTAAATGTAATAGCAATAATTTTTAATAAATAAATAATAAAATAACGATTTTGATAAATTATCAATTATTATTTTATATAATATTATATAAATATATTATTTAGATATTTTATGATATATATATAATATCCACTAAAAAGATGAAAATATTAATTCCATATTTATTTTATAAATAGAGTAGTTAGACAAAAGGAAGTAAGATAAAAACTTTTTAAGTATTTTTTGGAATATTAGTGAGAATTTTCTCAAAATAAAATAACGACGACAACATACATGAGAAAAGATAAAACTAAAAATCTTATATGACATGCCTCAACAGATTTATGGGTTGGCTCCATTTAAGCATACATCATTATTAACATTGCAACTGTATGGCATAATCCAAAGGTGCATAAAAAATATTTGGAAAGTATAGAGCTCTCAGTTTATTGAATATATTTTTTGCTATCAGACCACTCCATAATTTAATCTACCCAAAATTCAATGTATAAAATATTTTTCTATTTATTATTAGTCATATTAGTTATCATAATTAGCATTATCGTTCTACTTTCCTTATAAAATCATTATTATTTTTTTGTATATTTATATGCATGCCTATCATGAAAATTCACTAATTATACACATGAAATGCTAATTACATCATCAAACATATTGATTTATAGCCTCGCCGTACTTATTCTCCCGAGAGCCTCACACTCATGTGTGCCCAGAGTATATGTGCTTCACACTACACATTCACAATTTATCGTATAGGCCCATATTCTCATTTGTATGTGCAAGTTGTGGTCTCCAATGATCCTTATACAACGACGTCCCACCGTTGGCTCAGTCAACACGATGTATCGTGTTATTACAATCCACAAATTACTCGCACTTTAGCACAAAATGGACGACTAATAGATTTACGGATGAAGTGAAAATCTTCAAAACTCAACCAATTTATCTTCTCATTCTTATTAAGAACTCCTCGTATATATTCGATCGATACACTCAAAACACTTCTTTTATTTATATATATATATATATATATATATCATGCATGGCATATTCATATTCATACACCATAATAAATCACAATATCATATATATACTATCCATTTATCATCATGTTAATGCCTCATATGTTCATTCTAGTCTCATGATTCATGTGTGACATCTTTTAAATTCCTAACATGTCATAATATTATACGGATCTTGTATTATGATCATGCCCAGAATCATGTCATGCCTCATGCAACACGTATTAAAATAACCATTTGCTAATGATGCTATCAATTTTCTATCAAACTTAAAATGCTGATGCCAATTATTTTCATATCCATAATGGTTGGCTAAAAAATAATCATCTAAAAGTATTACCAATGGCCGGTGAGTAAGGTCGTGATGGTCGAAATTACATTTGTCCAAGGTCAACCATGGTCATGAGGAGGTAAAGAAAAAGCAAAAAAACCTTTTGACACCGGTGTTATTCAAAGAGGTGAGAGCTGACCGAATTAGATACGCAAGAGTGAAAAATGTTCTTTTAACAACATTTTAATATTAAAATACTCAAATTTAATGGTCGGATGAGGAAGTAGTGCCGCTCAAAATACTCGGGTGTTAGGAATGTTTCTAATATCGGATTTTTTAACTTTTAAGATAAAATTTGATCTAATTAAATGATAAAAATATAATTAACTTCACCTTGAGGTCAATGAGAGAGTTTTTATTGCATTATGAGTCCAATTTTATGAAATTTAATTAAAAATTGGGTTAATTAGTTGTGTTTCCAACCTACTATTCTATTTACAGAATCCATAGTAAAAGTATGTCATACGGAGAGTTTGAGTGTAAGAGCATAAGATTAAATTTGATATGACTCAGTTTCTATTACTCTTATACTTTCCAAAACTAAATTTTCCTCCTTGGAGTTCTCTTGTTAATTTGAATTTTACCATTTTCTAATCTCAACTTTCTCAAATAGCTTTCCAAAATTCATGGTAGCTGCTCGAGTTTCTATACTTCGTTCTTCTTGGGTATGCGTCCATTGTCATCTGGCTTGACGATTGGGGAAAAATCTTAGTGTTACTCAATATTGATCGATGTCTAAAACTCAAGTTCCCATCCTTGGTCCATCTTTGAATTTTTTGGTCAATCGAAATCTAATTCCACAATCAGAGAAAAATACTGGTGTAACAAATTTTCCCCTCATTTTTTGACATTTTGTCATCAAAACTTTTATTATTAGGAGGAGAAATTTATCTCCTAGCCCACTTAGGTTTTATTATTAGGAGGAGGAAATACTGATTTGTTTCTTCTCTGTTATTCCTTATTTACCGGGTTGAGAGGTAAAGTTCGCTCGTAGCAATGTGATGATGACCTTTAGTATTTCCTCCAATGTCATTGGTTTATAATTTAATTTTCCTACAACCTAATTTTTTCAGACTTTTACTTTCAATGAACCCTCTTTGGATTCAATATTTTGATCTCCTTTTAGACTATTTTTTAACAAACCCATTGTTCCATCTTCATTAGTGATTCTTACTTAAGACTACTATTAGCACCTCTATCTATCAGTTTCGTACATACATCCTTGCATAGGATTTACTTCCCGTTATGAATCCAGTGGTTTCTACACTCTAATCCTTCCTTGGTGTGATAAAATGGCTCCATGTGTATCTTTCCACTTGGGCATACGCCCCTCTTATCTTTTTGTCCCCTAGGAAATTTTCACTCCCTTTCTCGCCTACCAATCCATTTCTCGGTAACCTTTGGCCCTTACTATTGGCTCTCTAGTGGGGTTTAATTGGTGTCTGGTTCTTCTTGATGCTCATGGTTTATAAAATAGGATGAGACCAGTTTGTTTAAAAAAGATGTTTAAATATAATAATATTTAAATAAAATATAAAAAATCTATCAATATCTAAATATTCTCCTTTTTCTTGTCAATACATGTTAAGTTTGTGTATTTTTAATTGTGCGTATTCTAAATAATCTCACATTAACGACCATGGATAAATCATGTTATATTACAAAAATATAAAATATCTAATACTTATTAGTATATTATTTTAAAAAAATTAATATTATATTCAAACAATAATTTCTTAAATAAAATAAAAAATTTGTAGAAAATGATCACATATATTAACCAGAGAGACCTAATGTTTATGAAATGTGTTTAAACTTGTTTATAAAAATAGCTAAAACTCATTGTTTATAAAAAGTGTCAATACCAATTATTTATAAAAAAGGGTAAGACTAGTTATTTATGAAAGGTGGTTATGAAAAGGATAAGACTCGTTACTTATAAAAAAACTAATACTCAATATTTATAAAATGGGTAAATGTCCCATGTTTATAAACCAGTTCAAAAACACAACTTTTGAAAAAAAGTTAAAAGTATATATATTTTTTGAAAAAGGTTAATAACACGATATTTTACAAGAAAATAATATGACTGCTTGATAATTATGAGGTCAAATTGATAATTATGTCAATAGGAGAATGGTAAGTTAGCAACTCATCGTCCATATGACTGCTTGTACAAATATGAGTTGGTTCGGATGATAGTTCTCGTCTAATGTCCCTAAATCAATTCACATTATAATATATGAAATATTGAGCTAAGTAAATACCTAGCACAATATTGAGTACGGATGATAGTTCTCGTCCAACATTTTCAATTTGTTCCCATTATAAATATGGAAGATTGAGCTTTGAGAATACACTAGCAAAATATTAAGTGTGCATGAATAGATATCAGTCATATAATTGGTTTTGATAATAATTCTTGTACAACATTTTCAAATTAGTTTCAATTATAAATATGAAGGATTGTGATAAGAGAATAAACTAACATAATATCAAGTATACATCGATAGATATCACTCTATTAATTGGTTCAGATGATAATTCTCATCCAAAATTGGGTGCTTAGTATAGACACATAACTTGTACTAGTATATAAACAGTGGATTTAGTGATTAACCACCATAGAACTAATGAGTGTCATGATTTAAGACAGATAATTTACATTAAGATAATTATTAAAATATTTTAAATTAGTTACCATCATGAGTATGAAAAATTGTGCTATGGAATAAGAAATATAGTAGCACAATATCGAGTGTATATGAAGATATGTCACTCAATTAGTTAGTTTGGATAATAGTTTCATCCATCAAATTTAAATTTGGTTCCCATTATGAATATAAATTATTATACTAAAAGAATATCCTAATACAATATCGTGTCTGTATTATTAGATGTCACTTGTTTATTTGGTTTAGATGATAGTTTCCATCCATTTTGTACATAGTATATGTTAATAACGTGTACTAATACACGAATTGTAAGTTTAATGATTAACTACTGTAGAAAATAAAATGACGAACTTTATATAAGTTATTTTGAGTTGTGAAAATATCAATATAAAAAATAATTGAATAAGCTGCCTTTACACTCAAGGACGTTGCTCATCCCTCCCCCCACACATTTCTAGAATATACAAAATAGTGTAGTAAAAGAGAAAATGATCATTTAAAAGAAAAAAACTTGATATAATGAACTTGTATTATTAGTATGTGGTCCAATTCAACTACTCATTTCCCATAATTTGTTTTATTTATTAGTTGTGAGATAAATAATATTTTTGTAAAAAAATTTAATTATGAGTGAATATATGATGTACTTGATTTAAGTGTTTTATCATGTGTGTACTATTTTACTAAGGTAGATACTAAATAGGATCAACATGTAAGTTATTATATTATTCCGATTTGTGAATGGAGGTTTGATATTATATATGTTCCTATAATATATATGTATTATAATATTTAAAACTCTTTATATTTATTTTATATTGGTATATTTTATATTAACTCATAAATTTTTATATTTACAATTTTACTCTTTAAACACATTTCACCTAATTTGTGCATCCACTCATCCTTAAAATCTAATTTATCAACTGTTTCAATTTCTATGAATTAGTTCCTATACTCTATCAAAGAAAAAAAAATTAACAATTTACTTAACCTTTAAGAAAGAATTAAATGAGCACATATTTAGATAGGATGAACAATTTCACAAAAATATAATTATAAGAATTACCTATTTATTTTTATTGGCATTTATTATTTTCATATTTATTTTAATTTATTTTTATTATTACATAGTTTAAATAAATTTATATATTAATAATATTTATATAATACAAATATTATTTATAAAAAATTATTATACACAATTTATTTAATATAATTTAATTATATATAGTAGCTAATAAATTATTTAATTTAATTAAAAAATAAATTTATTTTTCTAATTTTTTTATTAATATTAATCAATTCACTTAAAATCCATCCAAATTATTAAAATTTTTTAACAAATCTACATTTATCGCTATACTTACCATCCAAACACCTACAACTCCAAATCACTTGGAACCCACTTAATTAAAAAATAACCAACTTAGTTAAGTATAATAAGTGAGAGTAATGCAACTAGATAATAGATTTTAAACTTATAAAATAATAATATTTGTAATATAGTGTTTTGTATTAAAACAAATAAATTTATAAAATTATACTTAAATCTTATGGTAGGATAATTAGATATAAAGTTAAATTAGGTTTATTGTGAAAATTTTACCCAACAAAATGGATAAATTTTTTTAGTAATTCTTTCTTCTATTGCTAATTTGATTGGTCAATAATACTTTTTTTAATTGTGAATTCTCTTTTAACAAAACAATTATCCGTTAAAAACATGAATTTATGGATTAAATCAAGATTTAAAATAATAAAATACTAAAATCACTAAAACTAGGTTGAGTCACATGTTTGTTTTATTGCATTAATCACATATATAGATGACATTGTTGTGTATTTGATTAATCCTTAAATGAATTTTATTATGTGTATAAGTTTTTATCATCACATTTTAAATTGAAAATTTTAGTAGAATCAAAATATTTTTTAGCATATACATTTTGAAAAATTAAAATGAAATATATTTATTTTAGAGAAAATATGTGATAAAATTATTATTTAAAACTTGATATTTAGGATGTAAACAAAAATCGATATTAAAAATTTCTAATCAATACAGGGGAGTAATTGAAAAATTAATCTATCTAACACTCACCCACTGCCAAGTATATGCTATGGTGCACCTAAGTTATGGTAATTATGTGCATTTGTATGTAGTTAAAGTAATTATTCAATTAAAAGGTTTTGTCTGATTTTTATTGTGCTCCTTATCCTCGTACCAAAAGTTCCATTAGAGTTTTTTTTAATTTTTTAGTTCATCATTAATAATATTTAGTATACAAATTTTGAGGGTTCCACTATTATTTTGTTCGTTTATATATTGATAGCTGATGTTGTATTTGTGATAATAAAAAGAACTACAAAAAAATATTTAATGGGATTCTTTACTCAAGACACTCGCCTACAATTATTTTCATCTTAATTCAATTATAATTCTACAATTCAATATATAATACCTTCTTCTAAATCTTATAACAATTAATTACCATATATAGTTAATTTTATTACTTTTTTGAAATTATTATATATATTTTAATATTTTTACAAAATTAACATTTAATAAACTTTCATTTGACTAATATACCGCATCAACAAACAAGTCTCGTTATATATACGCTTCTTTAAGTCTCACTACCGTTGGATCTCTACGACTTCTCTATATAAGGACCAGGATGAGCCAATCAGAAGTCACACGGATCGCTCTTTATGACAGTCGATGTGGTATGCATCTGACGGCCCACAGAAGTCAAATAGTAAACCCGCGATCATCCAAATTAGCGCAAAAAAAAGAGCGGCAAAATCAAAAGCTTCAACGTCTTTGTCCTTTATAAACCCTAGCCCGAGTTCTTCAATTCCACCTCAATTTTAAGCAAGTTGCTTTCAATCATCTGTTGCATTAGTGTACATCTTTCCTCCGAGAAAAAAAGATGTCAGGCAGGGGGAAGGGTGGCAAGGGCCTCGGAAAGGGCGGAGCCAAGAGACACAGGAAGGTCCTGAGAGATAACATCCAGGGCATCACGAAGCCTGCTATCAGGAGGCTTGCTCGCAGAGGAGGCGTCAAGCGGATCAGTGGATTGATCTATGAGGAAACAAGAGGCGTCCTGAAGATTTTCCTGGAGAATGTGATTCGAGATGCTGTTACCTATACAGAGCACGCTCGCAGGAAGACTGTTACTGCCATGGACGTCGTTTACGCGCTTAAGAGACAGGGCCGTACCCTCTACGGCTTTGGAGGTTAATTATGGTCGGTTTAGGGTTAGGAAAACCCATATGGTTTCAATTGGTGTTTAATCGATTGTGTTGTTGACTCACTGGTAACGCTGTAAGATTGGGAGTGGTTCCTTGAATGAAATTGCTGGTTATTTATCGCGTTCTATTCGTCCATTAGCCTGCAACATGTCATTATTGCATTACTCAACAAATCTGAAAAAGAGGCTTCAAATGTTCATTAAGTGGATGGAAACAAATTTATACTGTTTGATAATTGACCAAATTTCAGTATTTGTATTCGTTTCACTTTGATTACGATTGAATTTCAGGTATTTTGATTACTGATGAATTAAGAACTGGCGCGAACCACATAGCATCCAATTTCATATGAATTGACACTATCATGTCATCAATGTATGGTCATGTCAGTGCTTCTATGCTATGACTTTGGAGTAAATAGCTTTGATCCCCAGCCAAATAGGACCATATCGTTTTAGAGGCCTGAAGGTCTTCCCTTGGGACATTCAATAATATTTTGGTGGTTTCCACCATACCTTTTGTTTATTCTGTATCCATAAAAAACTTTCTAAATTCAAGGTTTTTTATCTTCAGATATTTTGCAGTGCCTCACTGCAAGCCTGTATTAGAAATTCCTGTCCTCCATCCAGATTTTCCTGTGACTTTCACTTGCGTTAGAGGGAGCTATTTGACTTGCTGATTAAAAAACCCATGTGAAGCAGTTTTTGAATGTTGGATTTTATTAAAGCTGCTAGTTTGGACATGGGAGATTCCTGCACTCTTGAAGTTGCTGCAAATTTTATTTTTGGAACACAACAGGTTATTGTCCAAACTAGCAGCAGTGGAGATAATACTGCCTTACCTAGTGTTTCTCCTGGGCCATGCAATAAACTAAGCCTGTGTTGGCAACACATTTCTGCATGAAGAGATGTCATCAGGAACCCAATTTTGCCTCTAAATAGCCAAACATTCATGATGCTATAAGCGTTTCACGGTACTAAACAAGCGTATATCAAGGCCCTGGTCTCCTCACCGGTCTCGGGTGCCTTTCAATTGCTTTATGCCTTTTGCTGGATGTTTATGATATGGGCCTCTGGACCAATGCCTAAGCTCTTCTTCTATTCATGGACCTAAAATGCAGGAGATACAGGCCATTGACCCATATCACGACGAACAGAAAATCTAACCACTCCATCTAACATCATTTCCATCACTGCAGCAATCTCATATCAATCTAGGCTAGGCTAGGCTAGGACCCAGAGAGCTCACTTCCAAATTAGGGCTTTTGAGATAAATGCAATTGGGAAGGACATAGTGATTTGGAACTGCTAAACTATACAACTATATGCCCTACTCGAATTATGATTATGTTTTATGGCGTCGATCAACTGGTCTCTGTAAATATCCTCTACTCGAAATACAGAAGCTATACGCATGGTCCTCGAGGTTCATATGGGTCCATATCCATATCCACCACATCAAAGAGAGTGCATATACAATCATAGGCACACACACAAGTGTTTATTAAATGATAAATGAGAGAGGAGAAGGCAAAGAGAAAAAAATAAAAGGAGGGGAAGGAGGGTGGGGATTGCCCATTGGTGGGCAGAGTCCTGGTAGATAGAGAGACAGGAGGGGACAGCTTCCATACATATATGAAAAAGGAAAGAGGGGTGAAACTTATGGTTATGGAGTAGCAGTAGGGTTTCAGGTAAAGAAGAGGGAAAACTAAAGCTGATAACAGAGGGGAATGGGTGAGTGAAAAAGGTAGGAGTCTGATTCTATACCCTGGCCATAACATTGGGTATTCTTTTTTAATTTTTGAAAGGTATAACATGTATGTCGGGGTAGGGGTGAGAAAAGAATCCGACTTGACCACCCGGTCCATCTAGGGTATCCGAGACCTGACTTGGTTCTTTGGGTGTGTTTGGACCCGACCACTTATATGACAAAAACAAAAGTGATCGGGTCTATGGCCCGACCAACAACGAGACTAGCAAGATCGGGTCTATCACCCAACCATTGGGTCTAGCAAGAGCACCTACACTCAACCATTGGGTCTCGGGTTTATTCCTATATACCCCAACCATTGGCCTCTAGGATCGGATCCATTAGGAGTCAAATGGGTTCATAGACACCCCTATCATGAAAACTGTTAGAATGGTAGGTTTGTTTTATTTCTAGTCTTCATTTCAACACATCAAAACTTTGAATTTAGGGCTAAAAAGAGTAGGTTTGCACCATCCCATTCCCAAATTTTGGTTATTAGAATAAAACCTTGGAGCCAGCTATAGCCCTCAGCCATAGCTCCTAATTACAATAAGTTATCATTAATTGAGTCGTCTATGAGTAGGATCTATCATGTGGACCTATACTGAGGTGTTCATTCTAATTAATTGCTTGCAGCGCAGCCTATGAGCAAGCATGACCATTCATTTAGCCGTAGGCCCTTCAGTTGTCACTTAATATCCACAAAGAAAGCTGATTCTTGCAACATTCATTTCATGAGATTCATATCCTAATTTCTATTCAAAGAGAGTAATCGTCTCGAGTTATCTCAATAGACGCATATACGACAGATGAGAGGAGAGAGGGGAGATAGGTATTGGCATAGCATGGCATGGCATGAAATGGCGTGGTGCATACATGACTTGTAGCTATCAAAGGCCCCCCTAAGTCTCTCGAATAATTACGACTGTTTTCTGGGATCTGCTGCAAAACGCAACCCTCCCCCTTCTCTGCACTGTCACTGTTAATGCACTGTCTACCTCCATGAAAGTCGTATGGATCCATCTCTCTACAGGTCCCACTCTCTCTCTCATCGCCTCTTCTATCATCATCATCATCTTCTTCTTCTTCCTCTCTGTTATTGTTCATGTACTTCTTCTTCTTTACCCTTCCCGCCCTCTTAGACTATGCCTGATCTGTTACAACCTCACCTCCTCAATAATATTCTTCAGATACTAACCCTGGTGGTTTTTCTCGTTGCTTTTGCTTCTAAGTTGTTGCTGCTGCCACTTACCTTCTGCTGCCACTTACCTTCCATTTACCTTTCCCCCCTCCGTGCCTGTAAGTGAGGATCTTTACGTGTCCCACCTAACTTTCCATCATAGCCGTTTGATCAAGAGTGGTTGGATGAACCACCCCCAAAATGATGTATACCCTATTTTTCACTTTAATGAACATGTGGAATGTTAACTTGGAGAATATGGAAAAGAAACCTTGCCCTACATGTACTTATATGAATTATATATATAGAGAGAGAAAGAGATTTACGTACCCATCCCCTAATTTGTCTCTTTTTCTACTTCTATCCTTCTTCACCATCTCTCTATGAAAATGACCCATTCTTTCCCTTTTTACTTTTCACCTTTGGTTTCTTCTCCTCTGCCGATAAAGTAAAAAACAAAGTAGAGGGAAACCCTTTCGTTGATCAAAAGAAGGAAGATGATGCAAGCAGCTTCTTCTTTCAATACTCATAGAAAGGAGACTGATGCAAGCAATGCACAATCCATAACACATGCACCAAAGAAGAATTTTCCATATTACCTATGTGTAATTTTTAATGGCTTTCTCGGCCTTGTAAATTGATTGCTCAGTTGAATACTAAGTCTAGCTGGTGTGAAACTCAGAACACCGGCCTGCCTGTGTAGTATTTGGACTATTTTCGTAATTTTATGCGTTAAAAAAGGCAATCAACGGAATTTCAGGAGGGACCATTGAAATATATCCAAAGTTGAACATGGACGTACATGGTCCATGCACTCATACAAAAAGCCTAAGGTAGCGTGGTGAGGAGAAGTAGATCGCACGCGTTTTCAGCCATTAACCCAACAATATATGCCATCCTTTTTTTGCACTTTTTTACTTCAATATATGTTTAAATTTTCAATTAAAAGCTTTACCATAGCTAAGGACACCCATTTGTTGAAAAAATATATTATCTACTTTGTATAATGATGGGATGTGTTTTTGGTCCAAAAGTATATGCATATGTGTGTTTTTGACACATCACTGTCCTCTTCCACCTTTAAACGTATGAAGATTGGCACCGCATGAATCGCTCATCGCACTATATCTATGTATATGGTATGGAGGACATTACCCAACATTTATACATGTACATATATACATACGACACCAACTGTCCCCACCTTTCTGCCCTTTTCATTGGTCTCTATACCTGTACAAACACTAATCATACACATGCATACATATATAGATATGTACTCATAGCAATTATTAGTTGCTTGGTATCCAGTCGATTCAGATCCATATATCATTTTTCTTCTGTGAAACTGCCTGCCCAGACTGCACATCTGCTTCTAAAAAGAAATAAATTGATTGAAGGTGCAATGTGTCAGGTACCACGACAACGAGAAGTACTAATTGAGCTGACCTTCACATCATTCATGTGCTGGCAAGGACGATCCAAGTCATGTTGTATGTAAGAAGATTGACCTCAGTTTGGCCTTTGGGAGGAGAGCATACATAACCTGCTGAATATATATATATATATATAGAAAGGGCCATTTTGAAAGAAGAAAATTTGAAAGCTCGCTTCCTATTAATAAGACCTAAACAATGCACATTCACCATGAAATCAATTTATTCGTATTAGTTTTATGGACGATAAATGGAAAATGAGAGTGAAAATGTTGATTATTGGTCAACTCTCTTTGAAACCCTAGTCACTGGTATTTATTATTGTCGTCCTTGGAATTGAATGTGGGAGTGGAGCAGTGAAAATTTTCGTTACCGGTGTCGCCTGGATGCTTTTTTCTCTGGATGTGTGTCGTAATTTGTCGGCTTCCTTCCACCCCACACAGTTTAGCTGCCATCCCCTGCCATCTGCCCTGCCCTGCCCCACTCATTTTGCTTATGCTAAAAGCGACCCGCTGACACACACACCCAACTGATCATATTGTAATTTTTTTTCTATATTAAGATTTAAATTATAATATTTTAAATAAATAACTTATACTATAGAAATTCAACATTTTTTGTAATTTAAATTAATCAGAACACACACAAAAACCTCAACCAATAAAAGGATGCCCTTGGCAAGTGGATGGCCCCCTCTCTACCCTAACCCTAGATTCTACCTCTAAGCCATGAGCTAAGTCCCACCTTGGCTGCTACAATACATTCTTCCCGGTTCCACTAATTACGCAGTAAGGAAAGGAAAATGCATATATTATGCATGTATGTATCTATGTGTTTGTGAGTGTGTGAGTGTGTTTTTTTCTTCATTTTATGGGCTATAATTCATCGACTAGACATTTGTACAAATAAACTAGATCTGTCAATAGGCTCTCCAATGCTCTCAAGTCTTCTTTACTCGCAGTTGCCGTGTATCAAGGAAAATTCTGCATTCATATTGGTCATAAACAATCAACTTCATTGTTGGGAAGGATCCAATTCAGAAGATGACAAAGAAACTTTCTTCTCATATTATTAGTTATCATGTTTAGCAAAAGGGCAAATAACTCTACTTAATACCATAGCCAATAAATCCTGGGGACACTTTATTTGATAAAATATTGATAGTTCCTCGTTTTCTATTATATTTTAAACTTAATTCAAGAGTTTATCATTTTAAATGTGGCAAAAAAAAGGTTTACTTTCCCATTCATTCATTGTTATCTTTTTTGGGTTGCATAGATCTCAGGATTAGAGAATAGATGGAGCCATGCCTTGTGTAGTGAATAGGCTTGAGGCTAGAGGAAGTTTCACATAATTAATTAAGGATATTAATTTGATTTTTTGATATAATTATGGGTACTTAAAATAAATATTAAATGATCATTAATTTATATCAGATCAATTTTAAAATGTAAAACCTACCCATAAAAAACATTTGATTATGTTGATTTGACTCTTTACCACAGGCTGTTGTGGCCTAACTGCATTGCCACTCAGACCCCTAATATGAACTAATCCAATTAACTATCTTACCTTCAAATTGAAACGGATCAAAATATAATTCATGCCCATCTTAACCTTTCTTATATATCTTTCCACCTTTTGATTATATGAATTTGACATGTACGTTTGGTCAAAAAAGAACTTGACAGCATCTACGAAGAATGTGACATTTCTTTCACTTTAAAAGAATGACAAAATGCTCATTCAGTATATTAATGGTAAGGGGAACCCATGGCATATATATACATATATATATATATATATTAAACAAGCAGTAATAAGTAATAGTAATTCAGACAAATGTAATTAGCCCACAAAACTGTGTCCTCTAGTTGGAAATGTATTTGGCAAGGATATCTGGTTCTCAAGTTAAGAAGCATACTAATCTATTATATATAGAAGTAGAGCTGATTTCTCAGGTTTGAGCTTGATGACGCATATATCTTGAATAAATTATTATTCCTCTAAACGATTGAAGGATGTGCAGTGCACATGAAATACTTGCTGGGCTACTAATGAAACCTACCTAGCTAGGGCTACAAATATATAAATATACACATGCGTGGATGCACTTAGGGGAGTCAGGCGGCTTGTGAAAATTTATTTAGTGCTCTCTATATTATATTATAGTATAATATGCCATCTTAATTTATAAATCTAGTTAGAAATATAAACATGCATATTAATACACAACATTGATGATGAATGCCACTTTGTTTGATGTTCAAATACATAGATAGACATGGAAACGTACTTATTTAATGACCTTAGGGAGGAAATACTGAGAAATATCTTATAATGTGAATATGTCAAGGTATCATTGATCAACAAAGTCCCAACAACACTCTCCATTTAGAGATAAAGATAAATGAGACTTACACTAACAACCCCGGAAAGAGTTTGGTCTATGAGGGATGACAGTAGAGTAAAGTAAAGCACTATGCTGATCATGTGAAGAAAAGGAAAAAATATATTAAGTTTAATGAGACTTGTCAATGGCTCTAGATTATTGATAGGTCCATAGCCTTCAAAAGATGAATCAGTATTGATTCAGAAAACCATGTGCAGTGATGATATGTGTATGTGCATGTATACATTCTATATGATAATTGCAGGCTGAAGTTTGAAAAGGAACATTTAAAAGACATTAGTCTCAATATTGGCCTAGACATGCAGCCCTATTTTAGGAGAAGCTATGGGAAGAAAGCATGTGAAGGAGCACAAGGGGGAGGAGATTCAACTTGGCATATACATCTAAGATCATGAGGGTATATACCCTGAACATCATAAGGGAATTGCTAGAACTACTGCCCTAAAGTTTATGCTTTGTTGAGCATATGCCTATGAGGTATGTAATGGGAAATCTAAATGCAAAAGGGCCATTCATATGAAACACTATACATGTAGCTTCTCAAATTTATGAATAAATGGGCACATATATCTCTGTGAGACTGCAAAAATTAAAATTAACAACACGACCACTACTATTATTTCAAAAATTTGGAGCAAAGAAGAAATAGAAGAAGGGGGAAAAGAAATAGCAAAGAGGGAAGGCAAGCAGGAGCCATAAATGGAGAAGGGATACAAAGGATAAAAGATACCTTTTAAAGCCAATCTCTGCAACCCCTTCCACCTCTCTGAACTGCCTGCAGACCCAGAGAGAGAAAGAGAAAGAGAGAAGGCGGGCCTTACGAAGCTTCGACAAGAGCAAGAACCTACCCATCTTTCCGATCGTCAATTCGCCATTGTTAACAAAAAGTTACAGCAACGGGATCCGTGAGGGGATATGAAGACAAATATACGGTTAGATATACAAGAAGATGGAGAAAAACCATTAATACCGAATGAAATCAAACCAAGGTTTTGAGCGACAGATTTAATGCATTTACATTGTCCCAACAATGCATGAAATATTGGGAATGAAAATTGCAACGTTATATCTATATATATGACTCTATATAGATTTTGAAATGCAATGTACATGAATTTAGAACAATTGTTCGAAGGTAAAAGCCGTACCAGCTGCTCTCTCGATCTTTCTCTCTAGGGCGCCCTTTCCATTAACGAACTTTAGCTGTCTCTGCAATCATATTCGTAGCTGATGGGGCTTGGATCCTCTATGAACCTTTCCCAGAAAAACTCACTCAAGCATTGATTATTTGAATTCTGATACTAATTTACCCAGAAAATGTCAAACCACTGCATTCTTTTCCTCTCTCACTCATCTCTTCTCCCCCCAACTCAAATGTCCAAATCCAAGGAAAATGAGGAAGAGGATGAGGAGGCCTTGCCTTTGTTCATAACTGGCATGCTGTTGTGGAGCTTCAGTTGTAGATGTGGGTTTTGAGCCTGCAGGTAATAAGGCGCCGGAATCGACTGTATCTGATGATGAGATTGAGTAGGAGGAGGAGGGCGAGGAGGAGGTAGTTGTGGCGACCCGATCGATCTACCCTGCGATATGGAGGTCGAGAATAGTATCTGACACTCTCGGTCAGGAGGATCATCCATCGGCTCCGAAGCGGGGCAGTCCATGTTGACCCCAAATAGCCTGAGCCTCTTTGCAGCTGCCTTCCCCTGGACCACTGGCACCGAATTGAACACTACTGGGGTTGGAAGTTCAGACCCACTGCTGCCACCGCTATGGCCCTCTCTAACTCCAACTTGCAACTGCAGCGGCATCACCGTGTTGCTTGATCGTCCGAGATAGAACACGGAACCCCCACCGCAGGGGCTCACGTTCACCACATTCCCATACCCATAATTGACCCCTGGCCGGCCCAAATAGTAGCTGTCGTAAGGAGCGGCGGAAGTAGAGCCAGAAGCCCATCTGGCCGATCCATTGAATGTAAAGTGGCCGTGATGAGGCACCCCGGCGGAGGAGTGATGATGGCGATGGTGGGGCCGCCGCCTCCAGTCGATGAACAGCCTGTCCTTTCCGGCATCTCCAACCCCTCTCTGGAAGGAGACTATGTCGCCTGCGTCGAGCTTCTTCTCCTTGACGAATCGGCTCCAACCTTTGGTCATCACGTAGCTCTGGCTGCTGTTCCAGTAGGAGTAGCGGAAGCGCCATGGCTTTCCGTTGCGGTCCTCGAAGTTGAGAAGCAGACCCTTCTCATTTGAAGACGAGTCGAGGGGAAAGAACCTCTCGGCATGCTGCTTAGGGATCACGAGCCGGTTCAGCTTTCCCACGTCGCTTGGGGTCACCACCTTGTCGAACATGTGCTCCTTCTCGATTGCAGCCACCACAGAGCTGTAGGCGCCGCCGTTGGTCCCCAGCACAAGCACAGACGATGCCTCTTCAGGTTCTTCCTCAACAAGGCCGGAATTGAGGTGAAATCGGGTGGAGCCAAGCAAAGGAGCCGGAGGAGGAGGAGGATGAGGAGAGGGGACGAAGGCTAGGGTTCGGTGATGGTGGTGATTGGAGGGAGATGAGGAAGAAGGCGAGGGATAATGGAAAGCATCCATTGTTTTTTTGGATTCGATTTCTGACTCCTACTCCTGTCTTTTCTCTTCCAACTATCTTCCTTGGATCTCTCCTCTGTCTGCCTGTCTGCTTCTCTCTCCTTCTATCGATCTCTATATGTATGAAGAAATCAAAGAGTCAGGGAAACACCGGCCAGGATAGATGGAAATCCAATTCTTCCCCGTTACTAAGCAATAATTCTACTTCCCCCCAATGATTAGCTTCTCTTTCTACTTTCTAGGGCATGGCCATGGTGGTAGAGAGAGAAAGAGAAATAGAGAGCAGCTAAACCAAAATGCCTGATGTGAGAGAAAGAGGGTAAGAGTTCTGAGCTCAAAGATGAAGAAGACTCAGGTGAAAAGTGGGAAAAAGGAGATTATTACACATAAATACAAGTATTTGTGAATAAATATATAATATAGTTACATAATATTTTACTATTAATTAATATATTATAAATTTTATTTTTAGGGAGTGACATATTCATTAATCTATATATCTTATATTATAATAGAAAAAAATAAAATTTGTATATCATTTACTAGTAATTCAAATAATTTGATGTTTTGTTGATTACATATATCATTATTATGGATATATTTTATTTTTGCCGTGTTTAAACTTTTGAAGTACAAGGTGATGAAGAAAAGAAAGCTTCACTTGTACATTCACTTTTATTTAAGTACTGTCCCACATTTATTTTCACCATACACAATGCTATCTAACTCCAATATTTATAACTTAGTACAATTTTCAAATGTATTTTTTCTTTCAACTTCCAAGAAAACAAAAAAAAAGCCAGCGAAAGTTGCAAGACACCTTCATCATCCTGTTGGGTGACCTTTGAGAGTGTTTTCTCGAGGGCAGTTCTTTTTTTTATCCTGCTACAATTTCCACAGTGGTGAGAGAGAGAGAAAATAGATAGCTGGAATCTCTTTCAAGTTAGGTCATTTCTTGTTTTCCACCTTCCCCCAACTTTCTTTCTTTTTGTTTTGTTCCTTTTCTTTTCCAGGGTTTCTGATGATGAAGAAGATAAATTACAATCTCTGTGATGACTCTAAAGTTTTTCATTCCCTCATCAGGTGATAAAGAGAAGCGAGATATAATATAATTGCGTGTGCGAATGGACGCCATGGATTACTCATTTGCTGGTCTCATCTCATGTGAGCTTGTCACTGTCTCATCATCACCATCATCACCTCCTTCCTCATGCCACATTAAACCTAATCTACACTTACCTGCTCCCATATAGATATATAGGGTGCATATACCTTATATATATGCATGCTTGTATATAATATCTAGAAGGAACAGTCCAAGTGTAATTACAGGTCGTACATACCCTACCTGTGGTCCGACCTTCCGAGTGCACAAAGCACTTGCCATAGGGTCTACCTGTCTCATTTCATCCCTACCCTCTATTTTTAATGAGCCTCAACTAATGTTATCAAAATTAAACTATAAAATTCTTCTTAAGATGGTATAAAAAAATGATCATCCATATTTAAAAGGAAAGTAAAAGGTGTTGCATCAACTTCTTGCATTGATTAAGCGAGTTTCAATTAATAACAGCTCCATGTGTAGACGCCAAATGCAATTAATATAAGTGATTGACCAAAAAACAAATGGCCCATTCAGTTCTCTAGCATATCTTATGCATGCATGCTCAAATCTTCTTTGCTTAATCTTCTAAATTCCACAAATCTCCTAGAGACTAGAAAAGGGAAAAAAATTTTATGTGACGCGTTTCCTGACTTGGGCAAATAGATTTGTGGGAAAAAAGAAACCCTAGCTAAGGTGTGATCGGACCATCCTAGCAATTAATCACATGGAATATTAATAAGCGATATACGAGTTTGACCTTATGGTTAAAATCCCACCAAGGTCGGTCCAATTAATAATTGCTTTATACTTGTACATGAATCAAGGCATGCCTTTCTTTTGCTGTGATACAATTTGCACGAGAACACCATACATACACATATACATGGTCGTAGGTAGTCGTTTGCAATGACATTTGTCTGGACTATACATGAAAAAGGAAAGCAGAATTATTGGGCAATTTTGAGTTGAGAAGGGATTGAAGACATGAATGAACTAAAATCCCTACTTGGGGATAACGTGTAAGGAACAAAATGAACTTTTAAATATATTTGATCGGAAAGTTAATTTTTAAAGATATATGATATAAGTTCAACAAGTCTAAAAAATATAAGATTAATCATATATTTATCTCTTAAAAAATAATCGATTATAAAAAAAATATGGTAAAAAAAGGAGGTGGGTTGTGGTCCTCATACCAAATTGGCTGAGTAATCAACACATCTAAAGATTGACTTGGACTTGTTATTGAGAAAAGTTGCAAAAAAACATGAACTTGATATTAGGTAACCTCCGTTAGCTTTGCAAACTGTTTGTAGATAATGGAAAACCTGAACTTGTGGATGAAACTCCAGAATTGTTCCTTGGAAATGGATCATATGAATGGGATCATCATCATATCATACATGATATGAACTCTCTATTTGATTCACTACTCTCGTATGGGAATTCCTGAAGCTAGAATTTCAGTTCAATTAACTCGGAAATTGGCCCTGAAAAAGCTCATTAGAAACACTTACTAGTGACCAGATTCAGCCTTAACTTGACGTGTGTATGAGAAAGAGGAAATTACACTTTTGGTCCCCAGTTGCTTTGGAATTTTCATTGCAAACTTTTTTTGGAAGGGTGTAATAGCAAATATTTGATGTTGGGGGAGGCATCAAACTCAAAGAGGTCTTCACGACTTGTCATCGGGTTGCCTGAGATTGTACGGACATGCGGTATGGGGTGGTTTGGACGTCATTTCATTTTTCGACCATAGTGGATGGGATGTCTAGTTGATAATACCCAAATCATGCATGATTAAGCCCAATTATTAACTACAAAGTGCCTTATATGTCGGAGCTTTATCGGGCAAAAAAAAGACTCCCAATTGACCCGAATTCCCATTCCCTATGGGTCCCTCGGAATTTTTAATTTTATTTGAAAGTGGGTCGATTTTTTAAGCGACCCAATAAACAAGTGTGTTAAAGTTTTCCATTTGTGATTAAATCACGCCTTAATTTTGTGGTAATTTGTGTTTCCTTCATTAACTAGCTATCGTGGAACAATTCTATCCGCACATTAGCTTGTTATTATTTTATATTTGCGGTTAAAATCTAAACTTGGTTAATGGAAAAAATATATATATCATGCAAATCAATCTAATCATTTAAATATTTGAATTAGTTACAGTTTAAATCCCAATTAAGTCAGCCATGTGTACATTTTCATGATACCTTAATAACCAATGAATGACAAGTGACTTTTCTTTGTTGTATACTATTACAATGGGAACTTGCTTTTTTTTTTAATTCCTTCACGTGTTGCTGCTTTATTTAGATAAAATTGATAATTTGATAAGTCAATGATTTTTTTTTTCTGTTAATTAATCTATTAACATACAATACAATCTATAGAATTTATAAAATCCTGTTAATAAGTGAAAAACTTTTATTTGACTCCACATGTATAAATTTCTTATTAATATTTCAAATTACATATATATTTTTCACTAATAGTTTAAATTACCGATAAACATTTTTATCGTTAATTTAATTTTTTATAAATGCATAAGGTTGAAATAATAAAATTTTTAAATATAAATGAAGTAATATAAAAAAGATTCACATTGCAAATCCTATCAAACAAATTTTCGTACCTCCTCCATCTTTTAATCCATTAGCGAAGAAGAATGATACTAAAGCCACCCTTGGCATGTTGCCTCGGTTCCATGTAATCAATGGTATGGTTACCGCTGGCTATTTAATGCGGACTATATAGTGGATGATTTTCCAATCATATCAAAGTCTACATGGCACTTATATTTCCATCAATTCATGGTCATATATTAGCTGATATCACTCACTCCATGAACATGAGGAAAGTCTGCAATCACTTCTTGGTTATATAATATTCTCTCCCTCCAAGGAATCTCCATTTAATTATAGACTATCCACAGCCTTCATTTTTTAACACGGTTTCCCCTATCTTACTAAATTTAGAAATACGAGCTTGTATTTGTGTTATATTTTAGTTTTTTTTGGTTAAAAATTTGCCATCTAAATTTGAAAACATGTGCCCTCATAGTGTAGAGATTTTGTACGTAGTAAGTAGCAAATAATAACTGAGTTATATCCACTAAATATTTAGTGTAAAGATAATTATGGAAAAATATTTCGGTCAACTGGTTTAAAAACATGACAATGTGCACTACCATGAGAGTTGAATTTAAGAAGATCTTAGGTATTATAAAAAGAGTTGTGTCATTATATTAGATTATCACTCTAATTAAGCTCTACACATGGATGAATTAAGCAAACTTAATGTTTTCTTATTGTTATCATATAGGGTTTTTAAAGGGTTCTGCGTCATTAATTATAATTAATCTCCAAGATCCTCTCTCCCTGCATGCACGAGATGAGGGAAAGGCATTAATTACCTGAGCTTACATTATTTTAAGCCATAACTTGTGGAAGGCAATTTGCCTTGTCTCTAATCCAATCCAACTTGCTCCATTATGCACATTAAAAAATAAGTAGTCATCCATGTATCACCTCACCTCACTGTAAAATGGTCAAGTGGATCTTCTAAAACAAGTTGTTAATAACTTGAAACCCAATAATTGGAAGAGCTACCTATCCTATTAGCTCGAGGTTATGCTTAACTCATAATTTAATATTGACAGCAAATATACGTACATTTTTTTTCATTAGACAATATGCTCTCTATCTATCTATATATATATATATATATGTCATTTCTTATATTATCTTGTTCATGTAGCTGGAATGCTTAGGCATATAGGCATAGCCACTATATTATATGTGTATGTTATGTTGGTGCACGGGATTGGAATTCACTATGCACTGACACCATATTAATTATGTATAATAATCAAGAAAAAGTAATGATTTTAGTCCATTTTATGCACGGACTGGTGGTGCCATTTTATCTATAGATCTTTTAATACCTCTTGTCATAATATAAAAATGGCATTAAACTGATATTTTAATTAAAATTTTATATACATTTGAATGCATTATCCTCTCAACTCAAATAAAAGGTGGGCACCAGAAAAAAAAAAGGAAGCAATGAGCCCTAGGCGGCCAGCTACTTCCTGTCAAAGGAGAATGGTACTCTGCCCTAGTAGCATACTAGACACAGATCATGAAACTCCGGCGACCGACCTCTTATAGAAATATTAATAACAAGAGATGAATGATGGCGATTCTCATGCCTGCCAGTGCCAGCTAGGAATATGTAAGTAACAAGTGGGGGTGGGTGCTTCGTCCTTGTAAGTTAACAGCTAACGGTTGCTGCATGAAGATTGGAAATTTCTATCATCCATTTTCTGAAACATGGAGTAGTTTATTAGCATTGAAGAATGAGTATCTGGGGACCCTTCTCTTCCTAGCTATGCCTCGTGGAGAGTCCTTTTCCATGAATCACCAGAAGCAAGCAATTGATAAATGGAAACTGAAAATATTTATGATCTGGGCACATCCTGTTGGGTGTATCCACGCATATAATGTACATACATATAGGTGCACCTAAGTAAATATGTGGCAAAATTAAATTAAATTTCAGTATGCATATATATAACAAAATTACAGTGGAAGTTGGCTAAAGTCACTTTCTGGTCACAATACGCAACTAATCATAGTGTTTATTGTGGCATTTTATCGTTTTTTCCGTCAAAAAATTGATGGGTTAATGAATGGACACCGTTCAACCACGTGATCAAACTATTAGTAGAGGTATCTAATGGATATGACAGCATACCATAACGATGAAGAATGAATTTTCCATTTTCAAAAGTTAAATCCAAACATATTGTAAAGCCTAGTGTAGTAGCTCCGGGGCCAGTCTCAAGATGCTCACCAAAGTCACCAACCCATCTGGAATCTCTTTGCTACTGGTACTGCAATGTGATCAAGCCTTAAACATATTTATAGAGGGCTAGAGTAGAGGGAGGGTTAGGTAGAGGACCACCCTGTAAGGCTATTAGTCCCCTATTCCATACATGGGTCTAGATCCACAATGTGTAAACAATAGGACAGAGACCCTTGGTACTAAGGACCACTCCTGGCCAGGCATGGACCCTTGACCCTAAAAAGCCTACTCTCTTATCTTCACCCCCACCCCATCCATCCATCCATCCATCCATCCACTTGATGATTCTAATAAGTAATAACCCCCCTCGGCCGGTACCCCTCCCTCACACCGATGATATTTGCTCAGTCTCATACCAGTGTTTACCTTTTACTTTACCCCCACCAGCCATGGAGGATAGGATCTTTCAACTTCCAAACTTTAGCATATGGATGCTTTCTTCCAGTTTGCTGCTAGTTGTGGATCCTTCTTTTCTCAGATAAAATAGACAGATCACGAACCATGGCTGGCACGTCTATCTCCATCTTGCTCAGCATTTATGCCGGGGCTAAATCCAGAATGAATGTGATTCTTAAGTCCATCTCTATATACTGTCGGCATGCATTAGAAAAATCTCGGAAGGTGCACTGAGCAAAAAAAGGGTTCAGTCCAGCTCAATGAATTCCTTTTCAGTCTATCAAAATTGTCTCACCATGATGTGATGGATTGGATATGATCCGATATCATAGGATTAGATAGATCAACCAATCAAAATGATTTATATATCATATGTAGACACACCAACATGTGAGTGTAAACGATGTAGACAGGTATCCTATAATTCATACTTTTGTCTTTTTTTTTCAAATGCACCACTTCCCTCCATATATCACCACTTTCCAGTACTGCAATATCCCATCCCTATCCCTATCCTGTACAGGAACCAGAAAGAGCATTGCAGCTAGGCAAAGTTAAGCCCAGATGGACAGTTTCCAGAGCCCAACAACTTGTCAAATTTACCCAAACCTCAATGGCCAAGCACACTCCTCATTTGGGGTGTAATATTATCTTACCGGCCTTTCGCTTGGCAGTAAAGGCATGAAACACAGTGAGAAAAAAAAACATGCATTAAACATTTTTCTATAGTTATACCTATTTAAAGATGGTCAAATCTGAGCATTTAATACCAATGTAAGTTGTTTGAAACGAAGTTTTATCATTTATGGGTATCATGTAGCACCTAAATTCTAATGGTTAGGGAACAATGGTAAAAAAAAATACAAAATGAATGATTAATATACTTTTCCCACTTCCCAAGTGATACTTTGGACCTCTAGACATTCATCATAATCCATGTCCTTTACTTGGTATCCAAGTCACCAAACAGTCCTTTTAAACTCTCTTTAACCTTCTCCTTGGCTTCCACCGCACATTCATAACTCCATCCCATCATTCTCACTTCTCCCCAGCAATGCCTTTGGAGCATACCGACTCATCCACCGGGCAATACGATGGTGCCAAGCACGAGAAGCTTGACTCTGAAGTCCGAGAAATGTTCAACGCAATAACCAGCCGGATCTTCCGCCTCCATAACACCGGGGGCTCGAGCATCAACCCCCACCAACACCATGGTGATGCTGAAGATGACAGTGGTGGCATTAGAGTCCTCACACTTGCTGGGAACAATACAGGTGCGACTTTCAGGGACGGCCAGGAAGGCAAAACGGTCGGCAGTGGTCCCCGGATCGATGAGGAAGAAGAGACCCTCGGGACATACGTGAACAGTAACTTCCAGGCCATTAACAACTCCATCGTGATGGGAGGCAGCTACAGCGCGAATGATCCAGGGGTCCATGCAGATATCACGGATTTTGTGGAGCACAAGCAGAAGCATGGTAAGAAGGACAAGGAAAAGGAAAAGAAGAAGAGATCAGCCGAAAGCGAGTGAACAACTCCAGAGAAGTGCAGATAAAAATGACTGGCTTTGTGGCTTGGCAGCAGATTTATCTTCACAAGGCAGTTCTGGATCCTAAGCATAAAAGTAGTAAGGAATAAAGATACCACCACCAATCCCTTATTACCATATGTATGTTTTACGTTCTCCAATATCAACTCTTTGTATCCAGTCTACATATCAATAATTCCTTCAACTTCTTTAAAAAAAATTCCAATGAATGCAATTTTATTTCTTTCATCAGATCACATGCATGCATCAGATGGGATCAAGCATTTTCCATTCTTCAAAAGCAGCAAAATGTTCACATTGTTTTCTTCAATTTTCATGGCAAATCAGAAAAATATAACAAGCATTATCAAGGTACAGCAAGCTGCTCCATAAAACCAGAAAGAAGATAACCAGCTGAAGTTTAGATAGAATTCTTCCTATATTAGTTCGTTTTTTCATGAGAATATGCATCACCATGTAAAAGTTACCTCTAAAATTCCACGTTTCCCTCCTCAGTGTTGATTTAGGGAGTTTCTAACATCAATGACGAACCTATACTTCACATCCCTCTTCTCCAGCCTCTCAATAGCCTCTGTAGCATACTGAATTGGCACAAGTTCTATCTTTGGGTATACTTTATTGGCCGCACAGAAGTACAACATTTCCTGGGTCTCTTTTGTCCCACCTGTTATGCTACCCGAGAAGGTTTTCTTACCTGTATGAAATGGTAAAAAATATATGAACACTAAATGTAATTAATTGCAACCATAAAAGCTTGTCCAGATATACCTAAATTACTTTTCTAAAAATAAACGGAGGCATACCTATATTGAGGCTTGCAGGGCTAAATTTAACTTCACTTGGGAACCCAACTAAGGCATATACACCATTGTTTTTCAGCAGAGACATGTACGGATCAAATGGATGATCTCCCGATGCAGTGTCTACAATGAAGTCAAGCGTCTTAACCAATGCCTGGAAACAAAAGTAGGTTCAACGAAGTTGACATTAATCAATCAAAGATACTCCACCAAGTTGACAATTTGTGCAATGAGATAATGAGCTTTTCAATGGTGGCCAGATGTACCATAAGTATATCAAATTCAAAGATTATGAAACATAACACAATTATACATTAGCTAACCTGCTAGAACATGCATTTTCTAGTTGTTTTGTCAGCTTACCTTCATCTGGTTATGATCAGAAGAGAGAACAAAATTGTCTGCTCCAAGGTCTGTAAGTGCTTCCTCCTTCTTGGATATGCTTGTGCTAAAAACCGTGACCTTCAAGCCAAAAGCTTTTCCAAATTTCACCGCCATGTGACCAAGGCCACCCAGTCCAACCACCCCAAGTGATTTGCCCGGTTGATTCATCTTGTGGCGCATCATTGGAGAGTACACAGTAATCCCAGCACAAAGCAAAGGAGCTGCAACTTCCAATGGATAGTCATCAGGAATTTTGTAGCAGTACCTATTGCAGTTGAACAGCATAATCAGTATTATAAACTCAGGGAGATGTATCAACATGCCATGCTAGGAATATTAAGTAAAGTGTCACATTAAGCTCAAGTGAGCATGCAGGCAAATCATTACCTCTCGTGGACAACAATGTGACTGGAATAACCCCCTTTTGTGACAGTGCCATCCTCGTCAATGGCATTAAAAGTGAATGTCGATTTCTCACAATTTACTTCGTCCATATCTTCACAGAAGGAACACTTCCTACATGAGTTCACATAAGTTCCAACACCAACACGGTCTCCGACTTTGAAGACCTGAACATCCGAACCAATCTCCTTCACTAATCCAACAATCTCATGTCTACAGGCAGATAGAATATGTGAGACAGATATGTGATGGTACAATGAAGAGAACATGTTGTTTATTTGAGAACAGGATGTACCCAGGAACCACCGGATACTTTGAGTCTCCATGCTTGTTCCGAGTCCATATGTAATCCGCGTAGCATATACCGCAGTGTGTAATCTCTACTGAGACATCATCATTTCCAATTGGCCTGCTTTCTCAAATATTATCACGGCTATATAGGGAAACTCCAAAATATAACTACCGGTAACCCCATTTCAATATGTCAATAAGTCACTAAAACTAGGAAGCTCCAGGAGAAAGATTTTTGCATAATCATACCTTCGGTTAAATTTGAATGGCGAAAGAATTCCTGATGCATCTCTCGCAGCCCATCCAAGGCAATTCTCATTCCCGCTCTCAGAACTCATATTTGATCACCTACACCATAAATGAGAGTCCAAAATACTAGTAATAGTCAATTTCATTGCAGAACAGAGGGAAAAGGAAACTTCATAGGCATCCATGTTGCAACTTTAAGACAGTTGAGATACCGATAATACCATAACCAAGAGTCAAGCAAGTCTGTCTCGTCATTAGAGTCATGATACATGGGCAAATGCAATCCCAATTTCAAGAAAATGCCAGCACCCCCATCATGGAAAATCTTTATTAATTCAAACATGAAAATGCATCACAGGGCTAGAGGTATTTATGGCAATTTTTAGATATGATAAGGACTTTCAGATTGCAGGCAATATCTTTCCGCAAAACAACCAAGGAATCAAATGCCTAAACACCAAATTGCAAGTTTTCAGAACCTTGCCAGAAATAGCTTAAATCCATCGAGTGGATAGAGTCCGAAGCAATTCATCAAAAGAATGATTAAACATTTCGGAAGAAATCAATGAACGGGCGAAAACCATACAGATTACATCTTCTATTCAAGCAAAACACCTTTCAGATATGAACACCCTGAAATCGTGAAATCCTACCGTTTCAACTTAATCCAGACGATAACTGTGTCCACGCCATGAAAAAAAAACAACAAAAAAAGCGGAAAAACGATAGCCGCCATGGCGGAAGAAATACAGAACTGCTTGAGGGCGCAAGTGTTAGAACAGAAAACTATCCCAATAAAGTTCCTTCTGGGTTGAAGCGCATTGACAGAGAGTGATCTGACAGAAGGAATACCAAATCCGCAAAAAGGGTTGTGCCTTTCGGATTCCTCGCAAACTTCTGGTTACATAGGAAAGGGCACTTATCTCCAGAGTAGCTAGCTTCTCGAACGAAGGACGGCGGAGATGGGATCAGGAATTGGTCCCCGTGACAAAGTCTTTGAGAGCTTATCCACTAATTGACAAAATCTTTGAGAGATTATCCACTGATTGACTTGGAAGGTATAACGTCATCACTTGCATATTTCATCAGTCATCTTATGGCTAATTATATATAAACTGGCAATACATTAAAGTAAATGGAAATCTCATTGTTTCATTTTGATATCATGTGAGTCAGATAAGTTAGGGCCCAAGCACTATAGTCTTATTGGACCCAGCTCAATTTTGTAACATCTAGATTAGGTTTGATTTTATGCAACATACCAAAAAATTTGCTTTGTCACTCATCCATTCTTTATTTATTTGGTAAAACTGAATGAAATGGGAATAAAAATAAGATTTGAAAAGTGTTAATATTATGAATTGTGCATTCTTTTATTATTTGTTAGGAAGTCAAGTTCATTAATAGTACTTTAGCCTAAAAAATTCTCTCTCGGGTAGGTATACCATCACTATTCTATTCTGCTATGAATGTGGCCACTGTCAGCGGCTCATGTGAGATTGAAGGACAGCCGGATTTGTGCAGGATAGCAGGCTTGTGCAGTTCCATTGTTTTACTACTCATTTCCCTTAAACCTTTTTCATAAATTGAATTAAAATTTATTTGATATTTTAAATAATAAATTATATTAATAATATATACATGTAATATTTATACTATTTATAAATAAGTAAATATCTACCATTAAAAATTATAGTAAAAACTCAACTAGTTGTAAACTAGTTTTTATATATGGTAAATTTACAATTTTTATATTAATTTTTTATAAACAAAAAATTGATTAATTTTCAAATATTTAATTATATTATGTTGAATTAGATTGTTCAATATTTATAACAAAATTATTATACTACTATAACTTTATAACTTATTATTTAAATAGTCGAATATATATTAGTAAATTTTATATCCAAATTATCTTATAAATAATTTACTCTATTAATATTTACTCTATTTTTGCTAATAAATAACTAAATAGTATTTTTTACACCAACATAATACAAGATTAATTTCAACAATTATACAATAGTTAGAGGTAGATTTTCTATTATCCATAGCTATAGTACAATTTAAATCACAAAAATCTTATACTCTGTTGTAACTCCGAAATTTAAACCAAAATCGTTTACCCGGATCCCATTTTAAATATCTTAATATTCTCATTTTAGTCCCTCAATTATTTATATTGAGATCGTGTATAGATCTACTTATAATACTGACTCAATATGTGATATTAGATCTTTTATAATATATATAGATTAATAGTACCACAATTATCTAATATCGTTCTTTATTCACCGAATCACCTAACTGATCACGTAACTTATAATTCAGCTCTATTGGTGTCGAAATTGTTCGACAGCTTAACATTCATGTTTTAGTGAGTAAATCTAGTGTATACTTTATCTAAAAAATAACTATGCATTTACTAGATCTTACGACATCAATACCGACAAAATATTTCAAAAAACCTAAATCTTTCACCTCAAATTCTTTTTTTAGTTATTTTTTCAATTGTAATATCTTAGCACCATTATCCCATTCATGATAATATCATCCACATATACGATGAGAATAACAAACCGACTATTAAAGTGTCGATAAAAAATCGTATGGTCTCTGTTACACTAATGCTAACCCATTTTGACCACTGTATGTCAAAATTGGTCAAATTATGCTCTCGGTGACTGTTTGAGTACATATAAAAATTTCTTTAATATACATACTTTTCCCACCTTCTTAGTCATACCAAATTTAGAATGAATGTCCATATATACTTTCTCTTATAGTTCTCCTTACAAAAATTCATTTTTTTTACATCCATTTGATTTAATGTTCACCTGAAATTAATTGTACATGAAATAAGCATTTTGACAATACTCATATTAGTTATTGATATAAAATTCTCATAATAGTCTATTTGTTTGACAATACTCATATTCGTCATTTTGTTTTAAATTGAATACTCACTTACATTTTGCAGTTTTTTTTCCATTTAAAAGTTGAGCAAGTTCCCACGTTTTATTCTTCTCTATTATTTTCATTTTCTTATGCATTGCTACAAGACATTTCAGATCTCGTTTAGCTTATTACCAATTATTTGGTATGTGTACTGACTATAGTGACATAATAAACAACTTGTATATAAGTGGAACATATATATATATATATATATATATATTAAACATAATTAAATATATTATTGTCAAAACCATATATAATTGGAGGTTTTCGTACATTAACTCTACGTTATCTACTAATGACAATATATAAATAATTATTATCATCACGTCATTAAATCATTAGAATTTGATTAATATTAGAGAAATCTAGAGTTATAGATTATATAATAAATATTTGTTATTGTATAGAGTAGTGACATTGACTAACAGTTAGAGAGTTTATTAATACATGAGACATCTAAAGTAATGAATTTTGGTATAAATATTTATTTTTTGTGTCTCACCATAGCCTTACTTATCTTTCTCCTCTTATCACCATCATTCATTTGATGCTAGATACCTTCCATTATCACTCATTTTTTTTCATATTTATTACTCCAAATTCTAGGACACAAAATCACTACTACAATAATATTTTCAACCCTCTCATTATTGACAATTTTCTCATTTGTTTGTCGAATTCAATTCTTTTACTATTTTGCGATTACTTTTAAAATAATTAATTCTCATAAAAGTCACATCTATTATATACGTATTTTTTTTCATCAATACTTAATACTTAATAAGGTGATCTAAATCTCAACACTTCAGTACGGCTTCATCTAGATATTTAGTCTAATAAATAATTCTATTACTAGATAGATAAAACGAAAATTTTCGATTTACATACTTATTACCATTATCTGTTCTAATAGTAGAGAATTTGGCATTAAATTGAATTTGAACAATCGCCAGAAAATCGTTTAAACATAATAGTATTTTTCATTTGTGTAATCGAAAATTACCTCAAACATTCGTGTTAATCAATAAAAATAGGTTAATACTTTTTAATATAGTAGAATTATAATTTATTTTGGTGTGTTTTCTAAACTCAAAATAATCACAAATAAGTTTATTATGTTATACTTTATTCATCAACTCTTGTCTCAATATTTTAAAATTCTCAAAATATTAATTTACCAACCAATAATTTTCTAACCTTTCAAATTTTTATAACTTTTATATTGAGATACCATAATATTCAACGCTTGTTATCAGTTCCAATTATATTCTCGGTATTTCTATTTTAAAAAATACAAGTGTCCCTATAAAAAAATTATTTGACAATTAAATTGATAAATGATACTAATACAATAGATTAACTAAAAAATAGTGAATATGCAAAATAAACTATAATTTGATCAAATCAATACATATAAAATAGTCATTCGGTTTAATAGATTGTACTGTTTGTATGAACAACTTTTTTATTAGTTTGAGTATAGTAATAATATGTATTAAACTATTTTAATTAACCTGTCACATGTCATTAACCACCATAATCAATAACCTAATATTTACATTATACTTTAATATTCAAGTTTTTTTACCTAATTATCATAATTAATCTTTTTATCGTCCAATATAATAAAAAATCTATTATTTATATTTTCGATATACATCAAATAACTTCCGTATTCTATTATGAGTGTACTTTTCCCAATTCTTGAATTTTATATATATATTTTTGTATCATTCAATAATTTATCTAAACCCATATTAGTCTCATTTCTTATTTCATATTTGTCAAAACTTAGAAATAGAATATTACGTATAATAAATTATATTAAAGTATATATTTATTATTGATATATTATTAATATTGTGTAAATATTTTACGAGTGTACAACTATTTTTAGAGTGGGCTATCGAGCAAGAAGCTACAATACTTCTGCAGAATACATACCAAAGGCCGAGGGCATTTGAAAACGTAAGCTAATACTGTCATTTGAAGATAACCATGTTTTACTAATGATATCCCATCACAGATGTCCTCAGCCTTGACAATATATTTTTGCTCGATAGACACCATCCTAGTTTAAAGTTCATGTAAGGATGGTGCATTTGCTGTTTTGCAGAATCTATTTCCATGGAGAATGCTCCAGAATCCGCGTGCATTATAACAACAGTAAGCACCTGGAAATCCCATCTCTCCCTAATTAATTCGAACAGGGAAAGATCATGCAATACATATATTTTTAGTCTTTTTTTTTAATAATAAGAATTTGGAGGATGACATTCATATTTTCAGATCCAAATGTTCACATGTCTTGTCCGTTGTCATGCTGAAAAATATGCCATTGCTGATGTTGGCAGTGAAGTCAAATCCAATTATTAAAACCTTGGAAACCTCATCAACGTTTGACCTAAAGCGCCAAATACATTTTTCATTAGATAATGACTTGGAACTTGCGAAAGGACTTCCACTTGTGTAGCCTCCATGTAAATATAAGAATATAGACAATTTTGTATACTGTACCAGCGGAGGAGGTGCAGTGTTGTAATAAAATGATAATCTTATATAAAAGTTTCTAAAGAACTTTTTTTTATATCAAACATTTAATAAAATATATTCATTTAGTATTATAAGTAAATTTATTAAAAAATTATTAAATTCAACTTTCTATTTTACACGTAAATTTTTATATCATTTATTTATTTACATGTCTGATTCACTACACAATATTTTATTAAAAAAACAAAAACATAATGATGTGAGAACGATAGTATTTTATTTTTATTTTTTATTAAATTCAGTGAAAATAATTTAAAGAAAGTTAATTGTAACATTAATTAAATTTATTTTATCCAAGTTATGGTATTAAAAAAGTTCTTTTAAAAGATTGATAGTAAAGTGTTATTTGTATACTAAATTTAGATGATATCATTTATTCTATCTACACACTTGGTATTGGTTCCGACAAGTGTTTGATCCATGAAGAAAAAGTTTATATATATATATATATATATATATATGACTGTGTGTGGGATAGAAGATGGAACATCAATCCAACCCTTAAACTATATATTAATGGGTCTGCATCTACATCTAATATATACAAATGTCTAACTGTATTTTAATATTTATTTATTTTAATTAATATGCAATACGCAATATGTATTACATAAATTAAGAATATAATTAACAAGTACACAAGTAAACTTATTATTAATAATTAAACATTCATAGCCTTCATTGTTTGGTTAAGAGATGTGAAGGAGACTCATTAGCCAACCCAACCGGATTACTCAATCCGGGCCATGGGAGAAATGAACTCACTAATTTAATTGAATTATTTGCTGTTACAAGTAAATTAAGGTTTTCTTCATCATGAACAGCTCCTTTGTGCATGTTCTTAGGGACCCTAGCTAGTTTGTATATGTAAGGCATGCATGCATGATGCCATGTGTGTTGTTGGCCCAACTCATGAAATCGCATATTAAATTATTGAATGTTAATAGTAAAAGTCAGATATCAATATACTTAAATTATTATAAAAAATAATTCTCCCTCATGTGCTAATCATCACCATTAAGGTTCTACTCTAAAAAACTCTACTATACCTAGATAGCATATTAATTAGTACACACAATCCTCCATGTGTATTCACACATATACAATATAATATAATTCATACTTACATATTTATTGGCATACTTAGTGAAATTTGTATTAAATTCTATTTTTTTATTCACATCACTTAAATTTAAAATAAAACATAAAGTAATAATGAATATGGAGCTATTCTAATTATTAATTCACTGTAATGATAATATCATTTTTGCCAATACCACTAATACACAATAATTAAACATTATATGACTTCATCTAACACATTATATACCTTACATTTGATTTGATTGTGGGGGCAATCAACATAAATAAATGCATGGATCAAGCAATCCATAGTGCCAAAATCGTTTAACAATTCTTGTGATGATGCATTTATGATCAACCAACCATGCAATAACTCACCTTAATGCCTGTCTTCCCCGGCCAAATTAACACCAACAACCACAATAATAATAAATTGTTGTTTGAATCTTTCTTGTAGGAACAAAGTCATCATCCACTTGAGTTTTAGGTCCATTTTTTAAAATAAAAAAAACAGAATTTTCAAAATACAATTAGTATAGTATAGTGAGGATAAACCTCCTTAAATATAAGATCTTTCCTTAACTTAATCATTTTAGTTAATAAAATGTAAACGAAATAGTTCAAATTATACATAAATATGAAAATGATCGCCATGTTCTCGACACATAGTAGGCCATGAGATCATCGAGTCTCATTCCTCTCCTCCCATATCAGTATTTTATTTATTATAAAATACAATTTTTCATTAAAAAATAGATGTATTATTATATTCTCCAATTTAAATATTATATGCGATATATAAAAGAAGATATCAACTTAATTGATTAGAATATTGAACTCTCCGCATAAAATTCATAATTTTGTCAAATTATTCAAAGACCATAAAATTATGTTGTAAATTGCACGATGTCATATATTTACAAATTATATATGTTAGAATTCATATAAAAAACTAATAAAAATTTAGTCATCATTACAAATATAACACAATATCAAACATCGAATACACTAAATGTTTTAAGTGAAATCTTATGCCAAGATGAAAATAAATAAAATTAGTATTTATGAATAATTAATCCTAATAAATACTTAAAGTTAGTTTGATAAAAATATATCAAATATTATTCCATACAATTTTATATTCAATAAAAATGATTTAATACCAAAATGGATTGATTATGATAATTCAATACTAAATGTACATTGTGGGAATGCTTAATATATTTTATAAATATCAATAATAATATATAAAAAAACTTAACAATTTCATTGGATAATTACTTTTTTTTATTGCATATCATTTAGTGAGGATTTAGTAAAAAAATCAGGGTCCACTCATATTAAGTAAATTAAAATCTACTGATGCAAATAAATTAGATACTCCAATTCTCATGGAGCTACATATGCATATAGAAATGGAAGATTGCCAAGCATATATGGGTATGGATATTAATAATATTGGATCATTATAAAGATTAAAAAAACGTGACTAATATACTATGCCTCATTGATCAAAATGCATATGGCCAATAATATGATTTTCTATAAATAATAATTTATTTATAAGCAAAATTTGTATTATTATTAATACTTAAATTGGGATACATTAGCATGGGGACAGTTATGCACTATATTAAATTTTCATTTAAAAATTGAACCAAATAATTATAATTAATATTTAATAAATGCCTTGCCAACATTTATGTAATAATTGCAATTGCATCCTCCAAGTCCACAGTCCTCTCTATTATGTTTTAAACTTTCCATCTATTCATTCTATTGCAGTCAACGGCTCTTGGTCTCACTTTAAGATACACCGTCCGCACATCACACCTCACACCTCACCTCACTCACATGCTATATCAATAATAAAACTTAATTCTTGACATTCATCCACCCTCTTCTCCTCCTCTCTCCTCTCTCCCCCATGGATTGGAGGCAGATGCTTCATAACCAGATCTGAAACTGCCCTCTTAGCACTTCCACCCCCAACCTTTTTCCCTCCAGCACAATCTATGTATTCATCGTCAATGGAGGAGCAGGGTGATGTTTTGTGTTTCGAACGGCGGCGTTTCTCTATGTGTCGGATTGGAGCTAGATTGCATCTCTTCCTGTTTTTATTATCCTTGGCCACCTTCTCTCGTCAGGCCGCCTCAGCCGCAGACGGCACCGCCGTCGTCCAGTCCCCGGAGCCCGCGTCAAAGAACTCCAGGGCAGATCCCAGAATTTCCGTTCCGTTGATTGCCGTTTCGGGTCTGTTTGTTGCTGTGCTCTTCGCAGTGGCTGTCCTCCAGCTTCTCCGTCGCAGGCTCCGGCGACGCAGATCCCGCAGCGTCGTGGTCGCCTCAGAGTACTGTGGAGATACCGACGCCGTTAAAGACGCGGAAGCTGTTGGGAACGCTCTTGTGGCGGCTGCTGTGGTGAGGGAATTCAACTGGGAGGACATAAAGAAGATGACGTCATACTTCGGGGAGATAATCGGGTCCGGAGGATTCAGCACGGTCTACATGGGGCGGCTCGCCGAAGAAACCGGCGCCTGGAGCGGGCTCAGTGCCGTGAAGGTCCACTCCAGCAGCGAGCGACTGAACATAGCCTTTAAGCAGGAGCTCGACATTCTGCTAAGAATTCGCCATCAGAACATTGTAAAGCTCATTGGCTTCTGCGACAAAGAAGGTGCCCTAATTTTCATCTCAGTCCATTAATGAATCTTAATTGCAATTAATATGTTTATGCTTTCAACAGTCAAGAGTAATTACTTAACAGCAAATCAAGTGATATACTGTGGTGATTCTAGGCGAAGGAGGAGCTCTGGTGTTGGAGTACGTTATGAATGGGAACCTCCAGGAGAAGCTCCACGGGCGCCATGGAAATGGACGGGCCGTCGATACATGTCCATCGGTGCTTTCATGGAGGAATCGGACGGCCATCGCCTTCCAGCTCGCGCGCGCCATCGAGTACCTGCACGAAAAGTGCTCGCCTCAGATCGTCCATGGCGACATAAAGCCCTCCAACGTCCTCCTCGATTATTCCCTCAACTGCAAGCTCTGCGACTTCGGATCTGCAAAAATGGGATTCTCTTCTCTGGTACAGTTCGATTACCCATTCCCCTCTATCAGTTTGGTACCCTCTCTGATCAGTAATTGAGATCGATTGGGTACATACACGACGAGCAGGTGATGCCGCCGACGTCGTCATCGTCGACCTCCCCGAGGACGAAGCAGATAATGATGGGATCACCGGGCTACACGGATCCACACTACCTCATGACCGGAATCGCGTCGAAGAAGAACGACATCTACAGCTTCGGTGTCCTCCTACTCGAGCTGATTACAGGCATGGAGGCCTTCTGTTCGAAGAGAGGGCACGTCCTGACCTCCATCGTGTCCCCGCTCACTAGCGATGGTACTGATCATTGCCATGGTGAATTCATCAGCCCAGACATTGTGGACAGCCGGCTGAATGGCGAGTTCGACCTGAAGGAGGCCAAGGCCATGGCGTCGGTGGCGAGGGCTTGCATCCAGCAGTCCCCGAGCCTAAGGCCCTCAGCCTCACAGATATTGGAAGCAATGAGAGGTCATCGTCAACTGCTTCCCTCAGTAGCTTAGATAAACAATCAGTGGATTGATTAATAGGATGTACTGTATATAATATAATATAATAAAGAGAAAATGTTTTTGGGTGTTTTTTGCCCAGATTGTCTTTTCTTGTGTGCATAGTCATTACAGTGATTGACTCAGTTGTGGTCTTTAATGTTTTTTTTTGTTTATTTGGATTAGGTGGAAGGTTGGTTTTTTAGGGATTCCATATAACATGATGACATCATCATCATTGGATATGAGCAAATTTGCGCCTGCATGATGAGGCAAGGCAAGGGAAGAGGACCTTTGGGCAAGGAGAGTCCCCTGCTGTTCCATGCTCCATTCCATCATCAATTATAGATTAATGGCTTCCAAGTGGAGACAACAGCATATTAAATGTCCACAACAAGTACAACAGATGGTGATGCATGCCCTTCTGTCTACCATAAGTGACTATTGATTACTTAATTATTTTACATACAATACAAATTAAACAATTAAATATAGTTATTATATATAATTTTAAATCATTACTTAATATATATATATATAATTTATCCGGTGTTGATGCTGGCTAAGTGCAAGTTTCAATACCGGGCCTTGTGATGTAAACTTGTGTTCTAAGAAAACCCGTGTAACATCACATGCAGTCTGCGAAAGTAGTGACACGGATTTCCACCATAGTGAGGGCAACCTCGACCGACCGTCAATGTCCGGCCATTAATTCTGATGAGAAGAATCTTTGGACCCATTGCTGGTCCGTGGAGAAGAAGAAGTCTGAATGGCATTTTGATGGCCCTTTATGCCAAGAAATTTTTCTCCCAAGACTAAATAATAATATGGAGATCATATTGAACTAGCCCTCGTCTGCCTGCCGAAATGGTTCTTGGTCCATGACATTGCCTTGCTTGGAAGAGTTTCTGTACTCAATTGGAGAGGAAAAAAAAGGAGAAACTTCTAGCAGAAGGGCTCTCCCCCTGGATGCTGTGTGGGTGTCATCATTATCAAGCCTGGCAATTCTTTTTGGGTGTAAAGTCTCTGATTGATTGGCTGGGCCATTCAAATATCGATTCCCCTTGTAAACCATCAGAAAAAAAAGAAGTTAAAGGGTGGATGAATGAATACAGGCCACTCACTCATTAACACCGAATTTTAAAGGGGACATACCCCCCTTTCTTCGGAATTATCATAGCATAGCAAACCATTGAAGGACTTACTGGGCTGAAAGTAGAAACCATCAAAATACTGAATTTCTTTACTATTGAAAAGAGATGGAATGATGTGAACGTGGTCCCGTCAACCACCCAACCATATGCTTTCTCAAAGATGTGCTTATTCACTCTCTTTTGTTCGGTAGTCACTAATCTCTATCTCTCTCTTTCTTGGGCAAGAAGAAAGGCATTTTTCTAGTTGACATCATTTTAATCGTCTTCCTATCTTTTTTTAATCATATAAATAAATAATATATATTTTAAAAATTAAAAGTTCAAAATGTTATACTCTCTCACACCCTATGCGTGTCACCACATATTTCGTAATAAGAAAATGTGAAATAAGTTTACTAAAGTGGCTATAAGATAAAAAGTATCATGTTCTCAGCACCGGATATGGGTCTCATTGAGTTGATTCCTGCCCTCAAGATCGAAGGTCACTACTCGCTCGCCACCTTCCAGAGACTGTAATCCTAATTTTGGAGACTCCAATCGGAAGTCGGATGATTGGGGGCAACAAGGATCAGGTTGAGGGTCCGTTAGTGGTTTTATTTCAAAAACATTGCTAAGGTATTTTGGGCCAAATTTTGGTTGTGGGTCAAACCCGTTTCTCTCGATCTACTAGTAATGTATATATCTCCTTTTTTAAATCACCTCCACATGGTCGAAATTACTTCTTTTAACTTCGATTCAGTCCTTCTAAATTCTCAATATTTTATTAGAAACAATCTTATTTTGATAAAGATTCTATATATTATCTCAAAAGTAGATTAATTCCAATTTAACATAGATTTTAGTATATTTTATAAATATTTAAAAATAATTTAATAAATATTATGATCTCAACAAACCCAATAATTCAAAGGTGTATAATTATGGGGTTGTTAGGATTTTTATAAATATCAATAAATTATATATATATATATATAATATGATTTGATTTACACTGAAGTAGAATATTTCATTATATCCACTTATTGAAAAAAATATATATAAGGAAATTAAATAATATATAATTGGCTATATATTTATGTATATATAGAGGCACATACGAACATTAAGTTCATATAACTCGACAGACACTCTTCTCTACAAGCAATAGAGCCCATCTAGTCCCCTCTTTCCCTTCACTACTCTCTGAGAAAAGAAACAAGTTCGGAAGTCATGAATCCGTTATTCGGGATGGTTATCTTCAGATATTTGTGTGATGAGCACCGTCCCAAGGCCAACGAAACCCTGCCTCCTTCCATGACTTCGGCAAGTGCGGACGGAAGTACCAAGACAGACCGGCTCCCCCAGGGCGGCGGAAAGAGGTGGCAGTCCAAGGAGGGCGGTCATAGAGGCCCGCAAAGTCGAGGAGAGTTTCACTTTAAGGCGGGGTCGGCTGATCCAGTCCCGTGGCTTATGTTTTATTATCTTAATTGATCCATTATTGAACTTTGCTCAGTTGCACACCAACAACAATTAAGATGTGGCAATATTAGGATTTATTAATGCATATCTTACACTTTTTCTCTGAGATCTTCAAACTAATAGTAGTGGGATAGATTAGGAATATCCGGGAACACTAGATATATAATCATTTATTTCATAGATAATTGACATAATTCTTCTAGCACTGCAAAAAATACTCTCAATTTCTTGTACTTTTACGAAAATAGTCCAACTCTGGGTTTTTTCGTCAAAATAGTCCCTATTCCCGGGATTTCAGAAAATCAATCACACATGCGGTATTTTGGCAAAACAATCAAACTCCATTATTTACAAAAAAAAAAATGCCCAAATTTAAGAGAAATTATAAAAAAATATTCCATTGATTACTTTTTATAAAAATAACCCTCAAATGTTTAAAATTTACAAAATAATTTTGAAATCACACCCAAAACTATTTATATGAGCACCATAAATTATCTTTAAAAATTACTTATCATCCCATATTAATTATATTTAGTGGTTTGAATTGATTTAAAATAGTATAGTAATAATAATTTGGTAATAAAAAATAGAGAGATTTGGAGTTACTTATAAATTAACTTCAAACCACTTTATTTCCATTATAAGATAATACCCATTTTTGTAATTATTTGGGTAGGTTGTATAATTTATTATTTTAATACTATTATTTATTATTTATGTTAATTTATTTATATAAATAAATTTGTATATTAATAATATTTTTTTAATATTATAAATAAAAATTTTACAGTACAAAATATATTTAATATAATTTAATTATATATTAATTAATAAATTATTTAATTTAATTAAAAAATAAGTTTAAATATCTATTTTTTTAATTAATAATATTACACCTAACTTTAACGTACTACAAACCATTAATTATGAAAAAAAATTAATTTATTTAAATAAATCACTTAACTTACCCAACATCTTAAATAATTTACTTCCAAATCAATACGCACAAACGTATATTTAGATTTAGAGTTTTCCAAGCAAAAAATCGATACATAATTCGGCCAAAGGCAGGGAGGTCACTGGAAAACCGGTCGAAGGCTTACCGGCAACGGGGCGGCTATAAGGGCGGCCGGGAACCAGTTTGGGCATCCTGGATCGCGAGCTGACCGGTCTGTGTCCATCCTCGCCTGAAACCGATCGGCTAAGGATCGAGAATTTTTTCTGAAAACAGGGGAGTTGCCGAGGTCAGGGAAAAGGCTTACATTCGACGGCCTTTCAACCGGAATGGAGGTAGAGGGAGTATTCTCACCGGCATATGGATTGTTTCCTCAACGGGAACGGCTCATTCAGGGTTAATTGAAGCTCCGGTGAAACTCCGAAAAACAGAGCAAATCGTCGGCTAGAACAGAGCGACTCTTGGGGGCAGTTTCCGGGGTAGTGTATAGTGCGCACTTGGAGAATACTGTCTAGCAATCAAACAATTGTGGGTTCAACGTGAGATTTCATGTATCCATTATTCATCCTATTAACACCACAGTTATGAAGTCCTCTGGAGAATTGTTTCTAGTTGGGGTTGCAAAAAAACCAATCAGGCCATCTGGCTCAAATGGTCTAGCAAGCTGAGCTTTTCCACAATCTCCCTGGTCAGACAAAGTGACTTAAATCATTGATAGGAGAACCAAATGTAAAATTGAATGGTGGTAGATGGAGTTTATACCACACAAGTCAGCTCATTTCTCAACATTTGGAGTTCTTGTCTAAGCCAATCAATTTTGAGTAAGCTTGCAAATGAAGGCGTGGGAGACATATATATGTGGCTGATTTTAAGCCTAGACGAGCTATGACATTCTTGGATCTCCTTAAATAGTATAAGCGCACTTATATACCCGACTTCTGACCTTCTGCTGTTCCCCCTCCTACTCCAGGGAAGTCGGGCAACACCAACACCCAATATAAAGTCCATTTGAGTCGAGTGTGGGACATGTTTTCAGTTAATGTTCGTCGTCTAGATGATTGTGAATGATTGTATTGTTATAGTCAACGAATGGCCAAGGAATAACACCCACTTGATATGCAGTCAGCCATCGCATCTCGGAAATCCAAGTGATAGCACAGTGTGCCATGTCCCCTTGTGTTTTTAGTTCACGCTTTCGGCTAAGCAGGTGTGGCCCATACTGGTCGGAATATATATTATATGTCAGACAGACAGACGATTGGCCGACCTATCTCAAATCCATCCTCCCTTCCCTTCCCTCGGATGATTTATGCTTGAAAAGGAATGTTCAACTTGCCATTATCAGTCACTACTTCCACGCACTTGTAAAATACTTGAACTTCCAAGATTCTCGGCAGTCACTCAGAATACTCATCATCTAAAATGGTTTTCCAAAATGTCGGTCCTTCACTACTTTCCCTTCTCTTTTTCTCTATCTTTCTCGATAGTTCCTTGGCCAAGTTGAGCTCGAAGGAAGTCGAAATCGAACCCTTGTTGGCCTTCAAAGGCTCCGTCAATGGTGATCCATTCGGGGCACTTTCCAATTGGACGGACACAACTCGACATTGCGACTGGGCTGGGGTTGCATGTGACCCGACGTCAAATCGGGTCATCAGCATTTCTCTAGTAGATAAGCAGCTCAGAGGCCATATATCGCCTTCCATAGGAAACCTTTCAGCCCTCCAAGTCCTGGACTTGACCCTGAATTCATTCGCCGGCAAGATTCCGGGAGAGCTAGGTAAGTGCTCCGACCTCCAAAATTTGGTCCTCTATTCAAATTCCATCTCAGGCTCTATTCCGTGGGAGCTGGGAAACCTCAGTAGTCTCCAAGGAATCGATCTTGGAAGCAACCTCTTGCATGGAACCATCCCTGAAAGCTTATGCAGTATCACATCGTTGACTGCACTTGGCATCCCCAAAAACAATCTCGCCGGCCCGATTCCTTCCTGCATAGGGAATTTGATCAACCTTCAGATCCTGACTGCATACGATAACCAACTGGTAGGTCCAATACCCTCCTCCATCGGGCGCTTGTCACCCCTCCAAGCTTTCGATATGAACGGAAACCGATTATCCGGAACAATCCCAGCGGATATGGGAAACTTGACCAAACTGCAGATGTTGCACTTGTTTGACAACTCCCTTAGTGGGGCAATCCCTCCTGAGATCGGCAACTGCCGGAGCCTCATTGGCCTTGAATTGTACAACAACCTGCTCAATGGAACCATCCCGCCAGAGATCGGGAATCTGGTAAACTTAAAATCCCTGGGAATATACGAGAACAGAACAGGTTAACATCCCGCATCCCGGTTTCCTTATTCAAGTTGAGATCGCTAATCCGGCTGGGTTTATCCCGCACCACCACTTCTCCAAGAAGGGCACTGTCATTCTCGTCTCCCTTGGTATCTTCATAGTGCTACGCTGCCCGCTCTTCGTAATTCTGATATTGAAGAACTCCATCAGAAGGCGAAGGTCAAGAGGGGTTGGTGAGAATCCAGGCCCCAAAGTGAACCTGAAAAGATTCTCCAAAAGGGATCTAGAGATAGCCACAGAGTCATTCAACAAGGAGAACATTATAGGTACAACCAGGTTGAGCACTGTGTATAGGGGCAAACTTGAGAACGGCACTGCAGTGGCTGTCAAAACCTTGAATCTCCACGAGCTCCTATCCGCCACTGACAAGTCCTTCAACGGAGAGATCAAGATCCTCAGCCAGTTAAGGCATCGTAACCTCGTCAAAGTTATTGGTTATGCTTGGGAGAGTGGGAAGCTCAAGGCTTTGGTTCTTGAGTACATGGAAAATGGCAATCTGGATTCTGTGTTGTACGGTTCGCCTCGCCGATGATGGATGAGCAAAGGTGGACTCTATTGAAGAGGCTTGAGGTCTGCATTTCCATTGCGAGCGGACTGGATTATCTGCACTCGGGGTATGATTTCCCGATCGTCCACTGTGACTTGAAGCCGTCGAATGTCCTCTTGGATGGACTATGGGAGGTCCATGTGAGCGACTTCGGGACTGCCAGAATCCTCAGAGTCTATACCCGCGAAGGGAGCAACCCATCAACAACTTCAGCTTTCGAGGGTACAATTGGTTACATGGCACCGGGTAGTGTACCATATGGCATCTCATTGCTTCTCGTCTGTCGTCGTCGACCCAAGTTTAAAAAACCATGAAATTCGCCCCCTGTATTATTTTCTGTGACCAGAGTTTGCTTACATGAGGAGTGTGACAACCAAGGTGGATGTATTCAGCTTCGGGATATTAGTGTTGGAGCTGTTGACAAGGCGAAGACCGACCGCTCTATACCTTGACGATGGATCACCCACCACTTTCCACCAGCTTGCAGAAGGTGGGTGCTCTTGCAAAAGGAACTGAGGGGATTGTTGAGATTGTGGATCCTGCACTTGCATCGGATGTTACCAAGCAGAAGCTGGAGATGCTAGAAGGGCTAATCGGACTGGCTCACTATTGCACGGCTCCAAACCCTGCAGATCGTCCTGATATGAGTGATGTTTTGGCCACACTTTTGAAGATAGTGGCTAAATAAAATAGCGGGGAAAGGCCGCAGGCAAAGTCTGATATTCATATAAATGTTCAAAAACTGTCCCAGAGGTTATAAGAATTTATGTGTAGATGAATAAAATTTTTTAACTTAATATTAAATCTTTTAAATATTATAATGTAGCATCAAATTTTTCATAAAAACGCTAATTCTATCAACAATTTTAACTTCAAATGTATTTAACATTTTGATATATCAATCAGCGCATTATACTTTATAGGTATAACATAATAAATATAATATTTTTCTTTATCAACATAAATTATATAAGGTAAATTTTGTAATATTTTATTTAACTTAAATTATAAATAAATTTAAAATAAATATAAATTAAATAAATATTTTACTTAATAATGGTTTAAGTAAAATTTATATAATTAATAGTTTAATTAATTCATTTAAAATAATAAATATATTTCTTATTATTTATAGTATTATATTTTAGTATGATTAAAATATTAAATTTAATTTATATATTTTTCTAATATTATAATTTATATATATATATATTTAGGTATACTAAAATATAAGTTATGATATTGCACAAATATATGACTTAAAATTTATATTTTATTTATAATAAAATTATATAATTTGCTAATAAAATGTTATTATTATAAATAATAAATAATTTATTTGTTTAATATATTTAATTTAGTATTTAAAATTAATTAAATAAAATATTAATTATACATAAATTTACTTTTTAACTAACATAACTATCTCAACTTTAAATATTCACAATTTCTATGAATAATTTAAATTAACCAATTTTTTTATCCTACTTATTAAATGATATAATTTGATTATATTTACCAAAATAGCTAAAATTTTCTAAATTTTCACTAAAATCCTCAATTTTTTTTAAATTTACATTTTCGGAGAAAAATTACTATTTTAATTTTTTTGCCTCAATTAATTCCTTTTACAACCTTATATTGTCCAAATCTTTTATTGAGTTTTTTAAAAAAAATTTAATCTTATTTGAGTCACCAAGTCCAAATTTTATTATTTATAATTTGCTCTTTAAATTTTTTTATTTTATTTAAATTTTGAAGTATTTAAAACTTATAATCTTGGTATCAAATACTTTTTATTATTTCTAATTGATCCTTATACTTTTTTAAATTATAATAAAAACTCCCAAAAAATCTCATTTTCGAATAGATACTCTAATTTTATCAAAATTATATTTTGTTCCCTTATAATATTTACTCAACTAAATAATTCTTATAAATTATTATATTTAAGTATGATGTCTCTAATGCTATTTTTGGAAAGTGAAGTAATGAATTTTGAATTGTTAATTTTTTTTAATAATTCGTAATTTGGATGAAAGTGAAGTGAGGTGATGAATTATTAATTAAAAAAATAGAAAAATAAATTTATCATTTTAATTAAATTAAATAATTTATTAGTTATTATATATAATTAAATTATATTAAATACATTTTGTACAATAATTTTTTATGTATATTATTTGTATTATATAATTTTATATAAAATATTATTAATATATAAATTCATTTAAAGTAATAAGAATAAAAATAAATAAGAAAATAAATAAATAATAATATAAACAATAAATGAGAGTATTAAATTAATTTAAATAATAAATAATATAATCCTTCCAAATACCCCACTTTTTGAGGTATTGTGTGTGGTGTAAATTGATGGTATTTTTCCGCCTACAAACCACTCCTCACATGTAATTTTAGATCCAATCCAAATAGACAAAAGTGTAATTTAACTGATATAATTTAAATTACTTAGAGCATATAAAGAGGCAAAAGTGTAATTTTGGAAGGTACGAGAATGAGGATCACTAAGTCGAGTTAGATCCAACTCGAGTTTGGCCACCCTACTCGACCCGATTTTCTTCTCACTACTCACCCTGTATAGATTTTACAAATGATATGTTATGGAATTTCATAAAATTAGAATAGACAATTCATTGACAACTCCACGAGTGACATTCACATGAAGTTAATTACATTTGTATCTCTCCATCATATCGAATTTCATTTGAGAAGCATGAAAACACGACTGTAGAACCTCTCCTGACACCAAAACCTATCGAGAGCCAATACTCTCTCATCTGACCACCAAATTTTAGCACTTTGGTATTAGAATCCTGCTAAGAGAGTCATCTTGAAGTCAATACCAGGTCCTAATCAACTAGTGGTTAGAAAATGTCGCATGGAGGCTGTTTGGGCTGACTCTAGCATGTGACGGTGAATATGCATGATGATGCAACACTTTCGAGGTCGAATTCGGCCAACTCCGAACGAAACCAATGCCAAAAAAACCCCATACCTCTCATTTACGTGCCCATAGCCTTGGCTGACCTCTATATCGGAAGTTTCGACAGCCACGAGCCAATATCCTTCGTTGGGCCTATTTTGAAATGTTCAACTACTACCAATTCGAGGTCAAATCCGACCAACTCTAGACCACTTAGCTATCCAAGAACACATAATGAACTGTCTACTCTATGGTTTCAAGGCGTTTACACTCTGTCCATCCATGATGGCCTCTCCGGTAAGTATATATGAGTTGACTTTCATTTGTTCAATTTTTGTCATTTTTGGATAGTTTAGGGAATCCAATTACTACCACCGGCCCTTAGGAATTAAATGAAGATATTTCGAGAGTAGTTATGAAATTTGAACTCAATTAGAGATGCTTTCAATATTCGGGGACCAAAATATAAGATTTAATAAGTTTGGGACTAGTTTTCAAATAAGTGAAATTTTTTTAAAAAGTTGATAAAGGAAGTGTGAGAGTATAGGAAGTGATTTTGGGACAAATGAATGCGTGAAAAATTGTTTTCAGGAGTAAAAGAGCAAAATAATTATTTTTTAGAAAATGAGAGGCAAAATGATAATGTTACCTAAATAGGGTAAAATAGTCATTTTGGACATGAATGGACTAAATGGACAAATTTGAGAATGTAATACCCACCTTATTATAGAAATCTTATGAATAATTTGCCACCACTCACTCTACTAAGACGATATTGAAATACTCGAAATATAAGTGTTTTCCAAAATAAAATTAACAAAACTAACTCAATAAATTAATACATTTTCTTTATACATTGACTGAGGAGTAGGTTGTCCTTTCTCTTCCTCTCCGTGAATTTAAAGATGTAGGAAATTTAGGAAAAATAAATGAGTTTGTAACAAAGTAAAACAATTTAGTAAAAACGTGCTATCATAATTTAACATGTATTAAAAAAAGTATAAGAATATTTTTTCTTAAATCAAATCATTTTGGATAGAATAATAAGTAACAACTTTTTATTATTAAAAAAGTATTCAACATTTCTCTCTTAAATTTACAACTTTTATCTAAATAGTTAAAAAGATTTTCATTCCTACATAAATAACTCTTATAATTTGTTCAAAATCTAATTAATTATGTTTGTATTATACAAATAATTAAATACATTTTATTATAAAAATTGTTCAAAATATAATTAAATAGGTTTGTATTATACAAATAATCAAATACACTTTATTATAAAAATGGATTGACAAAACATATAACATATTAGACTACCATCTTAGTATGTAATATTTGTAGTCTATAGCCTATTTACCGAACACCAATTTGTGGTTAATAGTGCATTTACTAATAATTATAATGAGAGGCTATAACATCTCTAGCATATCGGTAAAACACTATAACCTCAACCATTCATAGTGAGTATTATTATCTAATGCCTAAACATTTTTTAATTAACTTTTTTGCTTTAAATGGACGAAATTTTTCTTATTCAATGTTCCATCTTTTTATTCAATAACCCTAAAAATCAATACTATACCATACTGAATATCTTTTCGTTTTATATAATTGTTTTATCATTTAAGATTTAAAAGGATTGTCCTTTCATTCGGCTGCCGAGAGTAAATAGTTGTCGGTCTCCAAAGAGCAAAGAGATGGTTGACGGACAAGGCTGTCGTCCTCTAGAGCGATTGCCTGCTCCCATTGAAGAAGCCTGGTTGAATCGGGCTGAGTTCAAGTGGGTGGTAGCACCCGGATTGGCTTGTACTTGATTCAATTCCTCAGGCTAAGCTCACTTAGGGCCAGAACGAACTAGGCTTAGACTGGCATTTTAATCATTGATAGGACATGCAATTGCACACGAATAGCATATAGCATAACCTGAAACAGCGTTGAACCCTAAAGGAATAATGAAACACAGAAAGCATCATTTCATACATACGTATTCTACAAGACCTGAGTGCTAATGATTAGTTCATTCAATTCTAAAAGTCCTACAATTCTGGGCATGGACACCACATTCCCCTCCATTTTAGTGCATCGTCCTTAATCTTGTCGGACTATCATGTGCGATGTAAAGCATGAGTTATAATTTTTTTTAGGACTCACCACTATCGTTTAGAGTGGATGTATGCTCGAGGAATATACTGTCACATACTATATATAGTTAGTGCCCATCCCTTTATGCCTGCTGCTGTGACTAGAGCTCAATCATTCACCCTCCAATCCATCAACTAGTCCAACCCTCATTACTTTCACTATCGTATAATCTCGATCGTCAGAAGTATAGCCTCGGTGGAGCCAGAAATTATCGACCCTCACGTAATTTCCATCCATATATAGATAAATAGGTTAGGAGAGGCAAGCAAGTTGATCCATAATATAGAGTATGGACTGCCTGCTTTTGTCCCCTTATGCGTTCATTGAATTTAGCCACACACACCTTGACAATAATGGCCCATTAAGTGTCTGCCCTCCATCAATGTCTGCCCTGCTAGCTATTTGTAAGAAGATGAGGATGATCCTTTTAGTAACCGCTCTATCTTTATCTATCTCTCCGGGATATAGTACCAGAAAGAAGTGATAGTATATGTAGAACCTATCACCATACCTAAAGCTTGTGTAGTGCAAAAGCATATGCAAGATTGACACTTTGGTAGAGTTGGGGAAGGTCCACTTGCAAAAAGTGAAGTGATTAGAGCATCACCCCCACCTTGAATCAATAGCATAACTTTAACAAGTGGTGGTTTTGTACACACAATTTCTATTTTTCTAAGATCCAAACTTGATATTTTTAGCAGATGATATTGGGTAGAGAGGGAGTTGGCTATGGCTGGGTGGATATGTGCAGTGTCAGAAAGTGTTATGCGCATGCTTCATCTTCATTAAACCTTTGTAAAGGAAAGAAAAAAGGTATTGTGAGAAAGAAAGGGGGAGGGATTTTTAAGTCTTATTAACTATTGGTGAATAAATTATTATAGACTTTTTTATCTAATCAAATTAATTAAGTAATCTAAATCTTAGATTAAGAAGGAAATCAGCCGTGCCAAGTGATTCCTCGATTGTACAGTATTGAATTAAGAGAAAGTGGGATATGACTTTGAAGTGGAATAAGTGGGAAGACAACTGGAAAGGCAAAATTAAGAATCATACAGACGCGAGGGGTAGGGTTCTGTGGGTACTCCCCCGGTCTAGTCTCTCAAACCTGCCTCTTGTATTGCTTACTTCTTGCATACCCCAAATCTTTGTCCATAGCTCTACGTGTGTTCAAGGGCCAAGAAAAAATGTTCGGGTTACCTTTTCTTTCTTTAATAATACTCGGGCCATATTCGAGCTATTGAGGTATTCCTCTACAAGGTGAGGTTCATGCACGGATTTGGCCTGTCCCTTCCCTACTTGTAACTAGATGGTTTCCTCTCTCTCTCTCTCTCTCTTTTTGCCACATTCCTAGAATCTCATAATTTACTCTGCAGGTGATCTCCCTCTCCCTAGTGGTCAATCATTAAAGTAGGGGATAGTCAAAGAAAAGGAGCACTGCATATGGTTGATATCCATCATGCACATCTTGTAGAAACTCACTATTGAGGGAGCCAATGCACTGGTTCAAGCATCTCTCACATACAATTTGGTGCTGGCTCACTTGTAAAAAATACATTGCATAAGCTCACTCCCACTTGCTTCATGCTTTAGGGGCTGCTGCTATATGACTCAAAAATGTGACAATGAGAACTATTTCAGAATATTGTGTATTTTAATATTATATTCACTTATAATTTATAATATTAACTAAATTTTCATTAATATAAGGATTTTTTACATAATAAAAATATATATTATTAATTTTTTTTAACACAAGGCATTTATAAGTGTAATTTTAAATATATATTTAATAACCGCTTAGTAGTGGTATGTAATTATTACAATATAGACGAGTGAAAAAATAGTCATAAATTAAGAATTTTTCTGCTATCATGTTGTAGCTACCTAACTATAATAATATATTAGAAAATATTATATGCACACGAAATTAACACTAATTTAAAAATTATAACCGTTAAGTGAAGAAATCATTCCAATATTATATAGACAATATTTTTTTATATTTATAAAATTTGTAATTAATTCAAACCGTCTCAAACTTATCAAAATATATATATTTTTTATAGAATTATTTTGTAATTATTTAATCTAATATATGATAAAATAGAAAAATATTATATATTTATTAATTATAAATAATAAATTTTAATTAAAAATATATACTAATAATTATCGGTCGTTTTACAGACACACTACTAGTAATCTACACTAATATAGAGTAAAAATATGGAAAGACTTTGTATACATAGCTAAGAAAGTAGAATATGTTATATAGGTTATATGCATCGTGTGGCGTGGGGGAATACGAAGGAAGAGGAGGGTGAACCCTTTCATATTATACTCTAAAAGTATAAAATTTTGTCAGTTCGATTCTTTTGCTGGAGTGGGCACTCTTGCTCGCATAGGTCCAACCTAGCTTATTAGCTCTAATGCCCTCTCCTTTTCTTATTGGAAAATTCTAGCTTTTCCTTGTTCTAGTCAGCTAATTTTACCATTAGATAAGTACAATTTCTTCTAATTTTTTTTATTATTTTTTGTGTATTTACTTTTAGGTTTATCATCTATTACATAACTGAAAAAGTACATGACTGCACCCTCACTCCCCGACTCTCTTCTCATTTCTGCTTGTGTATGTATATATATATATATATGTCCACACTCCACTCCGTCATCAGTCACAATTCCCACCATCCATAAACCGCACAAAATCCACTTGCTACAACAGTCCTTTATTTCTGGTCATGCCCCCCCTCCACAACATAGCCCCAAATCAAGGAACTTTCCCGGCCACCGTCGCTTCTCCGGAAGTCGCCTCCCTACCACTGTCAACAGATATGTCCGAGCTGCGGCCGCCGCCACTTCCCAGTAGTCGGTTTATTATCCAAGTCGGGATGTTTCCCATAACCCTAAAGGTACATACAGTTTTCCCTCCTTGAGAGTCATTCCATCTATGAATAGTAGGCTAACATAATCACCCTCCTCCGAAGCTTAGGCATGTATATGGGAATTTTGCAGTTTGAGGAGGTTTTGTACAAGGTGAAGGTGGAGAAGAAAGGCAGGGGTTCTTCCAAAACTATCCTCAAGGGACTTACCGGCATGGTCTCTCCGGGGGAGATCCTGGCCATGCTCGGGCCATCCGGCAGCGGCAAGACCACCCTCCTCACGGCACTTGGTGGCCGCCGCCTCTCTGGCAAGCTCTCCGGTAATATTACTTACAATGACCAGCTACTCTCGGGCTCGATAAAGAGGCGGACCGGCTTCGTGGCCCAGGACGATGTCCTCTACCCTCACCTCACCGTTCTGGAGACTCTCCTCTTCACCGCCCTCCTGAGGCTCCCCAGCAGCCTCAACTGGGAAGAGAAGCTCCGCCACGTGGAGGGAGTCATCTCTGACCTAGGGCTGGGCCGCTGTCGGAGTAGTATGATCGGAGGTCCTCTTTTCCGGGGGATATCGGGCGGCGAGAAGAAGCGGGTGAGCATCGGGCAGGAGATGATCATCAACCCGAGCCTGCTCCTCCTCGACGAGCCCACCTCCGGGCTGGATTCCACCACTGCCCAGATGATCATAAACACCGTGAAGCGGCTGGCTTCCGGTGGCCGTACGGTCGTCACCACCATCCACCAGCCCTCGAGCCGCCTGTATCACATGTTCGACAAAGTTATCCTGCTCTCCGACGGCAGCCCCATCTACTACGGACCAGCATCGATGGCCCTGGACTATTTTTCCTCCATTGGCTTCTCCAGCGCGATGACAGTCAATCCCGCTGATCTCTTGCTCGATCTTGCCAATGGTATGACACGACTCTTACATAGAATGCGAATGCACTATTTATCTATTTAAAAGCTTAATGATCTCATCATGACAACTGACAAAATAGGATAACTACATATTGCAGTAAAGCAAATCTCCATCCGATAACTACATAGTAAATCTATGTCTGTCAGTAAAGAAAGGACTGGACGACATGGCTGCAGACCCGCTACCCCACCACTGATAAAAGAACATTCATGCGCACAGAATAAGCAAAGCAAATATCCACTAGAGATGAATGAAAATTATTGCGGCAAAACAAAGCATTATAATAATGCGCTCTCTATATATGCACCATTAGAATGATAAAACGTCAATAAAGCTTCTAGAATCTCGCAGGCAGCTTCAGCTTCAGCCCCGGTTCGACGGATGCCATGGAAGAGGGTGAGAACACTGAGCAGGAGAAGTCGTTGGTGAGAGAAACCCTCCGATCCGCCTACGACAAGAATATCTCCACGAGGCTAAAAGCGGAGCTCTGCAATATGGATATCGTTAGTAGCCGCACCTTCACAAAGGGTACTGCTGTGTATATATATATATATAGAGAGAGAGAGAGAGAGTAAAGCTTCCACCTTTTTTTTCCCTAAAATCTGATGAAAGTCGGCACAAACAGGGAGAGAAACGAAGGCGGAGCAGTGGTGTACGAGCTGGCGGTACCAATTTAAGGTGCTGCTGCAGAGAGGCTTGAGGGAGCGAAGATTCGACTCCTTCAACCGTCTCCGAATTTTTCAGGTCATAAGCGTGGCCGTCTTGGGAGGATTCCTCTGGTGGCAAACCCCAACTTCCCACATCGCAGATCGCGTAAGCATTCATTCTCGTTTAATCCATGGCATGGTCCTTCAGGAATAATATATACTGTACGTGACAACCTACACATCCCTTTTGAATTCACAGACAGGGTTGCTCTTCTTCTTCTCCGTCTTCTGGGGCTTCTACCCGCTGTACAATGCAGTTTTCACGTTCCCTCAAGAAAGGAGGATCCTCATAAAGGAACGGAGCTCGGGGATGTACCGCCTCTCCTCCTACTTCCTGTCCCGGACGGCCGGAGACCTCCCACTCGAGCTCGCCCTTCCGACAGCATTCGTCTGCATCATCTACTGGATGGGCGGGCTGAGGCCCGACCCTGCCGCCTTCATCCTCTCCCTCCTCGTCGTCCTCTACTCGGTGCTGGTCTCCCAGAGCCTCGGGCTGGCCTTCGGCGCCATCCTGATGGACGTGAAGCAGGCGACCACCTTAGCCTCCGTCACGACCATGGTGTTCCTCATCGCCGGAGGCTACTACGTTCAGAGTATCCCGCCGTTCATCGAGTGGCTCAAGTACCTGAGCTATAGTTATTACTGTTACCGGCTTCTCCTCGGGGTTCAGTACAGCGAGGATGACCGGTACGAGTGCCCAGAGCGGCAGTGGTGTCGTGTCGGCGACTTCCCCCCAGTCAAGGCTGTGGGGCTGGACAAATTGTGGATCGACGTGTGCATTATGGGACTCATGCTGGTGGGGTACCGACTAGTCGCATACGTGGCACTTCGTCGAGCCCTAAGTTGAGGAGAATGCCTAACATCCAATAAAATATTGGCACGTAAGAGTTATCCAAATGTTTTTATAATATTTTTTTTAATTAAAAAAATATATTTACATCGGTAAAATTTTACTAGTGCTTAGCATGGAGCAAGGGAACCATCTGTTCACCTTGGATTATGTTTATTAAGATAGTTAATGCATAACTGGGTTTTATGGGCCGTGAATGGCATTTCGATGGCTCGGATACTCGCGGCCCAACTACAAGCTTCTCCTCCGACTCCGAGGGCCGTAAAGGAAATAAATGAAAATGACCGGCGGAAGATGCTGCAGTGCGACTTCGATCGTTTTGTTCGTACATTCCCTTCTCCACCGCGCGCACCGACTCGTAGTATATACATAAATAGTAGAACCCACCAAAAGAGGGGCGAAGCATCGAGGGAAGAGTAACGCTCCATCCAGAGGGAACGGTCACTTTCTCCTCATCCAAGAACCCTAGCTATAGCTGCACCCTCGTCCGTTCTCTGCCCTCGTTCGCGTGGTCCTGCCTCGGCGATGGCCTCCAATGCTGCTGCCCATCCTTCGTCCAGCAGTTCTAGCGTTGCGGATTCGTACATAGGAAGCTTCATAAGCTTGATTTCCAGATACGAGATCCGATACGAGGGTACTCTGTATTCTCTCAACGTCAAGGACTCAACCATCGGCTTAAAGAACGGTACGTCCTGATGGCGTGTGATTTATTACACGGACTCTGTGTATACGATCATGCGGCATGAGATATAGATATATTAGTCTTGCGAGAGAAAAAAAATATTATGTTCGGTTCAGATGCTGAAATGTGTTGTATTTGACAGTTTTAAGGGTTGATTTCATCTTTTTTTCTCTTTCTGTTTCTCTTCGTAATCTTTTTTAATGCCGAGGTAGATGCGGTTAACAATTTCAAAATTATGAATACCTATCAGAGTAGAAAACCGTCGAAGAACGTGCTGAAGGTATCTGAAGTCTTTTGTGTGCTTGTCAACTTGTAGGAAAGTAACCATGAAGGTTGTAGTTACTTGTAAAGCCTTTTCTCATTATCAGGGAAAACGTTAGAAACGAATTAGAAAGAGAAGGAAAGAGGAAATTCTGGGCTGGATTGTTGAGACTCCAGTGCCTTCGGAAGGCGTGTAGTTATGGTCTTTGAATTTGTTTGACAGATTTTGGAAATTTTGTTACTTTATAGGCTCTATTTTTCAATGCATTTATTCTAATAAGCAGGTGAACTATGCGATTTATTGATTTTTTCCCCAAAGTTCTATTGATTAAAAGATTATTTTACTACATAAGATTGAAGAAGGCGCATCATTTATGTGATTACTATTTTAACTGACGTCTTGGATGTGGCAGTGAAATCATGTGGAACCGAGGGGCGGAGGAAAGATGGGCCTCAAATTCCTCCAACTGAGAAGGTGTATGATTACATTCTTTTCCGAGGAAGTGACATTAAGGTAAATGATCATTGGTGTTTTCTCAGCATTAATTATGAATGCCAGATTTTATGGTACTTTGGGGAAAACCCTCCGGTGGCCTAAACTAAACTCAATTTTTGTAATGGATGTATCTGATTTCTTTTCGATGTCCCTCTTGGAAACTTTATGAGCATCTCTTGTCCACACTATTTTGCAGATTATAATAAGCTTACGTACTTGTTTTCATAAACATTTTAGTAGTTGAATATTTTGGAACAATTCTATAAAAGCATTGCCCAAAACCCAAAGCATATAAATGGAGGTTTTCAAGATTGTGCACCATGTTCAACAACTGTAATATTTGGAATTTATGTGGGTCGTCTGTACAGTTCAATGTTTCTGTTGAGTTTTTTTGAAGATGTACATAGTAGTTGCTATTACGAGCAGTATACAATGTTTCTGTTTCTTTTTCACTTGTAGGATTTGCAAGTTAAGTCATCCCCTCCTGCTAAAGCAGAAGAAAGTCCTTACAGTGATCCTGCAATCATCCAGGTACTATTAATAATAACATTTACAAGTATTTTTGCATTTTCTTTGTCCAAGGGTGCATCTTGACTTGTATGCCTCTGTGGCCAGACACACTATGCAGGAGTACAATTTGCTTCACCCCCAGTTGCAGTTAGTGGTAAAAGCCACTTCCAGGACACTCCTGCTGTGATCACTAGGGAAAATACAGAAGAAGCACATCCTTATTGGTCTGGAATGTTTCTTAGTTCATCAAATCAAGCTCAGCCTTCTCAAAGTCATGTTGCACCAGATTTCTCAACTCCAATTTTTTCACAAATCCATAATAGGACAGCCATCAGTCACATTGATGGTATATCTCATAGCACATCTTCTATGTCCCATCCCAGTGTTTTAATCCCTAGGACATTGCAAAATCAAGTCCAACTGAATGCACCTCAGACATCTGCCACAGATGTGCTTATTAGTACATCTGAAGGCATTATTCCCGTGCCTTCATCAATAGCATCATTTATCAAGCATCCAATATTTCCACCTCAAATACCAATGCAACATTTCAACTCCCCTGTCATTTCATCACCAGATGTGAACTTGCCCCTCTCAGCCCATTCACCACTAATCCCATTTAACAGTGTAGCTATGCCACCAATGACTAATAGTAAACCTGTTTCTGACCATTCCATGACTTATCCTTCTGGGTCATTTAGGAGACCTATCTCATATTCTCCGCTAACACAACCACAATCTTTCTTAGCTCCCACTCAATTAGCACAGCCTGGATATTCTCATATGCAGAAACTCAATCCTATATCTGATGTGGACTATGCAATATCAGCACAAGCTGGTGTATTATCCTCAAATTCCAGTGAAGCTCCTAGAGATCAGCTATTGCCCTCGTCAACATCTGCACACCAGGTTCTACTTTTATCCTCTTCAACAAAGTTATTTTCTTTCAAACAAAATCAATGTATCTGCTTCATCGGCCGACTAATTTTTAATGTAATTTAACTTAATTTGAAGATTCACCGGAAGGGGAGGGAGTGCATATCAAACAATATATTTTCTAGAAACTAATTGTTACAACATTATATTTTGCAACAGAAGAATTTTTCAGCTCCATTCACTGAAGAATTCGATTTTGAAGCAATGAATGAGAAATTTAAAAAGGATGAAGTATGGGGGGCCCTTGGGAAGTTAGATAAAAAGGGCATGGTTGAAACTGATGTTTCTTCTGCTACTCTCAGAATTGGTGGCAGAGAGAGCAATGAACTCGGATTGAAGTCCAATCCCAAGGTATTAGACTATTGACAGCTTCCCTAATATTTGCTTAGGCATGTTAAGTGGAATTTGTTGCATGGTCTCATTGTATAATGATTCTGACATTCTACTTGTGACCTTCTATTACTTGTTACAGGCTGCATATAAGAAGGATGATTTCTTTGACACTATATCCTGCAATTCAACATCTCAAGGAACAAGGATTGGTCACAACAGATTCTCGGAAAGGATGAAGATGGATGATGAGGTCTGGATCCACACTCTTATTTTCCTCTTTATTATATACTCTAGCACCTGTTGGGTATTAATGCATTGACAGTCTCAACCTCATCTATATTTCCAGACTTTTGGTAACCCTCGCTTCAGACAGCCTCATCAAAATTACGGTGTCTATGGTGCTGGTCAGCATGGATGGGGAAGACGGTACGACTATGGTGGGAGAGGGAATGGCGGAAACATGCCCTAATTATATCCTTAAAGTAACAGCTTCTGACCTCTCTTCCATTGGATGTCTCTTTCATATTTGATGTGAATAGACAATTAAGAGTATGTGACAAGAGATGCACGGGTCTTCAGGAGTAGCTTATGAATCCCCGAAACCAATGCTGGTGTTGGGAGCGGGAACTGTGGTAATATAGTTTGCAGCTGGCTCATGCATGACTGCCTTTCTGACTTTAGGAATTTGAACTTTTTCTGCTTTAATATTGTCCAAGTGGTGCTTTCCTTAAGAACACTCTGCTAGTTTACATGGTTTTAACCGTGTGTGGTTGAGTAGTCGACTGCTCGGTCGGTCGTGTTCCCATGTTAGTAAGAGGACAGTCTTTCTTGCCTTGCCCACCCCTCCAGGGGACCATTCAAAGACCCATTGGCCATTTTGCCAGGGCTGTAAACACAGAACGCATGGCATGTTCCCGGGAGTGGCTCCTCATTCACTGCTTTTCCTGGAGATGTTCGATTATGCAATACATGGAAGGATCTTATTCCAAGGTCCATCCACTTGACATGTGGAGAATCAGCAGCCCCCACCTCCCATGCCTATTTCCCTAAAGATGTGGTGCTATGCTCTATAGGAGTCCATAGTTCTACGCCCAAAGGATAGATGGTACCGATTCCCTAAAGATGAGATTTGCCTTCCACGCTCCGGCTCCATTGTAAGCTCTTATGATTAGAGAAGAAAAATCTATCTTCATGATGAGATGAAGCCACCACGAGAATCATTAATCTTCCAATGCCAATATATCAAGTGGTAGATGCAAGTAAAAAGTATCATTATTCTCACTTGTTGGTAAATTTTATTTATTGAATTGTAAAAGTAAAAACAAAAGATAGACCGATCTCTTTTATAGTAAAAATTTATTCATTTCTGTTATTGCACATAAATACTATTTATACCAAATAGTTCTAGGTAAAATTCTAGAAAAACGGTCTAGTTATAAATGATTAATTAGTCGATCGATATTCGAGGATTAAAAACTCATTAAATTTAAATTTTATTTAAATTATGTAATTTACTATATTTTAAATTTTGATGAAATTTTTTTTGTTTTCAGCTATTAATAAAAGAATAAATTGACAAATAACCTAGATAGTCAATATGGGACATCACCCCTATTAATGCATAGTATTTTTACTGTATATGGTAAAAATATTATTGATTGTGAGCCTATATTAGATTATTTTTCCAATAGTGATGAAAAAAATTGTAGAAAGTAGAACGGTTATACAATATCTATCTTATATAACATGTTGGATTGACTACGTTTACTAAAATAATAACTGTAAATGGACTCAAACAATTTTTTCAAGTACATAAAAGATCAAGTTATATCATAATTGAGTGGGATAGCTTCTCATCTCTTATAGCTTTCCTTTTATAGCATATGAGCGCACAAACTCATTTTTTCTATATTTTCCTAGACAAAAATAATTAATATATGATATGAAATCGATTAATTTAATATTCACGAGGATTAACTCAAAATATATTATTAATATTTCAAATATTAGGTGAAATTGGTAGACACGTTGTCTTAAAGCAATGCTAGAGTATTCGGAGAGTGGCAGCGTGTTACTACCAGAGACATAATAAGTACTATAATAAATTCAATTCTAAATTTTAATTCCACATAATTTTGCACCCATATTTTATTATAATAATTTCTAATTTAAAACATACATTAACTCATATGTTATTTTTGATCATTTTAATTGTAATTATAATTATAATTTATTTTGATAAGCTTATTTGATAAAATCATAGGAATATATAATTCATTAAAAAATAGATAATAGCTATTTTTTCTTTTTCTGTATAACAAAGTCTCATTTACCATTAAGTAATTTATATTAATTATTTATTTTTCTTTCATTGAGTTTTTCCATTATCCATATGATTACATAAGTTAAAAAACATCAAAATTATTTAAGCGGAATAATTATGCCAACTACTATTAACTTCAATTCAAAGCCAACTTTGTTTGACATTTTCTAGCTCATAACGGGTCATACAGACATGAAATGATCACAATTCAAATATGGCGACCAATAATTCTGATCCATCCATATAGTGCCAAGTTTGTTCTCGGTATGTAGTGTTTGTCGTGTTATCCTTACATACTAAGAAATATATAAAAATAATATAACATTTACTTTTTCATATATAATTATTTATTACGATAAAATATGTATATAATAATAATACCGTGCATTTCCGGTTGAACCGGTTGAAAATTTAACGGGAGGGCTGAAATGATAACAATAGTAAAGATTGAGGTTCAAAACAATCCCTTTCCCTTTTCCTCCCGAGCTGCCAACTGCGAACTGCGAAGTAACTACAGTTTCTCATCTTCTGGACGGTTGGATCGTGTACCAGGTGGCAGCATCAGGTTCATCCGGCTCACACTATAAATGTCACTGGCTATTACGTCCTCCCCCGGTCTCTCTCCCTCTCATTCTTAGTTGATAGCTTCTATTACATGAGTGAGGATGCTGTTCTCTGGCACCGTACAGATTTTAGTCACCGGCGGACTCCCATTCGCTTGGTGCAGGTCGGGAACTGGTTGGCTGCTCTGCCTCCAGAGCAGCGTCATAAGCGGTAAGCCCGGTTCCACGGTTCTTATGCTCTCAGAGCATATCGGATCCCGCCTTGCATCAAGTGACTAGGAGGCCTGCGGTGAAAGTTCCACGATAATCTGTGCCTTCCACAGGCTCGGTACAGATCTCAGATCATCTCCGTTCACCTTGATTTGGTACATTCGGAATGAGATTGTTCGTTTTTTTAATCATACCTGGTTAAATTTGACGAAATCCATGTCTGGATGGGTTATAAGTTAATTTTGTTAGTGCAGGTGCTAAAGCTTTAAGAATGTCCAAGATTTGGGGTTGGCTTCTTCTGATTCAATGCTTCTTTCTGATCAAATCTTGAAAAAAGACTTACCTCTCTATTAGCTAAAAGTCGTTGATTTTCCAGTTTCTGGGAAGGATATATGAAGTTGGTCGATGATTTACTGGTCACTTGACATGAATAGAAAATAGTATAATTATATCCTCTCATTTGGTGTCCACGTCATACGGTCCTGCCTCTATTCATTTCCAAGTTTTCTTTTCTACACTTCTCTCAAAATCTTTCATTTGCTAGCTGTTCTTGAAAAGACTCCCGTAATACAGTCGCTTAGTGCCATTCCCTTGTGCATTCAGCGACCTCTGCAATTTCAAAATAGCTTTGTTTTCAAGGTGATCTTTTAATCTTTAAGGAATTAATCGCATCTCATCTCATTATTAGGTTTTTGTATACCGGACATTTGTTTCAGATGATTGATTTAAGTATCATTTGATATGATTTGTTTCGGGATGCTTGTTATGGCAGTGATTCATTTCTGTGTTCTATATGACCAAATTCTTTTACAAGTTTTTTGTATTGAATCCAGGTTTCTCTGTGCTACTCAGATTTGAGCTTTCCATTGGGAAATGATCGTTGTTAAGTATGCCGCAGTATATTATCAAACCGTAGGTTAGATTCCCGTCTCGATCCATTGGTCAGTTGACTACACATATATAGAGTCTATTTTGCAACACAGGAAAGGCAAGGAAGGACCCAGGTGAAAAGGGCTCGATCTGGTCACTGATAGTCTGCTGATGAAGGTAGTATTGAAATATGTGCTTGGGCTACATTGGGAGTAATATTACTTTTGCTAGTGGAATGCCTGCCATCAAGATGTTTTGGCGCATATAATTGTTGAGTTCCTTTCCTTTTATAACCTTGGGCATATGATGCTGCAAGAAACCACACTCCCTAAAGTATCTCATCCAATCTTCAACATGATCGATGCCAACATAGGAAAAAAAGAAGCCAGGCTTTCTTGTGCTTCTAAAGTAGCTTCAGAAGATATGGTCATTGTACAGCCTCAGATGAAATAGGGTTGATTAGCCTTGTCAGCTCAACTTTAATTTCAGGGTGTCCTGTTGTGATCAAATTGAATCAGTCGTAGGCCAGGTTTGCCCGTCCTAGATGCAGTATTATTTACTCTACCGTGTTGATAAGATCACCTGAAGTTGGTTACTCCAATACATTCTGGAGGCATTTCAGGACTATTTCATTTCTGTATCCCTCGTCCGTCCCCTGCTTTGCATGCATGCTAATATCTCCGCGAAACAAACTAGAGGAAAGAGTTTACTACCCTTGAGCTGATACAGCTTATAGAAGCTGGTATACAAACTCCACTGCCACATAAAAAAAAAGGTCATGCCGGAAAAAAATTGGCAGAACTCAATTGAACAAGGCATGAGCAAGAGGTCAGTCCACACGAAGAAGTTACAATCCATGCATTACTCTATCAATGTATAGTTTTGTCCTGGGATTCCGCCTCTGTTACAACTATAAAGAACATCAGCAATTCAAGGCATTCCCAATATATTTCAGGAATTTGACATCAAAAGGTCCAGAATCATTGGTGCATGCCTGACAAGCACAAAGGGACGGTCATACCAATGCATGCAATCGTTACATATGCGCAAAGGAAGATTCCTATAAAAATCCCCGAACCTATCTCCATGATTGGAGGAAATGCCAAGTTGTGGTGTCCAAGAATAAGATGCCATCCATGGCTAGTCTTCATTATCTGCAGAAAAAGATTCAGATCTGCATATATCTCCACGACAAAGCGGGCAAACCCTGCAAACAAGGGTAAAAGGAAACCTTTCAACTCCTTCAATCAAGTTATATACATTCAACATGATTTGGTGCAGTATATGATGAACAACTATACCAAAGAGGCATTTTTCTGTCATTATCTTCTTTCCAAGATTAGACATCAAGAAATGGGAAGTGTGAATTGATTTGGCAAAAGACTTTTATAGAGATGGATACCTATGAATCTCCTTGAGCCATTTGTCAATGCATGTTCTGTGAAACTCATGCTGGCAGGGAAGTATCCGGACACTTTCACCTTCCTCGTACTCAACAAGGCATATATAACATCTGCATTGCAATTATCCCAATATGAACATATAAGGTAAGAAATGGCATAGAAATCATAAATAAAGTAGAAACGATTATATAAGCTATTAACAGGAATCTGATAACGAAATAAGAATCTAATGTTCAGAGACTACAAGCACAAAAATCATCAATTACATTTTACTGAACAGACAGGAAAGTAGAATATGAGCTACTGATTTCCTTTTACTTTTTATTTTATTTTATTTTTATTTTTTCCTTTTTGGCCTTTTCAGCGTATTTCCAATAAGATAACTCCATCACACGATCTAGTCAAAGATGCACTCTCTCAATAAAGTATGCCTCGCATGAATAGTCTCCTTGCTTCAATGCTCGGAGAATCATACCCATTTGGAGTCAGACCTTGTTTCTTCACTTGTAGATCAACACAATTAAATCTAATGGACGAAGAATCAATCCACAAAGATAAGCTTAAATCCGGTGTGATTAGCATATTTTCTTAGAAGAGTAACAAAGGCAAGGCAAATACCTTAAAAATGCTGCAAGTTCATAAATTGAGTAAATTACTGCTGTTGATAGGTTGCACACGAAAACATATAAAATGTGCACCAATTGCATTGGAATAGGAAACCATAGGGACCACACCTTCAGAAACTGACGGGAGAATTTTTCGATTCAAGACATGATGCACAAGGTTTTACTATATTGAACGCATAAGCACTATAATAAGCACGTCAATGATTTGTTACCAAGAAAACAAATATCAAATAATTCCATTTTGCGGAAGGGGCTTTTCTGAATAATTGAAAAGCTGTACTGACTTACTGTGCAGTCTCTTCATTCTTCTGCATATGTGATTTGCTATACAATTTGGTTGGAAGAGAATCAACTACTTCGTGTGGAGCAGGGACTGATCCAATTGATGATACTGATGAGCGTGAGGATAGCACAACGGATTGTTGGTGAATTTCATCCAGAACCTAAGTCGAGCAACGGGAATATTCAACTTGACTAATCATAGCCAACACAAGGGAATCAATGCCCATTTTGCGTCACACCAGAAGAATTACCTCGAATAAAGCTTCGGCTAGCATCACAATTCTTGATATGCTAGCTCTAGCAGCAGTTTCATCATTTGAATCGGAATCATGATTCCAATGACGACATGTGCATCGGCCTGTTCTGTGTTGACCAGAAAGGATGCACAATCTCTCATGTCCAGGTAGATTCTCATAACGGCTTTCCAGTCGTTGAAGGGCACGGACCTACAGTAGTTAAGTTGTCATTTTAATAGAGATAAAATTCACTTAACCAGAAATGATAATTTTTACATAGAGATTTTCATACAAGAAATTGCAATAATAGCAAAGCAGAAACAAAATATACAAACCTGAGAGCGTATTCTCCTACGGCGCTCCAGGAAATCTGACCTGTGTTCTAATAAATCATGATACCTGTCTTCCCTTGATTGAGATGTACCACCATCATGACCACGGATGTTGAACAAGCTATGAGAAAGTCTGGTAGGAGGGTATCCAGAGGTGGGCTCAAAGCTTCCAATATTACTCCCTACTGCTGATCCCCTATCCTCGCCAACCTGTCTTTCACTACCTTGACCCTCATCCCTTGCTTCTCTTTCACCTTGGACAGGACAGTAACTTAATGAAGATAAAACCGAGCGCCGGAGAACTCTATCACGAAGCCTTCCAACACTAAGGGTTCGATTGAATCTGACATTTCTTTCAATGGGTTCTCCAGCTCCCACTCGCCTTTCAGATGATCCCGGCTCAACATGCCCAGGCTCGACAAATAATCTCGGGGTATGCAAGTTCATGTTAATTGCAGTCCTAGCATTATCAACACCTCTTCCAATATTTTGGCTAGAAGAAATAGTCAAATTGGATCCTACATGATCACAATGTTCAGATATAAGTGAAATAAACCAATGATTACTAAGTTACTATTATCAAATTGTATGTGAATTCTAATTATCGAGAGAAGAATCTAAAAGAGAGTACCTTGCTGGGATTCAATCATGTCAAAATAGCTATTGCTGGGTTCTACGCGGAAATGAAGATCTTCCTCATCTTCTAATGTCATATTGGCTGGAGAAACATGACAATCCCTAGAAGACCTTAAACTGGTTGATCTACTCAGCCTGAAGCTGACATTGCGTGGAACAAAACTGAAACGTGAAAAGAATCGTCCAGAGTGATTTAACGGCTGAGTTAGGGAAGCCTGGATGGAGCTGCCACCATCTCTGGAGGCTGAACCAGATGTACTTGAACGATCCCATTCTTGCAACTCAGCATGGGATGATATACAGGCTGCCTCAGACAGTGAATCAACCTCACCTTTCTTGTCTTCAGCAGTCCCAGAATGGTTCAACTGTATTTCATTCTGATTTGTGCACTGACTGTGGTCATCATCACCTTTTTCGGGAGGATCATAAACCTGAGACAGCAGAATTTCAAGGTCTGTCTGTTTTTATAAGATTCAGCAATACTCCTCATGTACTGAGTTAATAACCAGAATTTTCAATAATGCAGCAATCAAACGCTCTAATTAGGGGAAAAATAAGTTTTCGCGATTAAAAGGGGAAAATAATCAGCGCCCAATGGCAACCTGATCGGCATTGTTAGAATAGCGGCGAGATCCGGAGAACGAGCCGAGACAGGAAGGCTGGAAAACCCTGGCTTTCCCCCTGGACTTATCCCTTCGGCCTCTGCTGGAAGAAGGTTTGCTGCCGCCAGATCCCATCTTCCGGCAGTACTACTCCCAGAACGGCCCTTCAAAAATCAAGCAAGTTCCATCCCAGAAATCGCATTTTCCAGCCTATAAACCCGCTCTAGATCTAGACCCAGCGAAAGCTTGGAAATGGCGAATTCATTCGATGAGCGAGACGGAAGAAGGGCAGAAATGAGGAAGATTGTAGGTGGAAGCGGTGTAATTAAATAGACGAGGAATGAGACAAATTAACTTGCAGACAGTGAAAGAGGGATAGATGGAAGGGTTGCTTCATCTTGGAGGAGAAACAAGAGAACGGTAGACAGCACTCCCGTCCATCGATCACTCTCTCTCTCTCACACACACACAGTCTCCCATAGTCTCCACAGTGACTTTCTTCTTCAGTGTTAGGAGAAACTATTAATGGTGCCGCTGGCGAGAGGACAGAGCCGGGAAAATGGCGTCCCTACCTGTTTTACCGGGGGTCTAAATAAATGTTCCGTACATTTTTCAGGTCCTTCTTTTATGGGCTCTGACCCAATTTCCTAACTTATTAAGTCGGCCCATTTGTATAGCCCATATTTTAGAAAAGGGTGGAAATATATGGCCCATGAATTTACCTTTGGTTGTCACCTCTTTTTTTATATTTCAGAAATTTAAGAATATATGTAGTTCACCTCTTTTTTTATGTTAACTCAGTTCACTAAGGTGTAAAACACTTGCAATATTAATTTTTTTCAATTTCAGCCTAACCCCAACCAATTTTTTTTGCTCGAAGGCCCCAACCAATTCATTTTGGTTTTGTATATCAGTTTTACAATGTCCCTTTTCACCTTATAGATGATCTAGAATGGCAATCAATATGAACCAAGATGGTTGGTGAAATTTTAATTCAATGTTGAATGTTTTGATGGTATCTACAATGGAATGTGATTCAAATTTTGCAGGCGGCAGTGATCCCGTTTCTGAAAAGGGTCTTCCAGCCGTGGTTTTCTGCTCTTCATTATGAAGAAATGTCTTGAAAGGTTTGTTGCTAACATGTACAATGAGAATAGGAGAGTCATATGGATGGTTTGAAGTAAGCAAATTGGCGCAAGTATGGAAAATGAATACTGTGCAGCTACATAAACAATCATCAATGGAGATTATTACATTATGCACACAGGGTTTACTGCAATGGGATGCTTTATTTATTTCTTGCTGTCCTTGATAAATGAAAATATGATGAATTGTGCATCTTGTTTAACTAGAAACTGAACATCTATTTTAGATCATTCTCCTATTAGGGGAACTAATCTTGATGTTAACAGATCTATGTTAAAATTGATCTACCAATTTTATAGCTCAGGAAATGCTTCAGATGTAGAACTCACCACCGGACAAGATAGATTGCAAGGATACGGGCAATCTACCTTCTTGAAAGGCACCCGGTCATAAAACCAATTTGCCACTGCCTTTGCTACTGTCTGCAAAAAGGAGACATCAAAACATGAGACAAAACAAGAAGGAACCTAGCAGCAGAAAAGAAGTTCAAGTTCTTTGTTTTCACGTGTCAGAGAGCTCAGTTGCTCTAGGATTTTAGCTCCTTTAGTCACACGACATTTTGGGTTTCCTACAGTTTAGATCTCAAATGAACTTGTATATCCAAGAAATTTTATTCCTCACTGTCCTTGAACAAAATCCAACTGAAAAACCAAAGTAACCTTCCCTTATCTAGCAGACACAGATCTCATACCAAGCAACTGCTCTAAACGTAGCTTAACCACCAACAAGTAGTCTAACAGTTCAAATGGATCAAATACCGTATTGGCCAGTATTGGGGAGTCATAGCGGAACCAAAACTCTTGCATTTCGGATTGGCAGTGGGCATAGCAGGAATCTATAAACATTCCTGTTGATGAGAGCCTCTGCAGTATACTTAGAGCATCCAAAAACTCCATCCTAAAATCTGGAGTGGGGACAAAAAAGGAGAAAACAAGTATGACTTAGACATTGGTACAAAGAAAAATGAAGTTTTATTGGTGCAAATTTTAAATATGTGGTACCTTGCATGACCTTCAGTTGAACTGGTGAGCAATTCATGATGTCAAGCTTGCAGAGAGCCCATGCTCCTTGTGGATCTTCCTCGGCTGGTGCCAAGATATTCCTTATCTGTGAGAAGTAGACAATGCACGAGAACGGCAGATTTAACTCACACTCAAGGCTTATGTGGTTGTTCTTTTAGTCCATTGTTCAGAAAAAAAGAGGGTGTTTTGTAACAAATACTGAGCATAACAACGAATCTTGCAGAAAAATGCTACTATTGTGTTGTCTGATGGCCTACAAAATGTATTATCTTGCACTATAATTAAAAATAAATGAGTTAAAAGCCAACCTGCCAATAGTCATATGCAGCATTTAGAATGAACAGAGGTGTCTGGATTTGTTGAGATGCATATTGAGGGAAGAAACACTGTAATGATACCAAGTAAACAAAACTCAGAAGAGTTCCATATATGGATAAAGGAGCTTAAACTAAAGGAAAAAGGAATATCTCGCTAACCATGGTAGGACCGAATCTTGAAGCACATGATTGAGGCAAGTTCTTGGATGATTCCTGAACAATAAGATCCAATAGAAAAACTGAAGCCACAAAGAAAAACTTTAAACTGAACGGTCAAACTTCCAATGGACTGGAATAGAGACATTACATGTGTGGAAACAACTTGATTGAAATAGGATTGTATGTGAGGTGCCCCTGAGATATCTCTCCTGACATTAGATAGGCATCGTCTTAATAATCGTATAGAAAACAGCTGCATGACTTTTATTCATACTTTCCCTCTCTCTGGGTCAGAATCAGTCACATGGTAGCTTACGCATTAATAAAATAACCAGCATCTGAAAGGCATTTTACTTTTGCTCCCATAGGGAGGAGAGCTTTGAAGCTGTCACAATGCAGTATTGAAGTCAATCCACCAGCAGAACAGCCCGAGAGAATAGCCTGCCGTACAATGAGAATTGGCTCAGGAAAGTAATGAACATATGAAAAATCATATCAAAATTAACGGAGAGAATGGGATATTTCATTTCAGATATGCTTAATGTACGTTTTCTGCATTCTTCATTCCTTTCAGTAATAGATCCTCGATCACTGCAAGCCAAATACGTGCTCCTCTGAATTGAAGTCTGGTCTCCTGACCATATCAAATTAACACCAAATTGAAGATCCGTGGAATATAAAATAGAAATTAGCAAATTTTAGACCCAAAGAAAAATAAGAAATGACGAGACTCAATATAACAGAGGTTGTTTCCTCTTTAACAATAAGCTGTTCTTCAAGTTTTGAAAGAGCTTACAGGACTGACAGTCTCCACATCTCCCGTCAATGATGACCCATCACAGTACCGAATCTTGATCCTATTCCAGTTGTAAAAATCTGTTTTAAAATTTACTATGTCATCATATTTTGATAGCTGATAACAAGACAATGCATATTAAGAATCCCAAAGAAATTCAATGAAGCAAACCCGGATTAAAGTTTCTGTTGCTGCTTAGTATCCCAGAGAAAGCAATTTGCTTTTCCATCTTATTGGATGAACCAAGATGAGTATTTTTTCGAGCAAGGCAAGATGTCACATTATTACACCAGCCACCTCCCTGATTACCCAAAAAAGTAAGACCAGCAGAACTGATTAACTACAAGCTAATTTTTCTGTTGTCTAATCTTGCCAACTAAGGCGGTTGAATTTGGTATGTCAGTATTGGTAGTTTAGTTCAGATGCAATTTACTGAAATCATTAAGGATAGGTGCATCTGCAAGTTGAGCAGCATTGTCTAAGGATGGAAGGGAAGAATTTCAGAAAAAGACCAACCTCTATATGTATCAACCAGCTGTTGATGCCTGATCCAGATCCTTTATCATAATGGTAAGCTGGTGGGCTGCCATCCAGACAAACTGAAGGAAGAAAATGACATTCATGTAAGTCATTGATCTGAAATGAAAAAACTTGTAATTATCCTTTAAATAAAAGAGATCATGCTATTGTCCATGTACTGGCCAAAACAAAGCCCCCTACCGGCCCCCTTAGCAACTGCACTATCCAGGATAGTGATCCCAACAAATAAGCCTTCAGTTTTAAGCAACATCATCAGACCCAAGGCATAGCATATCCACTGATACGAATTGGGATCAGTCATTCTGCGTAGAATTAATCGATCAGACAAAACATTGTATTAGTAAAAAAAACTGATGAGATGTGAATTACTCAGTCATTAGATATCATATAAAAAGATTCAAAATATCAGAATCCTTTCTGTAGCTTGATAAAGAAGCAGTCCATGAGTGCATCTGTGTAGACGAAATATGTAATAAAACGAAGAAAGTTCTGGGAGCTCTGCTAAGGCACCTAGGAGAGAGGATTAACTGGATGAAACTCTCAAAACAGGCATTTCCCGGGAACCTCATAGCTCATAGCTAGCTAAATCATTGGATGATGAGAACGTATGTTTCATTGATGTGTGGAGAAGAGAAAAGAGTGGTTTGAGGGAACAAGCAAGAGGAGGGAGGAAGAAGAAAGCGCTTCTTAATGTGCACTGTACTACCATTCCACCCCATGTATCAGGCTTGCAAGGATCTGAGACATTAGCAGCAGTAGCACCTCAGGCCACAACCAGAGCCACCGACACCCATTGGGCAGAAGCTCCAAAAAATAGTTCCTTTTTACTCTCTCTCTCCAGTCATATTATTTTAAACATTTTTATTCATAAAGCTCATAATTTTATTATTACTAAGGCGTTTCTTCCTAGAAAAACATCACCTCTACCTGGTCCTTTTTGTTCATTTGAGACAGGGAATGAGCCTTCTGCCCAATGAGTGGTTTTCTACTTCCAAAAAACTCAACATGACAATTATATAATCTCATGGAGGATCACAAAGAAACATGAACCTTTTACCAGTTTTCTGAGGTTGCAATTTGCGGGAGCAAGCGGAGTGCCCCAGCTTCAGCTTTTGCCAGGGAAAGCCTACTTGACTCCTGCACCATCACAGGATGACTTCCCATAGCTAGACAGACGGCTATCCCTGCTGCAGGAAAAGAACTATTCTTCTGCGGCCCTATGTTTTCAGGAATTAATGATTTCTGGGAACAAAAAAGGAGGGCCTATTTCTCCAAGCGTTGGAAGCATGGCATACAGTTCAAGGACCGAAGTTTAAGACCTAAAAATATAGGGTGCAAAAATAAAACCTCCTCGCCACCAAAACCCTAAACCCCAGCTCTTTCCTCCGAGTGACGCATGAAGGGGTGGGTGAGAGCAGCTGTGGTTTGCAGGAATGGGACGGTGGGACTGATCGCCATTTTCATCGGAATTAAGCATTAGCAGCTGGGAGAGTCTTGGCTGAAGATGAGGGCTCCTTTCCGCTCACTTGCCCACCTCCATCGATTTTATAATTGTTCAAGCCTGTCAGGTTCAGGTTCAGGTTCAATCTCCGGTGGAGTCCTATCTTCCGTAAAAAATAATGTCTCTCTTCTCTGCAAAGCTTCTACCACCAGCGATGCGGCTTCAAGTTTTCCTATACGCGGCGTTCGCGGCACTGCCAATGCCGTGGCTTCTTCATTTATCTTTCATAACAGATACCTTCGATTTAATTCAACTATTTCATCGACCGCCAAAGATTTTGAAGAGCAGAATACAGTTGAAGGGAGCATTAGTATAGCCGAGGGAAACCCTTACCTGGCGATAGAAATGGCTTTAGACTCGGTTGTCAAAATCTTCACAGTATCAAGTAGCCCCAACTACTTCCTTCCCTGGCAGAACAAGCCTCAGCGTGAAACAATGGGTTCTGGTACTCTACTCACTCTTTATGCATAAGCTCCTTAAGAATTTCCATCCTGCAGCTACCTTTCTTGTGTACGTCTGTGTGCTTATCCGAGCCAATAATTTCCATTAGAAAAGGTCGAGCTTTTATTTATGCGGTACGGTAAAAAAGAAAGAGGGTGAGAATGGTAAGAGAATATTTCTTTTGTATTTGTTTTTTCTCTTTCTGACTGTGGTGTGTGTACATTGAAGGATTTCTTATTCATGGAAAAAGAATTCTTACAAATGCTCACGTAGTAGCTGATCATACCTTTGTGCTTGTGAGAAAGCATGGCTGCCCTGTCAAGTACCGCGCGGATGTCCTGGCTATTGGTCATGAATGTGACCTGGCAATTCTGGAAGTGAAAAAAGAAGAGTTTTGGGAGGATATGAACTTCTTGGAGCTTGGAGACATCCCCCTTCTGCAAGAAGCTGTTGCCGTTATCGGGTATCCTCAAGGTACTGTTAGCTGATTATCAAACTTGTGACTTGCTCTTCTTACATCCATTCAAGTTAAATCTAAATTTCAATTTGGTTCAATTCTCCATGTCAACTCTGAATACTTTAAAGATTGCTAATTCCATGTAAAAATTATGTCTGCAGGTGGAGACAACATATCTATCACTAAAGGTGTCGTCTCCAGGGTTGAACCTACTCAGTACGTACATGGTGCTAGCCAACTTATGGCGATACAAATTGATGCAGCTATAAATCCAGGCAATAGTGGTGGGCCAGCTCTTATGGGTGATAAAGTTGTTGGGGTGGCTTTCCAGAATCTATCAGGTGCAGAAAATATTGGGTGAGCTAATTTGATATCATTATACTATAGGATAACCTCATTGTTAACATACAAAAAACAAGAGGTTATTGGCTCTGTACCAAGTTTAAGCAGTCAACTTAAGAGACAATGCAGAAGGATAAACATTTTAGTTTCTAGTGTTACCTGGAACAGGATAATCATTTTGTTAGTTAAAATATAAATGCTAATAATAGTATAATATTGTAGTGGATGGTGATTTTATTCCTGTATTATGTGCAGTTATATAATTCCAGTTCCAGTGATAAAGCACTTCATTGATGGTGTTGAAGACACTGGCAAATACACTGGATTCTGCTCTCTTGGCGTATCTTGCCAACCTACAGAGAACTCTCAAATTCGAAGCCACTTCCAAATGGCTCCTGAAATGACCGGGGTGCTTGTGAACAGAATCAACCCACTTTCATATGCTTATAGTATCCTCAGAAAGGATGACATCATCCTTGCATTTGATGGAGTACCCATTGCAAATGATGGAACCAGTAAGTTCAGTCGAATTTCTTGATACTAGCATATATTTTTTTGTGGGGTGGGGGTGTTGCCTTTTACTCAATCAAGAACAAAATGATAATGGAATAGAGGTGTGGTCAAGCCATATTTTTGCATTCTTGAATGGTAGAAGGCAGCTTCTTGCTTTTTTTAGCATACTCATTTATTTTGTCTTCAGTGATTGTGATAGCTATTTTGCTGTATGTCAGGGTTCAAAATGTAGTCACAAATTGAGTAATTGCCTTCATGTGTAACTTGAGCATTGCATTTAAATTGTAGCTTGAACTGGATTCAAGAACAATAGAATGAAGTAGAATAAATAAAACATATATAAGAAATGTCAATATGAGAACATGTGAGTCTACATATGTTTACCTATCATGGCATTTAAAATTTTAAGTTTGTAGCACCATGAGGTGAAGTGGGTCACTTTTTCCTTCCTCTGCACCAAACTGATTTTAACCCAGTTTAATACTAAGAAATGAATTTAAATTTGTAGGAATGTGTGCAGTGTTGTATCCCGAATGCATTTTTTTAGATTCAGCAGATTTTCCTTTCATATTCAGTGGCTTTCAGTTTATAATTTGAGTTGCAATTTCTACCTTCTTATTCTTTACACTGCAGTTCCTTTCCGCAACAGGGAGCGCATAACATTTGATCATTTGGCATCAATGAAGAAGCCTAATGAAACAGCTTTGATTCGTATTCTTCGGGATGGAAGGGAATATGAATTCAATATCATGCTACGACCTGTCAGTCATTGTTCTTATTCTTTCTTTGATCTTGTGGTCTTTCTGTTTTTTTATTTATAAGAGTTATTTTTCTCCATTACCTTCTTTTGTTACATTTTACTGGCAGTGGCATGATATCTGTTGCCTTATAATTCATAATATGGAAAATCATTTAGAATGGATTTATGAGCCCGTTATAGGCCATTACTTGCTTCAAAATCAAAGTTTTGCCGTGTCATCTGAAGATATTTTATTAAGAGCCTGCTTTCTTGTGGACTTCTGCTGGAAGAATATGTGGGCATCTTCCAATAACTTTCATATGCATTTTTTCCAATTCTGATACCCATTTCCATGGCTAATCTATGGTTTCAATTGGCCATCTATTCCATAAATTTTTACAAATTTGTTAATTTTGCAGCTGCAACCATTGGTTCCTGTCCACCAATTCGATAAGCTTCCCAGCTATTATATATTTGCTGGCCTGGTATTTGTGCCGCTAACTCAGCCATTTCTTCATGAGTATGGAGAAGACTGGTATAATACTTCTCCTCGGCGCCTATGTGAACGGGCTTTGAGGGAACTTCCTCAGAAGTCCGGAGAACAGTTTGTTATCCTTTCACAGGTTCAATTCTCTTCCTTTGTAATATAATATAAGGGAGAGATCTTATATGGAAGTCTTATAGCGGTGCCAACTGAACATATCAGTATTACAAAAGAATTGAAGGTTTCCAGTCACTTTTTGTTAAAAATAAAATTTCATGAAAGCTATTGCCTACCGCCTAAAAAAATTCCAGACTAAAATGTCACTATTTGATTATAATGGGGGCCTATCTTTTATCAGCATTCAGGAAGAACTGTTGTATGCAAAATTAAATAAGGGCATTTTTTGCCTAAGAAAATTCCAGACTAAAATGTCACTACTTGATTATAATGGGGGCCTATCTTTTATCAGCATTCAGGAAGAACTGCTGTATGCAAAATTAAACAAGGGTATTTTTTGCCATACCCTCTTGTGATTAGGCTGTATGCAAAATTAAATAAGTGATTATTGACTAGCATTTCCTTCTTACAGGTGCTGATGGATGACATTAATGCAGGTTATGAGCGTCTTGCAGAATTGCAGGTGCACTGATTGAAACTGACTTTGAAAGTTAACATTTTCATTTGTTAGTGTTTGAGAAACTTGCACAATATCTATTGCTGATATTTGAAGTCTGAAACTATAAGATATATTCATATGTTTAATTATCCTTTTGTTGAATGAAAGTACTGATAACTCTCTTAGAAAGAGATTCTAGTGGATGGGATGTGGTGAGATTCATGCCTTGATGCTATTAATGTTGTGATGAGCAGGTTAGGAAAATAAATGGGGTGGCTGTTGAAAATCTAAAGCATTTGTGCCAGCTTGTGGAAAATTTTGATGGAGAAAGCCTGAGATTTGATTTGGATGATGAGAGAGTGATCGTATTGGATTACAACATGGCCAAGGTTGCTACTTCCAAGATTCTCAAGCGTCACAGGATACCTGCTGCTAAGTCTGTTGACCTAGCTGACTGATATAATTGATCTGCATAGTAGTTTTGCTTCTCCCGCTCCATCCTTTCTCAAGAAGGATAATGCTTTCATTCAATCTCATCAGGCAGGAATGGATCATTTGTTGTATTTTTCTCTCTAGCACCATGGTCTGAGGGATTTGTGTATTGGAGACTCTATTCAGAGACAAATCAATGGATCTTCATAAATTCCAGTTTCTGGGGAATGATCAATTCTACAATGGGTTTTACTTTCAAGTGTTTATATGCTGTAGCACTTGGATTTTGGACTATTTTCCCTTCCTTTTTCTCATAGTACTCTTGTCATACCCAGGTAGGTGGGGGTTGCAGAGCCCAGTGTGCCCATCCATCACCCGTCAGATTGCACGCTCAAGAAATCGTTACAAGCTGCCGTTTCCTATGCGAGTCAAACTGGTCAGCCCATAAGCTACTTTTCTGTTGTAGCACCTTGAACTTAAATTGTCATAGGTTGCCATTGCGAGTGTGACCACAAACGGCGTCGTAAAGGTTCCAGTCCCGTGGAGGTTGGTAGCTGGGTTTTGGGGTTGAGGGGCTCCCAACAGTCTAATGAATAAATGACACTTTGCCACCGGTGCCATTCCCCGCCTTCTGTAGTCTAAGCAGAGAGAGGGATAGAGAATGATGGCAACTGCGACGAATAAGCAGGTAGTGCTGAAGGGTTACGTCGACGGGACGCCCAAGGAGACGGACTTGGAGTTGAAGCAGAGCATCCTCAGCAGCCTAACCGCCCCCGAGGGTTCCTCTGCTCTCCTTGTCAAGAACCTCTTCCTCTCCTGCGATCCTTACATGTTCCGCCGCATGCGCCAATTCTACGGCTCCTACATCCCTCCCTTCGTCCCCGGTCAGGTCGGTACTACCTCTATCCATATGTTTATCAATCACCACCAACCGAGCTTCCTTCTATCCGATTTCAATTGCGTGCTTCCCCTCTCTCTCTCACCATCGGCCATTATTGCCTTGCACTGACCTCTGTCCTTGCTCGTCCTATTTGCAGCCAATCGAAGGGTTCGGAGTTGCCAGAGTTATCGATTCCGATGATCCAGAATTCCAGCCCGGGGACCTGATCTCCGGGACAACCCGATGGGAGGAGTACAGCCTGATCCGTAAGCACGAGCAGCTCAGGAAGATCGATCCACAGCTCGACGTCCCGCTTTCCTACCATCTTGGCCTCCTAGGTATCATGAATTCACTTGCATTACTAAGCATCCCTCAATCCTTTCTCCTAGTTACTTGATGTGATTGAATATTTCTTACTTAGAAATTTGGTCCATATAGAATTACCGTAGAAGTTGTCACTTATGATTTTGGAGTAACATGGTGGTCAAACCTGGAAATGCTTTAGTCAAAATGGTGACAAAAGTTATCATTGTTGGTTGAGACGAGTTCGAGACCAAACCTATTGTCTACTCATTCATGGCTTATATATGGCTGGTCACTTCTGCCAAGTGAGAGCTATGCGAAAGCTGTACCACAGAGCAGAGAAAATTCGAGTCCCCTTTCACTCTCTCTACCGCAGGGATGCCTGGATTCACAGCACACGCTGGATTTTACGAGGTGTGCTCTCCGAGAAAGGGTGAAACAATCCTCGTCTCAGCAGCCTCTGGTGCAGTCGGTCAGCTTGTCGGGCAGTTGGCCAGGCTGCACGGTTGCTATGTGGTCGGGAGTGCTGGTTCCAGCAAGAAGGTCTCAACTCCTCTTGCCCTAAGTATCCTTTTTGCTGCCAATTCAAGCGCCGGTTCATTCTGAGAGATTTGCTCTGGGATTTCCTGTAGGTTGATCTGTTGAAGAACAAGCTCAAGTTTGACGAAGCTTTCAACTACAAAGATGAGCGGGACCTCAATGCAGCCTTGAAGAGGTAATCCAACCGCAAGAAGCTATATATATATGAATATGAAGCTCATCCTTTTTCTCTTACCATCATATCATCCCGAGCATTCAGGTATTTTCCTCAAGGGATCGACATTTACTTCGACAATGTGGGGGGAGAGATGCTCGATGCAGCGTTGCTCAACATGCGGATGAATGGGAGGATAGCTGTCTGCGGGATGGTATCGCAGCATGGCCACTCAGATCCCCGGGGCATCCACAACCTATATAACCTCATATCAAAGCGTGTAAAGATGCAAGGCTTCCTACAGAGCGACTACCTCAACCTGTTCCCGAAGTTCGTGGACCATGTTGTGGACCACTACCGCAAGGGAAACATCACATACATTGAAGATCTCAGCGAGGGGCTGGAGAGTGCTCCTGCAGCCTTCATCGGCCTCCTCTCCGGTAAAAATGTAGGGAAGCAGGTCATCTGCGTGGCCAGGGAATGAACTGCCCTGTATCATTGGGATCAATAATACCTGCTGCAAGAATATCTGCCTGCCCCTACAAGTTATTGCCGTTAACTCCTCATTTTTCATGTTCCAGCTTTGATGTTTTCTTTGCTATGAGAAATCTGTTGCATTTATCTAATAATGCTTCACAAACTCAGTATCATTTGCACCATAATGCTCTACAACTTCATGAAAGCATTGCAGTGGAGAGAACATGGGTTTCAGCCATGAAGATAAAGCCACCAACTAAAGAAGACAGAAAAATGAGCAGAGAAATGTCCAGAAGGGAACTCTGTGTGGGTGACATACCATAATAATCTGGAGGCAATGAAGCAGGGACCAAACAAGGCAGCAGCCTAGCAATTCTACAGTCTACAGATTACAGCGTTTGTTAAAAGCATAACTCCAAAGGCCCAACAAAGATCCATGAATAAATCACTCACCTTTCAGCTAATCCAACACGTAGATGAAGCTGAAATCTAATATTTGATGTTCATTCAAAGGTGGAATCATTAGTTTTGAAAGGTTCTGCATGGTATTATCCCGACAATGGATGATTAGATTTCATGCAAGAAAGAGCATTGGGTACCTCCGCATTATTCATTGCGGTCTTCTTCTGGTTTAAAAACCAGAAGCAAAGTAAGTTGAATCCAAGTCATTGACGGGGAGGGAACCTTGTGTATGATCAAGATCACAGATTGTTTCTCCATTAATTTGCGCTACCCGGTGGTTGTCTCATCCTTCTTAGCTGCTCAATCCACTGATCCTCCGGAACCCTCAGTGCCCAAGCAGGCGTGGATCCTCCAAAGGATACTCCACGCATCGCCTCCATCACTCTTAATGCATCTTCAGGTCTCAGGGGCGCACTCCGCCGGCTCTCATCTTCCCGGAACGCTCTTAGGACCGCCGAATTGGAAGTCTCTGTAGATCTCGCTTGCTCTTCATCATCCACGTCCTCGTCTTCGTCGCTGCTCTTCTGATCGACGGCGGCTTCGTTTATGTTCAGGGATGCAACTCCGTTCTCACCGACAAAACCATCGGGGAGATGACGAAGGGCAGTGGCGGAGTTCCGGCGGTAGTCGACTTGATCGGAGTCCGAGCCCGAGTCATCGTCACCGACGGCGGATATTGGCTGGTAGTAGTCGGGTATTTCGCCAGGATCCGAATCGGAATCACTTCCATGGCCGTTCACCGCTGATATTTTGGGGTGTAAATACTAAATTAGGGAATAATAGAAAGGGAGAAGTCCGAGGAAAAACGATGGACTAACCTTCGGGGCAATAAGCTGAAGAAATTGGCACATCGTTCATAGCTTCCACTAGCAGCGCAACGGAGATTGCGACTGAAAGAAGATAGATTAAGCAGTGAATCGTACAGGAAAGTAGGTCACAAATGGCGATCATGAAATGAAGCTTTATAATAAAAAGGTTGAAGGGGAACGTGATAAAAATAAAATAAAATGCACCAGCCGGGAATCGAACCCGGGTCTGTACCGTGGCAGGGTACTATTCTACCACTAGACCACTGGTGCAGATGTTGTTGAAACACAAAGTTTTCTTATTGTTACTATTCCCTTAACCGCCTCGTCCATCACTCCCTATTGACTAAAATAGCAAGATCTGGTCGAGCTCGAGATTCCATGTCCTCAGTGTAGTGTACGCATATGGATACTGTTTTTGGTTGCATTATTCTCTGTGTTAGTCCTCGAAATCTGCTGAAAGGAAACTCTCTGACAACTCTTCCTTCCTGCTGAAGAAGCTTTGGTGAATTCTGTCGTTCAGGGAGTTCAAGTAGTTGAAGAGTGGTCAACGTGCCTGGACTGAAGACAGCTTCCAGAATGTCTCTTTAAGGGGTCCCAGCTGCTGATTAGGAGCTCCCCTCATCGTCCGCCTCGTTTTGCGGACCTGTTCCTCCCTGTTTCCACTCCGCGATTTTGAAGTCGGGATTTCCTTGTGATGATAAAATTTTCTTCTTTGGACTTTCTATCTGTCTTCTTTTCTTACACGGGGTTCCGAGGTTAGCTTATTCGACTTTGTCTTCTGGATGCTCGATAATCGTGGTTTAGAAGCCATTCGTGCTTAGGGTTTTGCCAATCATGCTAAGCTGAAGGCTTTCTGCTGTTAGCTGTGCTTTTGGATTGCTCGTTTATGGCATATCGGGGTTTAGACTGGTGAAAGATCAGAGTTCTAGTAGCTAGAGATGTTCTATTCCCAGTTCATATTGGCCAAGAAAGGTCCGCTAGGTACCATTTGGATTGCAGCCCATTTAGAGAGGAAACTTCGCAAGAACCAAGTTGCTGATACTGACATTGGCGTCTCTGTAGGTAAACACTTAATTCTATTCCATGTACTTTTGTGCTCGAATTTTTCATTTATCTTCATGCTTTTGGTTGCACGATGGCTTTCATATGACATCCTCTGCTTATTCTCTACAACCCAGACTCGATCATCTTTCCGGATGTACCCATTGCACTCCGTCTATCGAGTCATCTCCTGCTTGGGGTGGTGAGAATATACTCTAGAAAGGTCAACTACCTGTTTGACGATTGCAGTGAGGCTCTGCTTAAGGTAAAACAGGCCTTTCGCTCTGCTGCTGTCGACTTGCCACCAGAAGAATCGACTGCCCCATACCACTCCATAACTTTACCTGAGACTTTTGATCTTGATGACTTTGAGTTACCAGACAATGAAGTATACCAGGGGTCAGTAATGATAATGATTCAGCTTAATTTTATCTCATACTTGTGTAGTTGACCAAGCTTTGCTGATAGCTTTTGGGTATATGCATCTCCTATGATTCTTTGGTGCAGAAACTACGTTGACCATCATGTTAGTGCCAAGGAGCAAATTACACTGCAAGATACAATGGAGAGGGTTGTCTATTCCACGTCACAATTTGGACTCGATGGTTAGTACTGTTGTTATATTGATAATTAGTACAGATATTAGAGTTGTAATCTACATTTAAAGTAGCTAAACATCCATATTTTTTGTTTGATGTCAGAGCGGTTTGGTGATGGCGATACTTCTCAGATTGGTCTTGACCTTAATGAGGTATTTCTTGAAATTTCATGTTGGGATTTTGGTTACATACACCATGCATTGCAGAAAGGATTTCTAGAATATGTCTCATCAAACATTAATAGACTATTATATCATGCTTGTGTTGAAGCTTTGGAAGAAATTTAAAACACACTTATTTGAATCGCAACCTTTAGCTAAATAATCTAAGTATTCCACTTTTGATGATTTGGAAATACCTCAGAGGCCTGGACTGTCAAAGCTATTAGATAGGCTGTAGGCTTGTTCTTTTATTCGGCCTATATATACTGAAGTACTTCTTGTTAAACCTCCATGAATCATCCTAGTTATTGCTCATCTATACTGCAATTAACTCAAAATCTATGTACAATTTGAATTTTCCCTTCCCCATACATCTTTGGAAAATAATTCCAAGGATCACAATTTCCCCAAACTCTAATTCTCAATCCTATTATCATCCAATTGTGTGATCTATTACCTGAATTATTAACCTAGTGTCCTTATCAGGATGATTTATTGGGGAAGGCCACCACTCCCATGAATGATGGAGTTGTCGAGTAAGTTATTTCTGTATATAGCGATATATTTTAACATGTATGATCTCTCTCCTTTGATTTATGCTATGGTCTCTGGTTGATTATCCATAAAATATGTATTTGTACAGGTCTTTTCTTTAATATTATTCTATTTGAAATTAAGATAAACCTAATCGATGTTGTAAGCTTGTTTTCCAGGAAATATTACGTGTATTATTAGTTCCATTTGATATTTTTAATAATAAACTTCACGATGATGATTAATTCTGTGATGTTATGTACTTTCACTTGGAGATTTGCAGTGACCAGCACAAGGAATCTTCGCCCTCAATGACGCCTTTTGAGGCAGATGAGAATAATGATTTCAATATATATTATGGTTTGGGATCCACACCGGAAAATAATGGTGGATATGAGGTTGTTTACCATTACATGGCTAGAAATCATCCTAAAGATTTCTCATTTTCTTTCTTTCTTTAGTATGATGCTCTAAAGTTTCAGTAATTTCTAATTTTATTTGATTCAGGTTGAAGCCATTGATGAAAAGCCTGGGTTAAGGGAGTATGCTGAGGCTCCCGCTACCCCTATGTTGGTGGAAGAGTTAAATTTATCAAATGTCCAGGAGGCACTTGTGTCTGATGATCACCTGGAGGCTGAAGCACATATTATTTATGGTGAGTTGAAATTAAAGCAACCTGAGAAAAAGAGCCACACAGACCCAGCTGCAGATAGTTTCGACCATTCCTCAGCAGAAGGATCTTTGCCATCCACCAGTTTCACTGAGCCAGATAGGTCTGTTTTATCTTCATCCAAATGTCATAATGGCATCATGGATATGTTAGAAGGTACTGGGGGAATCCGGAGTGGTATTGAAAAGATTGAGGGAACAAGCCTTGGCATTGATGGTCAAGCTGAAACCCAAAATGCAGAAAAGTTAGAAGCAAGGCCTGATGAAAATGCTGGATTCTCATATAGTTCTCCTGTGTATTTTGAACTTGAAAAACAATGTTCTGCTGTGGTAGATGGAGCTGTCACAATGGAAGATTCTCTCAAAAAATCATCAGATGTATTGGGATCACATTATTCAACCGAGGTAGCTGATGGATTGGAGGTACATGAAGAAATAAAAGATCAAGATGCTAGCTCTGTTTTGCAGGAGGATACTCAAGCTAAGTTTACAAAAGGTCTCCATCCCTGCAACTCGAATGTTGATCACCAGGACAAATCACTGTTTAAAGGAGACAAGCAATGCCCTGCAACTGATGCTATTGAAGTGAATGTTGATGGGAATCTTCCAGTAGAGCCTGCTTTGATTGGAAAAGTACAAATACATGCTGGGGAATTACTAGACCAATTTTACAAAGAAGCTAACTTGGACCTGCCTGCCCCTGAAAAAATGCTGTCTGTCTCAGACACTTATGCTAATAAACCAAATGATCTGCTTCTGGAATTAACACCAAATAAGGAAGATGCAGGGGAAGGAACAAAGCAAATTTCAGGGAGAAAACATGATCTGACTGAAAGCCAAGTGACTGTGCATTCATTAGAATCTTTTGGTTTGTCCCGGTCTAAACAAACAGGAGTGTCAATACCTGATGATGATGATTTACTGTCTTCCATTTTAGGTATTCGTACGAGATCCTTTTATAATGAGTCAAAAATACCTATTTATTGTGTAAATCTATTAAATTTAATGAGATTCCATATCATTTTATTTCAGAAACTGACTTATGTTTGTTCTTTCTTAAGTTGGAAGAAGATCCTCTGCCCTCAAAATGAAGCCTACTCCAGCACCACTTGAAATTGTTACTTCAAAGCGTCCTCGGATTGCTCAGCGTGCTAGTGCCTCAAAAAGAAAGGTGCATCTGGATGAGACCATGGTCTTGCATGGAGAGTATGTATTTTATGCTGACCTGCATATGCAATTGCTTTTTGTTGATTGAATTTATACAGGGCTAAGAACTAAAAATTAGTAATATCTTACACTATTAATTTTCTTCCCAAGTATGATAAGGCAACAATTGCTGAGTACTGAAGAGTTGCGTCGTATGCGAAAGAAAGCACCGTGCACCATGTCTGAGGTATCAATGCTCCGGAGACAGTTCCTGGAAGATGAAATTTTTGGTGAACCAACACTTGCTGGTCAGTTTCTAGTGCAGCTTATGCTGTGCATTCTGTAAATTGTTTGACGAATAGGGAAGTTCTGTATATTTTCCTTAAAATGAATAAGGCATTGAAGATTGTGCAACAAAAATAAGGCATTGAAGTAATTTTTAACTATTTCAGCAAGTCAATTGAGACTCCTACTGATATTTCCTGTTAATAAACTAATGCAGTTACCATATTGATTATTTTATGCTGAATTTACTTTTCAATGAAGTATTTTATTTTAAACACCTTTCATAAGACACATGCGTAGAAGACTGGGTATCTTATTAGAATTTTGTTGTTTATCAGAAATTTAATTGGCTCTAAATATAAGAAGAATGCTTCAGGGTGCTTTTGAAAGTTAAAAAGACCATCTTACTTTACAGGTTTATCATCAGAACTATTTTATATGCACAAAGAAACATATGATGTGAGTAGAACAAAGATTTGTGCACTTGATAAAGTTACAGCTCCTGCTGAAGCTACAAAGGAGTCATCTGTCCAGTCTGATGTCATTGGAGAAAGTGAGAAGAGAGTTAGCAATGGACCTTCACAGCATAGAGATGATGGAGAAACACTGGCTTCTGAAACCCTTCAGCGAGATTGGATATATCTAGATGATGTATTTGCAACTGATGCACGCATCATGGATTCGGAAATGCTACTGGGTCCAATGGATGTGGATGAAAGGAGAGCAGAGGGTGCTGATGCAGTGAGTCAATCTGTTGTTTCAGAGCCTGATATGCTAGTTTCAAGGGATTTGCCACCGGAAGATAGGCCCAAACAGCCAGACGATTCAGCAGCTGAGACAAATTTGATGGACAAAGAGGGTGATGATGGTACATCTCACCTCTCCCCTGAGCATATTCTGATTGAACAAAGTTTAGGCAAGAATTCTTCTGAAGCTAATGTGCTCATTGAAGGAAAAGATGTGGTGCCAGAGCTTCCTGGTGATAATTTTGTCAGTGAATCTGCACTTCATTCAGGAATTTGTTGTTCAGTTGATGCCGAAAGCAATATGCCACATGATCATGGGGACATATCTAGGGGAACACTATTGGCAGAGCCAGAAGAGCATGGCATCCAGATGCTAGTGGAAGAAAATGAAGATACTGAGAGATTAAAAAAACCTGGCGACTATGCTGAGACTGATTTTCCAAACAGTGGTTTGTTGAAGGGTGACTTAGGGCATTCCACTGAACATGTAGACACACAATGCTCACCCTTGATTGATATTGAGGGTGAACGCCTCCATGAGGATATTTTAGGCTGGGAAGAGAAGGTCACGGATGGTCATGCTGTAAGTTATTTCAATTATCTCCCGCGTCTCTCTTAATAGTTTTTTTACCCCTCTTTTCTACCATTGCAAGTTGTACTTCCCCTGACCATTCCTGGGATATTCATGCGACTTATTTTCTTGGTGAATGGTGCAGGATCTTGAAACTATGACTATTGGAATCGACACAGGTTCCTTTTCTGTCATTTTCTTTTTATGCACAATAATTCATGGTGTGAAGCAAAGTATGTGGAGCAGAATGTTACCTTCTGCTCTGTATGTATTCATTTACTTAGACTTTATGCATGTTCTCATTTTGCATTCCACAGAATTCCTGAATGTGGACGACGATGAAGTAGATGAAGATAATGAGCATCTATCTGATGCTGAGGATTCTCGAGTTCTAGACAACAGTGGATGGTCGTCACGCACAAGGTGTATATTCTTTGATGAACGTGTACTTCGGTTCCTATAATGAATCATGCCTGATATTGGTTTGAGTTTTAAAAGTTGGCACAACCTTGTTATGTTGCTTGTTGTCTCACTCACCCTTTGGCAAATACTTTACAGGAAAAGTAGACTTTATAAATGTGCTTTCATTTGTAGATACTTGAACCATTATCGATAGGTGCATTGATCCTCTTTAGTAGGAGCTTCATCTAAATAAATATTTTACCTCGCATTTTCAGATCTGTTGCAAAGTATCTTCAAACATTGTTTGACAAGGAGGCTGCTGTACGCGGGAAGTCCATTCTGCCCATGGACAGCTTGTTAGCGGGTAAAACCCGCAAGGAAGCGTCTAGGATGTTCTTCGAATCACTGGTGAGATAATCAATGTTTTGTCACTTCCAACTGCATTTTTTCTTTCCATATGTGCCATATATTTGACACCAAGCAAGCTATGTTCTTCTGGGAAATGTTATACTCAGTCATGAGACAAGGCACTCAGTTTACTGATCTGGCACAGGTTTTGAAGACGAGGGACTACATCCAAGTGGAACAAGAGAAGCCGTTTGACAATATCAACATGAAGCCCCGGACGAAACTGATGAAGTCACAGTTCTGATGTTGCCGGGCGGATGTAGAGGCTCGGCCTATAGGTTTCACTTAGATATGTAGGTTTACTGTCTCATAGGGGCTATAGTTATTTAACGTCTATGTATCCGTCTCCCGCCTTTTCGTGCCATGATAACTTATGATCATAAGTTCTGGGAAGAACAGGCAGATTATCTCTGTAGCATCATCATTGATCAGTTTGTTCTAACCTTGTCATCATACAGAGTAGCATCTGTGCATATCTGTAAAAATAGCTTATACTATGCACACTATGATGATTGAATGCCCATGTAATGCAATTTAGTATTCTAGATACATATATGATTTGTCATCCTTCCCACTGACAGGATGCATATGCTATGCTTGAAACTACCTTCCCACTGACAGTGTAATATCACATTTTAGAGGCCACTGATATTAGTAATTCATTCATCTGCGCAAGAGCACACACTGGACCATATACTTGATAAAGATAGAGAGATGGATCATCATCTTTAATTTTTTTTCCAGAAGTTCAATTTTTTTTATAACTGAAGAAATGATCAATTCATAAAGAAAGTGATGATAATGCATACATATAAGTCTACTGACGTCGAAGCATCTATCTATCTATCGTGATGATGCATATGTTCTTCATATTCATTTGATCGTCATTTGTTGCCACAGCCGGATCGGCTCTCGTGCTGGCAATTGAAGTAAACGGCGGTGTCAGGGAGGCCGAGGTTGTAGAGCATGGCGAAATCTAGGGTGTTAAAGTTCTGGCGCCAGCTAGGGGCAAAAACGGTCTGCCGCCCTAGCTGCCGGAACAGTACGAAGATGAACCGGTGGATCCCCACCGTCGCCTCGGGCTCTCTAGCACATCAACTCATGCCCTGCATTTAATTATTACAAGGCAACAAAAATTATCATAAACTCCAACAGCATGCAAGTAAGTATATGTACTAAAATGAGCTGGAGGACTCACCGAAGCTTGGTCCGGTCGTCGCCGGAATATCGGTCACCAACCTATACACATATGCAGCAAACATTGGTCAACTTTGTGTGTGTATATATATATATATATATGCATCACAAGCATATGTTCATGACATATATATAACACATACCAATGCAAGTACTCCCAAAGATTTGGCTCATTAGGGTTGGGGGCATCAGGATCCACCATTATCTGCACCATCATGACATGCCAACTGATTATGGAAAGGGGCAGGTCGATCCATATATATAATGACATACAAAGAAAGAAGGATGTTAGATTCAAAACTTGCCAAGGTGTAGAAAATGCGAAAGTCGTTGCCACCGATATCGATACGAGGCCCGCTGATGACTTGGGAAGGCCTGAGCTGGCACCCATTGATGACATCCTGGCCGGCGTAGTTAACCCCCAGCGAGATGGTCGGCGTGAAGGGGTCCAACACATCCCCGATCACCCTCTCCACCACCAGTGCATCCCGCTCGCGGGCCCTGTTTCGATGCTCTTTAGGTGGCATCAAGTCCGATGATCTTTGTCTTCCCTTAAAGTAATTAATCACCCTGCAAATTACAAGGACTCTTCTAATCAATCTGAGCATACATAACAAATGTGAAACTTCATTGTCTCGCCGACGGATGATCTAACTAACAGCTGCACCTGCAGTGAACATCCTTCTAAACTTAGACGTCAACCCGCCGGCCTTCAAATTCCTCACATTGGAAACTCTTAATAATCAACACATTCAATTCCAGTTGCAAACTTTTAGTAAGACTATATATAAAACTCATCTAACCTTTATATGGTAGTATTAAAAAATCTTTCAAAAGGGAATGGTCAGCATTTTCTCTTTGTTGAATATACATGTAAAAGCAAATGGCAGTGGACATGCTAGTGCTGTGTGGTGGTTGGATAAGTACAAATAAGGAAAATGACTATTAGCATTTTCCTGGTACTAGCTGCTGTCTGCTGGTAAATTTTCAAATGACACCATTAGCAAGAGAGAATCCTGGAACAAGGAATGGGGTAAGAAGATCTATGGCCTATCCTATGATGAGGAGATTGAGCTGGACCGTGCAATCAAATGGTATCTGGAATATAATTGGACGTTGAAACCCACACAACGACAGCCATGGATGTACCACTTTTTTCCATGGAGGAATGAGAATTTTCACAAAATAAAAAAGGATAAACATTCTAAGGCCATGCATTATACCCTTCTCTCTCCACTAAGAGAATAAATTTGGTAGAAAGTTGAACATTGGCACCATGATAGCACTCATATGTCACATTTCCATTAAAGCATTTTGGTGGAAGAAATAAAAACTAAAGGGCAGACCAAATTGATATGGATGAAAATTGAAACCCAAAGACACAACATAACACCATGAACCCCTTCCCTTACTTGGGTATAATAGAACTGAGATCACCTACTTAGAATCTCAAAGCATACATGTGTCAAATTTCGTCTTACAAGGCATGCATACCTTGGCTAATGCCCTTTCTCAGTATATCTCCTAAACCCTTTAGTGAAACCAGAGAGACTTGTTCTTGCTTATAACCTCACCTAATAATGTCAACATGGGAAACACAATATATCAAGATTATAATCTTGCTTTTTTGAACCAACTATTTCTAATAATATATAATTTATATTTTAAAAAATATATTTTTTAAATATATAATTCGGACTCTAACGCGCACACTAGCGCGCCGAGGCTTGAGAGATTTTAAGGAATCTATCATCATTTTGGTCTTTGGATGTTAACAATTTAAACTCCTAATTTAAAATTTTAGCAATTTAATCCAACCATGATTTCTTTTAACAACTATATATTTAATTGGCATGAAATGGATTTTCTTCTTATTCTCTTGTTCAATTTTGTAACTGTGGATATCAATTATGAAATCTAGCCATTCTCTCCTAGCAGCCAACAACATCCATCCACTTGATACAATTAGGCAAGCCGGCAATGAAGAAATTATATAGCAAACAGTCATGTTCAGTTCAGCTATTCTACATGAGATGGGTGCAACCTTCATAGGGTAAAATGAAAGAAAAAAAGAGAGTAAATTATGATAGAGGAAAAGCACCTACTCATTTGGCAATCAATCATTCTTAGGGTATCATAAGTTTATCCAGTTATAACTCTTGCTATATGTGTTGCATTAACTTTCTCGTGTAAAGTCCGAGTGTCTAGACTTGTTTATCAATAATCAGTCTCTCTCCCAAGTAAATAGAAGCGGTGTAAAGGTATGCTTTTATCAGCACAAGAGCTTCTTGTTTTAGCTTACTCTTCCCGTATGGTATGGTATGGTATGGTATGCAGTGTACCCCAGCAGTAAAGGAATAGAAGAGCCTTAACCTGGAAAATGAAAGCTAATTTTTGACAAGATTTAATGGGTAGAATGATCAAATCAGCATGCTGTCGGTTGTATTGTATCATTAGACAATAAAAGATTATTTTATTGCATGAGACCAACATCATCACAGTTAAAAGATGGAAGAAATGGTTGGTAAATTAAATGATTGTACTTCAATAGTTGAACACTTACTAAGAAATGCCTCCAAAAGATTCGGTGGCATACTACTACCAAAAGAAATTTGCGTGCCCACCCATTGCCAAATCTTATCTTTACATGTCCCTTGTGCTGGTGACTGACTGGCTATAATCATCTTCCTTTTTTCTCCAAAATAATTGTACCAACACATTCCTGATCTGATAGTGAGCTTTTCTTTTCAGAAGCAAGAGCTGCAACACCCATAATATCAATCAGGATGCCCCGAAAAGAAACCTCCTCCTTTTTGGCTGAGGCCCTCCAACACCCATCGACAACCCCATCACAAAGAACTCCTGCCACGTCCATGAGCGTTGACCACAGTCCATTGCCTGAAGATGGCCTCAAGTTCCATGAAACTTAGCCTGCCCTACCCATTGCATCATTGGCTACAATTTGAAGATAATATCTATTGGGAGATGGATCCTCCAAGGCCCTACTACAATGCCTGCCAGCCAGGGAGCACTCTAATATACTCCTCCATAGACCATAGATGTTATGATCATGCATACACATGAGTGATTAATTCCATTACCGTGGTGAAATCTCCCCCCTACCAAGTTAATGATTCTGACCATAAGTGACACAACTCGAGCGAGAGGTGGAAAGTACAAGAGATCTAATGGTTCCATAGGATAGGATGGATGGAGGTATGATGAGTTTACTTACATACATATGCATATCTCCCCTCAAACAAACCATGTGGACATCAAGTAGTTAAATGGAGGGAAACATGGGTAAAATCATCTTCTAATATTAGATAGTCCAATGGTTCCAAACTCATATTCAAATTGTAACATTCCTAATCTTATATATTTACAATATTTTTTTTATTTTTTTTAATTTTAATTATTAAAAAAAACAATATTGTTGATTTGGATATTATTTTAATTAAAGTGACATGAATTTAACGATTAGGTCTTGATAACTACTCACATGTATTTCATTGTTTGAAAGAATAATATACTAACCACTTTATAATAACAAATCTAGTTAAAATTTTTAATTCATTTTAACTCATAATATAATTATTCTTCTTATCAACACAAATTATATTAAAAAAATAAATTACTCTTTTTCAAATTTATAATATTTTATTTAATAAAATTATATATAATTAATATTTTCTGTAATTAATTTTTAAAATAAATTAAACATATTACACAAATATAGATAATTTTATATGGTAATAGAATTTAGTAGAAAATTATATAATTTTAGTATAATCTCTAATTTAAGTTATATATTTGTAAAATATCATATTTTATTTAACTTAAATTATATATAATTATTACTAATAACTCAGTATATATAATATTTCAATATATTATTAAGTGCAAATTATATATAATTAAAATTTTTTATAATATCACACTAATATATATTTTCTGATTGTATAATTACTAGGTAATATTAATCTAAACAAAAAATTAATTATATATAAATGGTAATAAAACCATACAATTTATTTCAAGATAGATAGCTAGATAATATATATTGCATTAGATTATGCAAAATTTTATTTATTTATAATTTACACTTAATAAAATATTGAAAACTTATAAATATATATATATTATGTTATTAGTAATAATTATAATTAATTTGAGTTAAATAAAATATTCATATATAAATTATGATATTGTACAAATAAATAATTTAAATTTGATATTTTAGTGATATTAAAATTGTATAATTTTCTATTGTAATTATATTTTTTATAGAAAATGAAAGATGTATTTTGTATAAAATATTTAATTTATTGTTTTAAATTAATTATATATATTTTTATTAAGTAAAAATATAATTATTTTATATTGATTTTAAATATATACATATAATTTGAATTGATTAGGGGAGTATTAGATCATGAGTTAAATTTAATTAAAATTTTTTGATATAATTATTATTATACATTAGTTATGATATTAATATTACAATATTAACACAAAATGTTTATCTTAGAAAATAAATGTAATCAACATCAACATGAAAAAGAGAGGAAGGAGGAAGCACATGCCTGATCCCAACATGAGACATGACCATTTGTCAATAATAGCCAAAATCACCCATCTCCCATTCCCACAATTCTTCTCGGGGGCTAGTCCAAAAGAGCAGTTTTCAGTCTTGTGTCTGTGTATATTTGCCTGATAGAACATCTCAGAGGATAGTATACCACACTTCACTACTGCAATGGTGATACCGCTTCATATTCTTGAAACTGAATCCAGATCTGAAGAGCTACTGATGAAGGATAAGAACAGCAATAAACGGACATGAAGGGTGACACTGTTAACATTGCTACACCTTCCAAGTCTCCTGTACTTGGAGAAGAAATCCAAAGCAAGCACCAACCAACCGCATGGACAAGACGGATGTGTGAAGTCCACTCCTTTTAATTACAACATCCATGACGCTCTTATATTTGCTTTTCCTATCTGTTGCGTAGGTTGCTGGCAAGAAGGCCTCATCCGCACACCCTTTAATGAGCCTCCTCAAGGAAGAGGAGGCTGTCAGCTCTTGTTGTCAAAGGAAGAGGGAGACAAGAGTAAGGGCACCTCTTCCCATTTTTTAAATATTGCATTATATTTAACATTAATTTATGTATTAGGTAAACCTATTACAATAGTAAAAAAAAAGTACATTATTAATTAAAATTTAATTAATTTATAGGAAAAACAAATTCGGTATGGGATAGGTAAGTAACGGTATAGAACTATATTAGTATAACGTTAAAAAACTATTCGATGTTCGATAATTTAATAGGTTCGATTATAGATTATGCCTAAGTAAATAAAAATCAAAATTATAATAGAAATAAATTAAATTCACCTACAAAAATTAAAATAGTAAGGAAGCGCAACTAATTAATACTATTAATATTAATGTGGATATTTTATTTTATTAATTGATAAAAAATGTAGTTACAATAATTATAGTTAGAAATAAATAGTACTTTTTCATTAGCTATTGCTATTAAAATTACTGCACACGTATTTGAAATAAGAGATACGAACCAAAATAAGAGTATGTTAAAAAATAATATTTAAATATTACTCTAATATAATATTTATTATACTTCAAAAGTAGCAAATAGTAATTATATGGATTATCAGCTTTTATATTGATAAATTGTTGTATTATATAAGATTTTTAGAGTGTAAAGTAAAACTATTTAAATGATTAATCAACTCTTTGGCAGATAAATTAGCATGTTTTTATAAGAAAAATTAGGGTTAAAATTATTTAAATATTGTTATAATCCATAATATTAGATTTATTATTAAAAATAAGAGAATTATTTTATTTTTATCTTTTTATATATATGATATTTTATTTGATAAATTAATAAAATAATATTTTATTAAACAAAAAAATTAATTTACAGGAAACCATTTAAGTTTTCCAAAGTTTTGTATCACATAATAGTATTTTAAAATATTGTACTAAATTATAAATTAATTAAAATATGTATAATTTTGCTCAAAAGAATTTTCTTAAATATGATCTGTGCTATTAGAATAATCAGGTTATATTATATAATAAAATGAGTAAAAGTTGTTTTTAATATTTATAATGGGTTGAAAATGTTATGATTGATTTAATTAAAAAATATCAAATTTTATTACGAGGCAAACTAACAATTATGGCTAAGAAAATGTATACGAGAGAGCCATGATGGTGTAAGAGAGCCAAGGTACATGTATGAATATGCTATATTTGGTAAGTGTCGTAACTCATGATTAAAATGAAATGGAGAATAATACAATACCATAATCTATAAACTATGAAGTTGCAGGCACCTTCCATTTCTTTGTCATTTGCTATTCCTAAATATTAATGTATAACCTAATAAATCTAAGAGCAATTTTTTTTTGGCAATTTTGAATATGATATCACATCAAAATACCTAATATAATCTATGTACAGAAGACCCACATAGATAATATTCTAGCAATGGACTATTTGATTATGCATCATCCCATGAGCTTTCAATTGTGTATCTCTATTACTTATTGTCTGATTTTAGCATAAATTAATGTTAAAATACATGAACTTTGGTGCTATATTAGCTTGGGCAAGAATTTATTTGGCCTAAATAACGGTTGTGTGTCAAAACAAGACACCAAAACTGGTTTGGTAATAATAGATAATAGGTGAAGAAGGATTACTACCTTACCTTAGACTGAGGTGATTTGTATTAACTATATTTATGCAGTGCAAAAGCAATAAAGACCTTAAAACCTATGTATTTGAAATTGCTATTACACTCACGTTAACCTAATTACTTAATAATCTATTCATTTACAAAAAAACTAATTAAGCAAATCCATTTTGTCCTTGTCTGCCTCTATTTTCCTTTTCATGCAGCCCCTTATATATACATATATGCATGTATAATCCTCTCTTTTCAGTCTCAGGATCCTCTCCAGGCTCTAACTCACTCTGAATCTCTCTCAACTACATGTTTGTTCTCGGTCAAGCTTGAGGAACTTGCTTCAGTAGCATTTATTTCATCGGTCTCTTCAGGTAATAACATATCAGGCGATAGTGTCTGTTAATTTCAGGGTTTTGCTCTTGGTTTAGCTTATGTTTACGTGTACATATGTTGTGGGGTTGGGGGCAGTACCTATAACTCTAGATGTAGGTAGAGGGTGTTGATCAAGAGTGCACCGGAGCAGTTTGTTGTTTGTTGGTGTTACTTGTGACGCTGGCGAGTTGGCTCGCGGTGCGCTTGGCTGTTGCATGATCGAGTATTGCCTTCTTGAGGCGCACAATCGATGGCTGCGATTATTGCACGATGCATCACCTGGGTACGTTTCTGTATAAGGAATAACATTTGCTCTTTTGTTGCAGGACAATGTCGAGCACTCAAACACCTGATGATTTCAACACGGCGCCTGATTTAGGTAGGTATCCGTGGACAATTAACAGATAATCATCTATATATTCGAGCTAATGATCATTCATTAATTGTAGTTAAAATGATCAAATCATCAATATCATATGTTTTGAAATTCTTTCTGTTGATTTTTTCAGATTCTATTTCTTTGATGGAGTCTGATGATGCAGAAAAAGATGTAAAAAGTAAGGACTGCAGCTTTGTGCATGAAGACCATCTAATGGATGAGGGGGAGCAGGCTGAGGTGGTGATGGCTGAGGAGACGGTCTCAGAGGCCACCGAGAAGAGGAAGGCTACTGGCGAGTCAGATGCCCACGTGGCCAAGAGACAAAAAACAAAGGACGAGGGGATAGCTGACGTGGAGGGGTCAGAGGAGCCTAGTGGGGACACCCCATTGACTTTTCCAAGTCGCACTTCCCTAGAGGGCGGTTTGAATGGCTTGGAGGTGGTTGGAGAGGCCTCTGCCATTGGTCTTCCTGTGCCGGGTCATGACGGAGCTGTCCCCGCCGACCCAACAAACGACGGCAACTTCGTCATCGACGACAATTCAGAATCACTTCGTTTATCTCCGATGCAAGGTTTGGTCACTATTGGTTTGGCTACTGAGGGTACCAATGAAGAGGCTCCGACAGGACCTTCTGCTGATCAATCTCTTCAGTCAGGTATGAGAATATATAGGATTCTAAAGTCCACAGCGTAGTGATATTATACAATAAAAGATCATCGAGATTCCGCGAGCAAGGCATGCATAAATAAGGGTCATCTTTACAAAGATCTAATCTTTATGTTTACTATTTGGCAGATTTTATACCTTTGGAGACTGAGGATGAAGCAGCTGATCAAGAGGCAGTATCGAGGGAGGCAGCCGAGAAGAGGGCAGCCACAGAAGAGGAGTCTGACGCGGGCAGGGTCAAGAGAATAAGAACGAAGGGCAGGCGGTTGACGGTGGAACAGTTAATGGCTCAGGATGATGACGAAGATCCCTCGCAGCCTTCTCGTCAATCTCTTTTGGAAGGTATTAACTGACTCACCCTTGCCATTTGTCACTGTAAAGGGGTTCAAAAAGCAGTCAAACCGGACACTTGACTAATCTCCCGTTGAACCATGATCCTTGTTACGCTTAAGCTCGAGGTATACTGATTGTCTTCATGTTATTGCAGGCCTGGATGCTACGGCTCTGGAAGAAGATCAACCTTCTTCCAATCCTATTCTTTCCGCCAGAGAGTGAGCCCCCACTTTTTTTCTTCCTCCCTCTGATTTAATTATTCCATGACCTCCATTTTTAACCTCAGTACACCAAAATGACAGCAGCTAAATTGTTGGTTTTCAAAATTAGACTAAAAGGGGCGATATTTCCCGTGCATCACACACCAGCTGCATCTTGTCAGCATATTTTCTTCTGTAACTAAGGCTACTCTTTTGGCATTATATATGTATATAGCTATCAGCTTGCGGCGTTGAGTATGGCAGTTAAGCAGAACACAATAGTGTATCTGGATACAGGTGCCGGCAAGACCCGTGTAGCAACTATGCTGCTCAGAATATTTTCCCATAATATCCGCAAGCCGTCGCAATATATTGCAGTCTTCTTAGTCCCCAAAGTTGTGCTGGTTCAGCAGGTATCTATACATATATATATATATATCAAATAAAAGGTTCTCTTGCTTGTTTTAAACAAGAATACTGCTTGCTGAATCATTTCTTCTGTTATCTTTGCCATAATAGCAAGCTAAATCTATATTAAAGGACGACAGAGAAATGAATTGGAAAATTGGCATGTACTGGGGTAGCAGTGGAGTTGACTTCTCCAGCTCTTCTGCATGGAAAGAAGAGATTGAACAGCATGAGGTTTGGTTTCCATCTGCAATTTATTGATCATTGGGTTACCTTGTGATTGTACATGTCGGATCCTTCTTGGGGAGTCACTATTTAATGTAAAAGCCATCTTTCTGTTCCACAGATCCTTGTGATGACGCCTAAGATATTGCTTTCGGGTTTGAGACATTGCTACCTCAAAATGGAGATGATAAAGGTTCTGATATTTGATGAGTGCCAGCATGCAAGTGGTAAACATCCATATGCCTGTATTATGAGGGTAAGTACTCATCCATGAAATTTGAGGTTAATTTCTTGGTGCCATTTGAACACTTGAAATGAAAGTTAATGCTTGAATTGTTTTCAGGAATTTTATCACCATGCCCTTGATGCCGGGATAACTGAACTTCCTCGGATTTTGGGGTTGACGGCATCTCCTATCAACAGTAAATGTATGCAGTTTTCTGGTTATCACTTTGCAGGTTATATAATTCTAACCTCAGTTTGACTAACTATTTTCCCATATCTCTCTAGGCTGCCAACCTACTTCTTCTGATTATTGGGTTAAGCTTCAGGAACTTGAAACATTAATGAATTCAAAGGTGCTCCCATGAACTGTTGGTCGTTTCATCACTCTCTTCTCTGTATGAACTATATGATCAGCGTAATACATTTGAATCCTCCACGTCTAATTCTGCCAAGGCTAACTCCGCTTGTTTCTTGCTGCCCTTGAAGATCTACACCTACAAAGACGAATCAGTTGTTTCCAAGTATATACCATTCTCAGAAATGAAGTACAGAGAATATGAGAAGATGGAAAAGACACATCCACATATAGAGAAGCTATTGAGCAGTGTGAAGGAGGAGGTATGCCATTTTTTACAAAATACATTAAACCCTAGACAAGGAGGAGGGATGGGGTGTCCTTCTCTGCATTCCAGCTTACTGAATATCTATCACACCTATATCTATACTATGATATGCGAAGTCTTAGGGTAGTTTTGACATAATTTTTAATTTTCCAAAACTACCCTTAGCTTTAGCATTTATCTTTTTATATAATTACATATATAATATAATTTCATTATGTGGCAGTTTTACTATTGATGTAACACGGTATTAATGATGATGTCTCCTTGGCAGCATGAGGTGGAAGTTAAGAAAGTCTGTCTTGAAGAAACGTCTGCTAATTCTACCATCAAGAGGATTGATCAGCTGCACACTACATTTTTGTACTGCTTAAATGAGCTAGGGCTCTGGATGACATACAAGGTCCTCCTCTTCTTGGCCTTCTCTCCTTCTACTTGTGTTTCTGCGGGAAATTGTGCAGCCATGCATGCAAATGTATGGGAAGATGCTAATGGTTATTGTCTTTTTTAGGCGGCCGACTTTCTCACGCGTGGAGATTCTGAGGACTTGATTTGCATTAAGTTCGATTTGGCAGGTGATAAAATTGTGAAGAAGTTCATCTGGGAGGTTTTCAACAAATTGTCAACCCATGTTCATTCAGGTACATACATGCAATTCTGAGATGATTAGGTACGCTGCCAAAAAGCGCGTTTCTTGGTATTATGCACGTAAATGGCTCATTACAACTTGGCCCCATCCACCCAGATCCTACAATAGCAGATGACTTGAAGTTGAATGTGGATGCTGGATATCTTTCAAATAAGGTTGTGTGTCTTGTTGAAACTTTATCGGAATACAGGTCAGTTTCCCTATCACTTCATGAAACCCCACTTGTCATTGTTTTATGCTAGCACTCATCATTTACCAGCATGTTGCAATACTCTTTCTTTTTTTTTTTTAAATGATATAGGCACATAGAGGACATTAGATGCATAGTTTTCGTGGAGAGGGTTATCACAGCGAGTGCCATTCAGACACTGTTGAATGAGTTGCTTCCAAATATTAATGGCTGGAGGGCTAAGGCCATTGCCGGAAATAACTCTGGCATACTACGCCAGTCAAGGAAGCAACATAATGAAATCGTGAAGGAGTTTCGTGACGGAAAGGTATTTCATCTATGTATATATATATATGTGCTTCAGTTTCAATAGCTTTGCTGGTGGAAGGCCTAAGAGATCATGTTCTGTCGGCTTATCGTCAGGTGAACATCATTGTTGCAACGTCAATCCTTGAAGAGGGCTTAGATGTCCAGAGCTGCAACCTAGTCATCAGATTCGATCCTGCCCCCACAATTTCCAGCTTCATACAGTCTCGTGGCAGAGCAAGGAGACAGGATTCAGAGTTGCTGTTGCTGGTGGAAAAGTAATCAATCTTTTGATTTCTCAAATATGTGTGTGTGTATATATATATACATATACGTTTGTTTTAACTTGTTAGTTTTTATGATCTCCAGAGATGATTCTTCTGTGCGCTCTAGAATGGAGACGTTCCTTGCCAGCGGAAATATCATGAGGAAGGAGTCTCTCAGTCATGCTTCAGTTCCCTGCGCGCCTCTTAATGACAAGTATCGCAATGAGGACGTTTATCGTGTGGAAAGCACCGGGGCAATCGTTACTCTTAGTTCCAGTGTGGAGCTGCTCTACTTCTATTGCTCACGACTCCCTTCGGACGGGTTAGTTTTTTGCTAAACGTTTGGTTGCTGCTGTAATAGCGCCATTACAGCCTTTGTTTTACTGGTTCTTGATAATCTGTAAAAGGGCATCATTTGTTTGTCATGATCCTGAAGAAATGTGATCTACTCTGCAGATACTATAAGCCTACTCCGAGATTCATTAAAGACGAGGAAAAGGGAGTGTGCACTCTCATCCTGCCAAAGAATTGCCCCGTGCCATCTCCCCCGCCTGTCTACACTGATAACAAAAGATCATTGCAGCAAATTGCCTGTTTTGAAGCGTGCAAACATCTTCACAGATATGGTGCTTTAACAGATGACCTCGTCCCTGCTGATGTTGCTGAAGATAAGCAGATTGCAGGTACTTTTCCTTACCATGTCATATATGTGAGGTCTTATCACCATGCATTTTAGTCGGTTCTTCTTCATCATTAATTGGTGATTATAGTATAACTTTGATATGCTGATCTTGTATGGCCACTTCAGATGCTGAAAAGGAACCCTATTTTGATGAGCACCCTACCTACTTCCCCCCTGAATTGGTTAACACACTGACGGAGTCCAACTTGTATCATTTATATTTCGTGGAGTTAGTGCAAACCTTCACTCCTGATATACAAGCTGAAGGTCTGGTGCTTGCAATTAGGACTGAACTGGAACATGATATGGAGTTCAATTTACAAGGTGAAAGGGGGAAGGTAAATGTAAAGTTTATATATGCTGGAACCACAACTTTGACAGAGCAACAAGTGATTTATTGCAGGAAGTTTCAAGGGATTGTTCTAAGTTTGCTTATTGACCATAGTATTCAGAAATCAGTGGAACTCTTGCGTAATTACAAACCAGACCATTTGCCTGCAGTTGACTATTTAGTCCTCCCGTTATTAGACCAAGACAATGCCTACCAGAAAAGAAAAGTTATAATAGATTGGACAACTATCACCTCTGTGATATTTCCAGCCGCAGGTGGTTCAAGTGCTGTTGATCCAAATATGCACGTCGCAAGTTGTAATTCAGAGGAATCATACGTTGTAGTAACCAAAGATGGACCAGTATGCTCTTGCTTGCTCCATAATTCTGTGATCTACACCCCTCATAATGGCGTTGTCTACTGCATCACTGGATTTTCTGATGAACTAAATGCGAATTCGGACATGCCCGTTATGAGGGATGGATCCACCAAGACGTACAAGGAGCACTTTAAAGACCGGTGTGGACTTCTAAACTCTTGCAACTCTACTATTTCCTGCCATGTTCTCATCTTCCAAAGTAGTTGGATTTCAACAATGTTTGACTAATGTGCAGGCATAATATTGACTTGTGCTGTGAAGATCAGTGGTTTGTGAAGGGTAGACACATTTTTCGAGTGCACAATTATCTATCTGAAAGCTGGCTAAAGGAGAGAGGTAATTTGGTCTGCATTATTGCTTGATCTCAACATTTTTGGCTTCAAATACTTGAACTTGGTTTATTGTCTGCAGAATACAGGAAGTACACAATTCATCTGCCTCCTGAAATCTGTAACTTGCTAATATCTCCAATATCAATCAGTACTATATACACGTATACCTTTGTTCCATCAATTCTCCACCGACTTGGGTCCTTGCTCCTGGTTACACATATGAAAGAGATGTTTTTGGACCATGGCATCCCTGATATTCCAACTGTCAAGGTCCGTTTGTTTCTTGTGTATCCACCGTACGTAGCTATGAAGAGTGCTACGTTTGTTGTCTAATTAATTGCTCAGGAAGTTTCCCTTGCCTTTTGCTCTTTTCTTGCTTCTTTCAGTTGCTGGAGGCTGTCACGGCAAAACAGTGCCAAGAAGAGTTTCACTTGGAATCTTTGGAGACACTAGGAGATTCTTTCCTCAAATATGTCGTCACCCAAGAGCTATTTAAGTCTCACGAGAATCACCACGAAGGCATGTTGACTCTCAAAAGGCAAAGATTAACTTCTAATGCTGCACTTTGCAAATTCGGCTGTGAGCGCAAACTTCCGGTATGATAAAATTGAAGAAAATTGCTCATGTGATTCAGATTGAGTAGATGGCCATATGCTCATGTGATTCAGATTTCCCTGACTACTGCCTGCCCGATACTTTTTCCGTACAGGGATTCATGTGCATTGAATTGTTTGATCCCAAGAATTGGATAGCTCCTGGGTACAAGTCTCCGGCACTCATCTCAAGCGAGGAGTTAGTTTCCGGAGGAAAGGTATATGCAGTGGCGAAACGGAGGATAAAATTGAAGAAAATTGCCGATGTGGTGGAGGCCCTGATCGGAGCATATGTTAGCGCCGGTGGCGAAAATGCCGGTATCATGTTTCTGGACTGGCTTGGTATTAAGGTGGACTTCAAGGTCTCGCCTTATGATGGGTTTAAGGTAAACGCCGCTAGAATCATTGAAGTTAAAGTCATTGAGGAAATCTTGAACTACACCTTCAAAAAACCTGCTCTCCTAGTAGAGGCCCTGACCCATGGTTCTTTCTCGCACCCAGATATTCCTGGATGTTACCAGGTACTTGCTTCTACTTATCTTCATCTGAATCATCATCATATATCTATATATATACTCAATGTTTGCTTTGTTTCCTTGCAGCGACTGGAGTTTCTGGGTGACTCTGTGCTGGATTATCTAATCACTGTCCATTTGTATAACAAGTACCCAGGGTTGTCACCAGGAAAGATCACAGATATGAGATCTGCTTCTGTCAACAATGACTGCTATGGTTACTCTGTGTGTAAGGCTGGCCTACACAGGCACATCCTCCATGCCTCTCATACGCTTGGAAATGATATAACGAAGACTGTCGGGGATGCCGACAAGTTCGAGGCCTCCTTTACTTATGGGTGGGAGTCTGACATATCTTTTCCAAAGGTACGTACACAGATGATGACAATATTGCCATGCATGATTTGATGGTCTCCTCCTCTCCCAAACAGCCTCACTAACTATCCTTCGTGACGTGACAGGTGCTTGGAGATGTCATCGAGTCTATTGCTGGGGCGATATTTTTAGACTCCGGCAACGACAAGCAACAGGTGTTCGACAGCATCAGGCCACTTCTGGAGCCGATGGTCACTCCTGAGACGGTGCAGATCCATCCGGTGAGGGAGCTGGGAGAGCTGTGTCAAAAGCACAACTACATCTTGAAAGCACCCAAAGTGTCTCCGATCGCGGAAGGAGGCATCGCTGTGACTATCGAGGTTGATGCTGATGGGGTAACACATTCGCACACTTCGTGTTACGACAACAAGAAGACAGGCCAGAGAGTTGCCTCCAGAGAAGTCGTCAAGTCTCTTAAAGAGGCGCTGCTTGCCAAGTCCCTTCAGGAGGCAGAGGCAGCAGCTGCTGCTGCTTCGGTGCCTGAGGAGGAGAAGGCTCCAGATTTTGAAGATCTTTACCCAGAAGAATTGGATGAATTAGAAGAAATGCATTAATTATTGGCCTTACCTCATCCGAACCTTTTTTTTCTGGTGCCCAATTTATGAGGGCATGTATATATATATGTGTTATAGATTGGACCAAGTATACCACACCTCTAATGAAGTGGATGCTTGACAGGATCAACTCGGCTCAAGCTGAAGAAAAAGTATACATTAGACTCCATTATCCATATCTTCCAGAGTCACAAAAGAAACTAATTATGAATGCGAGCCAAAACACAAGCTACACCAGCAATATATTCCTGTATAATATGTGTCTACCATGAAAAATGTAGATTTTTTCTGAAAACTGTTGAATGTGCTGCAAGTTTATTTAGGTGCTCATAGAGTAATTAAGATGCCTTCTTATTACCGAACAGTAAGCTCAGAGAATAGACACAGCTCTTCTTTGCAGCAGCATCAACTCGGTTCTTACCAACCTGCAAAATCAGAGCCATTGGAACCTCGATTAACAACTATAAAGGTTGAATTTACAAAACAAATGAATGCCCTCCTTCTCCAAGATACATTCCAGAAATCTCTGTAGGAAGTTTCCCCCTGGGAAAATAAAATTCTTGGGAAGAGGGAATTCAAATGAAGAAGATGTAGAATACCTTGTCCATTAGCCAAAAACCAACAGTTGGCGTGTATTGCACCAGATACCTCACAGCTAGCACAGGCTGTAAACTCATAACAATATACATAAGACTATGCAGATACCAAAAATATGCATTTATAGAGACACGCTGCTCTTAGTTGAAATCCAACCTTCCTTTAAGCCGTGAGGTGCTGCAATAATTGTTAGCTCTACACATCTTTCAGTTGACAAACGCTTCTACACATGACAAAATAGTGCTGCTCTTAGTTGAAATCGATGCAAAACCTTAATACAAGTAGTTGATAATGATCTTTAATACCTCAAGTGAACCCTTCCTTCCTGAAGGTTGTTCCATGTATCTATTGGTCCAGGAAAAACTACTGTTACCTTGATTCCTTTTTGGCAGAGCTGCCATTAATATCATAAGCTCAAGGACATTAGTGGGAGTGAATCACAGCTGGACATGCAGCAGGTGGGAAGTAAAGGCAGACAAAGAGATCTTTCCAGTCAAGTTTGGGAAAAAAACAGAGTTTGCCCTTAATCACCCACCATAGCAAAATCTCCTATATCACTGACAAAATAGAAGATGTGATGCACCTCCGAGGGTATACTGTGAAAGTATCCATTCAGAGCGAATTTTGATGCCAAATCTACAGCTTGACCAGGTGCTGGTGTTTTCCCAGCAGCACTACTCATCTAAAGCAGTCAAATGGCAAATAAATTAGTCAGTAGAAAAAGGATAAATGGGTGTTTAATCCAGATGAATACTCTAGCTCGGTAGCTTCAAAACCAATTAGTACATCACTACCTCATAAAGTTAACAACATTTTGTCAAATGTTAACCTCCAAATCTCAAGTCAAACACATGTAAAAAAAGGAGAATGTAACGACTATGAAGTTATGGAAAAGAGTGCACATTTATGACCACTAATGACGGAACACCAGTGCATACCATAACAAAGTGACCACAGTCCTGCTTCAGCATGAAAGGTGCCAAAAGTCGAGTCAATGATAACGTACCCAGAACATTGATATATTTTTTTTGCACAATCCAGAACAATGATATTGAATGTCGCCTTATCTATCACATACAAGTAACAGTTAGTTGATTAATAAATATAGAAACAAAAGACTAAAAACAGTTGTGAGCCGTGAATATAAGCAACCTCAAGTCGACCTGACATACACTATCATGAATATAATTTAGAGAAGAGATTCAACTATGTACCTTGAGGTCTTCTTCCAGTACATCCAATGCTGCTGTTTTCTGCCAAAGAAACAAAATTCTTTTCAAGAAAAAAGAGCAGCAAATTTTCTTTAATGGAACTTATTACTTCCACCTGCAAGTTCAGAAAGGATGCTTCTCAAATGAAGTAAAAAACAACAATAATAAAAAAATGCATCACAAAGTAAATTTTGTTGTGGCAATATCCAGTAGCAGACTGCATTTATATTAATGAACTGCTTAGGTAATACGGTGCAGCTCAGACTTCCAAAACTATACACTGAAGATGTCTTTGTTGCTTCCACAAAATTTGTCTGCATAGGAACTGAAACTACAAATCAGAAAGATCTGCAACTCTATCACAAATCTACAAAAGACAAACACATTGATATGATAATCGTCATTAAGAAGGAAATGACAGAGAAAATAATTAGTATGGCTATTTAAGAAGTCTGTTGTTTTACTTACCAGTCGCTTGAAAGCTGCATTATCAATCATGATATCAACACCACAATCAGGAAAAAATGGAGACTGCCTTCTCTACAGCCTCAATGAAAGATTCTTCTCCAGAAGCCAAGTCCAACCGTAAAATTTTAACTTGGTCAGGTGCATATTTACCTGCAGTGACATTTTTCCAATATCAACCGCAAACCCAGAAACTATAGACCGCTTACACAAAACTGCTAGGAAACATTCACCCCTGAGTTAGTTTTTGACGCGCTGCAGGTCAGCTTCATCACGAGCAGAAAGTGTGAGCTTAGCCCCCAGAGCTGCCAATTGCTTGGCTAGAATCTCACCTTGCTCCATGGATAACAGGGAAAATAAGTTTGAAGTTTCAACAGAATGGCATGGAACCAAGAAGCTCAAGAGAACAACAAATCTCTACATTGATCAGAGAATTACACTTCTAAAAATGCAATGTTAATGAAATCCAGCTAATTTAGCTTTTCTAAACCTAGAAACTCTTACCAATTCCACGGCTTGCCCCAGTAATCCAAACTACCTCATTGTGAGCAAACTCTAGCTATCCAAATACAGAATCAAGCTGCAGACAGATATACAGGTATGCTTCAAGTATCACCGAAACAACCAAAACAATAAGGAGGCGATTCAAAAGCTACAACCTTTATTTTTTATAAGCACATTTCGTTCAACGCCTCTAATAAAACTAATCATATTATTTTCTTACACATAAAAACAAAAGTGTAATTTAATTTTATTCTCCTCTTCGCTCGGCACCACAATCTCCTTTAAAAGCAAATAACACGATTAGCTATATTAGTAGAATTGAATTGATGAATGCCTCTAGATTGAGTACCCCAGTACTGGAAGAAGAAGAAAAAAAGAGCTTTGCATATGGGACATGCCTTATCTTCGATTTCATGACGCTTCACATGCCGTTTGGACATAAGAGTGACGTCTCATGTAAGCATTCATCGGGATAAAGAGATGAGTATGCGACTAAAGGTAAACTTTTATCTTTTCCACTTCATGAGTGAGAAATTGAATGTTATGAATCTCGATCCACCTTGAGCAGTAACAAATCTGAATAATAGAGCAACCGCTGCCGCCCTAGACAGACAAAGAACAGCATATTGTGATCGAATTCGCCCGAAGTTCGAAGTTGATGTTTGTGATCGCCAACGCCAAGTCAAGCAGTTCTACTAGAGTGATATGTGGATCCACGGCGATGCCTTTAACTCCGCCATGACTATAATGATTTAACTCCGCCATGAGTATATTGATACATGGGCCATGGCCATGGGAGATGAGATGAAGCTAGCACGTGCGCGTGGACAGACTCGGGTACACCTGGGAAACTATCGTGTTCTCTTCCATGGGCCTCAACGTAAAGGAATCGGAAACAGAGGGAGTGGAACCTTCCCATTAGCCTCATCAAATGGGCAGACGGAGAGGCCCAGCCACCCCATGGCTTTATAGACTTTGGGTCTGATTGCACAGATGGAAAAGAAAAGGGACCAAAAGATGAAAAAGAAGAGCCCTAAGCATCTCTCTGCTCCAGTATCTTTGCATTCCTTCACAGTTCTGATTTGAATAACACTGAATTCATTATAATGGACACATTGAATGAAACTTCCTCGATAATAAATGAATGGCCTTAACATAGACAGAAGTCTTTTTCCATGGAGGGAGTAATCTTCTTCAAGTAAACATTAACCAACGCCTCTTTAGCCCGCTGGATAAGTGATGGTTTTCTTTTCCTCTTCCTCTTTCATTCAGCAGAAGGTACCCCTTCTCCATCATCTCCTGTTCCATCCGCATCATCTTCCCTAGAGCCATTCCTACCATCATCACCCATTTCAGCCTTCTGTTTCCTTTCCCTTGCAATGCAGAGATATCCCAATGTCACCACTTTCATCTCTGTGACTCCAAACTCGGGGTCCATGCCATCCGCCTCATAGTATTTCTCATCAAACATTTTATTCATTGTTCTGCTTAGAGTTCATCCTAATCAGCTCCACCTAGGAGGCAGTCATCGGCCTGAGAAGACCCACCAATCTGCTTAGTGTTCTGAAGCTTTTCATTGATTTCCTGCTTCTTCAAGTTCTTCAGATCCTCTATCTCAGAAATTTTCATCCTCTCCTCCTTCTGCCTCTGTCTTGCCCTTGCAGTTTCCTGTTGCCTCACTGCCTCCTCCACCTTCCTGGAAAATCCCATAACACAATCATCCTCAAGTTCTTCATGTGGGAACTTAGTATCATAATCCTCTTGGCTCTCAACCGCTTCCTCATCCATCACCAGTTCATCCAAATCATATTCATCAGCATTCCACTTTTTGTTATTATCCTTATAAATCCACATTCTGTTTAGAAGGTAATCTCTGAGGAACATATTATTCTTATCAAATGCCTCCTCCTCCCCAAATTACTCATTCGAACAGAATCAACATCTCTACTCTCCCCAGCCTCCTATCTTCTTCATCGTGAGAAAATTCCCGCCTTCACCATTACCCGCCATGTCTCCTTTTCTTCCAGGAAAGCCCTCCTCAGCTCCTCGTGCTCTTCGTTATAGGTCTTCTTTCCGGTAATCTCCATGGTCATCATCAAACTCACGCCCCGCTTCAATCAATTGTCTGGCTGCGACATCCTTCAATTCACGGGTGCGCTCATCCTCTGCCTAGTCCTCGCTTTCAGTCTCATCATCGGACTCGAAAACCTTAACGTCGTCCTTCCCATTAAGAACGGATCCTTGTTTTTACCTTGATCAGCGCGTCAAATAACTCCAAATCTTCCTTCTTTCACCACAATCCCCTCGATATCGTCGCATTCCTCTTCGGAGGAGGAGCTATCTTCAGAACCCTAGGAGGACGACCCATCAATGGCGCCCTTCTTCTGGGGATCCACGCGCTTCTTGTTGTTCGTACCAACTAGCGTCCTCCTGGTCGAACTCAATCTTCGAGACGACATCAGCGTCATTGTCGCCTGCATCAAAGAGCCTCAACACAATCGCTGCCGAACAACTGATCCTCTCGTGAAGGTTCCCAATCCCATTACAAATAGATCTGGAGAAATAGCTGCCGCCCTGTAGGCTTGCTTAACTAGGGGTTTTTCAAAAAACTATGGGCCTATTTGGGCCTAAATGGGCCAACTTTTGTGAGGGGAAAACTAAGACCAATATTAAACCGGACAAGAACCGCCGGTCCAGATGATAAAGGTATAATTAATTTATGAATAAATTAATTCAGTATATACAATAAGAACAAATTTCCATCTCCATCAAGAAGTCAATGTTCATTGTATTGTAGCTAAATACCTTGTTGGGTCACTAACTCCCTGGCCCTGCCCATGGTGGAGTGAGTGTATTAAATAAGCTGAAGGTGATTTTAAAGGAATCTTCACCTTTTTCTCATATTTTTTCTTTTTCATTTCCATTTTAAATCATATCCTAAAGTAAAAAAGGTTGTGGGTCTTCTTCTCATTGTATTCCCCAATATTGCTTCTCTTCACAGTGTGCACTGCTTCCCTAATGATTGCACAAAGCATGTCCTACAAGCTTATCTGTTAGTCTGTCTGATCTATGGAGGGACAAACGTGCCCACACTAAAAAAAGTAAAAGCACACAGGAAAAGCAAAAGACAAGTTGGAACAACAAGGCAGGCAATGTTGTATATGACTCAGAAGGGGCTTGGAAAAACGCCTGTGTCTAATCATGAAGGCTCTGAGGTTCACATGCCCCATAGCCTTCCTCCTGTTCCTGTGCCTCACAGCTATCAGAGCAGCCCCTGAAGGCTCTCTTATCACAAGCATACCGGGTTTCACAGGCAGGCTCCCTTCCGAGCATCGTGCAGGGTACAAAAAGGCAGATTGATGGCTGACCAAAGCTGTAGATTACCTCCTTTATAGCCCGACTCCTTTTTTGCTTGTCTGTAGGTATGTGTCCATTGATGGGAAGCCAGCCGGAAAAAAGTTTCTCTTCTACTACTTTGTAGCATCCCAGAGAAATGCTTCGGAGGATCCTATTGTTTTGTGGCTCAATGGGGGCCCCGGCTGCTCTAGTTTCGATGGTTTTGTCTATGAACATGGTATGGATTAAAATTCTAAATCCAGATGAAATGGTCTGCTTCATGTATAGCAAGCAGCCTAACCTCTTTCCTGCTGTCTACTCTTCAGGGCCATTTAATTTTCAAGCAGGACAGTCAAAGGCAAGCTTACCTAAGTTGCAGCTCAATCCTTTCAGCTGGTCCAAGGTTTGGCTATCATCAATCTTTGTCCAGAATTGTTCCCTTAGCGCTCCTCCTGATTCCTGGTTCTCTTCAGGTATCAAGCGTATTATATTTGGACTCGCCTTGCGGGGTAGGTCTGTCTTACTCTGACAATCCAAAGAATTATGTCACTGGAGATTTCCAAACAGCGTCTGATACACACCTCTTTTTGCTCAAGGTACCTTTACTTTCTCGTAAATTATACTGCAAAAGGTGTTCGGCAAGCAGCAGACCAAATCTGTCCATGTTTGTACTGAGGAATCCACTTCAACAATTCCATCATATACCCAACTAAGAAAATCTGTATTTTCTGTAACCAGTGGTTCAAGTTGTACCCGGAGTTCCTTTCCAATCCCTTTTACATCTCGGGAGAGTCTTATGCTGGAGTTTATGTGCCAACACTTGCTTCAGCAGTTGTGGAAGGTAATCTAATGAATCCACACAGCAGCTATATATATATTTTTTTTGATGTAATCTGTGATTCAAGGTCTTTAATTTTTACAACAGGCATAGAAAGTGGTCAGAAGCCCCTAATCAATTTCAAGGTACTGAATCCAATATCCTTTCTTCAAGGGCTAGATATCATGAAGCTCTCTTTGGTTTGAATTCAAATTCAGCTAGCCTCAAAGAAATAAGCATGGTGCAGGGGTACCTAGTGGGAAACGGGGTAACAGATGAGTACTTCGACGGCAATGCTATTGTACCATTTGCGTTCGGCATGGGACTGATCTCAAACGACATATTCGAGGTTCTGTCCTGTTCGCGGAAATATTTTGAGATCATTAGGACGATTAAGCTTGAACATATATGTCCCCTATTTCCTGAACTTTGACCTGATGTTTCGATTTTAAGCATGGATTTCGATCTGCAGGCCTGTCAGAAGACATGTAAAGGAAAATACTATATTCCCAGAAGCCCAACGTGCTCCAACAACATCAATAGAGTTTACGAGGTATATTGCTGCACGACTCGATGTTTACCAACCAGGAGAGTTCCTTCAATATATTACTCCAGAATGAATCTGGGTATTCATGCTCTGCTGCATAGTGGTTATTCACTTGTTTGGTTTTATTCAGGCCATGTTTATCAGCAAATAGAAAGACTAAACCATTGACATGATTGATCAATTATAGCCAATAATTGGTGTATCGAATCGTTTGATTATTTTTAAAGGGTTGTTAGGACAGCTTGATTTGACCCCACTATCTTCATTTAAAAGGCTCTTTCAGGTCTGAATCCATACAATATCCTCGAGTCGTGTTACCAATATCCCAGCAGCACAGAAGAAGGAAAAAAACTCGAGGGCTTGAATTCGACCTTCATAAAAATCTCCGGTCGTAGATGGTCTGTTCGTCCCCTGGGACGGGATGGCAGAGTACCATTAACCCCTCAAGCAGCATCAACATTTCATGTCCCCTGCATAGTGAGTTGCTTCACATTCCCCTGGACATCTTGTCATACTGAAATATTTACTGTACTTGTTTTCTTCTTTGGTGTTGCTTTGCAGAATGATGACTTGGCAACAGAATGGCTGAATGATGAAGCTGTTAGGAAAGCTATCCATGCAGCACCGGTAAAGCAAATCCACCATTGTAAAAGCCAATCTACGAAGCTTCAAGCTAAGTAATTATCTTATTGTTTTCTAAATTTACGTGTAAAGGCAAGCGTGGCAGGACAATGGATCATATGCTCACGCAGGGTTGAATATTCAAGTGAAGTTGATACGTTGATACCTTACCACAAGAATCTAACTTCCCAGGGATACCGGGCTCTCATATACAGGTAAGCACACGCCATGTGGTGCCCAAGAATTATTCTCGAATACGAGCTCACCATCATACAGAATCGTAATTATTTTGGGTGTGAGGATGAGAGGCTGATAGTTCTTGTCTGTGTTTACAGTGGAGATCATGATCGGGTTGTGCCATTCACAGGAACTCAAGCATGGACGAGGTCAATGGGATACAAGATCATCGAGGAATGGAGGTCTTGGTTATCAAATGAACAGGTTGCAGGGTAAATATGATTTTAACAGCAGCAGAGATGCTCTGAACATGGATCACCACTTCTAGTGTATGAAATCACCTTGGACCTACCTAATAGGCTTTCCCTTTCCGGCACAGGTTCCTTCAAGCATACGACAAGAACCTCACATTCTTAACCATCAAGGTTTGTCTTCCAAGAACCTGTTGGCACACCTATTTCATCATACGCACAATTATCTTCATAACTGCAATTGATGTGTTTCACTGTCTAACCGGACAGGGAGCAGGACATATGGTTCCTCAGTACAAGCCAATGGAGTCATTCGACTTCTACCATCGTTGGTTAGATGGAAAGCCGATCTAGCAAGAAACAATGACAGCTGCAGTGACTTGTTGCTATTAGACTGAAATTGATTCGGAATAAGAGAGCTTATTTACATCTGTGCAATTCAATTAGTTTAACTGATTGATAGTCACGGAATATACATGGAGATTCTTGGAAGGACATAGTCTAACTAGAGAACCTCTTTTATGAAGATGTGAATTCTCATAACAATAACATAGAAAGTATTAACTTTTTGTTTAGATTTGCTCCTTTCATATTTGAAGAGTAAGAATTGGAATATTCTCAGAATTTCAGCATAGAGCATGATGTTCTTCATTGAAAATATCAATCTATAGGAAGTAAATGGTAATCAAGGGCCCCATACCATATCGCTGGGCATGAACTCATGATAGATGCCTACATGATTAATAGAAACGAACTTTATCTGGAGCAAAACATGAGATCTCCTCCTCAGAGCTACCATGAAAGATGGAACAACCTCTATGATAATAGCAGGAAACCAGAAAGTCAACACCAAAGTACAAAATTTGAGACGTCCAAGAGTTTATTAATTTAAAGTCATAAAATCATCATCATCATTATAGTCATATCACAAAGCCAAGCCAGCACACGTGGTTTTTTTAGTGCGAAATCAAAGAAACATAAATCCATAACATAGCAAGTCACAAGGCAGGAGGATTGGCTGTAATAACATGGAATGCGCAGGAACTATTCTTCCTCTTCAGCTTCTTCCAGCCAGGTGATGAATGGCTCCAGGGATTTCACAAAGATTTGTCTGTACAAACACCATTTAAAGATGAAAATAAAAATACATTGGCCATCCAAATTGGAATAAATTCTATTCCACAATCTTAGAACCCAAATTTGATTGTCAGTTAGTGCAATTGTATTTTAAATTCCCCAAAAAAAAGAAATGGGAATTTGAAGAGTGTCTTTACTTAAGATAGTAGAGGTGATCTGCTTTAATAAATCCTCTTCTTGGTACCTAATTATTTGTAGAGTATGTTTATTCCATCGGGAAGAGAAGGGAGTTTATTAAAATAGAATCACCTATCCTGACTTTTGTAGTGTTATTAATAAAAAAAATACTCTTCAAATCTCATTCCTATTTCATCTCTCTGCCATTCCGTATTACTAAACAGGCCATTAGTGGATTGAGTTCCATACCTGCCCTTGGGATTGGTTCCTTTACGAAACCAGTGAAGGATGGTATCCTCAGCAAGCACATCCTGGTCGTAGAGAGATCTCACTATCTCAGGAAACAGCTTCATTAGTTTAGCATCCTCATAGCACTGAATCTGTATCTTGTACATCAGCTCCAGCTGAAGCTTCCCATTGGTACAGAAAGTGTTCAGAAGCTCTGCCCATGTCTTTACCTGGTAAGAGATCATGCGTGGTTGTTCGTCTTAGTACCACGCTTTTCTCGATACAGACATGCACTGCAGCAATCTTTAGATGCAACAAGATTTTATTAATTTCAAGCATACCTGACGTAGAGCTGAATTAGCATTTTGCTGCTGATTCTTCCCTGACCACTGAACGGCGTCCATGATGACATCCCAAAGCATCCGCACAACTTCAATCTCAGGAAACTTCGCATCCTTCACTCGCTGCTTCACAGTGTCAGTGACTTCAGACACATCTGCTTCCTCAGCTATCAGAGAAGTCAGCGCAGTTTTAATTTCCTTCAGCTTCACCTCAAACATTTTCTTCTCATTGTATTCAACCAAAGCTAGAAGCCCTTCCTTGCTGAGACATGCAACATATAATGATGAATCAGTAAATAATACAAGCAGCAGCATGTCAGAAGTACAATGTTTAATTTTGCAAAAAGCAAATCTCACGTGAAATGCTCCGAGAAACCTTCAGCGGAGCGCTTTGCAGAGGGGAAAAAGTCCAGAAGATTGTCCTCCACTTTACCACGCTTCAGGATAGATATCAGATCATCAAGGCTGTTATCAATCAGATATTCCTTGAAGAATTCTGTCATGAAGGATAGGACTAGCCCTTTGGCCACAAGATTGTCCTTGAGCAGTGGTTGAAACACTGTCTCTGGAGGAAGCCCAGAAAGCTTCTGGGAGAATGCAAGGGCGGTGAAGATTGCCAGCTTCTTCCTCTCATTTTCCTCGAAAAGCTCCAATGACTGAAGGAACTTTCGCATAACATTTTCGAGATTCTTGATGAGAAAAGGCCTCCTCCGGAGGATCTTCTGTATGTAAATAACAAATGGTAAAATTACTTCACGTTTTGCCTCACTCTCTAATATAGAGTAAGGGTGGCGCTCCCCCTCATCAGGTTTAGTAGTGCCAGGTTGCGTTCGACCTCCTGTGAATATAACCTGCAACCAAAGCCATAAAACAAGTACCATTATTCTATGCCAGTTATATTTTGACCCTGAAAAACTAAATGTGGTCTTATCCCAAGATATTGATTATTGAAATGGTTTTCAACAGTCATCTTAATTCCACTGCTAAAATAGAGTTCCCCTGATGATGGTGATCACAGCACCTTTAATAACATATTGGTAGATAAATTGTACTATAGAAAATTAATGAATAAATCCTAATGTAATTTTCTTCTAAATGGTAAAAACAGCTCTCAATTTTAAACACAGTAAAAATTCCTGATTCCCATATGAATTTCAATTGAAATACTTCTCTCCTGAACCAATGCCTGCCAGGATCATTTAAAAAATATAAGAGGATAAACTGTCCCACCAATAAATAACAAGCCACCATAAATTGCAAGTTACTCACCTCAAAAAAAGTGTCACCGTATCTTGAGAAGTTGAGGTCTGAGGGTTCGATGGACTTTGCAATAAGTTCCTGCAAGTATATGCAGTGTATGCCAGGAAAATTGTGAAGCTAACTGGAGTATTCAAATATTGAACTCAAATTGAACATGTGTACATCTAAATTACCAGATCACCAGCATTATCCAGATATATCTGGACCACTGCATCAGCAAATGCTGCAGGGTCCAGAGGAGCAGCAATATTCCGTTTGCGGGTCTTAATCCGCGTGCCACTGAAAGGAGAGTAAAATATCAAAAGGAAGTCAGGTAGCCGGTGAGGGTGAAAAAAATGAAGCACCGAAAAGAAATATTGTAGGAAATGCCAAAGAAAAGAATTTGAGATAGAAACCCTGAAGCTGAAAGGGAGAAATAATTTACCCGAGAGTGGGTTTCTCCTTCGAGCTGCATTTGTAAACCAAATTCAGAAATAGCAAGTTAGTAATTAAGAGGGTTGGAAATGAAAACATATAATCATAAAAAAATATACTTTAAACAAAAGAGAGTCAAAACTCTTAGCTTCTATACATGTGATACAAGTACAACAAAATTAAATAGGAAACAATCATGATCTGCGGGATGTTTCTGATTATCTGCTATCACAATACTTTTACAGATTACTCAGAACTCTCCCACTGCACCACTACACGCTACGCTTTATTGCTAAAAAAGGGAGGGAAAATCCATATCACCAGCAAACGAATGGGTGAGAAAAAAAATATAGAAAAAGAAAGATAATCAATTTAACCATGGATCATGAATATTATGACCCTATACAAAGATATTGAAACTAAAAACTGTAAAGATTAGGTTTTCTTTTGGCCGGATAACTAAAAAGATCAGATTAATATCCCAAGATAAATAAGCATAATAAGCACCTGTAGTAGATCCAAAATTCTAAAGAAATGTGAGTTAATATATAGAGGATAGCCTGGAGGAAAAAATTCGAAATTACATGAAATTGGGATCTTTAAATCAAAACAAGATCCCCAATTAATCCAAGTGGTGCTTCAAAAAAGATTCACTTTAGCAATACGCGAAGAGTACACGCGCGGAAATAGACGCGACGCCCCCAACCAAGAATCCAGAAACGCAACATGAACAAAATAAATGGTTCGGAAATCCCGTTATTTCACCGCAGATACGACAAAACAGCGCCGAGAGCGAGAGATCGCAGAGATTAGATCTTCCCGGGTTGAGCTCAACAAGCGATCAGGCTAGCTTCAAGATCAACCTCAGTTAGAGGTAGAAAGAAATAAAAGACCAATAGCTACCTCATAAACCAAGATGCTTAGGGATCAGAGGAGGGGCGAGTCTCGACGAACTCGGCGCCTTCAGCTTTTGGGTTGTGGAAGGGGGAGGGGAGAGAGAGAGGGAGTGAAACAGAAATGATTGATGGGAGGGGGCAATAGCAGCTAAAAGAAAAGGGAGCAGAGGTGATGATGGCATGGCAGAATGGGATGCAGTTTCATGGGCCCACTTTTTAAGGCCTGTAAATAAAACGGGCCTTCACATTGTTAAGGCCTTAAACATCCTTTCCGCTCTCCATGTTGACTTGTATCTTGAACGAAAAAAATATTTTTATAACAATTTAATTGTTACTAATTAATATTAATTTTAAATATTAGTAATTTAATACAAAATATTATGAAATATGCCTAAATAAATTATTACTCAATTTTATTGTTCGTTTTCATATACAATAACAATATATATTTAAAAATATATTTATATGTGTAAGTGCGAATGTGTCTAGCATCTCACCGGAGCTCCCCTAATCCGCAGAGCGGCGTTTCCCTCTCTCCCAAGAGACCGCTCTCGTTTGCCCGGGCGATCACTAGATCCGCAGTCACCATGGGCGATGCTCACGATGCTGGGATGGACGCCGTCCAGAGGCGCCTCGTATTTGAGGATGAGTATGATTTCCACTAATGCTTTTAACTTCTCTTTATTTTGGTGCTCCACCGAGTTGTCTGTCTTACATGACCTGTCATGTGCTATATCTGGAGGTCAGGAAAACTGAGATTAGAGGGTTTGTTAGTTGAAAATTATAATCAATTGCAGCTGGTATTCTGTGATAGGATTGATCGAACCCGTCACCTTAGATTTATCATAATCTGGAAGATGTAATGCATTGGTAGATAGAGTTTCCTCCAATCAAAACTTTTGGCAATATATAAATTTGCTACGAGGTAGAGCTATTAGAAAATAAATTGCATCTACTAATAGATTCTGAATCCATTGTCAACAATAGAAAAAGAAACACCTATCATGTAAGCTTCAAACTACTATTGCATTTTGTGCTTTCTGTTGTCACTTGTATTAAATTATTAATCTCTCCTTTCTCATCTTGGTAATCTCGTTTCACATGTCATTTATGGGAAAAGATTGAGTCAGAGAATTGGCTACATAGAGCTTTCAGGGTTTTCCTATTTAACTCCAAACATGAATTGCTCCTTCATATATTTCATTGAACTATTGCTTGAAATGGATTATAAATTTATTGTATGGCCCATCATTTATTTGGTGTATTAAATACTGTTAAGTTTTTTTTTGCCTAAAGAGAAAGTGTGCCATGATGTCATGTAAGAATGGATACTGTTCATTTTTTTAAAAGAGATAAAATTTATTTATCTACTTATAATGAAATGAATCTAGGTATGATTAACTTACCAAAAAAGAAAAAAGACTAGTATGGCTGACTTGCCAAGAAAAGAACTAGGTATGATTAGCATCTTTTAAGACCTTAAAGATGCCTAGAGGGATGTTCTTTTGCAACTTCAAAGTTCTATATTATTCCAAAATAGATGTAAGTATCAATTTAATCAAGGTTGTAGTGAATATTTTCTTTCTTATATACTAGTGGTAAGGCACACATAAGACATGGGAAATAGAAATAGGGGACAAGAAGGATAAAATGTGGAGCTTCTCTAACCAAACAAGAGGCAATGTTCACCTCTATTCTAGTGGACAGCAACTTTCATCTACTAAGGTAAGCCCTAAATAATTATTTTAATTGGCCTAAACATCCATCTTGCTTGCCCCTATTCTTTAAAAGTAAAAAAACAAGTAGAAGGTTTCTGTTAATATGTTCTTATCTTGTTCCAAGAAACTCCCATCTATTTTTAGGTGTGAGGAATGCCGCTCAAAGGAAGCTATTGGATGAGTTGGGTATTCTGGCTTAAGATATGCACCCCACTGGGCCTTATACTCTAAAAGGCACCTATGCTGGTGAGGAAGGTCTATTCTGGCTTAAGATATGCACCCCACTGGGCCTTATACTCTACAAGGCACCTATGCTGGCGAGGAAGGTCTGAAGCTATCCCCCTGGTTCAAGCTTGTGGTTGACAACTTCTCGTTCAAATGGTGAAATCATGTGGAGAAGGGGACTCTCAAGGAGGCAGCTGACATGAAAAACCATTCACAGGCTTCTCTAGGTGAATGTCTGACTAATTCTCAGTCCCAAATATAGGTCAATAAGGATAATCTACCATTGGAGTGAGTTTTCTGATCTTCTCTTGGAGCTATGTAATGTTTGGTTCTTTTGTCACCTTTGTTTTAATAAAATTGAGCTGATAAATCAAGTGATTAACCAACACTGATAAATCGAATAGCTTTGTGTCATGGGAGCAGAGCTGTTAAATCAAGTTAGTAGGGAGATGAGCTGGTAAGATTGTCTATTCTTTCTCTTGAGGATGAAGCAGCTGCTCTTATCCACCTCAGTCTCATCCCCCTTCCATTATAGATGTCTCGAAAGATCAATTTGGAAGATAAACAATATGCTTCTGAATCATCGCCAGTGGCGCATTAACCCTTCCATGGCATGTGTTCAACCCACTTCCTCTACGAATAAGATTTAGCATTTCAAAACTTCAACACCTTGCTCTTATTCAACAACTTCAACACCTTGCTCTTCAACACCTTGCTCTTATTCAAGAGCTTCAGCACGTACTTCCTCCTCAGCCCTCTCTTCCTTCTCAACTGCCCAGTCACCAACCATTCCTTCCATCGGCCAACAGCCCTTCCCATATATCTTCCTCACAATCTGTCTATTGGATCCTCGAGCTAGGCTTCCCATAGAACGCCCGGACCAAAGGTAGCTTAGTATGTAACCACAGCAATGAACGGCAGCCAACCCTAAAACTAATGCAAGATGCAATCACAAGCATCGCCAGTAACTTCTCTACAGTGAGCAACAGGCCCCGTAACAAGCAGATCAAAATGGCACATCCGTTCCATCTCAGTAGGCATCAAATTTCTCATTACAGCAGAAAATAAAAGCTAAGAGTAACAGCAACAGTAAACATTCGCCCACCCATGAACGAAAAGCAGATCGGCAAACAACTAATAGTGCATCAAAGCCCCCAGGTAAAAAAGCTAACACCTCCAAATAAAATTCAGTTTCAAGCATAGAAAAATGAATCCAACAAAAGAACAAGCAACAACGCAAGAACTGTCGGAGGAGAATCGCATCAACAGACACATGAATGATATGGATCGCACGATAAAAAAATTGAATCTTGCACCAGAAAGCTTGCGATACTTGAGGTGTACTTGTCATTAGACGGGTAATATACACCCCGTGCAACCAAGAAAAAAGATCTAATGAGAGATCGAAAGTCTCCTGTTTCGTCGCACAGCATCCCATCGTCAACGTTTGACAGTTTCTCAGAATTCACTCCGGTTACCATAAATAAATAAATAACGAAAAATAGAGCCATCGGTTACCGGAGAGGAGATCCAGATTCACTTCTTCAAGCTACCCCTAACGCCTGGGCGAGGCTTAGAAGTATCGCCGGCGCAACCGGCGTGGAGATTGTTGATCTTCGTCTCGTCGAAGGGAATTTTCGGATGACGAGCGTCGTGGTGGATCTGCATCGACTTCACATCAGGGGCCGTTATCTTGCAGTGGGGACACTCGTACTTCGCGTGGCCTCCCTTATCGATGCCGGAGCGATCGGCCTGACCCGCCTTTCCGCCGCCGCGGTTGGTTGTGGCCGCATCAACCTTAGCGGCAATCTCCTTGGCCGTGTGCTTCTTTGGCTTCGCCTTCCCGGTCATGGCTGGTTTCCCCTGCGCCGAAGCGACGACGAAGGAAAAGGCTCTGATATTCTTTCTATGGAAGAAATATGAGGCCCTTTTTTTCTTTTATATCAGAGAGAGAGAGAGATTTTTTCTCTCCCGTAGCGGAAACCCTAGTTGGGGCAAGAGGCTGATGAACCCTTAAAAAAATCTTATTTAATATTATTGAGATAATTTTTTTGCCAAAAAAGGATATTGCATAAAGGTCCCATTTTCTTATTATTCACAACTTCGACCAAACTACTTTCTTGAGTATTCAAAATAAACTTAAAATGGTATACTGATTTTAACTTGGCGTGATATAAAATAACAAAAATATTTTAAATATATTGAAAATAAAATTAATAAAAAACGCAAGAGAAAAAAAACATTAGAAGGTTTTATTTATTTTTAATTATTATTTTATAATTCATTATCTTATTTTGATATAAAATTAATATAATAATCATTAATTGAGTCTTTATTTAATGATAAAATTATTTATAAGCAATATTATTATTTTTTTTTATCAATATGCCAATATTATTTAATAGCTCAAATAATTAATATCCACTGGCTTCGTCTTGTCGCCGCCGTTGGTTATCTCTCAGACAGCAATATCGTTTTCAATTCCAAGCTAACAAGACGCATTTCTTCACGCAACGCATCTCTTTGAATAATTGCAAGCCTTATCTGGAATGAAGCATGATGAACTAGATCAGCCATTTGCACACGGGTTGACTGCCCACTACTCTCTATGGACAGGTTATACATCTCTTCACGGAATATAAGAGATTGATTGCGGCAGGAGTCATGTTGATGCAGACAGTAACATTTTTCTTGGCAGTTGTGTTGATTTGAGAGACAATTTTCATGGTTTACACAAAGGCCTCACAGGCATCCTTTTACAAAGTTGATGCACTTGTAGGGAGATGAATAAACCAACGAAACCTCCTACAGTGGGAGAAATTTTACAGAGAGAGAGAGAGAGAGTTTTACGAGCATCACAGCCCTGGAGAGAAGAAGGAAACTGCTACAGCAGCTTAAAAAACTGCAGCTGCCGTGTATATGCAAAGTGAAGGATTCACCCTTAAACAAGAGAAATGGATAGGATAGGATAGGATAGGATGGTCTCTATCCATAGTGACAGATAAAAAGTGTGTTAATTCGAAGTTATTTGGATTGGTTTCTGCAAGGTCTCCTCCTCCTCCTTGTAGGGTAAGCGTCTCTTCTTGGAGGCATAGCCATAGCCATAGCCATGGTAGTGGTAGATGATGCTGTACAAGCTAAATCTCAAGCTTGCCACCTCAAAAGACTCTATGAACTTCAGATCTGTAACCCTTGACTTGACCCCCGCGAAGCAATGGTACTCCTCGAAGACAGAAGACAAGCACCAGTTCTGCAACTTCCTGAAGCACCCGACAAGACAGCCAGTCCGATGCTGCATCAAGAGGAGAACAAAGGGAACCACTCGTAAGGTGTGCATAATCAAAAAGGAATCTCAAGTGCTTTCCAACTAAATATGAACCAAAGTATGCAAAACCAGCGGTCTCACCTTTCCTCGGTTGCAGTGGATGAGAACTGGATGGTTCCTCACATCTGAAAAAAACATGATGAGAAGATCGATGATCAGAAAACCGTTCTACATGACAAACCCAGACACACACAGGGCTATGGGGTGTCAAATTGCAATACCAATCAAGACGCTGAGAGCCTCTGAAATAGTATGCCTAGGAATAGATACAGTAGAAGTCTCCTGCAGATATCAACCCATGGCCATGGCAGCATCATGTCAGAACATAGAATAGTCAACCGCCACAATTCTCATTAAAATAGTCAGCCAAGGAGAAAGTGCCAAGATCATACCGTCTTCCCTTCGATTCCAAATTGGAATAGCCGAATATTCCGTGACTCAAGATGCTTCAAATTTTCTTCCGGATAAGGCTCAGGGCACAGGTATCTGCTCCAGACAATGCAAAATCATATTTAAAATACAATTTCAATTCCAAAAGATCAACATATCACAGTTGTAAAATCCAAGCCCAGTGTTCCTCAAATTCCCTGCCATTCTCTATGCATAAAAGGTCCAACATTTATAGGTTTATGGTTCACAGCTATTACTATTACATGAAAATTAAATTCATATAAAACAATTCAAACACTTTTAAAAATATTATCACCGGAAAGCTACTGGAACTGAATCGCATAAAAAAATCATGTCCTTACATGATTGATCGAAGGTTTAGCGTGTCAGTAAAGGCGAAATTGGAAGGTTGAGGGAAGCCGGAGCGGTATACGCCCTCTTCAACCATGGAGAAGTTGACAGGCGGAACAAGAGTCCCCTCCCCGTGGCTTTCTTCGGCAACCAGACTCATCCTCTGCACGCAGAATCAAACCGAAGGAACAGAAAACTGCACAGACAAGGACTCTCCCTTCCCCAAAAATCAAGAACTGGTCTGCGGATGGTGTTACTGGACGCTTTGTGGGAGAAAGAAGGATCCGGGGCTATAAATATGATCCGCGACAGATTTCCACGACGATGACGGTTTAAAGAGGAAGGGGATGAGAAACGGGAGACGGGATTCCGAGGGATTCCCGGGATTCAACGGAGACTGCCGTGGAAAAAGAAGGCGTCGAATCTGGGGGCCTATTAATATAAGCGAGGAAAGCAGACTCGCAGAGTATTCTGGGCTCCAGAGCCATCAGTTGACAGCTCACTGGTATGCTCCCGGTCTCCAGAGCACCCACCGCTTTCTTGTCTACGGTTTAAAACAGTTTCTAATAACGGACCATGTACGCCCGGCGTATGATATCAGACACCAAAGGTGACTTGAATTTTTTACGAGATATTCATTTTTTAATAATATTATTTAAAGTCTTTATTGACAATGTTATATGGTATGAATCATATATTTATTTTCTTTTATTTAAAAGTTAATTTTTTAGGTTATTAGAGATTATTAGGGATTTATAACTAGAAGATTTATTATAACTAGTATCAAATTGTGTAATACGAATGAGTGAAAATAACTTATTTTTATAGTAAAGCCGATAACAATAAAAAATGTCTGTATTAGATTGCATAAATAAAAATTAATTAAATTTAATATAATATTATAGAACTTTTTTATTACAAAAATTGGTTTACTTCATATTTACTTTTTTTTATAGAGATTCATATATAATTAAAATTTATTACTAACAAGTTTTAAAATTTTCTGAATTTTTTATACATAAAATACTTGTAGATTTTAATTAATATGTGATTAATTCTAGATGAGATAATTTTATTTTTTTTATTCATTTTTATAATGAGAAAATGAATCTATATAAACTTGTCAGTCAATTCATGGCGCTGCTGCTGACCTAACAATCGGGTTGGTCCCACACAAACGACAACGGAATGACAATGGGAGCCGGTCATCGTGGAAAAAAATGGAAGAAAATTCAGTTGATCTACGACTAGTAACTCTCTGCATTATCATAAGACTCTTGTGGGCGCCACATAGCGAGTTTCATTATCCACTACTCCTCGGAACAAAGATGAACAGTCTTGCAAGGATCTTAATTGTCCTTTTTGATTGGTAACGTAACAAGCATCTATCTCACTGTCAAAAATGGCGAGCTGGCAACTCTTTTGACCGGTGATAAATAGTATAGCATGTCCGTCAGATGGCTGATTGCCATGGCCGCCTGATGCCAGTAGACTAGACCCCGGGAGGAGGAGGGGGTGGAATTTTTCAGAATTGCATGAAAAATAAATTTAACATCTCAGTCATTGTTATACAATATGGCAACACTTTCTTCATCCCTCTCCTGTTTTTTTTTTTTATTGCAGCTCCCCTGTTTGCGGTATGCTCAGTGCTCTCTACCTCCTATTTTTGTGCTATGCTCCTGTTCAACCTCTCTTCAGATCTCATATGATGCCTTCTCCTCAGTTGCCTCTATCCTTGGGCCTGTGTCTCCAAGCTCTCGGGCTCTACTTTCAACTCATCTATGCTGATTCCTTAATGGGCTCACGGCCCCACCTGCTGCAACCAGCTCACTCCGGTCTGTGCACCCTACTGCTGCCCATCACCATCTCCCTCCAATCTACTGTTCTTCTTTCTTGGCTATGTGCTTACTATGCAAACTCAAATTTTAACTACTCCCATTCGAAGTGCAAAAAAACTACTCCTAACACTAATGCTAATATTAGGTTGCTATATTCCCATTTTGGGCCCAATTTTTTCCTGGGTGCTTCCTTGAGACAAAAACCCACTCAGATTTCAAATATGGCGTCAAAAAACGATTTCTTCCCCGACATTCTAATTTCTCATATTTTCCCTAACATGTCTGTCTGATTCTGCTTCTTGAAGTCGAACGGAATAATAACAACGGGAAAATGAAAGGGAGGAAAAGCAGGGGGGAGAGAGAGAAGAATAATATAAAGAAGCATTTTCCCTATTTTGCTTTGCTCAAAGTTCAATAGGGACGGGCTTTTCCTAATGGTCCTTTTTGTTGTTCACAGACTAGAGAGAGGTAGAGAATGTTTTTGCAGCTGCAGCTCTCACCCTCTGGGCTACGTCCAAGTAGTAGCTGTTGTTTCTCTGTAAGTCTAATCCCCCCCTCCTTCCCCACCCATTTCTTTCCCTCCTCTCTCTCATCGAATTTGTTCAGCAAGTCCATGAACCGACTCTTGTTCATGTGTTAGACATCCTTAACCATGTTACTGTTTGCCTCAAGGTAGCTGCTTTTCTCCTTCTCTTAGGCCTCTGTCTGTTCTAGATCTTTCTTTTGAGCATGGGGGACAAATGCGCTGCGGACTCTGGCTCCTTTAAGAATCCGGAGCCACAACTGCTACTGTGGGCGTTGTTTCTGCTGCTACACAGCTTAAACCCTTGTGGGTCCGTCCTCCTTGACCCGGTTGATAAGGCCTCTCTCTTGGCGTTCAGGTCATGGGTACAAGACCCAAGCCCTAGCCTGCTATCTTGGACTGGTTCTGATTGTACAAATTGGAGCGGAGCCACCTGTTCGATTCCTGGTGGAAGGGTACTCTCTTTGAACCTAACTGGGATGAACCTATCTGGGAGAATCAACCCCAGTTTGTGCGCGCTCTCTCTTCTGAAGTCTTTAGTTCTGTCAAGTAACAACCTTTTTGGTCCAATCCCTCCATGTTTTGGGTCACTGCATAGTCTGGAGGTACTGGATCTTAGTTATAACCAGCTAAACGGTACTTTGCCCGAGACATTTAGTGGCTTAGGAAACTTGAAGCAGCTTGCTCTGAATGGGAATCAAGATTTAGGCGGTCTCTTGCCGCCGTGGGTTGGTAATTTTTCGGCTGAGCTGGAGAGGCTCGATCTCAGCTTCAATTCATTCCTGGGAGAAATCCCCGGCATTTTGTTTTATGCAAAGTCTCTGAGATATTTGAACTTTGAGAGTAACAGATTAGGGGGCGATCTGCATGATTTTTATCAGCCTTTGGAGATCCTCAACCTTGGGTCTAATTTGTTTTCTGGCACTTTGCCCTGCTTCTCGGCATCCTCAAAATCACTCAAGGTTCTGAATTTAGGAGATAATTCTATTGTTGGAGGGATTCCTACCTGTATTGCTTCACTCCAAGCCTTGACACATCTGAACCTGTCCTTCAATCAATTGAGCTATAAAGTTTCTCCGGGGCTTGTTTTCTCCGAGAATCTTCTTGTGTTGGACTTGAGTAACAATGATTTGGAGGGCAGTCTTCCTGGCAGAATCGCCAAGGCTACTGAGAAAGGACTCATACTTCTAGACTTATCACACAACCAGTTCTATGGTGAGATATCTTGGAAGATTACTGAACTGAAAAGTTTGCAAGCTTTGTTTCTTTCACACAATGTACTTACTGGGGAAATCCCGTCGAGGATCGGAAACCTGACATACCTCCAAGTTATCGACCTTTCCCACAATGCATTGTCCGGTTCAGTTCCTCTTAATATTGTTGGCTGCTTTCAATTGTTTGCACTTGTTCTCAATAACAATAATCTTTCGGGCGAAATTCAACCTGAGCTTGATGCACTCAATAGTCTGAAGATCCTGGATCTTAGCAACAACATGATCTCTGGTGAAATTCCACAGACTTTGGCTGGGTGGAAATTACTAGAAGTTGTAGATTTGAGTTCCAACAATCTCTCTGGTACTCTGAATGATGCTATCACCAAATGGTCCAATCTCAAGTATCTCTCATTGGCTCGGAATAAGTTTAGTGGGAATCTTCCTAGTTGGCTCTTCACGTTTGAAGCAATTAAGATGATGGATTTCTCAGGGAATAATTTCTCTGGCTTTATACCGGAAGGCAACTTCAATGTCAGCTTATATTATAACTTCAGAGATGTCAGTAAAGGCCAAGCTGATGCCTTATCTATTGACTCAAGAAATGCAGAAATCAAAATTCACATGCTTGTTGATGATATCAATGAAGTTAATCTAGGCTATAAGCTGTATTCAGCAGTGGGGATTGATTTGTCTGACAATTTGCTCCACGGGGCGATTCCGCCTGGTTTGTTTGGACTGCAAGGCCTGGAGTACTTGAATTTGTCATACAATTTCTTCAATGGAACTTTTCCTGGTTTAGAGAAAATGATCAGTTTGAAGGTATTGGACGTATCCCATAATTCCTTGTCAGGTCCCATTCCAGGAAATGCTTCTAGTCTTCAAAATTTGAGTCTCTTGAACTTTTCATACAACTCGTTCTCTGGGTTTATTTCAAAGAATGAAGGCTATTGGAGGTTCCCTGGGGCATTTGCTGGAAATCCAAACCTGTGTGTGGAGTCTTCAAATGGGGGGTGCAGTGAAGAAGGCCTTCCAGCTGAGCCAGGGAAGAATTTCGCCGAGGAAATGGTGGATGGTCCAATCTTAATTTGGGTATTTTGTTTAAGCGCTTTTGTTAGTTTTTATTTTGGTGTTGTCTCACTCTTCTGCTCAGCTCGAGCCAGAAGATACATTCTTGACACCAAATTCTGATTCAGTGCATAAGAGCACACGGCCATGTAAATTCCTCCTCCTTGGAAGCACCATGGCCAAGGCTGAGTCAGTTTGGGAACTGGATTAGTCTTGGCTATGGGAATGCCCCTGAATTGATCTTTTTGGTTTTGGATTCCCCTTGTACTGGTGAAGTTGAAGTGTAATCTGAAAGCTGGCAGTGAGATTAACTTCCAGGTCTTACTTTGAAGTTGAGGATCTGATTAAAAAAAACTTGCTGGCGGGTCTGGCAAAAATAACTTAGCTTGTTGTGATAACATGGCAAAAAAGGGAACCGGTAGAGTCTATTCTGGCCACGGATGTTGTGATAACATGGCAAAAAAGGGCCCCTCCCTAAAACATCCAAGACATCGTCCTAAATAAGTCTGAAACGGGTCATTTACATATCAGACAAAAAACACTGTGGCACGAAAAGCTGGAATATTTATTCAGTTTCAACCCTCTAGCTTCTGGTGAATGCAATATGCCCTTTCAGAAACTGTGACTTACATCCAAATGACAAAATAATATCAATTTAATACACACATAACATCCGTTGTAGTCTAGTTGGTTAGGATACTCGGCTCTCACCCGAGAGACCCGGGTTCAAATCCCGGCAACGGAAATTTTTATTTTTTTTCTACATTTTTCATTCTGTAACCCACTGTAGTACTATGGGGCAGCGTTGCCTCGTGGCCCCATCTATTATAGTCTTGAATATAACCTCTTGCTTTTCAGAGTAGTCTATCCAAATCTCAGCTTGTTGTGCTGAGTTATTGTTAGGCTAGAAGCTCCATGTTGGTCCCATCACCATTCCAAGAAAGATACTAGACATATATGATTATTTCAAGGCTTTCTTCTATAAAAACAGACACTACAAGTAATAACAAGAAAACTTGAAAAGGGCATCTCTTTCTATATCTCTTCATGATATCCAGATTCTACACCCCAATATGTTGCCCTCAATGAATCTTCCGGATCATAGACTGAATGCAAACACCTGATAGCCGCTTACATCAATCATCAAATGAAACATAACAAGATGAACCTTTTTCTCAATTTAACAGTCAATTGAGATGCAGACCTGAGCTGCTGCGCCGCTATCGGCATCGCTCACAAACGGGTCAATCTTTACCCAGACCAGAGAGAAAACAGAGGCAAGCAGTACTGACCAAAGAACCACAATGGTAGGTGTCCTGTTCTGCCTTCCCATGAGACCTTTCAAGAAGGGGTAGAGATGGAGTATCACCCAGAAAGCAAAGAAAACTTTCCCAAAGAGAGGACCCCACGCATCGTACCCTTTGTTTAATGCATCCGAGAATCCAGCTACCACTCCCACCAGGTTCACAACCAGCAGGGTTGTTGGAGGGATTAAAACAGTTGTCCACTTAAACATGTAGAGCTCACCGAACTCCGCATCATCTGCAGCCTTGGCAGTGACGGTAAAGTTGGTGTCCACTCCGGCAAGCATCTTCAGGAAGCCCTGGAAAACTGCAAAGAGGTGGGCAGAGACCCCACCGATGACCCAGAACTGCTCATTACGCCACCATTCCTCGATGCTGACGCCACTCCATCGCAGCTCAAGTACACTTGTGACAATGATAGAGAGAAAGAGACCAAGAAATAACATACTTGCAAGGTTTGAGAGCTGGGAACACAAATAAACAATAAAGGAAAGGTGAGTTCATATTTATGTTTCTGCAAGCGGTATAGACAGATGCAGAAAAAATTTTAGACCTTTCCCAGTAGAAGGATCTTATTAAGCATACACTGCACTTCTATGAAGATTTATGTGATGACAGTAAAAATCAAATGGGCCTAAGGAGATTCATTGTTCATCCTATTTAGAAGGGATATTATCCAATTCTTGCTCATGCATGGAAAAAGTAGCGATTAGGAGTAAAGAGATTGATTACCGTAGGGATTATGAATTTTCCAGTGAGAAGGCAGATTGCAGGAATGGTACAGTAGGCGACAAGAGGGAGAGATGTGAAGGGGTAAACAATGGTGTTGATGTAAGCCAGTCTCTGGAGCCATTTAAGGCGACCACCGCCAAATCCATACCAGAGCGGACAGTGCCTACTCAGGAAAATTTCCACGGATCCAAGGGCCCATCGGAGAACCTGGTGCAATCTATCTGATAAGTTGATGGGGGCAGACCCTTTGAATGCAGGCCTTATCGGCATGCAATAGATTGACCTCCACCCTCGGCAGTGCATCTTGAAGCCTGTTAAGATGTCCTCTGTCACTGAACCATAGATCCAGCCAATCTGAATAGATAACAGAATGATGAATTAATGATAATGACACATCAAAGCAATGCCTTCTAACAATCAAAAGGGCACGATCCAAATGGCTAAATGGCTGATTTTGATCTAAGTTCAAAGCATAAAATGGCATGATTTGGAGATGGATGAAACAAATAAACAGGATTGGGATGATAGCAAGACTTTCATTATATCATGGGGGTTAAAAACAATATGGATGATTTTCATAAGACCTTAACCAAAATAGTTAAAGCAACAACATAAACAAAAGAACTGAAAAGTAGCTCAGCAAGGATTAGAAATTCCAAAATTTGTGAAGGGTGGAAAAACATACATGCATGCATAAATCTTTAGTATGAGAGAAACTCTTAGCAGCCTCTTGGATACAGCTAGTAAAGGAACATGGGAATTCACCTCTTTACCCCATTCTGTCTTTTCTTCATACCCGCAGCTAATAACATGAATTGCTTCTTTAATCAGCATAGACGGATTGGCAGAATCAGGAACTCCTCCATTCTCCATTAGAGTTGATTCAATAAATACAGAAGATAAGCCAAATGTCTTCTCAAAGCTCATCCGAGAGATAAGCATCGACCTCTCATAATCGTCATAATCTGTAGAGCAACCAGATAGGCATTCAATAACAGAACACAAATGAAAATATACAGCATGCCAGAGAACACTTTAAATTCATTGGTTTCTCATCTCATCAACAAACTTTATAAATATGGGTAACTTAACAGCTGTAGATACTCAACAGGCAAATGCAATAGTGCATACACCAGATAGACAGACACCCCACTTATACTCACTGTCAATTTCATGGAGATTGAAGATTGCAGAGTTAAGATCTTCCCGTTTTGCATCCCGGTAAACCTCTGAAAGATCCTTAGCTGGCTTCTTCTTGGTAAGGCAACAACAAGAACAATCTGAAGAGGAATTCTTTTGTATGGATGGCATAGAAGGTGGTCCATACCCATAAAGTGCCTGCCTGTAAAAGACACATCCTGTACCCACATATACTGGCCCTTGTATTCCATCCAAACCTTTCATGTTGACCTGGACAAAATTCACAACTGGTGAATCAATATGACTAATACTATGGTATTCTTTGCAAAGAAACAGTTTCTTTGTGTGTCCATAGATCTATTTAATCTGTGCCTTTCTTGAGAAGGCATGACCCTACTGATTACAGGGAACTTACATCAAAGAAAACCGTGTTCCTGTTGGCATATCGATCACTGCGATCAATGCCATCAAATCTCTGAGGGAACTGAACATAGCACACGTCCCGTCCCACTACTGGATCCATCAGGAAACACATAGCCTCACGGACAGCATTGCTATTGTTTACATAATGATCACAATCAAGGTTGAGAATATAGGGCGCATTGGTGAGGACTGCTGAGACTCTAACCTGTAATAATGAATTATGGGAGCTAAATTAGGAGAACATTGTGATTTTTATCTCACAAACTTCACAGCCAAACAGTGTACTAAGCATAATGGGTAAGTCAATCAATACCAGAGCATTTTCAGCCCCAGCTTTCTTGTGGTGCTGGTATCCAGGTCTTTTCTCTCTGGAGACATATACAAGACGAGGAAGTTCATTTCCCTCAATGTCTTGGGCTCCTGTATTTCCAAGAAAAACCTGAGGCAGGGATAAGAGGCAATATTAGAAACTTCAGTGGCCATACTAGTTGAGAAATTCGAGGTACGAATGAACTGAAAATTTTGCCTGAATCATCCCGGGATGATCACGAGGATTATTCCCGGGCCATGGTGTCCCATCCTGCATAGTCCACCCATCTTCTGGTGTCTTTTGAGCTTTTGCCACCAAAGCATTGACGCGCACTTTGAACTCTTCATAATCCCTCTGTTACCGAACTAAGGGCATTAGTAAGCGAACTAGTAACAACCAAACAACATACAGATAAAAAAAATATCAAGAACCAAGATCTCCAATAAATAGACCACTTCAATAGATAAGAATCTGCACCAGCTGAAAACCATCTGATCTATTTCTTTTAAGAAACATAAATGACACTAATAAATTATGGTTTTTAAGAAAATAATGGAAGAATTAACTGTGTTAAAATCATCAGATCAGTTTATTGCATTCAAGTTGAAAAGAAGTGCTTTCAACTTTCTAAAACTGAAAAATTGTCAAAGTTCTAACATGATAAAATAGACATATTAAGTACTTCCTAAATCAGTAGATGACTGCAAGTAGGAAGACTTCTCACTTTCATGGCTCTACGTTCCTTCACAAATGAAGGTTGAATCTTATCTTTAAGATAGTCAATCTTCTGAGAGAAATAGAACTCAGGTGCACGGGGCTCGATTGAGAAATTTTTACAGAACGGGACCCACTTCCTTGCAAAATCAGCTGTCTCAACCAGAGATTCAAACGTAAGCATAGCAGCACCATCATCAGAGACATAACAGGAGACCTTGTCCACGGGATAGTCCACTGCAAGGATTGAGAGAACAGTATTGGCTGTGATCAATGGTGGCTCTTTCAACGGATCAACCGTGCTCACGAAAAAATCGACAGCAGCAAGCTCTGATGGTTCTCCCTCTCTCTCATACCTGCCATGAGAAATACTGCCTTATTCCCTAAAAGGAAAAGAAAAATAGTTGAAAGGACATGCATACATGAAACATTTTCATTTTAGTAGATTGGATTTTGTAGAATGAAGTGAAGTGAAGCCATATAACAGTGATCACGATATAAGAAGCATCATTTCCCAGACACTTGCGCTGCTATTCACTCGAAAATATATATATATATAAGAAGGGCAATCTATAGATGATAGTTATCAGTCTTCAGAATGTCAAACAGAGAAAATTATAGAGACTGGAATTTTCTACCTTGCGGTTAACCTGTCAATATAAGTGGTTCGATTGATTGGAGACCACTTGGGGAACTGATCCAGCACCCACGAGAATGCAAACCAAACCTCACATATGATAGAAGTAAGCCACAATCCATAGGCACTATCCACAGGATTTGTAACACGATAGTGGAAGAAAAGAGCTAGAATAATCAACCGCATGATAATCACAATTCTGTAAGGTCTGAGCTTGTATTTTGAAATTGGGATGGCAGTTGAAAATGTGTCTGCAGCTGCTTCAGCAGTCCTGCCAAAAAAACAGTGAAAAGAACTTGCACATTTAGAATAATTCCTAAATAGATTCAATCATTTAGAACGATGCTTGTACTTACTGCTTCTCTTCCATAAGCTGCTCAGGCAGAATCTCAGTCTCAAGCTTAGCCTTGGCTGGAGCCTTGTTTTTCTTGCTCTTTTTGTTCTTCCAGCTCTCCACACGATTCCTCCAAATTGGATTTCCATGTTCATCCTTGTATTCTTTAAGGAGAAAATCCAAGATGACAAGCTCAGATATATATGACCAAATAAAAGGAAGGCATTAAATAATTATGCTGATAAAATTCTTTTTCTTCACTTGATGGAATCAGAGGGAATAAGGAGTCCGGTGTGCGCTTACCACTATCAACGGTGGAGGCACTGCTAATTTGCCTAGCATGGATGCCAACATCCTACAAGGATAGTATTTACAGAGTTTTTCCGCATTAAACTTTAGAATTCTCATTCAGAAAGATCTCCTAAATGGAACAGCTTCAAGAAAGATCGAAGATGCATTCCTTTGTTTCCAGAATATATTTATATATATTTTTTGATGAAGTATTATACACCAACTATTTTTTTTATATAAAATATGAAAACAGAATGGTTCTACAAGTGGAAACGATAAAGTATATAAATGAGTATACCTGCTGCGGCGCTTCAAGGTGAGATGCCATTGTTGATCTAGCCTCAGATGCCTTGGCATGGGCGTTAACCAAAGAATTCTCTGAGGAACAAAGATGAAACCACATCTGAGTGCGACTAATATATTGTCTAGTTTGGATAAATCGTCATCTTTGGTTGGATCTATCAATAGGACTCTAGTAGATGATAAAAATTCAGAAGGACGTGTGGGAAAAGGACAACTGAAGCAGAAGCCTTAATATAAAACATGAATGCAGAATATCACATAGATAGACATGATCTGATGCAAAGGAAAGAGAAAAAAAAATATGAAGAAAAACCTAAAAGAAGCTTATTTGATGCAGAAATACAATCTGGATGTGCTTCAATTTCTTCTAACCAAAATAAACCTTGCCTTCAGAAAATATTAGGATCACTTACAGCAGGGAAACAGACTTTCTGCCACAGCTAATTCGACGGACTAACGAGGGACTGCAATAGAGAACATTTACCATCATATGGAGAGCCACAGCGGAGGCAGACTTTCCTGCCCTCTTTGAGCTCGAACTCTACACAAGCCATGCAAATGGGGAAATTACAGTCCCGGCAGGCCACAAAAAACTCCCCATTCTTGTCAAGACCCACCTGCTCCCCGCAGGTATTGCAAATGGGGACCCCCGATTCCATCATCTCTCAAGAGTTGCACTCAAACTTCTCTCCTATTCCTCTCACTGGGAGACTTTGAACCCTGCAGTGAGGTGGGCTTGCGGCCTCTTTATGAGAGGAAGATGGTACAGAGAGAGAAATTGGCAATGGAAGAACCATTCAAGGGATGGTAGGATTTGTAGTGGCGGGAGCTGACAGGAAAGTGGTGGTGGAAGGGGAAGGCAGTGGTTGGGCGGTTGGGAAAGGCAGGACGTTGTTGGTGTCATCGTCAAGCTCTGGGGTGAGGCCGAGAGAAGCAAAGAATGAGAATTGATGCAGAAGGGTTCTTCTGTCTGCAAGTGAGAGCGACACGCTTACCCAGAAAATTTTGCGGGAAGACGAAGGAAGAAAGGCTTCGGTTGTGCTGGGGACGTCGCAGAGTGCAACGACTCACCTAACTCGCCAATGGCTTCAAACTCAATTTCTTATCAATTGCACTTTCGTCCCCGTTTATTTGATTTCTTCAAATTCAACCACTGTACTTTTGATCTTCCAATTCAAACTCAAGTCTGTCATATTTTCGGCCAAAGTTCATCATTACTTGATGTACAAAACCACTCCTAGCATTTTATTTCAGTCACATGCAAAAAAAACAATTTGTTTCAACTTCCGAATTATGTTTTTTTGTTGGTTTGATTAAATTTAGGTTTTCCTCTTGTGACTTGTTACATGGTACTTTAGTGATCGACCCAATTGAGCCGGATAAATCGAACCATGAACCACCTGGCTGGGTCAGATCAATGGGGCCAAGAGGAAGACACGTGGCTCCAAATGGAATGTTTTCAATAAGTTGACAGAAGCCCTAAGCGACCGGCTTTGACCCGGACCCTGCTGCCTCTTTTATCACCATCCAGATTTTACCCTGATGATGATGCTCTTTTTATTGCTAGTAAATTCAGATTTCTATAATTGAGATTGAGTTCTACTGTCAATTTTGAGAATTAAAGTGATACACGATACTGAAAGTGAGGCACCGCCTTCTGGGATACCTAATCTTGACAGTAACTTCTTCAGTCCCTAATGTTATTGTTTTTCTTTCTTATTTTTTTTGGGTAGCTGGTGATCAAATTCTTGTTTTTTTTTAGTTCCAGAAATATTAGGAGGTGGGTTTTCTTTGGGAAGCTTAGTAATTGTAATGGAGGATCCAAAGCACCGCATCATATTCTTTCTGTTGAGGAACTTCATGTCCCAGGGCTTGTTCATAATCAGCCCCTCCTGTAAGCCAGCCCTGCTAAGGACCCAAAGGGGTTTTTGGGTACTCTGCCCAGTCCTGTATCATCTAGAACTAAGTCACCGGGTTACCACTCAGTAGAGGTGCTTAAATCTGCAATATTCTTTCAAATGACGTTCTTGGTTGTGAATGGGAGTGCCTAAATAGTTCTACCTTCACCACACTGCAGGAAAAAGGTTTGAGAATTGCCTGACAATACAAGAAGTATTTCCATGGAAACCATCAGACTATAAATTGCCAAGGAGGTAAATATCGTATTATATAATTCATTTGTTGTTTTCTTTCCACTATGCTAATGGTGATAACTTCTTCTATGAGAAGTTTAATATCTCACTGCGTGTACATTTTTTCCATTAATGTCTTCACTTTTAATTCCCAAAACCTTTGTTAGAGCGCACAGTGATAAACGACGATTGTATTTTATATGAGCTATGAATAGATGTGCACGTATACCTCTAGTGGATGGTGTAGAGTTAATTGTGATACTTAATAGATTGTTTAGGTTTCAGGAGAGATATTTCTTACTATATAGAATTTAATTTGCTGCAGTTATAGATAACAAGTATAAGTATAGGAATAATTTTATAAGATAGGAAGTATTATGATATGAATCCAATATATTATTATTATTACTCTATACAATATCCAACTCTAATTTATTATTATTCATCGATTGGAAAAATAATATCCCAAATTGTATAAAATAAAAAAATTGAAATATATTATAAATTTATAATATTGAAAGTATTTCACTAAAATTTATCCGCCTCAACACTGTTCAGATCTTTCTATCATGATCTTGTTCTGCCTTTTTAGTTCAATTCCCAAGGCAGATACTTTATTTTAATATGATAGAAACTTTTCTGGTTTTTTATTGTATAGATATCAAATTTTGAATTTTGAGCCTGTAGATCTCATTTTAACAAGATAGTGTTGAATGGACTTTCTGAATTATGATTTACTGCTTGTCATCAAAAGCTAATTATCTTAAAAATGCAAATTGTGACTTTTTTTCCATGAAATCCTCTCTCCTGTTCAACTCAAAGATAATAATCAAACAGGAAAGATGGGAGCATTTCAAGCATTGCGCGTGTTGCAATCCAGTCACTCTGTGCTCCAGAGTGCTTATATTTTAACAGGATCGGAGTCTATAATCTTAGATTCCTACTTTTTGTGCTCAAATTATTCCTTATGTCTTGTATGGCATCTCACTGGATTAGAAGGAAATTTTATCAATTTTGCTGGGCAACCTTTATTAAACATGGCACTGATTTCTTCTGTAGTTTTATTTTGACAGGAGTGGCACATGCTTTCATTCATCAAAACTCTTAGGAGCATGTTAAGGTCTACAAATGCAGTTGCAGCTGTGACATTTCCTCCTTCTGTGCTTTCTCCTTCCTTTACTAAGAGATGGCAACATATGGAAGATGCATTGCTTTCAGTCCGAGCAATTCAAGGTTTTTCAATCAATAAACATCATTCATTTCATAATAGTAGGGGCAAGATTCTTCAAAATTACAAAAGGCTTAGGGGTGTCGGTTTCAAAAATATGCAGAAGGAGCAATTCAATTCAAGGTTTATAACTAGTTTGAGTATCCCTTTTGACAAATTATCATATCATTCATTTTAAATGAAGGGACTAATATAGAGATTCCTTGTTCAGATGAGGACAAAGACTTGGAAAAGCTCCTCACAGGTTATCAGGACATGGTTGGACTCCTCAGCATACACAAAGTGGCAAGGAAAAACACTCAGGTACTGATATATGAGCCACTTTTTTGTTGCCAAGTTTTTGGCGGGAACTGATTATACAATTGACCTAACTACATGCTTAGCGAGGTTTTTCAAGAAATTGGACTGGCCAGGTTTGTTTTTTTCCAAACCTACCTCAAATCTCATACTTGGGATATGGGAACTAGAAAATCCAGATATATCCAATTTGTTGATGAATTATCCAGTGGCTAAACTGAGATATCTTCACATCTCATGCTGGCAAATTTCTGTATAGAACTGTTGGATAAGTTCTGCACTAGAGGCTAATTAATTTCTTTAAAGATAGAAGGATATGATTAGCAGATGTGATCCATTTTCTCTTCCCCGGTTTACATCAGATCTAGGAATTCTGAATCTAAAACCATGTTTAGGAGAATGTCCTTACTAATGATTGAAGGCATCATTTGATTGGTAATATTATATCCTGGCGATGAATGTAATGTAATGTCTTACTTTCTTGGCTTGGCCAGATTTGATTTTTAACTAATGAATTTGATTTTCTCTCCAGTAAATGCAGCGACATTTCCCTAATATATGCTCCATTTCTTACTCTATTTTTTAACACGCTTCATATTTTCTCTTAATTATGCCATGATAACAAAGTTATAAAAAAATTGATATGTATGTATTCATATTTTCTCTTTATTATATTTGGAGGTAATAAAGATGCACTCAGATTCTGCGTCTAAACTACAGTCGATAAGAAGCGAAAGGGCAGAACTCTGTTCCATCGTGGTGAGCAGTCAAAGCCCCAACTAACCTGGCAGCTAGCAGCACCAATAATTTTGCAAAATTTTTTCATTTAATGCATGGGGAACACTTGACCGACATTGCCTGTGCTTGCAAAAGCTGTGTCAGGAACATGGAGAGCAGAAGCCTCAGAACAGCCTTCAATAATGTCATTGCCCCTGACCCATCAACGGTAAACACGTTAGACTTTTCTATTGATTTTCAGTATACATTTTACATGTAAGATACCAATATATACACTCAAAATTCTTCCGCAATTCTTCTTTTTGGGTGTGGACTCGACTGCATAAATTTTGATAGATCTAAATTCCAAGGGCATGGGACTGAATCACCTCTAGAGAAAAGCCTTTCTGATCATCAAAGGGGGCTGGGGTTTATAATAATTACATACCAACATCAAAACTAGAGCAGAAGAGGACACTTGCAATGATAAATTGGAACTTGTGGAATTCACTAGCAGATACCATGCTGGCATCTCTTTCTGTCCAACAAATTTCTAGTCAACTATCAGCTCAATACTCTTATTGAATGGAAAACAAGAGGAAATGAAGCATCAAACTAATGAGAATATCTAGTGGTACCAAATTTCATTACATACAGTCTTATCCTTTTCAAGCAACCTGAAGAATCTGTCCTATCTCCGGGACTTGGAGAGACACCTCCCACAAGAAACAAGCCTCAGCAGAGAACGCGGTCTCCTTGCCTTGATTTTCAGCTGTGAGAGCTAGCAGATATGAAAAGTATCATAATCAGTACACCTCTCTCGGACAAAAGTTGCCGAGTCTCAAACAATCTTTTAGCTCAGAAATATGAAAATTAGATAATTGAACTCATTCATTCTTATACTTGAGTAAAGAAATAAATGTCAATATTGTTCCTCTCAAGGGAAGATGCTTTGACATAGCATGTCAATTATTACCTTATTCTGTTGTATTTTAAATCTCCCATGGTTGTGAACCACAGAATTATACATAAGTGACTAAAGAATCATGTACATATCAAGACCCAGTTCCTAAGGGCAGCATGCCAGTATTACCTTGCGACGAGTTGTTTGGGAAGCATTCCAGCTGAGAAGACTTCTTGACTTAGGCTCTAGTCGCCTGCAAATTTTAAGGAATCAAAAAGTAAATCCAAGCCTCACAGGACACGTAAATTTAAATTCTCCAACTGAAGCATGCATGTCAAATGCTCAAGTTTCTTGTTCATTGTTGAATTCCAAATAGTACTGCATTCCATTCCAATGTCTCATATCAAATGAGACCCTAAGAACATGCACTTCCACATAGGCTTGCACCAATAAAATCGAGCATGCTGAGCTTGAACCCTCTCATTCCATGGTTTCAAACACCCAGCAGGACACCTGGTTCACATTTTACCTAATAGGCTTTCACTTGCAATGCCAAGTCTTCATTCATTATACTCAGCAATTGGTGTCTTAGTCAGTGGCAACTTATGAATGTAAATTCTTCCAGAGGAAGAGAATATCATTAAAGACTAAAAAAATGTACTTACAAATTCTCTTGCTCAAGCTTCTCTGCAATGGAAACTGCTTTTCTCTTTGACCAGGAGTTGCGCTGAGAGCAACCCTCACCTGCCTCCTGAATAACATGAGCGAGGGAAACCTTCCCTCTCACGATACTCTTGATCGGGGACCTCTCACCAACTTTTCTCCTCTCCGGATAGGAAGATAGCACCTTCATATGTGATGACGAGTGTTCTTCCCGGACTCTTTTATCAGCTCCATTGCCCTTGGGATCCCTAGGAGAAGGCTCCAATTCAACTATTTCACTTCTTCCCACATGGGATAAATTGTCTCTTGGGGCTGGTAGAGGCAGAGGAACAGAACTCCCGGATCTCGTGTCCCGCTTGGATTCACATCGGATCTCAATTGTGACCATGGATCCAAGAACTGTCTCAAATGCTTGTAGAATGTGCTCCCGGAACTTCTCAGCCTTGGTTTTTGTTAGATGCGAGCTGAAAAGGAGCTGCACAGTTGGTGCTGAAACAATAGCAGTATAAAAGAAAAAATGCATGAGATTCCCAGATAACTCTTTTCTATTGAAGGGGGAATTCATCTTCTTTAGAACCACTGCACCAGGAAGCATATTTTCTTCCAATATTTGTGACTAAAGCATATCCATTGCATCAAACTGGACATTTAAATCAGTTGAAGCATAGCCAATGGGGCATTTGTAATAACAGGGTCAATGCATGCAATCATAAAATTTTGAACTACCTACCAACCCATGCATGACAGGATATGCAAGAATTCAACTGGAGACATACCCCATCTTTGGATGAGCTATAGATCATTCTGATAAACTTGGTCTAATCTGTTATCCTAAACAAGAACACATCACTATATTGTATAACATAAGGGGTCTGAAATAGAAAGGAAAAAGGGCAAACACAAATAGAATTATCAGTGACAGGATTTAAGCAACAAACTAATTTATAAGAGTATAATTTTTTGTCAGCATTACCTGCACCAAAACTGACTGAGATTAATCTGCCTTCTTGGAATAAAAACTCCTTCACGCTATCAATTGGAACCTTATCAATAACTTCTAACCAAATATTGTCTATTGTCCTGGATGTTATTCCAGTATGTGGTCGTACAACTCTAGCATTGCCTCTTGAGTCAAATCTACTTTCTCTGTTTGAACTAATCCCAGGGATTTTTGAGGAACCTTCAGGATGGATACATTCAACTCTGTTATTCAGTGGCCATCCCCTACCATTATCAACATGCTCTGGGGCCCAACCATTAGATTCCCGGACTCCCATATTGTTCGCAGGTAAAGGGCTATGGTTAAAGCTATTATCGGCAGAAGTTGGCATCATGTACTGTTGGTCAGGTGCAAGTTGGAGTAAGGCAGCTGTGAGCCAAGTTGTTTTATCATTGGTCATCCTCAATTGTTTCTCCGCTTCAGATAGGGTTTTCAGTGCTTGACGCAATCTCTCCATTTCTTCTTTTGACACTGCAAATAAGTTATCTGTGTAAAAATAAAGAATATCTTGAACGTAGACAAGACTAAAGGGAAATTTCTTTAGACCAGGATCCTTCCCCACCACTAATCACTGAAATGGTGCATATAACTAAATATGCAGCGAAAACAAGTTAATTTGGAAATCATTACTTAACAAACTTTAGTGCAGGTATCTCAACCAGTCAATTATAATCATGAAAATCAAAAAGAAGAAAAAATGTGAAATAGCATCTTAAAGGGAAACCAAATAATAATCTAAAATTACATGGAAGACGCCGAAAGAACTTTCTCCTGTTCCTTTCTTTCGTGAAGTCATAAGTCCCAGCAAGTATATCTGTAATAACTGTAGCAAGCTGTGACATCAAGGCTAATGGCTCCACACCCATTTCCATTATCACCCTCAAGTTCTTCACAGTGTTAACTGTGTCTGCAGATAATGCCAAGTCAAGAAGATCCACTAGTTTCTCATCAGAAATAAGCCCAACCTATAAGAAAATTTGCCATGAGCATAACAATAAACTGAAAGTTACATGTTAAAGCATGACAAGAAATACAGGGCAAAATATAATAAATTTGACTCACATTACATTGTCATATTGCAGAAAAATCTTCACTGCTTTCAACAATAAAAAAATCTTGCACGACTTTAGGGTACAATAGAAAAACAAAAACAATTGTAGACTAATTGCAAAATGTACTGATTTTATGCTACATTTTCACACTTCAATGAATGGCTCCATTCATTTATGGAAACTGTCTTTCTATGGTAACCATCATTCAAATATTTGCAAGAATCATTAGTAAATATTACAACAAAGCCAAACATTGCAAAATAGCGGTCCTTTCCAGTTTACCTTATAGCTCCACTCTAAGTAACAAGATCTCTGCAACCCAAAAAGGCATTTAAAGAAAATTCTAATGATGCCATGCTGAGAAATGCAATATAATTAAATAAAGATAGATTGAAATCCGAGATAATATAAAATTATCAGATTAGAAAGGAGAAGAAAAAGTAGCTTACAAGTTCCTGAACCAGCAAAACTGAGATTCTCTGCCCAAGTAAACTTAATTGGTCTAGAGTCATCAAAGCATCTCTGAGAGAACCATCAGACCTTGAAGCAATAAGCTTCAGTGCATCTTTGTCCACTTGTAAACACTCTTTGCTTGAGACCCGTTGCAAAGTATAGATAATATCTGCATCCTTCAGCTTAGGGAAGAAGAATTTATGGCACCTTGATATGATTATATGAGGCAAAACCTCAAGACTGGAGCACACGAGGATGATCACCACTCTCCTTGGAGCGCGATCTATGACCTTCGAAATTGCAGCCCAGCAGTCACTAGAAAGATTGTCACAGTCATCAAAAATGAATACCCTGTACTGTGAATGGGATGAAATATGGGAAATGACCATGTTGTCAAGAAGTTCGATGATGTTCTCAAAATCGAAATTGCTAACAGGGCCCACCTCCTTCATGTGGCGGCTCTTGCCCGAGTTGTGAGCAACACAAGAGTTGCAGTACCCACAAGGCTTGGGGTCCTCGGAGGACTGGCAATTGAGGGCCTTTGCAAAAATTCGAGCACAAGAGGTCTTTCCTGTTCCATGGGGACCATAAAATACATAGAGAAGACCAATCTTGCGACGAACAACAGCATTAGACAAGGCCTGGGCCACAAGATTTTGCCCCACTAAGTCTCTAAAAGATCGAGGCATGTACTTTTGGGTTAGGTTCTGGTGGCGACTTCTATGATTTCTCGGATGGAGGAGACTACCAGACCGGGCTTCAGAGGCAACATCAGACCCCATATTATGCTTCAAAAGGTGATCAGAAAAAATTCCCAATTCACCTGAGAAGTCATGTAACTTCTCAGAACTTCCCTGAGATCCATTTAATAGTGGCAATGCCTCTGCTTCAGATTTAGATGATACCTCAAAGGAATCAGAAGCTACAGGAAGATCAGAACCATCCCTTCTCCTCTCCGAAAGGCCACATGATAAGCTCCTCCCTGCCTTATCAAAGAAGGTTTTTCCCCGGTGATGAATTCTTGACCAATTCCAGGGTAACCCACACCCACTCTTTGGAGCTTTTGAGACAGTGTTATGCTCTCGATATTCTTCTTCCTCTTCACCTTCCACCACTTCTTCCTCTTCCATGGGAAGACTGGCGGGGCCTTGACCAAGGGAATTGGAAGCAACAGACAGTTCACTTTTCCCTGCAACATCTCGAGAAGCTACCAAAGGCCGAGGTCTCCTTGAAGCCCTGAACCTTCGCCTCTTTCCACGGTTTACTCCACCACCGTAGTTACGAGAACCTGTTTCTTGTGCCCTTTTATCAGACTGCAAAAATCTATCTTTAGGACGAATATTTGATGAAACCACATCATCACTGTCCAGCGCTGTGCTATTCAGCTGCTCGGGAAAATTCTTATACTGGGGATCTCGAATTTGCTTCCCCTTTTGCTTTATCTTTTTCTGTATGGAATCAGATTTCCCTGAAAGGATATCGTGAAGAGATTCTTCTCTGTGCTCACCCACAGCCGATGCTAGCTCTTCGTCTTCCCTAGGAGCAACTCGTGTAGATCCTAAAAGAGCAAATGGTGGAGAATTTCCTGACAGTCTCATGCCTTGTCTTGGCCTCTCAGCCCCTACTGATCTTCGACCCTCCTGGATAATATTGCCACCCTGCTTCTCACCCTTTCTAGGAAGAAGCTCAACAAGAGAGTGGGAATGCCAGGAGGGTGGACTGGCAGAAGGGTCCCGTAAAGACCGGGATCTCTGAAGGGCAATCAGGTCCCTCATAAGGGATCTGTCAGACAGTATTGGACTGTGCTTGTGCATGTGGTTCTTCAAGTGGATGCAGTTCGTCAGGTGGATGTGATTCCTAAGGTGGTCGCTGATGTCACCATTCACATCCTTGAGGATACGGCTTCGAACAGGTCGGGTCATGATCAGAACATCAACGGACCCAAACACGGAATTTCTTCAGTGATAAGCGAAGAAACTGAGTGAGGAGGCATTTCCAGGATATCACAAATGTCTGGAAATATTAGACAGAATCGTACAAGCTCTGCATAGAAGCCCTTCAACAGGGCGAAATTATGAGCTTTGAATCACCTGGTCAATTAACAGTTATGCAGCCATACAAAGCATTGTACTTCAATTTTCCCTGAAAAAAGGCGACTCTCCCCCCATTCAACTCTAATGCAGAAGCTCACATTACACATGTGTCCCACTAACCGAGCTTAAAGACCACGAGACAATCACTCGAACGGGTTTTAGACACAAATCCCACCTTCCTCAGTCTGGGAAGGACCGACAAAAAAAGGTCAGAGCTTTTTCCAAAGAAAGAGTTGACAAGCACTACTTCCTGGTCGGGACAGCCAAGAACTCTAAAGGCTAAATCTTAAAGCAGAGGGAAGTGGTCAGTCGAATTAAATCACCTCAACTGGATTAATCAAAGAGGACGGCAAAAGTTGAGGCCCTTTTGGCCATTCATTGATGAGAGCACCCCCCAGATCTCCTCCGCCGGACTTCACATGAAATTCACGAGACGACGTCCCCTTTCAAGAAAAAGCGAAAACCCCACAACCACAAGAGTCCTCAGAAAGAAGAGAGCCCTGGGAACAGAGTGCTCTGAGAACTACAGTATGGGGAAGAGAGAGAATCTTTACTCTGTAGAGAGTAAGAATAGAGGGGAGGAGAGAGAGAGAAGAGATCCGTTGCATAAGGACACGCAAGCAAGTCAGTCCACCATAGTCCATACTCCCCTCCATAGGCCAGACTCCAGTCCATTAGGCTTTTTTCCTACAGAAGCCGTTTTTTGTCCATTTGCCGAATAATCATTTCTAATTGGATTTATTATTATTTACTGTATTTCATTAAATAAATATATTTATTATTTCTATTTCATAAATATTTAATTAATTTATAAAATAATATATTATAATTTAATTTATTTTCTAATTCAAGAAGTCCATTATTTAATAAAAATGAGTGAATATTTGAAATTGGGAGGACCAATAAGGATTACTCATCATTCCTTCATTTGGATAAATAGTGTAATTTCCCAAATGCAGTACATTTACAGCTGTAGCATATAAATTGTAAGATAGAAAGTGCATCAAAATTCAAATTCAAAATTATGGCCAGCCTTATGAGTTTAATTCGATTCATATGATTTTATATATTAATGTATTGGGTTTTAATAAAAAAGTTTATACGAATAAAATTATGTATCTAACTGAGATATAAATTATTTTTAAATATAATTTTTTTAGATAATATGTAATTTTAGGAAAAAAGCACTTTTACATGAAAGAAAACATGAAAACGACAAAATGGGGGATTGAAATCATTTTCTAGGGGCAATAATAGAGACTACAGCACATGGACCCAATATCTTTTTCAATAAATCCTTCCTCCACATTTTCAAATTTTGTAACAGTAATAAGGAACTTAATTTAAGGTTTTGTCGTTTTTGAGTTTATTTTTTCGTTTTCTCCCTTTTTTTTTCATATATAAACTTTTTAAAAAATAATTTTATATTAAATAAAAATAGAGATTTAATATGAGATTATAATATTAAAATGGTTAAAAGAATATACTATTAAATCTTCATCAATTTATAGTGTGTATATATATATTAGTGGATTTTATATATCATGTTATATTTGATAGATATTTGGAGGGATCAGTCAAATTACCTTAAAGAAATGGCTATGTCACGACTATCAATATCGCAGTCACGTGCACCATCTGAATTGATGTTCTAACATCAAAATGGCTCATTAATTATGAGCCTCCAAGTTGCCTAGATTAGCTATTGCTCCTTCAACCTTTCAACCTCCTAACATTGATGCTCTTTCCCATTAATATATATATATATATATATATATCATGGGATTTAGCTTTTTCCATCAAAGGTGATGCATCAAATTTGATTCCCAGTTACTATTATTCGATAAAAAAGGAAGTTCAGCACTAAATTTGACACCACGCAGTGAGCAGTTTACCCATTAGCTCAATACAAATTTCGTGAGATTCTTCCAACATGATTGGTCGTGCCAAGGCAAGAATGCATTAATTGCACCACTGGTCATATATGAATCACTGTCGCCATAATCGGCCACCTGCTCGACACGAGCATCAGGCAGGCAGTAACGGTTTGGGGTTAATCCATCGTGCATACCATATTTCACCATTGAAAGAAAGAGTGTTGTGAATGGATCTTCCTTTTTTTGTTGTTAAAAAATTATTTAGGGCTAATAAAGAAATATAAGGTTTATTATAAATAAATATATATATATATATATATATATATATGCGGGGTGAATGAATGCAGATCTCCTTGGATTCCCATGCAGCTATGTGTACACAAACACACACATCGATCAAACATTTTTGTCTGTTTGCCCTGCACTTATGTTGCATCACATGGAAAATGTCGATTGTCATCTTACTGGGAAAGAACATTCAACAGTGCCGGAAAAACGGTGGTGCGGCGTGCAGGCTCTTTGAGGCTTCCCTCCGGCTACCCAAGAATTAGTACTACTCACAACTAGAATAGAAGATTAACCTTGACAATATCTCCTTCATGCAGCTTAATCAACCGCTTATGCCCTTTGAGTCAATTAAAACTTTGGGCTACTTCACTATATTAAATGCTTTATCAAGATGATGTGCCATACAACAATAATCAATCTTTAAGGTTATAATGGCAGCACGATAGGCTTGGTCCTTTTAGGCTGAAGTGGGGTTATGTGACAATGTAATTCATTGGACAGTAACTATAGATATAAGTAAAATAAAGGAGGAAGATGGTGAAAGCAGCCCTATCCTACGCATGCATATAGAGAGAGTAGAGATCATGTGATGGGGGATTGAGTTATATACAAACCTCAAGTTCAAGCTTTTTGATCTTAGAGAATTAAAGGCCTAGTGAAAGATGATGCGTAGATTGGCTGCTGACATTTAAAGCCATAGAAAATAGCTCATCTTTGTCTAGTTCCAGAGGAACAATAGTCTCTTTTTTCATCCCTTCTCACTCCCCTTCTCAAATTTAAAATTACTTGGTTGTTTATTCCTTTAACAAGCTAGCTAGTGGGGGCAATAATTAAAGTCTAGTTAATTACTTGTCTTGAGAAGAGAGAGCAATATATTTACATATTGTTGGTGGGGGTGGGGTCTCTCTACTCTCTAGCTATTAGTTTAATGTCACATAGTGGCACTGAGTTTATCAGTATACAAGCTTTACGGCTCAAAGAGGCAAAAGGGGTGCACTGTGTCTAATGCATACTTTAGTCTTTCAAGAAGGCAAATCTTATAAGTGTATATTGTCATTCGGGTAGACCTACCATCTGATCATCGATGTCAAGATCGGTGGTAGACTTTTATTATGCCAATGGGTGACAGAAAGACAAAAAAAATTGAAGTCAAGGATTATCTTTCAAATAAACAGCTAGCAATCCCATTATAATGATCAGAAATGGTAGGTATTTCATTTGACTTCTTGACCCTTTGGAATTTGGGAGGTAGGTTTCCTTGGTGTAGTGTAGGTGATATCAGTAATGGGCTAGCCCATGTACATGCCCAGATACTGTGCAATGGGCATGTAAGTAATTATCTATGACTCATCAGATGATGAGATCTCTATACTACTAAGAAAAAGTTCCTTCTTTTGACCAAATAGGAAAAAGTATTACCAAAATATCCGAATTTGAATAAAAGGCAAAAGGAGGGGAGCAGATAAGGAGGAAAGTTGAAAATACAACCGGAGTCTCCGTTGGCAAAAGGAGGAAAATTCGCCGCAGAAGAGGTCCCCACCGGCCGCAACTGCAGGCCGGCAGGCTGTGCCATATGGTGTGTACTTTAAATTTGCAGGTTTACTTAGATGCTGATATACTGAAGATGGTAAGCAACCGAGCGGGTAGTGAAAGTTCGAAGACAACATGTCATCCTTGGGCTCTATCTGTCTATCACTAGAACTGGAATATGAATGAACCATGTTGCCACCCATATCACTGTCACTCTGTTTTCTTAAGTAGGCCAACATTCAAAAAGGAGTCTATAAGAATTGACCCAATGTGGCCCCATGTTCAATGATAACACCACCCTTTCACTTTCCGTCATCCCGATCTTTTCCATCTGTGTATAACCTGATGCATACTTGGTATGAAATTATAAACCAAAATGGGTACATACTTCTAAAATGAAAGGGAATACTAGAGATAGATGATGCATGCCAATCCAGGGAGATGGAAGAACAACGATAAATTGCTTGCAGATTTTTACAGGGTAGTAGTTGTATTAGATGTCATTGATATAAAAAAGAGCAACCATGAAGAGTGGTCACAGGATCTATGGCGGGGGCGGGTCCTTTTTGCTTTTTAAAGCAACTCTGTTAAACACTCTTCTGCTACGTAAGCCCCATAATAGCGCTAATCATCAGCCAGTAATGAAGCCCACGTTCCTACCCACAACTGCCCCTCTCTAACCGCTACTTTTCCTACTGTGACTATGGATGTCCTTTCTCCTTTCCCCCCTCCCACCTTCTGCAAATTCACCTCTCTCACGTTCATGATCATCCATCAGTAAATCCTTCAACCTCTTCCTGTCCATCTAACAATCACAAACGCCGCCGAGCCTTGAGATATCTCTCAAGCTTCAGCCCTACAACCATGAGGTGGGGTCGAAGAAAGAAGCCTAACACTTCAACCTCCCTAACACGGGCTTCTCTGCTCCCATCATGGCTCCTAAGGTTCACGAAAATGAGTATAAACAGTGCTGATGGTAGTGTGGGTGGTGATGCTGCAGACAACAAGCCTGCGGAAGTAATCCCCAGAGTAGGATGGCGCGGGATTCCTGAACGGTGCCCCGGAGGTGGAGGACTCGAGCTTTCTCGAGGGGACAGGTCATCCCAGAAAGAGAAAGTAGATATGGGTCTGCAGGAGCTTGGAGAGCATAAGAATTTTAACCAGATGGTTTCTAGAATTCAGATGATGCACGAGGTGCAGAGAAAAGAAGGGAGCTTGTCTTTGTCGAAGACACCAAGGCACTCAACTGGGAGTATGCAGGACAGCAGCTTTTCCGCTATGGATTTCAAGGAGATCAACAAGTTACTTCCAGAGCTATTTTCAGATGAGGAACAAGCTTCAGAACTGGGAGATGAAGATTTAAAAGGTGAGAGGCGTAGGAGGACTCTATATCTAAGTGGGGGATCCCCCAAGAGGAGAACCGTGAAGAGGCAAAGTTGCAGGATCAGAATTCACTCTCCACGTTCCTCAGAAATGAGTAGACGGAGGACAGATGAGCAAACCAAGAGGCTGAGACAGAAGAGTAAGAAAAAGGCCAAGGAGAAGGGAAGTAGTGGGTTGGAGAGGTTTGCTGTAGTGAAGTGCTCGTTCAATCCCCAGCAGGACTTCCGGAACTCGATGATTGAGATGATCTTGGAAAGAAGGATCAAAGAACCCAAAGAGCTTGAGGAACTGCTGGCCTGCTATCTGATGCTGAACTCTGATGAGTACCACGATGTCATCATTGAGGTATTCCGACAGCTCTGGCTTGAGCTGAATCAATCCTCTTGCTGTGCATATGATCCTGCTGAGTTAACCACAGAAGAAGACTAGAATTAGAGTTGACATAGTGGTGAATCTTTCATCTAATCATCAGTCATCCACCTTGTATAACTTCAAACCTAACCTGATGTACATAGTGCACAAACAAATGTTAGACCACTTTACTTACTTACATGAAGCTGTAGTCATTGCTTGCAATTGCTGGATGCAGTCATATCCAGATAGGGCGGCTCCTAAGACTTTCAAAAATGCCAATGTTATATATTTACAGGTTCTTCACTTTCACTTCCTAACTGGAATTGAGTGAGCAACACCCTGCTCAATCCACCATCAAATGAACAGACAAAAGAAAAAGAAAAGAACTTGTAGCGATTCTTGAACTGTTAAAGATCAAATGAACAAACAAAAGCATTGAAATGGATCAAAGTAGCAACTTCCTGTGATCTTCCCCCTCAAGAAGAGAGTATAACCTCACCGCCTCCCTCATGTCATCAAATTCCTCACACTCCTCAAAGAACTTTATCAATTTCCCAAGCTCTACATCCTTGAGGTCGTCGATGAATGGGGAGATCGGCAACGCATTCTCAGGCTGGAAGCCGTAGGCGTTTGGGTTATCATCCACAATCACGACCCGCTTAAGATCTCGGCCCATCCCCGACAAGTCTTTCACAAACTTCCCTTCCATCTCCCTACACGAGTCCCGGTAAAGCCTGTGCGATACCATCGCTCCTGTCGGGTCTAGCCGGTCGAGAATAAGAGAGGCGTACTCCTTTAGATCAGCAGTAAATATGACAACCTCGAACCTTTCGCTGATTGCTTGGAGGAATTTGTCCACCCCGGGGCGCTTGAGGACGTAAAAATTCAATCTTTCTCCATTTATCGTCGGGCGCACTATGAAATCGAACTTCTCCGGAGGTGGGTCCGACTTGGAATGGATTAGGGTCTCATCGAGATCGAGGAAGATTGTCTTTTTGGTTGGGGAGTCTAAGGAGGGGAGGGCACTCACGTCCTCAAAGGCGAGGACTTTGCAGGTAGAGGCCAGCCTCCTTGGGGCAGCCGCCGTGGCCTCCTCATTTTCGTCAGACAACTTACTGAGGATCTTGAAGCCCTTCTTGCAGAGGCTGCTATTCGGGGTGGTGATGCGAGCGAGCTTTGAGAAGAACTTGAAGATGCGGCGGAGAGATTTGTTGATTGAAGCGAGCACCGAGGAGACGGAGCTGGGGACGCAGCCCTTGATTGGTGATCTCCTCGGCCGGCAGTGGCCGTGGCTGCCTATTCGCCGGCAGTCTCTGATGCACTTGGTTGGCGTCCTCTTCACAATTCTTGGCACCATTTTTACCTTCGTAAGGCGATCCAGAGAGACGTTTGAATGTTTGAAGAGTTAAGAAGAGTCTTACCTGTTTGGTTTGGGGGCTGTTTTGCTTATAGAGTATATAACGCTAACGGTTGTCAAAATAACTTTATTTAAATTCTTTTAAAAATGATGTTAATTTATTTGATCTAGTAATTCATTGTATATGATATGTTGATACTCAAATACCAAAACATGATAATTATGTAGCATGGATATTAATGATGAGATTATCACCACCATTTTTTTTTGCTAATAAAAATGCAAATTAAAAGAACTTAATTATTTGGTAAATAGGAGACTCACATTGATAGAAAATCTGGGTTATTAGAAGGAGCTAAGATATTCATCTACCACCTTTCCCCCTCTGCCCCCTATGTAGCAAGGGCTCGTAATCATGAGAAGAAACAACTGTGCAGATTGTTCTCTACCAGCTTATGTGTAGCAAATTCTTTATCAAGCTTAAAAATATTAAGAGCTGCTCATGTAAAACCATTATTCACAGTAAGGTAAAATTGCCTCACACCATGTTCTTCAGCATCAGATAGTGCGCAAAAGCTCAGGTGATCCTTTGAAATTTCAAAAGGAATTTGGACATACATGGCAAGAAACCCCCAATAACAACTGTGCAGATTGGTCTCTACCAAAAGCTCAGGTGATCCTGTGAAATCTCAAAAGGAATTTGGACATACATTATCATTTGCATCAACATGCTATGATCAACTGAGAACCCACGTGTAAGCTCAGGAGGCAACAACAGCATCACCACCAAGCTAAACTCTATGTTTCTACAAATTAAGTATCAATGAGTAGCAGATATTACTTCTTGGTTGGTTACACAGGCCGTGGAGGGGCAAAAAAAAATGAAACAATTTGAGGGGTCAATGTTGTTGTGTATCGAATTCGGCTGCATTTGGAGTAAGTTGGAGGAGTCACTGACCAAGCTTCTGCATCCAGAAGGTTCTTTAAGCACAGTGATCGCCCTACAGATCATTCATTTCAAGCATTGGAAGCTCTGATCCCGGTAGAGTTGCTCCTCCTCTTTGTTATAGGTAGAATAACTGGTCTACAGCAAATCAGAAGAAAGAGCAACTCCACTGTAAATGAAACCATCACAGTCCATATAAAGAAAGTCTTTCTCCAATACCAAAGGAGTCTTCTTAATAAAGGAAGTTCCGACTCCAGGATAACTGTTGCATCATAGATTTCCGGGATTCCTGCCCCAGGATGGTATTCTGCTCGCTGCTCTATCAACACCCTTAGGCAAGAAGTAGGCATGTGGCCTTCCGTAAAACCCTGGAACTTCACACTAATTGTCTGCGACTCCGATATGTACCCAGCAATCAGAGGAGCAATCTTAAGAACGGTCAACACAAGGTGCAAAGGCTCACTTTTGAAGAGTAACATGCACGGATGGGTTGAACTTGCCAGTGTTTCTCCATTGGCAGATAGGAAATCTACTCTGATCTTCATATCATGCAATTAACATTCAGTTAGGCCTCCTTGGGAGAAAAAAGGCTTTCCTTCAACTCATGAAACTACAACTTCCCGGAGAAAAAAACATTAAAAAAACACCATTCTCAAAGTTACCTTGCCTTATTGATGAAACACATACCTGAAAGATTCCAAGGTTTTTGTTATAATCCGACTCGGGCAATGTTAATCTAACAGTGGCCTGGAGCTTTTGATTAGGCAGAATAACCCGTGACTGCTGACTGCTCCTTAATTGAGCCAATTCCTTGAACTTTGCCCCAGAATCAACACCACCACATGAGACCACAGGCACGTAAGCAACAGGATGGTGCTTGGTGTAATCAAACTTCAACTTTTCCTCAATCCTTGTAGGCTCCTTAACCAAGAACCTCATCATAAATACAGTTAATAGAGTTGCAGTGATCAGCAGGCCAAACAAAATGAAGCACACATAAATAGCCCAAAATAATCCCCATCCAAATCTCATCATAAGCATCCAGATGGATTCGTGCTCCTTCAACCATTGACATATGAAAGGACTCGCACACTTCCACATCAGGTTCCACAAACTTGACAACTTTCCAGCTATATAATGTCGGCTGTGCCTCAATGAGGAAAGAGGGTCCATGATAAACACAAGGGAAGTATACAAGCACCAGAAAGGGAATTTCAACATCTTGATTAGGAGATAGAACTGAAAGCTTATTGCTTTGATTAAAAATTCCACCATAGATATGAGAAAACTAGACGGTGGAGCTTCTCTGTCGCTAGGCACAATAACTGAGTCGACTGAGTCACCCGCTGGGCCGTCGTCCACTTCAGTAATCGCCGAGTGTTCATGCGTCTGTATACAAGCAACCAGAAAGGGGATTTCAACATCTTGATTAGGAGACTGAACTGAAAGCTTATTGCTTTGATTAAAAAGCCAACCATAGATATGAGCAAACTAGACGGTTGAGATTCTCTGTCGCCGGGCGCAATAACTGAGTCGACTGAGTCACCCGCTGGGCCGTCGTCCACTTCAGTAATCGCAGAGCCTTCACGCGTCTGTGCCCCCGGACTTGCAGCTCGGACAGAACTAGAAGACTCGAGAGAATCACGAATTCGTTCTCCATTTGCAATCGTCGTGGTCGAAGAATCATCCGGCTTATCATTACTCTCGAAGGGAGGAACTCGGTCCGATCCGCCTCGATCCCGATACCGGTCCAGTCTATTGACATGAGCATCATTTGGCTTTGAATCACGAGAAGGTCTGCGCCTCCGCAGGGTTGCAGAGGAAACCGGATACGGCTGCTCCGACTGGTCGAAATCGACGCAGTCATAGAAAGGAAAATCATCGCTGGCATCATAGAAAGGACCGTCTGCCTCGCTTCTAATAGCTGAAGAATCCATCCACAGGAAGAGAGTGGAGAAATTTTCAGGAATTTAGGGTTCTGTGTATTCTCCGCACTGGAAATAAGAATGTAGCTGAAGCCGAGAAGAAGCCCTCGTGGCCACTCACGCTATGTTTGGCTTCAGCCAAGACTCGCGCTGTTTGGCTTCAGACGAGACATCCAAACCCCTCAATCCAAACAAGATCTTGAGTGCCAACTGGCGGGTACTAAGCTTTTTCCGAATTACTAATTTTACCCTAATCTTTTTAATATGTAATATATTAGTATAAAATTTTTAAATATTTTAATTAATTTATACTTTCGCTAAAAAATTAGTTTATACTTTACTGTGCACATTTGAGCTGCCTGCCAACTGTTGAGTTGAGGCAGCTCATTTCATTAACTACCCAATTTAATGCATTCCCCAATTATAGTTTCTTTGTACTCAGCAATAGCTTTATTTTGTTGACCAATGAGCAAAAGATGCACTAATCAACCATGGTCATAATCAATTAAGTACACTTATCAATCACATTAAAAAAAGAATGGACTTTTATTTTAATATAAATAATTTATCAGATATTATATTATATAATTCTAGATTCTATTGGAATGATTGAACTCATTAACCTTGTCGGAACATAAGTTGTGTTGTAGTATGTCATGAGTCTCGTCCCATTAAGAAAAAAATATCATAGTTGACTTTCCATATTGGAAAAAATGAATTATTTTCAGTAGGATTATGCAATTGATAAGAGTTCAGCTTTTGCTTGTAAAAATCTCTATCTTACATGACTAAGCCCCACTGTGGCCAAAGGAAATTTATAGCACTTGTCCTGTCTTTCACCCCCTTTGTTGAACTTTCATCCTCTCTCTCTCTCTTCTTTGATTTTTGCGAAAGTTGAGAGCTTCAGGGGTACCCATTTTGATTCTGATGAAGCTGAGGCTCGCCCTCATGGAGGGCAAGAGCCAGTTGGTATTCCTGATAGTTGCACTAAGCTGCTTCCCGCTTCTCGGCCTCGTCGTCTCGAAGCTGCCCCAGGAAGAAGGTCAGAGGCTTGAGCATCTCCTTTACTGGTCCATGATGGAATCTTAAGTTCTGCGCAGTTGTTGATCCTACTTTCATGGATTATGGTTATTGAGATTATAACTTGAGATCTCTGTTATTGTATTGCCGTGTTTAGCTTTTTGCAAAATAACTTACTCAATAGAAAGGTTGCTCTTATGCTGGTGGTGGGCACCAGGCTCCATTGTATGTAAAGCTCAGGATTTTATGAGTCATTTTTATTTCATATAATTAAAGGAAATTGTTCCTTTTGTTCTATTCCAAGCAAACAACTCTAGCTGTATGAGCTCAATTCCCCTGACAAAAGAATGCGCCTACTTGTGAATACATTTGTCAATGTTACTGATTTTTCTTTATGGGTTGTTGCAGTTGATGCACTCAAACAGATTACCAGTACCATGGGCACAAAGTACTGGGAGTTCAATCCTGACACTTGCCAAGTCCTGAGAGTTGGTTTGACCCCACAGCCACCCCAAGGAGCTAGTAGCTCTATTCAGTGCCAATGCAACTTTCCAAATGATGCTTTCTGTCATGTTGTGAAGATGTATATTTGTTGATGAAGTTTATTTAATTTTCAACATATTATCTTTCACTGGTCACAGCTTGAGCTCAATATTATCCGTCTTTCTTTTCTCGTGTCCTAGAGTTCTCAAGGGTTATAATCTCCCAGGAAGCCTTCCACCTGAACTTACCAAGCTTTCTTACCTTAAAGAAATGTAAGGGCTAATATTTATGTGATCAATTTCAGCTTTATTTATAATACTGTTAGTATATGATATTACTTGCTGCTTATAAAAGAAGACATTACTTGCAGAGATTTTGCATACAACTTCCTAAAGGGAACAATACCTCGAGAGTGGGCATCATTGCAGTTGACTTCGATGTAGGACATGTACAAGAAAATAGAAGAAATCTTCTTCAATTCAGTCTTCTATTTCTCTTCTTCTGAATTGGGTTAAATTAATAATGCAGCTCACTTCTTGTGAATCGCCTGATGGGAGAAATACCGATGGAGTTGGGAAATGTCACCTCCCTCACATATTTGTATGTTTAATTATTGCTGCTCAATTCATTTGGATTTTGCATCTTTATAAATTTATTTGAGATTCTTCTTCAGATGCCTTGAGGCCAACCAATTCTCAGGATCTATCCCTTCAGCACTAGGAAACTTAATTAACTTGCAAACCCTGTAAGATTATCTTTGCACCTATCTATCTATCTACCCATCTATCTGATTTTAGATTTCTGATCCAGTTTGCCCAATATGAGTTTTTATGTACCATAATTTCAGGATATTGTCCTCCAATCAGATCAGTGGGAACATGCCCTTATCCTTCGCTGGTTTAATAAATATGACCGACTTGTATGGTGTTACTGAGTCTTCCCTTGTTTAGCATGTTTATATGGTGGTCATAGATAATAGTTGCGTTTCTCAATCAATTTAGGAGGATAAATGATAACAACTTCGGTGGCAGCATTCCCAATTTCATCAAGGACTGGAAGCAACTCAATAGACTGTAAGATTCCATGTCTCAAAGATGCTCATTTCCCATAAATGAATTTTATGGGAATGAACATTTGAATAGATATGCACTGATTTTATTGACATTTTAAATGTTTAAGGGAAATGCATGCTAGTGGACTTGAGGGTCCCATTCCATCTGAAATTTCAGAATTGGGTACCATGTTGGAGCTGTAAGTTAAATAATTCTCTATAGTTTTTATTATATTATTATTGATGTGTTTTCTTATCAGCAATTATTATTGATATGCTACTTTGCCTAAGAAATGCTATTTGACATATAGAAATGAATTTTGAACAGGAGAATTAGTGATATCAATGGATCCAATCAGCTGTTTCCTGACCTGAGAAATATGACCAACCTCCAGAAACTGTAGGTTTACTGCTCACTTCTGTGTATTTATATTTATGATATATTGTGTTTCAATACTCCTGATCAATCTTATGGAACCTAGAGTTTTGAGAAACTGCAAGCTCTATGGGGAGATTCCTGCATACATTTGGATGCTGGAGAAGCTTGAGGTTTTGTAAGTTTTTGCATGCTAACATACTATTACTGTTTTTACATGGATTTTTTCTTTTGTTGATATAATTTCTCTTTGTTGGAAAATCTGTGGGATAGAACATATTTTAATTTCTATCCGTGTGTGGCATAAGAATCAAGTTGAACAGTAATTTGAAAAAAAATTAATGCTTATTTTTCCATCTTTGTTGATAAAGAGATGTCAGCTTTAACAGCTTACATGGAAAGATTCCAGCCACAATTGATGGGAAAAACTTGAGATTCATGTAAGTTCACATCTTAAATGGGCTGTCAGACTTTTTTTTTTGGCATCAGCTAGCTGTCAGACTTGAGATCCACGCTAATTCCCCTTTTTATGTCCAGTTTCCTAAGTAGCAATTTACTTAGTGGGGATGTACCAGATTCAATCTTGAAAGTTGGAAGCAGCGTGTAAGTTCTTGATACGGGCATACTTTTTTGTCGAATGTAAATTGTGCATAGAAAGATGTGAATATCCAAGTTTGAAGAACTTCTCTTCCTGGTATAAATGCCAACACTTTTCATTTTTTGGTTTCAGAGATCTTTCATACAATAACTTCACGTTTCAGACCTCTGATAAACCTACATGTCGTGATGACATGTGAGAGTAATTTCATCTATACCGTTTCTTTCTAATATTGTTAAATATATGAATTATACTTAAATGAATAATGTTATGATTTTGTTTCTCTTTAGGAATCTACATTTGAATTTGTTTCGGAGCTCTTCAATGGAAAGCAACATGTAACTTCATGAACACTATCTATCCACTCTAGGCCCTTTTGTTTACCTCTCTCTGTTTTCTCTCTAAACTCAGCTGTTCCCATGTCTGATAGAAGTAACATTTAGTTTATGATCTTATTGTGACAGGTCTGGAAATCTTCCATGCCATGAGGATTTTCACTGTTCAAGCTGTAGGTATTCATTCATTAAGCATGTCTATCATATTTTGGGTTATTGAAGAAACATTAGACAGCAGGAAGCTTCAGAATCTATTATTTCTACACATATTCATCATTCTCATCTGAAAATCTCTATAAATATGTATTAAGTGTGCAGTATGTTTCATTTATTGATGCACATGATGGCAAATTATGATCTTGTTTGAAGCTATTTCTTATGTGATTTTATTATGAATATTATCATGTATTTTCACAGATTCAAGCTGTCTAAACATTGACTGTGGTGGAAAAAGTGCTACAGTTAAAGAAAATGATGGGAACATTTTCTATGAGGGAGATGGAGATATTGAGGGTGGATCCGCAAAATTCTTTCTAGATGAGAACAAATATTGGGGATTCAGTAGCACTGGTGACTTCATGGATGACAACAATTTCCAAAATGTTCGATACACGGTCTCCCTGGTAGGATCGAACTTGAATGAGTTTGATTCAACAGCTCGAATAGCCCCAATATCTCTTACTTATTTCCATTACTGCTTGGAGAATGGCAACTACACTGTTCGTCTTCGATTTTCAGAGATTCAGTTCACTGATGATGACACTTATAGCAGCCTTGGAAAGCGCATATTCGATATATATGTACAGGTATTGGAGAATCTAGGTTCTTTGATCTTATGGGAAGTTGAGGGAGATTTTTCCAGTGTCTTGTTTATGAAAAAGTGAAATAATGTGCACATTTTAGGACATGACAGTGTTTTTAAAAAATGATCTGCATAGTTATATGTGAAAACAAGGAAAAATAGAAACTTAAAATAGTTTTCAATTTTCTTTAATGAAGTCAGACCTCTTTATACTACCAACAAATGTCTACTTACAAATTTGAGCTTACATGCTTAAAATAATATAGGATAAAATTCCAAATAAGGTACAAAAGTTTGTGTGATGACTCAATTTAGGTGCAAAACTTCTATTTGGCTCAATTTATGTACAACCATTTCATTAATGATTCAATTCAAAAACACCCCTTTTGAATTGGCCAAATAAAAGGTTTGTACCTAAATTGAGCTATTGTACAATATAAGTTCAGTGGTTAGTCAAAGTTTTGACTTTGAATTGGCCAAATAAAAGGTTTGTACATAAATTAAGCTATTGTACAAAGTTTTATACCTTATATGAGATTTTTGTCATTAATATATTAAATGAAAGAACTAAAACAAATTTATTAGTCCTACATGAATTCCTACTTTCCTTCCTTTTCTTTTAGAGCTATTAGATACTCCATAAGTTTGCAATGGATGTTCATATACTACAAACTATCAAAGTTTAAAACTAATGCCCCATCAAAATGTAAATTGCTCAAATTCAATTTATCTGTGGAAGATCATTTAAAAGTTCCAACACTTTTTCCACCTTGTTTAATTCAGTTTCTGACTATATGGAAACTGAGCTCATAAAGATAAAAAAGAAAGGATCCCTTTTCTTTTTTTTTTAAAAAAGAGAGTAGCTGTCTAGAATGATCAAGCAATTGTTTTGCAGGATAAATTAGTACAGAAGGACTTCAATATTGAAAATGAGGCTGGTGGGGTTCAGAAGCCAGTATTAAAAGTGTTGAATGTCAGTGTGGTTAATAATCGCATGGAAATCCGATTGATATGGGGTGGTAAAGGGACAACAAGGATCCCTCGTAGAGGGGTTTATGGCCCCATCATCTCTGCTATCTCAATCATCTCAGGTGAGTAAAAGGTGCATATTACATAAATGTTTTTTGGAGTGAATTACCGTTATCAGGTTTTAGAATAGCTACTCACATTGTTGTGGGAAAAGACATCTTAATAATGTATATACATATTACTAAAAAGTAATAATGATTTCCTTTGTGTGTAATGGTACTTTTCTTTCCTCCAAAACAATGATTTATCATTTTTTTGTATATTTCTAAAATATATATGATAGTAAATGCAATTATTAAGTGCAGATTCATGGGATTATTATTACATCAAATGTGTGTCTACCTGATCCAATTGATACAAGATGAAGAAAATATGTGGCAGATCGATATTTGTTGAATTTCTTATTTTGTTCATAGAATGCTCATGTTCATAGATGAAGAAAATATGTGAAGTTCATAGAATGCTCATCTTCTCTTGAATTTTATATTTTGTTTAAATCTTGAATAGTTTTCTATCAAGTCATTTGAACACAAATTCATACGATTTTGAATATTTTAGTTCAACAGAAAATTTCATGTTGAACTGAATTTATCAAGTTAGTTATCTGCTAGGAGCACAAGCTATTACTTTAGATACTATGAGCACATTGATAGGGAACTTCTTGACATTTTAATTTACACGGCAAATATTGAAGATTTCAAATGTTTCTTAGTCATCTCATATCGGATTTTCCTCTGCAGATTCTAAATCTTGCTCCAGTCATCACCGACATCATATAAAGCCCTACATTATTGCTGGAATATGTGCAGCCTGTCTTTTGTTCATTCCTCTTGGTTTAATACTCAGGACGAAGTACTCCAAGGGAAGAAAAAAAGGTTCAGGCAGAATGAAAACTTGCATGATTGCATGACATTTTGCATCTTAGATGCTTGCAACTTATTAATCTGCTTAATTTGTTCAATGTAATAGGTAGTAAAGGTTTAGATATACAGACACGGACTTTCTCCTTAAAGCAACTTAAAGCTGCCACCGATGATTTTGACCCTTCAAGTAAGATAGGTGAAGGTGGATTTGGTCCTGTTTACAAGGTATCATTCTACTTCATGTTATTTAGGCGACTTTTTTCTTGTCTTTGGACATGTGAAGAAGCCATGGAAAACATCTTTACTTGACTTAATCTGGGAGGACGCCTTTCATTATATGTGGCGCTTAAATCTCCTGTAAAGAGACTTAATATTTGTCTGTGTGGTATAAATTCTGAAAAACATTCATTGCTGCAGGGTGAATTACCAGATGGTACTGTGATAGCAGTAAAACAACTCTCATCAAGATCCCAGCAAGGGAACCGTGAATTCTTGAATGAGATAGGGATGATTTCTTGTTTGCAGCACCCAAATCTTGTCAAGCTCTATGGTTGTTGTATTGAAGGTGACCAGTTATTGCTGGTGTATGAGTACATGGAGAATAATAGTCTGGCTCGTGCATTGTTTGGTGAGTTTTCTTTTTATTTAATATGATCTGTTTGTGTGTGAATATATAATAGACACAAGGAAAAAAAATGCAGCATGCCTTCTAAAACTTAATGATATATTTTCTAATGTCATTTTCTTATTTTTTACGAAAATAAAAGACATCATATATATTTAAATATTTTTCAAACCCATGTAGACATTTTTCTGCAGAGTTATCATATTAATGCATTGAGGTGGGTGTTTTGTTCTTTTTGTAAGGTCAAGAATATTACCAAATACATCTAGACTGGTCCACAAGGCTAAGGATCTGTACTGGGATAGCAAAAGGTTTAGCATTTCTTCATGAAGAATCTAGATTGAGGATCGTGCATAGAGATATTAAAGCGACTAATGTGCTGTTAGATGGGGACCTAAACCCAAAAATCTCTGACTTTGGACTTGCTCGGCTTGAGGAAGAGGAGAAGAGTCATGTTAGCACCAAAATTGCCGGGACAATGTAAACATTTTTCAGCTACTTCTCTTTTGGTTTCTCAATTTTTTAACAAGTCATTTCATAAGATACAATTGCCTTCTGAATTTTCCTCCAGAGGCTACATGGCACCGGAATATGCTCTGTGGGGCCATCTTAGCTACAAAGCAGATGTATATAGCTTTGGTGTCCTCACTTTGGAAATAGTTAGTGGAAGAAACAACAATTGCTTTGTCCCAGGCGATGACTGCACCTGCCTTCTGGATTGGGTAAAACTACTTTTTTTCTTGTTAAAAATTATAATCATAATTTCGAATCTTATACAGACTAGCTTGTTCTTGAAATTACTGAGTCACTTTTTTATTCATTATTATTTATAGACACTATTTAAGTTCAGTTGAACCTCTTGATCTCATGACTACACATTTATGTTATGTAGGCTTGTCATTTGCAGCAGTCCTCAAGACTAATGGAGCTTGTGGATGAGAAGCTGAAGCCTGAACTGAACCTACATGAAGTAGAAACTGTAGTCAGAGTCGCAATTCAATGCACAAATGCGTCCGCATCATTAAGACCCACCATGTCCGAGGTTGTGAGCATGCTTGAAGGAAGAATTCCAGTCCCCGAGTCAGGTTCTGCAGCATCCACATACCGTGAAGATATACGCTTCAAAGCCCTTAGGAGCCTCCAGCAAGAGGCACAGGGACATCAGAACAGCTTGAGTGGAAGCGGAGCATGCACTTCAAACTCGGCTATCACATTAGGTACTAACTCCATTTCTAGCCACAAGTGTTTTGAAATTACACTAGACTCCAAGACCAGTTAACCCGTGCAGAGAGACTTTTTGGGATGATACAGCTCTAAATGTTTTCCTCATTCATGGACAATATAGCATATGCTTATTTTACAAATTGTTACCCGAACCAGATGGCAAATATGTCTGGATCTAGTGGTGTCTGATCAGCTTAGGTGTATCCCCTTCCCCTGCGTCATTCATGATGAAAAACAATTTTGACTTGTAAATGCTTTGAAATCCCATTTTAGGGATTGGAGTGTAATTCCGCCAAAGTGGGCGAGTATAAGAAATAAAGGTATTTTTCTGGGTCAAAAGAGATGTGCAGTCTTGGAAGGATATGGTCAACGAGGTGGCAAGAATTGTTTTCGTTTCTTCTATGTAGGACTCGGCCGCACTTCCCTTCAGGCTTTATCTTGCATTATTCTGAGGTTCTTCTCCCACTTTCACCAAAAAAATCTTGAATATTCCTTGGATAAAATCTACCCATGTGTGAAAAATTCGACTGTTGGTTGCATGCCAACTGCGGGCTTGAGGTTTTCCAGCAGGGGTAAAAGCCATTGGATCGATGGGATGGCATCCTTCTTCTATGTGATGATGTGCTGGTCGTCATTAGTGTGCAATTGGGTTGGAACAAAGAAAAATGGTTGAGATTTTGACTTCTAATTCCGGTGCTGACAGGTAAAACAAAACAAAACAGCAAGTGAGACCAGTCAACTCAGGATACGAATAGGCTTCTCGCGAAACCGCGTTTCGCCACATTAATAGTCTCATACTGTTTACACTCTTCCCCTCTTTCCTTCCTCCACCTTCCGACAGCAGGTGACCCACATGAGCTCAGAGCCCGGCTAGTGATTGATTGCTAGCTTGGTTTCTTGATTTGCTCGACCCTGTTCTTCAGCTGACGCCTATGAAAGATCCTTGCTTTATGGAACCCCAGCGAGACGAGTCATGTGCTTCAGCTGATGCGTTGACGACGATCCTATACAACTCGATTCAAGCTCTGGGCCGTGGGTTCGATGTGACCTCCGACATTAGGCTTCTCTACTGCAAGGGCACTCCTGGGTCGAGGTTAGTTCTCATCGATGAGGAGTCCACGAGGGACATTGAGCTTCCCGATTATGGCGGCTGTGGAACGATTTTCTTGTCAAAGGTGCCCGAGGACGTTCAGTTCTCTAGGGAGAAGGGCAAGACTGAGCGGACCAACGTCTGCAGCTTCGTTGATGTAACTTCTTTTTCCTCTGTACTCCGATATAAATGCTTAATTTTTTCAGTTTTACTGTTTTTTTATTCCTTTTTAGTGTCTTGATTGGTTGTGATTTTGCATTCTGATTGGTGTTCGAGCTGATTTGGGAATTTTAGTAAGACCTGTTTTGTTGGGTTGATGTGCCATTAGCTGGTTAAACATGGTTTCTGAATAGGGGACTTAGTTTGTCTGCAAATTTCAACATGGGTATTTCTCACATCCATGCTAGCAATATTGCAATTGCATTACTTGTAATTCTGCAATAAGCTATCTAGGAGAAGTATTTGGGATTGATTTGTTTAGTCTGAAAATGAAGTGGAAATCCAAGAGGGGCAAATCAGATATGGGATATGAAAACTGATCTGAGTATTCTACCTTTTTACTATTGATATATTGTGTATGCTTATCCTACATTTGTTTCCTTATGGTTTTGCAGCCATCTTGATTTTATTAGTTCTATTTTCTCTGAAATGGAGTGAACTGAGAAATGCTTCACTTCATTTTCTGTCATATAAAGGAAATGCGATACACACAACACAAAGGGGCTATGGAGTTTGAATGAGAAAAGAGTATAGGAAATGAAGTTGAAAACTAATCGATTGAATATATTTTATGTATTGGGGATAAAATATGTAAAATAATAGGAAGTGAAACAATAGGTAATAATAAGAATGAAAAGGAAAAGGAAAAGAAAATAACATAGGGCAAAGGCATGACGACACAATAACAACTAGACATAGATGATAATAATAAGGTGAGGAAAGAAAAATCGAAGTTGAAAAAGAAAGAATATTGCACATTAAATGAATATCATATCCAATGGTTAGGGGAAAGAAATATGTAGGGGATAAAGATTAAATTTTCTTGTTGCAGATCAAAATGGGTCAGAATGGGGCAATCCCTAGCCATGGGTTTCATCTTTTAAGATTACATTTTTTTAGGAAACTTAATGCTCTAGCAAGAAGTCCTAGACGTGCATTGATCTTAGTTTTTGAAAGATAATGCTTGATCTTAGTCATATTTTCGACCTGTGTGTGAATATGAATAATTCTCCAATAAACTGAGAAGATGGAAATAGTTTCTATGTTACCGCCTCTATAGAATTGTTTAAAGCTATCCTCTAGTTAAACCCTACTGAATCACTTCTAATTGTTTAAAGTTTTACGTTCTGTGTTCTAATTGGCCATTTTTCATTGAACTTTCAGATGGCCAAATACTTCAATGAGAAATCAGGCATAGAGGGATCAATACCACTTGGTGGCTTCAACGCAATGTTTAATTTTACTGGCTCTGGGCAAGTTGATGCAGCATCAACGAAATCCCTTGCAATGGTGGGCCACTTCCTTCCCTTATTCACGGTTGGGCTAACCAAAGCAAATTTAGTCTTGCGAGAGGAAGCCAGGCGTGCTGTCCCTTACTCATGGGATCCTGCTTCCTTGGCAAGCTTCATTGAAAATTATGGGACCCATATTGTAACTTCAGCAACGGTTGGTGGAAGAGATTTTGTCTATATCCGACAACATCAATCATTTTCTCTGTCAGCTTCAGACATTGAAAACTATATGAAGGACATTGAAGATCAGAGGTTTTTTGAATCTGGGAGTCAGTCCACTGCTGGCCTCCCCAAATACAAAGACAAGGTACTTTTACTTATCTCTGTGATGCATAATTCTGAGACCAAATTTGCTAGATGCCCTACAGTGCATGGAATGTGAGTAAATTTTCGTGGGTTTAACTAGGTCTGGGAGGGTTTTGACCCCTTTTGTTAATAGAACCAAATTCTTGGTGCCTCGTTGCAGTTGCCAACATGTCAAGACATCAATATGGCTTGTTTGTGCCATTTATGACATTCTCATGCAATGCAAGGACCCTATGGGTGACATGAAAGTTTGCTTTTGGTGGAGGATCTGAGCATGTCAATTATGCATTATAGTCATATATATTCATACAACTGGGCTCTATGCATCATAAGAGTGCATGCATTACATCTGACATTATGAATGATATCACATGTATGTTTAAAGTTATTCTATGACCCTGAAACGTTTACAAGATGGATGGACAATTGATTTACAAGGTTAACTATAGAAAGATATTCCTATATCTTGAATACACTTTTCATGCAAAGCAGATCAGTCATTAGAAGAACTTGGAATAATCAAGTAACGAAAATTTTAAACAGATGACATTCCAACGCAAGAACCCCAGGTTCCAACTTGGTAGGAAATTTCTGTGTATATGCATGACATGGAAGATTCACCATGTTCAGTTTTCCATGAGCTGTAAAATTGGCTTTTATGTAGGATGTTACAGTAATTTTCCGGAGGCGGGGAGGAGATGATCTTGAGCAGAACCATGCCAAGTGGGTGGAGACTGTAAGGTTAGCACCAGATGTAATTAACATGACATTTACCCCAATTGTTTCTCTTCTTGAAGGAGTGCCTGGTATAAAGCATTTGGCTCGTGCTATTGACTTATACTTGGAGTGTAAGTGCCCATTTATTTTCTGTCTTACTTTATATCCATGCGACAAAAAACCTGTTATAATTATGAATGTTCTTGTTTATATAATCTGACCATGGTTTCCAAGCGAATATTGTTGATATCTTCAATCTCTACCCCAAACAGTGTTGGCTAATTGTGTAGGAGCAGCTTTTAGCAGTTCAACTGCAAGATAATATGATCACTCAGAATTTTGGGATTAGTTGATTTCAAATTTTTTATAATATTGTTTTGCTGTAATGAAGGTTTTTCTTTCATTCATACCTGGTAGACACTAGGAGATGCATGTTCATTTTTAACAACAATATTTCATGCTATTTATTTTTGTTTATGTGCCAGATAAACCACCTATTGAGGATCTGCAATATTTCTTAGACTTTCAAATTGCTCGTATCTGGGCTCCTGAACAGAACAATCTTCAAAGAAAGGAGCCTGTGTGTTCATCTCTTCAGTTTAGCTTGATGGGTCCAAAGCTCTATATCAGCCCTGACCAGGTACCATTATAATCTTATGATTTATGCAGATTTGTCAACACATTTAGCCTTGATTTTCTCGAAGGCCAATTACCGTTTAAGTGCAAATATTCTGATTTTGAACACTAGCGAAGTTTATCCTAAATCTTTTATAAACTATTTGACCCTTGTCTCCATTTTCTCCCTTCAATATGAAAATAGCAGAGCAACATCACTTTTCATTCTTTTTGTTTACATTACAATGTGAACTTAAAGCTGTCCTAATAGAACAAAATTATTAGGAGATTGTTATTTAGAATTTTTTTGTAATGTTTTACTGGAGTGTGCTAAAGGTGAAACTACAAGAGTGAAAGATTGGGCTTTAGCATAATTTTCTGTAGTCTGTTTTTTTCTTCTGCTCTTGTGCTTTGGCACCATTTTTTGTCCTCCCTAATCATTAGTTTTGGTTCCATCTCTATTTTTCATTCCACTTGTTTGATCCTTTGTATGGAAAAAAAATGTAGATGGACTGGCTTCATATATTTTATGGATATTTGTCTGCAAAACATAAGTTCCTTCTTTTTTCAGGTAACTGTGGGTCGCAAACCCGTTACTGGTCTGAGGCTTAGTCTGGAAGGCAGCAAGCGGAATCGGTTGGCAATCCATCTGCAGCACCTTGTGTCCCTACCCAAGGTCCTCCAGCCCCACTGGGATGCTCACGTTGCAATAGGAGCGCCTAGATGGGTGGGCCCGGAGGAGCAGGACAGCCGGTGGTTCGAACCAATCAAGTGGAAGAACTTTTCTCACGTCAGCACTGCACCAATTGAGCATACCGAGACAAGCATTGGGGATCTCTCAGGGGTCCACATTGTCACAGGGGCCCAGTTTGGGGTCTGGGACTTCGGCGCCAAGAACGTGCTCCACCTCAAGCTCCTCTTTTCCAAGGTGCCCGGCTGCACCATTAGGCGGTCCATTTGGGATCACAGCCCAACCAATCTGTCCGTAGCCTCCAGACCAGATGGTTCATCCTCTTCGAACGAGAAGAAGGAAGAAAGTGGGAAGCTAGTGAAGATTGTGGACATGACGGAGATGTCAAAGGGGCCCCAGGATATACCAGGGCACTGGTTGGTCACGGGGGCCAAGCTCGGTGTTGACAAGGGCAAGATCATACTCCGCATAAAGTACTCCCTCCTGAACTACTAGAGTATATTCTGAGGAGATCACCTTGTATTCTATTTGTAAGCCTAGAATATTGCATTCTTTGCACAGGTAATATAACACCACGGTATACACCACATGTTGGTTTTTTTGTTGTGTATACACCTGGGGTTTCCCTTCTTTGAGCTTTCTTTTCTTGTTCTGATTGTCTCCATGGTATGTATTCACCATTTGGTGGCTCTCTCCCTTGTTGCCTTATTGTCTCATAAGCCCATGAAAGCGCTTCTCTGATGGAGTTTGATGGGCACAAAGAGACTAACATAGAGAAGTAAACAGCATTTGCCATTAAAGATTATTATAAACATCCATCACTCTTATTCATTTGGGTTAGTCTTGTCTGGAAACTGTATGCTTTCCCTGTTTCTTGTGAAGGTTATCAGGATTCGAGTAAAAAGTCCATTAGTGACAGCATGAAATACATGGCCCTAAAAATTAGAGAGAGTGGTGCAAGGTTGGCGGACATTAGAGGCTGTACTGTACTCATTGAGGAGCATGATCCTTGGAGTGGTCCTCCCCACCCACACAAGGGTATGGACGTTGACAGGCCGGACAATTAAAGTGATCAGCTCATCCTCTCCAACTCCAGCTAGCGAGGGCAGAGAACTGCTAATTATGAATACACACACATCAACACAGGTATGTATGTATGTATGTATGTGTATGTATTGAAGTGTTTAGTTGTCAAGATGGGGGCATTTGCTGTGTCTGATAGTTACTTATTTTGGACCTGAAGCCATGAGAGGAAAGCGCATTCAGTATCCCCTCCGAAAGTCCTGTGCTTTACATTCTCCAAGTGAGAGAGAAAAAATATGATATGAGATTTAAAGATGATATACTTGGCCCCTACTTCTCGATTTGATGCAACTTCTTTGGATCCCTTGACACCATGTGGACTTGAAATCTGAGCTATCTCATGTCAAGAATATGTCAAAAGTATTGAGATATCTACACACGTCTTGAAATATTTGCTTCCATAAGATAAAAAAGGGTATCTATACCCTTTAATTCTCAATCCTTGGTCACTTTTATTGCACGGAATAAGGCAATACATTGAAAAAAAACCTGGGAAAGAGAGTGGCATACAAAGATGCATTGGACATTTGTCCTAATTAGAGAAGCTGCACGAACAGCCCCGCCGAACTTCATACACGTTTTCTTGCTACGTGAATGACTACTCGAAAAATGAATCATGATCACTTGCATGCATGCACACAAACAATGCCAAACATGATGGATCATGGAATGGCACCGTGCTGACTTGTCATCTGCATGGATTAGATGCTATGGATTAATACTCAAATTTGGGTACATATATATGGCATTTTTCAACTATTTAGTGTATTTTTATATCATAATTAGTCATACAAAACTGAATATTCATCATGTATTGTGATTTTAAAATATACGGCTAATGGATCATATGGTGATTTTAACAAGTGCACATGGTCGTTGACTGACCCTTTGAAATATGAGGAATGGAACAACATTTATATCAAATTAATTATAAACGTGGTTCATGGATGTTATGATTACTCTTATATTTTTTAATGTTTGATACTTGAGTTTTATATATTTGAAATAAAATATAAAAATATAAAATTAAAATGATCATTTTTTTAAATATATAAAACTAAAAAAACTATTTAAAAAATATATATAATCAAGTATAAAACTATCTAAAATATGGTAGGTATGATGCCATTACTTGCCACCTTATACTTTGAAAAAGAAAACAATTGAAAATGGTGGGCTACTTTCCTAGAAAAACAATGGAAAAGATGGCTTGAAATGCATGATTTTGATGGAGATGATGATCTTTATGTTGAAAGAACTATGCTTGCCTCCTTTCTAATCAATTACCATTTTAGAGCTTTAGCACAATAGATATTCTTTTTGTATGTAAAGAATATATTAAACTTTATAAGTGGACTTTTGATTGAGCAAGCATATAAACTGATGGCGACCATAAAAAGCATAAACTAACGTATGTGTTTTAATATGTCTTGTCACTTATCTTCGAGTTGCAAGTGTTATATGAATGGCCTTCCCTCCATTTTTTTATTCCATTCAGAATATTTTATATTAATTATAGTAATATTATTTTAAAATAATATTTTACAATTATTTTTAATATTATATATACATACATTTCATTTATAATTATAGTATATTATTATTATACTTAGATTAAGAATACATTAATTATGGTATTATATTAAAAATATTATGAGTAAATACAAAAATATAATAATAGTATTTTTTTATTTTTATACACAATAATTATTTATTTTATTTAATATTAAATAATTATGTGAGCAATTTTCCCCTAACCTAACCAAAGAGTAATGCTCTGAGCACTAAGGTCTCGGTACCCTAATAGAGCACTATTTATATTCCATTAGATTTTTGTTCCCATATTGTCGGTCTAATTAATTATGTATAAATCAAATAATTCAACAAAATTTAAAATAAGGTATAATACTTTTTTTCAGGTCAAATAAAGTTCTCATAATAATTGTAAAAATATAAGACTAATAATACATTTCCTATATAAAATTAAATTTACGATAGATGATCTTATTTGATTTACTATACAAATATTATACTCTTATTTGAGTGATTATGTAAATTTTAGAATATAATTTGAGTAAAAAATATATAATATTATTTGAGATTACTCATTAAGTGATTGAATACATTGAGCATTTCCCATATGCATCTTTGCCGTATTATCTTTTATTTATTTATTTATTTTTGCTATATTATCTTTTTATTTATTTATTTATTGTTATTGTGTTGTTTTGCATGATGTTCTACACTTAAAATAAAGTAGAAAAGTAGAGCACAGTACAGTCAAGGATAAGGGCATCCACTTGTGCTATCATGTAATAATTAAAAAGCTAGAAATAAACTGATCATCTTCATCCCCGCTTGAAATCTTCTTTCTCAAAGAGAGAAAGAAGATCAGACCTACATCTTTAAATTCACCCAGAAAAAAAAGGTAAAAATGGAAAAGAGAAAAATTAAAGAAAAGAGCAAAACCCATGTAAATCCTTATATGATGAAGCCAAAACTACTCACAAAAGTCTTCCTTAATCCCTGGATTCCATTTCAGTACTCCATTACCAGTCATACATGAAATAGATACCAACTCCTTCATAAACTTGATGTAATGTAACTTTTAACCTAAATCTTGTATGATAGTGCACTGTATTGATAATGTAGTGATTAATTTCGTTTAATATGTTTGTAAAAAATCTAAACACTATGTACCATAGAGTGACAAAATTATCATTGCTGCTATCTTCCTATTATCCATAAAAAAAGAGAGTTCTTGCAAACCCTAAAGCCTTAACGTCTCCATCAACCCCATTAAATCGTTTTCAGATGTCCCTTTCATCTTTCTCTCTCTCCCTCCCTCTCTCATAATTCACAAGACAATGAAGGAAACAAATAGAAAATAATAATGGGGTGTCCGATGATTCTTGATGCTTTCTTCCCATTTCATTAGTTTTATTTAACATCAAGCCTGATGCCAAAGCTATGGAGGGCTACAGAAGGGATGGTATTAGCAGAATTAAGCTAAAGATAAGAGAACATCTCTTGGTTTAGTGGATGTCATGAAGCAGCTAGGGCAGAAAGAAACCCTTCCTCTTTTTCTTTATAAATGACCCTTCTTCCCCTTCCAGTTCCTTCACCTCTCTCTGTTGAGTTCTTAGAACGGAAGATACGAAGGGAAACATCACCCAAAAATATTAGGTAGAATTTGAGCGATACTACTTGGGCAGTCCTCTTGATTTCTCTTTGATCATCCCTTGCTTCTGATCTTGGAGTTTGAGCGGTTTCTTCTCTACGTTTTTTGTTTAATTAGGGGATCTTCAACGAGTTCTAGAGGACGAAACCATGATGTTCCCGAGCCAATCCAGCGAGGACTCCATGGGGCAGAGGAAGAATGGGAGAGGGAAGATTGAGATCAAGCGGATCGAGAACACTACAAATCGCCAAGTCACCTTCTGCAAGCGGAGGAACGGTTTGCTCAAGAAAGCCTATGAATTGTCCGTCCTCTGCGATGCCGAGATTGCTCTTATTGTCTTCTCGAGCCGAGGCCGTCTCTATGAGTACGCCAACCACAGGTTCTCCTATCCACCTTCCCCTCTCCCAACCCTTCTTGAAATCCCTCTTTTGCTTTCTTTTCACAAAGGAGTTCAAGCTTCTAATGATGCGCCTACAGCTAATAAGATAAGGTCAGGAAAAACTGCTTCTAAAGTTGATTAGTTCTCTCATAAATTTAAAGGTAAGAGAAACCCATGAGGGAGACAGAAAATAAGGAGAAGATTGCTTGGTTTTTCAGCTTCAACATGCTTGCCTCCGTTTTCTGTTGAGAAACCCCTGATCATTTCACTTCCTGTTTGCTACTTTATATCAGTTTTTTTGAAAGTGATAAATATGGATTCAGTTTCTTCTTTAGAAAAACTTGGGTTCATTAGATCTGATGCAACTATGATCAAAAGAGATAGATCTGTCTATTAAAAATGCTCACACCAGATTCACTTTGTCATCATTCCGAAGTTACCCAGGAATTAGTTGAGCCCTAGTAAATGGCAAAGGAAAAGGGTACAAGAAAAACAAGAAATCCTTTCATTTTTCAAGTTGACACCTTCATCTTCTTGTTATCTTGTTCTCATATATCTCTCTCTGCGTGAAGCAAAGGGAGGGGTCTAGGAAGAAAAAGCTGTCAAGGTCTCATTAGTCCATTCTTGACACTTCCTTAATGGTACAAATAAAGAAAAGCCAAAGGTACAGACATAAACATCTCTTGTGAAGAAGGAAAAGAGGGGAAAGAGAGAAAAGACTAGATTGTCAAATTCTGGATCCAATATCAAATTAGGGGATATATTCAATTGGCAAGTTCAAACCTCGAAGAAGAATATTATGTTAGAACATATTTTTTTTTATGCACTTATTTATTTATGTTATAATACTAGAGATATTGAATCATCCCCTAAGTGCCAATCGCAACAAGATCCCTGGGTTGCCCTCATTTTCCAACTGGATTAGGGTTTCGTTCCCCAATTTCATACGCAAAGATTAAGTTGCCCCCAGATCTGTCACACCCACGTGGAGTTAAGCCCCACTTTGCTCCTTAGTCAAACGCATCCAAATTAGGGTTTGTGATCTGCATCGCCATAATTTCCTGTGAAGCTCAACTGGGAAACTTGGTTGTTGATTGCGTTACTGTATAATTAGCTTTTCTTTTTGGGCCAGAACTGTAGTATTAGGTTCAAAATCAAAGCTTTTGGGGAACCCACTCGACCCAAGTAAATTCAAAGATAACATTTTACCTATTGGATGGCCAGATCACATTCCACAACAATACATTAGCCAGTTTTTCTTGCCAAATTTCGAATTTTTTGCGAAGATGTCTTGAAAACTTATTTAATTTAGTATATCCCACACACATTCCGCGAGAGAATTTTACCAAATCTTTCATGTGCAGTACTTGGGGACGGTAAAGGCAAGTATGCTGGAACTCTTGACCTTAGTATCCCATAACTAATGAGAAGACATGAAAGCTTACTGAAAATGTGGAACTTTTCAACTTTGCCTCCTTAGAATGTGCCTATGGGGTGGAATTAGATGCATACCAGCTAGGGTTTGGGAACTCTTAGGATAGGTTTTGAGTTGTTAGTCGTAAAGGAGAATCTTTGGTCACGTCACGACCGGATTGGCTCTTCTGTTCTTGACTTCTGACATCGCCCCCTGTCATCATGTCCCCAAATTCACTCTTCAAAAAAAAGGGTCCCCAGAATTCTCCCTAAAAACCCTTCTCCATAAAAATTAGAAGGGACAAGAAATTAATTGGTTTCAAGTGTTTGGTGTACATGTAAATAGTTTATCAACCATTCATGTTAGGGCTTTTCTTTTTCTATATATGCAATTTCTTGAGAGGATAATTCTTATATAAAAAATCTCACAAAAGAAATAGGGGTTACTAAAATTGCAGATATATATATATATATATATATATGAGAGAGAGAGAGGGAGGAACGAATGTACGGAAACCTGAGGGCCAATGAGGGAGTCTTGCTTCTGAGCCCTAATGTGACTGCACCAGAAATGGACGGCCTAGTCTGCAGTAGGAGTCAGAGGTTCAGACTGATGCAACAAATATTATAAGTTTGATCTATTTCCGAGGGGCTAGCCACTGGTTTGAGGGTTTAGGGCGATCCTCGTCTGGCTTGCAATGGGAGATTGACATCTGGCAAACGTGCTGTATCAGTGAACCAATCATGTCTCAGTGAGAGTGACAGGCAGCAATCCTTTCAGGCTCACCTCGACGAAATTAAGGAATCAAGGTCGACAGGGATCCATGAGAATAGCTGCTGGATAATTCTGTGCATCATTGGGAGAACACTAGTTAATGAATTCATGGATGGAACTAAGTAACTAAGACTTACTAAAAAGAGAGTATCCATCAGCCCCAACACTGTGGACTCGTGTCTACTGTGTTAATAGCTTTTGGCCATTTTTTGTACAGTGAATCAAGAGTATAATATAATTATCAAGGTGGGGTGTAGTAGATAACGCCTAGTTCTAGAATTGGAAAAGTAGGTGGTTGGATTTCATGGCAGAGAGCAGAATTTTCAAGTTTAAGGAGCATTTCGTAGCTACAGAATGTGCTGCATTGCTTCTAAGTAGTTAGTCTTTCATGGGCAGTGATCGATTTCAATGGCCAAGTGAAAAAAAAACATACACACATTATATTTGTATACATGAACACGGCTAAAAAAGTGTATATAGAACTCCATTTCTGATCCCCGGCGGAATCGTCTGCTTTGCAGCGTAAAGTCAACCATAGAGAGGTACAAGAAGGCTTGTTCAGATTCTTCTGGAAATGGGTCCGTTGCTGAAATTAATGCTCAGGTAACTTCGTATTAGTTTCGTTCTTGCTTGTACTGAAAATTTGATTGGTACATCTAGGGTTAGGGTTTCGGGACATGCTCTAATTTTCACGGGCTGAGGTTTTATTTAAAACTTGTAAACGTGAGGGTTCTCCTTGTGAACATAACATTGCTAGGTTATTACTCCTTTTCCTCTTCACATACCATCCGTTTCAATCGAAAACAAATGTGTAATTTACTCGAAATTTTCGAGCTGACTAGTCTTCAAACCTGAGTAGCTGAGAGACTCAGACTGATGCAGATTGTACATGAGTGGCCATGTGATACCGGCATATATGAACATATATATATTTCCATGATTGCACATCAGTTCTTCGAGTTAAGCTGATGATAGATGCATGAGTTCTGTTCTTGATTATTTTATTTCAGTTGCAATTTTTATAAAACATTAAGCAATGTAATTTTGAAAATATGTACTGCTAACATTTCTTTGTCAATCACGTCCAATTGAATGTCCAGTACTACCAGCAAGAAGCTGCCAAGCTCCGTGCACAGATTGGGAACTTGCAGAATGCAAACAGGCAAGGGATCTGGAATACCTGCTTGACAAATGCGATTGGGTTTATTGTTCCATACAGTATTAATTTAATCATTATATTACCTGGCAATAATTCTGAAAATATACCTTTTTTATGGCGTGGTGCATGGAATTGAAACGCTTTCAGGCAAATGCTGGGTGAAAACGTGACCTCGATGAATATGAGGGATATCAAGAACATGGAGAGCAAGTTGGAGACAAGCCTCAGGAAGATTCGATGCAAGAAGGTACCCTTTCTTTATGGAGTTGAGTGATTTGTGAGAGGCTGATTCTTGATGTTCTTTCTGTTTCCTTCAAAATGGGCTAAGAAATTCTGCTTCCTGCAGAAGAACAATACACATTGAATAAAGCAAATTCTTTTGAAATGATTCCCTAGAGTATATCTTGATGAAATTTGATGTACAAAACATCAAGAAGAAACCTCCAAGTACAATTTACAATTTCATTCTGAAACATAATTTTTCTGTATTTTTTTGCCAAAACTTCTGTTGTTAAATATAGCTAGTTTCTGCATAAGGCTGAAGATAGCTTTCACCATTCCTTGATTGTAGTCGCGCTCTCTCCCTTTCTTCTTGTTGGGTGCTGCAAAGTGGTTGCAATATCTGAGTTAATTGGAATGTTTTCTGATGGCGTCTCTTTGAACATCCGTATGTCTATTTTGCAGAATGAGCTGCTATTTGCAGAGATTGAGTACATGCAGAAACGGGTATATTGTTTGTTTCCCTTCATCTTACAACTTTGTTTTAACCTATGAAAGGTTCATTCCGAAAACCCGTAGCTTCCAAGAGCAAGATACAATGAGAATTATCGAGTTTAAACCTGAAATTTGTTTGAAACATTATTTTCAATGGGAGGAGCCACAGAGTTGTATGTATGGCATGACTCTCCTCGACTGCAAGATCACAGTTCTCCCATATCAGTGCAGCATATTTGTGATGAACTGTGATGCTTATTTTATAGCACCACGTTTTTGGTTATGTTCCCAGTTTACGATATCACCAAGGAATCCCAAGTATGAACTGTAACATGTTCACTGAGTTTGTGTAACACGAAGTTTGCCACTAAAATATCTTCTCTTCTTGCAGGAGATCGAACTGCACTATAACAACCAATTTCTCAGAGCAAAGGTCTGATTCTTTCCCTGTAATTCCTCTCTTTCCTATATTATTATTATTATTACATGACATATAAAATGGGTTAAGCTTTTTTCATGTCACTCTGCATGCCCATATCAAGATTGCTGAGAGCGAGAGAAGCCAGCAGGATATGAACCTGATGCCGGGAGCTGGAGGAACGAACTACGACATCATACAGCCTCAGCCTTCTCAGCCAGCACCTACTCAGCCCTATCATGAAAACAGAAATTACTTCCAAGTGGATACTTTGCAGCCAAACCATAGCTACCCTCGCCAGGACCAGATGGCCCTGCAGTTAGTGTAAGAACATTTCTTGCTTCAACCTTCTAGAACGGACATAAGATGTGCACCACATAACATGCTATACTTTGCTTGTTTTCTTTGACAGATAAAAGCCCACCAGTGCTCAGATTGGGGCGTGTTCTGATTTTATGGAAAATCCTTCAGGCATCTTAAACCGGCAGCAACTTTACCGTGCTGCCGAATGTGCATGTATTAAGTTAAGAAGAGGGTCATTTGTCTGTCCCTCTAGCTGGTAAGACTTGTATTGCTATAATGTGTTATGGTTAGGACGGTGGGTTTGTACGGTATGTGCTTGAATAATCTCCTGCACTTTCGGTTAAGTCATGAAAAATTGAACTACATATGGGAAGTTTGTCCTTGTTAACATACTTTTCCATTGGCGGTTGTTTCTCGGGTTTATTGAATTCTCTCAGCGGGTCGGGTCCGTTCATCAAATCCGACCGATGAGGCCATTGTCTGCCTTTTCATTCTCTCAATTTATTGGCTTCTTCTATCAAATTGTTGATATCCTGACAATATAAACATAGAGATCTCATCCACTCAAGCTAACTCGATGGAGTTGTCCAACTTCTTGATGATATTACTCATACTATTTCCACCTCCCCTTCAACTCACACCTTATTTTGAAGCCATCGTTGTATATTGAGAGATTCGGAGGATGACCGCCTCCATGTACTAGTTAGGGGTTTCACTAGTAGGCCTCCTCGCATACTCCCCTTAGCTGAACCATATTTCTCTTCTCCCCTCCACTACCAATCATGGATTTTTGCTCCCCTTTGGTCATCATATCCCAACCACTTGTGAAAACAATCTACACGTAATATATCTATTTTGACGCTGCAAATTGAAAATCAAACTATTCTCGTCCATAAGGAGTGAGATAATACATGGTTGACATTTTAAAGTCCAAATAGAGCCATTTTAAGGTATAAACAACATAAAATCCTTTAAATTTCACGATAAATTAAAATTTTTACACATTAAATCCTCAATTTACAAAAAATTTATGTATTTCCCCAAATAATATTTTGCTTGGAAAACCCTTTAATTATAAGTGAGGTATTTATCTCAAACCTAAAATAAGATTAAGGAGACAATTGTGTTATAAAATTTAGTGAATAAAGCACTAATATATAGTATTAATTTCAAAAATTTTTATTTCTAAAAATTATTCATTAATATATTTATTATTATTAATTTGTAAGGATTAACCTCAGTACCATGTAGCTCAAATAATATACACATATAATTTAGGAAACACAACATGTGTTAAGTGTTACAACCTAGTGGCATAGATTCCTAGTAGAAAACACCAAATAGTTATGTAGGTATCATTTTAATATGAAATTAACTCATTTTTTTAATGATAGTGACTCAATACAATATAATATTAGACACTTAATCTTATTTAGGTATCTAACCATGTCGAATTCTATATATTGCAGTAACTAATTTTCTCTTACTATTTCTCATTCCAAGCATATTTTGATATTTACACTGCTTCTCTAGGTATGCTCTATAATATTGTACCTCATTCACCTCAAACAAATAAATAGCATAGCAACCTAAGATATTAGAGGTTGTCTTATTAGCTATTCAACCTCTATAAAGCATTAACAATAAATATAGGTGGGTCCATGGAGGTAACCAAATTACTTGTAGGTCATTAGCATGTTTTCAAACTAGGGAGGAATCATAAATATGGGTGGGTACATCAAGGTAACTAAATTACTTGAAGTTCATTAACATGTTTTCAAAATAGGGAGGAATCATAAAGAATGCGAGCCACTTTATTAAATTGTGGACTTTTGTCACGTTCCATAAATATTGCCATATTCCACAAATATTGAGTATAAAACTACTTTTATAATTCATGGTCCTTGGCAAGAAAAATATGGGTATAAGTTATTTTATAAAATTTAGTTTTAAACCCTTATTATAAAAGTTATTTATAATTTATGGTCCTTGTCAAGAAAAATATGGGTCTAAGTTCTTTTATAAAATTTAGTTTTAAACCCTTATTATAAAGGTAGATGTTAACCCATTTTAGAAAATACGAGGACAGGTAATTTTTATTTTATAAATTTTAGGTTTACACCTATTTTATTAAAGTTGGTATTTATTTCATTTTAGAGAATATGTGCCTAACCTTTTTCTAAAAAAAGCTTTAAAAATTTTTAAATTTCATTATCTAGTTTTCAGCGTAACATTTTAATCACACTTAATATATATAATTTGCGAAAGCCATAAAAAAGAAAAAAGGAAGCGTGGTCCAAAGTTCGTATTTTTAGTATAATTTTAAGATTTTTAAAATTTTTTTAGGATTACTTATATTTTAATAGACAAATTTGAATTCATGCTCCTCCCTTCATGCAAGCAATTAACTTGTTGTTTCATTGTCTGTCAATTGACTTTTTTTGCTTCCAAGCGGCACTTGATTCTTGTAATTTTGCTTCAGCAACTTTGAGTTATTTTATAGTTGGGTTTTTCATTATAATAGCCCATTTTTGTAATAGGATAAGTTGAGTTTTTATTTTAAGCATACCTAATATAAAGCTCTATTCTATTTGTTTTATGTTAATGAATTTTATTTAATTATGTGTTTCGAAAACCCTATTAAGGATATAATTTATGGATTGGATAATATAACGTGTCATTGTTTAAAGATACACTTTTACTTATTTTGTAGGTTCCTATATATATATATATATATTTATATATTAGATAATTAAAATTTATATTTAATATTTTTAATTCCAATTTATTCTCTTACTATTAAATTGTTATCAAAATTTTCACCATGTGTTCTTATATCATGGTTTTGAGCTTTTTGAATAGGGAAAATTCTTATATTAAAATAATAATTATTAGATCATATTTTAATTTAGTACAAATATTTTTGTGTTATCTACTTATACAAAAGTTCTTAAAATTATATTTCATTTATACAATGGAATAAGTTTATTAATTTATGGTATAAATCATAATTTTAATGAGATTAATATGAGAAATAAATTAGTGTTTATAATATTTTTTAGCTTAATAAAGCATGTTCTTATATTAAATCAATTAAACATACCAGAGTTATCATTTTGAATCAGCATAGGATGTCATTGCTGGCTCTCAAAAGAAAGATTATTATCCATATCTATCAACAGAAATACAACCTACTTGATCCCAATTCTTTGGTCCTTGTTATTGTATCAGCACACAGCTAACAAGCTTGGAAATAAAGAATTGAATTACCTAATAATCGCAAAGTGGGTATATCTCCACTGGTCCTTGTATAGACAAACAATTGGTAAAAGTAGAAATATTCATATACTATTACTGCATAGATGCGGAGAAATAAGGTATTCATGTTTGGCACAACATATGACATTATTGGTAGTATAATTTTGTTAGCAAAACTCATAATAGAGTAGTATACTTAGATAATGTATGTTTTGATTACACTACACTCCTTACCACAATTCTTCCCTTAAAATAAGTAGAAACATTCATATACTACTCTAATATTATATTGAATAATTATGATAAGATAAAAATATTCTCATTGTATAAAATTATTTTACTCATGATATATTTTACTCTATTTATTAGTAATTAAAATTTTTTTTATAAACAAAGTTATACAAGAAAATGAGTTTAAACTATCACAAATCTTACAAATACTATCCAGCCAAACCACACCCTTCCGCCCTTTAAATTACGACTAATTTATAATAATTAACTACACTTCTTTCAATCTCTAAAGTATAAAAGCATTACACTACGCCTTTGGACTTGTTGGCTCGCATTAGCCATTGGTTGATGACATTCTTATGATTCCCTATAACCATAAGTTAGTTATTGTAACTAGTCTTTTTTAGTTTTGTCTGATAAATATTTTGTTCAAGGTTAACATAATAATACCAAATTTACTAAAAATTAGAAATGTTGGGTTGATATATATATATATATATATTATAATTTATCATTTAAATTTTGCCATATCCCTTTCAAAATAGAATTTTTAATTAATAAATAATATAAAATAAAATTACCAAAGTTTGATTCATTATTCCAATTTGTAGAAGAGAATAAAAATCATAAAGCTAGACCGTAAAGTATAGTTTTGTGTTAAAATAATAATAATACTATATTATTATTATTAGTAATATGAAATTAATGATTTATATGTTATATATATTTTTGTTAGTGGAAATATGTGTTTATTACTTATATTTATGCTATTAAGTTTGAATTTAAGTTGATATTTTTTTATATCCATCTAAATTTGTTTATATATATATATATATATATATAATCAACGGATTCACTCGTGTTGATGACGAGGATGGAAGATGAAGGGTTTAATGTGGACAAGCAATAATAGTATCCCGTGAATATCATTAGTTCTTATACCAAGCATGAGTTGTTCCATTGTACTAAGAGACTGAAATCCCACACCACATATATGATGCCTTTTATTTAACAAATATATTGTTCATATAAATCATGTTTTGATTTAATAATCTCACATTTACTAAAAATGTAAAATGTTATAATATTATAAATATATATTACAATAATTAAGATGGAAAGGAGATGAGATAAGTGGTTCTCATTAGGATATTATTGAAGAAGAAGATAGCTAAAGATAGATAGACACCTCCAAGCCTGAAACATAGTGCCGTTAAGGTAAGCTCTTTAGTTTCTTGTCTCGAGTATCACAAGGCAAAGAAATTTGTTTTCCAATTTCATTGTAGTGTTGATCAACCATGGTAATTCAATGTTCATACTTCAATCATCATATCAAAAAGTATAGCCATTGTTTTCTTATTGATGAAAGAAAATGCTACATTATAAGGAATCACATACATACAAGGAATCGGATCTCAAGTCTCTTAAAAAGAAAGAAAAAAAATATATAAATCGAGTGTTTTAAAGAGGGCTTCCAAATTGACCATCCACTTTGCGAGTTTCTTCAATGCGCCGTTGTGGGCTTGTAGCCCAAACTACGAATTTTTGGAGGGCCGGAAACTTGATATCGGATCTCAGGTAACTCCGCCATCTAAGTCGACAGCTCTTCCCGCTCCTCTTCAATCCTGTAAGATAATAACCAACTTAGAGGAATATGCATTAAAAAAACAGGAAGTGCAAGTGTCCAATTGGCAGGATCTAGGGGGCCAATCACTCACCGGAGACTGTTGGGATTCTAACCCACCCGCCCTCGCCATGGGCGGCCACGTGATCCATCAAGATCTTGTCCTCCAGAGCAGTCCACGGCCCTCTGTTCATTTCGGCCTCAGGTAAACAAGGAGCCTTCCCCTTCCTCATATCTCTATTCTGGAATGGAATGAAGTGGGAGTGGGGATGCCTATTTTTGTAGCGACGACGACTGATGTAGCTACCAATGCCGGAGATTCCGATGACACCCATCCGTGTAGATCTATCATTTTCCAGAAGAAGAAGGAGAAGGAGAAGGAGAATGAATGGAATGGGAAAGTTTTTCCAGTTCTCCCCGTTTCCTGCGGGGTGAAGAAAGGGGAAAACTATGAGCCATGGTTGTAGTCGAAAACCACCACATTTTCCAGTGCAGGGAGGAGGTATCAGCGGACTCAACGTGCATGGGTGGGTTCAGCCACCCCTTCCGTGGTGCTCTCCAATGTCGACTCTGACAAGTGGGTGAAGTGAAGCCTTGATGCAGGTTCTCATCCTTGCCCCTGCATAAAGATATGAATGTAACAAATAGAGTAGGGATGTTAAATCCTCATTTGGGGTCGGGTTTCTTGTTACCCGTACCCGACCCGTGCATATGGAAGAATCGAATCCGTATATACCTGAGGTTTTATAAATGAAAATTTTCGGGCACATACCAAAAAGTTTCCAGCAAGTAAACACAAATTTGTCCGTAAAATCAGCAAAATGTGACCATCCAGTATGTATTATTCATACCAAAAAGTATGAAATGAAAAACTTCTAAAGACGAGAACTCGTACAAGATGCTAATTATGAACGTGGCAACACCCCTGATGTGAAGTCTGACTCTACCAGAAACACAACCACGTATTATTCTACCTGCTGGGCATTTCTTCCCATGATTGATTGTAATATAATTATCATTGCAAGGAACTATAAATATGCCAGAACAAGAACTCCAAGAACTGCTTTCCAGATGCCGTTTTGATTCCAAAAGTACATCTTCCTCTTGTCTTCTGCAGAAGCAGGACGAGACAGTAAGAACATCCGTGGTGGCAAGAGAGAATGAGATGCAAATCAAGTTAACTGCTACAACAAATATCAATGAAAAGAAGAATATATGGTCTTTTCAGACCCTTCCTTATATACCTGCTTTAAAATCTAAACCCAGCTTATCAAAGAGGAGCTACGGTAGTATCATGATCCTCCCACCAAATTGTAAAACATAAAATGTATGGACTTCTTCCACCATGGTTTTGACTCTCTTAGTTCAGTTAAAACCATTTGGTCGGGGAGCTTGAAACAAACATCATTTCACCTAGATAGCAAATCTTTACTGAAATAGTAGTCTCTATATGAATACCGCGAGTGATAAAAATTGAAACCTATTCTAGGGAGATCATCTTCTAAATAGTAACCGGAAAATTCTTATGCATATAACAATGAATTAAAGCCTATAGAAGAATGCCACACTCAGCTGTAGTTTCATCATTCAGAGAAGCTCATGGAAGGAGCTATTTAAAAAGGTGAACAATAAACATGAGACAACTACAAGTCGGTTGGGGTAAGCAGCATAAATCCCTTGAATCATGGAAGATAAGTCAAATTTACCAAATATCACAACTGTCAGGCTAAAGAAATATACCCCAGTATAAGCAATACATGATCTGATAGATTAGCATTGGCTGTATCGAGATCTCACCAGTAACATTTACCAAACAATGATACCTGATATCATCTTGAGGATCCCGTTATCACATCGAATATCCCGCAGCAGCCAAACCAAGAGGTTCTTTCCACGACTTCTGGCAATGGTGATATTAGAGGCTGCACAAATAAGAAATAATTATTACATAACTAACCCAAGTCAGCATAGGTTGCAAAACTTGAACCCCAAAGTTTCAAAGTGAGTCAGGGATTGAACCAACACCTTGTTCTCAGAGGATTCATCTCTCAAATTATCCCTCCCAGTTTCAATCAAATCATTACCTCGGGCACCTGAGACTTCTCTATTCAGTGACAATTTTATCTCCCTCTCATCACTTAGCGATTTATTATTAATTTCACCAGTCACAACAATGACTCTTTCATCAATCTTCTTAGATGAAATTTCAGGAATGGCCTCTGGAGCTTGAAAGGCGTCATCCCTTGGAAGGATCAGTTTCTTGTCCCGATCCTTCAATTTCAGCAAGGAGTCCGCTGGACTCTCTTCTATTAAAGCTTCAGTCACATGAATCACCTTCTCAGAAACAGAAGACACTGGTTCAATCGAATCAATGACCAGAGAACTCTTACTAACTTGAGCTGGCTCTTCGGGTAAAGGGTGGATATGGTTCACCAATTCACTGAACTGAGATGCTGCTTCTAAAGCTACCTGTTTCACTTCTTCCTGCACTAGCTGGTTTTCAATTACCTGAGACCCATTGTTCAAGTCAACAGGATCGTTTCTCTCCTGAGAACCATTAACTGATTCCTCCACAGTTTCCACCTGGATACACTCAATATTGACAGTTTTGCTTTCTGAACTATCAAACTTCTCTTCCTTGACAATTTCCATACCCTCCATTTCCTCAAACCTGCTTTCTGCTGCAGCAGCCGATTCAACAGGCTCAATCTCAGAAGATATGTTCTCAGAGGCAAGAGACCCTACGGGTTGTGGGCCCTCAATGTGCTCACGGCCGTCATTGGGGAAGGGGTCACTGTGGCTCTGAGACGCAGGGGAAAGAACCTCTCCTTCGCCACCATCACTGTCCTTCTCTTCATTGTGCTTCGGACCATCATGTTCTACAATCATTTCTACCAACAAAAGTTTCCAATATTTCGTCAATACAAGAACAAGAAGATATAAAGAAAAAAAAATAGAACGCAATAGACCTACTCCGCCGAGAGATTTCGGATACCCCATTCTAATCCAAACAATACATATCAGCTACAATCAACTAGAAATGAAAGACGAACACCACTACAGAGGATTTCAAAGAATCGAACAGGTGGACATTGTGCAGTGAAGGGCCAAAAGCGTTGAGTCGAGGAGGTAGCATACCATGAGATTGATGCTGCTGGTGAGCCTTCTTTTTCTTGGCGGCCTTCCTCTTCTTGGCACCTGACGGCATGGCTTACTGATTGACTGATTACTACCTTCCGATATATTTACCTAACAGACAGATCAGCAACCAGGGAAGGCCCGCCCTTTATAGTTCAAACAAATGAAAGAATCTCCCGACATAAGGATTCCACTATTGCACAGTCCCTCTATCCCCTCCCTCCTATCTCTCTCTGTCCCCAAGAAGATAGAGCGAGAGAAGACTTTGATTTGAAACGGTAAGACGAGAGGGGCACTGATGAGGGTTTTTGAATTGGAACTGAATCTTTCCCTGAGGAGAGAAAGGAGTGCTGAAGGAGTTGAGGAAAGCAAAGACTGGTGGATGCTCCTGTCCTTCCCCTCCCCCACTCTCTGTATCTACCTCTTGTATTTTTTCGCTTTCCAATTTTAAATATCAAAGGGAATATTTAATTACACGCGCTCACTCTAGGGGGTAAAGCGTGTCGCTTAAAATATTTCTTAAAAAAGAAAGAAAATAGCGTACAACAAATCCACTCATCTTACTCTTGAATATATTAAATATAATTATAATATTTTGACTGTGTATATTATTTTAATAATTCAGTTTAACATTTTTAGGAGAAATCGTGATGCACATTCATTATCAGTGTAATATTAATATATATTAGTTTAGAAGGTTGTAAACTATTTAATTTTGGATATTTTTATTTTCGTATCATTGTACCATAAAAATAAAGGAATTGCACACCACGCGCCTAATGTTATTACGTGCGGTGGGGTGGGTGGGGTGGCATTTGCTGTGCTATTGTGAAGGTAGTTAAGAGGCCTATGAGTGAGTGGTGCCAAGACTTGCCAACTCATGCATCAAAACCAAAACCAAAACCAAATGGAATTGGTTGAACTTTTTAAATAATTTTATATGAGAAATTTTAAATAAATTTATATCGAAATATTATAATTCAATTTAAGATAATCAATAAATGGAGTTGGACTTTCTAGTATAGGGCCTGAAAACGCATGGTAGGTCAAACAACAGGGGTTGAATTAGTAGATTGTAGAATTTGGGGGTGCGAAATACAATTTTTTTGTTTCTTGCTCGTCTTCTCTCGCGCTCGCTTGGTCGCCGCGGGAGAACACATTGGATACTCGAGCAGTCAAATGTAACAACAGAGGAGGGAAGAGGAGAGTTCTGCTATGGATGCTCTGAGGAAACAAGCCAGCAAGCTCCGGGAGCAAGTTGCCAAACAGCAACAGGTTCCTACTGCTACTTTTTCTTAATAATGTGATATGATCCGTCAACAATCTGGAGCAGTGTTATTGCACATTATGCGATCGTATCAGGTTAATTCTGTCCGATAGGTGAAAATTTTTAGTGCATTTTGCGCGTCTTTCTTAATAAATTGGAGGAATTTAGGGATTATTGACGAGGCAAATAAATAATTTGAGTGGGTTAAGTTTCTATTTGATGTTTTCCATGAGCTTGGGAGTATAGTGGGAAACTATAAACCGAAAATGGATACTTCCCCATCTCATTATTCATTTAATAATGATATCGTTTGGGGTTTGTTATTTAGTTTCCGGAAAATATTCAGATTCTCATATTGGTAATTCATCGCTTTATGCCGTGTTCTGTTTCCTCTGTTGAACTATTTGAATCGGAATATATGCTTGCATACTCGGTGTTGAAGGAAATCTTCTGGAATAAGATAGAGATGTTGACATTTTTTGCTGTGAAATTTGTTTTCTTCCATTGCCTACAAGTGTGTCTCCATGTGAAATGCAGGCTGTTATAAAGCAATTCGGTGGGTCTGGCTATGAAAGCTCGGATGTAATGGTTATTGATGAAATCGAGATGCAGAGACATCAGCAGCTTGATAAACTCTACAAGGCCACTCGAGTAGGAAGGGTAGATATTTTGGAACTCTCCATTCCTCTGTTGCTGCATATTTTCGTCAGATGTTTCTGATGTCCCTGATCAGGAGCATGATTTATATCTTGCTAGTATAATGGATAGGCTGAAATGAGAATTTTTTTCTCAAGGATTTTTAACCCTATGAAATTATGAAAATTAATTGAGAGATTACTTTATAAATGATAAGGAAAAGTTACAAAAATTTGGGTGCACCTAAAGAAATTATTAATCCTTGAAATCCAAGACATTTGAACTTATAGATGCTGCAAAGGACGCCAAGTATTTTTTGGTCTAAAAAAGCTCAAACTTTATTTTGTTCTGGCAGAAGAGTTTAATGTGTCAATATTTAACTGAATGAACAAATTGAGATTTTCTTAACCATCTACTCACTAATTATATGAGTGTGGCGTGTTGAACTTAGGAATTTCAAAAAGATATAATGAAGGCTGCAGAGGGATTTACAGCATCAGGTTATAAGAATATTGAGACAGGTATGCTATGGCAACATTTCTTAACCATCACTTTCTACAAATTGTATTTACCAGTAATTTCAAATAGAGAATGGACCTTTTTTTACTTTTTATTTACCTTGAGTGATAAAGTACTTTCTACACCTTAGATTTACAATTAAGTTTGGTTTTCATTTTCAGCATTTTCTAAGAATTTTTAGCATTTCAAAATGATGTTTGGAAATATTGCGATATTTTCCTTGGGTTTTATGTTTGCATGCACTTATATATTTGTCAGGGGCAAAGTTATCTGAAGATTGCTGCAAATATGGAGCTGAAAATATAAATGACAATATTCTTGCTAAAGCAGCAGCCATATATAGTGATGCTCACCAACATATAGAAAAAGAGCAAGAAGACTATAATAAGCTGTTATATTCTCAGGTGAGCTTTTGCATTTTCTTTTGGTGGATCGATTTTCAGGTTGGTAATTCACCTCCTCATATTGCAGGGCATGCACATCTTTATCCTCCAGAGCTAATAACAACATTTATAGCCATTTAAAAGAAAAAAAGAGGGTTTAATTTGGTAAAAATAACATGTCTTTTAATTGGTATAACATGGTTTATTTAGATATTTCTGAAGTTGTATATCATTGTAACATTTTATTTGTTTATTGTATATGTTTATTGGCCTTGTATTTCATGATTTAAATAATGGAATCCTTATCAGTACTAAGTAATGCCTTTATAACCATTATCAGATTTTAGAGCCACTCAGAGCAATGGTAACTGGAGCACCTCTAGAAGATGCCCGCCATCTCGCTCAGCGTTATAGCCGAATGAGACAGGAAGCCAAGTTATAGGTAACTGAGCTTCCTCTTTCTCTTTCCCTTCACTTTGATGATGTCATTTGGGATCTCCACTGAAATTGTTTTCTACTAAATTCTGTATTATGCTGTTGGATCATATTTAAGCTGGATTATAAAATTCCCAGGCTGCAGAAGTTTCAAGGAGACAAGCAAGGGTCCGGGAATCTCCCGTCCCTGAAAATGTTCCCAAGCTGCATGTTGCTGAAGCGAGGATGCACAAAATAAGAGCTAACATGGCAATTCTAGGTAAGGAAGCTGCATCAGCTTTGGCTGCTGTTGAAGCACAGCAACAAAGGCTTACTTTCCAGAGGCTAGTTTCCATGGTACATGCTCAACTAATTTTCATGAAATATATATGTCCTCAAGATCCCCTACCTCTCTACTATAAAGCGCAAAAAGTTTTTGGTTTCATGATTACAGGTTGAAGGAGAAAAGACTTTCCATCTCAGATTAGCTGCTATACTTGGTGAGGTTGAAGCAGAGGTTAGTTCCAGTTTCAATTTTTCTCAAGAATGTGGTTTATTTCACTGAGCTAACTTGTTGTATCACTATATTTCACTTAAGGGCAGATGGTTTCTGAGAAGCAGCATAAGGAGTCTGCTCCTCCGGTTTCAACTGAGATCCACACAGAGTCTTCATACATTTTAGCAGAGGTCTGTCAGAGCTATTCATGAATACTTCTATAAAAGTTATGATGAATAACACATCAAATATTATTTTAAAATATGCACCTTTGTTTACTGGGGCACATGCTTTTTATGCACCTTCTAGCTAAAGCAACATGGGAAATTTGAGCTTTGAGTTCACCTCATATTTTTAACAACTTTGGGGACCTTTGAAATTATGAATTATTATGGAGGCTCGTTGCCAGTAGTTTATATAGTGAAAACACTGGGAATTGATCAAAGGAAAACACTCCCTGTTCTCATCTTGGAGGCTGGCACTGCTTGATATTCTTTAAACACAAAGGGTAGTGAAGATAGCCTGGAACCTAACTATAGCATGATTTTTTCATGTTTCTTGTTGCAGGCAATGCTTAATTTTAGTGCCGAAACAGAAAAGGAGCTAAGCCTGGAAGTGGGTGACTATGTTGTTGTTCGAAAGGTACTGAATTTCTCCTTGGTGAAGTAGGCTTGTTATTCCCACATTGAGCAAGATAATGTCGAAATAAGCCCCTGAGCTCATTATGTGTAGAAAATCAGATCTATGTTATCTCTTTCAACCACATATGCTTTGTTGAGTTCTACTTAATAAAAGATTTCCTCATTTTGACAGGTGAGTCCATCTGGATGGTCAGAAGGAGAATGCAAGGGAAAAGCAGGTTGGTTCCCCTCAGCATTCGTTGAGAAGCGGCAAAGGATTCCCACAAGTAATGGGATGACTGAAGTTTACTGAACAACAGGCCTACCCATAGGATGCCATCTTTGGTTTTGTAAATGTGACCACCTGAGGATGAAAGGTACCGTTTCTCTTTTATAATGTGAAAACAGCATCATGATTAGATGTTCATTGTTTCTTCCCCCTGTAATATTCCTATTATGTTCCTTGTTGTCATATAGAATTAACATGTACAATGTGAGTTACATCTTCTTTTGACTATTACTAATGAGCCATGATTATATAAATTTATATTTCCTGTAATGCTTGACGACTGCCAAAGATGTTGGACGGTGAGGATGACTGATTGCATCACTTCAACTATGCTACCAAGTTTTTGATTGCCCTAGTGTATGTCCAGCTCCTCTTCTAACAAAAGGAAGCCATTCATCGAGTTATGGAGCCTCTCTCCCTACAAAGTGTTCGACCTCCTTTCTTTACTGACTATAAGTTTAAGATGTTGGGTGAAGCTGTAGAACACTCATGTTAGCGTCCCGCCCTAGGTGATTTAGTGAAGATGAACCAGTAAGTGGTTCTCAGTAGGATACTGTTGAAGAGGAAGAAGATAGCTAAAGATAGATAGACATCTCCAGGCATCTGCATGAAACAGAGTGCAGTTAAGGTAAGCTCTTTAGTTTCTTGTCTCGGGTATCACAAGGCATAGAAATTTGTTTTCCCTGTCTATGTAGCGAATTTCATTGCAGGTCTGATTGAACTTGATCGCCCATATTTGATCATCTTGTAAGCCTATTATTTTCTACCGTTATAAAAATTTCACTTCATTCATGTCGTCTACATAAGCACAGGAACATTGGCAGTAGCTCCAGCCGTAGCAAACGGCACAAATTTGTAAGATTCCATTCTCAGTCATGCCTAAGCGTCATGCTAAAGTGGGATATCAATTGTACATTGAGGTTGTTTTATTCTGGAAAAAAACTAGGAATAGAAAGTTGTATCAATGACAGGAATTTCGATGGCAGGTAGATAAGTCGTCTTTGTTTGTTTGGATCATATCATTGCTCATCTGGTTGGCACTCCGTTGTAGAATTTATATCTACATCTATATAGAACTATTATTAAATGCAGACTTCCCTCTTGAGTCATCCAAGAAAAATATTAGATTTTGAAATTGAAAATCTAAATATTAAATGAATAAATTGGACGAATAATATGTTAATATAACCTTTTCTAAAAGAATTTCTATATAACTTGTCATTAATGCATTACCATAGGTGAGACGGCACTATGATCATAGATGACGCACCAAATTGTCCTTAATTTGCATTAATTAATAAATAACTGAATACATTACATAAAAAAAATTATAAGGGATTAGAATAATATAAATACATAAATAAATACTCTCATATTTTAAAGATTATATAAAATATTTTAAATAAATAAAATAATATTCTAATAATCCAATATAATATATCAACATTTGGTTAAATTATATATCTATTATATTTAACTTGTTATATATACTATTTATATGGATTTTTTAAAATTTATTTATAAAATTATTTGTAGGTTTTTTTACTCAATAAAAATATTTGTAAGTTTATACTTCAACACTTAACACATTAATTATAACTCCTCATTATTATTTATTTTATATTTAAAAGTGTAACTAGTGTAATAGTTTTAATATTATAAACTTAATACAGTTTTTTATTTTATTATAAATTGTAATTTGTATATATTTATTATATACAATTTTAAACTAACGGTAAACAAATAAGATATTATTATTATTTATACCAATGAAAATAATAGCTTTAGATATTTTTTTTATATTAAAGTAAAATATAAATTGAATTGGATTATAATATCACATAAAATGAATATTAATTTTAATAATATGAGAAGATATTTTATACTAATAAAAAATAATATTTACTTAAAATTTATAATTTATATAAAATTTATAAACTTATAAATATACAACATTTCTCTATTTTCTATTTTATACAATATGTAATGGTATTATAATCGTTATAATTATTTATTATATAATATAAAATATATTTAATTTGTCAATAAAATACTTTATTAATAATAATAATGTATATTTATTTAATTATCATATATAATCTAATTAATGGATTTATCATAACAAATTATCTTACAAAAAACTTTATTCAAACTAGATGATATAAATGGTTTGTCTTTTTACTTTATACTAAAATAATATATAATTATTTCTTACTTTTTCTTTAAATAAGATTCTCACAAAAAAAATAAATAAAATTCATTGATAAATCTACCTAAATATGTTCAATTTAATTAAGTAAATCATACCATTTTTATCTTATGAGAATTTATAAGTTAATTTTATAGGAGTTATTGAGGTATTTGATAATATGAATTGCAACATCAAATTGAGTAGTATGATGAGATGACATAAATTGACTTAATAAAATTGAAATAACATAAATTAGCTTATAACACTATAAAAAATGTCTCAAGTAATTATTAAATAATTAGATTTTACAAACTAGTATTTAATATTTCTAAGTACCATTTAGTAATTATATATCTTGCATAATATATCATCTAATAGAGGTAAATCAATAAACTTCCAACCAAATAATCAATTTTCAGTGTATCATAATTTTATTATGATATATTAATTGTTAAATACCCAAAAAGTATATAAAATTTTAAGTAATTTAAAATTGATCATAATATTTTAATTGTATTAATTATAATGATTAATAATAAAATCATTTATATATGTATAATATAAGAATTTTTATTTTCTAATGATTAGAAAATAATGAGTGATCATTATTAATTATAGTCATATCTTTGTAATAGATGATCAAACGTGAAAAAGTAAATTGCTTAATATCATACAAAAATATCTTTAATAGACAATTTGTACCTACTCCAAAACTACAAATGCAAGGGGTTGACTTATATACACGTTCTACTCAATGATGTAATGAAAAAAATACATTTTTAACATTCAATTGATTTAATAGTTAGTATAAAATAACAACTAGAGTAATGCAAATACAAACATATATTAAAATTACTGTAACTTTCTAAACCAAAATTTAAGGTACAATTAGATTGTAAATCAATGTTGAAAAGTGAATTAAAATTTTTATCATTAATAAAAATTCAAACTAATATTAGAAATAAATGTTGAAAATAAAAATAAAAATTCGAGTAATTAATATAGATTCAATTGAATTTATATATAAATTTCGTATTACAAATGGAGAATTTTGAAAAAAAATAATTTTCCAATATTGGAGATCGAAATTTCGAATTAAATTAAGTAAATTATAAAATGTAAAAATATAATTTAATTAAATAAAAAAAGAGAAAAAAGGGAGTTGAATTATCTAAACCGGGTCAACCGAACTCATAGAGACAACCTACACGCCCCTTTTGTCGGAACAATTTACGTTTACTTACTATAATATATCCGAATTCAATTTTTTATTAAATTATAAAATGTATTAAAAAGATGATAATTTACGTACCTGTTTTCTTATGATTTTAATTGCATTATCGTGCCTGGCCACGAGTACTTCTTCTCTTACTTGGGGCAGAAGACCCAGCAGGATGCAGCCAATCAGACCGAGGTAGACGTCGCCGAGGCCGGATGAAGGGCCAGATCGGTGCCACGGAAAGGTAAGAAAAAATATCTCCATTTTGGAAGATTGATTTCATATGCATGCATGTACTAACTAATTCATCAATTTCAGTGAGAATTAGGGTCCCATGAGTCTGCTAGGTTACAAATATGTGAACTTTGAGTGGAGCTTGGATCTCCCCTTTGATTGCTGCTCCAGTCACCCTCTAGAGAACAAGTGAACATCCGTAGAAAGAGATGATGTAGTGGTTGAAAAAGTATGGAAAAAGAGGCGTATGAACATAGGAGAGATCTTATCAAATGGAGTAGGAAGGGACACTCTATGCAATGTAGCCCTCGTGAGAAATCAAAAGAGAAATGAAATGGCAAAGAAAGCTACCCGAGATGATGAAAGATGAAATGCTATTCCTTAAGCTGGCCCGCCATATTTATCAGCCATTAGCCTCTTTGATGGTGGCCTTGGCGGACACGTAATAGGCCACCGTGAAGAGCCCATGGATGAAGCACAAGACTCCACCTATGGATAGAAGACGATGGTGTGTTATCCCACACGATCTTCTCGACTTCGAGTTTGATAATGCCCCCAGTATCAGCATCAAGAACCCAACAGCCATTATTATCCTGTAGCATTGCAATTAGGAGGTACAAGATGTAAATAGGATTACGATTTGCATAAGTGACTACACGCTGGAATGTGCAGAAAACTCCTGTACCAAGAGAAAATGAGGGAGGCAACGGCTAGCTGCTTGTTGGCAGTGGCACTGTCAAGATCTTCCTTGGACCAGATGCAAATGCAACCTCCCAGCAGGTTCCCTATGGCATGGGCCACGACTAGGAGGATGGCTGCTGCCAATCCCAACTTGAAGGCCTGGTGGCTTGGATCTCGGCATTCGATTACCCACACCTTCAAATGTTTCACCTGCAGTATCCATGATGGAGCTTGGAAACATTTATCACCATACGATAGAGCAACAGATAAGAGTGATGATGTATTGGCGATTGGTTCATCATGAGACATGAACGTTAGATAGATGAGGAAAGTTACATTCTGCAATTGCTCCATTTTTTTTTCTCTGTTGGCCATAATCTTGTACTTTATGGTGCCTTGGAAGTATGTTTTTGTCTTGGTTCCTCATCATCCCCGGAACACGGAAGAGATTGAAAGAGGAAAAACTGGATTGTTTATTGCAGTTTGCATCGGTTTAATTGCTATACTAACCTTGTTCTCGGCTATTTCGGCCTGAATCCCAAGTATTCCAGCAACAACGTCCATGGCCATTATCAGCAGACAGACCAATAACCCCATGTTTTTCGCCATCTAATTAGATTTGCTCGAGACCTCGGAAGAGAAACTGGATGACCACACAGAGAAAAGGGATGGGGATGCTCTTTGTTTGCACTGGAATGGAAATGCTCTTAAAGATACGATCAAATGACTGAAAAGAGGTAGGGAAAAAGAAGTTGATTAATTAGCTGCAAAAGGTGTGATCAGAAGATGAAAGATGTTTTCCCCGGGAGCTTTCCACCTTTATTCTCTTCCTTTGCTTCACTCTTTCTTCTGGACATTCCGATTCCTTGCATAACAGAGAAGGAAAGGAAAGGAAAGGAAACACAGAGAATCAATCAACCAACCAGACTTCACATATTCGTCCATTATCATATCAAGTTCATTCACTTCATATCATTCAGAAGCTCTACAGGCCCTCCAAAAGCAAGATCTCGTTTGCATATGAATCCCACTGTAACCCTGCTTACAAATTAAAGATCATAAATATTCAATTAATGCTGTGTTCAATGAACACCAAGATGACTTGAACTGGAGATAAACATATAGATGATTATGGCCATAGGCGCCATACCCACCTAAGTATCCACTGTAATCAACAAAGCAAGGGTTGGCGAATAAGTCAAGTAGGATGATATTGACTGCTGGTCCGTGTAATCAGGAGCATCCTCGATGGCATTAGTCGATGACGGAGATCATAACCACCGAAGAATGCCCGTGAATAATGCTGACCTGTGCATGTTTCCGGGTTCATGTTACATCTCCATTATCCAGGTAAATGGAAGTAAAAGTGATTGCATGTTTCCTTTTCTCCACCATATCCAGAACCACGAAGAAAAATTTTCCCACTATCCTTTCCCTACCCCACCACTGAAACTCACCTCAAATCAATCAAAGATTTAGAACACCTCCAACTCCTTGAGGGTTCGGACTAATCCAGCCAACCCAGCACGGATGGACTTGGGTCACAATTCTCCTTCCCATTATCAGAAGACTCGAAAACTTAGGATGATGATGATGAATATTAATTGGCATCACAGTTCGACCGACAAATATATATAATGTTGATCACATGTTAAAGTTGGAATTTGAACTCGTTTTATTAGCCAAAGTTAGATTGTCGTGTGGGATATGCAACTCACTCACTCCAATCAGGATAGATTGGCAAAATCAAAAAAGACCATCAGCCGGCCTGAAATCCAGTCTAATGATGCCATTGAACTTGGCCCAACTTCTCAAACAACGACGAAGTGAATAACTATATAAAATTAATTGTCGGATCCAGAAGATACATATAGGTACATTCTACAATCACATATAATATGGACAAGCAACGATCACGAATTAGAGATTCCTTTTTTCTGCATGTCATGTCATTGTATATGTGAACTTCTTCCTTCCACATTCTCTTATCCATTAGAAAAACTGCTTTTGTTGACCATCTCATTCAATCAAAAAGTTTATTGTTCACTTGCCCATAATCTGCCATGCTTTCTAGGAGTATAGAAGCGGAGATTATGACAATTTTTTTTATAATTTAGCCTGTTCTAATGACACCATTTTTCATTAAATAAAATAAAATCGTTAATGGGTCTTCCTTAATTTAGTGACAACTGGGAGTTCTGATTGAAAGTTGACTTAATGGGGTTTAAAATTCTAATTACAAGTGCATTAATTTATTTTGCATAAAAATGTTATTTTGTATGACTTATATAATTTAATGATGTGATAATATAAACCTAATCTTGGACTGACACTAATCTCCACTTTATAGAATTAATATAGATATGATGGTGATGATGATGATTAGCGATTATCATTTGTCTGTGGGTGTGCATAAATCATATTTATTTCCCTCAATATTGACTTCCACTCACTCCTACTTACCAAATGCTTCTACAAATGGATATATTAACTGATCGGAAAATAATATGGCCATATAGAACCTTCCATACCATAATTAATTGGGAATGAATAGTGGGATGTCGAAAATCCGGTAAGGTCCCCGACTCGGACCAGTCCGGTTAACCGGACCTTGAAGGAGGATACAAACAAAATAATATGTAATTTCATCATTAACAGCCGTGGGAAGGTGGACGATCAAGTTTAATAGTTCAGTTACAACTAACATTCTATAAAAAGGTCTACTCAGAAATATGAATTAGATGATTTCTCAAAGAAATGGAAGATAAATATGACGATGATAACATAAAGTAGGTATATATGCAGTGTATATATATATATATATATATATGAGGGAGGTAGAAGCTTAGGTTTCAACTTCAACCAATCCTAAATCATATGAATGGATGATATCTCCCAACCGAAACTCAGTACCAGAAACGCTGGCCCACTAGTTGATTTTTCTTTTTTAAATTATGTTAGATAGATATCCTATGAACAGTTAAAGAGATACATGGCTGCATAAGCCTTGTAATAAGAATAGATGACTCCTACCTATAGACTTGAGCTCATGGCAACTATGATTTAATTGCATCTTATACCCAATGAATTGTTTGATGTCAACTTTGGGTTGCTTTCCATTCTCATATCATCATTTGAACTGCTGGCACCAAATCCTTTTTGAAGCTCAGAGTTGTATATATTAGATTGCCTTGGTTAGGTGATGGTCCATCACATGATGAAATCAATGTCCATCCCATGTATTATATTAAGATTAGAGGTATATGTTCTGCATGTGAGAGAAAGAGTCAATTAATCAGTGGACTTACGCGGATTTCCTCAAAAATTTGTGAAGTAAACGTAGTCCTACGGCTACTACGATATTCCTTCTTCCGGCAATATAATTTCCTATAAATTCCATAAAAATGTTCTCCCGTCAGAATAAATACGCGTCCTCTTCGGCCTAACTCTTGTTCCATTGCTAACCATAGTCAATCATTACAAAATTAAGTCAACAATTATTTAATATTTTATTTTTCAATTTATTTGGTATATAAGATAGTATAAACATAAAATTAATTTTAATAACGTTAATTAAATTCATAATCTCTTGATTATTGATGAAATATGAGAGGAACTGGAAGTCGCAATTTTTTAAACTTTACTACTAAATTTGACTTTAATTAATTTAGTTATAATTTAATATGTTTTTTTAATAAAATTAACCTTATAAAATTCAGAAAGTCCAACGGAAAATGCCACGGAAGGCAAGTTTCACAATTTATTAAATTTAAATGATTTATTATTTTAGAATTATGGAAGAGGCAATATAGTAGTCAAAGAGAGAGAGAAACTGGGTGCAGCTGATACCCTTCCGGCAGTATAATATAAGTGCCCGCCTTCTCCAGTCTCCCCCTCTAAATCCTTTTCTCGATCCATCTTAAACAACAGCGAGAGGGAAGGTGAGAGGAGCGGAGAAAATTCGGCTAAAGGATAATCGGATCAAGGACACGACGACGGCTGCGATTGTACAGCTATATATATCTGTTATATAGTTCAGTCTGTGGCTATGGCGGAAGAGTTTATAAGCCAAGGGGGAGGGCTGTGCAGTGACAGCTGGTGGAACTCGTCACGGAACGCAGTACTCTTTGCAGGCGGCCTGTCGCCGTGCTCAGCGGTGGCCGGGGACTTGGCCAGCTTCTGCTGGCCTTCGGAGACAAACTTTGCGACAGGTCTAACCTCATCAGCGAGCTCCGACTTTCTACTGTGAGTATATATATACCCACTGAGCTTTGTTTAAACTGTGATTTTCTCTTACTGCACGCAAAATCAAGTGGGCCTGGATTTCCATGTTTTCGTCGATTGGAGAAGATAAGTCAACTAAGGGTAACTGATCTGAGGGGTGCCCAAGCAACAAGCTGATAAAATTTCTTAATCTTATGTCTTTGGCATACGGTGATGGATGCTCCAGCCATGGAATTGGCTGCTGCTGGGCATCCGACCAAACCAACGACATCATGCAGGAAAGCGGGTCGTCGGACGCATCTCAGATCCGCAACAACTGGAGTACCGGACCGACGATCGAAAGTTTCGCCCCAAAACCAGCCGAAGATCATCGTGAAGATTCCTCGCCGATGAGTGCTTGCACGAATCAGATTATTGATCTTCATCTCCAAACATCCCACGCATATGCTAACCTGCATGAAATTTCGCCATACCCTTCAAGTTCAACCGGGAAGAGACCCTTGCTTGAGCAGCAGCCTCCTCTCTTCGATGGCCGGCCGGATCTTCCTGAGGCGGCGGATTATTTTTCCCATCTGGTGTCGTCGACTTCTGATGGAAAGCTGCCATCAATGTTGAATTCTAGCATCAGCTCACTTTCACAGCCATATTGGGACTCCTCCCTGTCGGCTCTTGATGATATTCAAGTGGGCATTTTAGCTTCACCTCATCCATCTCTCTCGGGCAGCTCAGCTGATGATGAAAAACTAAAGTGCTCCACCTTATTCGCAAAGGTAATTAATTATCAACCCGCTCTCTCCCTCGGAAGATAGATGTCAAATTTCGAGTCTAATTCAGTCTAAACATTCTCAGGTCAGCGGGTCAACGGAGAAGAAGGTGAACGGGGAACCTGCTCCCAAAAGGCCTAGACTGGAGACACCATCACCACTACCAACGTTCAAGGTACGTTCCCCTCAGCTTTCATTTTGGATGCATCTTCAAGCATCACCGTTTCATACGTGGATAATGATTACACAAGCAATTACTATCAATATCTGTACTACTGTGTTGATTATGGATGAGAGATTTAGCCGGGCGATTGATCTCTGCTCAGGTCAGGAAAGAGAAGTTAGGGGACAGGATAACCGCCCTCCAGCAGCTGGTTTCACCTTTCGGAAAGGTGAAGATTTTGGAATTTTCCTACCAAGTCTAAGTTAGATAAAGAAAAACAATTACACGGAGGAAAGAAAGTCGTGATTAGCCTTTCAAGGGAATATTTTTGTCTGAAAAATATATATTTTTTTCTTCCTCTTGTTTTTTGCAGACAGATACGGCATCAGTTCTACATGAAGCTGTCGAGTACATCAAATTTCTCCACGATCAAGTCAATGTAAATCCACATATACAATTTACCCAGTTGACTTTAAGACTGATCCACATATCATATAAATACTAGTGCTTACGGTGCACCTCTCCCTGGGTGTGAAATTTCAGGCTTTGAGCGCGCCATACCTGAAGGATGATGGAACTGATCACAGAACCCTGAAAAACACAGAGGGGCCTCAAGAAGAATCTGTGGACCTGAGAAGCCGAGGGCTCTGCTTGGCCCCGATATCGAGCGCCTTCCCCATCACTAATTGCCATATCCCGGGAGAGTTCTGGGCCCCGACATTCGGAGGATCCTTCATGTAAATTAACCAGGATTGGTTTGGTCGCGATCAGACTGATGGGATGATTATGCACAGCATAGAAGAATATCTCGGATGAAGCACGAGGGCAAATTACTTAACCGAGGGAACAGTGAAAGTAGAAAAGCTCCTTTCAAAGTGGTGGGCCATGTATGGCTGCCGGGGCAGAATGAAGTGTCAAAGAGAAGAATATGCTCTTATTTTCCTGCTTTTGTCTTATGGAATAGGTGGAAATTAGGAAGAACAGGACAAGTACTGAAAACTTAGTTTAAATTAAGCTGACCTTAAGTTTATTCTGTGTAGTAAGTACATGCTTCCTGGAATGTTACTAGTTCTCCCCTTCCTTTTACGTTGAATTTAGCTGGTGAAACCGGTGCTCTGGTCTTGTGGTCACTATCTATACATATAATATGTTCTCTTATTTGCATCAGGACATGAGAATATTTACTGATTCTGAGCAACAAAAGGGGGGAAGAAAGCATACAGAGGACTTTAGAGTCATGTGAGTAAAGTATATAGCAGAGCATCAAGCATCAATCAATCATACTTTAAAATTTCAGAACATCTCTTTTTTTCTTGCTTTGGCTAATCTGCAATTGTAGAGAGATCCAATCCAATGCTGTCTTCTTACACAATTCTTTAAATTTTCTCCAATTATTGCTTTGGAAAGCTCTTCCTTTCACGGCAGCTTTGGATCTGATCCTGTAACCCATTAGAAAGGTCTCCTTCCATGAACTATGCAAGAGGGCGATGGATGATGGATTGATGTTATGGGCTCTGAAAAAGCATCAGCCATGGCCGCAGAGTCTGCTATTTCATAGCTGAGCCAGACCCTTTTGTATATGAGTACATGTATCTAATATTTATTCACAAGAGTTAAATATTAAGACTATTCACATAAACAACAATATTTTCTGCCTTTTTTTGTCCTTTCCTACACTAACTTTCCTACCTACCGTCCATCATGGTGACAGTGATATTGTTCAGAGACGCGTTCATATGGTCGGCTTCGAAATAGTCATGGGGATCAATCTCCCTCCTCGAAGTAAATGTTGGCTGGCTGGGGCATGGCAGAGCGGCCGCTTCGCTCTCCAGAAGCAAAATCACCGACGACATTGACGGCCGCTCGGCCGGCGAGTCCTGCACGCACAGCATCCCCACGTGGATGCACCTCTCCACCTCGCTCCTCGGGGTGGAGGCCACGATCGCAGGGTCCACAAGCTCCATCACTTCCCCTTCATTCCACAGATGCCATGCCTGTAAAACAGGTAGGACAAAAAAAACAGACATTCAGTCCCTGCAGATTTTGTTTCAGCGGGTGTGTGTACATGCACTAGTGAAGCATTCATGGAGACTCACGTGTCCTATGAGATTCGAGTGCTCCGATGACCGAAACCCGGTGTTCCTCCTCCCGCTTACGATCTCCAGGATCAAAACCCCGAAGCTGTACACATCGGATTTTATAGAAAACAACCCTTCCATTGCGTACTCGGGAGATATGTAGCCGCTGCAAAATGGAAGCCCACAGCTTAGTTTGACTCTCGCTGTCTATTTAGACTTGGTTTCAATGGATGAATATTGGTTAAACTTTGTCCGGCTTACTATGTGCCGACGATGCGAGTGGTGTTGGCTTCGTCCTGACTGCCTCCGAACATCCTCGCCATCCCGAAGTCGGAGATCTTCGGGTTCATCTCCTCGTCCAGCAGGATGTTGCTGGCCTTTAAGTCCCTGTGGATTATCCTCAGCCTCGAGTCCCGGTGGAGATAGAGGAGCCCCCGTGCAATTCCCTCGATTATTTGGAATCGTTTCCTCCAGTCCAGCAGGCTCTTCTTGGATTGATCTGCAAGAGATTCGTTCATCCATGAAATCCAATTCTCAGAAATGATCTTTGTTTTCATGTCCAGAAGGGGCAGTCACTAACCAAAAATGACGCCATCCAAGCTCTTGTTAGACATGTATTCGTATATCAGCATCTTCTCTTCACCCTTGATGCAATAACCCAAGAGCCTCACGAGGTTCCTGTGCTGCAGTTTGGCGATCAGTACGATTTCATTCTTGAACTCTTCCACGCCTTGGCTTGACTTCACCGAAAGTCGCTTGACAGCGATCTCTTGGCCTCCCGGCAGCTTCCCCTGTCAGAGAATAAGTAAAGATCCAATCTTTTTCTTCTCCAGGCAATAAGCCATGGTCTCTTCCAAGTGAATAATTAACTACCTTGTGCACAGGGCCGAATCCTCCTTGTCCCAACCTGTTTTGTTCCGAGAAATTACCGGTGGCTGTTGCTATGGCACTGAAACTGAAGAGTGGCATGTCAGGTGCGCTTACTTGCTTTGTTTCACCAGCAAGATCGTATCTTCCTGATATTTCGGAGGAGGGATCGGTGGTGCCCCTGCTGATATCGAACAACGGTATCTCCATTTTCCGGCTTCTGCAGCAGGCGATTGAGTATTCTGCAATAGATGAAAAAGGAAGTTGAAAAAATATGAAGAGGTGTAGCATGGTACTATTGAAATGTGTATTATAGAGCCTTTACCTCTTAGAACCTCTTTAAACCTCAGGAGAAGATAAATCAATAGGCCCATGAAAAAACTCCCCATCACAACCACAATTACAATCACAATAGTGGAGATTTTGCTTTTAGCTGCAGAAAAGGTTTCATTTTCATGGTTAGAAACTGATCCTATTCTATGAAGTAAAAATGGGGAAGGAAATCATTGAGCATCTTCATCTCACCTATTTCTGAAGCAGCCACCCGGACATACAGGTCCCCGCCACCGGATTCAAAATGCTGGATGTCAATCAAATGGCCGCCCCAAACCATACACCCAATGGTATTCACATACGAAAAAGCATAGCACGAGCAGTTGCCCAGGCAACTCGTCCTACAGTCGCCGGAATTGCTTGCCCCGGAGACTTTATCAGCAAAGTCAGGCAATTTCACATCATTCACATGAAAGAACCCATCGCCCCCACCTTCCTCTATTGAAGTATTACTAGTGCTGTTCTTTCCACACTGCAATTCTGTTCTCCTCACACACCCACCTGTCCAATTCCCTTTCTTCCATTCATCTGTATATCTTGGAACAAAGCCATCCATACAGCTACAAATGGGATTGCTATTAATGTCGCATACCCCGAAATCTCCGCACCGATTGTACTTTTCACAGTCATTGACCGGCTCATATAGCCAAACTGACCACTCATTCTTTGCGGTGTCCCACCTAAACTCCCTTCCCAGTCCATCCCAGCCGATCTGAAACCTGATGAAGTTCGAGCTGCTCACTGCAGTATAGGTGATGTAGATGTTACCATTCGACTCCACAGTTGAGAGCCGAAAGCCATAGAGAATATTCGCGGTCATGTTGGGGATCCCTATGAATGTCAGTCCGTTCCAGTGGCCGCTTCTCCACCTGCGGATCGAGCCATCCCATATCACTATCTGGGGTATGGATGCTCGAGAGTCCAGCCCCATGGAGAAGTTCCCGGGGGATGGATCGCTCTCCGACTTCCACGAAATGAAGGCTTGATTCTCGCCGATAACCGAGTTCACCTTCACCTCCATGGAGGGGAGGAATGTGTCGGTCGGATGGTCGTAACTTTGCCATAAAGCGCTGCTCGAGTCGTTGGCGTCCTCGTAGAGGATGAGATTTCCGGTGTCCATTAGGACCGCTGTCGAGTTTGTAGATTGGGAGGATGACGAGGAACTGGAACTAGACCAGACATTTGTGTTGTTGCTGCCGTCGATTATCACTATACTTCCATTGCTCCCAATAGTAAAGATCCCGTTTCTGTCAGAAAGAGGGTTCTCTCTATTGGCTACCCAGACAACTGAGTTCACCGAAATGTTGTGATACCTGTTAGAAACCACAGATACAAGACAACACGAAGTTAATGGGTGCCTGAAACTTGCGCTGCTACACAAAAGAAAACCGCCAAAAGAAGAATCCGATTGTTGTTATGGTTATGACAGTAGTACCAAATACCGACAAAGCGAAGCGTGGAATTCCCTGGGCTGAAGAAACCCAACTCGAATGCCCCACCGGAGGAAACGATGGTTTCTCCGTCTCCAAGGGACTGGCCCTTAGACAATCTGTCCTGTCCATTACAGGTGAAGAACATATACAAGAACAGGAAGAAGAAGAAGAGGAGGTGGAAACTTGATGGCTTGTTTGGAGAAGGGAAGCAGCAGCATTCCATGGCTCTTCCCCTGCTGTTGGAGGATAGAAGGGAGAAATGAGTCAGAGAAAAAGGGAGAGAGAGAGAGAAATAACAAGATGGAGAAATGGTTTATTTTATTCCGGCCGAGTTTAGTAGAGGAAGTCGCCCGCCCATTTGTGAGACCTTGTGGTTGCACTTGGCGTGGCAGATTGGAATCGAAAGTCGACAATTTGGACAGGAAGGTATTGAAAAATTGAAAGGAAAAAGCTTCCTTTGAACTTTTTTTTGTCAACGAAAGCTTACATGAAGCCTTTCACTACGCTCAGGAGGAACTAACACAGAAGATGGAATTTTGTTCAGATCTACAAACGGGCTATGAGAAAACTAATTTGAGCCTAAGTAATGATTCTGAATGAATGCAAAGCGGCAAAAGCACTGCTGCATTATGAGTGGCTTTACTTTTGGCAATTCCCAATACTAAGAGCTAAATCCATGCAATGCTAGTAGTGATTATTTATTGATATTTTCTAAAATACAATTTAAAAAAAAAGTTACATGTGGCATACACGATTTAATTGTTGCTATTTTCTACCTAATCACTTTTGAAAGAGTTCAAGGTGCCATATACCTAATGGATGAAGTCAGCATACACATGTTGCATTTGACCTATCCAATAATGACAGGAATAAAATATATTTAAGGCGCCCACTATTAATGTTTCTTTTCATTGAGCAGTTTCTAGGATTTTTTTTGTTTGCCCGAAAGCTCTTAAGAGGGACGAAAGTGATGTGTTTTTTTTTTTTGCACAAAGGAAGGTGATGTATTTGGAGGGTTAGTAGCCACTTCAAATTTTATAGGGGTAAGTGAAGTTATATGAAAAGTTAAAAATTTTAATATATAATTTTTTACTAAATAATTATATATAATTAAATTATATTATGAAAATAAAATAAAAATATATAATTAATAATATAATATAATTGAATTATTGTTATAAGTTCATATTAATTATATAATAATATTTATATATAAATATCGTATAATAGTAATAGCATATGCAATCAACTATATTATATTATATATGTAAAACATATATTTTTATCTATCATATAAATATTATTTGTATAAAAAATTATATATGAAAAATTTATAATAACAACGAAAAATATATGTATATGATAAATTATAATATATATATATATTAAACATATTTTTATATATCATAAAAAAGAATAATTATTATAATTATAAAATATATTGATATACAAATATTTATGTATAAATATTATATAATAATTATGTGAAAAATAATACATACATATTTGATAAAATATGTTTGTAGGTATAATATTATATTATATGTTTTTACTATATAAAATTATTTCAAATATATAAGAATAAAAATAATAAATAAATAAGTTAACAATAAATATATAAAATAGTAGGAAAATTGTTTTAGTTCAAATGAATTACTTTAAACAGGTTATAAAGATTTGTAAATCACTTCAAATCAGGTCATACTTTAATCCTAAAATAGTTAAATGGTCAAATTTAAAGAAATGGGATGGGATATATCAAATTGCTTCATATCCACTCACTTTCTATCTACTAGTACGAGGTGTTTATAAAACCCACTAGATTGAGGAATTTTGAGAGGTTTAAACCAGTTGCGGAATATTTTGTAAAATAAAACGATGTGATTTGTATAATTTATTAGAGTTTGTATGAATAAAGTAAGATCAAGAGGTACATTGAAAATAAGATAAAAAAATCATTGAATTTTCTAAAGGAGAAAATCTTTTAAGTAAACTACAACAATAAATTACCTATCACAAGGAGTGACAAGATTCTAGTCAAATTAAGCACTATTCTCACTTTTTCATAATTTTTTATGATGGGAATATGCCAAGGGCAACTCCATAGTATATTAGAACACATTACTATAAATAAAGGTGCTATAGGCCTTGGGGAGTGAATGACATAATCTCTAAAAAATGACCTATGCAATTATGTTTAGATAGGAATAGGGTAGGTGATCAAGGTGCATCCTCCTCTTACTCGTTTAGTAAAAAAAATATCGACAATAATATAGACTGCAAAAATGTCAATAGAAAATAAGTTGGGTTTTGTGCTGGCATGAAGTCGGCCGAGTACATGATGTTGGAATGTTCGTGTATATGAGCAGTTTGGTTTGGTAATTGCGACCTAAAAATAAATAGAACTCATTCGAGTAGAGTTTCCACTTAGCTCGAGCACAAAGAAAGGCTGTGCAAGAGAAAAAATATGCGGCTACGAGAGGACAATACCTATGATTCCAAAGCAGGGTTATCATCCACGACAAAAGGTTTGGAAAAGTCACCACCTAGGAGTGTCAAACTTAACTGCGATTGAGTTTATATTGAGATTAATGGTGAAGCAAGGACCAGAGTTATAGCTAGAAATGGAAATTGGAAAGGCTCCAAAATAAAGTCCACCTCACTCGATGAGGCAGAGGGACAATTGCAATTTATACAAGGCCTAAATTTTGCATGGAAAATGCAGTTTAAAGACATAATTGTTGATCACTAATGGACCGTGTAATGGAAGGTATATATTATTTTTCTTATATCTATTATACAATAGTTATATATAAATAATATTATTAAATTAATATTTATTTTCTTATTATAATATTTCGATTATATTATAAAATATTATATATAATATAAATCTTAGTAATATAATATAAGTTAATTATATATTAATAAATAAATATTAAATTACTTATTAAGTCGATTAAAAATAAAATATTATTTTTAAAAACTTTTATTAACTTATATCCCTACGTCCAATGAATTTGGAGAAGTTCAAATTTATGACTTCCATTCAAGGATACGTTGAAGTTGTTGATAAGATCATCATCTCAAACGTCAACTAGTGAGATCGTATTTTCATTCAAAATATTGTATGGGAACATGAAGAAAAATTAGGGGTGTTTTTTGCAGAGGAAAACCAAATTCATCCTCTATTCACTTGTTAGTCTATCTGTGAGATTAATAAGATATTTTAATTGAAATATAGACTACATATTTTAAATATTATATAAATATGAGGATTTGATAAAATTTAAGACATGATTGGTCAATAATATATATATATATTCTCGTTATTTTTTTATTAAAACACGCAAGATTAACTTTTTAGGTAACCATTTTAGTTAAATTCAAAAGAGTATAAGTCAAACAAAGGCTATTGTATAGCCGGCCAACAAAGTTGATTGATTAGTTATAAGGTGCAAAACTACTTTTTAGGTGCAACTCGTATTTAATTGATGATACTTGACATGCCTAGTCTTGACCGAGCCGCCAGTGTCATGCATTAATTAATTAGAAGAACAAAACAATAGAGCAAATTGGCATGGAAAATAGCCAGCTAGAGATCTTGATCGCCTCCTTAAATCTAACGCGCCATTGGCCCTTGACGGGCGAGAAAATGGAGCAACCTCACCCTTTAAACCCTACTTAGATTCAAGCATGTCCCATCACTATTTTCAATTGAATTCCATCAAAGTCAATGGGAGGGATTACTTCTTCTTTGCCAAGTTTTATACATTTTTTTACTTCATCGTTGTACTTGGAATATAGATTCATGAGACACTTTTATTAAAATATAAAAAAATTTACTTGGTAGAAGACTGACAAGAAAGTTGACTTGCCATGTGGAAAGTTCACCATTATTACTTTCTTATACTATACTTTTTCTTTATATGATTTGTCTTACCTTGGAAATAAATATATGATAATTAGACATTACATGCATTTTTTTTAAATTCAAACTCTAAAAAAAGCAATCATTTTAGGGTTGATGAATAAACTAACAGTAAAAGGTTGGACAATTATATCTTCAGCATGTGTGTACATGACATGTCATGTGCCTGGTTTCTTTTTGGTAATCAGCATGTGGATTGATGGATAAAACTTAAACTGGTCCGTGAAAGAGAGAGAGTAGTTATAAAATTGACTCCTTGCATAATAATTCCACTTATAAATTGGTCACTCGGATTTCAACTCAAATTCAGCAGCTTAAAAAGGTAAACAAGAGCATGTCCATAGAAAATAAGATAAGCTTGATGACTCAAAGAGCCCACCAATGAATTTGCCCAAAGCCCACTCTATTGGCTTATTTTTATTTTAAAAGAGGAAAAAAACAGTGATGCATATGCTGTTTTCCTCGTCTTGACCATCATACAAGAAGGCAAACTGCTTATTTTTTTTTCCATGTACCTTCCATAGATGAACATGGCTGATGGCACTTCCATGTGTATTAAAGGTTTATTATACAGTACAACCTCTTGGCAAGGAAAGGTAAGGTATATCATACAACACTACATTATTATTCTGTTGTCAAGTGATACGAAAGTAATGTAGGTCAGAGATGCATACTTCCTATTCCTTAGTATACCTTATTTTCCATGATTCTCAGCATGCCCTTGAATAATTTTCGTCCTCCTAGTCCACCCCTCTTTCTAATAACGAACATTATCTATTCTGGAGCAAACAAATGCATATAGAAAATTAAAACATGAGATATGGTCACATTTCCTGGCTAAACTAGACAGAAGAAAGATCCAAATTTACGGGAGTTGTCGTCATTTTAGGGACATTATTTTGCAGCAAATTTGCAGAAAATCTAGTGCTGAAATAGGTGTCCCATGTTTTTGGTCTCATATATTGTATAATGGCCAAGTGGGTTTGTAATTTTATACTATGTGTATGTATGTACGTTTATAAGGGTTGTATACACACCACACTCCACCTAATGCACTAGGAATTCTAATAAATGGAAAACATAATTAATTAAATTAAAATAGATAAAAAATTCAAAATATTAACAATTTAGTCCATGAAAATATTTATGTGGCCAACATTTGGGATACTTGAAATACCTTTTTCCAACAAAATAATCACTCAAATATTGAAATTTCTAACCCTCTATGTCCAAAATATTTTATCTAATAAACTGACCTTCAAAAACTTCTCAAATTTTAAGAAATCAACCCTTAACTCTAAATTGCGAGAAAAAAAAGCGGTGAAAGTATGTTTTAATTATTTTCATCTTTGAGGTCTCTTTCGTTAAAAAAATATTTTTGAATTCGACCGATTTCTAATTAAAAATTATATTTATACAATTTATATACCCTTATTACATTCAATTTTAAATTTTCACTGGACTGTATATTAGTTTTATATTATTTTTACTGTATATTACGAATAATAATAATTTATTTGAGTATTTTTCTTTAACATTCGTTCGGGTATGGGCATAAGCCACTGGATGGATGTGATAAAATAAGTGAATGTATTGTTTAATAATAAATGGTTGAACTAATATTTACTTAAAATTAATTAATTATAATTACACAATAATATCTAATAAAATAACGAAAAGACAAATATATATATATATATGCTTATCCACGTGTATGCAGCAAGCAACAGCTACCTAAAGCATTGGCGCCTTCCCGAGCAACTTCGAGGAAGGAGAAACCCTTTCTATTTCATACATACAAGACAAGTCCCCATAACTTTATGTTGATTCATCCCTATATGGAGATGAAGAAGACCCGCCTTCACATCACAACCACCCTCATCATCAATTATTCCATCTCGATCTAATTAATATTGCCTGTTCCTTAGTCGACCCAACCATACTTAATTCGTATATATTATATATAGCACATGTTATGAGGCCCATTTGTACTACTGTACTAGGTACTGGTACTATGTAAGTAAGTCAGAAATAAAGTAGCTTATGATGCTTGCAGTGGTTTGTAGGGCAGACTTAGTAATATGATCCCAACAATAATTCAAGTTTGAAATTTGGCCTTTTTCCCAGTACTCGATAAGAAGCCTTACTTTCCTGGAATTCTCCCTCCCTCGTCACCATCTCTTCCCCCTCCAGCCAGCAAGTTGATGCTCCCTATACTCTCTCTGGCTCTGACCACCACCACCCTTCCCCGTATAAACCCAAAGGAAATTTCCCAATCTCATCTGATTCTGATTCGTATCTGACCTCTTTATCTCCCAGAAGATCGCGCCACTGCAAAGTCTCCCTAAACAACCTCAACTCTGTGCAGGTTTACACTATATATATACATGTTATTGTGTGTCAGTAAGGCCAATCCCACCGTATCGGAGCCATTATCACTCAATATCCCTTCCACTGAAAGGTCTGCAACATAGACATGTCTTCGAGCCAAGGCAGGCTTCCGCTCATCTTCGAGGACTTCTTCCCCGTGATGGTGGAGAAGCTTGGGGCGGACGGGTTCATGAAGGAGCTGAGCAATGGGTTCGGGCTGCTGGTGGACAGGGACAAGGGGGTCATCACGTTCGAGAGCTTGAAGAGGAACCTGGCCCTGCTAGGGTTGCAGGGTATGAGCGACGAGGAGGTGAGGTCGATGCTGAGGGAAGGTGACTTGGACGGGGATGGTGCGCTGGATGAGAATGAGTTCTGCGTGCTCATGCTCCGGCTGAGCCCCCAGCTGATGAAGGACTCCAGGGAGCTTTTGAAGGAGATGGCAATGGGCGGCAGTGCCAGTGCATGAAATCATGGTCGAGTTCTCTTACTGCGAGCTTGCTATTGTCACCTGTCTAGCTGCTACTGCTTTTTTGGTGGGGTGAAATTTTGTTTAGCTGCTAGGTCGTGTCCGCGTTTAACTTGTAATGTCATCCTTAGTTTGATGGTAGAAAAAGAAAATCAAGAATGGAAGTTTTATTAACTATTGGGGTCTGTCTGAAAAAAAAAAACAAACAATCTCGGTTCTATGTTAATCAGTACTTTTTGTCATTTAGTTTTTTGTCCTTTAGTTTAGTTTTTTTATTTCTGCAAGTCCCCTGAGCTGATTAAGAGACCAGCTACACACTCTGAGGCTACTAAGAGTTTGATCAAAGAAGCTCAAATCTAACGGTCACTAAGCTAAAGGAATAGTCCAATATTTTAAATACTTTACTATAATTAATTTTTTTACACTATTATAAAAAGATCGATTTTTTATTCCATATAACATGTAAGCAAAAGTGATGTAATTTTAAAGATTTGCTGCAAAGTATCATTTAACCCAAATATTTAGTATAATAATATAAAAATGTGTAGAGAACAATAATAATACGTAGGAAATATTAATTTCTTCTATAGGATTGATTAGGTCGGACCGCTCATTGGGTTCTTGCACAGAAAACCTGACACGCCCATTAATGTGGAATATGGACCCGACTCAACTTGACCCACTGGTTGTCAGTTGCATAAGACCACATTTTTGCATTAGTAAATAACAGGGCAACCTAGCAAAGAACAAAATGTGATTGACAAGAGAAAAAAAAAAGACAATAGTGTGAGAGGAATAAGGCAAGCAACCATGCAGTGCAGACAGATTATAAGGCGCATAGAAAGGGCGAATTAATAAAATTTTCAATGTGCAGATAGGCAGGCAGCTATGGAGCAAACCAGGTGGGCGGGGGCAGTGGTTCTAAGGAGGGTCACGAGGGTGGGAGTAGTGGGAAACCCAAGTTGCCCTTTGTGTCCAAGTCTCAGGAGGAAGCCCACTTGGTGCCGTGAGATTCAGCGTCCACTGTGCACGCAGCAGGCTGCTCAAGCTCGACCATTCCTTTTAAGGTGTAGGGACCCATGCCCTCACCCTCCTACTACGTCAGTCAGATCAAGTCCAATGGATTATCTCCTGTTAGCCCTCTCCATCCATACCAGACTCCTTGTATGTGCTCCAAAAATCGCTCAATAAATAGATGTAAGCAGGAATCTGAATTAAATGGAACCAAGAAGTTTACTGCTAGTACCAACAAGTTTTGATGCTAACCATGTGTACATCCTTCAAACATAAACTCATCTGTCATGGAAAAGGAGACTACATTGGAATTCCTCCATGGACAGGAAGGATTATCCAACCCTAACTATGGTAATAACCAAGTTCATATGAGACCTAACGATGTTAGGGTTTGGTCCAATTATCCTCCATGGACAGGAAGGAGGCCGCGAAGCTCTGCAGGCTCATTAATTTCGTGGTTCTTTCCTTCTCCATCCATTCACTGCACTTCCTCCTCTAGGGAAAAAGAAGGCCAGCAAGTTCATTGAAAAAGGGATGCAACTTGAACTTGCTCGTCGTCTTGTCTTGTCCCATTTAAAAAAAAAACAAATCAAAAGAAAATGTTAAAATATACATAAATAAATTGGTGGAACGGAGGAGAGGGCATATATAAAATGGCACGTTCTGGCCTCCTGAATTTGGGAGGTGGCGAGTCCATTGGTAGTTAGCTAGCTGAACACGATGAAGCAAAATCTCTGTGAGCTATGCTGGAATCCCGCTAAGTTGTACTGCGAGTCCGATCGGGCAAATCTGTGCTGGGACTGCGACCTGAAGGTCCACGGGGTTAACTTCTTGGTGACCAGGCACAGGAGGACGCTCCTGTGCCACGCGTGCCAGAACCCTACCCCGTGGCGCGCGTCGGGCTCGAAGCTCACGCCCTCCGTCTCGGTCTGTGGGGATTGCGCTGAGGGGACCCGGCCGGCCAAGTCAACCGGCGAGTTCGATGGGGGTATTGGCAGCCGTAGCCATGGCTACGATTGTATTGAAGATGATGATTACGACGGAGGAGAGGACGAGGATGAGGACGAGGATGACAAGAAGAATCAGGTGGTTCCACGGGATTCTTCGTTTCTGCCTATGAATCCAATCCCGGTATCTTCATCCAGTGAGGAAGAATCAAGCAATAGTCATTCGAGACGGAGAGAAAGTATCTATGTGGTTTCTCGAAAACGCCATAGACCACAGTAATATGGTACTTGTCGGATCATGAAGGTGTGGAAGCTTTTTGAGACAAACAACATGATCACTTGTCATGGTCGGGATCATTTTTGCGCTGACTTTTCTTCAACCGGAGTTGACGCAGTTTCCGCCACTGGAGCCATTACACACCACGCATTGACCAAAAATCATGGGATATTGAATTTGAGAGACTGATATCGAAGAGAGTTAAGAATCTTGGGAAGATTCGATCATCATCGATTTCATGTTAAGCGCAGGAGTGTAAACGTGTTCCAAATAAGAAACCAACTATCTCCCTGATCAGTGAGTACTGTTAGACTGCCAAGACAGGAGATACCATATGGTATTGGCAGTTTCAAGGATAGCATTTACAAGACAGTCACAAAGCACGGACTCTCAGACCTTACTCTCTTCACGATCTTCCTTGTTCTCCTCAGGCACCTTCCTCTGTAAAAAGCCAAAGTGGTTTTGTTTTGCTCAGTCAAATGAGCTCATGCAACAGAGTAGCAAAGCTCAAATAGACTGGAATATATGTTTAATGACACACACTTTGAGTTATAAATCTCAAGACAGAAGGCAACAAGTACAGAACATTGTGTAATACATTCAATGTTAATATGAGTTTTGGTTGCAACAAGCCAATTGCAAGAATTGAATTTATGCAATCAATTCCAACAAAGCTCAAATCTGGAAGAACCAAACTATATAATCATACCAAAAGAAGTAAACCACACAAATATGTTTTCTATGGCATAGAGATGCTTCAAGTTCAAATGGTGCAAAAATCAAGCAAGAATGATTGGCCAGTTAGCTGGTTTTGGAGAGAAGATGGGGAAAATTATTTCATGAAGCAATCTGAACTTAGCAATGGTTGCCCTTTATTTCTTTAATGTCTTTTGGATACAAGGAAAGTTCGACATACATCAACAATCAACATGAAAGGTAAGGACTGACCCATTTACAATTTTTCAGCATCAAGTACAAACCATGGTTTCTTTTGGGCCAAAAACAACAAGGTTTTGCAAAATATCATTTTCTACATATTCTAATTTGATAGTTATTTTCTACGAATTTTAGGAATACAAGAGTTATGTGATGAATAAACAGATAAGCACTAGTTTTTTGTTTCTTGTGAAACAACAGGGTCTCTCTAGTCGTATTATCTGATATTAATCATGAAATGTTCTTAAGATGATAAGGAAAAATTGAACTTGGCAATAGAAAAAGAGGAAGAAATTGCCAAAACACAAATTTCTGCATGAAAATGACAAAATTTTCAATAAACAGTCCAAAAACCAAATACATCCACAAAAGGAAGCAAATTCATTCCCCAAACAAGATAATCTCATCAGGCAATTGAAACTCACTACAATCTAGTAAACAGGAAAGGGAAATTTGGAAACAGAATCACAACACAAACTAAATTCCCTTCCTGGAGCATTTTCCTCCTACCCTTGTTTCTATATTTTTTTAAAGTAATGATAGACTAAACTCAGTGTCGACTCCCAAGTTTGACAACCTTAGAAGGCACTTAAGACACCATAGATTGAGGGAGACAATCAAGCAAGTCTACTGCTACAAGCAGCAAAACAGAAGACACCTAACCTGCCTGCTTGTCAGTGGCATCATGATACTCTTGTTCATCCTCCTGAACTACAAGGCATGGGCTTAAGTTGCTCCCTCCATCTTTCCCATTAGGGTACCTAACAACAATCACAGGGCAAACACAATGATGGACACAATAATCACTCACGCTCCCAAGTCTGCCCTTAGCAGTCTTTCTCAAGGCGCCGATCCCACGGCTCCCCATTATAACAGCACTAAGACCGAGCCTCTCCACCTCAAGACAGAGCCGCTCCTTCATATCATGGTCCTTCACAATATGAATCTTGAAAGGTATATTGGCCTCTACAAGGGGCTGAGAGAGGTCATTGGCCTTGGTGGACGTAAATGCATCAAATTCATCCTCAAGCTTCTTCCTGGAAACCTCATTATCTCCATGCCGCATCGAGAGGTCCATAGAACCCCAGTCTGCACCATAGAGGACGCTTGTTGGCCTCACATGGAGGAGGATAACAGCATCTCCAGACCTTAGATAGTTTTGCAAAGAGGTATTAGTAATTCCATAACCGATACAATTCAAATGGTTCCTAGGGAGTAGGTGGAACAGTCCAGAACATGTATAATTCAGAAATTCTATTTGAAAGTTCCATCATTTCAGAGCATCCACATATTCCAAAAGCCAACCCTCCTATCACACTAAAGATATGTAACTAGCCTCGAGAGCATAGGTTAAAGTTCATAAACTTGCAAATAGTTGTCTGGTTACCAGATATTGCGGCGTTATGGCACATATTGCACATGAAATTATGTTCAAAGCACCTAATCTGCATATCACCGTCAAATCCAAAAAGGGCTACTGAACAGTTACAGGATCCAAGCAATGGAGCTCGAAAGAAGAACAAAAGCCAGCCAAAAAAATAAAGTAGCTAACATCTACAATAGTTGGCCAGTTGCTGAAATAAAAGAAGAACGCTAAATGGTATCTCTTCATAGGGCTTCGAACATAGCTCAGCTGCCCAAATTAACGAAAGAAGAGTAACACTGTCCTTCTTGGAAAAGGTAGTATATGTACCTGAGATAGTTCTGGACGGCCCAGCAGACAGCGTAGGCGCTTTCATCGCTGAGATCAACGGCTATGCCGATCTTACGCTGGGACCCAGCATCAGGGAAGCCAGACGGATAGCGAGGCGGAGAGGACTGGAGGAGAACGGCCGCCGCCGCAGTGTTTGAAGGGTGCTTCTTGGGGGATGCCATGGCTGAAAGAGTTGACCAGGACTTGAAGCTCTAGCTCTCTTGCTTGTGAGTTTAGTTCGTGAGGAGGGTTTTTGCTCTGGCGAGCTGCTGCGAGTGAAGTGATGATATGATGAGAGCAGGGTAGGGCTTTAGCGGATAGAGACGAATAAGGAAACCGAGGGCCGGACTGCCACGGTGGCATATGTGGAGTTTCGGAAAGAGATTAAAGGGATGACGGGGAGGATAAGGAGGACAGCCGTAGATTGCCCCGCTGCGCTGACGAGGAAGCACACAGACTCATCAAACTGCTAAATATTCCATCCTTTTAAATTCGGGTTTCCCGTTTATTATTTCATTTTTGTAAGTGGAAACGTCAAGTTATACACATTTTGGGTCGATTTAAATATATTATAATTTTATTTTAAAAAAATATTAAAATAAGGACCTATTTGAATTAAAATAAATACTAGAATACTTATTTGATATTTTATTAAAATGTATGGACTAACATGATATTTCAACCCCCAATTTCTACTTGGAAGTAGAACTACAGTACAGTGTAGAAGTGGGAGACCTCCCGCCCTCCGATCGGCCGCGCGCCTCCTTTTCTTACGGCCTTGTCCAACGGCCACTCCTCTGCTCTCTCTTCTGCGCTCTTAGCGAATTACAAAGATCGGTGCTTCATTCTTCAGCATTGCTTGCCATTGGCTTTTTGGTGGAGGCACTGCTTCATTGTCTCATGCTTTACTCTATTTCCAGGATTCCTTGTTGTCTAGCCTTTTGAAATCTGAAAAATCAGATAGTATAGTTGATGCACAGTCACTAATTGCTGTATCTTTTTTCAGACACTCTCTCCATGGAGTCTGATGACGGAGTACAGCGTGTGATCCCGTTCCAGCTTCAATTCGACAAGCCGCTAGCTTCCCATGTCTGTCTTAGTTTGTTTCCGTAGTCGCAGGTCTTCTTCTTGCATTCGTTCATCTGCTTTGCTCTAATACGTGACCTCTATCTGAATAAACTAGCAGGTAAGGATGGCGGAATGGAATCCAGAGAAGGATTTGCTTGCCATGGTCACGGAGGACTCGAAAGTAATGCTTCACCGCTTCAACTGGCAGAGGCTTTGGACAATCTCTCCCGGTAGTTGCTCCAAATCCAATTTAAATAAAAATAAAAAGGATAAATTTACTGTGTATACATTCACACGATGCATGTTTTTTTTCTTATTTTCTGATCTTTGTGAAAGCATGTGATATTTTGTATCCGGTGCCATCTTGTTCAATTGCTTCCACCATTTAAAAATTCTTTTAAACTAAATTTATTACTCCATGCCAATACTTTGGGTGAATGGCAATTTGTCATGTGGGGATGGAACTAGGTATCAATACACTCACGAGCAAAGATGCTCAACTTAGTAGCACTTCCTGTCTTTCTTATGAATTAATCATGGTCATTTTTGTCATCATGAATATTTTTTAGGGAAAAATGTATCATCATTATGTTGGCGTCCTGATGGAAAGGCCCTTGCTCTGGGACTAGAAGATGGAACTGTTACATTGCATGATGTTGAGGTGAGTTCCATTGCTGAACCTGGAAATTTGCATATTTAAAGGTGCATCATGAAGATCTTTCTTTTAAATGTCTTAAAAGTGATTAATTTATCTGCACAAGGAATTCTGCATATTTCATAGCAATTTCCACATGCTTCACAAGGAACTATGCACTAACAGTCTGTACTTGATTTACTTGACAACAAGTCTTGAAATTGGTTAGTTTTGCTGCACATATGACCTCTTCCATTTCAATTTCTTCTAATTATTTGATATCATTTTGCAGCAATTTTATAGCCCTTTCAGAGATTTCAAATTTCTTGTAGTATTAAGTATTCAACATATATTATCCAAGTGCATGTCTATAATCTGAGTACAGGCTACACTGTGCTTGTTTATATTTTAATCTTTTAACATTATCTTTGCAGAATGGTAAACTGCTCAGAAGCTTGAACTCCCATGCTGCATCTGTTGTATGTCTTAACTGGGAGGAGGACGTACATCTACAAACAGTATGATTACCTACTATGAAGTTCACAAAGCAATACAATGTTAATATACATTCCTTTTGTATCTACATGAACAATTCCATGTTAAACAAAAAAGATTTTTTTCCCTAGCACAGGATTGCCATGAGATAAAGGTGGTCCGAAACTATTGTTCCTGTTATTTCTGATTTTACTTCATATGATGTTTAAAATCCCTGGCAGCTACTTTTAAAACTTTTCGTTCTAATTTTATATTTTTAGGAGTTCCATTTTTCTGGATGAGTAGCCTTGTGATCTGTGCTGAACTTTTAACAATAATATTAGCTTTAACACTATTTTTCTTTCTCTTTAGAATGGTTGTGGTAATTATTTATCATTTGAAGATCGCACTCCTCGTTTCTTCCCTCCTGCTCCTAGAGTTCCTCGTATGCCTGGGCTTGTCTCTGGAGATGCTGGGTTCACTGAGGACGGTCAAGATTCGTTTATGGAGTTTTCAAATTCCTCCAACCAGCGCTTCAATATTCTCTGTAGTGGGCATACAGATGGAACTCTGCTCTTCAGTATCTTTGGCATTTTCCCAGTAGGAAAGATTGTAAGTATCTAACTATTGCCCCCTTGTAGAGACTTGTTTTAGTTATGACATTTGGTGATCTAATTGTTGAAAGATAGATGCTCAGAGTAGAATACAGTATTCGCAAATTATGTCCCCATTTTATGACCCATTCGAGAATCTAGCATGTGGTATGACTATGTATTCTCAAATTTCTATTTACCTGTCATTAGTGTCCGGAAAAGTGGTTGTGGATTTCTGTAGCTTGCTTGTATCTGGAGTGAGCTCAAATCCATTTTCTAATTATTCTTATTGCATCATTTTATGAAACCTTTATGTGGAATGGCTATACAGAATATACACTCCTGCAGAGTTCCCTATGTGGTCCAAAATACGCAAACAATGTGCCGGCTTTTGAATTCCTCCATTGTCAAGGTATCTGCCACTCAACTTTCATCTGTTACTAAACTGAGAATTTGATGCATGAGTGTTTTTTCTGTCATTTTAAAATATCAACATAACATTATTCTGGACGTTGAACTTATTGGATTTCATTTTTAAATAACAAATATTTTTATTAGGTTGCCTTATCAAAGGATCTTTCTCATCTAACTGTTACATGCCATGGAGAACTTGTTGAAGACTCAACTGAATTGAGAGATGGACAAATGGGTGGCCATTGTATGCGTGGATTGCATTGTTTTCTGCTTGACACTTCTATTTTTCAGAAAAGGTAAATTTTCTTGAGTGATAATGTCAAATTTAATGAAACTTCATTTCATATCTTTTGTACTATCATGGTGGTTCTTTAACACAATATTTGGATGACATTTTTGTTTAAATTACTTTAATACTCTTATTATATATTTATTTTATTATTTCTTTATGTTAATTTATTTTTATTATGATATATTTTAAATAAATTTATATATTAATAATATTTTATATAAAATTATATGATATATTATATAATAAAAATATTATACATAAAAAATTATATATAGTATATATAATATAGTTTATTATATATATATATTAATTTTCTAGTTATAATTATAAAATATTTATATATAACTATTATTATATAATTAATATTAATTATTTTTTATTGTAATAATGACTCAATTATGTTATATGATTTGATTATATAATAAAATTTGTTACCTATGATTTATCATATATAATATAATTATATATATTTTTAAATAATATTTTATTATATATAAATTTTATTTTATATTAGTATTTTATTTTATTATATACTACATGTAATATAGTTTAATATATATTACTTAATAAATTATTAAATTTAATTAAAAATGGTAAATTCTTCTTTTTAATTTTTCATTAACAAACACTCCTCTCCATCCAAACAATGGATTTAGAGGGGTTTGTAACACCTCAAAACCCTTCTTTTTATCTCCCCTCCAAACCCCTCAATCCAAACAAAGCTTAAAAGATTGTTATTTCCAGAAGTTAAGAATCAGATTGTATCGGTAGGTGGAAGGGGTGGTGGTGTTTCAGTGAAACTATTCTGAAATATGATCTCCATTTTTAAGATTATATTTGTGAAGATCTCTTCTAAAAGACTTAGAAAGATTTTATGCAACAAATTAGCTTCTCCTTTCTAAGAGAAGCTAAAAAAAGATTTAAATTAATTTACAAAGGTCATATTAAGATTCCTGTCTTGTTGGTTCCTTTTTGCAGTTAACTATTAGATGTTGTAAATTTCATTCAATTTTGAACAGCCCATTTATATAGTTAAGCTATTTGTGTCCATTCCACCATGTAGGAAAAAAGAGCTTCATCAGGTTGCCCAACAAGCTTCCAATATTGACGATTTAAGAGAGGTTGCCCGGGCATCAATATCAGTTATGAATAAGCAATGGTCTGATGCAATGAGCACATTTCATGAGAAATTCAATTCTTTATCAAATCTAATTAGTGACCATGGTAATTGTTGTCACCCTTATAATTCAGCAAACATTATTCTTCTTCAAACTATTTATTGATCTTTTTTTTTTCTTTTTTTGAAAACAAGGACTGGATTCATCTCCTCAGGAGGAGTTTCTCAGCCTTCTATTAGGTGCTAGGACTAGTCCACCAATTCACCAGTTCCTTGTAAATTCTCTCGGTGAATCGGTAGGTTCAATCATCTGCAGCTGCAGATTTCATTTGATTGATCAAAAGCTTCTAGAGATCTTCGTAGAATGTAATCATTACCTCAATTTAGTTAACTTCTTAGGGCATGAAGCGGGTCTCCAAAGTTGTATCCAATGCTGGAAAAGAACTTCAACTTGTTGTCCTCAATCATCTACAGGTGTGGTTTGCTCGTCTTCATTGATTTGCAGTTTATTCAATTTGCAGAATTTTGTATTTGCTAAAGAAATGTTGTGGAGATTGATGTTAGGATTTTCTTTGTGTTTTTTCATTTTCCTCAGAAACTATTCTATTTTTTTAAATTACTTTTGTATGATCTTTAATGAAGATGAGAATTATATGTTGGAGAATTTATCTTCACTTTCTGTATTGATGCATCAAAACAAGTGCCAACCTTGTTGCATTTTTGGCTCTACACAGTAATATTTGAATTAGTTGTGCCTTTGGATAAATAAATTAATTGTATTAATCATTTAAGACTCTGAAACATGATTGAGTCTTTTTCATTTGTATGGATAGGCACTTTTCCTTTCTGCCCTTCATTGTTTCTAAGTATTTTAGATTTGCTTTTCATCCCCTTTAAACATTAGCCAGCAGCAGAAATTATTGCCTTCAGGATGGGAGAGCTCAGGGGTTTTTCAAGGTGGCGTGCTCGGTACCAGGGTATTGGTCTGGATGAGGCCCTTATGGACTGTGCAGCAGAAAAAGCTGGTATGCTTCTTGTTCAAGTGGAACGGTTCATGAGGGTGCTTTCATCAGTTGTACAGCAGGTACACTTATGGTCCTTCTAAAGAACTAACAGTTACATGCTAGATTTGTGTAAATTGAAAAACATCAGAGGATCAATGGGATTTAACTGAGTTGTTTTCTTGCTCCACTGTTTTGTTTCTGTTCCTTTACATTGTAGTCAGTCCACAGTGCGACAGTTCATTCTTCAGATACATTTGACCTAGCTGGTGTCCAATCCTTGAAAACTTGAACTAGTTAAGAGATGTAACAACATTGTTTTAAGTATATGTATAATACATCATATCAATATACATGAAGAGTGGATTGCAGCTAGACAGAACAGGTAAAAGGTGGAAGATGCCAACAGAAGTAGGGCTCACAGTGGCTTGTGAAACAACATTTTGTCATCTTATGTCCTGTCTGTTGATCTTTGCGGGAAGGTTTAAGAATAGCGTGCATAAGTGTTTTTCTTTTAAAAAAATGAAGTTCGTAGTGAAATTTTTATGCTCTTCCTTTCCACTAAGAATGTGCTTCTTAGAAGGTGAGAATCTTTAATTTAGTCAGATCTGCATGCACTTGACTTAAAACTATCCAAAGTCAATTTCAATTATATGGTTTTATGATAACTTCTCTTTTCCCCCCCAAAGGTATCAAATGCTGTTTTGCTTCCAATTATGTGCACCATTGCTGTGGCTTACATTCTTTGCATTGTTTCAGTTCTCCAATTTCTTCACCTGGCTTCTCAAATGTATAAAGATGTTAATGTCAGAACCAAGTGACCAGCTTCTAAGTTATAATAGGTGTGTAATTTATTCTCTCTTCCTTGTTGTGCTTGGAAAGTTTACCTGTAACATATTCAACATTCTGCAGTGAACTTGTTGTTGTGTTCTTGAAATTTTTATATGATCAAGATCCTGTAAAGCAATTGCTGAATACATCTGAAGCTGATCATCACATAGGAATTGACATGTAAGTCATGTTTATACCATCTGAATTACATGTATCAATCTTCCTATTTCCATCTCAAACAAGATCAAATTGCAATGCCATGTAATTTTCTCAAGGTTTAGTTGATTTTGTTTTTCTGGTTTCTGACCTGGAATAATCAAGACTTACAATGTGGCTCAGGGAAACGAAACAAAGAGTCAGAGAATTGATACAGTTTGGGGGATTTCTTGATGCTGAATTTTTGGAGAGGACTTTAGCTAAGGAATTCTTGCAGATGGAGCTAAGGTACAATTTTTTCCTTGTCCGTATTTTGATACTGTGGACATTTATTAGTGGCAAAAATATTTTTTCCTCCCTTTTGTAGTAATTTCTAGGAATTTTATAATATAATTATTAATTTAAATATCTAACCTTTTGACATTGTGTTTTACCTTTTATTTTCTCTATTTAAATTTCTATCATTTCCCCTGTAGTTTCAGATGGTTAATTCTTGTGCTAATTACAGTTTTAAGGAAGCTGTTGGGATGCCCTTCTCTACCATTTCGAAGAAGATAATATGTGAAAAATTCTTGCTATTGTCCCCTCTTACTGCATTGCCTAGTTATGTTCCTATTTCACTGTCATACTACGAGGTACCTTCTTTTAACCTCCACAGGCGCCGTGTAGCTTGATTTTTTTCTAGAAATTCAATTCAAGTTTTACTTTTCAAATCTCACTTTCTGGGTCAGCATCACCTGGTTTTGCTTCCTTGCAGGATCCATCGCGCAAGGTTTCATTCAGCAATGGTCAGGGAAACTTGCTCGTTGATTACATATCTTTCCAAATATCTGATGATGACTCCGCGTATATTGGAAAATGTATAGTCATTTTAAGGGGCTTAACAAATGTTCACGAGCGCATCAACATGGGAGAAAACTCAATTGAAGCAGTCTTATTGTCTGTTCCTGACGGTTACTATTGTGTTGACCTTTCTCTATATAAGGTAAATATGCGGGTCTCTGTCTCATGTTATTTCTCATAATTTTTTTTTATATTTCGAAAAGCAGACTTCTTTTATGGGTAACTATAATATCATGGGTCTAAAATGGAAATGCACTTGAATCCATTGATTCTTCTTTCTTAAGGCTGTTTCCTCATGTAAATGTCTGGGCCTGTGCTCGCTAAAATCCATTTTCTTAAGTTGATAGTATATATATATATTAAATGTTGTTCAAGCTTAAAACTATTTATGAGTATTTTAAATAAGCAGTTGAACAGCAATTGCCCTGGAGGACAATTTCTGTTATTATATACTGTGATTATTATAGGACCCTTGAAGAACCTGGTTGAAATTTGTAAAACCTTAAAGCAATTGCTCATTCTTTGACTATTTTGTCCATAGCTGAAAATTGGCAAGTTCATGTTCAAACCTCTTGTGGATAAAACCTCAGGAAAGCCAGATTGTTCTCTTGCTAAATGAGGGGAAGGATACTTCTGACAGCTTGGGAAATGCATATCTGATGATTCTACAAGCATCTGAGCTCCCATTTTCACAAATTTCCATATCCTCCCGTATAAATGATTGGGAATGGCATCAACTAAAGGTTAGTTTATGTCCTTGGTTTTTACTCAGCCTTTCATTTATGCTGCCTATAAAAGGTTTTTCAGACCATCAATGATTCTGAATTACCAGGAAATATCTTAATACAGGATTCTATTCTACATTTGAAAATAGAGAGTGAGAAGGCTCGTACCATTCCCCATCCTGTGATCTCTCCCTTGGCCGTTAGTGGTAAGTACCTTCTGCTTCAGTTTTTGCTTCTTCCTGCCCACGAGGATATATATGCTTGCTCTCTCTTAAATATGTTGCTGCACTTGTCTGCTGCCATCATTGGGTTCTTTGGTGGGTTTTGAAAGGAAAATTTCCAAATGATACCAGTTTTTCCCCCGAGTTATAGGACTAACCAGTGCGTGTATTCTTTTTTTGCAGCATCTCGAGGAGTTGCTTGTGTTTTTGCTGCCAAGAAGCGTGCTCTCGTGTACATACTGGATGAGGACGAAGAAGATGAATCCTCTGATTCTGAATAGTTGCATAGCTACTTTTAAACAATTTCTCTTTTCCGCAAGGGTTCAGACACTCTGACCAAATTGTGAGGGAGACCGAGAAATTTTCTTGCCCGGCAAGTATTCTCTATTCAACTGGTGTAGATTAGATAGAGGGAATGGAAGAAGGTTGGCCTTCAGAGTCACTAATCTAGAACGGGCTTCCTATAAAATTAAAATGTACTGCCATTTTTGTTGACTGAAGGGCTATTGTGATGGACAAAAGCTCCCTCAATCTTTCAAAACCTTGGGTTTGATGCATGGTTTCAACTTCCAAAGAGAATGGTGTCATACCAACAAAGTTAGGTATAGAAGTGAACCATTCAGTGGAATTGAAAACATTCCAAAAAGTTATTCTACCAAATGATTAAGCTTTATAACTGTGATTATGGATTCACAATATTTCTTTTAGTGATTCTTAAGATATGCTTTCATGTGCTATTGTGAATTTATAGCTTGTCGGTGGTCTGCCTTAGAAAAAAAATGAGGTAGTCAGTCAACATACATCCATCCTCCATATCATATACTCATCGTACAATGTCTCGAATGAAATGGTAGCATCTCTTGCATCTTATCTGCCAATTCTGATCGAATCTCTTGCTTAATATCTTCTTTAATTGCAGTGAGAATGGAGCTGCATGAAAATTAACATAAGCTGTTTGAAAAACTATAACAACTTGCTGAAAATGAACGGGAATACAGGCAGAGACTGATTCCATATGTTCGACCCTTCCAGCTGGAGAGCAGCTCAGTCGTCTCCAAGAATATGCTCATTCTAGCAATCAGAAAAGAGGCCCAGCAAGAGAAATTGGAACCAGTTCCTTTACTAAAGCAAGATGCCTCGGCTTGACTTGAGGCTGACTGCCGGCTCCAGATTTAAAGTCGTCGTCACTATCGAAATGCAGCAGATCTCTGCAATCATCACAGTGCAGAGCAACTCTGAACAGTGCACGTCTCCATAGGTCCCCTCCTTATAGGTTGTGTAGAGAGAGTGAGAGTGAAAGGGGGATAGAGAGAGAGAGTGGCAGTTAAATTTCCCAGAAACGTTGCCTTCCCTGCACAAATGCCAAACGAACATGTTGATTATTTTTTGTTTTTTTAATCGTTAAATATAGACGCCTCAACTGCTCAGCGCGTGAGGGCGGGAGAGTTGAGCCGCCTCAACTGCTCCAAATATTTTAATAAAATATTATATATTTCAATTATTTAAAAAAATGTTTTATATTTAATTAAAAATATCCATACAAATGCTTTGTTTAGCCCCTAAGATTTGGGGAAGGAGGAGAGTAAAATAAACAGTAGACGATGAAAGTTGGAAGGTGTGTTCGTTGCCAGGTGGGTCCCGTTTACCAAACATAGGACGGCGGATATATAGGTGAATCGGCCGGTCTCATCTCCCTCCAAGTATTCCTCCAAAAGGTCAAAGAGGTGGCCAGCAACGTGACAAACGGGCTGACCAAAAGATCTTCCTCGCCCCCCATTCGATTCTCAGCTCTCCCTTTGCCCAGGAATGGAACTGCCCGACTCCCCCCCGGCCGTTCATATCATGTCGGACTGGGTCCGCGTAAACTGCATCGTGACGCAGCTCACCTTCACGGCGGACGGCAAGCTCGTCTGGATGGAGGCCAGCCAGAGGTGCCTGAGAATCGAGAAGGAGGTGCTCGGTTTCGCAACGGAGGGGTCCTGTATAAGGATCAGGGCCGCCGTCGACTTTGACGAGGCCGGTTGCTGCTTACGTCCCGGCGGCGGTGGAGGAGGGTGTATGGTCAGGAGGGAGCTAGCGTTCGAGCCCCTGTCGGCCGACTCATTCACCCTATGGTGCCAGAATCTTCGAGGTTACCTGGACTCTCTCGGTATGGTCTCGGGCTCTCATCTTTGGTCGAATTAGCAATTAGACATTTTTGCGGGCGTAGAGAAACGCTTGTAGCTGGGATGAGGTGACGGAATTTTGCGTAACATGCATGAAAGAGCATATTCTGCTCACCTATTGACCTTCGCATTTAATCCATGCTAGAATTCGTCTTTTACAGATGGATGCATTAATCAAAAATGGATTTTTTTCTGCTCTTAGATTATTTAGGATTCCAGTTGGGCATATTAATGATCTGGTGATATGAAGATACTGCACAAATGCCTGCAAATCAGTTACCAAATTTAAAACTTTTTTTAATTAACTTTCCTAATGGAACGGTTTGAATTGTTTCTGCATAAAATTTTTGTTTTGATGGCATTCTGATGTTATAATTCATTTCTGTAGGCCGTCCTAAGAAGCTCTTGATTCTCCTGAACCCTTTTGGAGGGAAGAGATCTGCTCCCAAGGTTTTTGAAAAGGAAGTGAAGCCTCTTCTTGAAGATGCTGCAGTCAAATTTGATCTTCAAGGTTTGATTTCACAGCTTTGAATTTGTTGAAGATTGACAGCTTGATCTTACGCAATGCTTTCATTCACCGCATGGTTTTTGTTTTATAAATCCCTCAGAAACGGGATATCAGTTGCACGCAAAGGAAATTGCTCGCAAGGTTGATTTAGCCAAGTATGATGGAATTGTCTGTGTGAGCGGTGATGGAGTTTTGGTTGAGGTTAGTGAATAAGGCCTATTTTTTTTGTTTAAATGAGAGAAGAATAGTGAGGAGCAGTTATTGATACTCAAATCCGATTGTCTTGTCTTCTATGAACACATCTTGGCCGATGTTGCAGACTCTAAGATGTGTTATCAATGACCTGACCTTCTCATCTTATTGTCCACAAAGACCTTGTATAACTATAACTGTCCTTGATATGCGTGATTTCCATCCATTTCAAGTTTTTGAACTCTGGTAGGTAGTTAATGGATTGCTTGAAAGGGATGATTGGAAGTCTGCAATAAAATTGCCTCTAGGGATGATTCCTGCAGGTTTGTCGTCTGCCCTCTCTTACTGTTTTATAAGATGCATTCAAGGACTCAGAACTCTCTGATGTCGGTCCTATTTCTTTGTCATTCAAAGATGAGAACTTGTGCTAGTTACCGGGATTCTTCATATGTGATCTCTAATATCTAATGGCTGGTTTGGCCTTGTCTTTTGCTCACAATTTAGTTGACAGCTAGTCATTTGAAGCAGATTTTTTTCAAAGCCATTCCAAATCATAGTCACTAGACTCTATTTTGATGGAAAGGTTCAATCTTTCCTTAAATTCACTGCTGGTTCATTCAATTGGAGCATTTGACTAAAGAGAGTGCATAAAATAGATCAAACTACTTGTTTATGTAATCTCTTATATATTACATGTGTTATACACGGTCTATCCAGGCACTGGAAATGGCATGGTAAAGTCTCTTCTCGACTCAGTCGGTCAACCCTGTAAAGCATCTTATGCTACTCTTGCCATTATTCGAGGTTCACAGAGCCCTATATTCCAGTACTCTGTTTTAATGAATTACCACCTTTCATAATTATATTTTAGTAGCTCTCTAATCCCAGTACCCTGCTTTAGTTTCAAGTCACAGCAAGTAAGTTCTATCCTCTAATACTATTTCGATTATTCACACTTCCCAGGGCACAAACGATCACTTGATGTGGCTACTATTTCCCAGGAGGACAAGAAAATTTTCAGTGTCTTAATGCTTGCATGGGGTAGATGAACCAATGCTCTATCTCTTTTCACACATATCTAAATCATGATGTAAAATTATGACAGTACAATCAGATATGGAGCTGTAAAATTTATTCCTCTTTTTCTTCAGGCCTTATTGCAGATATTGACATCGAGTCCGAGAAGTATAGGTGGATGGGCAGTGCCCGAATAGATTTCTATGTAAGTTTTCAGCTTGCACATTCTCTCTCTCTCTCTCTCTCTCTGATATTTTGTTATTTTTAACGCTTTGTGTATCTTCTATTATGAGGGGATCTTGTTTTCCTGTAAGGTTTTAGCATTGCATAGATCATCATCATCAACATCATCACCCTCATCCTATTCTGGAAAATTTACTGTCTGGATGGTGTTTTTAGAACATCCTCAGCCACATGTGCTTTGCCTTTCATGCAACCAACCTTTGGTGTAATCCCTAGTGGCTAGGTTCCATGCAGTTGTGTATATTTGTTCCTGACCTATTTACTGAACCTAGGATCTCCTCTCTCCCTGTACTTTGTGGTGTGATGCCAACCTTAAAAACATTACCGACGGTTAGTGTTTGTACCTTTAGGCTCTTCAACGGATACTGCACCTGAGGCGATATGAAGGCAGAATCTCATTTGTACCTGCACCGGGGTATGAAAGACATGGGCAGCCAGCAAGTTACAGTGCAGAGTGGGCTGCTCCCTGTCAAGATCATGGAGAAAAACAGGTTGACGTTATTTCCAGTGGTTACCAGGGACCCAATATCAAGTTGGAGGAGTTATCCTGGAGAACCATTGATGGACCATTTATTTCGATTTGGCTTCACAACGTTCCTTGGGGTAGTGAAAGCGCTATGGCTGCCCCCAATGCCAAGGTTGGTTGTCCAGAGCAGAAGAATTTGCATGCAGATTTCTTGTATTGTGATATTAAGTGGGTTCTGCCTTTTGTTTAACAGTAGGCATCTAATGTGCTGCTGAGTGGCCCAAGGCTTACTTGAATCTATGCTAATATGGGGTGTTCATGTTCTCTAAAATAGCTTAGTGAAACTAATATACTGAGCATGAAGTTTTGTGATCAAAGGAACTCGTCTCATACTGTGGTCCTATTGGTACCCATCATCCTCTTCCTGGCATCATTACTTAATATTCATTTGGCTTGTCTGCAGTTTTCAGATGGTTATATAGATCTGATTGCTATACGAGATTGCCCAAGAGTGTCTTTGCTGTCATTGATTACAGAGATGGACAAGGGGGGTCATGTTAAATCACATCACGTCAAGTATCTTAAGGTATGTCATACCCATCCCACTTACTGGAGGACTATAGCTCCAGATCTATTAGGCATAAAATCCTTATTTTGGTTGTTTTCCCCTTGTAGGTCAAAGCATTTGTCTTAGAGCCGGGCGCTCGTACTGATAACCCCACCAAGGAAGGTATCATAGACATAGACGGTGAAGTCTTAGCTCGAGGAAAAGGGGCATACAAATCGGAGCAAGAAACCTTGATGGCCTATCGCAGGCTTCAGATAACCGTTGATCGAGGCTTGGCCACTCTGTATTCCCCGCAATAGTGCCTGTTGCATTCTGCGGAGGATACTACTTCAAGCATCAGGACTACTCTATGGGGAAGATGAATTTGGCGTCTGAAGGAAAAGGGGTAGTAGGGTGACATCTTTGATGGGGTCTAATGAAACTGAGCTATACTTGTACATTTCCTCTAGCCTTAATTGCCAAATTTAGTCGAGATGGAAAGCGTGGTTTAAAGTACTGGATGGCTTGTGTTGTTGGGCATTTGTGCATTGTCGATGAGTCTTATTCGTGTTGAGATCTATCAGCCTGCAACAGCTAACATGGAGTTACAACCATGTCTGTATTACCCCCAAGTAAGCTAATGTCATCCCACTTCCATGGCTTCCCATTTTATATTTAAGCATAATAACTTCCATATATCAATGAAGGGGAGACTGCTGCAGTGAAAATCTGGAAAGATAGGGAGCCCGAGAAGAAGAAAAAAAATACTCAATATTTCTGCAATTGTAGCATCTAGGTGAGGATGAATGATCTGATCTCGAGCTCATTCAAGAGGTACACGGAGTTGAAGTTGCAGGTGAACCTGGATGATACGGCTTCCGGCAAGGAGACGATCAACCTCGACAAGTTCTTTGAAGATGTGGACAGCATCAAGGAAGATATGAACCGGGTCAGGGTGGAGAAGATCCACGGAAGGCTAGAGGAAGCCTAAGGCAATGAAGCAGCTCCGTGCCAGAATGGATTCCGAAGTCCAGATGATCCTGGGTCAAGACCGAGGCCCTTTAAAGGTCCAAAATGCCACCCATTGGAAGCGCCCCGGCTGCGGACCTGGGTCGTCTTCTGACCGGACCAGGACGTCTGATGTGAATAGGCTGGGCAAGAAGCTTAGGGACAGAGATGGATGGCTTCCCGCAGCTGACTAGGGTAGGAGTACAAGGAGACTGTAGGGCAGTGATACTTCCAGGTGACAGGGCAGAAAGCCCATGTGGAGACAATGAGAGGGGAGAGTGTGAGCTTCCTCCGAAGGCAATTCAGGAGGAGCAGGATGGAGACAACCACGGAGATCCAGGAGAGGTACAGGACCATTAGGTCTACCGCGTGACTTTTAATTCATGACATTGAGTTCCAGATCCAATATAACAGCCATGAACTTCCAAAGAGAAATCAGAGCTTACAACGCAAAAAAGAATTAGCAAATTTTCCAGTCAAAAGATCTACCCAAAGCCATCAAACTGAATGACAGGGAAATGCAGACATTTATATTTCTAACACAAGAAGCACTGATCAAGTACCAGAACTGGGCAGAGCTGCCATGAATGAGTTGTACGAGGACTCCAAGTCGAAATGGAGTTGCCGGGACTGCTGCTCTGTCAACTCATCTGCAGCACCCATCCTGGAGAGCCTTGCCAGCCAGTCCTTCATCTTCGGCTTTCCCTCAAAGTCTGGTGGCAGGATAGAGAGCTTACTAATTGACGCTGAGAGTTCGGTTAGGAGTGGGTGGACCTGATCCACTGCCACCATGTTCAGTTTCAGCGAGTCCATTGCGGTAATGAAGTTCTGCACACACTCTGCCACCGCAGCCGCAGAGTTGGCAGACGGTGAGAGAGACTCCGCCCGGTGCTCCACTGTAGCCGGCACCCCGGACACAACTAGACGGTTAATAGCAGCGGGGCAGTCCAGATTGTATGTGTCTGCAAACCGCTCGATGCTTGGCACTATATCCTTCAAGGTAGAAGCTAAGGTTCGGTACTGCGTTATCAGCTTCTGACATTCTACTTCGTAATCAGAAGGGACGATTACATCCCGAATATAAGCCTTCTCAAGCTTCTCCGTGGCCCGTATTATAGCGTAGAGCTCAGCAAAATTGTCATACATATCCCTTTCGCGCTTGTCTTTCCACAACTTCATCTCCATCGCAGTTATTTACACTCTACTTTTTTTTTTCTGGTGAATAGGATTTGAGGTAAGATTTGCTACCACCTTAGCAGAGGCAGTAGTTGATACAGGTTTCAGATAGTAACTGGAGAAGAGAACGGGACACGCGCAAAGAGAGATCAACCTGCTTCAGCAACAGTAGGATCACTCAGACAAGATAAGTAAAGAATTCCTTTGACTGGCAACAATCTAAAGACAAATGCTCGGAATACATATGCTATTCAACACCTTCACAGTTCACTGACATTACATGGATGATAAAACAGGATTTTGTGAGGTAAAAGCTGAAACATATCTGACCTAAGAGCATCTGAGGATGATTTCCCGTTTCAAAAAATAATTTGAAGGAATCAAGATAATGGAGAGAAGAGTGGTTCCGTAAGTCAATAGCTCAACATGATCAACTCCATGGAAAGTATAAGGTCCTGTTGTTTTTTTCCTCTCAAAAGAGAGCAAACTGATTGAGCATTCATCGTGATCCAAGAACAAAAACCGAGATTTTCAAATCCACCGATCTTCTAAGAAGACAGAAGAGGAGACTCATAGAGAAAATTTACCTTCAGATCATCGTACCCTGGACGTCAACCCGTTCATTCACTCACACACAAGCCGATCATACCAAAAACGAAGAAGGAAAACTCAACTGGCAGAACAAGCGGAGACATTCACAATTTGATTAAAAGATTCAAAGAGAGAGAGAGAGAGAGAGACTTACGGAGATTGAGAACGCCGCTCCTGGGGAGTTGTGAAGCTCCTCTACGACTCACTCTAAAGGGGGACCGGGCAAGGCATGGACAAGAAGTTGAGCGTGTGAGAGAGGAGGGCTGATGGCGTGTTGAGGTGGGATTATATACGTCGATGATTACAGCTTACGCAATCAGTCTGAGCGCGTAGCAGTTATTAGAGAGAGAGAAAGAGAGAAGCCGGTGGTATCAGCGGGCAATCCATCCGCCAGGAGGAGCTGTGAGGTGAAATGAGATCTCATGGCGACCGATGGATGGATGGACGGATGATCAATTAGACAACCTTGAGCTTCTACACTGACAAGGACAGCTGGTTCTAGCCTCCTAGGCTCCATAAAAGGCCTATTGTAGTTCCAGATACCCCAAGGAAAAAAAACCTTCTTTTACAAATTTGGATGTCGCCATCAACCAACTTTCCTGCATACTCTAAAAGATAGTGACATATAATATATTATTACTATTCTTAATCGCAAGTTGATGCAGACAAGTTGTGTCATTTCTTGCTTTATACAAATATATGCATGAATCATCTTTGATTTGTATATGCGTGTGCTCCAAACTCCCCACCATGGATTTTCCTTATAAGTATTTGATTGCCATGATAAAGATGTTTGGGAAATCCGAAATCATGGGTTAGGGTTATTGACTTATGCAGGAGGGATTCTGCCCATTATGCCATATCTCATCTTATTGGATCTCAAAAGCATGGCTGACTAAAATAGAAAATAAATATAGAACAGACAACATTGATTTCATTCTAAATGATTTTCTTGGAATAGGCATTAGTTCTGCCTTTATTGTAGCACAAGCATATACAAATCAAAGATCCAATAACAAAGAATCAATCTAACCTATCCATCCCAATCCAATCTTGACCTAAATGCTATTTTCATGCAATTAATTAACTATTTTCCTCATCCCATAGTAGGTAGAAATGGAGAAATCAAATATCTACGGTTTGGCAAACATCCCCTGAGTTAGAGACGAGAAATCATAATCATGGCCGGAGGGAGTTGGTGTAATGGGCGGTCGGTGTTTTGAAGCGGGGCTAAAGGCCATTCTGCCTCCAATGGAACCATTGATTGGAGCTCCAAGTTTTGCAGCGTGAATGCTACAAAAGAATCAAAGCAGAAATTCTCAGAAGTAGTATTCATCACGTCCAGTTTGGGATCAAAACCACTTGTACATTTCTTATGGGGTTCAAAAATGTGAACTTCCAATAGTAAGGAGTGACTCCCTGGGATCTGTCCCATATATTTCCTATTTATTGGTTATGGAAAATTTGCTTTCATATTTTTCTCATTGTAAGCATATGAAGAAAAACAGAAAAAACAGGCTTGATTGCCATTCAGAGGAGCTTAATAATAATCCAAGCATGCACAACATAACCTTGCAATTTTTTTTTATAAAAATATTATGAACCAGAAATTGAAATTGAAAAGCTCAGTTCCATCAGGGTTCAACCTAAAACAATAGAAAACAACAGTTATAAAATGTAGTCATACCTCTGGCTCTGAGTTGAATAAGGCACTGAACTAACAGCCTTTGTTTGCTGCCCATTTGATATCTAGGATAGGGTTTCACAAGAGTTAGCATTATCTAGTAATGAACATGCAGGCATATTCACAAAAAATATACCAGAACTAGTTCAACCTGCATTAAACTAGGAGCTTGACTGCTTATGGTTCCCCAGTTTCCTTGAGCTGGTGGAGGCACTCCATTAAAAGCAGACCTATAAGGCTTGTCAGTGTAATTATGAGGTTCGTATCTTTGTGCTGGAGTAGCCACCATCAGTGACAACTGTTGAGACACCATCCCAAATTGCTGTTGACCAGTCGACATTGGTGATACCATGCGGGACTTCAGAAAAGTATAAGGAAATTATTATTGCAAAAAAAAAACAGAGGTAGGTTGCATGTGGGTTGGAAATTGACCAGTAGTTTCTATTTTCTCTGTTAGTTGTAACTGTCAGATGGAAAAGGGTAATTTAGCTTAAAATTTATCATATGTTGTACTTTCTATCACGTCTTACTAACCATACAAAAAATGCCTCAACATCTTTTTTCTTACATGAGCACATTATGCCTCAACTACATGCAATCACATTCATTTCCTTAGGTTTCCCATCTAAAAAGTAAAGCATAATAAAGGATGAAATTCAACCGAATTTCCAGAATTAATATTTATAAAAGTTTCAACTACCTTGTCCAAAAGGCTGGTAATATGGCCCTCACCATCTTTTTCTGTTGCTTTACTTCCTTCTAATGTTGATTTTGTTTCCATATCTGAAAGTTTGGATTTCCCAATTTCAGTTTCTCATGCAAAATATTGTTTGCTCGAAAATTTACTTTGAAGAAAGCGAATGGGCACCTGTTGACAAATTGCTACCAGAATAATTCATCCAATTTCCATTCTCTTTGGAGTTCTCCATGCCAAGCAAATTGAAAAGCTCGGTCCCATAGTCAATTTTGGGTAGTGTTTCTACTGGAGCAGAAGTCACCTGCTGCAGTTTCATAGGCTTGGGGCTAGAGGGTGTGGGAACCGGTGTAGGTTTCTCTGCTATTTTGCTGGATGGTATAGGTTGCTCCACTGCCTCATGCAGTTTTGCTTCTGAAGTCACCTTCATAGATACATAGAATTTAGTTACCCTTGATCTCCAATCATAACAGAATAGTTTAGCTTTAAATGCATAGTGAAATGAATGGGCCAGTTCAGGAAACTTATCCAAACGTTTTTTAATTTTTCTTGAAACACAGAAACTATAAGGAAAATTTAGCATATGCAATCTCACAACAAAAGTAAGAAAGTTAGTCTTCTCTCCTTTGAAGGAATTCAAAAGAAGAAACTTTTGTTTCTTCGAAAAGGGAAAAACTTTAATTGAAGGAAACACAACTGGAGCCCTCACTAGACGTGAACCTAAAAAAGTTATATTCTAAAAATCTGTCAGAAGAAAGTTCAGTTTTACCTGTTGATTTATTACGGAAGGCACTGCAGTCTTACTTTCTGAAATAACTACGCTCTTTGCATTATGCAAGCAAGAATTGTTCTTCTCTTCCAAAGGATGTTTTCTGTTACCCTGATGCTCGTGCCTGACAGTGTTGTTGGTCACAGACTTGTCAATGAAGGATCTCACATTTGGTGATGTTTTGTCCCCGCGAGGAATCCATTTTCTCTCATGATACCTAATTGAGCAATAAATTGTAAACTAGACTAACAGAAATGAGCAAATGAATGGAAGCAACCTTATGAATTAAACAAGAAAAATTACTATTTGATATTGATGACCAATTGAGCCATACTTTGCACGGATAAAACTTTCAATCTGAACTCTTTTATAGTCTGGAGGCAACTCTGCTTCCCAGAAGCTATTTGCTTTCTTGTTTCCCATAGCTGAGGAAGATTGGAAATAAAGAATTAGTATCTAAAGACATGCATGAATGTTGTAAAATACATTTACATAACTTACACTGAATATAATGAACTTGCTCAGGAATCCACGTATCTAAGGTAGCAGATCTGACCTGATCAACCAAGATATATTCAATCGAGTGTCAACACCAATAACTGAAAGTGGAAAATTATCTTAAGAAAAAAAATCAGTATCATGTACTTTTGATATGTGTACTCCAAGGCTCCTATGAATTCCTGAACATTGCAAACAAATGAATATTCCAAGGTTCACGCTAGCCCAGCGAGGGCCTCTGCATAGAAAAGAGCGAGCATTTAACCCAACCATTCAAGAGAGACAAAACACGAAAATTATGAATAATAAAATGTGAGCCTATAGTCAATGAGTTAGTATATTAATTGGTTCATTAATCAATTTAAACAACTTTTCCCTTGCCATGCATAATAAGATGCATACTTGCTTTTGCAGTCAGCACACTCCCTGTTATCTGGCAACTTCAGTAGATTCTCCAATATCTGCCCACAAAAACACTGACAGTGTTCAAGACTAGAAGAAGCACCAATCATAATTACTTGACTAATGACTATTATGAAATCTCAAATAAGAAGAGACAGAAATATTTGGCTCATAAAACAAGCTATGACACCATATAGAAAATATAAGTAAAGGCATTCTAAAAGAAGTATTACTCCAACAGCTTTATTAGCTTTCTAGCATCACTAAGAAGTCTTGGTTTCATTAAAGGTAAAATCTTAAGAAAATTCTGTTGGGCTGATTTACTTGTTGCAAAAGCTATTAGATGTGAAGGGACTGAAGAAAACCACTGTAATGTGGTAAGGTGCGGTCACCTTATGTGAATGGATGGCATTATTCTGACTGATCCCAAGTCTGTGAGACTGATGCATAGCCTCGTGGGATGATCTAATGGTTTATGAATGTAAAGACTATAGACTACCCAAATATGCTGACTACAAGCTCAACCTCAAACTAATAGATAATTTCACAGGTTTAGCTTGAGTTGATAAGGCATCAGGTAGCACAGAAAACTAGGATGGCATAAAATAAGGAAGAGGATGGCAGAAAACTATGTATTCTGGGGGAATTGATTCCACTGTACTCATCAAAATTTTCTAGGCTACACTGGAAGCCATACTAAGCAGCGAATTAAGAACCAACTATAGGGATGTAATCATGTCAAGCATATATGATCCCATTCTTAATTACCTACCTACATAATTCACAAAAACTCCATTGATCAATCACTTACAATGAAAATGAAAGATGGAAAAGAGAGAGACAATTAAGCCGAGAAGAGAAAATCAAATAGTCAATAATTCGTAGTATAACAAAAGGATAATCTAAGGCGGATAAAATCAATAGATTCGAAAACAGAGAAGAGTCTATATGAAAAGAGAGGTAGGCAAAGACGGATGTAGCGATGAGTCAAAATTCAATTAAAGAAAGGATGAAACCTTCGCATGCTTAGCGTTCAGTTCTTTGGAAACTCCAGCCTTTCCATTCATCTTTCGAACGGTTAAGTCTCTCTCCGGGCGATTGAAGTTGCCTCTCCTCTGTTACAAGAAAAAAAATAGGAAGAAGATGATGAAGAAAAAGAAGGAAGAAGAAATAGCAAAGATGTTTACTTTATTCTCTCGGATGCCCGGAAAGAGCTGGCGTCTGGTGGCAACCGACCTCTCTCTCTCTTTCTCTCTCTCTCTCCGAAGTTGAATTTGTTTTCTGAAGCTGGCGTCTGGTGGCCGTCAGGCTCTCTCTCTCTGTAGTTGAATTTGTTTTCTGACGCGTTAACATTGATGGGATTTGGGGCACTAGAAATGCTTTCATATTCGGTGTCGTGTTGTCTCTTGTTGCGAAGTGGGCCGCCTCTAGGATTGCCGCTCCGGCCGGCGATAGAAAATTCCGCCGATGAAATTAAATTATGGGCTTTACTCTTGAGTCCACTCTCATTATTAATTAAATCTAAAATGAATATATATTTTCTAGCTTATTAGCCGTTTGGCATCCCCGAAGCTTCCTGTTCGAGCATCCAGTAGGAAACCAAAGATGTTGAGATGTTCCTTTGTGCAGACGCAGCGGAACACCAGCCCCGCTTCCCGTTGGCTTTCTACCGCCGGTGTCAACATTGAGTGTCCGACGGTGTCGGTGTCGGTACCGGTATCGCTGTCATACAGAGTGACACCGCCCATTAAGCCATGGCCGCAGCGCCTGTACCCCAAGCGGCTAGCCTCCATGATCAGCCGCCAACAGAACCTGGACCTCGCACTCCAGATTTTCGACTACGCTGGAAAATACCATCCCGGTGGCTTCTCTCACAATTTCGATACCTACCTCGCCATAGTACAGCGCCTCTCGCGCGCCCGTGCTTTTGGTCCCATGGAATCCCTCCTCTCTCAGCTCAGGCTCTCTGGCCTAAAGTGCGGGGAAATCATCTTCATTTTCGTTATACGCAGCTATGGTCTCGCCGGGAAGCCCAAGTCTGCTCTCCTCACCTTCCTTGGTATCCCCAGCTTCAGTGTCCAGCGCTCTGTCCGGTCCCTCAACACTCTCCTCAACGCGCTTGTCCAAAACAAACGGTTCGATTGGGTCCCCATTATCTTCAGGAATGCAGTACGCAAGTTCGGTGTGATTCCCAATGTCTTCACATGCAACATCTTGATCAAGGCTCTTTGCAAGAAAGGAGACGTCCAGGGCGCCCTGAAGGTGCTTGACGAAATGCCTTCCATGGGTATGATTCCAAATGTGGTCACTCACACTACCATTCTTAGTGGATACGTGTACTGTAGGGATATGGAGGGCGCCGAGAGGATTTTTAGTGGTATTTTGGATCGTGGGTGGTTGCCCGATCCTACCACTTACACGATTTTGATGGATGGGTACTGCAAGTCTGGAAGGCTTGTTGATGCAATAAAGGTGATGGATGACATGGAAGAGAATGGTGTCCATCCGAATGACGTTACATATGGAGTCATGATTGAGGCTTATTGCAAGAAGAAGAAAGCGGGTGAGGCACTCAACCTACTGGAGGATATGGTCCAGAAGAAGTACATGCCAAGCCCGGCTCTCTGTTGCAAAGTTATTGATGTCCTATGCGTGGAAGGAAAGGTCGCTGAGGCCTTCAACATGTGGAGGCAGCTTCTGAGCAAGAACTGCATGCCTGATAATGCCACTTCTAGCACACTCGTCTACTGGCTCTGCAAGGAAGGGATGGTATGCGAGGCCAAGAAGCTATTTGATGAGTTCAAAAAGGGCTCTATTCCTAGCTTGTTGACTTATAATACACTCATTGGGGGTCTGTGCGAAAGGGCTGAGCTGTGTGAGGCTGGAAAATTATGGGATGAGATGGTGGAAAAAGGACATGTTCCCAACACTTTCACATATAATATGTTGATTAAGGGTTTCTGCACAGCTGGTATGGTGAAGGAAGGCATGAGGATTCTCGAGGAGATGTTGGGGAAAGGGTGTGTCCCTAATCTGGCTACCTACTCCATACTTTCTGAATCCCTTTGCAGCTTAGGTGAACTGGGAGATATCTCAAGATTCCTTACTGTGGCTGTTCCCACTGGGATGGTTGATAGTAATTTATGGGATCTTTTATTGGACAAGTTTATTACTGAGGTGGATGCTAGCAGATGTGTTCTCTGCAGGATACTATCAGAGCACAGCACAACTTATAGATAAGAAGCTATACTCTTTGTAAAGAGGGGTCATATTCAGACTTCTGATGCAAAAACTGGAGAGATTCGGAATCTGGGTGTATTGAAAAAGTGAATGGCATGCAGAGGCCTTCAAAATTCTCACTACCCCAGCAATATTTTGCCTCTGCAGTTTTAGTGATAATATATATACACTTAGAAGATATTCTCAGCTCAAGGCGAGTGCCCCTTGAACCCGGAGGAAGTCCACTTGTAGGTGGAAGGTGCTCAGATTTGCTAATGAACCCTCTTTATCCCTTCTTTATGTTGAAAGGATGTTGCAGAAATACTTGTACATATGCCAGGTAATTTGTTATTATCAATACTTGTACATATGCCTGGTAATTTGTTATTATGGTCATCCTTCCCTAATGCTCTTAAATAATGAAACTGAAACCCAACTTAGCTACTTGATTCAAGCGTACTGCGGTTTCTCCTTCTCAGCCTGATTCCATTTATTGGTGTAGCAATATGATCTTATTTTGTTAATTTTCATTACCTCAGAAAAATGGTTTTGATATGGTTTCTTGGGTTTTAAAAATAGAAGGAAACAAGTCAGGCCCAATAAAAATAATATTTAAAAAAAGCCGCCTGATCTCATCTCCAATTAATTAGTCAACGGACTTTTCAGGGTTCACACTGCTGATCTAATCAAATTTGTAGTCATTTGCCTTTTAAAAAGCAAGGTCTGGCTAAGAATGTGTAATATTTTTGGGGTTCTGGTGTGGAACACGACCTAACCCTTCTGACTTATTTTCTTAAAGTAAACTTTATAAATATAAATTTTTTGAATGAGATTATATGCTTACATTAAGTAAGCTGGACACTTATTGTAAAATATTACCATTTGTTTTGATATGTAAGGTTGATTAGAATTATTAAAATGTATATATAGACTATCCTTTTGAATTTATTGTAAAAGGTATTAGTAATTTGCAATGAAATTTGAATCTATATCATAACCAAAAAAAGTTTTGAATCTATAACTTTTTAGTTGTCTGATGATATGATGCAATGAAACTATTTTCCCCTATAATGACCATTTACTCTGAAAGCTTATGCTTAAAGTTTATATTACATATAATCTAGGGCTGCATACATAATCATTTAATATTGGCGATAAATAAAGATGAAGAATTCCTTCTTCTTTTGATAATTTTCTACCATTATTCTATTAAGAATTCAACGGTCCTAAGAGGGTCATTGAATTCTAAATATTTCATTCTTTTTCCAGGTAAACCATCCAGAAAATGACATAAAATTTCAAAATTCTCCACATGAAACTGAATACCAGTTTATTTTTTTAGATGATCAAAGAACCACACAATAGATAATGTAGGAACTTTAGGAATTTTGCGTTTTTCACTGGACTAATTTTCATTTCTGTCTAAATAAATAGAATTTTAAATCATGTGGTTGCAATACATAGATGGAAAACTTCCAATTTTTTGTTGGTCAATGATTTGTAACACCAGTTTATTGAATAACTTCTATTTTGGCACTGTTATTGGCTAAAAGAACTGATAGAACTCTGCTCTGATTCTTGTGATGTTCTTAAAACAAGCTCTGTTTACCTATCTCCACTGGCTCTTCTCTTCTATCTCCATATACATATAATTTTGTTTTTGGAATTTTTGCATATACATATATTTGTTATGGTGGCTATCCATTATTTCATTTTCCTGTTCTTCTTCTTCTGCCATTCACTTGTGTGCCTTGCAGTTTCCAGCATTTCCTCATTAGAACCGCTCTTTTTGAATCAGACTCTCATCTCCTCGAGCCAAATCTTTGAGCTTGGCTTCTTCACCCCTTATGGCTCGAGCAATCGGTACGTAGGGATCTGGTACAAGAACTTGACTCCCACCAGGATTCTTTGGGTAGCCAACCGCGCACAACCACTTGATAACAATGACCAGCTTGCAAGGTTGACAGTAGGAGATGATGGTAATCTGAGGCTCCTTGAAGGAACCCAGAATTCCATATGGTCAACAAATGTTTCCGCGGGGTCCAACCGCTCCATAGCCATGCTTATGGATACTGGAAATCTCGTGCTAAAAGATTCAGAAAACATCATATGGGAGAGCTTTCATTTTCCTACTGACACAATTCTACCAGGCATGAAGATAGAAATGAATGTCAACACAGGAGAGAAACGATATCTGACCTCGTGGAAAACCGACACTGACCCATCTCCTGGAAACTTTACCGTAGGAGTCACCTCAGAGATTCCACCTCAACCATTCACCTGGAATGGATCAGCTCCCCACTGGAGAGGTGGTCAATGGGACAAATCAAAGTTTATCGGGATAGGCGATGTGGAAAACACATACTTGAGTGGGTATAATGTTCAACAAGACATTCAACAGGGAACCACATATTTTAGCCTTCTAACTTACAGTACCACTTTCTTTACATACATGTTCATCTCGCCAGAAGGGTCTTTAAAGTGGGTGTTCTGGAATGAGAGTGACCGGAAGTGGCTACCTAACTGGGAAGCACCGCGGAATCTTTGTGAGACATATGGAACCTGTGGTCCTTTCAGTGTATGCAATTCCTCTTTTTCGCCCATCTGCCAGTGTCTAGATGGATTCACTCCCAAATTGGAGGACGAGTGGAAGAGTGGAAATTGGACTGGAGGTTGCACTAGGAAAAAGGAGTTAGAATGCCAGAGGGATCCGAATTCTGGAGCTCCATCGAGGTCAGGTGCTAATCAAACTGACTACTTTTTGAAACTAAGCCAGATGAAATTGCCAGACACTGCAAACTACGTAACTCTCATAGATGAAAATGCCTGGGGCTGCCAGACATGGTGCTTGAATAACTGTTCTTGCATAGCTTATTCCTATGTGGAAGACATTGGGTGTCTCACTTGGTTCAATGAAATTATGGATATTCAGAGCTTCAACACGACTGGGAAGGATCTCTTCCTTCGACTTGCATATAGTGAAAGAAGTGACAACACTGGTTCAAGAACGAAAATTATCACTGTCAGCCTTGCAACAATATTGGGCGGCATCATCCTCAGCGTAGCAATATACTACATAACATGCAGGGGGAGAGTTAGTAAATGCGAATCAGGTAATGAGTACAATTAGGATCCAGCTTCCTTTTCTACTATTATATGCCCTGATAAAGGGGGTTAAATCAAATTAAAATTCCAATGTAATGAAACAATTGATTAGAACCTGCTAAAATCTTGGTTGATGGATAAAAAGGGGCAAAAGAAGTCAACCTGGTGAACCTCTCTGTGCTCATGCTCCATGTTTTTCAGCTCATTAACATTTGTTGTCAAAATCTAACACTATCATATCACAGCTAGTACTGTGTTCCAACAAATTGGGAAGGAAGAGAACAGTGGTGTGTCATCTGAATTGCCATTTTTCAAATTCAAGAGTATATTAGACGCCACAAACAACTTTGACATTAGAAATAAACTTGGACAAGGAGGATTTGGCCCTGTCTATAAGGTAATGATTTTCTCTTTACCACATCGCTGGATGTGGAAGTATCTTTTTGTGTAAAAAGTTATGGAAACAACTCTTCAATTCAAATGGATATATTATGAAAAGTGAATAATTGGAAAAACAGTCCTCCAAAGTGTGCCATCAATTCCTGTGAGTTCTTGCTCAGGGAAGATTGCAAGATGGAAGGGAAGTTGCAGTGAAGAGGCTGTCCAGTAGCTCAGGCCAAGGTTTGCAAGAGTTCAAGAATGAGATCATACTGATATCAAAGCTTCAGCACAGGAATCTTGTCAAGCTCATGGGTTGTTGCATCGAAGGAGAGGAAAGGATCATAGTCTATGAGTACTTGCCAAATAAGAGCTTGGACACGTTCCTATTTGGTGCGCACTAATCTCTATATAATCCCTTTCTTCATCTTCATAGTTGTTATGAAATGGAAGTTAAATGCGAACTCTTGGTTGTATCATTAGCACTTGAAGTGATGTTTATATTTTTAGATTCTAAGATGTCAAAAGGGAATTCCTGAGACAGTTTTTAAGAATCAGTAACAAATTGTGTTAATTATACCTAAGAGCTTGTTCTTGTTTTGCTTTCATTTCAAAGATCCTAGTAGGAATGGAGAACTTACCCTGGCAAAACGCATTGATATAATCCAAGGCATAGCAAGAGGGTTACTGTATCTGCATCGAGATTCTAGCCTAAGGGTTATCCATCGGGATCTCAAAGCAAGCAATATTCTCCTCGACGAAAAGATGAATCCAAAAATTTCTGATTTCGGACTGGCACGGATGTTCCAAGCTACTCAAGAATTGGTGAATACCCACAGAGTTGTGGGAACACTGTAAGCTTTCCTCGTTTAGTTGCCATATATAATGAGATAATCCCACTCCGAATAAATGTGCCTATTTTGTTTTTTCTGTAGTTTGATTGATGAGCATAACCAGGGAGCCTATTTTGTATCAAATGCAGTGGGTACATGGCTCCTGAATATGCTATGGTTGGAACATTTTCTGAGAAATCGGATGTCTACAGCTTTGGAGTGCTAATGTTAGAGATCATCAGTAGCAGGAAGAATACAAGCTTGTGCTACCGTGGAAGAACACTCAATCTCCTCTCATTCGTAAGGATCATTATTTCTTATTGATGCTTGCAGAATTAGACAAAAATAGAAAAATCAAAACTTGCAGATGAGTAGGGCTTTCCTTTGTCAAGGAGAATTGCTCCCACTATTTGCCCTTTTGGTCTATGCTGTGTTTGATCCGTCCTCTTCTGCTAGTTTTCCTGGTTATCAAGAATCACATTTCACTATAATACCACAGTAACACTTGGTAAACACAAAATGGTCTCTCTTTATTGCCTAGTTTTGTTTAGAGTTTTAGTTGCTATTATCAACTCAAGCAGCTTCTGTATGGTTCAGGCATGGTTTCTTTGGAGGGAAGGAAGAGAATTGGAGTTCATTGTTGAAGAAATATCTTCTGGTAGCATTGATCCACTGCAGGAAGTAACAAAATGTGTGCATATTGGCCTTCTCTGTACTCAGGACCAACCCATGGACCGACCCAACATGCCATCCGTGGTTTCTATGCTATCTGGCGAATCCGATCTCCCTGATCCCAGAGCTCCTACTCATCCCAGCTTCAGTGGCTCCCTGGATCATGAAATCCATTCCCAACAAGCGAGTGCCTTATCCACCACCAACACGATGACTCTCACCATCATAGAAGGCCGGTAGATAGCATGATCTTTGTGCAGAAGATGGATCAACTGAAGTTCATACGCTTCTTGTATATAGTGAACCAGTTTTCCCCCAATATAGCTGTTTATACATTCATTAACATGTTAAACCTTAGATGTTAATCCAAAATTATTCACTTTGGTTTAAGTTTAGAATTTAATGCTACTTTTCTTGTATATAGTAAACAAGTTTTCCCCCAATTTAGCTGTTTACTTTGTATGATTTCAAGTGTCCGGTAACCCACTTGACAATTTATTATATCATTAACATGTTGTTAAACCTTAGATGTTAATCCAAAATTATACAACTGTCGGTAACCAGATTTATTTTGGGGTTAAAATTTTAGATTTTTAATTAATTTTTATAATATAATATTTATATTCTAAATTTATAATAAAATTTATATTATTACGATAGAAAAATCAATATTTCTACTAAATTTAATCCGTTTCTAAATTTCACTCGTAACAAAATATTTTTTAAATTCATTTGTACCAAAAAAGTGAGGTGGGGATCCGTACCGTTGGATTTGAACCCATCTCGTATTGGTTCCGTGTCTCATTAGCAATATTTAATATCTTTGAAAATTAAAAAGACGTGATATTTTGGGTTGGTCTTGGACAATGGCACCTAATTTTCGAACTTATTTTCTTAAAGTAAATTAATGAATATAGAATTTATTATAGTATGGGTATGGGTATGTGCACATCATGCAAATAGTGGTGACATATTATCTCTGGCATATGGATGTGAATGCTACCTCCTCCCTGCAACTCCTCTGACTTTATTATTTAATATTATATTTCCCCCTAAATTATAAACAAAGTCAAATGTTCAAGTGGGCACTAGTAGGAAGTTCAACTATTTACAGAGGTATCATTCTCAATCCATTACCCAAAAGTTGATCAGGTTGATTGAAGTATCTGTCTCATGGATCGTAGAGTCATACTGACTTTTGTGCTCCCTTGTTGCGCCTAATGAGAGACTTCACTGAAGAACTCCCTCTTTTCTAAGTTCTAACTAACACTTCAACTGTAAATCACCTCTCTAATTTATTATCTTTGTTTGACTGGTTAAATAGAATCAGTCTTGAATCACGCAGTTGCAACAATGGGTGTCCTTAGAATAGTTCCTGGCATTTGATTGATTATGATCTCATGATATCCATGCTGTGGATTTTCTGTCAAAAACTGTGTTTAAATTCCTGTGGTCATAAGGTATCTATGTCAACCACATGGAAGCATGAATAATTTATAAGGGAAGCTTCCAAGAATTCTTTGATAAGAATCCATATACTGGGTATGGTACTATATACACAGATGTCTGAATCCATAGCCTGAAAGAGAAGAACTCTGATGTGATTCCTGAAAAGGAGTTGGGTTTAGAATCTCCAATCTCTTCCTTGGCACAGCTCGTCTCTTCTATCTATATACACATATACTCATCATGGCTTCTATCTATTACACCTTTTTCCTGTTCTGCTCCTCTCGGTTACTTGTCTGCCTTGCAGTTTCCAGTGTTTCCTCCTCAGAGCAGCTCTTCTTGAATCAGACTCTCGTGTCCCCAAGCCAAATCTTTGAGCTCGGCTTCTTCACCCCCAATGGTTCAAACAATCGGTACGTGGGCATGTGGTACAAGAACTTGACTCCCTCCAAGTATATCTGGGTTGCCAATAGGGCTCAACCGCTGGACTACAGGGACCATCTCGTGAGTTTGACGATTGGCGGCGATGGCAATCTGAGGCTCCTTGACGGGGCCCAGAAAGCCGTGTGGTCAACAAACGTTTCCATGGGATCGAACCGCTCCACTGCGGTGCTTCAGGATACAGGCAACCTCGTGCTGATGAATTCAGGAAACATTGTATGGCAGAGCTTTGATTATCCTACTGACACACTTCTACCTGGCATGAAGATCGGAATAGACACCAAAACCGGTGAGAAACGGTACCTGATTTCATGGAGAACTGATACAGATCCATCGCCTGGAAACTTTTCTGTGGGAATGACTTCAGAAATTCCACCTCAATCTTTCACTTGGAAAGGATCAGCTCCTTACTGGAGAGGTGGTCAATGGGACAAGTCAAAGTTTATCGGGATAGTAGACATGGATAGTACATACTTGAGTGGATATACCCTTCAACAAGACATTCGACAGGGAACCGCATATTATAGCATTTCAACCTACACGAACAATTCATTTGTCTACATGTTCATCTCAGCGGAAGGGCTTTTGGGGTTGGTGTACTGGATCGAGGAGCGCCTGGAGTGGCTAAGAGAATGGAAAGCACCCAGGGATCTTTGCGAGAGATACGGAACATGCGGCCCTTTCGGAGTATGCAATATCTCTGTTTCGCCCATCTGCCAGTGCCTGGATGGATTCGCACCTAAATTGGAAGATGAGTGGAGAAAAGGAATTTGGACCGGAGGCTGTAGCAGGAAAAAGGATTTACATTGCCAGGGGGACCTGAATAATGGAGCTTCGTCGGGATCGGGGGCCAATCAATCTGACTACTTTTTGAAATTAAGCAAGATGAAATTGCCAGACGCTGCCATCATACAGTTTCTCTTGGATGAAAATGCAGGTGGCTGCCAAACATGGTGCTTGAATAACTGTTCTTGCTTAGCTTATTCCTACGTGGACAACATCGGGTGCCTCACTTGGTTCGATGAAGTTATGGATATTCAAACCTTCAATATGTCTGGCAAAGATCTCTTCCTCCGGCTTGCATACGATGAAAGAAGTGACAAAAGTGGGTTAGGCACGAAGATTATCATCATCAGTCTCGTGGCAATAGTGGGCTGCATCATCATCCTGGGTGCAGGGGTATACTATGTTACATGCAGAAGGAGGGTAAATGAATCAGGTATGGGATCCACATGCTGATAATGGCTGTAAATCGAATTAAACTTACTGTATTTGTTTAAATGCATCGTAAAAATTGATTAGAACATGTTAAAATCAGGAACATGTTAACACTGTAATGCATATGACAGCTAGTACTTCAGGAAAGAAGCTGTTAGGACAAATTGGGAAGGAAGAGAAGGATGATATATCAAATGAATTACAGGTTTTCAACTTCAAGGGTATATTAGATGCTACAGGCAACTTCAGCATTGCAAACAAACTGGGGCAAGGAGGATTTGGCCCTGTCTATAAGGTAATGATTTTTAGCTCTTACTGCATCAACACTTGCCAAAGTTTGTGGTGGTTTTGTTATTAGTTATAGAAAGAACTCTTGGGCTTCAATTCTGTGATTTCTGGATCAGGGAAGGTTGCGAGACGGTAAGGAGGTTGCTGTGAAGAGGCTATCCAGTAGCTCAGCACAGGGCGTGGAAGAGTTCAAGAATGAGATTGTACTGATATCAAAGCTTCAGCACAGGAATCTTGTTCGCCTCATGGGTTGTTGCATCGAAGGAGAGGAAAGGATCTTGGTCTACGAGTACTTGCCAAATAAGAGCCTGGATACCTTCCTGTTCGGTGAGTGTTGGCTCTCTATAACGTCGTCTTCATCGTATCACTCACGTAGTTGTCATGAAGCAAAATTTAGATGCGTGCTCCTTCAAAACCACAAACTAAAGGCTTGTGCTCTTCTTGTTTTGACTTCAAAGATCCGAGTAGGAATGGAGAAATTACCTGGGAGAAACGCTTTGGCATAATCCAAGGCATAGCGAGAGGGTTGCTGTATCTGCATAGAGATTCATGCTTAAGGGTGATCCATCGGGACCTCAAAGCAGGCAATATCCTCCTCGACGGGAACATGAACCCCAAAATATCGGATTTTGGGTTGGCACGGATGTTCCAAGCTACTCAAGAATTAGTGAACACCCACAGAGTTGTGGGAACACTGTAAGCTCATGATATGACTAATGGGATCTTCTCATGTGTCATCTGATCAATTACGAACGTAACTAAGAATAAAGTCTCTTTATATCAAATGCAGAGGGTATATGGCCCCTGAATATGCCATGGCCGGAACATTTTCCGAGAAGTCGGATGTCTTCAGCTTTGGAGTGCTAATGTTAGAGATTATCAGCAGCAAGAGGAATAGCAGCTTGTGCTACCTTGGAAGAACCCTCAATCTTCTATCATATGTAAGAGATCAATGGAGCTTGACCACATCCGCTGCTCCACTTGATTCAGAATCTGATAATTGTCTATCAATCAATGTTTCACCTATCCATTGTCTGCATTGTTTTCCTAATTATCAGCATTGTACAGGCATGGCAGCTTTGGAGGGAAGGAAGAGAAATGGAGTTCATTGATGAAGCAATGTCAGCTGATTGCATTGCTTCCCGGCAAGAAGTAGGGAAATGCGTACAGGTTGGCCTTCTCTGCATTCAGGATCAACCCATGGACCGACCCAACATGCCCACGGTGGTTTCTATGCTTTCAGGCGAGTTGGATCTCCCTGATCCCAAACCTCCCACTCTGCCCAGCTACCACAGCCCATCGGATCATGAAATCTATTCCCAGCAAGATCAGTCAACCCTCTCAACCAACACGATGACTCTCACTGTAGAGGGCCGATAGCACAGTTTACATGTTTTTTTTTCCTTGTAGAGCATATGGATCAACTGAAGTCGTGTGTGCCTCCCATGTTTAGTAGTTCCCAATGATATGTTATGTAACATCTCGAATCCCAAAAACTTCTTAATATATATATATATATATATATATATGTTGAGAACCAAATGTTAGATAAAATAGAAAAAATTTCTGTATTTATAAGATTGAATAATTACCTACTTATAATTCACGAATTTTAATTAAAAATAGTACCATCGTTTTAATTCTATAAATACAGTAGATTGTGATAACTTGATCAAGGAGGAGGGTCGAGATACACTTGATATTTGTTAAGATAAAGTCACACCAAAGATGTAATATCAACCATGCTTACCTTGTCCATCTTAGGAGACAATCCCACTTGGGATCCTTCGATATTTCCACTCCCAACATTAAATGGTTCCCAATTAAAGCACATGTGGAGGCATATATGGAATTAATTATATTTGCCACCCAAAATTTTAAAAAAATGAAAATAAAATAGTAAACTATCACTTTAATCCTTGATGAATGGCATAACCAACCGTTTAATCTCAATTATCTCTTAGTGACTACTTCCATTCATATATTTATTTTGTAACTACCACATTAGACCCATTTCTATTTTCACTAAAAAAATCAAAATGACATTTCTAGTGGCATAAATGAGTGAAAATATATTTAATTATGTAAGACACTGCATTTATATATGTGCTCAAAATGCTACGTGTGTTATGTATACTCTTTCACAAGTTCTTTGTCCGATGTAAAAAAATGAGTAAAGTCAATGAATTTTAGGATGAGAAAGAGAAAACACAACATATTAGTCACATGCATAAATAATATATATTATATAATTAAAAAATATTTTTTGTACTATGTAGATATTAAAATGAATTTTTTAATTGTAAAATATAAGCCTGACTTATGTGGTTCTACTGAACAAAAAATTGAGTCTAAGTTGTAGATAAAAAATAATGGAGGCTAGATTGCTATTTTAGTCAAACATTTAGCCTTTACCCTTCATCCATTTGGCATTGCCATGTTCAAATATAAATGTTGATAATCAAAGGTCTTAGTCATGGTAGATGAATTCATTACCGGCCATTAAATTTTGGGTGTGTCAAAATCTGTCATTAAGACTCCAACTGGAGATGCCCATGGACCATATTCTTTAATGAGTACAAGCTGTGCCTCTGGTCTTGCATGGATAAAGCTAGTACACTGAATAGTTTATAGTAACTTAAGCTTCCCAATATCTGCAGTCTCTTCCGCAGTATATCTCTTCTACCATAACCATGAGTCTCTGCTATTCCTTGTACATATTCTTCATCTGTCGATCACTAATTGGATGCCTCGCTGTTTCCAGCATTTCATCATCGGAGCCACTCTTCACAAATCAAACACTCACCTCCCCAGGCCAATTCTTTGAACTCGGCTTCTTCACTCCAAATGGCTCGGTCAGTCAGTATGTCGGAATGTGGTATAAGAACATGGCCCCCTCCAGAGTTGTTTGGGTAGCCAACCGAGCTCAACCGCTTGATTGCAAGGACCAGCTCGCTCGATTGACAGTTGGAGGTGATGGCAATCTGAGGCTCCTTGACGGGGATGGGAATGCCGTGTGGTCGACAAAGGTTTCCCGGGGGTCGAACAGATCCGTTGCCAAGCTTCTCGACACTGGCAACCTCGTGCTGGAATATTCAAAAAATATCATATGGGAGAGCTTTCGTTTTCCTACTGACACACTTCTACAAGGCATGAAGATGGGAATAAACGTCAAAACTGGAGAGAAAACGTACCTTATTTCATGGAAAAACAGCACAGATCCATCGCCCGGAAACTTTACTGCAGGAATCACTTCAGAGATTCCACCTCAACCGTTCACGTGGAATGGATTAGCTCCTTACTGGAGAGGTGGTCAATGGGACAAATCAAGGTTTATTGGGATAGCCGATGTGACAGGCCGCACAAGTGGATACTTGAACTGGCAGAATGTTCAGCAAGACATTCAACAGGGAACTACTTACTATACTCTTACAACTTACAACGACAGCTACTCTAAATACTTTTTCATCTCATCGGAAGGGTCTTTGGAATTGGTTTACTGGAATAAAGATTGCCGTAATTGGGTATCTATCTGGGAAGCACCGCAGAAGCAAGATATTTGCGAGAAATATGGAACATGTGGCCCTTTCGGCGTATGCAATTCATCCGTTTCGCCCATCTGCAAGTGCCTGGATGGATTTGCACCTAAGTCAGAAGAGGAATGGAAGAGAGGAAATTGGACTGGAGGCTGCACTAGGAAAAAGGAGTTACAGTGCCAGAGAGATCTGAATACTACCGGGGCGCCGTCGGGGTCGGGTGCCAATCAAGCTGACTACTTTTTGAAACTAGGCGAGATGAAATTACCAGACGCTGCAAACTACGCAAGACCCGACGAAGATAATGCCAAGGGTTGCCAGAATTGGTGCTTGAATAATTGTTCTTGCATAGCTTATTCCTACGTGGACAACATCGGGTGTCTCGTCTGGTATGATGAAGTTAAGGATATTCAAAGCTTCACTATGTCCGGCAAAGATCTCTTCCTCCGGCTTGCATATGATGAAAGAAGTGGTAGCAATGATCAAAGAAAGAAAATTGTCGCCATCAGCCTTGCCACTATTTTGGGCAGCGTCATCCTCGGCGCAGGAGTATACTATGCTATATGCAAGAAGAGGACTAGTGAAGGCAGATCAGGTACGGATACGTTTGACCCCAGCTTGATTTTCTCCGTCGTATGCCGATGAAGGGGCTGACTACCTCAATGTAATGAAACAATCATAGGAATCTGCTAAAATCTACAGGAAATGCAAACATGTGAAAGTAGGCTTACCTTGAGGCATGTCTTTCAGCTGGGGAGCAGTATTGATGTTCAGATAAATCCTAACACTCTAAATGTCTCATTATAGATGATGCTATGCAGCCACGGCAAATTTGGCAGGAAGAGAAAGATGAGGTGTCTTCTGAATTACGGAGTTTCAACTTCAAGAGTATACAAGAATCTACAGGCAACTTCAGCATCACGAACAAACTCGGGCAAGGAGGATTTGGCCCTGTCTATAAGGTGATTATTTTCTTTTGCATGTGAAAGATTGGGCCACTTTTTTTTTTCTATTGTATACCGTCAACTGTTGTGACTTTTCACTCAGGGGAGGTTACGAGACGGCAAGGAAGTGGCGGTGAAGAGGCTGTCTAGTAGCTCGGGGCAAGGGGTGGAAGAGTTCAAGAACGAAATCACGCTGATATCGAAGCTTCAGCACAGGAATCTTGTCAAGCTCATGGGTTATTGCATTGAAGGGAATGAAAGGATCTTAGTCTATGAGTACATGCCAAATAAGAGCTTGGATACCTTTCTATTTGGTGCGTACCTCCCTCTCTCTTCATTTATCCAATCTCATCATCACAATGAATCCAGGATCACATTTTGCGAGTTGTAGTAGTATACCAAATGGAAAAAAAAAAAGAGGCCATGTCCAAGCATATGGTTTGGAAGTGAGACAGACTCGGTATCTAACACATGACAAGATCAATTTTCTGTTAACTTTGCCTTAGAGCTTATAATAGTTTTGCTTTCATGTCAAAGATCCGAGCAGGAATGGAGAACTTACCTGGGAGAAACGCATGGACATGATCCAGGGCACAGCCAGAGGGTTAGTGTATCTTCACCGGGATTCTTGCCTAAGGGTGATCCATCGGGATCTCAAAGCAAGCAATATTCTCCTTGATGAAAAGATGAACCCGAAAATATCAGATTTTGGACTGGCACGGATCTTTCAAGCTACCCAGGAACTGGTGAATACTCACAGAGTCGTGGGAACACTGTAAGCTTCTATTAATTTAATCAACAAGATCATGTTCTCCAGTCATCTGATCAATGAACTCAACTGAACGGGCCTCCTTGTACCATCAAACGCAGGGGTTACATGGCTCCCGAATATGCCATGGGTGGAACATTTTCCGAGAAATCAGATGTCTACAGCTTCGGAGTACTGATGTTAGAGATTATCAGCGGCAGGAAGAATACGAGCTTGTGCTACCTTGGAACAGCGCTCAATCTTATCTCATATGTAAGGACTGTTATTGATGTTCTCTATTGGGCAGTGGCCTTGCTCGAGCCAAATAAATTGTCTAAATTAGGGCTTCCTGTATGTTTCAGGCGTGGCAGCTTTGGAGGGATGGAAGAGAGGTGGAGTTAATTGATGAATCAATATCAGCTGATTGCATTGCTTCGCTCCAAGATGATATTACGAAATGTATACAGGTTGGCCTTCTCTGTACTCAGGACCAACCCATGGATCGACCTAACATGCCGTCCGTGGTTTCTATGCTCTCGGGCGAAATGGATCTTCCAGATCCCAAGCCACCCACCCTGACCTGCTTCCATAGCCCATCGCACGATGAAATCGATCCTCAACAAGAGAGTATCATCTGCACCAACTCAATGACACTCACCGGCATAGACGGCAGATAGCACGGTTTACAGGATTCCCTCCTGCAGATGGATCAACTGAAGCTTGTATATCTCTAATTAGTGTGCAGTCAAACGTTTCCTTAATGTGTGAAATCTGTAGATGAAGTTCAGGATAATAAACTTCCAGTGTTCGTCAAGCTGTGATTGGTCTCTTCTCAAACTCGTCACTTGTTAGTGTGTGATCATTTTCCTGTACTATGTAGATGACAACTATGGCGGTCTGCATAGAGGTAGAGGATGAATCAGTTGCACTATCATCCATCCATGCTCCAAATTATAACTAAAAAACAATTATTTAATTTTCGAATTATAATAGAATTTATTAGTTAAAAAATATTTAATTAAAGATTATTTTCTCATTATTTACTTTTACCTGCGCATTCCGAGCCATTCATTGAAGTTAGAACAGTCGGGAATACAGAGATCAATTCCAAGATCGCAGTCTTAGCGACTCCTCACCGCGTAAGCTCTTCTTCTCACTGTCTCTCATCCTGTCAGATCCAGTATGCAAGCTCTTTCCCGACTCTGGCCATTTCCGTTATTGATATCCCTGATCGCGATCATGACAATCGATTATATCTCTTGAGAGTCTAGTATCAGTGCGATCCTCAAGAGTTGATTGCAGAGTCAATCGGACCTCTTGAATGTTATGGGAATTACAGTTATTTCTGCTTGCTGTTGGTGAATTTTATTTTAGTGAATTAGTGAAAAGTTGGGGTTTTCTATGAACTCAATTTAAATGTTTGTCTCTGGGAAATACGTCGAGTATGTGAAGAAAGACGTTAGGGATTGACAAGCATCTGTTCTTCCAACCAGAGAAGAAAGTAGTAGAATGGTGCAACTGTTTACTCTGCAGAAAATTAACTATAGCCTGTAAAGCTTGGATTTCACTGATTTGATGAAATATGGTTATATGCTAATCACCAGCTTTCTTTCCATTGTGTCCTTTAACATGAATTCCTTCATGCTTCTTCTCTTGTAGAATATGGACTTCAGTAATTTGGATGCCGGTCAGATTACACTTTTTGGTTCTGCAATCTGCACGATGCTTAGCATGCATTTCACCGTTCAGCTCCTATCGCAACATCTCTTCTACTGGAAGAACCCTAAAGAGCAGAAGGCCATAATAATTATCATCCTCATGGCACCCTTATATGCTGCTGACTCATTTATTGGCTTATTGGACATACAAGGAAGCAAGTCATTTTTTATGTTCTTGGACTCTGTCAAGGAATGCTATGAAGCTCTTGTAAGTATCTTTATTTATTTATTTATCATTTGGTGTATCATAACCTAGGGGTTTCATAACTTTCTTCTTTCAGGTTATTGCCAAGTTCATGGCTCTTCTATATAGTTATTTGAACATCTCTATAAGCAAAAATATTGTGCCTGATGAGATCAAGGGGAGGCAAATCCACCATTCATTCCCTATGACACTTTTCCAGGTTCGATTGGCTCTTCCATTTGCTTAAGATGACCATTTCAGTGTTTGAGGGTAACAGGACTCCAATATTTTTGCTCTGAACTGTGAGTTTTAATGTGATGATTACTGTCTTATAGTGCTTGTAGCATGGTATCATCTGTTGTTGTGATACTGATTATAATTTCATGGACTCTCCTTATTGTAAATGAATTTATAATCTAATTATGAGGTTTACTTGGAGACGGTTTCTGGGTTTTATTCTTTCATTTGTTTGTTCTACTCTCCTTATTGTAATGAATTTATAATCTAATTATGAGGTTTACTTGGAGACGGTTTCTGGGTTTTATTCTTTCATTTGTTTGTTCTATGGGCCTATGATCATGACTTTTTTTCTGATTCTGATCTTTATGTGAATCCTCTTTCACTTTGATACACTACACCAACTTCTCTGTATGATTATCAAGTTTGACTTTATGCAAATAATTCACTGTGCTGGGTTATTTTGCAGCCACATACAGTTCGGTTAGACCATCGTACTCTTAGACTCCTCAAATATTGGACATGGCAGTTTGTTGTCATCCGTCCTGTGTGTTCAATCCTGATGATATCTCTTCAGATCATTGGGATATACCCAAGCTGGTTGAGCTGGACGTTCACCATAATTCTCAACATTTCTGTTTCATTGGCTCTCTATTCCCTGGTTCTCTTCTATCATGTATTTGCTAAAGAGCTGGCCCCACACAAGCCGCTTGCCAAGTTCATGTGTATCAAAGGGATCGTATTTTTCTGCTTCTGGCAGGTAAACCCTTGTACACTTTCTTGTTTTTCCCCCCCTACTTTTGTTGGTGTGGACTTCTGATAAAATATTTATTGTTGGAAACCCAATGTAGTCCTTTGGTTTTGGAAAACTGTAGCCTGTTTTCCAGTTTTCTGGTATTCTTTTTAACGGCGAAGAAAATGAAAATAAAAGAGTAATCACTAATTTGAAAATAGCTTGTAAGTTTCAGCATCTCATGAAGTGCACTTTAAGATTATCTATTTTTCCTTGTTTATTAGGAGAGAGTAGTAGAGTAAATTTTATCTTAGATTGCTTAAGAATATGTTATCGGTTTTCATCTTTCTGGCATTTATTTTCTCAGTTTTTTAATGAATTTAAGTTACTCTTAAAACTTCTTTGGTACTGAGAGAAGCATTAAGGAATTTAAGTTACTCTTAGAGGTCACTGTTCCTTGATTTAGAGGTTGAATATGTAGAAGATCTTCTTGATAATATTCCCACCTTTTTAATGCACAGGGGGTAGTTCTTGAAATTCTAGCTGCCTTAGGAATCCTCAAGTCCCATCACTTCTGGTTAGACATTGAGCACATCGAAGAAGCTATACAGAATGTATTGGTGTGCCTCGAGATGGTTGTCTTCTCTGTTATCCAACAATATGCCTTCCATGTTTCTCCATACAGTGGCGAGGTCGAATCAAAATATAATCTAAAGAAGAACGAGTGATATCAATAGATCCTTTTGCCTCAGGCGTATCTGTTCAGACACTACTTTGAGAAGCATCCATGTTTGTGGCATGACAGATACGTATGCACTGTTTGTGTATATGTGAATGGCTGGTTCCCTACTGAAGCCTGCCCTGGCTTGTGTTGCTGAAGTTGTAGATCAGAATATCAGCTGCCTGAGCATAATCTCATACTTTTATTTTCCTTTGAAATTTTATATTTATATATCATTGATGTTGGTTAGCAATTTTTTATTCTTTACATTGTGTTTGGCCCTGTTATTCTTGGAGATCTTGCCGAAATGTTTCCGTTTTTCTCCTGTTTTACATTCTACAAGAGCATATCACAGAACAGAGCAACTGTACCTGAAAAGGAAAACAGTAGCATGTGCAGTAATTGAAGGCAGGAGCAGTACTTTTCCAACATGCTTACCGCTTTCCATGTGCCGGTGAGCTTCTGCTGCTTCAGATAATGGGGTGAGCTTCTTCTGCTTCAGATAATGGGAGGTGCTTGAAGATCATAGGCTTCAGTTTGCTGGCTGTTATTTCGGGCAGACAGTTCTTCTCAACCACCCTGATGATCTTGCAGAAGTACTAATGCTGCAAGCCGGAAGCGGGTAATATTTACCTCCTCCTGTCTTCTCCTCCCTTACCGGGGCAACGAAGTCCACTACTGTCTTATAATTGACTCATGGCCTCAGCTCCCATTTCAGACAGGCAGGCGGCTAATTTTTCCTCACTTCCTGGGATGCTCTCAGAAACTCAAGAGTACTACTTAGCAATACAGCAGTCTACATGATAAATTGCATATTAGACATTATGCAAGGCTCCATGGATCTGTCAATTTACTCAGCCACATGATCTGAATAGTAGGGTCATCATAAATTGTATTAACATTCGAATTTAAATCCATCTCAGTCGTCAATGGTAACATGTTTAATCAATAAAAAACGAGCCAACAACTATAAGATTTATAATGCATCTACAAGTGCTTTTTATGATTTTCGAATTAATTATTCAAATAAATAAATAAGTTGCAAATAATTAGAGTAGGCTGATAACGTGGTCCATGCCCTTAAAACACGCTTCAAATATGTTGAGCAAAAAAGCACGCTTAAAATGGAGATGAGCAAAAAAAAAATACGTTTAAAAGAATATTCCTCCTCGCCGCCGGACCGGAGGCCTGGTTGACCACGACCGGAACCGAGTCCTTGTCAGGAACTTAGGAGGGCAAACTTTTCCTTTCACTTTATACCACCCCCCAAGGCTAATATTCGCATGCTGGAAGCTTCCTTTCCTTGAGGGGGTGGGTGTGCTACTTTTGCACTTGCATCATCTTGTGACTCGTGTGAATGTCAACTCCAGGGTACCACCGCCGACTGCTCACCTGTTCCGTCTGTCTGAGTCCGAGTATACGGGGGCTTATTATTTTTTGCCCACCCAAGTTTTAAAATGATGGACAAAAAAAATCTACCTGAAACTCTAGTGTTCTAGCTTCGTCTGAGTGGACCCATCCGCGGCGCCACCATATTCGTCCTATAAAAAAATATGACTCTTTATGTTTCACGTGTAATTAATTATTACTATTATTCAAGGTGGGCGGCTTAATGTGAAGACTTTTAGTCAAACTTGTGCCCCAAGTCTTTGGCTCTTTCTCATATTTAATTATTTAACCCATACTATCCTAAGCTGTATTTTTAGCACCAAAACTTTGTCAATTTTAACATTTTTATATTTTTTTTTGCACAATTTAACATTTTGATATTTAATAGTTTAAAAATATTCGTTTTCATGTTAAATATTTGTAAAAAGTAATTAATATCAAATATTTGATAAAACATTTATTTATAACTAAAATAATTTATTTTTATATCACAATTTAAATACTTTCACAGGTTTTTAAAACTTATTATATTTATAATTAATGAAATATTAATGTATGTATTTAACACGGATTATTCAATTAATTTTAGGTTCTTTAATTTTTTTTAAATAAATGTTAAATAAATATTTTAATTATTAATAGTTGGGGAATTCAGTGTGATTTTTGGCCAAAATTAGGTCATACTTATATTTTTCTCATACTAAATATGCATTTAAATAAAATAAAAGGTGGCCAACATAGCTTACTTCTTCTATATAATAAGGAAAAACAAAAAATATCTCTATACATATTTGGTTGAGGCGTTACCATTATGGAAATTTGTATGGGCAAAAAATTAAAAAATACGTAAATAAAAAAATATTAAGTTATAATAATTGATAAAATATATATTTTATTACTAATTTAACATAATATGGTGTAGAAAACTATATTAATTAGCTAAATGAGCAAATATGAATTAAATTGATGGAAAGTTTTATTGAAGTATCAAATTAATATTAATCTAAATATTGGGGACTCATTTGATAACTGGCTCAACGTATAAATATCGACATTGCAGTCTTCTCTAGGTATAGGAAAAATATAAGTGCCGCCTAAAGTTAGTTTCCATAGATTTTGGAAGCCCAGATTTCTTCTCTTACACACAAGCCAACCATTAAGAGAAGGTAAAGGTCTACTTCTCTTACCTAAATCTTCTAAAACTACTATACTGATTGCCTCTCCTCCAAGAGATTTGGGTTGAACTTCGTTTTCTGAATTTTCAAACTTCTCTGTTTTCAGCTTCATCATTCGATGATCAGGCCGGTTTTCCTTGTAAAGACATCCCCTAATGGGCAATAAATGTCTGTTTGAAGTTTGAATGATTAGCCTCCATTGATGATCCTGCTGTCTTCAGTCATCTCCAGCCTATTATAAACTGCCCTGCTTTAAGTAGCCTATGCCATCTTTTGACTTTGTCAGGTGCGGAGGGTCCTCCTGGAGGAGAAGCTTTTTCATCTGTTACTCATCTTCAACCTACGAGCCAAGCCAAGGAGTTCAGATTTGCTGTTGCAGCCTTGATTCATGGCAGTTGCGAGGGTTGCGAGGGGCAGCCTCAGTAGGGCCATCGCAAATCGTGCCAGCGAGAGGGATCTTATTATCAGGGGACCTGTACCAAATTTAGGCAGACCACTCTCCTGTGAGAATGTTCATAGTTTTAGTGGAAGCTCCTTCCTCCATTCCGAGCCTGAAAATGCATCAAAGCTCGGTCATATGAATCAAGAGAGAGGTATTGTAATGAGCCCGCGTGTTCGATTCCCTAGTGGCGCCGCCATGGCTGCTCTGGAGGAGTCGGATGCAGAGGAGGAGATGCATGAGTCTCCAGGCCTCGAGGAGACCAAGCCTGGCGAGAAGCCGAGAGTGGTCGTCCTAGGGACAGGATGGGCCGCCTGCAGGTTCCTGAAGGGTATCGACACGCGACTATACGATGTTGTCTGTATCTCGCCTAGGAATCACATGGTTTTCACCCCTCTGCTCGCCTCTACCTGTGTCGGCACGCTGGAGTTCCGGTCTGTGGCTGAGCCCGTAGGTAGGATTCAGCCCGCATTGTCTACAGATCCAAAATCTTACTTCTTCTTGGCGTCCTGCACAGGCCTCGATACCGACAAACATGAGGTGAGTAATGCTTTTCCCTCTGCTCTGGATATATTCCGCAATATAAATCATAGAAAACGGGCTAATCTATCTTTTGGGACGTATCAGGTGTACTGTGAGGCAGTTGCTAATGGCGGAACGGCACAGGAGCCTCACCGATTCAAGGTTGCGTATGATAAGCTCGTAATTGCAGCAGGAGCAGAGCCCTTGACCTTCGGGATCAAGGGTGTAAAAGAGCATGCTTACTTCCTCCGGGAGGTGAATCACGCGCAAGAGATAAGGAAGAAACTTCTCCTGAACTTGATGCTATCAGAAAATCCTGGTAAGTTTACATCAGAAGCTCATACATAGCCTCTAGTAGAATCTTGTGCTATTAATAGCCGTAAGTTTACATCGAACTTCATGTTGCAGGCATATCAGAAGAAGAAAAGAATCGGCTTCTGCATTGCGTGGTGATAGGAGGAGGTCCTACCGGAGTCGAGTTTAGCGGTGAACTTAGTGACTTCATCTTGAAAGATGTCCGAGAACGATTTGCTCATGTCAAGGACTACATCAGAGTCACTCTCATTGAGGTAACGCTTACTCACCTTTGGCTTCTTCTTGTAGGTAGCTCTTAGATCTGCATCATAAGTTTCAAGGGAAGCTGATGATCCGTCTAACAGGCAAATGAAATCCTGTCGTCCTTCGATGTGGGGCTCAGACAGTATGCCATCAATCACTTCAACAAGGTAAATGCTATTTTGCAGTACTTTCTGGGCTTGTACAATCCTTCCAAGCACGGATCATTAACCTGGATCCGCATGCCGGATTATAGTGTGGCGTCCGGCTCATGAGAGGAGTCGTGAAAGAGGTGGGCCCAAAGAAAATCTTGCTAAACGATGGCACAGAAGTCCCTTACGGCCTCTTAGTGTGGTCCACCGGCGTCGGACCATCTCAGTTTGTTAAATCGCTAAATCTCCCCAAATCCTCCGGTGGAAGGTATATACTTCACCGCATCCGCATTCAATTCTTAAGAGGATCAACTTTCGCTGATCTTCCTTAACACTTTCGGGAAATACAGGATCGGGGTCGACGAGTGGTTACGGGTTCCTTCAGTGGAAGACGTCTTTGCACTCGGAGATTGCGCCGGATTTCTCGAACGGACTGGGAGGCCAGTGCTGCCGGCACTTGCACAGGTCAGCCTATAGACTTGATCAAGCGTAAACCCTTTATTATTATAAGTATCTTATCTCGGGCACGATCCAAATAGGTGGCGGAGAGGGAAGGGAAGTTTCTGATGGAGTTGTTCAATCGGATCGGGAAACAGAACGGTGGGAAGGCCTTCTCCGCTGGGGGCATGAACCTCGGCGACCCTTTTGTCTACAGACATCTGGGGAGCATGGCATCGGTCGGGAATTACAAGGCACTCGTGGATTTGCGCCAGTCTAAGGTAATCTTCTCCGGCAGCCAGCAAATACTGTGAAGTGGCACCTTGATTGTGTGAGCCTGTCATTGATGAAACCGTATTATTGTTAGGATGCAAGTGGCATATCTCATGCTGGATTCGTAAGCTGGCTGATATGGAGGTCGGCCTATCTGACTCGGGTCGTGAGCTGGAGGAATCGGTTCTATGTGGCGGTGAACTGGGCAACGACCCTCGTCTTTGGAAGAGATAATTCCCGGATCGGCTGATTGATCATGCTTGTCTTCTCTGGCTTGTTGTTACAATAGATGGATCAATTTGCTTTGTTTGTTCTCTATTGTTCTTTGTGAAGTGATTTTGTGATATCAAGCTGCACAAGTTGATAATACAGAAACCATTCATACTCATACGGTTCAGACTGATCCGGCCCGTGGCATTGTTTTCCTTAATTATATATTAAATCATAACTACTAAAAATAAATTGTATAAGATGTTGTAGCCTGGGAGCGGTGATTGGAGGGAGGAGCCCCTGGCGAGAGCTTCATGGCCTCCAGTTAGACCCACTGAGAATTTCGTCCCTCCCTACCCGGGCCGGTCTAGATGTCGGGGCTCAGACCTGCCCAAAGTAATCACACCAGCTCGGACGGACGAGTCTGACCATGGTGGGATGGGTCCGTGGCAATATGGGGGTGGCTCAGGTCTTTTGCTACGGATGTCAACGTGTCAAAGTAGATGCTCACCCATTGGATTCAGACCTGCCCATTGAAGGTTTGGGAAGATAGTAACAATCAGATCTAACTTAGAGGGTCTCAATCGATTCCTATCTTCAAATTCATTTGGGTTCAATGGACTATTGATTATCATGCGGTTGGACGGATCTGATGTGCATCTGATTATTAATATTATATTATATTATATATTATAATATAATATTTCAAAACTAAACATATTTTTTAAAAATTATACAAAATTATTAAAAAATTGTGTATACTAAAAATAATAACGAATTTGAAAGGAAACTCAAATAGAAATCCATTGGGATTAATGGGAATCGTACAAGCACATCCCTTGAACCATCTAGCCAGTATCCTATGATTGATATGACAGGGAGTTTCTACCTCTGGGACAGCCACACAATCTTCAAATTCGGAGCACTAGGAAGCATCATCAGCATCAAGTTCAGCAATAAGGTAAGAGGTTTGAAACCCGTGCAGCTCGCACTTCCATGGAAGACCATATGAACGTCTACTGAGAGAAGTGGGCACCCGCGGATCTGATGTGGATCGTGAGGATCGAGGCCAGCCTGTGAGCGATGGCCACCGCTATACCCAACTTCACCCGGCCCCTCTTCGGGATCAGACGGCTGTGGTTCCTCCTGGCGGAGATCTTCGTGACGCTGCAGTTATTTGTCTTCAACAGGGTAGCCGACTCCATTTCTCGAGGCTCTTTCTTCTTCTTCTGATTCTGGAACTGGCCTGGCTTCCGAAGCTAGTGCAGCCGTCTTGGGTGTTGCAGAGAGAAGCTGGTTGGTGGTTGGTGGTGGTGTGTATGGCTTTCTGGATCCATCGGGAATGCTCTGCGTTGGCTTTATTATATACCCGCTACGAAAGAGAGAGAAATGGAAACGAATAAAAAAATAATATTTAATAGAGCACTGCCAGTCATATAGTTTGACCGGCTCATAGTATTTGACTAGAGACTTGACAAATTTGTCCGTGGCACGAGTGTAACTCTTCCATTCGAGTTCTTTTTATGGAAGGCGTAACCTCCAAGTCTACATGCACAGCCCGTCTCCCAAAAGATGCATCACGCATGATGTCTATAGCGTCCTAAAAGATATTTTTCATTCCAAGATTTACACAAATGGATAGCCAGTCAGTACGAGAGAGACGTTTTCGGGTTTCTTTGGTTCGGCTGCTTGGATCTTTGACCTCTGACCTCATTTACTCTCGTGGAAGTTGATTTTTATCAGACTGAATTCTCATCTTACCCAAGTCATGATAGAGCAAAAGTATGACATTCACTTGCTGCCTTCTCCAATTTGCAGAATATTTCTAGATGGAGCATTTAGCCTTTATTAGTTTGCAGCACTACTGCACATGGTGGTGCTTCTCTTCCATATTATATGCATGGGACATAAAGATTCCATCGACCAAAAAAGAAATATCTATAGATTCTAATAATCTTTTCTGCATTTATAAAATTAATACGTGATCAACATGGCACGTGGTCTGTCAATTCCTACCTGTCAGTCAGTGGTCTGTGTGCGGTACCTTCTGTTTTCTCCGGTTGCATATGTTTGGGTGACTGTTGTTTTTGCCGGTGGAGCGGATTCTAGATTCAGCTGATCTGGATTTGGATTCTGGACTAGAGCCCGGGATGAAAAAGAGGCGGCTTCGCATGGCATGGCATGCCCTTTTTGCTGTTATTTACTGGTTATGAAGCCTAAAATCACCTTCTTTTATGGCATGGTTTGGCTTCCACATGAATGTTTAGTGGGATGCTTATGGGGTTGAGCACTTTTTAAAAGGAGGGGACCGTTCCTACAACTAAAGCCGTGTGAGTGAATTATAGGAAACAATAGGGACATCATGTGTGAACGAATCTTGACATCCATATATAGTCTATAATTATATATGGGTTTTGCCCTTTTGTTACCTTTTACACTAGGAAGATGCCGTGCACCTTTAATTAGACACTGGGAGATGAATAGAAGTTCCTATGTAAATGAAGGTTTAGTGCATACACTATACGAACGACAGCGCTCTAGCTAGCTAGATGTGCATCAGTGCACCAAAACAAACATACACAATCGGTGGTCAGAACTGAGAATTACAAGCAAATAAATTTCCTCGAAAATTATATACGACTCCCCGAGATGAGATGATCCACTGGTTTCACCGTCATGCATGAGCTAGCTTCGTATATGGATGGGGAGCACGGAGGCCAGTCGGTGGCCGATCGCTACCATTATCGCCAGCTTCACCTGGCCCCTCTTCGGGATCTGACGGCGAGGAGGACTTCTACGCGAGACCAGCGTTGCTGAAGCACCGGGTCTGCTCGTCATGCCGATTGACGGTGATGAACTCACTGAAGAAGACGATGTCATCCCTGCAGAATTCTTTCTTCTCTCACAGGGCAAGTAGCTGCTGATTCTGCTTCACTAGATATGTAGGGTTTAACCCCCTACAGCTTATTTTATATACATAGAGAGAGAGATGGAGATGCTCAGTGCCTTACAGCTTATATCTCTATATAGCTGTGAGGGTCGAACCTATTTGAGAATTGACTTGATACAATGCTCGATGATCCGTGGACACTGGACCACCGCCTTGGATTCGGAATCCAAGTGCTCGTTAGTGCGTTTAAATATGGCGCTCACCTTTTTGATACCCATAGAAATATTAGTGTCGGCCGATTTGGATAATAAGATATTTTTTATATAATTAAACAATATTTATCCAATCCGGGTGAATTACACTAGCAGCCATTTCATGTCTGTTTTTTTTTGCTGGTTTTGCATGTCAGAATCGCCACTGTCTTGCCTTGATTGTCTTCTTTGACTCTTATGGTCTACAGTTTCCTGACCACATGTTCCCTTGCATGTGTTCTGACCTTATTCAATAATTTAACCAGTGGGAAGGATTTCAATAATGATCACGTATAAATCTTGAAATGCTCATGTATTACACATAATCGTATAAAATGCATTGGCATGGTATGATCCTGCTACACATAACTTTCAATTCTTTGGCAGAATATTAGTCGTAAATCTGAGTAAAATCATCGTGTAGCAGAAAAATTTAAAAATAATCCAACATGATCATGCATAAATACGCACGTCCGTACATGTCCATACAGTTCTGTAGCACATCTCGAAGGAGCCAAGGTAGAATTCTTGACCACTACGCACTTGCGTTTCAGCTTTTAGGGGACGCGACGCGGTTTGATCGTCTTTGACCAGTAGAAGGAAAGTCATGGTCTCAAGGCAATTTGTCGTGATGCGGGCGCCGCTTTCAACCTGTTTGCCGTCGCCGCCGTCGAATCCAAGATACGTCACTGCGTATTAAACCATCTCTATTATAGAGTATTTTATCAAATGGGGTTGAATACCATATAAGTTGACTGATAATACAATATCAAAAATCGTTGTATATATAATTATAACTAGGCAGCCATGCATCTTTACTACAGTATGTCAGAAATTTTCGCAATGAATGGGCCCCAATCTTTTGGGACTCTACCCAGCCCAATATATGGAGGGACGTAGCGTGCGTGATTCGTGAATCAGCTTTAGCTTCCCGGCATCTTCCCAAGAGATGACGTCTTACTTAATCATGTGGACTTTGTTGTATACACGACTGACTTTATGGCCACTCAGTCAGACCAGTGTCATGGATTTGATTAGTGTGAAATGGACATACAAATTATCATTTTTAATCGGATTAATTAAAAAAAACAAGTTGAAAGAGTTATGGTGGAAATAACTTGGTAGTAAATAAAGATTATAAGTTGGAATTATACTACTAAATATTATATTTTCTATGTCTGCTAATACTTCATCTCTGGTGTAATTTGTAGGATGATAGAGTGAGTGGATACTGCCTTTAAGCAAAGTGTAAAGATATACGGATGAGGCGAGGCGTATGTAGCAGTGTAGTAGTAGTGGTAGAGGCAGATAAACAATAGGTTTTGCTAGTAATTTAATCCATTTTTTAGATCAAAATGTGTTGGCATAAATTAATGGAGTGATGCTTAGAGTTGCCTGCCAACCTCAACGACCTTGGGAACTTTCCCAGTCAAGAGATCCAAAAATATTATTTTTTAACTTTTTTGTTAGAAATTTTGTGCATTTCAATCAGTTTGTGCCTAAAAAGTTGCATTTTTTCTGATCAAATCCCACTCGAAAGCAAACGGGTAGGGGTAGCCCACTTTCCCATGCCCATTCTCCTCTCCTTTCTTGAAAGAAGAAGAGAGAGCAGAGACCAAGTTGTGCTTTGCAGCAGAAGACAGCTCAGGGAAGAGAGAGAGAGAGGATGTGAGCGTGAGATGAAATGAAAAGTGCCTTGTCGGCCAGTAGAGCTTCGTCAAAGAAGCGGAAGAGGAGCAATCCATTGTCCTCCAACAATCATCTTCTCTCTGTCCATTCGCTGCCCTCAAAGACCGAACAACCCCAATCACTCCACCAAGAGTCCCACTCCTGAAAACCCAAAATTTTCGACATCATCTTAATGTGGTTTACCCAATCGAATGCAGCCCCAGTAAAGAGTCGGAATTTTTGTATTTCAGATTGTTGATCCCTTTGTTATTCCCAGAGCTACGTGCAAGGTGCGTCTATAAATTCTCGAACTCGTCTTCACTGGTTTTCTCTGAAGCTCCTCCTTCTGACTGTCTATCTCTGTGCATTTCCGTGATCTTTTTTATCCATGAAATGTTGATGGAATTTGACTTCCACAAGCAACTTCCTGGTTTATTTTTTATGTGCTTATGATGCATTCTCTTAATCTTTCTTTGTTTCTGTCTTCTTGATTTGGTTTGCATTTCCATCAGGCGTATTTGTCTGGGGTCCGACGATATGTCGGGTTGCGGTTTATGATTGGTATGCCAAACTTCTAATTTTGCATGCCTTTACTTTTTTCTGGAAATTCTGGTTCGGCAAAACTGATTACTTCGTAGGGCCAATATTCTTGGTTCCCTAAATGTTAATTTCGCCCTACGTCAAGATCCACGAATAACCTGGCAACGAAATTGTCAGCTTATGAGTTTAAAATTAGTTTACTTTTGTCCATATCTCCTTAAACGATTGAATATATCTAATGGGATCAATCTCTTCTAACTTCTTAGACTTAAAAAATTGTGATTCTTTTTTATCTTATTCAGCTAATGCAGATGCATGGACACGATTTCTTGCTGTTGCTCTAAGGAGGGAGCCGCTTTTTCTCAACTCGTGTGAATTTCAAAACGGGCTCAGCAATATGTGTGTTGAAGGGGTGCCCCCATGTCTTCTCAGAGTTGGGTTAGCAATAGTTGTTGTGTCTTCAATCATGCGCATTTCAGATGGTCTAAACTCCGAGGGTCGCTTCCTCGTAGAGATGAAGAACAGTCTTCACCATGAGTATGACCGTCTTGCCAATTGGAATGCTAGCGATGAAACTCCATGTGGATGGGTGGGTGTAAATTGCTCCTCGGATTATTTCGTTGTCTCTCTTGATTTGAAGTCAATGAATCTATCTGGCACCCTAAGCCCAAGCATTGGAGGATTGGTTCAGCTGACTTATCTTGATATTTCTTACAATGCATTCAGAGGAAGCATTCCCCCAGAGATTGGAAACTGTTCAAAGTTGGAGATGCTTCTTCTGAATAATAATGAGTTTAGTGGAGCAGTCCCTGCTGAACTGGGAAAACTGCATTTTGTAACCACTCTCAATATATGCAACAATAAGATCTCGGGAGTATTGCCTGAGGAGATTGGAAACCTATCCTCACTGGTGGATTTTGTGGCATACACAAACAATATCATGGGGCCTCTGCCTTCTTCTATTGGGAACCTGAAGATGCTGAAGAGGTTACGAGCTGGGCAGAATGCAATCTCGGGCAGCATACCTGTGGAAGTGGGTGGTTGCGAGCATTTAGAGTATTTAGGTCTTGCACAAAATTACATCACGGGTGAATTGCCAAGGGAAATCGGGATGTTGAGAAGATTGACTAGCTTGATACTAATGGATAATGAGATCTCAGGTAATATTCCAGAAGAAATAGGGAACTGCACCAACCTTGAGACTCTTGCACTATACCAGAACAATCTTTACGGTCAAATACCTCGGGAGATAGGGAACCTCAAGTCCCTAAAGAAGCTGTTTATGTACAGGAATCAGTTGAATTATACCATCCCAAGGGAGGTTGGAAATCTTTCACTTGCACTGGAAATCGACTTCTCAGAGAATGCTTTGATGGGGCAGATACCTGCTGAATTTAGCTACATAAAGGGGCTGACACTACTATACCTGTTCCAGAACCAGCTAGCCGGCGTTATACCAAGTAAGCTTAGCAGCCTTAAGAATTTGACGAGGCTTGATCTTTCAATCAACTACCTCACAGGTCCAATCCCCTTCCAGTTCCAATACTTGCCAAAGTTATCACAGTTCCAGCTATTTGACAATGCCTTAGTAGGCAGCATTCCTAGAGGGCTAGGAATATATAATCATCTTTGGGTGGTTGATTTTTCAGATAACAGCCTCACTGGGAGGATACCACCATATCTATGTCTACACTCGAACCTAGCTTTGCTAAATCTTAAGTCAAACAAGCTTTACGGGAACATCCCGGGTGGATTACTAAACTGTACCTCACTTGTGCAGCTACGTTTGACTAGTAATCGTCTCACAGGAAGCTTCCCCTCAGAGATATGCAGATTAGAGGGCCTCTCTGCTCTTGAGATTGGACAAAATAAGTTCAGTGGCCCAATCCCTCCGGAGATAGGAGACTGTAAGAAATTGCAGAGGCTTGATCTTGCAGGAAATCATTTCACATCTAATTTGCCTGCTGAGATTGGGAATCTATCTCAGCTCGTGACATTCAATATCTCGTCCAACTCAATGTCGGGATTTGTTCCATCTGAGATTGTCAACTGCAACCTGCTCCAGCGCCTTGATCTTAGCAATAATGCCTTCTCTGGGCCACTGCCATTAGAATTCGGGAACTTTTCTCACTTGGAGCTTCTAAGGCTTTCAGAAAATAAATTTTCCGGGGATATACCATCATCTTTGGGTTACTTATCTCACCTTACAGAGCTTCAAATGGGTGGTAACTCGTTCATAGGTGTGATCCCCCCTGAGTTGGGTGGACTCTCAAGCTTGCAGATTGCTCTGAATCTCAGCTATAATAATCTCATTGGTACAATACCAACACAGCTAGGAAATCTTAATCTACTGGAATACCTCTTGCTCAACAACAATAATTTGACCGGCGAGATTCCTGTAACATTTGAGAAGTTGTCAAGTTTACTCTTGTGCAATCTCTCCTACAATAATCTTGTAGGCCCTCTACCCTTCTCCTCACTGTTCCAGCACATGCCAGTTAGTAGCTTTGTTGGAAACAGAGGACTATGTGGTGGACCTCTCAGGGGCTGTTATGAGAATCCATCTTCCCAGTCTCTATCACCGTCTAAAAGCAGCCATGTTAAACAAGGCAAAATCATCATAATAACTGCAGTTGTCATTGGAGGAGTCTCCCTTATTCTAATTGTCATTATTCTATACTATATGAGATATGGGTCTGATAACATTGCTTCCTCGGGTAATAAGGATGCATCATCCCAAGAGAGTGATGTCTACTTCCCCCCAAAGGAAGGATTCACTTTCCAAGACCTAATTGAGGCTACAGGAAACTTTCATGAGTCCTACATTGTTGGGAGGGGAGCTTGTGGAACTGTCTATAAGGCCGTTATGTCATCAGGCCAGATCATTGCAGCCAAAAAACTTTCGTCAAATAGGGAAGGAAATAGCATAGAGAATAGCTTCCGAGCTGAGATTTTGACCCTTGGGAAGATTCAGCATCGCAACATAGTGAAGCTGTTTGGTTTCTGCTACCATCGTGGCTCAAATCTGCTTCTCTATGAGTACATGGAAAATGGCAGCCTGGGCGAATGGCTTCATGGATCATCCTCGCCTGATTTCTTGGACTGGCCAGCGCGGTTCAATATTGCTCTTGGATCCGCAGAGGGTCTATCCTATTTACACCATTATTGCAAGCCAAGGATTGTTCATAGAGATATAAAGTCCTCCAATATACTTCTAGATGGGAACTTCATTGCGCATGTTGGTGATTTTGGCCTGGCCAAAGTTTTCGACATGCCTCATTCGAAGTCAATGTCTGCTGTAGTAGGATCTTATGGCTACATTGCACCTGGTGGGTTCCTATTTTCATTTTTCCATCTAGCTGCATGGGATGTGAAGCAATAATCCCATCATAACTAATTACAGAGTTAGTTTCTTAGGATATTATACAGTACTTCTATCCTTTTCATATTATGATTTCACTGGAGTACCTTATACTCTATCCTTTTGTTACAGAGTATGCTTACACCATGAAAATTACGGAGAAGTGTGACATCTACAGCTATGGAGTGGTACTACTTGAGCTGCTCACCGGGAGGACTCCTGTACAGCCCCTCAACCTTGGTGGAGATCTAGTAACATGGGTAAGACAGTACGTGCGAAAAAATTCCCTGAGTCCAGAGCTCTTTGACACCCGGATAAATATTGAGGACAGAGGCGTGGCTGATCACATGATCACTGTCCTTAAGATAGCCTTACTGTGCACAAGTTTATCGCCTCAGGACCGGCCATCAATGCAGGAAGTTGTTCTGATGTTGATGGAATCTAACAAGCGTGATGCCAATTCATTTCTCTCTACTTGTGATTCCTCGTCGAAAGTATCTGACTCGGTTTCAGATTATTGATCAGAGATTCATTGGTTGGAGATTGATATCATTCATTACACTGTGGGAGCGGTTGTGGATATGGCTCTGGTTTGAAAGCAACCCCTCCTTTCGGTAAACATATGATAATGTAGTGAATGACATACAGGTAATGTAATGTACAGTTGGTTGGAGTTCATTAATGTAATGATTTGAAAATGTTTCTTGAGGCAAGTTGATGTAGTTCAATTGGTCATTCAGATCTAGGCCTGCCTTCCATGATCTGATATGTACACTTTTCTTTGACTTGGCACATCATGATTTAGGATTCTCCAATGATCCACCCCTCCAGAATATGTTTTCCAAGATTTGTTCTTAGCTTCTTGGCTGTGCATACTAGTCCATCAACCATGCTTATCTTGTCCATCTGAGACACAGGAGACAATCCCACTTGGAACCATGGATATTTCCACTGGGACCCAAGAAATTTATAGATCTGCTACTGTATGTAGGAGTTGACTTTCAATCACGTTGACCTTTTTTCTTCCTTGTTCGGGTGGGAAACAGGTGAAAGGCCAGGATGTCCATTAAAAGCTGTGGTCTGGTTCAGAGGTGTCAGCATCATAATAACTTCATTGATAAGGTGAAGGAAAATCTCCAGCAAACTAAATTGGTTGATTTGGTCTTCTTTCTTTAAGGGTTCTTTAATGGGCTTCATTCACTTCCCTTCCCTTCCATGCATTTGAAGTAAAAATGATGCCCATTGGTCCTCGCAAAATTAAACGCTCCCAATTATATCTCCTAACCAGAAAATGCATTTATGGAAATAATGCATTTAACAAATCAACTATCTTTTTTAGGTTAATATTGAATAACTTTATGCAACAAAATCTAGGTATTGTTTCTGCATCAAATGGAAATGAAAAGACATGATTTTGGGTTAACTAGAATTTGGGAGAGATCCATACCTAATAATTTGGGTTAAGATCCACTAATAAGTTAGTTCTCATGTGCCTTTTCAACTAAGCTTATTTAAATTATATGATTGCATCTTACCGTTTATCTCATGGGGGGGGGGGGGGGGGGGGGCGAGCTCGGTGGGTTGTCCCACTACCTCATAATTGCACTCATATATTCTCTCCATTAAGAAAAAGCAATAACTCACTAGACCGTTCACTTCACATCAGGGTTCCTTTTATACACATTGTAAACACCATCTAATGTACAAATACTCTATACCCAGTGAAAATTTTTAAAAGGGTGTGGGATATATAGACTAAAAATTGTTAGTCCAGTGTCACCATCCACATATTTCTAGTCTGCTAGAAACCCTAAAACACTTGTTCTACCCCCGGGTTCTATGACCATCCACCTAAAGTGAACCATGGCCCATGCATCACAATACTTTGGGGCATACGTACGTATTTATAGATTTAGTAAGAGGTGTATAGGGAAATCGTGTGAATCGGATGAATTCATGTGTATTAATTGTCCCCAACCCACTGATCTTTATCCGCATGGAGCAGGTCCCCTCAACTGTCCTCTTAACTCTCTCTGTCCCTCCGTCCCAATAAATGTGATCCATTTGCCTTTTGAAGAACAATTTTCCACCCACGACCACCATGGCCACCGCCACTGCCGCCCACAGTTCAACCCACATAAATATTTCCACCAAAGCACTCGTGGCTTTCTTCTTCTCATCATGCCTTCTTACTAATTTCCCTTAAGTCAGTGATCCTTCGGTCGATCAAGAGAGATAAGCTTCGAACCGAGCAGGCACAGAACAAGATAAAAACGCTTTACCCTCGTTCTAGCATTAGCTATGAAGATGATGCCGATGAAACCCTCTTTCTTCCTCTTCTCCGTATCCCTCTTCCTCCTCCTCATCTCCCATCCTGCTTCGCTCACATGGGCCCGCCCAGATGTGCCATCCAAGGCAACGAAGCCCGAGGGGGCTGACGGCAACCTGGGTGGGTTCTTCGGCCCCGGAGGTGGGTTCGGGATTCCGGGATTCGGTAGCGGATGGGCTGGTGGCTATGGTGGCGGCTATGGTGGACCGAACGGTGGCTACTCCAAGGGCGGAATCATTAGGCCCACGGTTGTGTGCAAGGAGAGGGGTCCCTGCTACAATAAGAAACTGACCTGCCCTGCCAAGTGCTTCACTTCCTTCAGCCGCTCTGGCAAGGGCTATGGCGGCGGAGGCGGTGGCGGCGGATGCACCATGGACTGCAAGAAGAAGTGCATCGCATATTGCTAAAAACAAGAACTAGTACACAAATATAGGTTTGGGCTCTCTATCGTGTACCTGTATCTATATATTCCACTGCGGTCATATATATGGTGCAGTACTATATGTTCACAAGCTGCTTTGGGATTGTAAGTCTGTTGTTTGGGTGATGCGCAGCTTTTTTCTTTCCAGTGTGTTTCTTCGATCTCCTTCGGAGTTACATATATAGTAGAAGAGTGATATAATTCACACATAATATATATATATGTGTGTGTGTGTTCTACATATATCTATTGAAATAAGGGGAGCCCTCCAGCATGTTTTTGTGTTTGGCTTGCTAAGCCAGGAGCTTGATCGAACAGCAGAAAGGATCGGTTGTTCATTGATCTTCTGATCTTACATCACATACATACAATGATGGATCCAAAATTTCATTCTAGGGATGAAATTCAACAATGAAGACCCAAGGGGAGCTAGTCGACCTCAGTTGTCCAGCTCGGTTTCTGAGTTTTGCAGACCATGGACATAATGAGTAGGAGTAGGTCCGTGTTTCATAAAGCAAGGATATAGGGCAAATGATCCACATGGAGGATGATAGTGGAGAACTTTGACTGGACTGCGTCTTTTATCTTCAAGGATGCATCAACTAGCTAAAAGGCCAAGCCAGATAGGAATCCATTTTCTAGATACTAATACTCTCTGCGATCCGTGTCATCATCAACTCTATTGTCTATCAGATGCACTCGATACATAAAAGCACAATAGCAATGGAAAAAAAAAAGGTGTAGCTGCGGATGGATGTGTGTGGCTATTAGCCTCAGCTAGAGATCAACATGCAGAAAATGCATGATAAATAAAAACCCAGAAGAAGGTCCACATGAACATATGATTCAGGTGATCAAAACCTGTAGTTCTGTAGAAGCTCTGTATTCAGAAAAACGGCTGCGTGACTCCTCCAAAAGCATATATGATAAAATCGACACTCGATCAAACTGAAGAATATATAAGTGTGATGAAGTTCCCTCCCGAAATGTACAACCTAAAATTGTCTACATCAGACTGACCCGTACACCCTTTGTAAACTTGCTGCAGCCTTCATAGTGCAGCCCTCACAGCTCCTCTTGCAGCCTCGCGTCTCATCTCAGCAGCTTTTCCGCTTCCCCTGAAGTACATGTAAACTTGCTGCATTTACATAGAGAGGACCATCAAAGCGTTTGTTAATCATAAGGAGAACTTTGATAGAATTTATACTGGATGAGAAAGTGCTGAAGGGACTTCATATGGACCTGAATAACCCAGACGCTGACTACTGTTTCTATGCAGAACATCCCAAAGCCAACAAAGTAGAGGATCTGCAGAAGAGGGAGGAGAAAGAGAGAGAGGCGTGAAAATAGGAAAGCTAGGAAATGTATCCTCATCTCATGATTGAAGAGATCAACTTACCCCGACTAGCGTGTGGTTGCCAATGACATCGATTGCTGATAATATGCCCCTGTTTCATTGAAGAAAACAAGTCATTGCCAGAAGAATATGAACGACCAACTCCAATGAAATTATAATTTTTTTTTATTTGCACAAGGGCCTTACTTATCCAAGCAAAGTCACGTACAGATGAAATCAAGTTCCATAATTATACTGATGAAAAATATTAACATCCTGGAAGAGAGTGGTGATGATGACAGTACTCACGTGAAAGATTTTCCCTTGAAGACAATTGGAGGGGCCACAGCAGCAACTATGCAAAATCCAATGTGAATCTGTAAAGCAAGATTTTATATTATGTGCATATATGTATATATATAAGAAAGATCTAATCCTTGCTATAGTATCAATCTGAATGGTATGGTAGCTAATTACTTACAAGATAAAACAGAAAGAACCAACCAAACTTCAGTGCACTCTCATTCCTGCAAGTACAGTATTACTGATCAAATTGTCATGTATTGGACTAAAAAAGAAGCCTTAGGAATCATGAAAAGATGTAGTGAAACGTGATTGAGTTTGACCATAAATATTCTGTGCAAAAAAAGATGTCTAGATACATGAATAATTGAGTCTATGAATAACACACCTAAAAGCTCTGTAGAGTGGACGATACCACAATACATAAGCTCCCGGAACCCCAGAGACGAAGTAGATAATAGCAAGGAACCAAATTTTCACGCCTGCACCACAAGATAGCATTCATTCAAAAGTTTTAAAACTTATCATATGATTAGAATAGATCATTCAGCCAGTGACCGCATAAAGACAACAGATCTGATATTCAAATACCAACCTTCCCCCTTGATCCAAGCAGCAGTAACAGCTATGACATTCCAAAGCAGGCAAAGGGTTAATCCTGCATAGATATCATCTCTCACATTAGTAATTAGTTACTGCATTTCTTCGTTGTGATCTAATCACCAAAAAAAGGAAAATAACTGCTCCTCTACAGCTCTGGCACATGATTCCACCAACTCAAAGGGCCACACCTAACCCATCAACTATGAGGGAAAAAAATGAAGAAAGATAAAACAAAAGGCTAGCAGCTGCAGAGAAAAATTTAGTCAGATCTTGGAGTGCCCTTTTTATCACCGGGTAATAATCAATTTATTGTTAACCATAAAAGATCTTGGAGTACCTAATACTGTTGAGAATGCAACATATTGGATCCTCTGAAGGTGAACTGGTATTTCTTTTGCAATATCATGATGGATAATGGGAAAGAATGGAGGCCAGTTTTTCTCCTCTAGTACAATTCCAGCTGCAATAGAAAGTGAGAGATTGCTAATGAATATAAATCCGATATTTAATATCAGATGACTGGCAAATTAATATCAGGAATGAATCAATCGGATGAGAATAGATAAATACAAAATAAAACAGTAAAATCATATATTACTGTACCTCGAGCTGCAGCTTCTTCCTTCCGCCTAACATCCTGTGAAGCACATCAAAATAATGAAAAATGGCTGATCAGTCACAAGAAAACAGATCAAGTGTCCCAATAAGCAGAGAGCAACAGTATTGATAAAAGCATTAGCACCAGCAATTCATCAAATACCTGTTCCCTCCGCTTCAGTTCAGCCTCCTTAGCTTGGAGCTCTTTCTCTTTTCGTTTCAAATCCTACTTGAGGAGACAAAGAAGTTAAAGAAATCAAAATAACCGATCAAAAGTAAACAATAATGAGATAAGAGGGGAGTCCAAAAAGGACAAACCTGATACTTGGATCCACCTGAATCAAGAGGAATATCAACTGTAGCATCATGGTCATAAAAGTCTGCAGGTTCTGGAGGAAGTGGTGAGAGCCTAGAGTTTGGAGCAGGAGGGACCCTAGATGTACTCTGCAAATCATCCCAATATGGTCAGAATAACACAGCCTATAAAAAAAGGAAGAAAATACACTTGTGAACTAGGGAAATGTTTCCATTATATTATGCATATGCTAAAACAATTTGAAAACTGAAGATAATACAGACAGAAAGCACAAAAAATACAGAATCCGACAATTTAGATCAATTAAGAATTATGAGTCAATTGGATGGATTGTGTCTCAGAAGTATCATTCCAAATATACCAAATAAGGGAAAAACATTTTTAGTATAAAAAAATGATCAAATTGACCAACTAATGAAGATGCCCTGCGTACCAAACATGCAATACAAGGAAGCTTAAAGCTGGATCAGGAATCATAATCTGGAAGTGACATACTAATTGAAGAATTCAACAAGAAATGCAAAGGACTTAGAGTCTAAAAATAGTAGGGGCGTTAAGTTTGATAATGTTAATAACAAAAGTTTGCAACAACCAAGATCTCACCTGAAAAATACTTGACGAGACACAACAAAAGAACGCATTTGCATTCCAAAAAACAGCAAGGAAAACTAGATTCATCGTATAACAAGGTGCTATACATAATTTTACCGATATCCTAGTAGCATATTGTCATGGACCATCACGCTCGACCCCAAGGTTAGTCCAAAGAACCTAAATTTTGCTAAGGCAGAGGAAAAAATCCATGAGAACTTTCCACTCACCGTCGTGTAAAATGGACCGCCTCCGTAGTTTGAAGTTTTCTTCCCGGCTGCTTGATCCTGCCGTCCGAGTTCATTCAATTAGAATAGCAGGGTATTAAAACTATGAAGAAACTCTGATTGCAAAACAAAACTACAGAATGGTCGTGCAGATAGACCACATAAAAGCGACAAGCCAAGGAGTCGCGCACAATCATAGAGTGATCCCCAAAGTATCAAGCAAGTAAACAACTTGAGAACTTATGATTATTTCGAGGGTTGCAACAAAGTACAGAATACGAGGAAACAAAACAATCAGAGAACAAATATAATGATCTGGGGGGTGATCCAAAACGATCACCGGTCAATAGTAATAAAAAGTCAACTGACTGCTCATGGATCACAGAGACATGGATGTTAAAGCAAGAAGACTCAATCAAGGATAGAGGACATAGATTCCGAAGCCCTTTCTTGCTCCGATTTGAGATATAGGACAGTAGAATTGCTCGGTGAAATACAAAGAACATAAAGAGAACCAACTCACAGAAAAGGGGTTGACTTCCTCCTCCTCGAAAGGGTTATCATAGCGGCCAGCCATGGTAAAAAGGAAACCCTCGAGCTCGTCCCAGCGGTTGGTTACCAGAGAGAAAGAGGGGCTGTCGGGATTCTACCCCGTACTACCTGGAACGATTGAAAAAAGAGAGGAGCACCAAGCAAGAGAAAGCAGAGAGAGATAAGCTTGCAGAGGAAGAAATCCGAGCACGGGATCCGAAGAAACAAGAAGCAGCAGGGTCTTTTCCTTCAACTTCTCTTCTTCAACAAGCTTAAGAGATGGAGAGAGCCTGAGTGGTTGAATTTCTAGATAGAAGCATAGGGAGATTGAAGGAAAGGACGGTTATAAGGTAAGCTTGGCGTTTCACAGTTGCCCACGCATTGTACTTTTGTGCATTCATATTGAGAAGAATTCGAAGATAGAAAAATAGTGTAAACACCGGGCGCATGCACTCTTTTAGGTGTTTTGTCGGTCGATCATGGGGCATGAGACCATTTACGTGTAATAAATAAATGGTTTGAAAAATAGTTGTAAATAAGTGTGGTAAAGTTTATATAAGTTGGATCGGTTACATGTATAAAACTATTTTGGGTAAATTATAATTTTTAATAAAATCATTTTATCAAATATCTAATAAAAGCATGTATGTATTTAAGTTGCCCATACTTTTTACTAAAATTTTAAATATTTATATGTTAATTTAAATATAAGATAATATTTTTAAAATAAAAATCATTATATCAAGAATGAACTTTTAAATCATAATTAAAATGTTAAAATTATAAATTTTACAAGTTATATTCTGCTATTAAAAAATTATAATATAATTAATTTATAATATTTTATTTAAAATAAATATAAATTAAATAAATATTTTATTTAATAAAATTATAAATAATAATATATAATTAATACTTTATTTAATTAATTTAAAACAATAAATTAATTATATTATACAAATACATTTATCATTTTTTATAATAATAAAATTTGGTAACAAATTATATAATTTTAAAATAATTAAAATACAATTTTAAGTTATATATTTGTATAATATTTTAATATATATATATAATATAAATTAAATTTAATATTTAATAATAATAAATTTATATAATTTATCAGTAAATAAAATATTATTTTAAATTAATTAAATAAATATTAATTATATATAATTTTTACAAGTAAAAAAATATTTTTATTTATATTTATTTTAAACATATACATAATAAGTTAAATAAAATATTACAAATTTCAGAAAAACTAAAGTTGTTATAATTTGTGTTTATAATAAAAATTGTTAGATTATTAACTATAGTTAATTAAAAATTTTATTATATTTCCTATGGTACAATAATAATAATTATTATTATATTAGTATTTTAAATAAAAAAATTATGTTTCATTCTTCGTAAAATTAATTTTGTTTTATAGTGACAACTTCAAATAGTTCAATTTATTTTGGAATAATTTAATAAAAATTAAAATTATTGATAAAATAACTATTTAAAAAAAGTATGATACTAACATGTAAAATTTAAAATATTTAATAATAAAATAATATTAATTTAAAAGATATTATATAAAATTGTAATTTAACATAACTAGCCCCTAAAATTATTTTTAGGCGGGGTTTAACCAGCCCCTAACGTTGTCAAAATACTGGCTATGGTGGTATTGGTACCAGCGATCGGGTTTGGTTGTCCCGCCTCATATTCAAACTCAGAATTCTAGATTGGGTATGGTGGTGGATTAGGTTCAAATTAAAGTTAAAATATAAAAAATCTAATCAGTTACAAATTCTAGATTGGGTATCGTGGTGGATTAGGTTCAAATTAAGGAAGCATTCCTCGAGATCACCTCCCATGATCTCGTATTTCTCGTTATGAAGGTTACATTATTTGAGGTTTTTTCACCACCTTTTTTTTTTTTCTGATAGGACAACAAATTAAACTATATATTGCTTGAACCAACCATGCTTGTATGCCATGAGTAGAAGTTGTGCCCATTATAGCTTTGATATCAGTTGCAATGTGAAAGAGATCAGTCCAAACACAGTAACAGACCTCCAACTCCAGCCTCTTCCAGAAGTTGAACTTCCTATGAAAGCTCAAGAAAGAAGATGAATATGCAGGTCTGTCTCCTGCACGAAGAATTCCCTTCTGGTCAGTGTTTTTGTCGGCAGACAGGGACAGCCTATTTTTCAAATTTTCAAGGCAAATGGACAAACGCGACCTTCATAAACTTTTGGCCTTGCCTGTATACCTGCATTGGTAGGATTTAACTCAACAATATCGAACATATGATCATGTGCAAAGCCCAACTGATTGGTACAGATGATCATATGAGGACTGCTGTAAGGATGGATAAAAGGGTGACACTGGAGTTGTATATTCTATGTTGTTCAACCTTTAATACAACGTGAGGAGGTCTCAAGGGTCATATTCAACTACCCAAGAAGTGCTCATGATTATGAAGCAAAAGGGGTGCTAGTGATTATAAAGGCAATGTGGACTATATGAATCAATGAATTTAATCTTCAGCATCCAATCCAATCAATCTATATACCCTAAAAGTTACATGGGTGATGAAGAGTAGAATCTTAGTCCAAGTCCTTCCTGACCCAAACCAACCTAGTAGCAAGTATAACAGGCAGTTTTCATGCACCAAGTTTGTGGCGTTGTTTCATATACCTCCTTTAGTAGTCCATGGTAAAAGGGTCGAATTAGTTTTTTTTTTCCTTTCTCCACCCCATTGTCCCACTTCTTCTTGAAGATCTCAATCTCCCTTGTAGATTGCCTCCGGATATACCATTTAAAAAGTCCAGCACAATTTCAGTAAAGTTTGAGTCCCTTTTGTCCGAGAGGAATGCCACATTGATAGGGCAAGTGGATAAATGACCTCTCCATCGGCCCACTTTTTAAGTCTCTCTTGACCATTGATCTCATCAATCATGTCCTTCAGTTCACTCTCTCCTGAGTATTGTCCGTGTCCCGTATTCAACTTGTTACCGATTTCTTCCCTGCGTTTTTGCTAATGTGTGTCATCTAGATTGATAGCAATGAATTGTTAATTTTTATAGCTGATTGACAATTTTATGATAGGGTGGATGAAGTAACTAGTCTCTCCGATTCCGTGCATTTTCTGAGCCTTGCTGATCTTTTTAAAGATGCCATTGTCATCATAGGAGATCAAACTCATCGACATGCCGTGCGATCATGCTGATCTAGCCATTTGCAACCCGTGTCTGCAGTATCAGGAGAGTTGAACTTTGAACATTCAAATTGCCAATTCTTGGAAAGATAGTTAAGGCACTCTTGTCAGTGCCTGTTCCGATGGTGTCTTGTGCGTGGATGGAGCAGAAGCAGTGGACACTGGTTGCGTGAGGAATCTGGCTCCTAACGTCGCTCCTAACGTTGGGTTGGCCATCTTTCTGTTATTCAAACATTGCCCTCAAATAATAGATATTTCTGCATTGGCGGTTCTTTCTCTTCCTCCAGTTCATCTTAAACAGAATGGTGTATATTCTTATTTAATATTGTGATTAATCAATTTTAAATAATAAATTAAAAAATACATAAATATAATATAAAATTATATATAGTATACATTATATATAAATTATGATAGTATAAAAATATATATAGTTTGTAAAATATTATAATACATAACTCAATATTTTAGTATATCAATATTATTACATGAAATTAAATATTACTTTCGTCCAATATTGATTATTTCTATAAAATGATGAAATGGTTCTATTATATAAACATACAAATATATGTTGAACTGTCTCATTACAAGGCATTACACTCAAACTGTTATTTACTGATAAGAAAATTTAATTGTTAACATTCATTGTCTCTAATTGAATCTAGTAGTGATGTTTCTCAATGCCACTAATAAGCTCTCTTAATGCAATGCAGATCTAATATATCACCCCATCCCAAAAAAGATGGTATTTGTAAATAAATATAATGAAGTACACTTGTAGATCTTCAACATTTGAAGTGCCCTCCACCATTTATCAAATGCATGACAATTTGAAGAGCATGATTGAGATGAACTATTTGAAGCCATCTCATAAGTCTCATCGATAGCATAAAATAAAAGAAATAAAACCAAAACAATTCCAAAAGATAGATATGCAATTCCATTATAATATTTGTAAGATAGGGATGATGATAAATTTACTAGTTTTGCATCATGTATATCATTCATGCTAGATATTTCTAGCTTTGTATTAGAAATACTCTTTCTATTCTCAAGCACTGTATCAATAAAGAGATAATGCATTCTTCTATAAACATATGTCTGTATTTCTCATATCTATGACCTTCTGAGTTCAAGCTGTGATGGACATGGACTTCATAGGCCATATCTTCACCGAGGCTACCACACTAGCTTCAGTTGAGTTGTTGAAGAGGAACACCTGAGCGTTATCGTAGATGGCACTGGTCGGGTACACACGAGACGTGATGCAGGTCCTCCCGCCCTGTGCGAAGCTTTCTACTATCGAGTGATCAACCTTCAAAAAAAAGTTCCCAATTCAGAGTAAGCATGACTAGTCGTTTTACAAAGAAAAGGTGGATATGGATGATCTCAAACTAGGTCAAAAAATGCAACTCACAATGATCCTCATGGACAATTTCTCTCCTTCCAGGACCGGCACCAGGGCTCCGTACATCCGCTTATCCACATCATCTGCCTTGGAGGATCTGCAAAAGTAATAACCTGCACTGTTCAGTGGCCGATATCAATGGATGGTCGTCACTCTCGAGAGACAATAACATATTATAATAAGGTTACCCACATCAAATATTTGATGGCTAAGTAGGAATATTTTGAGACGTGATGCAGTAGAAAAAATGTAAAGGGGGCAATATTCTAATAAGGTTACCCACGACAAACATTCATGGCCAGGCAGAACCTTTTTTGTATATTACCTCGACTGGTCTGTGCAGAATGAGGTCTTGAGGCTGCCATCGCTGGATTTGGAGACGTAAAAATGGACCGATGTCTGCTCCAGTCGCCCTTGATCTGCCAGAACAATGAGGCAAGGGCCCCAGTGGGCCGCGCTGAGCTGCCCCACCGCTGCTGGTGCAGTTGAACTCCTCCGTCGACCCTGGCGCTGCCTCCACGGCAGCCTTACGGATCTCAAACTCCGCCACTATGTCGGCCTGTATCAACAGTTTCATAAATTCACTAAGCTATTATTTCCCAAACTACTTCAGATTATATATATTACCTGTGAGGCCGAATGGACTGCTAGAGGGATAACCGACCCGGCCTCCACATGAACGCTGTTGAATTCCTTGCCATCGAGTCTCAAGCTCTCCATCTCCTCAATAGGCCACTGGAGCAGATTGATACCGGTCTTCTGGTCCAACACTAACGTTCTGGGAATGCTCTGATCACCCATTCACCAGAAGAATAAAAAGAATATAATCTTTACAGTTTATGATTTATTAACAAAGTAAAGATATACCTCAACAGAAGCCCAACCCTTGGCAACATCAACTTTCTCCGTGTCTGTTTCTTTGATCCAACCCCACAGATCCTCCTGTTCTTATTTTGGTCGTAAAAAGACTTGGAGGCGGAGAACACGCCATAATCATACCGGATCCCAATACCCACGTCCATCTTAGAATTATCAGGTACCCAGGTGTTATTGGCTTCATTGTAAGTCCGATTGAGTAATAGTCGTGGCGATCATTGTCCAGGCTTACTTTCATGATGTGCTTTACCCCAATCTCATTGGTAGACATGTTGACTCCGACCTAGGAGCCGATCGTCACGGGGAAGAAGTCCACGCACTCCCACATACCCGTTTCATTCACCGTGTGGAGGTGTCCCGAGAGGATTTGGTAGCTCATGAAGTCCTCCGTCTCGTAAACAAAGGCCAGGCCAGTGCTGTGGATCTTGGAACCGATGGCGATCCGCCACTTTCCGGCGGAAGTCTGCCATGCAGTGGTAGGGTCGCGGAAGTCGGTGTTGTTGATCCTGGGCGGAGGGGTGAGGATAGGGTTGTTGGGGTACTTGACCCATTGGATTAGGAGAGGATCCGAGAGATTGGCAGGGTATGCCAGGTTCTGGCACTGGACGGAGTTGTTGGAGAAGCCGGTGTAGAGGAGGACGACCTGGTTGTCAGGGAGGATGGTGGCGGAACCACTCCAAACACCGTTCACGTCGTACCAGTGGTCAGCCACCATGGAAAGGGGGAGGTGAGTCCACTCCAAGAAGTCCTTGGATGCTGCGTGGCCCCACACGATCTTGTCACCCCATTCGGCGCCGTTAGGGTTGTACTGGTAGAAGATGTAGTAGTATCACATGGGGCCTCAAATATATATTATATATCATATTTGTAAACAAAGAAGGTTTGGTGCAAATATTTGGGTGAGTGTAGTACTCACCATTAGGGTCTGATGAAACGGAGAGTCCGAGAACAGCGACCCCGCCCAGATATACCCAGAAAGTAAAAAGAAGAAGCATTCATAAATTGAGAAACTCAAACAAGATTACACCAGTTCATAAATGAGGAAGTCAAATTTACCGTTCATCCAATTCTTCTCCGGTTGGAAATGAAATGTGGTCCGCTGCCACTCGAGCATCTTGCTCGTCCATGGGAACGACCGGTCGCGAGTTCCGGCTAGCTTGACACATTCGGTGGCTTGGTTAAAGAGAAACTTCTCGAGCGGACCTACGTCAGACAACAATCCGATGGAGATCGCAACGACAAGGAGGCCAGACAAGCCAACGGAGATCTCCATGAGGTTGGGACGGCAGTGTAGGTTCCGTCTGTTGTCATCCCTGGAATCCGGTGATTTGGAGCGCCACGAGGAGGATCTGCAGTTTTTTGTAGGCATTGCATCATCAGCACTAAAAAAACCAGGAAGTTGCTTGTGGAAGTCAAATCCCATCAACATTTAGCCATTGAAAAATCTTGGCATCATGTAGTAAGCATATCTTTAAATGATAAATATAAATTTCTTGTCCTTGGATTTTTTTATGAAATAAGTAATGGTAAAATAAATATTGCTTATTTCTTATTTATATTACCTTTGTACCATATTAATTATTTCAATCAAATAATAAAATCATTCTATTATATAAACATATGAATGTGTGTTTTTTATATGATGCCTACAACGAGCTTGTTGTATGTTCAACTGTATCATTACAAATATTAAAGAAGTATGAGCGATATGTTGTATAGTTGAATTTCAAAGTAAATTTGTACTCTTGTGGGTTTATTTTGGGGTTTGATGGGTATTTATTAAAATTTGATATTTTATTATATTTTTCTTATTTTAAATTATGTAGTGATTATTAATTTATTTGATATTATTAAATTTTAAAATATATCAATTAACCCTTAATGCAAAGTGTGGTGGAGTAAGAAAACTTAATTTTGAATGTAAAAAAATAATTGAATAATTAATTATTAAATATATTTAGTAATCCATTGTCCTCCAACAATCATCTTCTTTCTGTCCATTCGCTGCCCTCAAAGACCGAACAACCCCAATCACTCCACGGTGAGTCCCACTCCCTCAGCCCCTGGTTCATTTATCGGATGCTTTTAGTGCGATTTTCTGACCAAGTAGATCGAAGCAGTGAATTCTCCCGTTAAGCATTTCTCTACTTTGCTTCTTCGATATTGATTGTTTTTTTATAGCGTTGATTCAATCTGCGTCGTTTGGGAAGAGGTCTGCTTTTCCGATCATCTAATTAAGTGCTTCGGTGTTGTTATATGGCCTGAAGTGAGATCTGGATGTTAACATTTGGTTGGATCCAAGTATCAATAATTTATTTCCAATTTCAGCTGGAAGTGTTTTGAGTGGCTTTGATTACATATATCTTATAGTCTGCACACTTAAGACGATAATTTGCGTAATGATGGTTTCACTAACTTGATTGCCATGACGCATTTGTTGGCGTATTGTTGTAATTTTTTATGGTAAATGGCAGATGATCCGTGTGAGATCTGATACATTACTGAAGCCCAATGATTCCACATTCATGGCTTGATTGATTATGAATTATGATACCTGTACAATAATCTGCATAAAAAGAAAAAAGAAAGGAAAGAAATAATGATTCTCACGTGCAAATGGACTTAGCACGTTGTGCTCTGCAAAATGTGCATAGGCTTCACCACCCAATCTCTTGGTGCCCTACTTACTGTCTTATCCTTGCTTTGAGAAGTCACTGAAAAACCTTTCTCTGCTGATTTTTGTGTTTTTGACCGTACCATGGTGCCTCTTGGGGGATTCTGATTGGATTTGTTCATATTAGGTCTGTTCTGGTTATCAGAGAGGAAATATGTGCATATTGACATCTGGTACATACATATAATAAACATTTTTAGTAAAATTTATGTTCACACCAATAAATTAAGTTCATTCCATTAGGATGAGTTGAGTGTTGATTTGAAGCAAGAATAATACAAATTAGGGTTTTAACTTCACATCATTGGTATTGTCATCTAGGTCTAGCTAAAAATGATAGATTTTGTTGTATGATTCTTTTCTTACTTCTACGCAAAGTTGTAAATATATTTTCTTTTACAATGTTGTAAATATTTATTGAATATAATAATAACTAATAGAAAATAAATTAAATTGTATCTATAAAATAGAGTTTGCATAAGTTAATAGAAACAAGTATACAGATTCTATTAAAATATATGAGATTATTTAAATACATTTAGATTTCACTCAAATCTTTTTTACATATATTTAGATTTTTTATATCAATTTAATTTATTGTATATATTAAAGTAATTATTTTATTAAACTTATATAAACTTATTAGATTGTAAATATATTCAATTAACTATTATAACAATATTATATATATTATTTAATCAAGTATTACAATAATATTATACACATTATGTTTAATATTTTTTTTATTTATGGTATCAAAAATTTATCCGGCCCCAAATCAATTTTTCTTTATTATTTATATTAATTCTCAACTCAAAATCTATCTTATTTCATTTATTTCCTTGTAATTTCAAGAAAAAAAGTTAAATTTTTGAGAAAATTTTAATATAATTCAATATTTTTCTTTCAAAATTTTGAGTATATTTTCATTTATTTTATTACATATTTTTCAATTTAAGCATTAATGACACTTATTCTAGCGAATGTATTTCTTATTTAAAATCTCATATTTTGAAGATACATATTTTCTAAATCCTAATTCTAATAATCTATCAAAGTTCAGCTCAACTCCTTATTTTTATACCTCCACAAAAATTGTCAATCACTATATGTATTATTTATTCATCTATTTTAAGATATTTTTACTTATTTTACCTTAAATCATTTTTTATTAGCTAATATATTCAATAATATATAATATATTAATTATCCAATTATATTATTTATATTATTTATATTCAAACTCAAATTTCCTTTCTGCACTTCAATTTACCAAAATAATAGATAATAAATTATACTAGAGTAATAAAACAGCATAATTTAAGAAAGCTCAAATAGATTATATTAAAAAAAACATTAGTTTGTTGGATAGATTTCTTTCATATTCTATTTATATATTCTTATATTTTTTTTATATCAATTAAATGTATTTTATCTATTAATATAAATCTTTTATTAAACTTATATAAAATCATAAATGGTACATATAATCAATCAACAATTACAATAATATTATACATATTACATTTATTCTTTTTTTATTATTTATAGTATGAGAACTTTATTAAGAAAAATTCATTTAATACGATCGTACCGAATTCTCTATAATTTTGAACTAGTTTATTTTCATTATTTATATCATTTATCAACTTAATATCTATTTCATTTCATTCATATTGTAATCTTAAAAAATGAAATTCTAATTGGTGAGAAAAATTTAATCTAGTTTAATATTTTTCTTTTAAAATTTGAATTTATTTATATTATTTTATTTAAAAAGTTTAAATACACTTCTTATTTTTAGTATATTTATTTAATTTAAATCCACAAATAATGACATAATTAATTTATTTTTCAATGTGTTTTATTTTTCCTATATTCATATAAAACTCATTACATCAAATATTTTTCTTATTTAAAATCTCTTATTTTTAATATAATTATTTTCTAAATCCTAATTCTAAACACTTTATCAAAATTCAACTTAATTCTTCATTTTTATACCTTCACAAAAATAATTAATCCCTATATAAATTATTTATTTAGTTATTTTAAAGTATTTTTTTACATTTGGGTCATTTTACCTTTAATGAAATTGTTTATTTTTTTCTAAAACTAACATATTCAATAATTAATCATACATTAATTATTTTATTATTTTATTTATATCAAATCTCAAATTTAGTTCCTATACTTAAATTACAATAAATTACACTATAGCAACAAGACAAATAAAAAAAATAAGCCTGTTGTGTTCTATTAAGAGACATGATGCTTTTTACTTAGATTTCGCTAATATTATTTTTATATATTATTAGATTATTTTAATATCATTTTAATGTATTATATATATTTATTTAAATATTTTATTAAATCTATATAAACTAATAAAATTATGTATATATTCAATCAAGTATTATAATAATAATATACAAATTTCATTTATTCTCACATATTATTATTAACTCATTTTATACTCAAAATGAGTTATCTTTAAATTTACTCAAATTTTGATATTTTTTTCATATTATAAAGGTACCACATGTATAATATTAAATATATAAGCTTGTTTTTTATTTAAACCCTAAAATCAACTAAGTTTATTATATAAATAATAAAATTACAAGTGAATAATAATATTAAATATATGAACACATTCAATTTAATTAACAAGGTTAATTGATTTTAAAGTAATATCAATAAAATTTAAAAAATAAAAATATTAAATTTAATAAACTAGTTTATAAATATTATTTTCAATAAATTAATCATCTAATATTTTATTTTTCTAATAATTTAGTTTTTTAATAATATCTTATACTCTCATATCTTAACTTTCTAAATCAATTTATAAAAAATAATATTAGTTTACTTGTATGATTTTATGTTAATAATAAATGTCTACCATTAATTTTATTATTATATTGAATTAAATTGATAAATTGATTATAATGTTAGTGTGATAATATAATATGTAACGATAAAATATTATACTAATATCCAATTAAAATTTATAACTGAAAGCTTTCTAACTTTATAAACTCAAATTACTTATTTTATTTTATTTAATATGGTATAGTATTTTTAATAAGAATAAATAATTTATTTTGACAAATATCTCTATTCAAGTCATTCCCCCTTCCCATAAGTTCCACGTATTGATAGTACTAGAATCTTAGCTTTGGTGAACTTGCTTTCCAGAAATTTTTTTATTTTTGGAAACTCTGGTTTTAGTTACAGGTTCGTACCTTGGATTCCTTCAAGCCTGAGTTTAGGTTAGTTACGACAAAAATTCCAATTGGACCCGATATTTTGACATCCCAAATCTCAATTCTCTTTGATAGATATGTGGACTCCGACCTCCTATCCAATCGCCCCATGGATAAAACCTACACACACTCCCACATACCGGTTTAATTCACCTCGTGGAGGTGCTCGGAGAGAATCTCGTAGTTCTTAAAGTCCTCCGTCTCGTAAACGAAGTTCAGGCCAGTGTGTTGAATCTTGGAATCGATGACAATCCGACACTTGTTGGCGACATTATACGAGGCAATGGTGGGGTTTCGGTATTGTTGGATCAGGAGAGGATCCGAAAGATTGGTAGGGTATGCGTAGTTCTGGCACTGGATAGAGTTGTTGGAGGTTAGGGTACTGCATGCAGCACGATGGCATTAAACCGATCACTTATCATATCACCTTACTCTCGAACCAAATATACTTATCATATAAAACAACAAAATCGCATGTCCTATATGAGGGTCACAAGGAAAAATGGGAACTCATTAATTAGGGTTGGATTAAAGGGATTTTAAAGGATTTAGGGGAGGTGTTTGAATAAGTTGAAATTTTTTTTCGAAATAAAATGAACCAATTTAGAAAAGTTGAAGAACCCCTCCAAAGCCCTGGTTTACATTAGATGACAATGTTTGGATGAGGAGCTTAGAATATTGATAAATCACTTATTTGATAATATACTTCCACTTTTAAATTTTTAGAGTGATCATCCTTTTTTGTTTAAATAATATATTTTTATTTATTTGTGTTATTTTCTTATATATTTTAAATAAAAATATATTATTAAGATTTTATATAAAATCATGACATAATTATATAATAAAAGTATTATATCTAAAACATTATATGTGATGTATATATATAATATAATTTTTATTATAATTATATAATATTTATATATAACTAATATAATTTTTTTAATTATAATAATAACTCACTTTTAAGTATACAATATATTATATATTTATTTTATTATATAGTAGGTGTAATGTAATTTAATACATATAATTTAATAAAATTTTATATTTAATTAAGATGACAAATTTATTTTTTAATTAAAAATCATACTTTTTAATCAAACTATATATATTTAAAGAAATTTATAATCTCTACAAGCTTCACTTTTATCTACCCTCCAAATTCCTAAAATAAAAATGAGTAGTGGAAAGTAGGAATGAGTGTTATCTAAGTCCCCTCAGCCTCTGTTTTAGACACACATGACATCGGCAAAACATAGGTTCTTCGGGCTTAACCTTGGAGTCCAGCGTGATGGTCCATAACAATGTGGTACTAAGTTGTGGATAAATTATGCCTAGCAACATATGATATGATGAATCTAGTTTTCCTTGCATTTCTTGGAAAGCAATTGTCTTATTTAATTGTATCTGGATGTATTATTCAATTGAGATCTTGGTTGTTGCATATTTAGGTAAATTGTAAGAGTTCAAACTCCTACTATTTCTAGAATCCAAGCCCTTTGCATTTCATGCTGAATTCTTCGGTTCTTCGGTTGGTATGCATGGTGAGTATTTCATTGGTTGGTCAATTTGATCCATTTTTTTATACATGATGTTTCTCCCTTGTATGAAGACTTGTTCATATTGAAACTTGTATGGCATGTATAGAAGGTCCACATTTTTTTTTTCTAATTTTCAAAGCGAATGGACAAGGACGATTCATAAGCTTGCCTGTGTATACGCCCAGGTATCGGCAGGATCAACCTCAACATTATGGAACATATGATCATGCGCGAAGCTCCAACTGGCTATTACAGATAGTCATACGAGGATAAAAGGGTGACACTCAAGTATGTATATTCTGTGTTTTTCAACCTTAAATACAACATCCCGGGTCAAAAGGATAATATCCAAACTACCCAGAAAGTGCTCATGATTATGAACCATAAGGGGGTGCTTATGATTGTAAAGGCAGCAGTGTGGACTATAGGAATCAATGAATATAATCATCAGCATCCAATCCAAGCTACAGACCCTAAAAGTTACATGTGTGAAGAGGAGAATCTTACTCTAAAGTCCTTTCTAACCCACCAAACCAACCTATTAGCACGTATAAAAAGCAGCATTCATGCCCGGACTTTGTGTCGGTGTTTCAGTCTCCTCCTTTCGTGGTCATCTCCAACCACGACCGAGTCCATCGTAAAAGGGTCGAACCAGTTTTTATCTTCCTCCACCGCCTTGTTCCACCTCTCCTTGAAGATCTCGAGCTCCCTTGTAGATTGCCTCCGGATCTACCATTTAAAAATTCCAGCACAATTTCAGTGAACTCTGGATCTATTTTGTCCTCAAAGGAATGCCACATTTATAGGTAACAAATGAATAAATTTTAGCAAAGTCTTCACCTCCATTCGCACGTCAAAGGAAGAGCCATGTTTCTGGAATCAGAAGAAACAAGATAAAGGACAAGAACATCCTCAAATAAGTCAAACTTGGTCCGAGCTTCATAAATTTACTAAAGGGGTGCAGAAGAAAGTCCTTACAGAGTTCTTATTTGAGTGTTCTTCAGAAGATGAAGCCTGGATAAGTAAACAGTTTTACACAGTAAGCAAGCATTCGTAGAGAACACAATAGTAAAGCTAATTAAGCAACAATGTTAATCCAAGAAAGCTTATCAAGGCATCGACCACAGAATTCAGAAAATGAATATTATCATGTGACATTTCACTTGTTTATTCACGCCAAGAAACCTTTTTGCCTGAATGGTCGCCCCCACCAAGAGTTTGTATACCCATATGAAATATGTACTCGCTATCGACAACCCCAACCTTCTTCGTCCGGTCACCCTGTAAACCACCAATTAAAACCATTGAAAAGTAAACCACAAGATCTAGTTAATAATGCAATGCATCCAAGAGCAAAACTTAAATCAAATATGAATTTAATCTCCTGATTGTTTTACAAAAATATTGGTGTTGTCTACATGGAAAAACCTATCAGGAACAGTAACCAGGGATCCATTCTTTATCTTTTCTTGCTCATGCATTTGAATTTGTTCTATGACAACCCCATACTTGAAGAACTAGCTTTAACATTGCCCACTTCCTATACCTTTTATCTTCTATTGCCATTCATGTCTGTGATTCAAGAATCCACTCCAAGAACCACCACTCCAAATCCATTCATATACCTTTATCTTCTGTTGTCTCTAATACCATTTAGGGAGGATTATTAATGTACCGAGTCAATAGTTCATTTAGCTCATTCATTCTACATACCGGTGAGAATGGAATTAGCTCTAAGGCACCTTTTGGAGAAAAATTAAATAAACATGCTCATAGGATAAACCATAAAATTATTATTTCCAAAATGATCCTGAAGTCCCTTATCTACAGGACAGAAAATCCTACCTGTGCACAGTAGCCAAGTTTAATGTCCATTCCCCAACCATGAACTAAGTCATTCTGAATAGGAAAAAGAGAAACCCTGATTAGTGAGATAATGGACAAACTATATGCAATAACTTGCAAGCAAAAGACTGGATCTGACGATCAGTCTGGTGAACTGAAAATAAAGCATCTTTATCTTTAAAGCTAGTCACTTTGAGGCCCCATAGACTGGTCTGACAAGATGAACAGGAGCATACCTGTAAAAGGTGCCAAGTGCAAAACCAGGCAGATCTTGAAAAAACCGGGGCCATGCCTTCTACAAATCTATACCCAGAGTATATATGTAAAAATAATTACTCTTCAGTATCTAGGAAGTATGCGAACTACATTTCCACAAGTTCTCTATAGATTACAATGATATAAAAATAAGCACAAGCATAGCAATTACCCAGTGCATGGAGGGCCCCGGCTGGAATTTGTGCACTTTGTACTACCTCTCATGTCCCAGACCCTCCTGCCCAGATATTCACACTAAAATTATGGAAAATTGACAGGGCAGATGGATCTTTAAAGAATACAAGTTCTACACACCTATGAAATTTCTTTGTTCTTGCACGTATTGTTATTCTATGATGAATTTCAGTTGAGTTCGGGTGTAACGCTGGCTGTGATATCTCCAACCCTGCAGATCTAACAATCCTTAGGTATCTGCAAAGAGGAAAAGCATCTTGACATGTGAAGCTCCTCAATTAAATTTGAATTCTCAAGAAAAAAAACTAGTATAATAACTGATTAAATTATACCTTCCTGGATGAAAGTTCCTCACTCCCAAATCTTCATCCCAGAGAAATATGTAGTCATATAATGAAACAATATTTGGGTGCAAAAATCGTTTTGCAAACCACCTGGCATGGAAAGTAACAAGTGATTCATAGTTCAAAAGTACAAGCCTGAACAACTTCAAAGAGAACATTTCTATGAGTTCCATTCAGACATCAATCAATCTCGTCTTCATGAATTTCCTTCAAAAACTTCAACATAGAGATGGGAAGAAAACACAAACAAAACCAAAACTAATGGACATATTTTTAGGTTTCTCATGGGGGTGGGCAAGATAGGGAGGAAGGGAAGGGGGACTATGAAATATGAATTAACTTTGCAGGAGTGAAGGCTAGTCACTATTTTAATTTCACTCCTTCCTTAGAAGGAAACATTTTGTTTCTTGATTCTGAAGAGTAGGAATATTTAATATTGTTACCATTTTGTTTGATTATGAGCAACAACATGTAATGCATGGGCACTCCATGCCAAGTCATTCCAACCATCCAACTTGCCATCGTAATGGAACAGCATGATTGTAAAATTCTCTGGAAGAAACTGAAATCGAAGAGATTAGAGTCGGTGCAAGTTTAGTATGGGACGTGAGAAGAGGTTTCTCTTTTAAAGATCTCATCGACTATATAAGCAGTTTTTCCATTACCAAACATCATGAATAATATTACCTTTTGCACAATAGCATGGACATTATGTTTCTGCTTAATTCCAACAGGCATTGCCAGTAAATAACGGCCCGTAGGATATTCAACCTCGGCACCAGATGAAACAAGCTGAAATTTCTGCCACCAGTAATAAGAAATGTTAACACACCAGATTCTGCAAAATTACATTCTAAGAATTGATTTTATAATAACATTGCTATTCCAAGAATATAGAACTACTACAAAATTTGAAAGAACATTCCGACATAATTTTATTCTGTGTCAATAGTGAAACAATGAACTTGCAAACCCATAGAAATATTTAATGTTGGTAGGAGTATCAGTTGAAAAAATTATTAAAGTGCACAAATCTTTATTGTAATTAGCAGATAATAAACCTGACCTTTGAGTTTGAATTTCCATGTGACCATAGAGGCCTCAACTCTAAATCAGAGGCAGCTTGCACAATGCCACGGGGCAAGTTCCTTAATTGCCAAGAAGAAAGGTGGATTTCCTGAAACAAAAAGGCACAAGTTTAATATTTAAAAGAATTATGTAAACCAGGAAGAACAAAATAGAAATCGGAATTTTACTCTTGAAATGTCAAATGGGTCCATCCTTGCATCGATCTGCCAAGAAAAAGAAAAAGGAATCAGAAGTATACACTGAGCCTGTTGAGGTTGAGATTTTCCCACATTGCTAATTTCAAGGAAACTTTCCTGGTTTATAATAGGAAGAATACCATTATAAGTTTTAACTTCCGGGACTAAATGGATCCAATCAATTTTAAATCGGTTGGGAGAATCTAATATGATGTCAAAGTAAACTCATGGACCTCATATTGCTCATGGACAATTATTCATGCCTCTTCACCAAACTATGAGTAGGGAAATATGAAAAACAAAGAAAAAGTTAGGATGCATGCACATGAGACTAATGCATATACAGAGCATTTTGTTTCCTTGTCAAGTTGTAGACCATCACATTATTCCTCCATTTTTTATTATTCCTCCATTTTTTTAGAAACACGAGGAGCTAACCTGTGTTTGATGATGTTGGTAAATCATCGTTCTGTACACAACAAACACCATTCCTATGCAGAGTATCCCCATAAATGGCAACTGCTTCATTCTGACTCCACATCTTCCCTGCAGTTCAATTTGACATCAACAATCAAATTATTGGCCTTGGTCATAATTTGGTGAAGAGGCATGAAACTTACCCCATCATGGAATGGATCTTTTTTTCTAAAATTCATCTTGAATGACTTTAAGGACTTCATGGACAATCGAGTCTTCTATTTGTCCTCATTACAAACTGGGTAAAACTGCTTAAAAAGACTTAAACATAAGTAGATCCACCTAATTCCGCCTGAAATAAGACAAGAAAATCATTTATCATGCAGTGCCATATTTGAGAAATTTACATATGCTCCATCAACACTGCACAGGGAGAAAATACATCCATCATACATGAGCATTAAGGTGGTCGAGTCTATGAGGTTGGTTATTGATTCAGTGCTCAATTGTGCAAATTTTGAATGCCAGTATTATTGATATTCCAGTCAACTAAGGATCTTCTAAAATGTTTCCCAGATAGCATGATGGTCTTCAAAGATGCCAGGCTTCAATATTTTGCAAGGAAAACTCAAAAATCTTTGAATGATCAGTTTCAGCCAAGCAAACCTCCAAGGAAAGACATTGATTTATTTAAAAGGGAAACGTAAAAGTGAAGCATAACAAGGTGTATAGAACAACTAAAAATAAAATTGCTTTTAGAATCATAAGCTGGTTAGTCTAGAACCCCTGGAATAACTCAAACATACATATATCAGAGTAGAGTTATTATGAATCCAAAGAATCACAAAAATGGTAACAAAACGGTATTAGCAAGATGGACATGCAGCTACCGAGCTCAACACAAAACGAACGCCTAAGGTTCGCCCCATGTAGCAACAATTTTTCCTATGCTAAGGCAGTGGATCTGAGAGCCTAAAGATGAACCAAACAGGATAAAATAGTACCATAAACGTCTGGGTTCGCACCCAACTAGCGTTTATAGGGAGGGAGATGGGGCGTTCCTTGATCAGTGGACAAATCAAAGGACAAGCCATGACATCAAGATCACTTAATAAGGCTTCTCATGCAACCAGAAAAAAGTTGTCGGTTCCTTACAGAAGATTGCAGCTTTTCTTCAAGGCCCAAAACTCATGGATCTTCGAAATTAATTGAAGGAGGTGCGGAAATGATCAATCTTGCACGTGAGACGCGAAAGCACATAAGAGGGGCAACTGGGCCGTCGCTGAAAGAGGACCCGAGAGCAGTATAAAACCTCCGGCGATCCCAGTGGACAAGAAAGCAAAAAAGAGACGTGAGGCTAGAACAGCAGCTGGGGCTGGGTTCCCGCAGGTTTGAGCTGAAGAACCAAAGACCCCCACCGGATTGGAGAGATGAACAGCTAGAGGGAGAAGAAGATTTGAGACCTCCTCAAAGAGTCTAGAGGATGGAGGAGATGGAGAAGGAAAGAGTCAAGAGAGAGAAGGGATTCTAGAGAGAGAAAGAAGGCAGGTTTCAAGGGAGGGAAATGAAGACTCGTGATGCAAGTAAGCGTGTATACCCAGAGCGATTCGACACCCCTAGCCTGATCTAGCCCCAGTTGAGTCGGTGGTTCCAAGCTAGAGCTAGCCCTCTCTCACTCCCCTCCCAATCGCATATCACTCCATTTTGCCTTTTTTCACCTTTCGGCGATGAACACAGCAGCGGCCACTGGCCACAGAGAACTTGACATGAATTCGCCACAAAACTAACAAACAAGCTAAGCTTTCCCTTTTTAGGATTAATAGTTAAATTATACACAAATTTTAAATTTACTATAGATTTTTTATTTAAGAAAATTACACTTGTCACCTTTAAGATGTAATTATATATAATTTGCATCTAATCGGGTAAGGATTAATGTGTAATTAATCAAGTTAAGTAGAATAGTTTGTACCAAAATTAATATATAACATAAATTTTATTCTTAATTAGATAATTCAAATAAAAATATATGTGGCACCATTGAGAAAAATATTAAAATTTATATTTAATTAGAAGAATTAGAAAGTATGACAAAACTGAGAGAATGATTAATACTTGATTAACTATTAATCTTAATTGTTAGTATTATTAATTTTCAGATACTAGGGTTTGTGACACGTGTCCAAAGATTCTTGTGATAAGTCTGCCAACCCAACTCGCAAATAATTTATTATTTGTCTAGTTTTATTTAGTATATAAACGTATATTATAAATGTTCATTTATATAATAAAGATATATAATTAAAATTTTCTAAAATATATATTTAATAATAAATTAGTAATTTCTAATATTACTAGTAATTTGACCATTATTTATAGCATATTCGATATTAAATAGGAAAGTTGAAGCATAAAGCACGAGAGACGTGTATGTCTTTTCATTTCCCTTCTTTTCCTTTCATTTCCTTTCTTTTCACATGAAGCATTACATTAGAATATAGATTTTGGGATGGGAATATTCATAAAAAAACAATATATAATATTTGTTTACTTGTTACCTTATCAATATGATTTTTTTCAATTATTGATCTCACAATTACAATTACAATTGGGTTCGTAAGAAATTTTTATATTGATTTTTCTTGTGTGTGTAAGACACAATTAATTGCCGACACAGCAAGATGATGATGAGAACTGGCACTGGCCTATGGGTCAAGTGGCAAGATTTATTCCATTAAACCAATAACATCATAGTCAACAAGGAATGGAATGGATCTCTCTATTCTATTTGATTTGATACTAAATAAATCCTAGGGTAACTATGTCTTCTCCTTCCCCTTCCAAAAAGACGTGCATGCATTGATGCTATTGCTATATGTATCCCCAAAATGGTCAACTTATGGTTTTATCTTCATCAGCAAGGAAGACATGGGCAGGAACAGGAAACCTTTTATGATCTAAGGGCTAATGCCCTAGTTTATGATCTACGACACGGCCAAGCTTTATTCCCTTTTAGTCAATTTTTTTTGGTGAAGTCGTCGTAGCGGTCACTTTCGGTCATCTGAAAGTCATATATGCGACGGGTCAGTTCACCACCCACCTCTAGAAATGGCAGCTAACTACGTATGGCCTATGGAGGCAAGGCGCACTGCAGTTCCCCTCTTTCTCGCCCACCCCTCGGTAATGGTCACCGACAGATTGACCTAGTTTTTTTCGCATCAAACCGTGCCTTGATTTCTTAAGTGGGATTATGAAGTTGGACTGTATATACACAATTGATATTGGAATTGTATACGGTAATTACTTTTTTTTTCTTAACATTAATGGGCTGAGATCGATAACCAACACTGGTTTAATTAAGGAATTGTTGGTTTGACTTTCTCAACTTCGTAGCATCTCAACCAATGTAATGTAACCCTTTCTTTAACCCTAAAATGAGTATTATTAAAACAATCGTATAATAGAATAACATACACAGAAGGACAGACACAGAAGGACAGACAGTGTGCAGTCCAGAAGTTTTGCACGAACTTCGCAGCATCGAGTAATGAACTAATTAATTGACCTTTGTCTCGTGGGGACTAAATCAATTATTGTACCATTGGTAAAATCAATAGTAGGATGGATAGCTTCGTATGCTCCCTAATATCAACCAAATGGATATTACACGTATGATCATTTAATTGAAAAAAATGAAGGCTAAATTAAGGCAGGCATACCAAAAGTTGCTACTAAATTTAAAGATGTGGGCTAATTTCATGGATGAAAATGCATTGCCATGTAACTTGGAAAAACAAGAAATTAATTATACTGTGTCCTATTTGACACATTTTCTGCAGCATGCATCATAGCGTGAGAACGTAATATTCCAGAGTTTAAAATTGTTTAGAGTTTCAGTGCAAACACTTCAGATATTATGCAGATAACTAAGATTAAAAAAAAAGATCCACTTTTAATTTCCACGTACTTTCTTCCCTTGTAGCAAGATTGTGCAAAAGAGACTTGTCTTTTGTAGTCATTGATTGCATGGAGAACTCAGACACAAGGGTGACACAACACTGCTCATTGAAGATAATCGTCACTTCCACTTCACTCATCTCATAAAATGGAGTATACACATGAATTGCAAATTGCATATAAATCACAGGAAGATACAGACAGGGCTTGGACTGACCCGAATGAAAAGGACTTACAGAATCCCATGTGATCTTCCCTGTCCCAGTCCAGTCAGCTTCTTGAAAAGAACTCTGGGAAATGGGCATTTCAGCAACATAGTGGGACCAAGTCCAAGGAAGAGGATGAATGCGAAGGTCATCTTATGTATACATGAAAGCAGCTGAACCATCCTCTATTACCCACTATAATTGCTGAAGGACGAGATTCAACTCCTGAGCGCATCTCGTGACAACACCCCCGCGTCTGGAATGAAGAATGGAAAGCCATTTTCCCGTTAAACTTTTCATCACTCAGATCTAAACATAAGTGATGTGGTAAGTGGAACATGTTTTTGAGGAATTCCTTGTTCTTTTTTCTTAAGCAGCTTTATAACACACTTATTTTCTGGGAAGAGGAAACTACTAAAATTTCCATTTTCATTTTCTAGGGTAAGATAAGGTAATGAATGCCAGAGTGCACATCAAGGGATCTTGTTTTCCTAGAAAAAAAATAAGTCAACAACTGTCCTATGGCACTTTGAAACACTTGCTTTTCCAGTGTATCACATTTTTTCCTGCAATTATTTGTTGGATTATGTGGGCATGCTATATCCTATGATCCTGAATTCTTTTCACCATGAGGAAAAAGTTTGCAGCATCGCCCATGGAATGAAATAATAACATCTACTCCAAGCTTTGCAGTATAGTACAGACCAAGTAGAAGAAAAAATACCTCACAAGTATTGGAAGAATTTTCTGGATTTTTTGGAGCTGGGTAAAGCACTCTTTGCAACACTCCCTCCTGAAACCAATAAAATCCATAAATTATAACGTAAGATCATGGAGATTAAAAAATGTGGAAAACGCAGATATAAGGCAAGGGCCAAACCTTTGCTCCGCATGAAGATCAACCCCAATTGCAGGAGGGGCTCCAACAGTGGAAAATACAACTGATCCAAAAACAGACACAAGCTTTAGTAGCATCTCTAAGGAAAGACTGGTGTGCCTGTTAACAAACAGAATAAGTTGGTCAATAGAGTTAAAATCCTGTAGGAAAACTGGCGTTTTCATTCAAGGATATGCTGAAATAAATGTGGAACATATCTTTTCTAGTAATAGAACAACCACCTAACTTCTACATAATTGCATTGATTGGATGGGGAATAAATGCAGAGCAAATAACATTCATGATAGAGGCCAAAATGAAACGTTTCATGGTCACTGGATAGCTTCAGTAGCCCATCATACATGTTTTTGAATGCCTTGTTATTTTAAAAAACTAAACCTAGTAACCTTACAATTTTTCACAATTTTAGATGTGTACTAATCAAATCTTGCAATTAAAACTACCAAAATATAAGGTTTCATTTGCCTGCATCAACAAATTATTACCTTTCAATCTTGCTATCAAGCAATCCCATAAGCACAGGAAGCAAGGAAGAAAACAAATCTAAGTTGAGAACCTCCATTTTCTCCATGAGAATTCCAACAATATCAGCCTGAACCTGAACGAAAGGTTGAAAATGTTTGAGAAGTGATGGGAAAAACAATTTGATAGAAGAATCAATCTGTTCATACAATTTTCAAGTAATTACTCACTGAATGATCTGGTAGCTTCCTCATCGCATTTATTGCACCTTTCATATCATTCCTCTCAAAGAAGTGTCTTATCACCTAAAATGGTCACATTAAAGTATATTATTGACTAAAATTGAAGCTCACCGCAAATAAAGTGTGGTGGAATAGAACAATGAACTCACTTGTAACTTGGTAAGACGAGATCTAAGAGTACTCAAGAAAACTTCATGGCATTCCATCAGAACTTCATTATCCTTATGATCTGCAGAGTCTGGCTCCCTCCCAGAAATTTGAGACTCAGCCATCTGCAATTGTTTTAAAAGCATCATGATAAGCATGAATATGGCCAGAAAAAGGTTATGTGCCTAAGTTTCCATGAAACTGACATCTGCTTTTCTTTTCCTAGCTAATACTAGATCACCAACTGAATATGAAAGTATCAGAGCAATGTAACAATACTATTTTGAGTCTTTCTCCCAGATCTTGCACTGTTATCTTCTGTTATCTTAAACGATTGAAGTAAAGCAGACAGCAAATTACAGAGGGTTGTTCAGTTTTATTGAACAGGAAGCCATTGTCAGAAATATTGTGCATCAATTCAGCCAAAAATATAAACAAATCACCATACATTAGTGTAGAACAGTTTTATGAGATTTCAGTCTCCTCTTGTTATATGTATATGCCTTTAGAACATATGAATAGCCAGTCTGAACATTCAAACATACCAACCTATATAAGGAAAAAAAGGCTGTTCTCGAGATGGGGAGAAAGAGCCCTACCTGGATGGAGGCCATTTTGTCAATGGCAGATATTGTGCGGAGAGGCATACTACTTTCCTCATCTTCCACAGGAGTGTTAAAGGCCTCTACTCTTTCAGATCTTCCAGAAACCACAGTAGCAGTCCTTTCCATCGATGATGTTACTCGATTAGGTATTTTACCTTCTGGGGTGCTTAACCTCTCTCTTCTCTGATTGCTACCCCCCAAAGTCGGAGGTGTCTTATCCCTTAGAGGCACAACAGGAGAGGCAATCTTACCAGGTTGAACATCCTTGGTATTGAATCTCTCTCTTCTTTCGAATCCAGCAGCTTGATTTGTGGGTATCTTGTCCCTTCTACGGCCTATACTATTTGGTATGACAGTCATAGATTGACCTTCGTTATCACTAAATATTTTATTCTGTTCAGAGATACTGTCTTGACCTGTAGGTATCCTATCCCTTCCAAGTACAATATTTGGGGATATAGTGACTTCTCTGTCTTCCTTGCTAATATGTCGTTCTTGTCTTTGAAATGCACCAACCTGGGAATTTGAAGCCTTATCTCTTGCAAGTACGACCACATTGTGAGTGACAGCAATGCCTCGGTCTTCCTTACTTTTTACCAGCCCTTTTTTCTCAGAGCTACCAACAAAAGAGGGAGGTGTTTTGCTTCTTTGGGAGATCATGCTGGAGGTTGATTGCGTAGTTACTTGGTCTTCTGAGCTACTATCTATCCTAGCAGGAGTTTGAATCTGTGTTACAATCAAGTTAGGGGGATTATCAGTTGATTGACTGACCGTGCCGTTTAAAGTTTCTTTCCTTTCACAACTCTCTGTCACAGTTGTGTTTGCTTTATTCATCAGAGATAACTCTTGATCAGGAGGAGCATTTGTTGTCTGTTCTTCAGCATTGCTAAGTCTTTCTCTTCTTTCAAACCGCTCAACCAAGGTTCGTGTTCGGCCTGGGACCACAGCAACTAAAGAAGAGAAAAATAAATCCAAGAAAAAAAAAAGAAAGATGATGAAAAATGAGTCCATCACCAGAATTTCAAAAGAAAAGAGTATTGGGTAAATGGCGGACCTCCATTGACAATCTTGATTGGAACCATATCTTGATTGCCACCAAAAGAACCATCACCTGAGAAATAAAAAATAAGCTCAATGATTTTATTGGGACCAAAATGTCACCAATAATAGGAGATAAACAAATAAATCTCCATTTAAAAACTATGCTATACTTCGGAAACACATACTGTGTGGAAATATCTAGAAATGTCTGCTGATAAGCTATTTACATTGCATATACATAACCAATTTCATCTATATCACTATTTGAAATTAAAGGGAAGTGAAACTGGAGCAGAGAGATCAGACAACCATAGGATGTTGCACCTCAAAACCTATGAGATTATAAATTAGATATTCATGTAGCTACTAATTTTAGAGTGTATTTTTTAGTCTTCTAACATATTTTATAAAAACTTTTCATATAGCAGTCCCCTATTTGTCAAAAAAGAAAGGGAAAAAACCAATAGTTCAGTAAATAATAAAAGAGACAAAGGACAAACAATTACAAAAATAGTGGCTATTTGGCCTCAGTACTGAGGTGTAATCAGTCACTCACGATTCTCATCTTCAGGGGATAGAGATGGGGCTTTCTCAATCTTTTCTGGAACATTCTTGCTATCAGAATAATCTTCTTTACAGTGCTCTTTTGGAGCCTCTGAGACACTCTTGATGACAGTCTCTCCAAGATCATTGAAGCTGATCTTTGTGTCACCACAAACTTTACTCTCAGAAGAAACTGAGAGATTCTCAACATCAAGTTTAGTAGTTGACGGTCTCCGCCTGTGCACAGTAGGCTTCAACAGGATGGGATCTACTGAAGTGTCCAAAATGATTTTTGCTTCGTAGATATTTTTCACTTCGGCGGTTGATGAAAGCCCCTCATCAGAATCAACTCTTGTACTAGAAGGTTTTCTTCTATGGGCAGGCTTGAGCAACATCCCAGGTTTAGTCCTTGAAAAGATTATGGATTCTCTTTGAGGAACAGATTTGTCTTTTTGTTCTGGGTTTGCCTCACAAGCAATGTCAGACACAGATGAAGATCTCACAAAGGCTTGGCTTCCTGATTTTTCAGGAGATCCTCTTGCGGAAGAAGTATGTCTCTTTACCATTAGATTGTCAGTATCAGAAGCATCTAAGGGTAGTATTATTTTTGGAGAGTTTAAGGAACCGACTCGCTGGGAAGAAACAGGATTTCCACTGGCAGCTGAACAATATACAAGCATATCAACCATATTAGGAAGTTATGAAACCAAAGAATTCAACATTTGTGCTGGTTCTATTTGCGGAAAAGCAGAAACAAGTTTTCCAGATTTCATCTTCATCAATAGGAGAAGGGAAAGCTAGGGGAAACTGATGGGTTGAACTCTATAAGACTCCTTTACTGACAATTTTTCTTCTTTCTCATCATGCCATGAGCAGAAAATAAAAATGGACACACTTTTCCAGAAACATATGCTTCATCAAGATCTTTGAAGTTTCATGGGTTAAACAAATGCTCTAAAAGAGGCCTTCAGGATGGTGCTTTTGTTCTATTTACAACTTAATATTAAGAGCTAATAGAAGCTAAACACAACTTCATAAGACTGGGTGAGTAGATATTTTGATTGATTATTAATTTAAAAAATCTCACAAGGACAACATGAAATACTTACTATCCACATATATATTCTTTATCTCTTTCGTCTCACATTCAGGAGATGGGCAGCTTAAACTCACAACTAATCTCTCACTGCTTCCCATTTTCACTGAAGATCGACTTTCCTGGAGACTGAATTCATGATGCATGGCATTCTTTTTCAGAGACACTGAATCAACTCCATAAGGTTCAATAAGCTGACAAAATTGCAAAATTAGAAATTATCAAACTTTAAAATTGAAAAACAAATAGTAATATAAAACAAAGGAGTTTTTCTTCCACCCCATTTGTTTTGAGTGGTTAGAGATATACCGATATATCTGAGACCCAAATGCCAACTGAATTTTGAAAATAGGAGCAACCTAAAAGTTTCCCTTCATGGATGCACATATCACTTAGAGTGGACCATCCCATGTCAATGGAGTCGTGACAAATTACTGGCTCCCATGAATAAACCTATGAATCACATACAAGTTAAAACTATATTTCTTCATAATAATGTTGTGTTAAAATTCTTTACAATTGGAATGTTTCAAACCTTCAAACTATCCTCCAATCCACAGAACAAGGTTCTTCCATCCGGGTGAAATGTGATTGCACGAACTCCTCTAGCCTGGAGAAGAAATATTTTTACTATATTGAGCCATAAAATGAAATAGATATGGTTTAGATGTTCAATAAGGAAACTTCATTAATATTGCATCAAGGAGATGTGTAAGATCAGATAGAAGGGAAATAAATAAAATCATGACATGTAGGGGGAATGTGATTAAGATATAGGATGGAAGTGAAAAATGTAAAATAATCATGAAACTTCCTGGCATATCAATTGAACATAGCCAAGAATCTTTGGCCTTAAAAGCCAACCGCGATTGATTTTTCATGGTCATATCAATTGAAGACATCAAAGAATATCTGCAATTGCTATTACCGGAAAGAGTATGATATCAAACAGCAGATTACTGAAACATGCTAATTATCAATTAAACATTGCAGGGACAAAAAATATATCCCCCACTGGTAATATCTCTTTCTGTTGTACAAGATTGAGACATTAGAAATTAAATGCATGTTGCATACCTCAGGCCTTGATGATCCAATCAGTTCAAAGGTTTCCAAGTCCCAGAATTTAACTGTTCGATCAGCTGAACCTGAGAAAATGTATCTCTTTACAGTTTAAAAATCAATTTCTGCAAAATTCATTTATAGAAACAATTGAATACCAAAAGATGACAGATGACATCACTCCTATCTATGAATTCTTACCGTCAGGTAAAACATGGTTAAAACAAACCAGGAAAGAAATTCTCTTAACACAAAATTATTCAAATCACCTGTGGCAAGAAGGAACTCAAGAGGGTGGAAATCTATGGAGCGGATATGATTCTCATGGAACTTAAAATCATGCAAAAGCTTTCCAGCCGTCAGATCCCACACCTGCGTAAGAGAAACAACCTAATCAGGTTCAAGGTGACATGACTCATGCTGAAAGGGAAAATTATTAACACTGTTAACATATAATTGCAACCTAGGTAGATTTCATATGATAAAGATGCATTTTGCATGACCAATGTAGTTTCTCAAATAGTTTCTCCAAATACATCCACTTGGTCCAACCTCTGATCGACTTCTCCTTGTACATATTCCAAACACCACATAATACATCATTTTTCTTCCTCTTCTACGAGCTTTGATACAAGGATTAATTGCCAACTGATTTGGATGGATGCTTAAACTAGTAGTTATTCATGTTAACATAGTATTGAATAAGATTCATTTGCTGAATGAAAAAAATACCTTAACAATATTATCATATCCACCAGAAACCACCCAACGACCATCAGGTGTGAATTTAATAGTACTAATGCCTCGCGTGTGACCCTTATATGTGTGTATACAACCCTTTTTTCTGATATCCCATATCTTCAGATTAGTGTCAGTGGAACCAGATGCAAAGAATTCTCCGAAGGGATGAAACTCCACAGCACTGCAATTTGATCTGTGCCCAGTAAGACCGCGAACCACTACGCTTCAAAAGTAATAACAGAGAAAATTACAGGTAGATAGAGACAAAGTAGCTTTCATAATTACAAATATGAACAATCAAATGAAATATAGAAGTTTGAGCATTTAGGAACAGTAGGGTTTGCTTTTTTGTTCTGAATGTGGAGAACTGATTGACCAGGACAAGTTAAGTTATGGACATACTCTTCGCTTCTTCTAAGTCCCAAAGCTTTAAGACGCCAGACGTAGCTCCTCCAAGGACCAATGTTTCTGCTGAATCAAAAGCCACTGATTCTACTGGACTTGTGTGGCCACAGAGGCTCTGAACCATTCGACAGAAAAATAAATTACTCTTATAAAAAGTACTTTTGCAACCCTCCAAGTGTCCACAGACAAATATTGGTTTCTGACAAATCATGGTGGGTTTCATATGAGAAGAAGTTCAAATGGTATTTAGTTACTACCATTATGGCAATAGTTACTAGTGTTCATGATGGTTCAAGGGAAATTCATATTAAGATAAAGCCACATCAGACAGACCATTAGAGAGTTTGCTTTTCCAATCGCCCAGAGATTGACCTTGTTGTCCTCTCCACCAGTAAGAAAAAGTCGGCATGCTTTCTTCCCAATACTGAGACACTTGACATTGCCTGAATGCGCCACAAATTCCTCTAGGATCTTTTAGTAAAGGAAATTAAACGCATTCAATATTCTCTTCGAGCTAGATATAAAGCAGAAGTTAATCATTCTAAATGCATCAACTTGACTGAATTGGATACCAAAGTGCTGACCCATCTGAATAAACATCTATTTGTAACAAACAAAACACAAACTGAACTTTTATGCCCTTCCGACCTTCTAAATATGCAGTAGAATCCCATGCAGCAATGCGAAGTTCCATCATTTTCAAATTCCGAATTTTCCCACAAGGGTATTGACAGATGGAGCATCTAGCAAGTGAATGCTATAAGCTCCGCTCAAAATAAACTGCATACACCCATGAGAATTAGCTTTAAACTTCCTAAAATCCATGGCCAAACATAAAAGATCGGAAGTCCAGCAACAAGCAACAAGATGAGAAAGAAGAAAACTACAAGCGAAGTTTAACAGCAGTCTCATCGAATAAGGGCTACAGGGAGAGCAACAGCAAGGACCCTAAGCAGCCATAGTTGGGCGCCAGCTCGAAATTAATAAGAAAAAAAGGGCCCAATTGAAGAGCAGCAAAAGGATACGCAGCTTATACCCACGCTTCGCCATTCCACAAAAACCGCACTGAACTGAACTCCTTGAGCCGAAAGGAAATCGAGGCACCTGAAGAGAAATTACACTGCAGGAACTTGTACCGAAATTCAGATTTCCCCCAACTTCACAGGTACAAGCAAGAAGTGGAATCGCAAGAAAGATCTCCTTCTCCTCTCCCTCGCTGGTGGAAGCAGAAAGACGAACGGGGAGAAATCAACTGTGAAAGGCAGGAATTGGATTCATGGAAAAAGGAGAAGAACATTAATGAATTGGCTTCTTGGAGTCCTTGCCTTCTTGGCTTTTGAGAGATTTCAACAGTGGAAAAGTTCTCAAGAGGCAGGCTTTTTTATATTTTATTTAAATTATTATATTTTGCTCATGCTCCATCTCTAGCCTCAGTACTACGCGTCACAGCTAGCCTACTCCGCTAATCCACGAATTCCAGACTACGCCGATGATTGAGGCAGGGGTGCTGAGGCAGTCTACTGTTGGCTTTCACAGAGTTGACGAAAGTGCCCCTCCGAAGTGTACTGTTTTCGGAGTCAATTTACGTGTCTACCCCCGCTGAGCCAAGGATGCAACCGTTGTCGGGCTCCCCGGATCAAATCTAGTGGCTTGGATTTTCGGGCACCGATCCACGTCGGTGACGCAATAATCAATTATTTCTTAATTGTTTTTTCCAAAAAATGCTTGTTACTTATAATGATAATGAACTTATAAGAAATTAAACTAAAATTTATGAATCATTACTTATAATTTTATAAATTATAATATTTATTTATTTTATTTTATTCAATTAAATATATAATATGTTGAGCAAAAACATTAAATATATAATATATTATTACTATTTAATTGATAGATGAAATTGACATAAATAAATGAATATAAATAATAATATTATGAAGAAAATGAGAGATTGAAAATGATAATTTATTTTTAAAGTATAATTTAAGATCTGATAATTATGTATAAATTTTAATTAGTGAAGGAATTAAAAAAATATTATTAGAGATTATTTTTCTTACAAAAATAGTGTAAGTGCGAAAAAATACCATAATAATGATAGGTGCTTTTAACCCTAATAATTCCTAGCATAATCACCCAGTGGCTCTATGGACGTACGGTCCTAACCAGCTCCATCCAGGAGGTCACAATCAATCCATGGAAAAGGAAATTTTCCAGGCCACATGTCGATAGATTCAAGCCTGCTCCAACCAAATACAATGATGTGACAATGGCAAACCATCATTTTTTTTGGGAATTTTGAAATTTAAATTGCATGTAGGTCCACTTGGCCAAACCGAGAGAAGAACGCAAATTTCCCTATTTCAATTTCCCTCTTTACTCAATACTACTTCATGTTCCATTTCCTTCTAAGCACCATCATGAATGAATCCTAAGTTGCATGTGTAGACATTCCATCATGGGGACTTAGGTGAAGAGGCCTCCCCGTAGACATGTATGCCTTTGTCAAAAATGGTCAGCATCATTAGATCAAAATAAACTTGACAAGCTATCGTTGAATATAATGTATCACCCGCATAAAATAGACGGCTCAATTAAATGTTGAGATGGTTGGTGGTAGTTTATGTCACTTTAACTGGAAAATTTAAGGTCAATTACTCAATCCTTTCTCAATTTCATCCTAAACTTCATTTTAGTACATATTTATTCTATCACCCAATAATTACACTTTAAGTCATGCTTATCTTTTAATATAAATACTTACTATATATAATTGTATAAATATAAAAAATAAATAAATATGATAAAAGGTGAAGTTATTTAACTGATATATATATCATTAATGAATCAATTAATATTATAATAAATTTAATATTAAAATAATAATAATAAAACTAAAAGAATACCCATATGAGAAGATTGATGATCAAATATATTCCGTGAAAATGTTTACAACTTAATGCTTTAAAATTCGGTAATCTGTTTCATATATAGAAATAATGAAATTGAGACGTGAAAGTTAGCATAGTGATATATGATTCATGTGCATCTTTCTTATGGGTCAGACATAGGAAAAGAGGAGCAGAAAAAAGAAAAAAAATCATGGTCATGAATAAAGAAATCACATCAATGAAATGAAGACACTTATTTAGCTCTTTTTTTGTGGGATCTCACGAAGCGTTTCATCATCATGATCAGGCGGCAGAAATCTAAATGGAAGGAGCTATTGATGTCAGATCAATATGGAGGAACTTGGAATCAGAATTGCAGAATTGAGACAAGTCTTTAGTGATTTTCTGCTGCTCTGCATAATCGTGTTCATCAGATGCCCAGTTTGATGATTGTTTTTTTTTTGCAGGATGGGAAGTAAATTCACTTGCGTGGATCAACCGATTATATAAGAAAACGCAATAAATATATTCACCCAGGGACACGGGCCATCTTTGCCAAACTATATTATGGATACAGCCAAATATCAGCAACCTACTGCCAACTCATTACATCAAGTGGCTGCAGACTTGGAAACCGGTGGCTATTGGCTAGCTAGGAAGGTAATTGCCATTTTCTCGATGATGTTGAATGGGCAGAGCATGACTGAAGTATACTGGCTACCTTATGTCCATTGTTGGACAGAGAGAGCTTCGCACAGGCCCACCACACTCAAAGGACGGGTTGGGGCTTCAGTCAGAAAACTAATCCAGCTGAAAGGCTTACTGAAGCCCAAAGGACGGTAACCAGCAAGCCCTGCTGAAATCTTAGAACTCAGGAGTCCCAAAACCGCTTGATCATCAACCCAAGAGAAAGTACCATTCACTAATTCCCAGGTCACTAAATTTCAGAATTAAATAATTTGGTATAAATATATACTATCAAGTATTTACTCCTCTATTTTAATATTTAATACAAGAAAAAATGAATAATTAAAATTTTAAATATTAGAGGGTAACATATTTGATAACCAAAAGGGTTACTTTGCTCCAAAAGTAAACTCCAATATTAGTGTCTCATATTAAATTCACCACTAAGTCCATTTAGCTTCATTTAAAATAATTTATATGAGATTTGGCCAACAAATTGTAATTAATTAATTTAGTAGGGATCTATACCATAGGAGATTGGATATTTAATTCTCCTTACATGAAGCACTAGCACTGCACCCTCCAAATCCACTCCATCCATATGCATCCTTCTCCTATGCCCTTCCATGCAATCTTGCCAATATCCTCTGAGCCCAACTAACCATCACCTCTGCGTCTCCATTCATTAATCTCGCCGGAAAGCGACACATCAATGCCACCATTGTCCCCACCGGAGCCGCCTTGTCGGTTGTCGCCACCTTAACTGCACTTGCCCTGCTCCCCCGCGTTATTCGTCATCAGCTCGTGAGAGTAAGAGGGACTCCTTGACTCGAGAGAGCTCATATCCTCTTATAGCAAATACTCTCTCGTCCTCATCATCAGCCTACGATGGGCTGCTGCGAGAGCACTCATTCTCGTGCCTCAGCTTCCCCGTCGCTGCTCCCTACGACTGATCGGATCACAGGAGCTTCAGTAATGGTGGCTGAAGAAAAGGTCAAAGAGGTACTCTGCGAGACGCCGGCCGCTCCTAGGCCTGTAACCCGGTCGCCCGTCGACCTGAAACCGCTAGAAACGCCACAAAACGATGGGTCCCCGCCGGATAAACTGGTAGGCCAGACAAAACAATCTCCGCAGTCTCCAGCTGCCGCCTACGAGAAGTCAGCGACAGAGCCAGAAGATGTCAGGGGCTTGAATGAGAGAACCTCCACTACTACGGCTACCAACACCACCGGCGATCGCGAGACCCAGCCGAGGGCCGAGAGGTCCCCGGTGAAGCCGCGGCCCCTCCGGCCCCGTTCCTTCTCCGGAGAACTCAGCGCGAGCGCTGCCCGGGGTTCGGGCAGGTCACCGACCCGTATCCGACCCGATGGGATCGGAGGATCCATGAGGATCGTGCAGAGCAGAGAAGTCTACTGTGGAAAGAGACTCGACCCCGGAGAGAGGTCATGGAGACGATCTGGGCCGGGGTCCCCGGCGAAGAGGATCGCCGTCAACGGAGGGGCGAGGCCAGCGGTGGAGCGGGTGCCGTCAATGAGGAGGACGGACCTGTCACCGGGTCGTGTCAAGAGAAACCCGAACGACTGCACCAAGAGAACGAAAGGCGGAGATCTGAAGCAGAGGCAATCCAGAGGTAGGGAATCACTCGAGAGCCCGTTGGTCTCGTTGGAATGCTTCATCTTCCTCTGAGCAATACCCGCTGGCGGGAAAGAGGAGGCGGCGGTAGCGGGAGGAGCAGAAATTCCGCTCTACGGTCGCCTTCATTTTCCGTTTCTGCCCTGGTTTTCCACTCTGTCAGTTAATAGTCAGAGGGCAGCTTGGACATTTCCGTGGAAACAGCACGTGCGTATCTTCCCTCCCTCCCTCCTCTTCCTCCTCGCATGTGCCATCTGCCACTCTCCTTTTAATGCTTTGCAGTTGGGTGGGTAGGTATCTTAATGTGCATTGCATATGAACATGAACCAAATTTCCTAATTAATGACTGACTCCATGGCTCATCTATTCCATATTATATACATTTACAGACCACATGACATGATAGACTCAAATCCTGTTTTGCATGTATGCTGGATTAAAATATATGAGATGGACGGCATCAAGTAGGCTTGGCCGGCGAGGGCCAGAGGGGCCAGGCCAAGCCAAGTCCATGGAATTGAGATGGGCCTAATTCGATGGATTAATGCCCATCAGTCCGGCAGGGGATCAGTCACCAAAGTGATTGAGTTGGTGGTTTCCTGCACACATTTGGAAGTACTGGTTTTAGGATAGTTATGGGGAGGAGATGGATTGACTGACTGTCGGTGGCCTTTTAATTTATTTGATAAAAGAGGGTGGTGCGGGAACATGATGACAAAATAATACCTTTGATTACGTTTGATTATTAATGATCGATGGTTGCAAGTTGGGGGGAACCCGAGGATGACACAAGAGGGATGTGTGCATTGTTTGATGGCGATTTCCCAGCAAACATACATAGAAGATCTCCTCGTCTTCACTCCCATTATAATTGACTTTTCATGTTCTCCCAAGATGAATGCTCAAATTTACGCTGCATGAATCACCTAAACTGTCATCTCTTCTCACCCATCACCTAGTGTTTTTGAATCCCATGGAAAAGTAAAGGCCCACTGACCGACTTCAAATGTTCAGGATATCTTTGGTCAGTGGCACCACATCTCCCAACTTAAGAAATAAGCTCCTGAGATGTGAAATACAGTTGCAAGACATTTCTTTTCATGGGGTTTCAGGAAATGCAGATGGCATTTATTATCTTCTGCAAATCAAAACGCTTCAAAAAAGAAAGACAGGACCACAAACTAAAACAAACAATTCAAAAAAAATGGAAGAAGAGTGAGACCCATTAAAAAGATTATAATTGAAAACAATGAGGATTATTATAGTGAGCTGTTGGTGCAGAAAAAGGAAAACTTTTATATGCATTTGGCAATAATATCCTACACCACATGATTTCACTTATGCAATAAGAAGAGATGTATTCATTATTGTGGGAAGGATTCCATTGGAGAGAAAATTAAATGAGAGAAGGAAAAAAGTAGGATGAAGGAATAGAGATCTTCTTTCAGGAAGAAAGTAAATCCCCAACTGAAAACGTGAAAGGAAAGTCAATCCCCTCTTTCCCTTATAGAGAGAATCCCGTTCTTACATTGCTTGAGATTGAGGTTTTGATGGGATGAAGGTGAACTGTCCAAAAAGAGGCACCCTCTAGTCCACTCAACTTCTGGGCCCCATCTATCTATCTTCACCCCTCCCCCTCTCTCTCCATACCCTCTAATTATTGGGTCGCTTACAATCTAATGGAGCAAATGGGTTGATTAGTTCATGCAATGCCGTGTGAGTGCGGAAAAAAGTGAAGTGAAGATAGTCAAGACTCGAAATGGTGAATTATTGGTGGTAAAGTAGAGAGAGGGGGAGAGAGATAACAGATCAGATCATGTGCACCCTCTCGTCAATCCTTTCTGGCACTTTTCCAGTTCAGCAACAGCTGCAATAGCAGCAGATGAGCCACCTTAGAGCCCGGGCCCCATTGTGTTCATGCTCAATACTTGTTCGCCTCCAGCCATCTTCGGAGAATTAGAGAGACTATCCTTGCGTTCTATTCTATCCATCCCCGTCCGTCTCTGAGCTGAATATATCATGGACCCAAGTATCCGGCTCGATTACGCACTGTTCCAGCTCACCCCAACTCGGACCAGGTACTCTTCCGACTTGAGGCAATCTCTTCCACTTCTGCTTACATCTCGATCCATTGCTTTTCGTTCTCACCTGCAATTTTGCGATGTGGGTTCTATGTGAAGATGCGATCTTGTGATATTCCGTGGAGGAAAGACGGAGAAGCTGGCCCATGGCCTCTTGGACCCGTTCCTCAGTCACCTGAAGTTCGCCAAAGATGAGATTTCCAAAGGAGGATATTCGATCACTCTTCGTCCTCCATCCTCCGATGACGCCTCCTGGTTCACGAAAGCGACCTTTGAGAGGTAAGTGAGGGCTTGACTGATCTAATTTATGGTCAATGAGCTTGTGTTTTCTTGTTTCAATGGGAAGCATCCTCATTTGGCTTTGCTAAGTCCTTATTCTCTTCTTCTCTCTGGCCAAATTTACCACAGTAGAACATACTTACATGCTCTAGAATTTGATAGATACATTTGATACAAGTCCTCTTTAACTGGGCTTTCCCCTTATTACGTATTCACACTGTTTTATTGTTCTGCTGATGGAAAAAAATTTTAAATCTGGTAGTTGGACTGAGTTGCTTTCTTCTTTGAATTAATCTATAAGGGGTACTCATTCAATCTTCTGTTTGGATATAGAAATTTAGTTGAGATCTCAGATTCTGGATCCATGGAATTAGTCTTATCTGTTTTCTATGTGATCAATTTGACATGAACTTATCTTTTCTCTCCCTAATATGTAAACTATATGCATCTAAATGCTTCTTTCCTAGAATCCGTGCTTTCTAACTATTCTAAAAATGTAGAGGTTTGTTCTATTCCAGTATGACTGCCTGACTGAACAATATCTATGGCCTGATCTGTATTTTAGGACTGAAATAATGCTCCCTGTGTTCCAATCATCTGAATATTAATTACCGGAGTGAATGCATACTGCATTTGTATCTGGCAATCTACACTGTCAAAATTTGGTTCTTTTGCTCTAGAAAAAATGACTTGGTCATTAAACTGGTTAACTTTCCAACCTTTTTTCTTTTCCTGGTTGTTGTTTATATCTTACTGCTTCAACATGTTTCCACTTCTTTTTATGACAATAGATAAGAAAGTTGAATTGTCAATATGTAGACAAGTTACTCAAAAGTGATGAATTAGGATAAGATATTGAGTATCACTTGATATTCTCTGGAGGTTCTAAAACTTCAAAACAAAAAGTTAAGTTAAAACATGAATCTTTGTTAACATGAAGTGTGTTTGAAAGAGATATCGGGGACGGATTACTCAGAGGTATATTGTTCTCTCTTGACAGATTTGTGCGCTTTGTTAGTACTCCAGAGATTCTAGAGAGATTCATCACTTTGGAAAAAGAGATATCACAGATTGAGAGCTCTGTTCAAGCTAATGAACTTGAGAAGGCCCATGTACCAAGACCAGGAGAGCAAGGTATCTTTGACCTATAAATTTCTTGGTTAAAGTATCCTAGTCAGACTTTAACACATTGATGTAGTTCAGTTTGTCAATGACTTTTATTTCACCAGGGAGTCCTACAGCTTCCAATGTCAATTCGGTCAAGTCAAGTGATTCTTCAAAGGTAAGTGCTTCATTGCCAAGTAGAGATTCCTTGTTTTTTTTCTTTAGTAATATGGTGGAAGATTCTACAGCTTTCTGCTTGTGCAACAGGGTGAACCTGCTGAAAGTGAAGACAGCGTGCAAGAAGAGCACTCTAGGTATTCCATTATGAAGATTACCTGTTCTTTATGTGCCTATTTTTTTGTCATGTTACTGATTCTACTGAGTTTCTGGTTTCAAAGGATCCGCCTCCAACGTCTCCTAGAAACCCGAAGGGCGACGCTTCTTCGATCACAGGCAATGGCGTATGCTCGTGCAAGAGCTGCTGGCTTCGAGATGGACAACATGGATGATCTTATTGCTTTCTCTGACACATTTGGAGCTTCTCGGATGAGGTATCAAGAGCATATGACTACCAAACTTGACATATTATGAGAATAGACCATGGTGCTCATCCAGAAAGACTGATGTCAATTCTTGCAGAGAAGCATGCACTGAGTTCAAGGAACTATGCAAGAAGAAGCAATCAGACATTCCCTGGATGGAGGAACTGTCTGCAATGGAAGCCTATTCTTCCACAGAACTCACATTTCCAGCAACCTCAGGAATAATACTAGCAAATGAGATAAATTATCCAGCCAGCAATAATGACCTTCTTCCTAATGGATTCCCTGATGTATCAAAGCAGGAGCCCACCACTATTTCTGGTTCCGAAGGCAAAAAAGGTTAGATCTTTCTCTCTGTCTCTGCTTTTATTGTTATTTCTCTTTCTTATATAACTTTGTTATTGCTAAGTTTTCCTTTCCTCAGATGATAATATTGCTGCAAACAACATCCAAATGCAAATTCCATGGCTAAACCAGTTTGCTCCATACATGTATCCCATGCATCAAATTCCACCATATCATGGTTACCCTTTCCCGGTTATGCCTCCACATGGTCCGAATGATCCTAGGTGGGCATTTAGTTCAGAAGGGGCTCATCAGGATTTGAAAGGAGAGGCAAAGTTTATGTCCAAGTCACTGAAAAAGGAACATAATTTCCAGAAGGAAGCAGAAGATGAGGATTCAGAAGAAGACTCACAGAGTGCATCCAGTGAATCTGAGGGAGAGAAAAAGCATTCTCCAACAGAACACTCACAAAGGAAGAAACATAGGAAGAAGAAGAGTTCAAAAATGGTTGTCATCCGAAATATCAATTATATTGCTTCAAAAGAAGAAGAGAATGAAGATGGGGATTCTCATGATTCTACCTCTTCCCCTGAAAGTGAGTTTTCTCTAAAAAAGAAGATAGAGGAGGCTGTTGGAGTTTTCAAGAAAAATCACAAGTCTAAGAGGCACACTCGTAAGAAGTCAGATGGATCGAACCACATGACTGAGCATGAAGAAGAGACTGAAGCTACTGGAGCTCATGTGGAGAAAACTGCGAATGAGAATTGGGATGCTTTTCAGAACCTTCTTATGAAAGAAGAAAAGGAACCAGATTTGACTCCACAGGGGCAACTTGAGCATTCCCAGGACAACCATTTTGTGAGGAGCTTTGGGGAAGAACTCTCTGATGGACCCCAGAAAGTCATGACACAACGAAAGATCAGGGATGACTCCTTAGCCATGACAGACAGGACTGCCAGAGATGATCCCAATGAGAAGTCTATTGATTTCGGAAATGGAGAGAATACCCGATCCGTTCTTAGGAGGAGAGAATTTGCTGATGATGCCATGCTGTTATCAGGGAGCTTGGAAAAATACGAAAACCTTCACAATCCATTGCCTGATTCTAATTTTGACTCATCATTGATCAAGAATCGAAGGTCCAGTGACGGCTTCATCATCAACCAGACACTGAAATTGGACAGTGGAGATGTGAATGTCAAAGAAGTAACATTTGATGGTGATTATCTGGATATGGGAAAAAGTAGAAAAGACCCTCAGGTTGATGATTCCTTCATGATACATGATCGGTCATCTGTGGACGATTCAAGAGATATAAGCATGGGGTTGGAATATATGTCAGCATCTCAGATGGAAAACGCTTTCAATGCAGAGCCTTCAGGAAATGAACACAAAGAACCATCAACTCATGAACCGGTTGATCTCTGCGTGGTCCTTGAGCGTGACAATGATGTCGGTTCAAACAGGCTTTCTTGGACCTCTGGTTATGAAGTTGATTTCTCATTGGCTGAAGTTGAGAAGTCTCCTGCAAAGGAAGTGACTGCAATAACTCCTGATTCCTCTGATGGGAAAACGAACAGTGGTAAGAAGAAAGAACTTTCTGCTGGAAAAGATGCAAGGTCAAAAGTTGTGAATCGGTCTCCAGTTGGGAAAATCAAGCCTGAAGCAGTTAGTAGGGTTAAGAAGCCGACTCTTATGAATAGAACTGCTACACAGAAGAGCAAATTTGAGAAGGTCTGTGATTCAGGATACCAGGCTTATCTTATTCCAGATTTCCTTGTACAAGCTTTTATTATTGTTCTTTGTTCTCCCAAGATAAAACTAGATGGATAACTGCACTTGCTTTCCTTGCTACTCTGCACCCTTTAACCTTTCTTGGTCATCCGACTTATGTGTTCATTAACAGGAAGAAGAGCTCCGTCAAAGAATGGAAGCATCGTTGCTTGAGCGGCAGAGGAGAATTGCTGAAAGAACTGCTGCTAGTGGCATAACTACTCCCACAAAGAGATCTCCAGTAGAAAGAACTGCCAAAACTGCAACTAGGACGGAAAGGGCTAAGCCACAAAGCCGAGTGACGAGAGTTTAAGCATAGTCTGCTTATGCCAATGTAATCAAGAGGAAAAGGCAGAAGTACCCGATCCAAACTGATTTTGTTGAAGCTGGAAAGAGGACCCAGCACTGCCACTGTGTACGTATCATATAAGTTTTAGTTTGTCCATGCAAATTTCCACTTGTTACATGAACTTGGGTAATTTATCCTGTAAGGTTTGTTTGGCCTCATTTTAGATTTTCTTGTAATTTGGTATTGGAGATTCGTTAATAAGATTATATCATGGACAGTATTCATTGGTCAGAGCTAAGAGTAGTGCTTTCTCTCAGTAAAGAGACTTACATTTATGGAGTTTGTGATTCTAGACTTGCATCTCATGCTCATGCTGCTAATTCCCAAGGAAGTTAAATGTCAAATGGGTCATATGGTAAAGTGACGTTTCCACTTATCAAACTAATCTCTTGAATTGAATTTCTTCCTCTTGGTCCATATAGTAGCAGTAGCAGCAACCCCACATAGTGAATGCAACTGGGAATGATGGCTCATGGAGTGGCAGTCTTGGACCAAGAAGACTTGTGCATAACTAGGAAGTCCATTCTCAGGCTGGTCTACTGGCATATAAAGATACATACCCATAATATCTATATACTTCTCATGTTTTAGTTTCTTAGACACAACTAATGTAATATAATCGGGTAACGTACTTGATCGCCGATTGAGTTCAACGATTTACTGAATCCTATTTTATCAATATATTATATAAATATAATGTTAATAATAATAATAAGCATAAAAATAATTGACGAAGTGTTTGCTATGTATATATGACAAGTTCAACAAGATATAATGGATGACACAATACCATAATGGAAGCAGACCAAGCAAGCTCTGTTCATCTTCCAATTCAATTAATGCTTGGTTTTTGCTTAATCACGAAGAAGATGCAGCTCAGCTGGCATGGACCTCAGAGTGGATGGATCATCATATGTTACGTGCACGTTTGGTAATCAAATCAGAAAATGATTACAGCTGAAGTTCCACTCTTCTTCACCTGGATTGCATTGCTCGGCGCCAGCCAAGATGAGAGAACCCTCACCTTGAAATGGAAGTACAGCATAGCTTCCATCAGTTCAATGACCAATAATGTATATGCTTTCGAGCAGAATATGTGGTTTTTTTTTCTGTCAACTTTGTGGAGGAAAGTGGCGCCAATGGATCGATGGTGACTGCACAGTCAGATATCTCCGGATTGCACCCAAGGAAGGAGATGGGGAAATCTCCAAGTAAGTTCATGGCAATATTAGAGAGGGGGAGTAGAGATCATCTGTGTGTTCAAACTAACCAAAAAGAGTTCATGAAAGTGGTTAGATAGGTTCATCCACATGATCCTCCTATAGTCAAACTTATAGGATCATTATTCTTATATTTCCCTACAATTGAAGTAAAAAAACTGCACCGACTCTTGGATTCTGGGCATTGCACAGCTCCGGTGGCAATTGCCCAATGAAAGTCAGATCACAAGATCAGAAAATCTTTTATTTTTATGGTTTCCAGGAGGGAGAATGCAAGTAGTGAGATCTTTTTAGTGATGATGAAGGAGATAGTTGCTCCCATAAAAAAATGGTGGCAGTTGCTCTGATAGTGATGGGAAATTGATGCACCACTTTCATTCAGTCCTTTGCGTTGAATTTTCATTCATCAAGAAAGGCACATGTATTACAAGAACAATACAGTGACATGAGCTGTGAATGGATGGAGATGAAAACGATTGCTATTATTATTAATTGCCCAATAAAAAAAGGGAAAGAATGAATTTGTCTTCTTCTTACACAGTTCAATGAACCTAACGAACCCAGATGGTCCATCATCCATATAGCGGATAGCCAGCCCGAGTCAGATGGCGCCCCTGTTCTTTCGTACTTACAAACTCTCGTCCACCTTCCTAGTGCAGAAAACGCAGTGCTCCCAAAGAATGCGATCCATGACGCTGTCCTTCTCGATCCTCATTCTCCTGCTCTGCCTGTTCCATAGATGAACCGCGTAGCTCTCTCTGCTTATATGCCTATACTTATCCAGCAGCCACTTGGAGTGGAGCTGGCCCCGTGGTCCCTTGAACAGGCTCTGCACCCTGCTCCAGTCCACGGGGTAGAACGCCGGCGGTGGCACCACCGTGAAGTTTAGCCCGTCCCGCCGGTTCACCCGGCCTACCACCCGCGAAACCAAGTACGGTCCGTTGTGGCCCCACTTGCTCCCGTCGAAAGTGAGCGCGAACTCCTCGATGAACTTGTACAGCAGCGGGTGGCCCTTGTCGAAGGCGAGGACCGCGTTGTTGAGCCGGCTCCAGTTCCCGGTCCGTCCGTCGACGGTCTGCGCGCCGATCACGTTCCTCAGCCGTGTTAGGCTCCGTAGGACGACGACGTCAGTGTCCAGGTATACGCCGCCGTACTTGTACAGCAGCGAGAGCCTGAGGAGGTTGGAGAGGTTTTGACCCAACGGGACCTCGCCGGGATCAACGCTCCCTTTGACTAGCCTACTGAACCATAGCTGCGCCGGGGTGTTCTTGAACAAGTAGGCGAAATCGGGCGAAATGGCGGTGGCCTTGAAGCCCTTCTCCGTAAATGGTCTCAGGATTTGGGTCCCTTCGGTGGAGTCCATGGAGTGGGAGACGATTACCAGACAGGCGGCGGGGTGGGAGCTGAAGAGGCTCTCGACGGCGAAGGCCTCCCTATCGCCGAACGAGTCCAGGGAGCTGATCCACGTCATGAAGAACTTCCCTTTGCAGGATGAATTCCCTAAAAAGCCCTTCATCCGGGCTGAGAATCGCCCCTTTGCCTGAGCGGCCGGGAAGGTCGGCAGCGGCGTGATCTTGCGAGAGAACCTCCGCCGCCTCCTGGCACTTTTCGACCGGTAGAAGGAGAGGTTCCGACCGGGGAGGGACGGAGACTCGCCCTTCAGGTGGAAGGGGAGGCGGGTGTGCGTCATAACGACTGGCAGCGGGTCATCCGCCCTTACCACGTGCATAGCCTCCGTGGAGGGCCGTATCATGTCCGAGGATATCATCGCCAGCGGGGGGGAGACCCGGACAGAGAAGATGGAGAGGCCGTTAAAGGTCAGGAGGAAGAGCAGGAGTAGGGCGAGGGCGGAGGTGGGGAGGCGGTGAAGAGCATCGACAGCTCCCTCCTTGACGTTGAATGCTGATCTGAAGAGCAGGATGAAGAAGCCGGTGGTGGGATCTCCGACGGGGGTAACCTTGGAGGACTTGTCATCAATACTGGACATGTTATTTTTTGTGGGTGGTGTATTGAAGTTCTTTCTGTCCCGAACAAAATGAAACCAATGAAGGAACAGACAGGAAAGAGAACCAACTTTAATGGCGGAGGCCGCAATATAAAGAATGAAATGAATCTCTGTTACAGGGAAAGCTCGAATTTTCAATAAGATTTATTATATATGGAGCAGTTGGCCTACGTGCATGAACCATTTTAATAAGTTGTATATATATATATATATTTATAATTGAAAAAAAACGATTAGACATAGTTGGGGGCTGGGGCAGTTAGGTGATTGATAGTTGGGTCACAGTAGAATAATGGGTACGACTGGCTAGGACTAGGAGGGTGGTATAACTGGTGTTGTGGGCAGTCATGTGTACGGCTTATTCACTAATCTGTTGTGTTGTGTCATTTATCCACTACGTTACATGTAATTAAGTATAGCAAGCCAAAGTTAAAAAGAGTTGTTAGATAGATAATCGATAAGATAAGGTGGAAGAGATGGGAAAAAATGTGCATTGATTCTCAATTCAGTAACCAGCCAGCCTAGTTAGATAGTAATATTTAACACAGAATGTCAATATTTAACACAGAATGTCAGGTATCTTTCTATATATAATATTATAATTTTCGCCTGCAAACATACGTTTGTTGTATAATATGTAGTAAGTTGTTTACCAAGCACATGATCATGTCTACAATACTAGCGAAGTCGTTAATTGTTAGGTCAACCTTAGTACAGTATAGCACAGCTAGCCCACATTTTCCAGATTAGAAGAAGCTGCTCGTCCTTGTATAATTTTATATCCCATGTGCACATTAGCAGGCGCGAACATGGGACAATATTCTCTCTAAAGTTGGGGGAAACAATAATAATATAAGCAATATATAGTACCCTCATTCTCCACTTAGCTCATGTGCAACAGCAAGTTGTGTTGTGCTGGGGTGTTGTTTCTTAATTGAGAATGCAAAATTATATCCTCATCTATTTCTGATGCATGTACAATGTTGCATTTCCCCCTAAGAAGTCAACCTAAATTGATCCACCATATTGTCAAGGAAGACAGACGATCACCAGCCATGCTCACACCCCACCGAGGCAATGCCAGTGCATGGGATGAGCAACATGGTCAAATAAGCTAATAAAAAGTCAGAAATCAGGGAACTAAACTGTAAAAATCTCTATAGTAATGTAGCATAAGCAATAGGTGATGGGATATAAAGCAGAATGAACATGGATCAGAATCACCTAGCAATATAAATGTAGATGAAAAAACCATACATCCATACAAAAACTTATCAATAGATAAACGAGCGGAGTGAAACGGGTATGTACCCATATTAAGATACACGAGAATCAGATTAGGTAGGAACCTAGTCATAGAAAAGCAAAAGAGTAGCAGGACCTCTCAAGCATGCAGCATCAAGCACTTGTGGCCTCAGCCGGCTTCTCTGCCGGTTGCTCCGCAATGCTTGGTGCATCCTCCTTGGGGGGTTCTTTTAGGGGTTGTGCAGATGCATCTGCCTTCTTCTCGTCTGCCTTCATCTCTGCTTCCTTTCCATCCTTCTTGTCTTTTGCATCCTTGGCAGGTGCTGGAGGGGGAGGAATCATGTGGGGTGGAGGGGAGTGCTTGATTTTCACAAGTATTTGCCTCATCCTAGAGAGTTCAGTAGGCTTCCCGGGCTTTGGGCCCTGTACCACTGTAATCCCTGGCTTCTTCTCTGGTTCCTTCTTGCCTCTCTTCTTCTCGATGTTGGGAACCTCACGGGGAATTAGTTCACCTATTGCCTTCCAATAATGCTTGTCGGCTTCTTTATGGAACTTCTCTTGATTGGCCACAAATATCTAACGCATCACAAGATCAGTTGGTCTTTAGACACAATGTCTATCCACACAACAAGCAATTGCAGAAAAAACACAAAATAGGATCTGGTGAATGGTTTAAAGTATTTACCTTCTCCCTCTCCCTGTTGTTAGTTTTGTTGGATTCAACATTCAGCTTCCTCTTCTCATAGAATTCCTGAATGTACACATCAGCTTCTTCAAGAATCTGGATTCTCAATTCCTTCTCTCTCTTCTCCTTCTCCTCAAGCAGAATCGCATTCTGACTGGCAAAAGCAACCCCATGTTCTAAATGTAATTAGAAAAGAGAAGAGAGATAATAACAAAACAATGGGGCCCCACTATTACATAATTGATGAGGATACAATTTTCTCAGGTAAGCAAATCAATAAAATTAACTCTTTTAAAGGGTAAGGCACTTTTATCTGGATAGAACATGGATGAGATATGTAATTATGCCAAGTAAAGCATATCTTTATAACTTAGATATGCAAGAGTTACTCTCATGAAATCACATATCACTAGGCTTGTCTCCCTGTTCATTGACAAGTTACAACGAGCCCTTGATAGGTCTTGACATCAATTCCTAGTTCAGAAAGAACCCTATACTGAGATTGTACAAGGTGTATCTAAAATACAAATGCAAGATCTGCCATCTACGAAATTGGTCAAGCACACAACTTGCTGCTAAAGACTGAAAACTTCATAATCAAGGCTGATTGTGTTGTACCATCACTGTAAGATTTGCAAATCATCATTACTCTTTGCATCATGAAATAAAGATCATTTACGTTTTTTTTCCATCTAAAATACATTTGAACATTTCCTTCTCTCTCCTCGGGTATATGTCTTTGGGATCACAAGAAACATTATCATTTTGAGGAAGCCAGACAGCAATACATGAACGTTAAGTAAAACTGTAGGTACATAGCGGAAGGATCACATTTATGAAATTTTTATTAGCAAATTTCAAGCATGCTCAAAATGTTTGTGTAACCATTTTAAGCATCCCCAAAATCTGTTTTAGAGGAGAGGGAAAGCTTCCACCAGGCCTACACTTATAAAAAGAAAAGGTAAATTCGTGGATGGCTTGTTAACACTAAGGTAATTCATCAATTATGCTACGAGTTTGCATCCATACTTCCATCGCAATCTATAATCTCTAAGATGGCAGGTGCATTTGCATAGATTCTTAAGTCCCATCACGCAAGTTCAAAGTCAATATATCACTTTTACAGCATAAAGTCATTGAGGCAATACTAAAATGCAATTTAACGATAAATTGAAGTCTTCAACCTAGCTCTGTGATTATCGAAGATGTCGATCAAGACACCCATGAATGTACTAAGATTGACCTCAGAACTCTATCAGACCAGCAGATCTAAGAGTTTGATTGCAAGCAAGGACCAGATCTAGTCACAATTAAGAAATATGGTAGGCAATTCAACTGGATCAAGCAGATGAAGACACTCACCGACGCCATTCTCGCAGAGCAGCCCCTTCCTCCGGCTCCATCTCACTGGGCGGGGGTAGCATGGGTCCGTCCGTCGCGAAAACCTCATCTCCCTGGAAGACACTTCCGTTCCCATGCCCGTTGTACGGTGCCTGGGAGTAACCAGAGTTGGGATCTTCGAATCCGAAGATATCAGGGGAGGCAGCCACGTGTTCAACGGCCACATCTCCGTCTCCGGGGAATCCACCGGCGGGATCAGAGGAGAAGTGACCCGGGGCGCTGTATTCTTCGCCACCGGCAGGGAAACCCGTGTAGCCTCCGTATCCGGAGAAGTTGTCTTCCGCGCTGAAGTGGGGATTCGGCGCCTCGCCGTCGGTATCGAAAGAAGACATACTTTTTTGCTTCCTGGTGATTAAAGCTGCAAATCAGTCGGAATTTCTCTGATTCGCTTTATCCGTCACACCAAAGCGAAACGAAGAGACGTTGGGTGACTCTTCTAGAGTTCCCAAAGGTGACTGCTACGCCGTCGTCTTACTCGAGTAGGCAAAACTCGGCCAAGCCCACGAAAGCCTTACTTATGCCCACAAATGGACCCAATCCATTCCTCTATTATCAATTAATAACGAATAATATCAATATATTATAAATTTCACATATCATCAATATAAAACATAAATATCTATATCAAAATTAATGCTACCATATAATAATTTATTTAATAAATATTTTTTCAATAATATAATTCCTAAATTCATTTTTTTGTGATAATACAAATTGTAAATCTTAGATAAATTAAGGATTATATGATTAAATTATTATGAAATAAAATTAAAATACCAAATGAGTAAACCACGTGGAAAATGAACATCAATATGATCCTTTGGATTGATCAAATTAAAATACAAAATGTTAAATCTATACTAATAATATTTAAAAAAACAAATTTATTATTATTATAAATAAATCCCTAAAATTAAACAAAATAAATTTAAAAAATTAGGGAAGGGTTGGAGGGGGCTTGTGGGGAGCTGCCGACCATGGTCTGCATGGGAAAGGACTGCAAGGGAGGGCCCCTCACTCCCACCGACCTATGGGCATCGGCCAACCTCTAGCGAACCCCATGAGGCGGCTAAACAGAGAGCAGGAGAAAAGGAAGGTGGTTTGGAATTTGGACAAAATTTTAGCTATATGGCATTAATTAGTCATACTCATTCAATATTCAGTAGGAATGCAGAATAGGAGGAGAGATATAGAGGTTTGGATTAGGACTACAACTTTACTTTAGGAAATAATTATGGCAACATAAAGAGAATCACGAGTGATTATTTATATTATATCCCATCGCATCTGTCTATTATAATACACTTGTAGCTAATCTAAACAATACCGATTGCAATATATAACTATATACTAAATATATGAACATATTATATAATATATAAACATCAAATAGAGAGGCCCACTTGACTAAGAGAAGACTAAAGCTGCAAGCAAATGTGAAGGACGACGCTTCTAGTACAGCTAGAGGCAGCATCGTATACATGGCACAAACTTAACTCTGAATGAAAGGATTACATAATGCCATAATGCCATAGATTCTACAATCTCATCTGACCCGCAAGAGCCAATACGTTCCTTCTGCTATAAGGTTTTACAACGAGACTCCCAGTAGGTGGTAGTTGGAATCAGAACACAACAAGGCACAACAGGAAGCAACAGAAGAGGAAAAGCGAGATTCTGTTGAGGGACTTGTCTGCCTGGATCTCCTGCCTCCTGGGTCTCGGGCTATTGCTTCCAACACGTAGGCTATACGGGTTGACGTACCCAAACAAACTCTCCCAATTGCCAAACACCCTCGAATAGACCATCTCTCCGAACATCCCCACGGTCGGATTCTGAAATCCAGATGCCCCAACACTGAACAACTCCGATTCTGGGTCTGAGGATTCACTAGAACGGTAGTAGTTATGATGACTATATGGGTTCCGGTAAGAAAGCTGCTGGGATGTACTACTAGATGTGGCAGATAATGCGGAATAATTGCTGCAAGCTGCTGGCCTTGGAGGGATGGTCATGTTTTTCTCTTCCAGCTTAGGCTTGCCCCGCCCGTAAAGAGGGATTAGGGCAGTGTGGGAGATCTCAGATTTGCAGACAGGACACTGAGGAGGTTCGTCCATGGCAAGAGAGAGGGACTGCACATGGAGCCATTTGTAGATGCAGGGCCAGCAGTATAAGTGGCCACAGAGGGTTACCACGGGCTCGTGTGCATAGTCCAAGCAGATGCAGCAGTCAAAGCAACCTTTACAATTTTCAGGTTCGATCTCTCCTTCTGAGGTTGTCTTCCATTCTTGAGAAAGATATTGCTCAAAGGCCATGGTCTAGCTCCAGGTTTCTTCTCTCAGGGATGAATAGATCTAAGAAAGTAAAAAAAGGCAGCAAAAATCCATAACAGATTAAGTGAGTTATCTGATGTTATGAAAGGGTACAAACCGCAAAAAATATGAAAGGATCAGGAATAACAGCAAACGTGGTTTCAAGCTCTTTAATGTAACTTTACTGCCTCAAACCTTTTGGTAAAGAAGTTGCATCTCATTCACTATTTCATAAAAGTTTGAAGAGTTCAAACATGATTTTTTCGCCTTAAATGTGACAAGGCAGATTTTATGCAGCATAGATGCTGACTATATTTGAACGAATCCAGCAAAAAAACCAAACAGCCGCCCGAGGAGAATACAATCTAAGAAGTTGTTGCATGGGCAATAACAAGGGATAGGGCACTACTCATCAGCATGAATACAGGGAGAATATAATATATCAATTCAGCTCGCCATTAAGTGCATCTCCCTCACGCTATTATAAGCATTAGGTAGAAAGAACGAAAAGCATCTAAAAGAGGCCATGTACTACAATGGGAGTAAAATAGACCGGCACTCTTTTGGAAGCTCCAAGGAAGTTGCTTAGAAGAATCCAAATTTTTTTCGATCTTTTCACTGGTGAGAGTTGGAAAAGGCATTTCGGTCAACAAGAAGAAAACTCGTGGTGAATTCAAAAACCTGAAACTTAAAAATTGTTAGTCCGCAGTTTGATTTCCAATCAATGTTGAAAGTCAAGAAAATTCTGCTTCAACTACCCAGCTTACTTCTAAGTGGAAAATTTTTACTTTGGAGTGTCAAGGAGTTTGCTAGTTTATCTACCATCTGTCCATCTAGACCTGATTTGTTTACCCGTGTTAAATCTGGAATCGAGAGGGGCGGAGGCAGCGGCGGCCCTCCGGGACCCTTTGCCCAATCCTTTTTCAGTTTTTGGAATTCCTTTCGAGATTCAAAAAGATTTGAGATGGAAGACAAAATATAATAAAAAATATGTGGCAGGATCAAAGTGGTAAGGATGTAGGAAAATAATATTTTATGGGCACAGGAAAATATTATTTAAAAGTGCATATTTATGATTAAAATAACGAAAAGTGCAAAAGATAGATGAAAAGAGCTTATTAGTTGTTCCTTTCCTTGTACCCTTTTAGATATACAGACATGAAAAAGCTGGATCAACAGAATCGGAAACCAAACCTGGGTTAAGTTGAGAGCTGATGAGAGCACAACTTCTCAGCGCACTTTCTATTAGTTCGACTTTTCTTATAGACAGTATAAACCAGGAAAAATAACACTGCTTTCATATATAAGTTTAGAATCTAGACATGAACACAGTACTCATCTAGGAAAAGGAAGGGCATAAACAAATAAAAATGGTCTATAAGCTGCACCAACACTAGTAAACTAAGTATCATTGTCTCTAGTTCATCCTGCAATAAAATGGGGGAAAACAATATCTACTATTGACCACAAAAAGTAGATCGCCAAATCATTAAAAAAAGTAAAGAAAGAGCCGTTTCAGTTTAACATGGACTTCAACAACTTATAGGCGAGTGGAAGGAGCCGATCGAACAAGACAGTTCAAGAAACGCGTCGATTCGAATCCATTTCGAGAAATTTGAGAAGCTTTCCAAATCGGTAAAGATATCCAGATATAGAGAGGGGCATTCCGAGGGGTAAGCAGGATCGAGACAGCGAGGGTTTAATTAAATCTACGGTTTGTAAATGAATCCCCGAGCCGGGACTGCAAAGGAGGGCTTGGAGCCGCAGGAAGACATCGATCAACCAAAATTAAGGGCGGCAGGAGGGAACAAACCTGAAGAGGTATAAGAGAACAGCTGAACCAACTCGCGATCGCATAAGAGGGTTCTGCCTAAGCTTCAATGCCGATCTCACTTGATTAGAGAGAGAGAAAGTATCGGCCTCATAACGTTGAGTTATTTATACCGAGTTGGACAGCATCATCCATCTACAATTACTTTTTATTTCCCTTTTTCTTTTTCCACATTTCCGTACACATTTAGTAGATGGCCTATACTAAAATTACAATATTATTTTACTGAGAAAATAAAAGAAAATGATAATATATGATCTTTATTTATAATAAATCTTAAATAAGGGCAATATATACAATATTATTTTAATAATTAATTACCTCATTTTTAAGGAAATATCAATTAATTGGATATTAAATATGTAGCGGTAGATTTAGAAATATCAAACTACGGTTTCCATGAATTATATTTGAATTAGTACCAAATCCTTACCAGCAAATCTTATCCAAAATTTAAAATTTAGATTAATAATTAATTATGATTCTTAAATACGGGCATCATCAATACCAAATCCAATTAGTTTGATCAGTTAATGATAATAGCACTAACGAAGGTGATGTAATGAAATTGATGATGCTGGAGGCATATGGGAATTTGCTTGAAATGCAACTGTGGTCGTGGGTCGGGCTTTGGAGTTTGGTACTATAATGGCCAAAATTTAAAATTTAGATTAATAATTAATTATGATTCTTAAATACGGGCATCATCAATACCAAATCCAATTAGTTTGATCAGTTAATGATAATAGCACTAACGAAGGTGATGTGATGAAATTGATGATGCTGGAGGCATATGGGAATTTGCTTGAAATGCAACTGTGGTCGTGGGTCGGGCTTTGGAGTTTGGTACTATAATGGCCAGTTCCATCGGACGGCCTTTAGGCTTCTCAGAGGGCCCGAAGGAAAGAAATTTTGGAGTCAATGTGGTCAACCTGCTACACCACACATAAAGCCATAAGCACTCTGGTTGAGTGGTCCCGCCCTTTGTCAAGTTCTGGGATTTTATTTTTTGAGTTAGTTGAAAAAGAGAGGGGGGCGGAGGAAGACGATGACCACAAGCCAGCCGCAAGCGAAGATATTTCTTTTATGGGGGGCGCAGGAATCACCATAGCAGTGACTAGCAGGTAGATATTTTAGGCTACGGAAGTACAGAGATTTTCTCTCCTTTCTGCTGCGCATTTCACAAGACAATACCCGCTTGTGGGATTAGTGACGTAACTATCATTTTGTGCAGCACTTTTCTCCCTACAGTTTCCTTCCCCCTTTCTTCTCAACAGGAGAGTAGAGAGACCAAGAAATCAGCTGCTTTGCCCTCTTCGTTCCTCATCCAGGAAGAATATGATTTGTGGACTCGTCACTCCCTCGAATCCTCTGCCTTCAGCTTCAACATATTTCTCCAATCCTAGGCGGTCCAGGAAGAACCTCCAACGGCGAACCGGGGGGATAATTCTGGTTCAATGCTCTGCCTCCGGCAATGACTCGCCCTTGGCTATCGGTACAGTGCTCTGAATCTCCCCTTCTGCTGTGGTAACAGCGGGGAGGGGTCTCTGTGCCCTAGAATCACTACAGAAATTGCTTTGCGGATTATGTACAACTTATAGTTTAAGCTTTCTCCTTTTTGAAGTTCTCCATCTCATATTGCGTCTGATGTTTGGGTGAGCTAGATGAGATGCTTATGCTTCCAATTTGATATGGAAATTCCTGCTCCGGCCTCAGTAGAATCTTTACTCATTCAATCTGTGGTTTCTCAGTCCGTGGTTCTAATTTTCTAAAAGAACTTTTGCCAACTGAGTTGTAAACTTCTATTTGCTGCAGAAACTAATGGAAGTGGGACTTTTGTGACTGGCGGTGCTTATGATTTTTTGAGAGCGACCACATCACTCACACAGAAACCATTGGTTTGTGCAAAGAAGGTCACTCTTATAAGGCATGGCCTTAGCTCCTGGAATGAAGAAAGTAGAGTTCAGGTCTGTATCCGGTCTCCGTAGAAGATTCGGTAGATGCATACTCTGCAACAGCGCCTGGTCATGCACCTTGAATATAAATAACAATGATCAGTGATGAGGATACAGAACTCACTCTAAGAACCTGCTAATTGATTCCTTTTGAGCGGGTGATTTTTTGAAGTGTTAAGCTTGCAGAAAGGCATGCCATTGATTCATACGACTTGCTATGCAGTAGTTTTACCATTCATCCCAACAAGTATATAAGTTTGCTTAGCTGGGGACCAGTTTCTTACCTTAGCTGAATTATTACAGGGAAGTTCAGATCTCTCTGTGCTGACAGAAACTGGAGTGATACAAGCTCAGAGGTGCAAAGCAGCATTGTCGAATAGATACTTTGATCAGTGTTTCTCAAGTCCCATCTCCCGGGCAAAGGTTTACCAGTCAAGCCCATGGAGTCTTACTTCTACTGAAATGTTCATTGATTTCTGACTAAAGCTTTTGGTGCAGACCACTGCTGAAGTTATATGGGGAGGGAGGGAAGAGCCACTGCTGTTTCTTGACTCGCTCAAGGAGGCTCACTTGTTTTACCTTGAAGGCATGAAAAATGGTCTGTTTTCCTCCTCTTCCACTGGCCAATCTAGCAAAAGACCAAGATGCAAATACAATCTCTGTTGGAAGTCATCAGTAAAGTTCCATATTCTTACCAGAAAAAAAATCACAGTGAAACTAACTCATGTATAATCAAAGAAAAAAAAATCCAGTCTTAAAAGTGGAAATAGAGAAAATAACCAGGGCACGTATCATGGTTGCTGTTGAAAACCTGAAATGGATAAGCAAATTCCATTGATGGTTGAACACATATTATGAGAAGCAAAACTTGAAGATATATGACAAGGTTTAGAGCACATAGTACATTTGTTTCCTTTCATATGACTCTTTAGTGAACTAAATTAAATTCAGAATTTGGAGGCAGCTGATGCTCGGGAAAGATATCCAAGGGAGTTCACCACATGGCGGGAAGATCCATGCAACTTTTGTGTGAATGGCATTTATCCTATCAGGAAGCTGTGGGGAACAGCAATGGAGGCTTGGAATGAAATATTATTCTCGCCTGTTAGCTCTTCCTCCCTGTCAAGTCTTCCTTACAATGATCAACGGTTTTCTTTTTCTCTGGCTCTATGAGATAAAATGATGGATATTTGCTCTTTTGACAGGGAAAGGACTTCTTGGTCATCACTCACAAATCAATGCTGAGGGCATTGATCTGCACAGCTCTTGGTCTTGGCCCTGAGAGGTAGTACATAAATATTTGTCTCCATCACAAGTCTTGCCATTTCAATGTTTTATCCTTATGGTTATCTAGAGCAGTGTGATACCTGGATATTGCAGTACCCGTCTTTCCAGCAGTCCATGTGTTTGCTTTGCTGATGATCACACTGAAGAAGATAGATGGATAGATAGATGAGGGCATTTGGCATGAAATTGAAAATTCCCAGTTGTTTTTTCTAGCACCAGCCATCTGTGGCTGGAAAGGAGCTTGCATTTTGTTAAGTTATATTTGCAGGCCGTGGTGTTCAATGCTTGTCATGATGTTCTTCATCTGGCTCCTCCAGGTTCCGAGGAATAGATATAAACAATGGCGGAATATCTGTTTTCAACTTCAACACCAGAGGAGAGGCAATGCTTCAGTGCTTGAACATGACGGCTCACATGTACAGCGACCACTTCTACATTTACTAGCGGGGGCTCTTCGAAGTAGGTTACAAAAGAATCCAATTCCATTTTGGAGAATCCCGCCTCAGTTTTGTTGGTTGCTTACCCTGAAGCATACACCATTCAGATCAGCTGAATGCCGCCAGGAATTCGAAATTTATACGCACTCTTTTCCTGCGGCATTGCATCTACAGTATGATGATAATGCATCTTTTTTTAAAAGGTTGTTAGCTGCGTCCATGTCGAAGACTGGCAGTGTCATTCGTCGAAGTTTACAACTCGTAATTTCATGGAGCAACTCCACTGATGGCTGTTGAAGAAGAAGACCTTCAACCCTATCACTCGACCAGCCTCCACTCCCCAGCCTACGTAGCGCTCCTCAGGGCGGGTCCAGCAAGCCCCCATACACCTCGTTGTCGCCGGGGTCCATCGGATACGATCCCTCCTTACCAGGCTCATCACCCTTACCCTCTCCTCTGGCTCCATAGCCTAATGCTTGCGAGCTCTTTCTAACCGGATTCTTTTATTCTCAATTTCCTCATCACCTTCTCCTCCAAGTCCTGCTTTCCGAATGACGTCCTCTTCTTCTTCTACCGCGGGATGGCTGCGTCAAACCTTCCGCCATCGAGCTACAACTTCACTTCAGTAATCAAGTCATGCACAGACTTGTCGGCTTTAGGCCTCGGGAGGTGCGTTCATGCCCAAGACCTGGCGCACGGGTACTGCTCAGATTGAGTTATCAACTTTCCAAAAGGTCCTAAATACACGAAAAACGAGTTCATCATTGCTAATGGAAGGAACCTTCTCATACACAGCGATCTCTCCTTAAACCTCTTTGGGAGAATGCATCTACCACCGAATCTCTGTCGCGAGTATACGAGAACTGCCAAGAGCAATCCAGCAAAGGGAATGACAACATCCCAGGCAGTGGAATAGAAATCCATTCGGTGGTTGGCGTAGATGTAGGACATGTCAAGGAATCGGGGGGATATGTGAGCCCTGAGTAGATCGTACACATGAGGCACGAGGTGAATTATGGTGGTTCCCATGTAAAAGGAAGAAGCAAGAGGTATTCGAGGGAGGAAAAACCCATACATGATCAACCTGCATAAGATTTGAGGTATTCCCACAGAGATCTGTTGGTATTGATGTCGCCATTGTCTGTAGAATTAAGACCCATCACACCAGTGTCCATGGCCATCAAGCTCCCACTGAGCTTGACCAACCTGGGTGTCTCGGTTTTGAGGGTCCTGTGAGGCTGGAACATGGCAGCGGTCAGACAGTTGGCGGCGGGGGAAGAGGCTGAGAAGTAAGCCACGAGTGACAGAATCAAACTACTTGTGGGAGTATTCGGAAGTTGTTTTCTTGGTATTGAATGGAGTAATCACCCATATTCAGAGCAGTCTCAAGTTTATTGGAGCAAAAGGCAAGGAAGAATAACTTTCATTTATATATGGACTTCTTGCTTAAAACTTGCAGGTCATACACCAAGATTTCATTTCTACATCCAAGAACAGCCTTCTATCTGATCATAATGAGAAGAAAATCAACAGTTTCATGCAACTGTGGGATGTCTCTGTTCATAGCAAGCAGAAAAAAATATAAATACCAATTGCTCAGATGAATCACAGACTAATGCGCTAGGCAAAGTACATTGTAACCTAACAGTAGTGGCAGCAAAAGCTAATCATTCAAGTTCAACCCTCATTCACAAAAGGATGGAGATTGTTATTGTCTACTTATGCCCCAAAAGGGCAAGATCCTTAAGCAGCGACCAGTACCTTCTCGGGTTTATTAGCAACTGCCTTAACAGGCTTAGTGGATTCTGTGCTTTTAGGTTTCCCAATCCCTTGAATATTGATTATCCTTAACTTAGTCAGTTCCTGAAAATTTTGAATAATTTGTTACAATGTGAAAAGAATAAGCACCCTACTGGACTTCAATGTATAGACCAATGCCATACCTGACGGTGTCCCTTGGTCCTTCGATAGTTCTTCCGTCTCTTCTTCTTGAATATAATCACTTTAGCATCTAGTGCCTATAAAAGAAAGTAATAAATAAGAGAGATTAGTCATTATCATGAAAACATGCAAGAGATGTAAGGAGACTATATGGGACAGAAGAAGGTAATGCAGTGTGCTTCTCATCAATTTCTAATGACAATATAAGCCAACAATTCCTGTATTTTGATGGTCAAACAACAATCCATCAACAGATTACAGGAGTCCCAGAAAAGTAATTCTTTATCATGGAAGCAAAACAAGGAAAAAAATCACGTCTAGCTATGGAACTTACATGCTCCTCAACAACTGCATGGACAGCTGAATTAGGAACTATAGGCCTCCCAACAATTGTCTGAGTCTTGGAGCCAAGTAACAAAACTTTGTTCAAGATCAACTACAGCAGGCAAGAGGTGAGAAGATAAATGATAAATACTAGCAGCTGAGAGGAAAAACTTTCAGAATGTGAGAGTTAAAGACATGAAGTGGGATCAGCAACAAGGAGATTATGGAATAACATATGAATTGATCAATAAAACTTTCTATTTTTGCAGAAGCATGACCAGATGTGCTGATTTCTGGTAAAATGGAATAAACTATAAGTTGAAAACATTAAAAAATGATGCTAATGTAAATTGCAAACAGATAGTTTTTACAAACTTAAACAGGAGAATATACGAGCAAAAAAAAACAGGAGAATATACAAACACATCCAAAAATTACTTGTATGTTATGTGAGAAGACATCGTTATTATCTATAGCTATTACTCACAATTGACATAATTTTAGTTCATAGACACTTTTTGGGTTCGCTGCAAGACACAGTCACACAAACAAAGGAACTTGCAATTGAAACTCAACACACACCACTTCGAAAATTCCAAGGAAGAAATTCAGTGAATCAACAGTGTAGCAATTACAACATGGAAGATGGTATCTATCTATTCAGACGATATCCTGTTCATATCCTAGTTTATGGATTTCATCCAAATTCACACATATGGAGTTATTGGAAACTTGTCAGCGTATATTATATGGTCATGAATCTTAGAAAGGCACACCTTGTCATTGACCTCGCAGAACTTAAGTCTCTCTGTGAAGATGCTGTCGTCATTGCTCACCTTAAACTGGTGGGAACCTATCTATACAGCAAAGCGCATCAAATCAATACGTGAAATCTGACATTTCTCAAATGAAGTCGCAGGAACCACCAGTCAAGCACCAAACCTGAACAACGGCGAACACCGGCTCGTAAGGCTTGAAGATTCTTTTCGAGTTCTGCAGCTGTCCAACGACTTTATATCCGATGGCAGCCGCCTCTGCTTCCTTTTCTTCCTGAGAGTACTCTTTCTTCAAGTTCGACTCCGTATCATCCTTGCTCTCGCTCCCTTCATCTCCTTCGCCCTCAGAATCGCTCTCCCTACTATCGGAGCTGAAGAGGCGCGCGTGCCACAGGAGAGAGAGTGGAGTGGGCTCGAGGCAAGGGACAGCTGTTCGGGGAGACTGCACTACGGTTCTGAAAGAGAAGGGACCTGGAAGAGGGATCAGGCATTTGAGATCTCGAGACGGTGCAGTGGAGGAGAGGAGAGCCACCGTGCGGCGAGAGAGAGCATGGAGGCAACGACGGCTCGCCATTGATGAGTTTCGGTGGTTCCTGATTCATCTTGAGTAGTAGGGTTTGATGGGTTTAGCAGCTGTCTGACAATCCTAATTTTTTTGAATTTCTATTTGGCCCTTAATGTTTTAGATTTATTCTTTGGAAGTCACTTTCTTATAGATTCCGAATTTCTTTATTTTTTACAGAATTTTTTTAAGATATAAAAAGCATAAATAGAAAATATTATTAATTTAAATATAAATATTATTTTTAAAAATGATATAAAATTTATATTTAATTAAAGTATAATATTTATATGTTGACTGAAATAGGGCTAAAATCGACCATGCCGAAAGTTGGAGCACTAAATTATGAAGAAGGAAAGTAAACCGAAGAAAGTCAAATGGTCCAGACTTCGCGTGGGAATTTCCTATCGGGGCTGTTAGAGGGCGGGGGATCCCGGCAGTAGAAATCGAAGACGAATATCACTCACTATACCTGAATTACAAACAACAGAGAGTTCAAGGTCACTCAGAGCGCTCGTCTTCGGTTCTCGTCTCCTTCTCTTCAAAAGGAACTAAAACCCTAAGTGGGTCTTCTTCCTTCTGGCAGCAACCTCTGAACCCTAAACCTGCCACCATGTACGGAGGAGGTGAGGTCACTGGACTGTGCACTCGATCAACCCGAGCCCAAAATAAGTGATTCTTTTTTTTAGTAAACGTGTATCATGCTCAAAATGCTGTGAGTTCGCCACTCTTTTTACGTGATTATTTGATGTTTTTTCTTTGGCTTGAGTATGCAGACGAAGTTTCGGCCATAGTCGTCGACTTGGGCTCTCACACCTGCAAAGCTGGTTATGCCGGTGAAGATGCTCCTAAGGCTGTCTTTCCCTCTGTGAGTTCTGTCAAGTTTGTGCGTTCTCTAGCATTTTGGAGAAATTGGCTTTATTTAGCTACTGCACTTACTGTATCTTGGCTCGGTAAAACGCCGTCCAGTTGTAAGCAAGCAAAATTTTGTTTTTGGATTAGCATATATTTTAGCTCTTGGCAACGTTCTTGTGGTGCTAGATGGCCTAGATGGCATATATCTGGAACGGGTAACTTGTGCATAATGCTGCAATCCTGAGAATGGCGAGAATGTCATGGTTAAAAATGGATTACCTAGGACATGTTTACAAATTGGATTACGTTTATATATTTTCCATTGAATGAAGTCTCTTAATTCCGGATAAATGGTTAAAGATTGAATTATTTGGCTATAAGTCTTTCAGTTTGCAAGTAGATTGAATTGTTTGGCTATAAGAAAATAATATTGTTGTTCATATCATGAAGTTGTTCGTTATTTTCTTATCTGCTAAACAATTACCATAGTTAGGAATGTTTGTTGATAAGCCATGGCTTTATCTTTTGAGGTTGTCGGATCAATCGACCAAATGGATGTAGATGAATCCGCAAGTACAGATGCCAACCCTGGTTCAGCCGCCGATGCAAAGATTTGTAAGACCCCTGAGAATGATAAGAGCAAAGGAAAACGAAAATTGTATGTAGGATCTCAATCCCTTGGTTTCCGTCGAGATCACATGGAGGTTGGCATCATCTCTCTATCTTCTTTAGATTAGATAGCAGAGTGGTTAAATGGAGAGATAACCCTCTTCCCTTGAACCTTGACTCAAAGGAAGTTTCTCTTTTATATTCCACCAGTATAGTGCAATTAGCTCTTATATAGAAATGGGTAGAAAGTCATTTATATATTCCACCAGTATAATGCAAATGGTTTTACTGACCGCCAATATGCTCCTCAGGTTCTATCTCCCTTTAAGGATGGAGTTGTTGCAGATTGGGATGTTGTTGACCACATATGGGACCATGCTTTCAGGTAGTTGAAATTTTTTATACATACACCAAAGAATTGAGAGATTTAAGTTCTTCTGTTGGGAGCATCAAATATCTCCTTTTTGGGATCACTTTATTTGTTCTAGGAGGACCATACTCTGGGGAAATCATATTTCTTCTGTTATAACAAGTCCCAAATTTTCAGGGAATGCTTATTAATTGATCCTAAAGAGCATCCAATGCTCCTTTCAGAGCCATCTTCCAACATTCAGCAGCAAAGAGAAAGGTGATTTTTCCTTTTCTTTTTCATTTTTGATAATACCATCTGAAAAAACGGGTCCATGGTTTGTGGGTAATTGATCAAGCTATAAAGTCATGGTCTTCCATGCAAACTATGGCAGCCTCAAGTCTTTGATTCACCCTAGAGATTTGAGTAAGAAAGATTTGTGATCTATTCTAGTTTTGGCTTCACAATTTTCCAGTGAATATAATCTAACATTCATGATTAGTGAATAATAATTGTTCAAAATCTTTGCCTTTTCATCTGCAGAATAGTTTTTCCTATATGTGGTTGAGTTTGATGTTTAATAATTTGACAGGGCGGTGGAACTTATGTTTGAAAAGTACAAGGTCCCTGCATTATTTTTGGCAAAGAATGCTGTATGTCTTCTTCTTTGGTCTTTTTGACATAATTGTCCCAAACTTTTTTTCCTATTATTTATTTATTTTGTAATGTTTGCGGGTTAAAATTGATTGATGATTTCTTTGACCAGGTTCTCACTTCTTTTGCATCCGGAAGGGCTACATCATTAGTTGTTGACTGGTAAACATTATTACTTTTGGTCCATTGTTTCCCCCTTACACATGATCTTTTGTAGAGATATCAATACATCATACTCTTCCTTTTCATATTATCCTTATTTGCAACTGCAACTAACAAATTTTTCTTCCATTATGTATGTATTCAGTGGTGGAGGATCAACAACAGTTGCCCCGGTGCATGATGGATATGTCCTTCAAAAGGTATCTGGATCTGCCTTTGGTGTAGTGCAACCAAATATACAGGTTATCAAATGGTTCATAGTGGTAAAAGTTTTCCTTATCCTCTTTGTTATCTATGCTACTCTAGGCTGTCACATCTTCTCCAATTGGAGGAGAATTTCTAACTGATTGCTTGATGAAAAGCTTGGAAAGCAAGAGGATTAAGGTCTGATGTCATAGCTTCGCACCTACATCATAGATCTTAAAAACATCTCCACTGCATTGAACAATTCATTATATCTTGTTGCAGATAAAACCCAGATACTCTTTCAAGAGAAAAGAGATACGGCAAGGCGACTTTCAGGTTGATTTTGTATTAATGATGTGGTTATTTTATTGGCTATGTGCTTTCTCGACTTCCTTGCTTAAATTTCTGCCAGCATTTTATTTATTTAGATTTATGGCTTCTCTACTCAGTTTGTTTAACCTGGACTGCTTTTCTGTGTTTCATTTGGTTCTTTTAGACAGTTGATATTGATTTTCCAAATACAACAGAGAGCTACCGGCTGTATTCACAGGTTTGAATTCGCTAATTGTCTTGTTCATTTTTTTCCATGCAAGTATCTTGTTCAAATGTTAGCTATGCTACTGACTTAATTTTGTTCTGTGGCAGAGGGTGATTGCTAGTGATATCAAAGAATCTGTTTGTCGAGCTCCTGATACTCCCTATGATGGTATTCCTCTCTTGATCTCTCATCTACATATATAATCATCTGTACTTTTACATAATTAAACTTTTCTCTCTGTTTACTGTCATTCTTCTTTCTGCTAAACAGAAAGTGCCTATGCCAACATTCCTATGACTTCGTACGAGTTACCTGATGGCCAGTGAGTTCTCTAAAGACTGTAGATACTCTCCATGCAACTTCTTGTTGAATAATTGTTAACTCATGTAGATTTGGCATAGATGAGCAAAAAAATGTAGTTTTGGCATTGCATATGCTTTTTTATGAATACCCAAAGAAGTGATATTTGCAGAACTTTTTACATGCATATGTTTTGAATCCAGAACAATTGAGATTGGAGCCGACAGATTTAAGATACCAGACATTTTGTTCAATCCATCCTTGGCTCAGGTAAGTACAACTCTGCCAGCATATTTATTTGGTGAGGATTTTCTCTAGTTTATTTCCTGAGTTATAAACATGTTTCTCCTCTAACATAGAGTTACTAATGTCAGACAATACCTGGAATGGAGAATTTCTCAGAGCTGTGTTCTTCAGTTCGTGGGTTATCACAGATGGTGAATCTCCTTTTTTGATTGATGCTTCTTAGATGGCTTGCATATTTTAATATTCAATGAAGCAGCTTTTTATCATCATTCTCTTTTGTATGCAGGTCAGAGAGAGCATTAGTCGGTGCGATGTTGACATCAGGAGAGAACTTTTTAGTAGCATACTGGTATAAGTTTTTGCGGCCAGTAATTGGAACATGTCCTTTTAAATATATAACTTTACCAACGCCAGATGACATTGTAGATATTGCTCTTGCGGTATTTGCACTGAAATTCATTGAAATGTTGATGTTAAAGTCAAAATTGACGAAGAATACACCTATAATGAAAGATATGTGAACTGTGAGCATCATGATGTATTTTAGTAAACCTTTTAAACTCACTACTGAGAATTCACTTCTATTAATGTCTTATTCTAGACTGAAATGAATGGGGCATAGCTTCTTCCATCCCTAAATTCTAAATTTATTGGTGTACAAATGGTGTCTATTATTCTATGACATAACATCTTATGCTCTTTGATCCTTGATTGGAAGCTTGCTGGTGGCACCGCATCAATGCAGCAGTTGAAGGAACGCCTTGAGAAAGACTTGCTGGAGGTACTATGCTGCTTTTCTTAATCATAAAGGCTGCTGATCAAGCTGAATTTTTCCTTTCACATTCTGAAATTTTATGATTCCATTCAGTAGCAAGGAATGGAATGGAAATGAGATTAGAAGAGTATTTTTTATTAATTATACTACAAAAGATATTAGAGATGATTCCTTTATAATAAATTTACATAGTTTCATGGAATGAGCATTATTTTATTATTTTGTAGTAATGCTCATTCTATTTAATTAAGAAGAAAGTTTATTAGAAGGAAATTATCTCTACTAACTTTTTAATGCAAGTAATAAAAAATTTACCTCAATCCTCATTTTTGTTCTATTCCTTTGATTCCTTTCAATCCATCCCCCCCTATGAGTAAAATTTTGTAAATGATTCCCCACATTGAAATGTTATGAATATCCTGTGTAGGAATCTCCTCAGTCAGCTAGGGTCAAGGTACTTGCCAGTGGAAATACAACAGAAAGGAGATACAGGTATATGGCTGAATGTAACACACTTGAAGATTTTCATCTGATCATTCTTTCTGAAAAATATAAAATTTTCAAACATTCTGGGCCATTTTCTATATGCTAGTGTTTGGATTGGAGGAAGTATATTAGCATCCCTTGGCTCCTTCCAGCAGATGTGGTTCTCTAAGTCTGAGTAAGTTCAATACTCTTGAGTTCATTTTCACCCGAAGTTCCATGGAGCCGAGATCTGTTTGGTTCCACAATTATAAGCAGTTGAGATCTGCTTCATTTCCATCTCCAATTTTTCCATTCCCATGCATTTGCAGGTATGAAGAGCATGGTGCATCCTATGTACAAAGAAAATGCCCATAAGATGAGAACAGCTTAAGGAATTCACTTGTCAATTAAGTAGATGATCAACTTGGTGTTAGTATATCACAATCCGCATTCCTTCGGGCTTGTCAAAGTGCAAACTTTCTTATCTCTTGGGTTTTTTAAATTGTTATGGCCAGTCTCTTCTTAGGGAAGGATTCTATTTCAGAACAGACTGTAGTTGTAACCTTCTTCCCTCTTGAGATTTTCTTTCCCTAGTAATACCATGTTGATTCAATAGACCAAAACATTTGAAGCTATTATTGCTAATGGTTAGCAATTTAGATAGAGACTACACCTTGTTTCATGATTCATTGACTTTATTTGTCTTCTCCTAGATTGGTTTTGCACAATGATATCCTTCAGGAGGTTCCAATGATGAACAAAAGGAAAATAATGTAATTGCACTAAGCTTAATTGGGAGAACAAGACTTGTTTTCAACTTTAGATAGAGGATTTTATTGTTCTGTGAAAAGATAAGTATGTATTATACTGCACAGCAGTAAGTGCAGTTCCTTTGTGTAGATCATGATGACATCCTTTTGACAAAACTATTCAAAGGTTACTCTATGTACACCCAGGCAATGGAAGAAAATCAGGTTGAGTGCCAGAGAAGGGGATTGTATACTTTGATCTTTGTGGAGGGAGAATCATATTCTAACCCTCAGGGAGGATGGCTTGTAAAGGGGAAGGAAAAAGAATGTTGTTTAATGTTGATGAAGCCATTATGAAAGGATTTAGCCCGACTCTGTGGCTGTGTTGCCCATGACAACTTTCCGGTGCCTCCCGGAGCTCCTCCTCTGCCTCATCTGAACCTTTTTGACGGTGGGTTCTTCTGTACTGATGCTCTTCTCTTCTGACTCTGTTTCAGGGCTTATGGGCGGATCTACCGACAAAACAGGCGGTGGAGGAGGTGGTAGCATGGGAGGAGGAAAAACAGGGGAGGAAATGGCCTTTTTCTCCAACACTTCTCTATGATATTTCTGCAAAAATAAAATACTTGAGTAGCTAAGTACAGGCTTCATATTTTCCAGTAAATGGGGAAGGAGTGGATGAAGAGGTTACACCTGAACCACAAAGTTGCGCCTCTCACAGTCCAAGAACATGTTTATGGTCCAGTTGGTCTTTGCCCTGATCTTGTCCCTAACGGTTGAGAAACTGATCTGGTCCCTTGAAGTGAACCGGTCCACCTCGTTGAACCAGAGACAGGTGAATAGGTTCGAGATGGGCACATGCTCTCTCATGATCACGCACCCCTCAGGGACATCTGTGAGCCCAGCTTGACCTTGTAAGTCTTCTTCAAAAACAAAGAAGAAAGAAGTGTTGGCAAAAGAAGGAAGGGTGGTTCTGAAACTACCGCTTGTGATGGGGAGCTTAGCCTCCGAATATGGAGTCAGGCCTTCATTTCTGTAAAACTCGACCTGAAAGTCGATAGATGCGTTATCATACTTCCCTGCAGCTTTGTTGGCTTCAGCCTCCACAAAGGTGTCGAATCGTTTGTAGTGTCGGGAAATGGCAAAGGTGGCGTTTTTCCTCCACAAGAATCTGCAAAGGAGTATACATCCCCAAATGAGAAAGGAATTCTGACCAGTGTAACTTTCTTTGTGCTGGGAAATTACAAGGCAAAACTGGAAACTATAGTTGAACCTCTCGAGGATTTGAATGGGATCCACCACAAGCTCTAGCTTTCCATCGATCCATAGGGAGAACCGAGCATTGGGGAACATCCTGTGGATTAGAAGTTTTGGGATCTGCAGAGGGATGGCAAGGCAAGTCAATATAACTCCATTACAAATGGGAACTGCAAGCTGGGTCTGCCTGAACTACAACCACTTTTCATTTTCTTTATCCTTCTCCTTCTTCCAGCAGAGAAGCAGAAATTTTTAAACCACTTTTGCAGAAATCGACCAACCTTTCCAGTGCGTCTAGCATCTGTGTAGGGGATATTACGGACAACGACTACCCTCCATATTCCGCTCCTTCTATCGCTATCCATTGCGCTGGTGTTCTTCAGATATGCTTCAGTTTCTTCATCCACAAACATGAAGAAGCAAACGGTCTTCTTCGAATAATCGCTGATATTCCTTGGCTGCTGTATCTCATCAAAGTTTCCTGACCAAGAACTAGCATGTCAAAATAGTTCTGAGATCCACGACAGGTAATAGCTAACTATTAGCCAGTGCTTGGTACCAAAAATTGCCGAGGAAACCACGACACCATGACAGTTCTCCATAGCGAGACGGTCAGTCTCATCCATGTCATATCCCGTTCCCAACCCAGGTTTGCTTCCTTTGACGAACCTGTTCCATTAGTAAATCCAATCCAATCCAATCCACGTAGATGGAACTTTTAGCACTCAGCGATATGAGGTTGCAGAATAAATCATGGGAATTCATAAGAGACAAGAGCTCTACATACCCACAGTGTATGCTCATGGACTCTCTAATATCATAAGAGTCATTCCTGTGCCACAAGGTGGGGTACCCGCCAAAGTCGGAGCCTCCGAACTCTGTCTCCCTATTTAAGTTTTCTTCATAAATAAAGGTCAAATTTTTAAGTACCGGAGATGGCGATGGTGACTTTGGCATTAAGGCTATTGCCTCTTCCACGGGAAGATAACACACGGGACATGCTGCAATACAAGACCCATGCATGAAGCTATGTTTTGTTACATAAACATTTCAACGAGCAAGAGGGATACATAACATTTCAGAAGGTAGACGAAAACTGAAGCATGAAATTGCAAGTAAAAATTTCCAGTTCTGTTTATTTTGCACTAGCTCAAGTTGAATATATTGCAAAATTGAAGAAGAAGAAGCAACTTTTTGAGGTACTCACGTCGAGGACCGGTTCTCTTCTTGTCAGCAGGTGGGGGCGGTAGGCTGAAGCTCTCACAGGGATGCCCTCGAGGAAGTGTATATCCCAGAAAAGTTGAGGGAGGAGGAGGAGGCAATGGCAGAAGTTGATACGTGCTTGTATCCTCTACAGCGTACAAAAATGTAGTACTATCTGAGGTATCGTTGCTTATCTTTATGCCTTGGATCAATTCCTGCGAGTCTTCATCACCTGACAAGCATCAACCAGCTCTATCTAAACAGCAATTTGATCCAAAGCGAATGTTTGACAGAAGTATAAGATCCCTTAATATTCAGTCGTTTTAAACCTATGATCACATGATACTGTAATAGCAAAGCGAGGGGAACCAAAAGAGGGTGTGAGAGGACTTGGTTCTTAACCTTTTCCGACATACAGAATCCACAGGAAAGCGACTGCGGAGATGAAAAAGAGCAGCAGCATCCTCATTTTCTGCTTTCCTACGAGTTTAAAGATCCAATGCACCAACCTCTCCTTCTCCTTGGGCATCTTGTTGGCCTTTCGAGGCGGGGGAGGTGGCGGAGTGGTCGTTTGAACCAGCAGTGAGCCGTTGTGAAACTGCTGCTGCTGCTGTAAAGAGCCGTTGCTGCCCGAGCGCATCCCCAGTGATCCCCCGTTCATCGTTCCCTTATAAAATACAGAGCCACATACATCTCATCAAAAGCTCTATCCAATAGAAAATGGCGGAGAAATGGGTAGAGCCTCCCAAGTCAGAACCGACCAATAAAATAACTGGAAAAGCTCAAATCTTGGATTCAATCAAGCCAAAAGGTTTCAGCTTTTGAAGGCAGAGAAGAGGGAGAAATGTCATGTAGCTGTATGCCATACCATCTTTTTACAAGTAAGCTGTACATCATATAAAAAGGTTGCGAAATGTTGAGAAAATCAAAACCCCACTTCGACGGTCCATTCATTCGTTCAGCAAGTTAAGGGCGAAAATAGAAACACAAGCCATGAACTAGACTAAGCTCAATAAATCCAACCGTTCTTGGTCTGACCAGCGACCCAGCAGAAATGGTAGGAAGAGATGACACCACCCGCTGAATAAAATAAAGTCCAACATAGCATCTTTAAGTTAAAAGAAAAGGAAAAGAGGGAATGATTGGAGGATCAAGAAAGAGAGGAGAGTACGTGAAATGAAAGCCCGCTTATGGGACAAACCTGAGGGAGGGCTTCACTGATTGATGTATTTTATAAATCTCTGTGTTTTTCCTATTAATTTCTTCAAGCTACGTATGCATCAATGAACATGGGGAGCCATTTTATATGGTCTGTAGTTTGGAAATGCAGTAATAGCAGATGTGAGGGAATGCTATCAAATCATCAGTAATAAGAGGGTCGAATAAATTGCTGACAGTCCCAACACTCCCATGTGGAGGATCTTGCCATTTTCCGGACGGCGACCGGCCGTAGACAAAACCGGCACTACCAAATATGAGAACCCGACACCGACACTTTTTCTCTCACGATGATGGATATATTGATTCATGGGAAATTTCCTCCTTAACGGGGATATCAAGCTCTCAAAGGCTACATTTCAATACCCATTGATGAATGATGATTTTTTATATTAATTAAAACAAAGAAATATTATATATTTAAAAGAAAATAATATATCACCCAGTTATATTTTATATACCCACAACCATTTGTCCCTAAAATTACAGAAATTATTTTTTTAATAAAAATTCAGCTACAAGTATTAACTTCTGCCTGTCTATGTCATCTTCTTAGTAGGAAATATACTCCTTTCAATACTTTATTGAGACTTCACTTTCAGTCTTTTATATATTTCATAATGTGTGATGCTTTTATTGTCGATGATTTATTGCAAATTGTGATACTTTATTTTCAGCAAAGTTGACCAATATAATAAATATGAACTATGATGTCTTTTAATTAAATGAGATAATGGTGCCAATTGACATGACATGTACCATTAATTTGATACACAAGTTTATGGCTATAGAAAAACATGGATGTCTTTCGTTTTTATGGTCTACGGGTGGCATACAACCCACCGGTCCGGTAAGGGGCAAGGTAGAACCATTGGGACCTGGGTATGGGGCCTTTGGATCCCTTACTAGACTGACTGGTTTGGTTCAGATTTGTTTGGTGATCAAGGCAAGGACGAAACAAGGTACACGAGAGGAAAAAATTCCTTGGGGATAATTTTTTGCCTAAATGCAAACAAAAGAAATTCGATCTATATGATAATCATTAGTGTGAAGACATGAAACGTAGCATTCCTTGTGAAGAAAAGATAAAAAAATCATTAAGTAGGTGACTTGAGGTCCAATGGCATTATGGTCCCTTGCATGGTCACTATCGTATATCTTTTTTTATAAGTTGAAAATATAATATAAATTTAATAAATAAATAAATTTAGTAAGTTTATAATGTTGAAAAGATTTAACTACGTGAGAAGCTAGATCATGCTCTACACAAATATGAAGAAAAAATAACTAATTTAATATCATTATTTTCAATTATCGGATATTGGATTAATAATACCCAAATCGTAAAATTGTTGAGGTAAAATTTGAATTGTAAAATTTTACTTATAACAATAGTGAGAGAGAGGATGATAAGAATATAATTGTAAAATTTATACTATTTACATATTATAACTTTTAAATACATATAATCACTACTATTTATTCATATAAGTAAAAGTAAATTTTACCATCTTTTTTTCTATAGAATGACCGTAACAACTTAGTTGATGTTCGTAGGATACTAGCTGCAAAATAACATATTAACATAGCATAGCATGGACGAAGGATGGATGCAAGCATAATGGTAGTCGGTGCCATTGCCCACCAAGAGAGTGTGAACACATGTTTGCCTCTTTTAAAACAAGAAGCAACACATAAATCTTATTGGCAAATGAATTTGAAAGCATTCTAAGCTAGTGGTAGTTAACTAGGATTCTTCCCCTTACTTCCCCTTCCCCATAATCAAAATTTCATTAATTGTACTCCCATCCAAGTCCTCCTATCTCCTTTACTTGTGATGAGATGCTTTAAGTTGTCAAAACTATGATGTACTGAGGTGAATAAGAAAGTACCGAAGTCATGGTGGGGGCAATTTGATGAAGAAAGGAAAGTGTACTGGTGAACAGGGATATCACATCTGAGCATAAACTAGGGGTATTGGTTTTAGTGATATGAATATTTTTTAAACTAGGGCAAGCATTGCTTTTAGGGCATAAGGAGGGATTACTTGACCAAACACTGAGTATGAATCTGAGCACGACACAGAACATGAATTTGATTGGCCAAACACTGAGTATGAATCTGAGCTGAAAAATGAATAGTGAAATTTTGCAAGAGAAATTCAATAGTATAAGTTGGTCCTCACCCATATCATAAAAGAGAAAGCTGTGCATAGTCCTAATTCGTACGGCTCCAATAAAGGGCAAGCATTGCTTTTGTGACTCTCAGCATCTAATCAATCAACTTATATTTATCACTTTTGCTTTTTTTTTGTTTGTCGTCTTTGTCGTTTCATAGCTTCTTCTAAAAGCTTCCCCCCGAGAACCAATCCCATATGTCTGTCAAGCCAAATAGAACCCGTATAATTAACTGCGCCATTCCTATCCTATACTGTGATACTGTGATCGGGTGATCAGTATGGAGAGAAAAAACCCTAGCATGTATCCTTCATCTTCAACAGTTGACAGAAAAACAATCGAGGGAAATCGGAGGAGTCGTATGAGGAATCTTATTATCATGCTCAATTCTCTTGTCCAGCATCAAGGCTTGAGGGTTTGTTTCCTTCTCCCGCCACCATCTTCGGTTAGACATTAACACCTGCAGGATTTCAAATAAAATATAGTATTTGATACTTTTCATTTACCCATTATTGTACTTCAGTTGTTTTCACTTCCCAAAATAGGGGAATAGATCAGACTCGTGGGCAAAAAAGAAGTGAGTTTTTTAGAGAAACAGGCGATGATGAATTTCCTGAATCTTCGATATTTTTCTGCAATCTGGTTGCATATATATAGGGACCCGCAACATTGCCAGAACAACTAGAGGAAGCTACAAATTTCATAAAGAGATTGCAGATAAACTTGGAGAAGCTGAGGGAGAGGAAAGAAAAACTGCTTCGAGTCAGAAACCTAAATTCAAGAATGAGAAGCGGTGTGATGGTGAATCCTGCAGAAACATATTGGATTCCTGGAATCAACGTTCACCAGAGAGGATCGACTCTCGAGGTCAATCTCATTACTCTATCCACCTCTGATAACTATCCGTTGCTCTTGGAGACCGTCGGGACATTTCATGAAGAGGGAGCCGAGGTCGTAAGCGTTAGCTTCTCTGTAGTCGGCATCTACGTTTTCCAGACCGTCCTCTCGGAGGTATGATGAACTCGAACCCTAGTCCTAGACGTGGCTCTACGTGTGATCACATATCCAAATAGAAAAAGGACAATCTACAAATCAATTTTTGGAAAATCACATGTCTCACTTATTCATGTTTGCTCGGAATTGGTCTGAGAAAAACAACCTGAGCCGTGGTCTATTATTGGCACCTTTTTCACCGACTAAATGATTCAAGTTGCAGATGAACTCTTTTCACCTGGGTTTTCTTTTTGAGGAATACAATTGGGTTTTCTAGTTGTCTCAGTTGATTTGTAGTGTGTAGTTTGACCACAAGGGGACCAAATATTTTGAAAAAAAAAGCATGTTTATATGTTGATCAATCAAGCTCATAATGTCATTCACTAAAAACTTTTGAAGCATAACCAAAGTTAGTTGATTAGAACTAAAGTCTCTCAGAGTTTGAGTTTCTGAGAATGGAAAGTTTTAGTGGTTAATCATATTGAACAAAACTTCTCAAGCATATAATCCTTTTTTTTTTCAATTCCTTACCTGCAATATCATTAACATGATCATCACACAAATCATCATGCCCGTACCTTACAGGTTCATGATTCCAGGCCCTTGGTTGCACGGGAAAGAATCTTGCAGCGATTACAAGAGTTATAACCTGGATAGATCTCATGAGTATCAGTGAGCATTTCAATGGGCTGCCTATGAAATCTCCCTCTTTTTATCTGCTTTACATGGATCACTTGAGCCTTATGGACATTACATTTGTTTGTAGTTGTCTCCCTTTGTCTTCTAGCATGTGAAATAGGAGAATGAAAGTGCGTGCCACATAGGCTGCACTTTCCCCACATGCTCGGATGAGTTTTTGATGGACGGTGTAAATTGTACCTCGAAACCAGTCGACACAAATGCTTTTTTTTTTTATAAATGCATTCCATGCAATTGGTTGCTCTTAATTTGACATGAAAAGAAAATAACAAATTTAATTTGTAGATATTATTCATATCACTATATACTATATTCTTATGTTATTTGAGCACTTTTTGCTGGCTAATTATACTTTAAAGAAGTTTTGGGTTAGACATCAGATTTGCAGCCACCTTGTATTACTGTCCATTTCACAGATGCTGAGAGCACGCACTTTGATTATATGCTTCTCGGTTTAAATTTCTCTTCACAAAAATGGTGAAATCCATTCATCCATGGCGAAAAAAACATTCACCGATATATCAGAAAATGTATGGACAAAAAAAAGCAATATATACCAGAAAAGGATATATTTGTGGATCTCTCTCCCATAGCCTGAAAAAGGTGGGACACTACTCACTACTTGTGTGGAGCATTGAGAAGGTGACCCGCAGCACTCAAATCTCAATTGCTATTCCTTTTCACTACTTCTTTTATTGAAATTCTAAACCTTTGTTTTTCTTTTCTTATAAAAAAAAGAGATTGGTTTCTCACTTTTTGAAGCAAAATTTATAGTGGGAAAATGGTTTATATTTAAACAAATAAGGCAAGTAAATAATTTTACAAGGTGTGAATTGGTCAAATAAATCATATGTATTTAAAACTTTTAATAAATAATTCCTATAAATTAAAAAAATACACGAATAAATAATATATAGTTATGTTTTTTGTGCGGTTAAATTTGGAGTTCTTATATGAATAATTTGAGCACATGGGATTTATTTTCAATTATCAAAATTTTCAAAATAACATGAAACCATTGCCATTATGATGCCAAATGGGCTTCTTGTTTCCCTTCATCCTCCAGCATCTTGACCTCTGTGCTTTTTGGGTGTATTCCTACTTGGGCTAGTCCACATCGCAAAATGGAAGTTTATAGGGCTCCACGCTTGCAGCCATGGAGTTATTTTACTTAAGTTAAAACTCGAAGCTCACATGTATAACTTTTAGATCTTGTAGTTCCTTTATTCCTGTAGGTTCATTATTTCAATAAGAAGAAAAATCTCTTAGTAAAGCAAAACAAAACTAGAGCAAATATCTAATCTTTATGTGAAAAAGATGGAAATAAATATAAAATAGGACATAGGTGGATGGAGTAATCTTGGCACGATCTCCAAAGGTCAACTATGGAATTAATTGGAACATGTTCAAAGTTCAGTGCTCCTTCTCTTCTCCCCAGTAATATTAAAGCCAAGCTAGTGGCTGGCTTTGCCTCCCTCATAAATTGAAGTTTTTTATTTAATTTATCAAAGCCTATAAATATATTGATCTTGATGTTTTACTTTTTTCCACCATGCAATTATAATATAATGTCAAAATTTGCAATCATGCAGTCACTTACTGCTAGCTCGCATTCATTTGATTGAAAATTTCAACAAAGGCATGTTGGTTGTGGTTGAAAATTTACCATATATATTATAGCTTTTTTTTTATTTGTACCATTAATGTAACGTGAGATTACTATTATAAGCATTATCTAAGATATAGTAAGTCTACTTTTGTCCACTACTTAAGTCTTGCTTTGTCAGATTTCACATGGGGGAATCCACACTCAAGTGACATCAACTTGAGTGCAGTGTAGAGTCACATTAGCCCATCAAAAAAGTTAAGTCTTTTATTCATATTTCATTCATTATTGATTGGCAATCCAATGACGAACCCATCAAGATGGAATATACGAATAAGCCAGTCAGGATTTGGCCGTTGGATCATTGAGCTATTCTATTCATGCATGGCTGACTTAGATAGCACTGGAAACCCATCAATATATGTTAATGGGAAACTGGACAGACTCTGCATGTGATTAATAAAGGACGGCCATCACATGAATTCGGGTTGTTTTTTCTACTAGTTCATACAGATTAATTAAGAACAATTTGTACAAAGGATTCTTAATATTTTACTAAACCGTTTCATTTCTACTATTTTTTAACCATTGTTCAACCAAAAATTTGGCCCAAATTTTGATGCATCCCTCCTATCCTATGTTTACCATTGGAAGATCCGGGTTTACAGGACAACTTTGCACTAATTTTTGTTGACTAAATGGTAAAATATTTTACTATTTTAATTTTTTACTGATATTTAACTATTTTGATAATTATAAGAAAATAATATAAATAACTAGGTAGACCATGGACGATTATTTTCTAGGTTTACATACTCACTTTTATATGTTATTTAATATATATAATATTTATTTTTAGAATTCTTAGTTGTATATTCTTATATTATTATTTTTTATAAAATAATTGATTTGTGAATAAATATGCACTATTTCTTTCCATTACCTTTAATTTATTGATAAAATTACTACCCGGACAAAATATTTTATAAGACTTTTTTTTTACAAAAAGTACTTATTTTATTGAAATAATATTTCATTACTCTATAATATCAATAAATTTTCAAATAAATTTATGTTGGAATATAACACACGTTATATTCTTACATTGAAAATTACATCACTATTTCATGAAGGTAGCTAAGTATCATGATGCTTAATTATATGATCACCATAGCTAAGTATATGATCCACAGCCATTTGCTTGGCATAAGTTTGGTTTTGCAATGAGAATTGAGACCCACCTTTCCAGGAACGAGAGCAAATTGGTGCCGTATTTACGTGTCTTTTTCTCCATACAAGGCGCCCCAGTAGTCCTTTCTATTTCCAAGCATTTGCTTGTTGTATAGATATTATACTATATCGTATATTCCGACTTTTCCTCGTAGTAGACGTAGCCCTAATGTTGAGTATATTGTTTTTTTTTTCAGTTATATATGAAATATATGAGTTTAGAGGATACACTCTTTTTCTCTCTCTTTTTTTTTCATTTAATGAGACTTCAGTGGGGCTTGACCTTGGAAGAAGAAGAAGCTACACATGTGCTAGAATTCTATATAGCCAACACTACTTAGTATTAATTAGGGCGCCGGATTAAATTTTAATTCTTATGATTGATTGGAGGAGCTAATTTATTCAAAGGGAGTCTGCACCACACCTTGGGATAGGACAGTGATCTAATATCTCCATTATCATGTCAAATCCCTTGAATATCGTACATAAGCTGGATCCCCCAATCCCAAAGCTCTTTTTAAATCGGGAGAGTCATTATTGTAGATGCTAAATTAAATACATTATTTTCTGCCTAACAAATCACACATACATACGTCTCTCCAAGGGCGGGGGCGGGGAAATGAAAAGAGATGTCAACTACATTCAACTTGTGATTAAATTAATAATTAATATATAGGAAAATGGTTAATCTGATTCAACTTTGATTATGCTACAATAATATTAGGAATATCCAACAAGATATTTTTATGTCAATATTACAGTTGGAGGTAATACAGTATCCAACAAATATTAATATTAAATGCAGTATTGACCAACTAATGTGAATTTGGTAATTGAATCCATCTTAACAACCAAACATACCAAGCACCGACATGTGTCCGAGTGGTATGCATACATGTGCGACGAGGAGAGAGATAGCTCTATCTATCACCATGTAGTAGTCCAGTTCAAGCAAACCTTCCTTCCTTTATCAAAAAATAATCATAATCTAATTCTATAAAAAAAAAAATGGGACAACTTTGAGCAGAAAGCGCAGAGAATCCCGCTCGCGAGCACCTATAAAACCCTGTCTCCCAGTGTTGGCAAGGACTCATAGGCCTTTCATTTTCTCAACCTCACTCTCGACTGTGTAAAACAGGATAGGGAAAAGACGGACGACTAGGATAAGAATTAGAGAGACTATCTTCCATATCCCATTGCCTAGCCCGTAATGGACTTCTTCAGCCCCAACAAAAGCCTCGCGCTTTTGCAGCTTTTGCTGTTAGTGAGCATCAGCAATTGCTTTTTCCCTGTGCCTACGGCTCATTCAGAGACTCTATCATTGCCATTCTTGTCACGCCCTAGACACAAGCCACCAGTGCATCCCCCAGTCTACCCACCTGCTAAACCTCCTGTTCATCCCCCGGTCCACCCACCAGTTAAGCCTCCGGTTCATCACCCAGTCCACCCGCCAGTTAAGCCACCGGTTCATCCGCCTGTTAAACCACCGGCTCATCCCCCAGTTCACCCGCCCGTTAAGCCACCAGTTCACCCGCCAGTTAAGCCACCAGTTCACCCGCCGGTTAAGCCACCAGTTCACCCGCCTGTTAAGCCACCGGTTCATCCCCCAGTTCACCCGCCCGTTAAGCCACCAATTCACCCTCCTGTTAAGCCACCGATTCACCCGCCCGTTAAGCCGCCAGTTCACCCTCCTGTTAAGCCACCGGTTTATCCCCCAGTCCACCCGCCCGTTAAGCCTCCAGTTCACCCGCCCATTAAGCCACCGGTTCACCCACCCGTTAAGCCACCAGTTCACCCCCCTGTGAGTCCTCCACTGAGGAGCTACATAATAGTTAATGGGCTTGTGTATTGCAAGTCATGCAAGTACAAGGGGAAAAACAGCCTTGGGGGCGCTACACCCATCCAGGGTACTCATTAGTACTATTTGCCTAAAGTTCTCGTATTTACATTCTCATGCTTGGCTAACTTCAAACAGATGCGTGTACAATCGGAGCTAAATATATAAAAAAAAATGCTAAATTGGCCTGCACGAGGGCTATCCCCTTTTATGCCACTCTCCTTTCTATCACATTATGGTTGATCTTAACTAAGTCCGTTTTTTCATTCTCATTTGTGTTGTTCCAGGAGCCGTAGTGCAGCTCGTCTGCAAAAACACCAAGAAGAAGTTAGTCCAGACAGCTAAGACCAACCAGAACGGGTACTTCATTTTGACGGCCCCCAAGACCATATCCAGCTATGCCTACAGTAAGTGCACGGTCACCCTCGTCTCATCACCTCTATCCAGCTGCAACAAGCCATCCATCCTCAACGGCGGCAAGAGCGGTGCCCTCCTGAAGCCCAGGAAGTCCTTCGAGATCAACAAGGTCCCGTACACCCTCTACTCCGTCGGGCCTTTCGCCTTCGAGCCCACCTGCCCTAGCCTGTAATGATCATCTTCATGAGATGATATCCTAGACACAGGAATCAGCACGGATACTATGCACTATATCTTATGAGTTCGATTCTTATATATGTGTTGTTCTTTTTTAGTTTTTGTTATTTCAGTTTAACCATGTCACGTCGTCGTCATCTAGGAAGTGATCATATGCATGTTGGGGGTTGTGAAGGCTAAATAAAATGGCTTGTTGCCATGCAAATAGCTATATATATTGGATAGTACGTGGAGTGGAGGTGAGGTATTGTTCGTGGCACACATTTCTTAGTGAAAAATAAACAAACATTTCATCATATCTAATATTGGCAACTTCTCCTGCCTCCAAAGAAAAAGTCATCTTCTTCAATACCAGAATCCTAGATATTTGTTGATGAGATTTTTGGATGATGGACTGGAGGATGCTATCAATCGATCAGAACCCGACACGGGTGCATGCTACAGGATTGGTATCTGCTATTAATAAAACTTATTGAAACTTATTCAGAGTTAAAATTTTACGGAAAAGAAATAAGTTCATACCCCAAATTGAACGCTTATCCGACTTTTATCCAGCTTATATGAGATTTTTTTATTAATTTTCCCTTAAATCCAATTTTTCATAACATTTTTTCTTTTTTCTCTAGCGAACAATCCTACACCATTTTTCAATTTAAATCATTTGTAATAAGCATTTGGTCAAACACTTTGTAGGCATTCTATATACGATAAATTGGGATGAACACGATATTTAATTAAAAATAGTAATTAGTAATTTGTAAGTAATTTAGTATTATATAAAATATAAATATAATTGACACGCTCAATTTAATGTCTTTGTTCCAATTTTGTACCCATAGTATAAACAATCTCAATTTGTATATTTTTCATTCGTATTTGAACCAACCAATATTCAAGTTTTGAGTATATGATCAGGTAAATTGTAAAATGAGGAGTTATGATAAAATATTGTATTAATAATTAGTTACTTATATATACATTTTAAATGTAGTAACTTTTATAAGTGTTAGAATCTTATATAACTTGTATACTTATAATAATTATTTATTTTAGTAAAAGTGGATCTATTTTCTAAAATACTATGCATAATTTGCATCAAATGTAAATAATACAATTTCCAATAGTTAAGTTCTCTGTTGATTCAAATATTATCATCAAAAAATAAAAGATGAAATTAAAGTAAAGTATTGGCTATACTTAATTGAAGATGAATGAGCCAAGTTATTATCATTTCCCAATTTAATAATAACGGGAGTAGGAAGAGAATGTGCAACCAACAATCTTGAAGACGAATGTAGGGAAAATAGCGAGTCAAATTAAAAAATATTAAACAGTTATGTTATTTATTGTAATTTTATATATAAATTGAAATTTATAAGTATGGAATATATTTAAAAATAAAAATTTATATTTGAACTGGTAAAATTAATTTCACATTCTCTTGTGCTAAACATATCCTAAAGTATATTTCAATTTCAATTGCATGTGATGGAGCATGTACCTGGTGGTGGGTTGGGTGGTTGGAGAATCTTAATGACCTAACTCACTCGTGAAAATGTTGTCGCGGTCCAGACCCTGAAACGTGAGCAGTACTGTAGCATCAAGCATTTTCATGATCATAAATAGAGACTCTCTCTCTCTCGAGCCCCCAAAGATAGGCCTAGGTTGCCTCACCTATATCATGCGAACCCCCATTTTTATAGGTGGCCCCCACCTTTCATAACTTGGTTCTCCCCATTACACTTTTTCATTTGTATGGTCCTGTTTTATACGAACAGTTATATATCTGATTCACGACACACCAACCCAAACGAATAATTACACCGATCTGACCCGAGCTCATGATATATATATATATATATATATATACACGTTTTATTACACATTTTAATTTGAATAGTCGAGTTGTTTTATACGAACCGTTATTATCTGATTCACCACACACGAAATCAAATGAATAATTACACGGATTTGACCCGAGCTCAGGTTTACTAAATTCGAAATTCGGATCAAACTTGAATTCGGGTGCAATAAATTCGATTTAGACAAATAATAATCCAACCTAAAAACTAAACAAATAAAATTTTTTTAACAAATGTTCATTTAATCATAATTCTAGATCAAATTGTACATTTTAAAACTTGAAATAATTGTGAAGAAGTAAATGAGATTATTAGTAGAATGTTAGGAAGCAATTAAAGAAGTTTAATTGGTGAATTTGAAAAATTAAGGTTTCGAGGTAAAAATATAATTTTTGAAAAAAGTTGGGCGAATTGAGAATTTTTACAAATTTGTGTATTTTTGTAGAATTAGGTCAATTTGTAAATAAAATGAGTTTAGATACTTAATTGTAATTAAAAATAAGTTTTGAGAATTTAATTGTAATTGAAAATTAATATAAGAATTTATATGTAATTTTGATCATTTAAAAGGTTTTATTTTAAATAAAATAATATCAGCATAAAAATGTAAATAAAGTAAATTTATGAGTTTATGGTAAATAATTGTAAATTATTTGTCAATAAAATAAAATTATGAACTTTTATGTAAATAAAATAAAAAATAGTGAGATAAGTGAAAATTTAAGATATTTGATATATTCATTATCTGTTATAATTTAGTTGTTAAAAGAAAACGTTTTACCTATAACAGTGGGACCGTGCAGAGACCTATAAAATTAATACGGGATGAACAAGTAACAAATATTGGGTAAATGAGATTTTCGACATCAAACTTAGTTAAATTGATAAATCTTAAATAAGTTATAAACCTCTTTTTTGAGAATATACTCAATTGATTGTGTTACACTAAACAAAATACTTTTGTGAAATATTTTCACCCAAATAATGAATTATGAATCTTATACATTCTATTTAGAGAAATTTTATTATATACGAGTGGGCCCAATAACATAATTTTGAATATATAAGTGAGCCAAATGTCGCATTTTGAAAACTCATACGGTGAGCCAATGCTAATGAAAACATGTCCAATTACATAGATAAACTTTAGTTATGATCCTTATAAAAATTATCTCAAATAGATAATTTGTGTTTAAGCTGTTGAGCCAGAGTCAGGTTTGAGCCCGTTAGACTAGCAACACAAATAGAAAGGTCTTAAAAGTTCATATGCAACTTGAGAACAAGGAGAACCACGAGATATCTTGTCCCTTTACGATAAATGTCTCGAGGTTGGGCAATGGTGCTCATACATGCAAGTGGTCGATGTTGTAGGCTCGTAGAGGTTGTAGACTCTCACCAACATGTACAGTAAATACACTCTGAGTAACAAGTGGGACATATTGAGGTTGTAGCCTCATGTGGACTATTTTACAAATAATTGATCACTTTTTATGAGAAAGAGGATGATTGATTGTTTGTCTAATACAAACTCACATAGCTAAAAGATGCCCAATTCATCTCGTAAAATCTTGTAGTCTTGAATCATGCTCACTTAGTTGTTGAACTCACCCATCTTCCCTAAATTCCCACAAGAAGATTCAGAAACCTTCAAGTGAAAGGATATCACAACCCATGAATCAAGGAATGACAAAATATTTATTATGTGATAATTGGGACAATTTTATAAATTTTGTTTTGAAAGATCATTTATGTTTCCAGATCTTTTTCCTATTTGGACTACTATGTTAGGTAATACCATTTTGGTAGAGAGGGGTAGCGTGTTAATCATAGGATCTCGACTAAACATGTCACACCTGACCTGGTCTGGTCGGAGTTCAGTGTTCAACCCGCCACCCTTCCCCGGACCATCTTGCTAATCTTATATTGATGACATGAGTAAAGTAAAGGCGTACTAATGTACGTTACCATACTATGATCGAGATTTGGACTGTGGAATGTACCTTGAGGGTTCGAGCCTTGAGAGATTTAATCTCTCCTGGCCCGACTCCTCTTAAGTGTTCCTGAAAAGGGGTTAAAGGAGGAGAATGAGTGAGTATACACTTAGTGAGGGAAATTTCTACAAATAGACTATAATAGTGGATGCACTCACTATCATAGGATAGGGAGAAGTAACAGATTATTTGCAGGTCCGAAATCGAGTTGGGGTGCAATAGCTATAATGTTGAAATATATAGTTTTCAAACATCACACATAATTATATATAGTCTAAGCTACCCATCATATATATATATATATATATATATATATATATATATTTACACATGTGTTGTAATGTTTAGAGTTATATCTTTCAAACATTATTACTATCACACAAATGTATTTGGAACAATTTACCAATGACATATCAATTCATTCATGTAAAGATTACATATTCGTAAAATTAATGTACATTATTAAAAAAAATAATGGAAGATGGTAGATAAAATGAATGTAATATTATTATAATATTTAATTAAATAATTATAAAATATTAGGGATTTATAGAGATTTAATGAAATATTTATATAAATAGATGTAATATATTTAAATGTTACTAATAAAATTTAAGAAAATCTTATGAGAATTTAAGGGGAATCTAATATTATATGAAAAATGTTAATCTCTTTTAATATAACACAATTAAACTTTGTCTTTTGAATCTTACTTATGTATTTACTTTATTATTTATGAATCCAATTTAATTTGTTATTTATTGGTTATCATTATACTTTTAATTTTAGAATGATTTTACCCACCACTCTTGTTTTGAAACTTATCCCTAACTGCAAATTTTTATGGATCATGTTAATCATACCATATCAATATGTATCGACCGATCAAGTTAACTATTAAAGATTTAAAATAAATGTTCATTATTTAGAGTCTAAATTATCCCTTTCGTTGTATCCATGCAAATCGAACCCCTAGTTCTTCACGTACTATAACCAAATTACATTTATTCTCTCTAATATTCTAGTAGGTATTATGATATTATCAGTACCTTAATCTCGTATCCCATACATAATTAAGAATATTTTAATAATCAAGAGTTTATTTACTATCATACCAATTTACTCTATTCATCTCTTATACTATTATCTTTATTGGATGTGACCCGTTTGTAGCACAATAGTAATTATAGGGTATGTAATTATTTCACAAAATAATTAATTAATTAGTTTTATTATAAAAAATCAACTTATTATGTCAACTACTTATATTTTATATTAGATATATCTTATAATTATTTAAAGAAAAATAAGCTATTTATTTTGAATGAGTATCACATAATTAATTTGTTTGATGTAAATTATTCACACATTCTCTAGATTCTATTTAATTGAATAAAGCATATTTTAAAGTGCTAAAAACTAAGTTTGAACGCATCATTTGAATCCAATATTTACTAAATTCGGAGCGTTATGGTGTATCCATCAACACGTCACCCTATTTGAAGGAAATATGATATGGACGCCAAAAAATGTGTTTCTGTGCAATACATGGCCGCCACCTCCCACTAGCAAATTAAATGTTCAAATTTGATGCTAAAATTTTCATGGGCATTCACTTCCATAACAAGCTCAAGTTTTTGCCACCTATTGTATGATTCTAACTAGAATTGAATTAGTTATAAATTAATGGGATTAAAATATCGGTGATAATATCCCCTTTCCTTTGTTGATGCGAATTAACATGTGATGATTTGCTTATAAATAAGACGAGGTTAGGGTTGATTGATGAAGAGTGTAGCATCTTGAATATAATTAAACTAAACTCAAGATCAAAGATAAATTGGACGGGTTTTACTAGTGAGTGATGAGAGCGATTTATAGTTAATGTAGATACCGTCTATCATGTCATATTTCTATGGTAGGACATGAGTGACTAGTGGACCATGTTTTATAGAGAATTGGCAGATGTGGGATGGAAATGATCATTGAAAATATTCGATAGCTGAATTAAATGCATACTCATATGTATGTAAGGTTTTGCTTTAACTTCCTACACAACTTCGCACTATGCCCCAACCCTAGTGGACACTGCTCACTAGTAATGATGTGCTTGCTGTTCATTATGATGGGCACCTGTTTCCTCCCCCTCATATTTGCTTGTTCCCTTTGTTTCTTTCTTGCCTTCTAGCTGCGCTCTATTTATCAGTCAGTCCTTTCTCTAATGCCTCAAACTAGTTTCTAAATTTTCACCTTTTTCTAATAATCACGGCTGCCAATAATTTTGGTGTATGGAAATTTGTAGTGCCTATACTACATCAAGAAATAATTGATTAATTTTTCCTTGGATTCTCGAGCTATCTACTGCTAAGGTGCTAAGGCAATATTGGATCTGATTATAAGGAAAATTGCATGTGTAGATAGGATTTTCTTAGTAACTTTCATTCAAGTTATATGGAGGGGAGGGAATGTGAGGAATTTGAAGGGTCATCCTTAAGATTATTTTTTTTTGGACAGAAGTTTTCATTTAGATTAATCGCGAGGGAATTTGATAAAAAAATTAAAAGATTTATTAAGTAATATTATATTTATTAATTTATATATAATTGTATTATATCATATTATTAAGAGTTATGATAATATTAATATATAATAAAATATTATGTCAAATAAAATATATAACTATTTTATATATGCTAAATTATTTTTTATCATATAATAAAATTATATAATACCATAGAATTAATTTTAATTGTATAATAATATATAAATATTTTATAATAATATAAAAAATAATATATACATGCTTCATATATTTTTATTTATTATATTTTATTATATAATTATATCACATAATTTAAATATATTAATATTATTTATATATATATTAGCATTTATCCAAACGAAAGCATTAACTATGCAATTGATTGGCTGTCATAGAAATGGATGCCAAAAAAAGGATAGCATAGGGTTTTGTGGGCAGCCATGATAAATGGTGTTGGCATGTCATCCCCACTCCACATATAGTTTCTTCAAAAGTGAGTCATATTAAAAAATGGGTTCATGCCAGTTTTGTCAACAAATTGGAACTTTTGTGCAGATTTACAATCAATCCATCCAAAAATATTTTATCAAACAATATATTTAGTAATACTTTTAAATCACTGGAAACCATCCCTATAAAAAAAAATCATAATTAATAGTTCAATTCTAACAAGTTAATGGTGTCAAATTAATGATTAGTAAACTATTATTTTTTTATTTATAGCAATATGATTGAGAATAAAAAGAAAAATAAGATAATATGGATTGGGTTTCAAAAATATATTGATATATAAGATATGTTAGTATCATCTTATTACATACTTTGGAGCATTAAAAGTTCCACTGGCATAATTTATTAGATGGTGCAAATTTTAGTATAATTAAACTATTCTTTTTAAATTATTATTTGAGTATCATATGTTTAAAAAATAATATTTTACTCACATATATATATATATATTCCAAATTTCGCTATCCAATTAAAAGTATATTAACAACCTTGATAATTAAAAAAATTAAAAAAATGGCCCGTGAGCAAATAAATATCACTATCTTCCCCAACACGAGCTGATGCACATGCCCATTTGTCACGTAGACAGCTTGCACCATTTACACTTTGAAAAGGATATTCATATCGTTTTTACCATGGCATGCAACATAGAAATGGGATTCATGGAACGACAAGATCACCTCTCTTAATAATTATGTATCATGATCAAGCACCCGATCCCTCCCTTACATGGCAATTCATTGAATATCTCGTCAAAATCTCTTGATAGGCTTGACTTTAATTAATTTAGAGCTGATATTTTCATGCAAAGTATGGATAATATGGATAGGCACTGCATGGTGTAACAACCAACTTACACACAGGGATAAGAAATGAGTAGGGTACACATCCGCCATCCATCGTACTAGTACATGAAGATATAAATTTTGGCATGTGCCAAATAGTGGCTTGGTTATAAATGATGGCCCGTCCATCTACGGCATTAGGTATGGATGAAATTTAAATAGTTCATGGAATATTTTTACCTTCCAAAAAATAAATGACACCCTTGGGGGTTTACCCTTGATACAATACAATACTATATGAAGTATATTACCCAATATTTTGATCATGTGGATATAGTATAGTCAGACGAAGTAGCTTATACTCTATGCCAAGCAACACTTCAGCTTTCAAATTATGTATTCATAATAAATATCATGTTATTCATCAAATATATATAGAGAGAATTTTAGTACAATTTGCCCTCCATGACTCTCCGTATAGGAGAAGCTGACTGCGAGTTCCACTTGTGGTAACTTCTCCACCATTTGATGGATATTTACAGTAAGCATTAATCTTGGCAAGTTAGTGCGAATAATAGAGTATAGAGTAGAGTAGAGTAGAGTATGCTAAATTTATGAATTGACAAGTGAGTTAATAAAAAACAATAAAGTTTCCAAGTTCCAATTCAAATAAATATAATTAGTAGTTGTTCAAGTGATGGTAAACTTCCATTTTCTCACCAAACACACCAAGTCCTTAAATACCCACGTCAACCCCCTCACTTCCTCAAAACACACAAAGACTCTTCTCTCTCCCTCTCTTTCTCCTGTCCAGGGGATTCTGCATCGGACTGAACCAGAGATGGATGCCTCACCGAGCCACCAAGAGAAGAACACTCACCCACGACTCCCACCGCCGCCACTCCTCCTGTGGCCATCTGCCAACATACCCAGTCCAACCACCTCCTCCTCCAGCCCAGCCAAGAAGCCGCCACTGCACTCTCCCAGACCCATCATCAGATCCGAGCCGGACTGCCCGTACCCGACCACTTTCGTCCAGGCCGACCCCTCCACCTTCAAGCAAGTCGTCCAGATGCTCACCGGATCATCCGACCCCACTCCGCTGCCCCATGCCAAGCCCGCCGCCGTGTCCCACCACTCCATCCTGCCCATCAAAACCGTCACCTCCAAGAGGACCCAGCCCGGCTTCCGCCTCTACGAGCGGCGGAATAATTCCCTCAAGAAGCTCAGCCTCAACCCCCTCGTGCCACTCTTCCTCACCGGCCAGCCGAGCCCTCCCGGCTTTTCACTGCGGTATAAGCTGCCCAGTGTCCTCTCCCCGAGCCTCCTCGACTTTCCATCTCTGACCCTAAGCCCCGTAACGCCCCTCACGTCTGATCCTTTTGCCAACTCCCCACCGCCTGCAGTGCTGGACATGGAGGCCGAGGAGAGGGCGATCAAGGGGAAGGGCTTCTTCCTCCACCCGTCACCACGCGGCTCCACCGCTGCCCCGGAGCCTCGGCTGCTCCCGCTCTTCCCGCTCACGTCCCCAGTCCACGAGTGTCGGGTTCATGTTGAATAAATGTAACGAAGAAGGATATAATAAATGATCCGTCCATTATCCGTTCGAGAATTCGAAATCTCGCTGTTTGTGGTTCGTTGGGAAAATGAATCGTCAGAGCCACGCCGGTGGCCGACCCTTTGTCAACGGTGCAGTTTTGGTCTGAAACTTCGTCCTTGAAATATATGATTCCGTCTTTATTGATTAAAATCTAATATCGAGTTTGGCAGTCTCAGGTGAGTTACATTTAAAAAAAAATGAAGATAAAAGTGCAGAACTACTTAAAGATGAACTGAGTATACTTTTTGTTTTTTGAAATTTATTATTTGGTGGCAAAAATATTGTCGGAATCTAATTTATAATGCTTTTGCAGGAGAGTGGTACCACTTTCATATTATAGAGAATATTAAATGTGTATAGTATGAGTGTTTTTTTACAATATAATAACATAATCTATGGTATCCATATCGTACTATATGAGAATACTTAATTGGCCTACATTTACAAATACATGAGGTCCATTTAACGTTCAATCTGACCATCTCCCTAGCCGGCTAGAGGGAGCGAGGCATAATGAAAAAAGGATGGACGATGCGCAGAGGAATCAGGAAAAAACTATTGATTCCTATCAGAGGTCGACAGCGTTTCTGCTCTTTGAATCGGATTCCCTGTGTTGACCCTCGAGTTTCGATAGATAAGGCCAACCTTTGTTCCTTTGTTCGTCACCCTCTAGGGGAATCATCACTCCTTGAATTGACAATAGGGAGTGAGTGGATGGATACATTCGGTCCCCACGATAACTCACAGATTTGACTTGCTACATTTCAATTACAACCCCTCTGCGTGGTCCTGCAGATGATGCCCTTGTAGTATAGTAGCTAGCTAGGCCTGTAATTTAACATAGATCGTCTCAGGTACCCTTACAGCTTGATCGGTGGGAGCTTCTTGGTGAGTCCCTTGGCTGCTTGAGAAGTCTTGCAGAATGGAGTGCAAGTCTCTCAGAGTGATGCAGTACTTACTACAAGGTTGGTGCTTGGTGGGTTTTTCTTATAATATGAAAATGGAGTTGCCAACATGTGTTGGATAGAGAGCTGCCATGCACTTGACTTTGGATCAATAATTTGAAACAATCAAGAAGGCTCACTCCAATGTTAAAGATGGGTTAATTAGCGTGTGACAAAACGGACAAATCTTCTTTTAGAAGCGTCTTTTCTATGCAGCAAGAGAGGGCAGAAGGTAAAGAAATCTAACTTTAATTTCACGCGAGATTAGGTTATTGAGCAATTTCACGTGCAATTTTCTTGCAAAAGGAAAAGGAATATTACACCTTATTATAGACTTCGGGGATCCCCTTTTGCTTTCCCTTTGGGGACTCATTGTGAATTCTCTTTCCTTTGCTCTTCTATTATTTGTGTGATTCTTAATCAGTGAACCTCTTGCAATGCGTTATAACGCTGCAGCCCCTCCTGTAAGGATTAATCTTCTTCATCTTGTTGCAGTTGTAGTACGACTGGCCGCGCCGATTGCAGGGTATCGAGTTCTTCTTCAAGGCTTCATAGCTAATGTACCTATTAATCCATTCCAGGAGACATGGCATATTATTGTGCAAAAATAAAGGAGACGTGACATATCATATTAACACAGAAGAAGTTGCTAGACACATAATTCTCGAAAGGTTATAACCTTGATGCAGCAAGTTGTCGCCGGTTTATCTCGGAGTCCATCAACATTTCTTCAGGGTCCAGTCCTCCCAGTCCTCTGCCGCTGGAAATGAGCGAATACCTCTGACCGATTAAGTCTGCGTTGATGGAGGAGCACTCGGCCACCGCGGCCAGGAGGAGGAGGAGACCGACGAGCCATAGCCGGGACTCCATTTCGGCAGAGGGCAGGCGAGGGAGGGAGAGGGGATTGGTGAGGAGATGCTTTTACGTCTCGAAATTTATGGACTTGTGCTCTTTTATTGATGGAAGGCCTGGAGAACAATATAGAAGGGTCCGACGCCCTGAATTTGGAAGGGATAGAAATAATAAGTTGGTGAATATGTGATCCTGCGTGAACTTGGGAGGGCTGACCGTTTCTTTCGCTTCCCTTCTCCCTTCCCCTCTCTCCAATTTTTTTTTCTGTCGATCAAATCTCTCCATGTTTTGGATCAACGTACATCTGGAAGAATGAACAGCAACTACAAAACTGGACATCGGATTCAATTATTGGGTTTTAGTCTCTTCCTCCTGCAACTTTCTTCTCCAAAAAGTAAATAAAGCATTCGGCTTAGTGGCCTACTATTGGCATATCCAGAGTGAAATCAGCAAGCGAACATCAACCACAGATATATAATGGTAAACAGTTAGCAATTGCAAATAACACCATCATCTCCCTCATGATATTACACTAGTATACCCAATTTTGCCACACCATCAAATGCCCCTAGAAAAATAAAATTCGAAAAACTTATAGAAAGGAAATTAGATTCATCAATTTTGACCGTCTCAAGAAATTGAGGACCATGTAGCTGTACCAAGTTCAAGGAAAAGTAACCCCCACCCCATCTAATCTAAGCTAATCTAATCTATAGAACAAATTGAGTACAAAAGTAAAGAGATCAAATAAGTCTTGCATATATGTACATACCGAAATGGTGACTCCTAGAAATGAAAAATGCTGCAAAGAAAAGATGGCCCCTCTCTTCATGAAAAATCCATTGACCATAAATGCGACTATATATATATATATATATATATGAGGGGTGGCCAGGTGAGACAAGGATCCGAGGTTCCTCTCAGCGCAATCTCAGACTCTGAACCTGCATTAATGTGAAAAATTCCAACAGGCCATGATTCTTTTGTCGCTGACATGATCGCTCCGATCCTCATTCCTCCCCCAGAGTCATTGCTCGACCCTTAAAAGCAGACACATATAGTAATATCCTCCGTCTTCTTCCACTCTCTGAATGAGTTTCATAAGCTGACTCGCATGAAATTTCTCATGGGAAACTCTCCAGGATACGACTCAGCTGACCAGGAGGATATCTATTAGGGTGTTGTGGATGATATCAAATCTGTTAAGAAAACCGATGTGGGGGGGACACCCAACAAAACCTAAAAGATAAGGAAAAACCATGACGACTGACTACACAGGAGGGAGATGGCTCAAATGAAGAAAATAAGTCTTTTCAAGTTTTTTGCTAGATAAGGGAAGGCACCGAGGATCCCGTATTTGAAGGGTCGTGCCAAGCACTGGAACTACTAGACATGTTCCAATAATGCGGCACTGAACCGGATATATCCATTTGATTCTGGTACCCGAAACTCCAGCCCGGCAGGTTGAGGCCCTCGGCCTTCACCTCCTTCATGGTTATATCGTTCTCGGCATTGACGGTATCTCGAGAATCCTGAAAAGAAGAGAAACCCTTGAAGTTACCCGGACCTTGAACATCTTTTAGGTCCGCATTGTAGAGCTTCTGCTGCTGAAATGTCGATGCGAGAAGCGAAGAAATGGTTGGAACAGCACTTGAGATGGTCGCTGTGGGAGCTGCAGATGCCAAGATCGGTGGAATCATGCTAGGGCTGGTGCACTGGATTCCATCAGAGGAATAATTACCACCCGAAAAGACCGGAGCTGAAGACACCAAATCCTGGATGTAATTATTGTCACCACATCCGAACCCTGGCGGAGCAAACCCTAGCCCTAGAACGCCGGGGAGATGAGGAGGAGGGAGATCAACAGCTGAATGGAACCGGGGATATGAAATACCGCTGCCCATGTCAAAGAAAAGAGGGTTGACATGGGCGGTTGATCTCGCGGTCGAGACATCGATGGATGATCTAGCCATGACTGGTGTCTGACGAGGCTCCGAGGCGATGGCAGCCGAAGCAGTGGTGGTGGAGGAGGAGGAGGAGGGCCGCTTTACACGCTTGTTCTTTCGGCAGCCACCGCCAACTGGTACGTTCCTCAGGGTCCCGCCGCGTGTCCAGTACCGCTTACAGGCCTTGCAGAAGTGGCGAGGCTGGGACAAGCTGTAGTTGTTGTAGTAGCAGAACTTGGTGTTGGAGGATTCGCACCTTGGGCACTTGAGCGGTTGCTGGTTTTGCTGCTGCAGTTGTTGCTGCTGTTCGTGACTCTGCTGGTTGGGTTTCTCCATAGGAAGCCTACGACCGGTGGAAGAAGCCATTAACAAAAACTCTTGATCATCTATAAGGCTTCCTCTATCATCCTGCAAAAAAGATGAGGGAGCTGTAGTGGAGAGGAGAACAAGAGAGAGGCTTGGAAATGGATCACTTAGGGTAAATAGCAAGAGGGAGAGAGAGAGACAGACACTGATGGAGGGATATTCTGTTCCAAGAGCAAAGAAACAAAAGATGGGGTCATGGTCTTCTTTTTTCTCTTTTTTTTATGGGTTGAAAGAAATAATTGAGGTAGAGAGAGAGAGATGGGCTAAGTGAATTACCTGTGACCATTCGTTCGTTGGTAGGAGAGGGGATGCTGAATACCAGAAGTAGATTAGTTGTGTCACAGCACTCCTCTCTATCTCTCTACCTCTATGAAGAGAGAATCGTTGGAAAACAACAAACTGCATAAGACAAGGAGCAGGTGGGCGATACCTGTAGAAGAAAGGCTTTCTTGGAGGGTTGATATCATGCGTTTATGTAAGTCAGAGAGAGCAAATACTTAATTGCATTTTTACCCTTTTAACCATTTAGCATCAAAATGAAATTTTAGATTTGACTACAAGTTCCAGTGGATTAAAAGGTAAAAAATTTCCAACATATAAAGACATCAAAGTTAATCGCAATAAGGGGTTATTATGAACAATGTAGTAGAAAGTTAATCTTGTTGAAGTATGGAAATTTTTTGTGTAAATTGATTCTCTTCTTTTTTTTCTAAGTTATGTGGTCTATATGCTTTGACCAATATTTATCCTTTTTTTGGTAAGGTGCGTAGGTACTAGCTAGTTTTGTTTATGCAGATTTCTAGATTATCTCAATATGATGAATGATATAGCCAAATTTTAAGTTGAGACTTTTATCAATTAAATCAGAGTTGGAGAAAGAGATAGTGCGAACACTGACTGACTGACATACGAATGTATGTATATAAAGCAGGAGAATAGGGTCTAGCAATGGGAAAGAATAAAAGAGGACAGCCTAAATCCAAGAAGATGACAGATAGGTAATGTGGAGGAGCAGCAGAAATGAATCTCAGCAACTTCAAGAAAGAGACACGATATTATTTCCTGATCCATTTCCACTTGTCATTCTTTTTAGAACAATGTGTCTGAACATAACAACGCGAATATACATATAGAGTATGAGTATGTGTGTGTGGATAGAGAGAATTTGACATAAGGGAATCCCTAGGAGAGACCTAAGAAAATAGCTCATCTTCCGATGCAATTCCACCGGCAAAATCCCACTCCCCACTTTCCATGTTTAATAGTCCACTGACCTCGTTAGTCTTATTAAACTAGAGTTCAAGTTATCAAGTATTTGCTAATAGTATCGTTAGTTAATAGAGATCTTTTTCTTGGGTAGTGAGTATATCTCTTCAATCAGCAGTGCGTATATATATATAGCTCAATTTCGTATAAACATATATTATACATATGCATGAATACCTACAGCACATATATATTGACCATAAATTTATGAATGAAGACATGAAGAACCATTCATTGGTTGTAAAGTGAGGGAGCGATAAGTCCGAAAGAAAAGGGACAAGAGAACACCATGTGAGGAGTGGAGCTAGGGGGAGAGAGAGAGAGAGAGGCTGTCTTAAATCTTAGGCTATTTCGTCTGTGATGATCCCATCATCTTCGTTTAAGTTTGCTTTACAGGATTTAAAAAAACACCGTGGAGGAAGGAAGAGAGAGCATGTGGGACGCAGCTAATTTGCTAAGCTCATGAGGCGGGCAATTGTCATGAGAAGGTAAAAAGAAAAACAAAAAGGGCCATAAAGGAAAGAAGGAGAGCTGAAAATAGAGAGAGAGAGAGGTGGGGAGCATGGCATGGCAAGGGGGACAAACGGATCTTGTAGTCTCCCAAGGGATCTTCTCTCCTCTCTTCTGTACATTCATCGTCATCATTCATTCTCTAGAAGTCTCCCCACTTGTTTTCTGAATAAAAAAAGACCTCCATTAATTTCTCTCTGGTCTCCCCCATTCTGATGGCAGATTTGTTGCTAAGGACGCCCATGAAAGACATCTGCCTGTCCGATGTAGTTCACATACGTAGATCGTATGTTGTGCCTGTGTGTGACTCCTTCGTTCAAAAGCATAATCAATATATTTGCTCCCACATATGCTTCAAAAAACAAACAGCCTTAATTATTGAAGAGTTGCATTGTTCCTTACTAGGAAAGGATACAGTTCGAGAACTACCAGTGTGAGTGGCACCCTCTTTTTTTTCCTTAAGCTGTCATAATCAGATTAAAGACTAAACATGGCAACCAGCATGCTCGACATTACAACTGTACGTACAAAAGTAGTACTACAACCACCAAGTAGAGAATGGACGTAAATATATATATATATATATATATATATTTTTTTTTTATTCAAAGTTCATGGCCAGTCATTTTGCCATATTTTTTCATCATAAAGAGTTTGATTTCATTATACCAAGTTTGATGATTCAAATGATTAGATCCTATTGGAGTGAGGATTCATGAAACACATGATCGAACTCTTCTAGGAACCGGGATTAATGTATGCGTGCCTAGAAATGAATTCAGAATGATAGAGGTGGGATGGTGATATATGGTTAAAATTAAGATCACAAGCAAAGACTGTGCAGTGTATGAGATGAGGAAAGAGCTGGGGTTGGTGGTTGAGGTGGTGGTGGTAGTGGTAGTGGTAGTGGTAGTGGGGGGTGAGGGTGTGGGGGAGTGGGCCATGAACCGTGCCCATACTCGGCCACTCCACAGCCTAACTCGGCCCACCGTCCCCACCACCCACTAGCTAGCCAGACATCAGATTCCAATTTTGACAAGTACATGATAGGAACCTAACAAGCACGTTGCTTAGGCCAGCCTTTTTTATATTTATAAGGAGAGGGGACCAAGGAGAGCATCCGCATCGTCGGTTCAGCCGACTATTACCCATCAAGCAAGCTGCTTTTACGACATTTGCAATTCCCACTATCCAAACAATATCAGGACACGAGATTTCATGGCTGGCTCGGGTTGGCTCCACCTTCCGATCAATTTCATAGACGTTTCATGAGATTTTCCAGGTCGATTCCCCGTATATTGTCGTGCTATTTTGGCTTCCATACTTGATTTGTGCTGAGAAGAGTCAGTTGTGCGGTGGTATTGAACTGTCCGTTTCACAGCTGAATCTGAATACGACTGATAGGTATGTCCATGGCTCGAAATTAACCATCCTTTTATTTTAATTATATATATTTTTAAAATATAATATTTTCGGTACAATATAATTGAAATTATATTTTTTTTAATTTTATATATTTAAATGTATGAGATTGGAATTTCCATTTTTTAATATTTAATGTTATTGCCAATTAACCCCTTCATTAGTGAATTAATTTATTATTTATCACCAACTTTAACCATATGTTTAGATGTTATCATTACTACCCGTGAGACAATTGCTAGTCATATCCTAGAAAACTATATCGACCTGGCCGAACAAACGACAGTGAGAACATGAACATCAGTGCCAGAGCATGCACCAGCCGGTCCTATATATATATATATATATATATATATATATTATTGACTAACACAGAGATTTTCCATCGGCACGCGTAGCCTATTTGCATTATTTTATGAATGTCTGCGATATCATAATGGATATGCATATGGCGAAAATATTCCATCTTTAGTTTCAAAATTCCAAGAAATTTCTCCGCCTGTCTGTCTCTATTCTGTCCCACTGATAAAAAAATACTTTACCCTTAATCTGCACGATTTTCCTTTGCTTTGCTTGCTTTATTAGTTAATTTATTGCTCAAGTTGCATATGTGGGACCGTGAGAATGTTTTGGGGACCAACAATTGAGATTTTAATTGACAGGAGAATTGAAAGGGGTTTAAATTAGCTGAATTGATTCGAGATTAGTAAAGCAACATTGTGATTAGGTGAAGCTGTCGCTAGCAGATCTAATTCAAGGATATGCAAATCTGGTGTCTGAATCAGTCAGGGATTGTTCGCCTTGTGAAACTGAACTAATCCATCATTATCAGTCGTCCAAAATAATTAAATCTAAAAGTATTAACATAAATATTGTTAATTTAAGTAGCTAAACAATTATATATTGTGTTAAAGCTTGATGAATCCAACTCATAGCCCCTAAAACAAGGGAAAGTTTGTTTCTTAGCAATAAGTCTACATCCCTATCTCATCCCTACCTCATCCCTACATAAAAGAAATACATCAAAATTTCCTAATGCACAAATAACTTACTAATTTATTGGAGTTGCTTGAATTCATCCTATAGTTAAATAACTAGTAAAAGTTTATTCTAGGCTCAATTTTTTTGAAAATACAAATATAATATATTGTTTTAAAACAAGAACAAAGTTTCACTTGTTCTTCTAACATTAGATCATTTTGGCATCATTTAGATCTTTATTTGTCTTAAATTTGATGTGCTATTTTTTTTCATCTTACCTGCAGTGTCCATTCGAGGCATAAAAGGATAATCTTGCCCAAATAAAATAAAAAAGATGGATAAATCATGCCTTCTCATTGTGGAGTCAAGGTCAACTACAAATAATAGCCCAATTAGCCTAAGGAAAAAAAAGCCACTAATCAAGCCGGGTACCTCTTATGCCCGCTTGCTTTCTCATAATATGTCTCCTTCCTCCTTTTCCTTTTTTTTTTCCATTATTATCAAGGCTATAATCTTATCTTGTACCACCATCATCTTCCATGTACATGAATGTCCATTGCTTTTCTTTTACGCTCTACAATACCTGCTCCCAAGAAACAAATTAGCACTAAATATTGCACAATTTTCACAATTTAGTGCTAGATGTATAATTTTATTTTTCTGATATCTAGCACTAATAATGTACCTAAATAACCTTGGATTTATAATGGGCCGTTGTATTTTGTTGTTATTGCCCAAAGCAATTTAGCTTATAGCCCATTCACTGTATGCCTACCCAGGACACGTCCATAAACTAAACTGACCAAAATAATGGACCTCGGTCCAATACAGATGAGCCCTCAAAGCAAAAGCATATGGGTCTTTTGTATCTGAAAAATACATACAGTGTTGTTAATGTTCATCTCATTATCCACTATTAATTTCACTATACTTTGCATATTTGATTAAATAAAAGAGTGACATGTGATCAATGTTATGATCTTATTTGTTCGGCATCCAAAAAATTAGGATCACATTTGAGATTTTTTCTAAGAGATTACTCCATTTTAGATTTAATCCTAAGCACATTAGCATCAGTTATATAGCACCTGTCCAAGATGTTTTGAAAAAATGGTCCCATCTATCTGATGTTTTACCGCTTCTTTCATTGGTAAATGACTTTCATCTTCTTGTATTCTATGACAGTCCAATTTTTAAATGGAAATTGCATAGCTAATTGAGAATGGTAAATGGGCTATCGATGTCAGAGAACATAACATTATCTTTTTCTCCCAGTAATTAAAAAGCTGTTAGTATATATTAAACTAGAAAACTATCTTATCCTCAATCTGCCATCCATCCACCAGACTGAACAGTGCGCAACAACAAAGTCCATCAAGAGTGCTAACTGTCCGGGGATAATCCAAAGCATGAATAGATTTTCCTATTAATAAATTTGAGACTGTTAAGTCTGCATCTGTCTTTCATTATTTTTTTGGTCATCATCCCTAAATCTTTGATTTAATATCTTTATCTTCACTAAGACCCCATATTTACTAAGTCTGCACCACGCACTGTTGATCATTGATGCAATCACTCACTTTTTCCCTTAATAAATAATTTTGGCTCGAATAAGATGCTTTATATTAGTTCTCCCTTTTTCGCTCTCTACAAAGTGACATATGTAAAACGTGTTTTCATCGTTCCTCCAATCATCAGCATTTGAGTATTAGTTGTTTCCACCAACAATAAAGTGGAAATAGTCATTTAAAGGTAATAGAGATAATGACATACCTGGCAAGATGACTAAGCAACCACCTCATCAGACGTTCAACCTCACCCAACGGGCACCATCCGTGCATGACGACCATGAACGCCACCACCCGTTGCAAGAGGACCACGAGGCAGATGTATTTTATACCTGCAGATTCTACCAAGTGTACATATTATTCTTGGCATTGTGTATAAATTGTGAGTGAGATGATTGAATGAAAGAGGTGTGCATATTTCATTTTCTCATAGAATCTATTCGTCATATTCTTCAATCCCTTTTATGGTATTAGTTGCTTTCAGCTTGATTAATTGGACGGTGTAAAAGAATTTTTTGTCAAGCACTTAACTTCAAAATCATAACATTACTCATAATCTATCTTGTCAGCCATCAAACTACTCAACAAGGCTTAATATAAATTCACCCTTCTTATCCATATTTATCTTCCTATAAAATATTAAGTCTTTTCTTTTAAAAGTGTTATTTTTCTTATAAATTGTATACCGACTTGCTCTTTAAATTTCAAATCCTTCTACTAAATTATTCATTACTCTCCTTTATATTATAAATTTTTTCATGTTTTTGCTCAATTCAATTCAACTCTTCTCCCTATTTTTCCTATGATACCCCACTTATTATCTTAGTTATATGTATCTTAATCTCTTCAATAGTTGAATTTTCATCTATAAAATTATTTAATTTATCGAATTTATTTTTTTAAATATTGAAAGGCAATTCAACCCAGAACTCACCTACTTCTCCCCTCTCTAAATATTTTTTTAAGGAATAAGAAGAAATTTAGGATGAATACGTAACCAAGTAATTAACATTAAAATTAAAATATTTATTAAGATTTATTATTCTGTTTGGTTATATAATTGTATTTTGAAATTTTTTATCATTTTAGAAGGAAACTTGGAAAATTATGTAGTGTATTTTACATTTTGAGTTTTTCCTTATTATTAGTTTTTACAAAAATGATGATACCCAATATAATAGTAGCACGTCACGGATTGTAAACGATATAAACCGGTAATACTGTTGGTTGCATTACAATTTTAGTAGTATAATAACCCATTATTTAAAAACGTATTTTTAAAAATGAAGTTATTTTGGGAAATAGGAAAAAAAATGAAAATAACCACTAATAAATTTTTTGTTTACATGAACTCAACCTAATTAGGGTGAAAGCCGGTTCCAATCTATAGAACCTCTAGAAACACCTCGATACAAGGTCGAAAAAATAATCATAAATGATGGTTTGAGATGAGAAATACTCATGAGGTCGTAAATGTATTAATGATCGAGACGGTCATGGGGATTAGGCTCTTGTTGAGAGCTATAGCAGCATCCAGGATAGTGGCCTGAGTAAGGGCGTAACTAGGCAGCCACATACATGTAAGGGAAACAGGGGAGAAATATTTTGTAATCCAACTTATAAAGAAGTCGGAGTATAAGGAGAAAAGTTGACTGTACAACACATGCAAGGTAAAAATTACCCTAGTTAAATCAAAGTATGGACAGCCATGTGTAAGAGAATTATGGAGAGAAATCATGATGGAACAATGGTTCTCTAGTAAAAGGGTAAACCACAAAAGTGATAGTTTCTAATAACTCGTAATGATATTATTATATCAAAAGAAAAGGAGAGTATATTAGATACAATATTAAGAGATGTCCACTTATTGATTTGGGGATAGCAAGTTACCCTACATCATCGAGAGCTAATAAGTGGTTATAATTAATGGCTAATAAGGGGTTATAATTAATGGTTAAAATGTCAAACACGACCCGATAAGACTAAGAAAGTTAATAGAAAAGTAAGTTATTTTGATTATTCCCCAAATAAATATAATTTGAGAATATTAAAGCTATCATAGGAGAGAGATTACAAAAAAGTATATAATTATTACGTCAACTCCAAATTAGTGAAATTTAGGTTTTTTTTTGCTCAATGTAAAATTTGGATTGGTAAGCACTAAATATTAAGGATAACATAAGGGAAATGAGGGGTTAAGGAGTTAAGAAATTGTATTAAGGCCAACCTGTATTGTATTGTGGTACATAAAGTTACTATTTAATTGTAAATAATTATACTAAATTATTTTATTTACAAAATTTTTAATTATATAATTTGTAATATAAAAAATAGATTAAAAATTGTAAAGTTATATATGTTAAATTATATTACAAAATTATAATTATATAATTTTAAAATAATTATATGCAGACTAATTATTCAGTATTAATTCAAGTGGTATCCGAACAACTTGGAGTGCTTGGAACCTCTTTCTCCTACTCTAATTGTACAAATGCATGGATGAGTCGGGGCATTTGTATTTTATATATGGAGATTATAGAAGGCGTGCGGCTAGTATATTCACTAAAATAGATCAATTTTATTATTTATTTAAAATATAAAAATTTTATTGTACAATAAATTAAAAAAATACTAAAGTAAGGATTTTTTAAAATTTTATATAATAATTTTTTGTATTATAATATTTATATTTTGTATCTAAACAAAATTGAAACTTCTAAAAGTATGGGATCAGACTCCACATAATATTGGAACTATGAAAGAAAATAAAATATATACAACCAGTAGGTTGTATCTAAACAAAACCTATTGAATGTGCTCACACTCATAAGAACAAAGACAATTATTTTTTCCAATGCTTGTGATCACATAAGTTTTTGATCTAGGGACAATATTTTGACCGACTTAAACCTTATATTTGGGAATACATTTCTCATTAGTGGGACTTCTTGTCGACATGGGATCTCATTCTTACCTCTTTCTAGATTTACGGCGTCCGATTTATTTGTGAATGAAAAAAAGTTGAATTTCCTCACCATCACTCCTACTAAAACTAGAAGAATCTTCCCTTAATTTATTGAAGAGAACTAAAATGGCATTGTTTTATTTTGAACCGGTAGAGTTTTTTAAAAAGTTGGTCAAATATTTTTTTTATATTTAAATAAATAATAAAAATAAATTTAGCTCAATTGATAGAATTAAAGAGGAGTGCATATTCTTCCTATTGTGCAAAAAAAATCATATTCTTCCATTCCTTTAAAAGAAAATATATATTTAATCATATATTCTTAGATTTTTTTTAATTTTTGAAAATATGTATTTAATGTGTTTTATTCTATTAAAAATAATAATTTCAATATCATATATTTATAAATAATCTTTTAAATCTTATATGCACGATTAATTACAATCATTAAGTAATCTTGATGGAAGAGACTTTTCTTAGATATACAATATTTTAAATATTATTTTTAAATATATACCATTAAAAAATCAAATTTGTAATTATATATGACTAAAGAATATGATACTAAACTATAAAAATATAGTAACAAAATGCATATTCTCCCCATAATTTAAAGTTAAATTACAGAGAAGAATCTTTGGACATTTTGACCATGATAAGGTGGGTGATATACATTATTGGTTCTCAATCCAAAGATCCCATAAAAACACTGGGACAAATATTTTTCCGGACATATTTTGGCTTGTAGAGATTCCATAGTACATTTTTCAAAAATATAGGATTTAAGTATAAAATATTAGAAAACATTAACCCAATTATACTATTATTAATATGTGAGTTAGATGCAAGTTTTGATATTGAACTGATTGTGCAGGTGATGATCTTTGTCTAGCATTCAATCATTCCTATGCCAGTGGAAATTAATAATTATCAAAGGCAGCAAAGGACTCTCTTTTGTCGGTCCATTTATGGTCGTCATGCTTTAAATTTATTAGACTTCCACTGGACTAGCAATGAAGTTCTTAAATAGCTCCTTTTTTTTCTTTGGCAAAAAAGTGGTAGACAAGTATGGGCTTTGTCGGGGATTATATTCAAAAGCATGAAAAATAGAAGGAAGAAAAAATGGTTAGCCGGGAATTCTTCTTCTTCATTAACTGTCCTCGTCCTAGTGAGTTATAGAACCTAGCAAGCTCAAAGTGTTTAATGTAAGGATGACAAGCAGACTAAAACTAGTGATTGATCCCACGTCATGATTAAGACATTATTGAAATTCTAAGCAAAATAACAGCCTAATATGGAAAAAAGGCATGTACAAATCTCCAAATAGAACATATTCTAGCTATGTGTAGGATCATGACAAACGCGATATTGGTGAGTTGGTTCATGAGATCATTAGCGGACCTTCCATGATATCAATGGCGATGCCTAGGAAGCATAGGTTTGCTCTATCAAGAAAAAAGAAAGAAAGAAAGAAAGCAGATAATGATATTTCACCGCCCAACATCATAATAGATTTCGAATCCAAAACCTTATGAACGGAGAAGGTGCAAAGATAGAAAATTTATTGTCGTTCATTAATGGGTACAATAAACTTTGTCTGGAATATGAACCCGCCATGTCTCGTCCGATTTCAGAAAGGGAAAAGATTGGTCGCTTGGAGCGGAAAGTATGAGAAAGAGTGCAGTGAAGCTTGCATTGCCATTGGCGAGTCAATTCATTGAGCCGGTCGTCTCCATCAATCACATTGGATGCTTGAAAGCAGAAGACCCTAAATGTCTTTTGTTGGTTTCTAGGGTTTTTTGGCTTTCTCTGGCAAACAAGTCCTTCTTGGAAAATAAAAACAAAAAAAAAATATATATATATATATATATATTCAAAACTAGGGCTTTGCTTTGAGTGAGAGACTTAGCTGTCGCGCTGTATACATTGTCCGATTCAACTACACCAGAGAGGTGAGAGCTGATTGGCACCCTCGTACTAATAACACAGGTGGGGGACCATTGTAAATTGTTGCATTCATTGAGGTGGTCCGTCTCCTCTCTTTCTTTCTATCTCCATCCCTTCTTCTTTTTAGGGTTAGGTTAGGGGAAGAAGTAAATCTCTCATTCTTACATTACAGCTGTCCAACTTATTTAATTATATTCACTAATATCTTATTATAACTAAAAATTTATTAATATTTCGCCTTCTTCAACCTATAATTTTATGAAATTTATCAAAAGTGTTGACCTATCTATCAACTTAGAATAAAACTTTGAATTTAGATCTTATAAAAAAAAACTTTAAGTGATAATTTAGTACTTTATAATTCAATTAATTTTAAAACTTGTTATAAAAAATTAGGATCACCATCTCTTTTCACCTCTCAATCCTCTCATAAGATATGACAGAATAATTTATGTAATTTTTTTGGTGGGAATACAATAATTTATGTAGAACAATATGATTCACAAAATATCTACAAAGTGTGGCCAAAGGAGAGTACTACAGCTAAAAATGGCCGTAACTTATGGGTGGGTAGGGGCCATGAGTCATTCAAGCCAGAGCATATTGTACATACATATAATATTTGTAGAGTATCTATCAACATTAGATATGATGCGGGTATGAAATTTAGGCCAAATCTTTTGATATCAAGAGAATCCCTTTTATGCGCAAAATGGAAGATTGATTTAGACACTTATTTCAGTTCATTGGATGGAAGACACAAGAATTTATGCACGACAACATGACCCTCAAAAAATCAAGGAAGTGCGGTCGAAAGAAAGGAAGTACGACAAGCTTCAACTAAAAATTGCGATAATGTAGAGGTGGGTAGGGGCCAGAAGGTTCCAATCCATGGCATTTTTAAAAGAAGCCATTATAATAGTTTTGGTCGTACAATACCTGTCAACATATGAGTGGGCTATCTGTTTTGCTTAACTCACAAGGACTCTTACATCTTTGGGTCTCTCGATGCTTTGCTTCTCATCTTTTACGAGCATTTGTTTATATATATATATATATATATAATATTTGGTTTTTTTTTTTGCTCTGACGCATTGGCTACTTCTGCAATAAATCACTTGTATGAGCAAAATTCCACTCGAGAAAAGGCACGACTACACTCAGCATATGGAAATGGAGGGTCCACAATTACTATAGAAGACCCAGTCTTCCTTGGGGGAACAACTTCTTCTCCTCTTTCTTATTGTTGGTTTTAGTTGACACTTACTTATGATTAGAAGAGATTCACCTTTAAATTGACTAATCTCGCTTAAAACATATGGTATATGTGTGTATTGTATTAGTTTGGTGTAAATAGCATGTACTCACTCCTAGGCGAGAAGGATGGATTGAGTTATGTCCCTTGTGGCAGAACTCTGTTTTTTTTGTTAACTAAACATGTTACATGTCCTTGCTATGTATGCTTACATATACACAACTGCATTCTTTGGGTTTCATAGTAAACTTCGGATACGAGACTAGCACCAATACCATGAATGCATGAAGTGCCATGAAGCTCTTGTGTATCGATTGCAGTGCTTCTGTCAAAGTGATCTCTCCATGACCTCACCATCTTGGATGGAATTTAATGGCCGTGTAATGGTGGGAGCATTTTGATAAATAAAACTGGATATGATTGGTTCAATTGATTGACCAAATTGATGGAAATTTCAACATTGAAGGGTATATGCAGGAGTCAAGATATATGGCTCCAAGAAACTCACAGTCATCAATATTTTTTTGGTACAAAGAGAGAGTGTAAATGGTATTATTGTTTAATGTTTTATGAAAATGTATTGTCCTTTAAATATTAAACTATATGAAAATGAAAAAAAAATCAACTTTATGGAGTTTTACTGAACAAAGAAACTCAAACTGAATTAATTATAATTTAATGCGATTTCTTGATAATAAATCAAAGTTTGATATTTTTATTGTTGTAATGTTAATGTATTGTGTAAGTTCATAGGTAAATTTGTATACATATAGATTACATGTGGCCTTAGAGCTTATTAATATATTCCTCTAGCTCCGCGTGATAAACGAAAAAGCAAAAGAAGGAATTTGGCTGAAACTGTAGTCCTCATCTCACTCATTGATCTGTCCCTTTTAGTTCTCACCTTTGCATCTGCCTTATAATCCACCGACTTCTCCAATTTTCTCCGGCTTTCCATCCCCGTCCAGTCTCTTCCCTGTGTGTGTCAATTACTCTCACCACGTCCTTGGTCGGAAGATGGGGTCGAGAGGGAACCTGGAAGAACAGAAACAGAGGTTCAAATTAGTCTTAGACGAGGAAGAGGAGGAGGAAGAGGGGGAGGAAGATGAAGACGAAGGATTAGAGAGCAAGAGAATAAGAGCTGCAGCCGGTGGAAACTTCGCCATTTGGCAGGAGGCCGACAAGGGATTTGGATCTTCTAGTGGCACTGGTGGTCATAATACTGCCGGCGTCTGGGTTCCGCCACCCCGGCAAGTGACTTGCCAGGCGGACAGATGTACGGCCGACATGACCGAGGCCAAGAAGTACCACCGCCGCCACAAGGTATGCGAGTTCCACGCCAAGGCTCCGGTTGTCCTCATCGACGGGACCCACCAGCGCTTCTGTCAACAATGCAGCAAGTAAGAAACCCTAGCAACCTCCTCTTGTCCATTTACTAGATGATGCATCAATCCATCTATTCTTCTTTTTGACTGACATATTCATGGACGATCAACCTCCCACACTACTACTCTCGCTAGTTGCAAAGAGTAATCTCCTTCTATTTAACTATGTAAATTTATTATTTTAGCAGGAACTACAGTGTTGAATCCTGACATTTAGATTACGCTTGAGGTCAAGGGAAGAAGAGAATTTAAGTGTACCTGAAACGGTAGGTCCTAACTGGATAAGATTTAATTCAACTCCAGGCATGTTAGTTGTCGTTTTCTTCAATCAACAAAAACTGTACATAATGTTCTTCACACATTGTGGCCTGAAGTGCACCCATCTTTTTTCCTCTCATCTGGTTTGGTTACTCTAATGGGTTAGCTATCATAGTGGTTAACTATAAGTCAGACATTGTCTGTGTGTTATATGGACAAATGATACCCTTGACAAGTCTACATAGTGAAAACAAAGTACACGTAGCCCTCACATGGCTATTTATTATTCCCAACTGTGTGTACGTACTCCAGTTAATGAGACTTGTTGGTTGTGAGCAGCAGAACCATTGATTTGGTCATAGGATCTGGTTCTAAGCAAATACAGGTGGTGCATGGGCTCAACGGCTTGATGTTATTGTTCAAAAACGACCTATCTTATAGAGAGTGAGGGATCTTAATGTATGAAGCGTCTAGGGTTGAAAGGGGTCATTCTGATCGTATGTCTTAATGCCTCGATTCCTAGTTATCCTTGCCCGTTTCTGATTAAAGCCCGGGCTGGTTAGGAATAGCACGTGACACGGAATCAATATAAAAAGATTTTCAGAAGCCAAATCCCTCCGTGATTTGATGCTCTAATTTGTCATTTAAGAACCTATATGCAGGCGAAAATATATTATGATGCTAAAGAAGAAAAGGGTCGACCTCAATAGCATGAACTACGTAGAGAAAGCTTCGTATATAGCTGACTAGTAAATTTTGTATTGACCATGGCAGGTTCCATCATCTCTCGGAATTTGACGAGACCAAAAGGAGCTGCAGGAGGAGGCTGGCAAACCATAATGAGAGGCGCCGGAAGATCTCCTGTGACAATGCCGGGGAAGGAGGCACAAACTGAGAAAGACAGAATGGAAATAACATACTACTACTACTACTACTACTGAAGGCAGAGAGAAAAACTTGGTTGTGATCTAAGTTTTACTATTCTCTTATTAAAAAGGAAAACAAACAGTGCTCTCTCTCTTCTGTCAACCCCTACATATTATTGAAATCATCATTTAACTTGCCTACCAAGTGCTGCGTATTTAGCAAATATTATGCATTATATATGCCACCATTACATTAGACCATTGATGTGGGATTCTGTGTTGGTGTTTGGCTTATGATGATTAGGGATTGTCTTGAGCATGAGACAAAGTGCTTGTTATTCACTTGTTCGGAAGTGGTAAAAAAAGACAGACATTGCATGAGGTATGCTGGGCAGAGTTTCCTCGAGCACTATGAGAAGCATGCAGCCATATCCAATCACTGTCAGAACCAAGCATGGTAAATTTCTCCATCGAACCCAAGAGAAGCTCTGGAATCACTGTTATTGTTCCTTCAATCGTAAAGTAGTATAAAGAAATGAATAATTTGCAGGAATGGGCATAAGGCATAAGAGAACATTTTATGCGTTGCATATTTATCAAACCCAGCTTTTTTTCTCCCACTAACTTAGCCATAAAGAAAAATTGACCACAATTTAATTGCTTCCTAAATACATGGACTTAGTGCCAAGACTGGTTCAATTAAAGCAACCGAAAATAAAAGACAAATTAAAATTATCTATTGCAGTCTTGAGACAGCTAACATAAGCTGCTAACTGGACATAGATTGGGAATGAAGTTTGTACTTTGCACAACCAAACAGTGAAGGCATAAAATATATTCAAAGTTGTTATTTATAATGGGATAAGAAAGAAAAAGGGAGAAATATAAAGGAAATTCTCACTGCTGTCTCCAAGACCTCCAGTGATGACCTCATTCCCAAATATTGAGACCAATCAGATGTCTCTCCTGAGATAATTCAGCTTGAAGCTTCGGATGCATGTGATACCAGACATACTTAGAGAAAGTGAAGAAGACAGTTTCCTATTGATTCTCTTAAAAATGTCGTAAAGTCACCATGGTGAATGCTTGTAACCTGAAAACTAATGGCAGTCCCACCATGTGGATTGCTTTGTACCCCTTCCTACGTGAATAATGATAAGCAATTTATGGCCAAACACAAGGGAACAGACGTTGTTGACTATACAGTGGTTCAAATAATGCATTGTTTTTTCTCCGGTATGCTCCTTGACAGTACCCTCGGGCAGAGGCTTCCATGCTTGTTGAGTGTTCTGCTGGTTCTTTGGAGGGGGAGGAATGACATGTGGCTTGTTCGAACTGAATTGTTCATATTCCCCCAAGAGTGATAAGCTTCTGCCACCACTCGCATAGGGTCCGGCCCTTTTCCTTGGTACTTGCATTTATTTCGTTCCTTCCAGATTTTCCAGCAATTCACAGCAATCCGGGCTATCATGCCACTCCTCTCCTTAATGGAGCTACCTGCATTGAAAACCAAATTTTCTAGCCAAGGGGGGAAACAAGTTTGTTTGGAGAGCGGCATCCTCCAAATCATGTGGCGTTTATGGACATTTTAGAAGCATATGCTCCATTGTTTCCCTTTCCTTAAAAAGAGAACATCAATAAGAAATTCCAGAAAATGTCTAATCTTAGGCAAGCATTTACGTCTAACTGTGTTGGCATTTACAGCTGGCATTTACAGCTAGCAGATTGGAGACAACTTTCCATAGAAAATGTCTAATCTTAGGCAAGCATTTGATGATGTTACAGACCATATGTCATAACCTTTTGCTAACTGAGTATGAAGAAGACGGTACCCCTAGATCCTAGATACATGATAGTTATCTCGGTCTATCAAACTATTAAGAGCTTACCCGCAGTTCCTGGAGTAGTTTAGTAGTTAGGATTGAGGTGAGACAACATCGTTCTACTGTTGGGATCCATAGGCCATGCCCCCTTCACGAGGGGTGCTTTTGGAGCTTCACCTGATATGAAACATCAGCCACATTAAACCTGGCTTGAAATCATTCCCTTTCTTTTTTCCTGACCTTGGAACAAAATGGAAGTAAAATGCTTCAACGCTGAAATATTCAAATGAATATCATCATCTCAAACTATGTTCTTCAAGGGAGGAAGCCTCGCAAAGGCAGACCAAAGCTGGGGCTATTCGAAACAGTGTGGAGAGCTCAGCCATTCAGAACTCACTGCATTCAGTTGTCCTTCAGTCACCAAACTTCTAATTTTCCCTCTATGAAATTTGTGATCATGGCAGACTTAATTTGAACAAATCTTGTCCCAAAATTCAAAATGATCCATTATTCCAGTATATATAGAATGAATTGAAGGCACTTCAACCATTCCATACATGATTGGAACTAGACATTACAATCCACAGCATAATATGAGATCAGGACATGGCAAATTCTCAATCAATACAAACTCCTGACAGGGAGTCAGCCCCCATAACCAAGTAAAATGAAGCACAAATACACTGTAATTTTCAAGTCAAATCAGGAAACCGGGCAAAAAACACCCGTCCTACACCCTAAAACCATCTTCGTAATTTGTATACATGGTTTAAGTTATTCTAGCTGGAATAATGGCAGGCCAAAGGCATGGCATCAAAGCTTACTGGGGAGAGTGGCATCAAAGCTTACTGGGGAGAGTGGCATCAAAGCTTACTGGGGAGAGCCCCTGCGGGCAATCTTCCTCCTGCATTCATGTCCCTCGATTTATTGAGCAGATCATTTTCGACTAAGAATTTTGCAAATCGAGAGCCTTTCCCTTCTTTCTCTCCATCTTCCAGAAAGGTCAGTGGCAAACCGCCAGGCAAAGTCGGATCCTCCTCACGAGATAACAGAGGCATCAGCTCCCAAACAGAGGAAAGCAGTTTGTTTGGCCGGTCAAGATCTTGCAGGAGTGAAACACTCTTCATATCTGCTAAAGCAAGCAAAATCGCTGCCATGAGATCACATGGGGGTGTTATAGAATCGTTGGGAATATACAAGGTTCGTTCTTCACTTAATTCTCTGGGTTGCTCATATTTAAAATCATTGACATCAGATCTCCTTGAGCTTTTTCCTTGAACCATTCTTTCAGTTGAGGGAAATAAACTAGGTACCTTACCTAGTGAAAACTCCAAGATGGGTGCTAAAGCTGAACAAGGAATGGCAAAGTTGAGATTTGGTATAACAGCTCCATTATCATGTCGAGTGTTGCTGCAAGAGGTAGGCATAACATTGATTGCAAATGATAAGTAATAAACAACATCAACAGATCCAAAGAAATGAATGAAGCAAAATGTTGAAAATGATGTGACAATGACAATAAGGCTCATTTTGCATTGACATGATCCATAGAAGTAGGGTTCCATGATCAATAAGTCATCAAATTGGCTCTGATTTCATGCCAAAAAGCATCGTGTTCTAAAACTTGGCATTCTAGGGAGAAATTTGATCAAAATGTCATCTAATCAGAGGCAATATCATCAACAGATAGTACCTTGTAATGAGTCCGATCATATGACCCTCTGAATTAGCAACTAATCCCCCACTAGCACCAGCATAAACAGTAGTTGTTGTCTCCAGCATCACCGGAAGCACTCCGGACTCACCATCATTTATAATAGACCAGTGGAACTTGGGCAACTTCATTTTGACAACTTTCGACACCAATCCCCATGACACTGATGGGGAGAACTCTGACCATAGAAAGTAGAAGGCAATGTCATAATAGCCAGTTCCACAAATAAGAAGGCACATCAAGAGACAATTGAATGATGACTACCAAAGATGTGACCATTGGAACGTACTAATGCATTTTTATATGATATGTAACTGACTACTTTATAGGCAGAAAAATGTAAGGTAGCAAAAGCTGATCTAGACCTCCCAATAGACATTCCACACATAAGCAGAAAAGCTCATCTAATTTTGCTTGATAATTAGAAAGAAAAAACAGAATCCAAGTGCAACTTGATGCAAAATATAGACAACTAAAACAATTCAGTGCACTAAATATCTTTTTTAATAAGAGAATGTGATAATTTAATGTCAAGAGATATGAAATATGGAAAGAGGAGAGTGTAAAAGAAGTCATTTACCACATCTAGGCCCAAATAGCCCATGTCCAATGACACATACACTGGATCCCTGGCGTGGGGTTGTAATATCCACGGTTATTGGAACTAATTCACCAGGCACATTGATGAGTTGTAGAAGGGCGACATCTAGGGATCCTTTACAGATATATACCAATTTTGCATCACACCAGATCCAAGGATCTCTATGATCAAGACGTACCCGAATCTTCTTATAATTTGCAACAGATGAGGGACTGTCCAAACCAAACTGACCATTCTCATCAACACTATTGGCCCTAGGAGGCAGAGATTCCACCTGGATTTCCTCGTCACCAAAAGAATTTCGACCAAATCTCCAGGGTTCCAACAAGTGAGCATTTGTTAAAATGAGGCCTTCTTTATTAAGCAATATCCCAGAAGCCCACATGCTATCACCAACCACTATGAGGCAAACAGAACCCATTGCTTTCTTGATAGTAGATGAGTCAAATAGGGGACCCTCAGAAATATAACTCAATTCATTCCCAATTCTATTTAGTTGGTTGGAAAACTTCTTAGAGGGCTCCTTCTGAAGGATGTGGCTGAATGCAGTGACAATGGCTTCATATGGAATCAGTAACTGTTACAGAGGCTACTGTTTTTATTACGGGATCCTCAGGAGATACATGAACTGATCCATGAAACTGAAAATAGAAGTCCTTCATTTACCTGAACTTGAGCCCCACTAGTCCTTTGCCTTAGTGGTGTGAGAAGAATCCCAACTAGGCTGCTATTCTTATCAAGAATAGGACAACCTTCCATACCTGAAAGTTAAAGTTAGTACCATCAAGCCAAGTAATCATTGGAACAACAAAAACCATGTTGAGGATTACTACTAAAGGCTTGGTCATCTGTCACACATGAGGAAACAATTGCTCTAATTGATACAGTAAATCTTTGATAAATGAAAGAAATTCCATTGTTACATATGTCTCTTACCAAGAAATTTATTAACAATAGAACACAATAACCAGTTGGAAAATCATTTCCTTATATTTAAAGATTCCACAGGACGGGAAATATTAAAGACTGCAGACCATAATAGTTTGAGAAAAAAAGATTTACTTGATTGTATATATCCTTATTCAGAAATTCAAAGAAAAAAAAACTATAGTGTAGTCAATGAAAATTTAGATGCAAAAAAATGAAAAAATTGAAAACATCACATTCTTCCAACCTTCTGCAAACAGATCAACTGAATATATATCATAGACATGTGCTCACACCAGGTAGACAGCGAATATCAGCCATGAGTAAAGATTTGCTAGCTGAAGGAGGGTAGCAGTTGGAAACAGATCCTGCACAGATGCTGATCCAGAAGCCAAAGGACAAATTAGTATCTGTACAATAGAAAAACTTCAAATTAAACATAGTTTTTCTCCCCCCTTCTTTCTACAGTAAACCATCACACTTGACAGGTGTACCTATTCAAGAAATGCTTAGGTGAGAGGACACCAAATGGAGAACCGACTGCTAAGATGAAATCGCCACTTGTAATTGATGGTGATATGGTGATGCTTGGTAAATTCTGATGAGAAAGAGATACAAGTCAGTTGCTAGCACGCAAAAGAGGTATGGAAGAGAAGGAGAGTAAAAGACATTCTTTGCTGACCTTAAGAGGAAGTGAAATTCCTAGAAATGCAATTTTGGTCAGAGATTTAGCCATAGAAGCAGAAGTTGTGTTAATCCATTCCTCTATTGTCATGAGCCTTTGGTGCTGCATGAAAGATTCATCATCAGGCTCCATCACAAAGATTAACTAAATAACACAATTAAAAGTAGAAGTTGTTCTCATACAATGAATATTTCAAGAGCTCATTTGACTGCAATATGACCTTCTTAACAAGGATTATTCAATTGCAAGATGATTGCCTAAAAGGGAAACAGGAGAGAGATACCTCTGCCCTGATAAGATCAGAAGTGGACCATGGAGCACTCTCTTTAGAAGCCAATGACCAACCAGTTTCCCAATTATGCCCTGAAGAACCGAAAGAATTATCAAGTAGTGACTGAAGAGCAAGGGAAGAAACTGGAACATCAACCTGCAAAGGGGCATACACTGATTAAACTCGACAAGAAAATGAGAACCAGTTATATCCCTTTTATACAATATAAATCACCGGACTATGTTCCTTACCAAGGTTAATAGCCTTGCTGGAATCCAGCAAGAATCTTCTGCATTTTGTTCCATGACTTCACTGTCCTGCAATAGATTTCACAGCAGAAACCAGAGCACTTCATCTGGTGAACTGACTGCTGAACTGACTTCGATCTTCATTCAAAATTAAAAGGAAAGCAAACAATAAGCTACCTCCATCAATATGTCTATCTGAACTCCAGGAATCAGCTGGGGGCTGGCCTGCAAGAAACACAAATGAGACGGCTGCCTTAAAAACTCATTTTCAGACAAAAATGAGCAATCGATGAAGATAAACTGAAGGAATTTTTTTACCTGAGATATGTTGCCCTGGTGATTTGGCGATAAAAATGACTCGATTACAGAAGCAACAGTGACCACAAATGCCGTACTAGACACGCTATCACCAAAAAACTGCTTCACTGTCTCCGAGTCACAAAGTGCATCTGGAAGTAAGAACCCAGAAGCTGAAAGTGAGGTAGCTCCGGAACTGGACATGTAAGAGGAACGAACAATTCAATAAAAAATCGTTGGAGCAAGAAAATTTCTAGGTACACTCAGTAAAATGTCTCTGTAGCCTTAAACCGCAACTTTCAAAGTCAATTCACGCATGACCTATTTGCCGTGCTAGATAAAGATAAATGAATCACAACCCAGACGGCTGGTGAATATTTTTAAAAGAAATCGCAATATATTTTACTCACTCGTATTTGTGAAAGGCATGCTTTCTCATCTTAACGCCCTTCGGGTCCTGAAATCAGAAAGACAAAATCACAGAATCAACAAGGGTTGGGAACAAGCCATTATATGAAGACATGCGCTTTCGTAAAAGCTCATCAAATGAAAATTGACAAGCAGCAAATTTCTGTTTTTAACCCGTTAAAAGAAAATCTACCTGAGGAAAAGAGCCTCACGTACTCAGCTAAACATAAGCAGTTTCTGCCATTCGGGTGGACAGAATAAGCATATAACCAGAAGAGAAAGATAAGGGCAGAGCGGGACATACTGGGCCTCGAACTCGGACCAAAACGGCGATGTTACGACCAACACGGGCGATTTCCGGCAAGCCCATCTTCTAGAAACCGGGAAACTTCAGCAATTCTCCGATCAAAGAATTGCAAAGATCCCCTTCAGCTTCGCACCCGAAATTGGATAGAGGACGTCATAGACGAACTAGAGCGTCAATACGAACCGCATGCCAAGAAGAGAAGAAAACGGCATCAGACGGCAACGGTCCGGAAGTGGATAACATCAGATCAGAACGACAGTGCAAATCCCCAAGGAATTCCAATTTTGCCCCTTAAGTTTGAGTTTAGACCACGTTAGCCCCTACAGCTTACGCCTAAGAAAGATTGGTGCCTGATGAGACCACCGGGCTCATCATCCTTTGAGCCGTGCAGCCTGGCCCAATATGTTAGTGGTTCGTGCTTGGGCATGCACTTAATGAACCAGTCCTTTATCAGGTGCGGTCTGTGCGAGATCGTAATCTTTCCCCGCTGATCAAAAGAATAATGGCGATCTTCTCCACCCATTGAGGTCACACCCAGGATTGTCCCTTGACTTCAATTTATGGGAGTCATCGACATTACCCCTAGTTTCTGTTTCTGTATGTGCTTCATTTAAAAAGACACTTGAAGGAAGATACCCAAAAGGAGCTGAAATGCTCAGCAGTCCGCTGGAAAAAAGGATCGACAGAGCATTTCTCATTTCTCCTTGTATGTAGGAAACGCCATGCAATAGAACGAGCGGTTGAAGTAGAGAACGTTTCAAGAGAGATTCCTTTGCTAATTATTCCCAGCATTTAATCCCTACCCATGAGCAGTTCGCAGAGTTTTAATTGTTACTACTCAGAGGTAAAAAGATATGCAAAGATTTAATGGCTAGGAAACAGTTCCCATTGTAGGATGAGTCAATGTCACTTCTGGTTGGGAAATGGATTCCATTTGACAGGGCTGGCACATATAGGATAGCCATGGGTAATCAAAGCTATGACATCTACATGGCTACCATGAACCTTCTTTCTGATCACACTTCAAATGGCACAGCGAGAAGAAAGAGATTATTATGAGGAGGAGCCTCAATCTCTTCAAAAAGTTCAACGGTTATTTCAGAAAAAAAAAAAAAAAAGCTTCATCTTCATCTACCCTTTGTAACTTTTTACAAGTTGAGTTTCACCGACCGGTCATGTCATGTGAAAATTAGGAAGAGATATGGCAGGCTAGGAGTGATCATGCAATAATCAGAACCATACTACCCCCCAATCTCATTCAGATTCAGACTGCCCTAGAAAGATCTTAACCTCACACAACAGAGTCATTTAAAGTGCTTGCCACGATGAGGAAAGTGGTGAAATCGAGCCCCTCTGCAGGGTGGAATGGCAGAACGCAGAACGACAGCCTCTTTGTCTTTGATGCAACTAGCTGTCTCACCAAAAGGATCGTCCTATATTGGTATTACAATGACCAATCCCAAAGGGGGATGGTGCCAGTTACATGATAGGACAGTTAGCAGTATACGATAGCACCCAATATACAAACAACTGCAAAAAAAAATACAGTCGTCTTTGTAATTAGAAAACTTGGCAAGTAATTAAAAGAAATACCCCAACAGCAGTAAACTTTCCTGTCAGTCACACTCACACACAATGTAGCTGGATGGAGACTGAGAATCATTAAGCATCCAATATATTTATGCGCGTACACCCCATCAATCCTCTCACTATTTCCTGTGATAATGAGATCAAAGGTGTGAAGGAGACGGACCCAGTCACGGGCTGTACACATTTGCTTTTTGTTTTAGTGGAAAATTCTTTAGACATATGTTCTGGGTAAGGTACAGCAACGGGTAAGAATCTGATGGAGCCACAGATCAGTAAAATAGTAATAATATTCACTCTCTTGCTCTTGGCTGAATCAGAGAAATCCTTTTAGACAAAATTACTATCATATAATATAAAAAAATGCTTTTTTTTTTCCATGAATTGTATAAAAAAAGCATGCTTTAAACTCTCCACGATATCCACGACAGCTGGAAAAATAACTTGTTGATATCCTGAACCATGTACTCTTTACATGAGCTCCATCATCATCATCATCATGGGACACTTGGTGTATCTCATTATTCCCTTATTTTCATATCAAAAGAACTGAAACCCTGGTACTGCAACACTCGCGTACATAATAATACAAAGGAGAGAGAGAGAAAAGAAAAGGGGGGAAGAAGAGGGGGAGGAGGGGGAATTTCTGGGTGTCTGGAATGGAAGTCCAAGACTATACACTACACAGTGATATGAAAGTACAGGGCAGTTGAGGTTGCTTGTTGTTGGTGCCGGATGGGATGTACCGGAGATCAACTAGCTTAGCTTGTAAGTTGTAAAACTCAATCAAAAAATATATTTTAATTAAATAATATATATCGAGTTTTTTTATTAAATTATAATTTAATCCCAAATTCTATTAGGGCATGTGTGAATGTGACTACGACTATCGTGGGGGGTAGGGGAAGGAGCCGAGCCGACTGAAGAAAGACTCGCTGCCTGCCAGAATCAATGAGAGGAGCGAGAAAGTGCCTTCACGTGAACGACGGCCCCCTTTCTCTTTTTTCCCCTGTTTTTTCTTTTGCCAATCATTTTCTTTCTTTCTCTCTTTTTTTTTTCACTTTACAGATTAATAATTTCCAGCTTTCATTTTATTTCTGATTGACAAACACACTCTACGATGTCGCCACGTGTAGCGCTGCTCTCAATGAATATGGCAATTTGTTTTTTTTATTAATTTTGGTATATACTTTTTTTTAAAAAAAAATTTCCTGGTCGGAGGAAGGGGGCATTAAAGGTAGGGGTGTGTGAGAGAGAGAGAGGAGAGAGTGGGGCCAATTTGTAAAGGGGAGTCAAAATCAGGAATCAGCGCCCCGAGAGGCAAACCCAGCTCGGGACTGTCCCCTGCCGCTCAGACACCACGCCATTGTCCTCTCCCACACACGGGGGCCCACACACGCACACCCCCTCTCTCTTACCGCCCACCCACCAACCAAAAACAGGCACAGCCCCTCCCCCCATTCACCTGCCGACACGACACCACCCTGCAGGGGCCTAATCCAATCAGATGATTCTTAAAAGACTGTGCCCTGCTCTCCTTCTCTCTCCTTCCCTCCCTTATTACCTTTCCCTTGTCGTCTAACGCTCTGATGACTTCATTCATTAAAAATAAAATAAAAATATTATGGAAAAAGTAAAAATAATAAATTTGTATTAATTATCACATCACAGACACAGATATAGACATGCATTTTTATTTTTTATTTTTATATTTTAAGGGGACTCTGATCGCCGCCGTACATATGGGGTAGTAGGGCTGACGTCATGGGAGGAAGAGGGAGGTTAGCAATAGTTCTCTAGGGCCTCCTCTATTACTATTTATTACTAGTAGTAGTTGTAGTTCAGCTCTCCGCCTGCCACACGTCTTATCAGGCGGCGGCTCCTCCTCCTTTCAGGTGGCCCCCACCTCAGCTGCACCGCCCTCCACGGCCCCAACCAGCCCCCTCATCTCATCTCATCTCGTGGTGGGGCTACTTATCCATAATCAGTCCTCATGGACTGATGGGTGGATAGGATCTTCTTTCTACACAGCTACTACTTTCTTTTCCATTCTAATTTATTGCGTTTGTGTTCGTCCTTTCTATACGCTGTTCTTGCTTACGGTAAAATTAAAAAAAAAGGTACACTGTTATTACTTCAGCGGGCAATAGCGAGTGAATATGAATTATTGGTACCATGGCTGTACTGCGACACCTTGTGACTCTCCAAAGGCACCCTAACATACATGTAAGCTTGTCGATCTTCCCATTCACTCATCAGATATTTATTTGCCTTCAAACCATTAGATCGACGAGATCTCCCTCTGTAGGTGGTCTAATGGCAGTTAGCCGAAAGACAAGAGAATGTGTAAGAAGGTGATGACTCCAATGTCTGTCACACAATGGCATAAGTTAGAGCTAGGTCCATCAGTCATGACACTCTGATAGTTCTCTACACTGCTGTATCAGTGGCCTTGTTATCCCCGGACGCGCAACTACTCCCCATATAACTCACTCAATGCATTATCACCCCCACAAGAAGAAGGCTCCAGCGAGGAGAGGAGGCGTTCTTAATGATGGATTATTGCACTTGGTATATTACTGATTTTAAAAGGGCAACACTTCCTGTGAAAGATGATGAAGAAGCTAAGCTGCCCGACATTGTATTAGAAGTACACCAAGTTTAGTCCTCAATGTTTTAAGTTTTCAGTGAATTAAATGTATAATATGATTATGGTAGGCTCAGTCACGCACACGAGACAATGGTGTGCCGTCAAGCCGACGATTACGGGTGACTGGAGAAGTGGGACCCAACCCAGTCCCCCCATCACCCTCCTCTTTCATTTTATATTCTTCCCCTCGCCTCCATCCCTCCTCTCCCTCTCCCTCTCCCTCTCCCTCTCTCTCTCTCTTTCCCCAGTTCAGCCCCTTCTTCTCCTTCTTCATCAGAGGCTCAACTTCACTGTCCCTCTCTCTCTCATGGCATCCCCCCGCGAAGGCCATTACCGGGGAGTGAGAAAGCGGCCGTGGGGACGCTACGCAGCCGAGATCCGCGACCCCTGGAAGAAGACCCGCGTCTGGCTCGGCACTTTCGACACCCCCGAGGAAGCGGCCCTCGCCTACGACGGCGCAGCCCGCTCCCTCCGCGGCGCCAAGGCCAAGACCAACTTCCCCCCGCCTCCACCTCCGGCCCCCAACCTATCCCTCGACCTCAACCTCCCCTCTTCCGTCCACCACCACCACCACCCTCATCATCGCTTCTTCCTCACAGAGTTCCTCCACGCCGGAGCCCTCAAGGATATCGGCGGCAGCAGCGCCGGTGATTGTTCCATCAGGTGCGACCGCTCGGCCCCCTCCGGCGTCATGGCCTCCCCCGACCGCCCGGGACCCACTGCAGCGTTGTTGGGTCTGGTGGGTCGTGGCTTGCCCATTGACCTCAACGAGCCCCCGCCTCTGTGGCTCTGAAACCAGTGGCGCCCGCCTCTTCTAGGAACGTTCACCCGGAACACAACTCCACCCCCACCGGAAGTGCCCCCCAATAATTAGCAGTAGAGTGGTCGGACTATTTTTCCCCTTCCCCGGAGTATTGCCTACCACCACCCTCTTGTAATGTGACAAAGTGCTTAATTAACTTTCAGAGGGAGAGAGCCTTGGATTGGACCCATCATCTCATCTGTTGTAAATATTAATTTTTAATCATGGTTTTCGTAATTTCTGATGTCATTAGTGGTTTCTGCACTCTCTCTCTCTGCCTTCAAGTTCTGAATTCTGATTTGGGTACTTGTATCGTTCATTTTATTTTCCCAATAATCCGCACATGTTTCCCCTCTCCTCCATCTATTTAGTCTTTCTTCTCTTCTTCCCTCCTCTCCCGTCCTCTCTCCAAAAGCAAATTGGATAATTGGTGTTTCGGCGAGTGGTTCCACGCTCCGGCTGGCTGACTGAGGTGTTTTCAGCTTTTCAGGAAGACAGGACTGGGACTGTACGATGCAAGCGTGTGCGTGTTGTTGCCTGTCTGTGGATGTGTTTTTATCTGTTAATACGTAGACCCAAGCGTGCATTAGGCGCGTTATCCCACGCGACATAAGATGAATTAAATAAATAAATAATATAGCCTCCATAGCGTAATCAATCCCATATAATAAATTGGTACAAAATAAGTGTGATGCTTTTTCAATCAATGTATCTACTTGACCATGCATGGTGTTCGTATTAATTAATTTTCTATTATACTTCAGCATGTCAATTGGGGACTCAAATAGCCCATATGCAACACTTCCAATATTGTTTCCATGGAAGTATTTCCTTCCTTCATTCCCTCCCTATGAGGTCACACTCTACATGACAAATTAATCAATGGACTACACCAAAGTGTTTGTGGGAGGAAGCTCATGGTTATGGAGTCATAGGTCAGGTAAATTTAAAAAAAAAACTTTGTAAATTCACAGTAAATAATTTGCCCCTCCTTTTCTATGTTTCTTTCTTCTGTGGGGCTCCTGGTTGTACCTGGGAAGGACCAAGAGACTCTCAACAAATAAGGAAGTTGAGTCCATGTGAAAAGGTAGGAGAAAATTGTAGTACCCTAATGAGCAACACCAAATATTTAAAACCCTATATATATATATATATATATCAAAATAATTATATATTTTACAAGACTAATTATTATTCTAATTATTATGTGTGCAAAGTTAATAAAATATACTGAAAATACTGGTGTAGCTATAGCTATATTAAACCATAGAGTGAGTCTTAGAATAAGATTAAAAAACGTGCCATAAATTTTATATTTTTTTTGTGATTGGACATTTATTAAACATCTCTGCTAGTACTAGTAGGCTTGTAGCTGGTAGCTATAGACGAGACATATAGGATAAATTATCTACATAATTTAATTGGTCGCACGTAGCTTTCTCCCTCCCTATCCCCTACCCTATGCACCAGTGAATTTTTTCTACAATTGTTTTGTGGGCAAAAGTCATCTTCCATAGGATGATTGATCCTCCAACTCTAATATTAATTTAATTTATAGCGTCTCTTTTTTCTCTCCAATATATTACATTACATATAAGTTTTTTATATGCTTACTTATATGCATATGTAATATGTTATTATATTAATATTACTTTAAAACAGTGAAAAAGGAAGTATTATTACATGTGACAGCACCGGCAGCAGCACACACGGCCGACCAGCTTTCGGGTCAAGACTTGGCTTTGGCACTTTTGCTCTTTGTTGCACAATAGTCCCCTCGGCTCTTTTGGTGCCCTAGAACTGTGGGTAGTATTTAAATTATTATTAAAAAATGTGACACTGTGGTCGGTGAGTATGTCTTGTTGATTAATATTATCCAAAGGGAAAGCTTAAACAAATAATTAATCATTACTCACATGGACCCACCCACTACAACATTGGGAATTCAATCACAAATTCCGGAGGTATGGTCCACCCCCACATATGCACATAATACATCTACTACGAGATAGGCACGGGACTACTAGATACCGGATAAATTTACGGTTGGACCGGCTCGAGTAGTCGGTCCAATCTCAAATTTTAAACGATGGTCCTATGTTTTTTTTTAATTTCCCGAAGTAAGCTTTAGTTTTCCAAAGGAAGAAGATAAGGTTTTTTTTTTACAAAGATAAAGTTAGGGTTTAATGGAAAATTGCAAAGGCGAGATCTGCCGCACAGATTCTCGACCAAAACATTGGGCCCACAGAATGCGGCAGCCGCTCTTCTCCACTTCCACTTCCCGCGTCTGCTTTTAAGTGGGACCCACCCCCTTGTCCCCTATCAAATGAAAAAAAAACAAGATTAAAAAATAATTGGAAATCGTTAATTCTTACTTCCCTAATTTTTAGTAATTAAAGCAATTCCCTTTAAACTACCACCTTTTTCCGCAGTCAGCCTCCAACTACTTTAATAGTATATATTATGTTGACGGTGCGGTCCTTGCATAGTTTCCAAAGTTGGGGGCTGATAAGTTACAAGTAAGAAAGTTTAGGGGCTAAAATAGAGAGGCGTGTTCCCATGGGTGCTTGGAATTAGAAAAATAATACTTTGGCCTTTTGTTTGGACGAGTTAAAAAAAGGAATAAATTTTAAAAAGTAGGATAGCAGGTGAACACGTGGGGGCTCTAACGCCGTTCACGCGCCGGTCAACCTAACCCTGCCCGCTCTCTCTCTCTGAATAATTTTCTTTTCAAAGTTTAGATGGATAATAATGAATGGAGATGATCATACTCCTTCTCATTCTCATGCAGGAAAATTAAATAATAGAGCTATTCATTTTGCCTTATCCTCCTACTGTTTCACGTGTTTTATGAACAGTTTCTGAATGTGATTTTCTTTTAATTGCATTATTATTATACTTTTAGAAGCTAACAAATGGGGAAGAAAATGTTCAAGGAGGCGGAACTCCGTACCGAGGACTCAGATGGTACTGTCCAGGCTAGGCCTTCAGTCGAACCGCCCAGGATGAGATCGTTCATATCAATCACGGATGGTGAAAAAGGGAAGTTGGTCTTGGCCATGGAGCCACCGCCTTGGCGCCTTTGGCAATGGCGGCTTCTTCTGCCCGGAATACCCAATCTCCGCGGCATAGGGCCCGGCGGCGCTTCCTCACTCAACTGTAGCACACCTCCCTCGCCCCTTTCGCCAATGCTGCCCTCCAACTCTCCATCTTAGTCCGGATTCATGGGCTGCCTCCCCTTTAAATGTCCGTATGGTCTCTTATTTTTAATACCGTTATGGTATTTTGATTATACTTGGCACGGCATGTGCAAGAAACAGAGGGGTGGGGGAGAGAGGAATAACTTGTAGCTCCGAAATGGGGCGAGAGATGTGACGGAAAGGGGTCATACGGATTCCAGCATGGCATTGATCTGGACAGAGAGATCTGACGTGGCAGGTGGCGGCTGGGCGAGTGAGGGGCAATCTCGTCAGTTTAGCCGGGCACGTGGCACGTGCGTTGTCACTGACGGACTTCATTGTCGTAATATCAATCATATCTTAAATTTGACGGCGAACCAAACTCATACCCTTATATTATTTACTTAGATTATTATATTTTCTATTTTTATTTTTAATCAATATTTATTTTTTTGAAACAAATTTAACTAAATTGCCATTTACAGTCATGTAATTTGTTTATGTGGCATTATTTTATAAAATTAGTTAACATTTTTAGAAAGAAAAACAAGAAAATATAAATTGTTGACCGTACAAGTGGAGGGAGGGGAAAGAGGAGACTCTTCTTGTTGCATGGCAGGGGAGGCCGTCGGAGGGTCCAGGTGTCTAGCCAATGGACGATGGGCAGTAGGGGAGCCTCGGATCCGATCTCTCCCTTGGATTTTAATAAACATTTTTTTTAATTTTTAATAATATCATATTAGTAAAAGGAAATAGCTGAAATTGTCCCAAATGGCCTTGTCCTTTAGTTCAAATTGGTACCGAACTTGGGAGACTGGTTTTATTTTAGTGGCCATGAAAAGATGGAAAGCTCTATGGCACCAACCAGTGCCACTGCATTCATATATATGCATTTTCTACTCTACTAAATGCATAGGATTCTCATTGCATTGCATCACCCACCGCCTACTTTCCTCTCTCCATTAGGTGACCCAACTATCAACCCTTTGGTTGGGACCATTAGACCTAACTAGCAATGCAATGTTATCGTTCATGGTGGAAAAAAAAACAAGTTTCCGTAAATGTAAAGGCATCAGCTGGAACTTGATACTGAAGAAAGGGAAGATGTGAGACTTTCTACATTATGAGGTTTCTAGGCAGGTAGAGTAGAACCAGCTTCCTCTTCCCATTGATCTTTTTTACTTCCCTTTCAAAGCCAACTACCAGCCAACAAAACCCAGGAAACTGTACAATAGACAGCAAAATCCACATGCCATGATAATATGATTAGTTAGCAATGAATTGCTTTTGTCAGTCATGCTAATTCTGCAGAAGCAAGCAGAGAGATGACCCATATAAGGTGGGAATATCATAAGAACTTGAACTGCTTTTAAAAAAAATTATGGATCGTGAGATTTGCAGTCCAACACATCAATAGATATATTCAGTTCAACAATGGAGAACAAACCTAAACTATAATCCCATCATATCAAGCAGAAAATTTTCTCTCTACAGATGCCTGATTAAATAAATGGTTACCTACTTAACTTTGGTATGTTTCCAGGCACTCTAATGATCCAGGTTCAGTAATTCCTTGATAATTATTCTACAGTCTTACTCAACAAGATTAGGAACAATCCGGCCATAAGAACGGGGAGTCAGAGGCGCCGTCAAGTGGACTTTCAACAATACCCGACTAAAGATGTGAAGGGATTGAGCAGGTAATAATGCAATTGGATTTCGAAAATGCAAGGGATACAAAAGGAGTTGAGCATTCAGAATCAATCGTTAGAGATCTTTCACCCAGAAAAGGGAAATGTTCTTCCAATATAGGAAGTGTAATATTCAGCACCCGTGAAGGATAAAAGCAAGCATACTTCAGAGGACACTCGATCCATATCAAATTACGGAAATCTGGATATGCCCAAAATTGAAATCAGGTAGTAAGTTAAGAATCGAAAGAAAGGTGATCTATTCACCTGAGGGGTCGGATGGCGAGGTGTTGGGTGAGAGAGTGAAAGAAGAAATTGGCCCCATGGAGGAACACCACAACTCCTGTACACCCCAGCAAGAATAGCTCCACCATCATTGATATCAGTAACTGCAGTCCTAAAAGTTCTTTGTTCCTCACGAGATTAAAGGGACAATGATGATGGTGATGATGAAGAGGATAGGAAGCCCCCTGTTTCTTATTTGCCCTTTTCCCTTACCCTGTTTTCTTGTCCTTGGAATTTGATTATTCGTTGGAAGTACGGACAAGACATGGAACAGACTGATGATACTGTTAACAAATCTATTGCACATTGATTGAATTCTAGTCATCCTCCCTTCAGATTCCACTGTGTTTATTTTATTTACTATGCAATGCTTGCAGGCTGGTTTTCATAGTAAATAAACACAGGCTGACAAGCAATGGGGACCCTGAGCAAGATCCATATGCATATAATGACTTTGGTTTCTTGCCATGCTATTAGTATTCTTGCATGATTCATGATCTCTTCTTCTCGCAGCTGAGTTTACCTGACATTGGGCTTTCAAGAATACCAATCAAGGACTTGCTGCCATATCCATACACAGAAAAAAAAGGAAAGCACAAAATAGAGAGAAGAGAAGCTGATATTTCTTCCAACAGCTTGTTATAATTACATTTGGAGAATGGCTCCTTGATTGTATTTCCGGGGTCCCCGAAGAGTCAAACTGGATGTAAAGCCAGAAACTCCAATCTTGTTCGGCGCAGAAGAAACCAAGTATTGCTTTGCTTCCATGTCAGTCTCCTAATAGCGTGGCCAACAGTAGATCTTGCACGAAACCTGCTCTCCCAGTGGCCTGTTTCATCCTTCTCTCGCGTTCCTCGTAACTTAGATGAGGATCATAATTGCTGTGACATAAATAATGGCAGAGAAAATCTGGGACATTTCACACAGAAAACTTCTACAAGAAATGAACTTCACCAAAGAATTTATTCGATTTAAATATACTTCAATTAGCATCCAATCAGACTGTTCCTCATATGACTCTATCCATCTTACCTTAATGCACATTGCAGTCAAGTGAATGGAGACAGTGAAGAGAACGGCATATGTGAACTTCGAGAAGGAAAATAAAATAGAAAATTGGAAGATTTAATAAGTAATACCTCATTTTCCATGATCGAGAAGGGGGAGTTTTCTTGGATGATAATTCCTCTATACTGGAACTGAGAGACTTTGGAATCTCCTCAGCAGCATCAGAAGCATGAAAGTTCATGATAAGGGAAGAAAGGGAAGGGTCAACAGCAGCAGCAGCAGATGGAGTGCTGTTATTATTGGATCTTAACCCACTGCTGCCTCCTAAGAGGACCTGAAGATGGGCTTCACGAAGCTCACGTCCCAAAAGTAAGAGTGCTTGGCTGTTTGGAATTGCAACTCTACGCAGTTTAAGGCGTCTCTGCATGTATCCATTTGTTAAGGAAACACCAAGAAGAACCCAAGTCCATCTCATGTAGTTATGCCAATCATATGAAAGGAAAAACTACACTCTTTATCCACATGACTGAAAGAATATAGGAGTAAATTATTTTCCAAAGGATATCTTGATTAGGTGCCCATGGTGATGAGTAATGTGGTGCAGCAGATCGAGTGATACTTTGACAGAGCAAACCGGGCATACCTGCAGGACAAAACAGATGGTGAAAGGGGGATTCATACTCCTTCAGAAAAAAAAAAAAAAACAACCACACACAACAATCTTGGGCTTTATCAACTTCTGCAAGAATGTGGAAGTATTGAGATTACTTTGTTTCTAGTAAGCAAGCAATGCCTTGAATTGGACAAAGGTATAAATGGCCTCAACTTCTCCACAAGATCCATATTCTGGGGAATTTCAGCTTAATATAGTTAATCTTGTCAAACAAACTACTACTTTCAGATGTCATCATACTTCAAGATAATCCCAAGAACACAAAGCAATGATGTCCTGAATAATTAACACTGCAACAAATTCTTCTAATTGAAAAAGATGAGACATGGAAATTATGCTCTCAATCATAACGCAAACATCTGAGAAGGGCTGGTAATATATCCAAAGGTCCTCCCTGGAAACTGATTTCTTTAGCTCTGCCACAGAATGCATCTACAAATTTATTGCCCCCCAAAATGAATATAAACGAACGATCTGTTAAATTGATGAGATCATGGAGACATACTGTGATCTTTGACTCGTCCGGATGCTCCTCCTCAACATGTGCACATAGTGAAAGGATGTCAAAATCTTCGTAGCAATAGGGGCATGGAAAATCAGGCAGAACATCTTCTTCCAGTTCGATCCCATCAAATCTATCTGCAACATCAGAAATAAAAATAAAACAGGGAATTGGAAGAAGGACAAAAATCAAAATAGATTTGATGGGTTCGATTCAGGCTATTATTCCCAAGACACACACGTCTATGTTAAATCTAAAAGCTTTCTTAAGACGGAATCAAAAGTTTCCCATAAAATTCAACGGACAGGGCGTCTGACCTGAATGAGAGCTGTGATTATGCTGCTGCAACGCGTATTGGCGCTTGGCGGCGGCAAAGCGAGCTGCCCAGAAATCTGAATCCATTGAAAGATGGAGATTGATTGGGGGAAGAAGCAATTCAACGAGCGCAGTCTTCAAAAAATTCCGAGGATTTCGCCCCAGGAGCAATAATTATTGGGTACCCATATTGTGCGATATCTTTTTTTAGATTACAATGACTTTTTTTGGATTGTCTGGTGGAGCTTGATCTGTCAATAACTGTTTTATGGGGTCTGCTTGACGGTGCTATCTCGTTCTTACATTTGGTGAGTAATTTCTGAACAGCATTGACCCGTTCCTTTCCCGTAAGAACAGTGGAGGTAGTAGAAGCGAGGTGGCGGAAGATTCAAAGCAACGGCCATTGACTTATCGACAAAGGAAGGAGGAGAAAGGGGAGGGGGAGGGGAGGGGCAGAGAGAGAGAGACTGAAGCTGACTAGGAGAGAGGAAGTAGATGGGAAATGTCAGAAAGTTGGTGTTTTTCGGTCTTTTTCTGGTTGTCTTGTTTGCTTTTTTCTGCATCTTGCTTTTTCTTCTTTTTGGATGCAGTTAATGATAATTAATGGCGGATATTAGGCCAATAATTAGTGATGCTCAATTTTAATTTTTTAAATAAAATGGGCATTTTTATTTCATGGGGACATAAACTGAAACATCGACCTAATTAAGGAAAACAAAAACGAGGACTCCAATCCACTACCAAACACAGACATGGGCCAGGAAGAGGGACGAGTAGAATAATTCTCTACCCACCACAGCACTGTCACGGGTTCATCAAACGGGCCGTCTGAAAAAATATGAGGTGGCGGGGAATGAACTGATTCTTCCACTTCCGATGAATCTCCGGAGTGATATGTGGAGACATACAGAGATGGTAAAAGTAGTTGCTTTGTCGACTTATGGGAAGAGTTAGGTCACCACCTCTGATGGATCAATGAGGGCGGGATGCTTCTTTTGAGGGCTTCAAGAGACTGACTGACTGACTGACTGACAAGTGGTGAGATCTTGTGCAAATTCAAGGTTGGTTGGTGCGGGGCAGAAATCATGGGCCCTGTGGCTTAGCCTGGCCTTCTTCCCTTTCAGATGTTAAAAGCCTCGGACGAAGGGTGACGAGCCAGGCACTTGGATCACTTGCATGGATCACAAAGAAAACAATACGAACCGTCCAGTCCCATCCACAACACACCTGCCTGGCTCATTCATGCTCATGCAGCCTCCCCCAATCTCTAGAGAAGTGGCTTTGCTTTAACGTATGCAATGACAAGCACGCCATTCATCGAAACCCATGTTCGGCTTTTGGCTTTTATGGAGTCTTGCTGGCAAATACACTGAAAAATGAAGAAGAGTTGCATGTTCACCTCTGCGTCTATATCAAAATACTTGAGCTTATGCGCAAAAATACTGCTAGACAAAAACTGAAAGACGACAGCAGCCCTCCTCAATAATTCAGCAACTCTGAGAATCACAGCCAGTTACAGTACAACCAATTTTGTCCGTTGCAATTGCGTGATCAGAAGAAGATGAATCGTCGATATGGGGACAAGGAAAGGACCCCATGTGGTATATCGCTCGGGCGCATAAGAGGACACCCTATCCGCCATAAATGCTTCACCGGATGTTTGTGCCTTGGCTATGTCTTCTTCTTTTCCTAGAAATCAATGCTATGGGGATTAGCATTTGGTGTTTTTAGGGTTCCGTGGACCACACTGAACTGTTCTTACTGCCAACTGGCGGACCACGTACACCAGCAGTCATCGGCGGTGTTGTGGTGGAATGTAACCAGACCAATATAGGACGGAGAATGGCCAGAGAATGAAGAGAAATCTGATAATAGATATATGGATCACCTCCTTGAGAGTATGGTCTTCTTTGGTTCTCCAAATACCTTGAGAGTCAGCCTTCATATTCCTGTAGAGCTCGTGAAATTGCACATTCTGTGTATATATATATACACGATAAGGACGTGTACTTCACTCACTCTTGAATTGATGAGATGAAGCTTGGGGAAGGAATCTCCCTTTTGCGTTTCTTTCTGCACATTTCGTGTGTATAACGAAATCTGGAAAAAGGTATTGGACAGCAGTACGCCGTAGCAGCTTGTAGGTGGGTGGAATGGATGAATTCAACCAACCGCTCATTTAATGAACTATTACGACTCAACTCAACTCACTGGAACACAAACTTCATATTTTATTCCTTTTAATTATTAAAATATAATAATCATGTATAAATATCCCCAAATATTAAAAAAAATAGAGCAGGTTAGATTTAGACCTAACAATGATTGGCACTATCCAAAGTGGAACTCACACAAGTCATAATAAAACTAGGCACCAAGCCATCTAAAAGTATAAAAATACTATAAATGATTGAAAAATAAAATATATTATATAAGTTATTATGAGTACATCATGAATATTTGAAAACTCTCCCATCCCATATATCTTTTATCTATTTTTTAATAGTAATTATTATAATTTATTAGTATCTTATTGAAAGGGAGGAAAAGGGTTAAATTCATTATTATTTTGTTTCAAATCTTAGTAGTAAATTTTTTATTTAGTGTATTATTTGATATGATATTCAATTTTGTATTGTATTATAATAATCTTGATAATTTAACTTATTTAATTGACTAATATAATAATAATAATAATAATAATAATAATAATAATAATAATATGCATGTTGTATTACTATTAATTCTTCTCTGGGATAATTATAACATAATTTGAGTGATTTTGAAGAATTTGAGGTAATTAGAAATTTTGTCTTGGAATACAAAAATGTGATATTTTCACATCATGGTGCATATGCCACATATAATGTTTAATTTAAGAAATATGGTGAGAGAATATTGATGGGAGGATGATATTGTGTGAGATTTGTATGATATGGTTGGGGGACACAAGAAGCCAAGCTTAGCATTAGCATAGCAGATTAGCTAGGTAGATTTGGACAACACATTTTCAAATGAATCTAAGGCAAAGGGAAGGGATTGTGCTCTCCTTCTCCAAATATGGTACAAGTTTGTTATTGAATAATATAATGTGGGTAAAAGGAAAAGGAACAGTTGTATATGGGTGAAGGGTACACTTTGATCTGTTCATACAACATTTTAGCACACTTTGATCTGTCAAAGGCTCAAACACTTATAATAGTTTAACACATAAGTTCTGATTGTTCAAACACTCAAACCATAACACACCATTCTAAATCCATCCATCCATCCATTTATGTTCTTTTACACACGGTAGGTACTCATCTCAAGGCACGAACTCGTCCTGCTCGTCCTGGAACTCATCCTCCTGGTTCTGCCCGTACCGTCCAACAGAGTTGCCATCGTGGTTATCGTAGCTAGGGTTCCTGTAGTTGCCCTGGTAGCGGCGTCCTCCATTCACCATGTTCATATTATAATACTCGCCGCTCCTTGATCCCGGCATCCTAGAATACTTATTGTACCTTGAATGCATTTCCATAGCACATATTTTCAACCCAGAATGATATATACATATATATACGTATATGTATATTATATTATAGCAGTCACTTTTATAGTAAAAACTCCAAATCTTCATATGAGATTCTCTGTTTTGTATCTCCGGTTCTATATGAGAGACATAAAGACGATATGTATGTACCTGTAGTTAGGATAATATTTCTCCTCGTTGTTGATGTCGTAGAAGTACTTGCCGTTTTCCAAGAATCGGGTGTCGCTCATGCCCTCTTGCCTTACATTGCCGCCGGGGTAGTAGGTGTTCCGGCCACCTCGAGCGGCAGTGGAGTAGCGGTTTCCGTACGCCGCAGCGGCCCTCTCCTCATCGGTCAAATACGAGTCCTTGTTATAGTAATAGTTGTCGGCATCATTGTGACTATCGTAGTGCTCGTTGTTGTTGTTGTAGTAGTACTTGTCGTTGTAGTTCTGCTGGTAGTTGCTGTAGAGGGACTCTTGTGGGACGGTGGAGGCGGTGGTGGCGGAGGGAGGGAGCTGCCCAGTCTCGTGCCCGTAGAGGCCATAGCCAATGGAGTTGGTAGGGGTCTCCTCTGGGATGAAGTTTGGGTCGTTGGCTTGTTGCTGGTCTTGAAGCTTGGTGGGGGTTTCAGCTTCTTGCTGTTGGTGGTTAGGGACCTGTTGGGCTGTGGTATCTTTGGTGGCTTTATTGAAGAACTGGCTCTCTCTGGCATGAGCAATGGAAGTGAGGAAGATAGCAATCAGGAAGACAGTAGAGAAAAGAGTTGGAGGAGATGAAGAAGAAGAAGAAGAAGAAGCCATTGGATAGGAGAGAGCAGGAGAGAGGTGAGGAAGAAGAGGATAGTGCTGCCCATTTTTATACGTCCATGTCCATTGATCTTTTGGAAAGTGTCTCTGTCTCTCACCAAAGCAAATTATTTTAATGAGACTCCCACCTCTCCTATTTGCCCCCTCTATTCACTAGGCTGGGACTGCATTCACTTTCCATTAATTAATGGTATTTTATCATCTTCTTTTTAGTTTTATTTTTTCTTTTGTGAAAATGGAATGCATGAAATGAATAGAAAAAAAAAACAATTTCATCATGGCAATTATAGTTATGGCCCAAATGTAAAAAAAATAAAAGAAAATTACATGCTTGTGTCTTACTCTTGTCTGGCCTAATAATTGCAATCCATTGCTTTTGCATTTCAGATGCAATATTACCATAAAACCCTTCAAGATTTGAGAGGGTCGGAGTAATTTTATGTATGGGTTGTTTTTTTTTTCTTTTGCAAAAAAAAAAAGGTGTAGATGGAGGAGAGTGGCTGTGGCCAGTGGGGGTTGGGGCTGGGGCTGGGGCATACAATTTAATCATGGCATTTAGTGGCAACACAGCATGTGCACTTACCCCTCCTTCTCTTCTAACTACACCGTCCTTTTATATATGGTATAGTAAATCATTATGCTTAAATTTGTACTGGATGATGGGTATAAATTAGGCACTCATGATCTCTCAGTAACTATAATATTGTTAGTACACATTTCTCTCTTTTTTCGTTTTTTATAATATATTTGGTTGGTTTCATAATTGTAGATCTATATGAGATGAAATTAATAATGAAACCAAAAATGATATTATTAGTTAAAAATTGATTATTTAAATTAGAAATTTATATTTTAACCGCATTTAATATAAAAATTATTAACTTTTAGTTCATAGGTAAAATGGGCATAATTAAGATAAATAGTGGCATGAGCATAAAAATGTATATTTTTGCCTAGAAATTGTATCTCTTTCTTCATTTTCATTATATAAATCAATCACAAGTGATTAAGCAAATCCAAGAGTCGGATTAACCTAATCGATACATGTCGGTACAATAACTAATTCGGTGGCCAATCAATGAGGGAGAGTTCGGAGTAAAAGTGGGGTAGAGAAAGGAAAAAAAAGGAGAGTCTATCAATGGAGTGGGGGCAAAGGCAAAACCCTGCACCACCATAAGGATAACACCAGTAAGTGAAGCTCATTAATGGCGTTTCCTCTTTATTTTATCTTTCACTTGGGCGCTCTCTTGTGCATTTGGGCAAAAGAAAGGTGAGGCTGCAATTGTACACCGCAGATCATATTTTGTATCCATCAAAGGTACCCTTCAATGGCTGGTTTTGTGTACGTACGCATGCATTGTCAATGTCATCATCATCATCCATGGACACATTTCCCTCACGAAGATGGGTGGGCAGCGTTTCTTGTTTCCATGATAGATCATGCAAGTGCAACTAGGCAAGAATTTATTACCCATATTTATAAAGGTTGCATGGCATAATAAATAAGAGGTTTTAAATTTAATGCGATGGCAGGCATTTTAGCATAGCCCTTTATTACACGAAAAAGAAGTTTCTTTTTCTACTGATGTTAAACAACGTCGGTCAAGATTTTCACATTTTACCTTTTGTGGGATGAAGAAGAAGTCCATTACGTTAATTACCAAACCTCATATGTTACTTCATAATGGAAGAATTAAGTTAAGAAACCTTGCAAATGATTGGTTGGAATGGTCCCTCAAAAGTGGTGATGGCTTCAAATGAAGCACCTCAATAAACCAGAAACTGGAAAATGATAGCATACTTCTTACCCAACCTGACAAACGTGAGGCTATATAACTTTCAACGTCAAGTTAATGCACTGCTCCACAAGCACATGGAAGTTTAGGAAGAAAACCAGTGATTTTGATATCGCTTTTGTGCTAATAGGTAGATAGTAATCAATGTGAAACATTAACATTTGATGTCAAAAGGAAAGAAAATTACTCTTCAACCAATTTATGGGACGTCCTCTCCGAACTAGCACAGCCAGGGTGAAAGCCACAACCAAGCAGCCATTACAGGGAAAACTACCACAGCAGATGCCTGAAGTTATGAGAATTTCCCGTTAAAGATGCACATTAAGTGTTGATATGAAGGAAAAGGGATGGAAGAATTTTGTGGAGAGGGGCTACAGACATACCATGAAAAATACCAATTCCCTGTTGGCAAGAGTTATGGTAACTTCATTTCTTTCCATCCCTTTCATAATAGCATCTTGCAGCTGCAAAGGAATGTAGTTAGAATTCACTATAAGCTGCTATAACATCTTCTAGTGATTTCGATACCAAATCAGCACACAGAAAAAAGGTAACAGGTTCTTGGTGATATAACACTTATGGTTCCAAATTTATGATGCATAGAAGTTTTCCCTTGACCGGTATAATATGAATCCATGTCTTGTTGAAATATAGAGTCGTACAGAAAGGATCTGTACTTCAAAACTTGAGTGTGAAGGTATAGACATTGATGCAACCTCATGATGATACTTCTTCAGATTGGAGAACATATGCTTCAGCTGATGCAGAGTCTGGGATGCATACGAGCTTGATGTAGCACCTTGGCATGATAAGTACTGATCAAACAGTCTAGGCACTATCTTCAGATAATCCTCATAGAGGCTATTGACCAACTGTCAAAGAAAGAAGATATAGCATATTAATATATGCTACTTAGAGAAAAATATTAGTTGTAAGCAACAATTTTTCAAAGTGGTTTTCATTTACTCCCAACTCCTGCAATATTACCTTTAAGAATGTACACTTGGAAGAACCAACACTTCTTTGGGCTTCCAGAGTTCTCATCTGGTTAATTCAAAAAATAGCAAAAGAATTACTAAGCAGAGAAAGCTAGTAATATTACATGAGGATGAACCCACTTATCTACCTCGGTGATTTGAAGAGCCTGCTGTAGATGTTGGATTTGAATCCATTGCTCTGAAACAATGTCTGACATCTGGAATATAAATCAATCATATATATATTAAACTTTTTAATATGTGAGAAAAATGGTCTAGCTTTGGTGCCAGTCTAACTTGAGAGAAATGAACTTTACTCAGACATGGATATAGAAGTTTTGTCTATGCAGGCAAAACTAGACAAAACTCAAAGGGAGCTGAAGGAGGAGTAAATTGATGGAACTATGAGAGAAAATATCAAATGCGATGATAATCACAGTTTCCCCCAGCTCCTAAGACATGATTGCTCTCAGCACCCCCTAGATCCATTCACACTTTTACATGGAAGCTTACTGCAATCCCACAACATAATAATAGAATAACTCTCCCCTCCATCAGAGACTACAACATCCTCTATTCTCTAGGTTCTCAAGTAGATTTATTAATTTTTTTATACCGCTAGACGCATATTATAGAGAAGGAAAGGAAATATACTATAAACCTTCCCCTGAAACCATATACTGATAATAGCAATTTAGCTTTCATTTTCATTCATCCATCACCACCACCATACAGATATACTATTTTTACAAGCAAGAAATCAACAATAGCATTTAGGCAGGATAAATTATTGAGGGGAAAAAGCAGGAGTAAAGGATCCTGACCTTCTCAACTTTTGAATTTAGAACATCCAAAGCTTCTTTTGCATCATTTACTTTCAATTTGAGAACATGGATATCAAAATTATTCTTTCTTGAAGATGCCCAAAGAAATCGTACCTAAAGAGTAAATATGGCACTTCCCTCAATCAGTCAAGTTAATGTTTCAGAAGCACTGGCTAAACTGGGACATAAACAGCTGTAGAACATAAAGGAAATCGAAGCCAAACCAAACAGGAACCTCTTCCTCTAGACTGCCAATCCATTTGTCAGCAACCAATGATTCATCCTGGAATTACCACAAGGGAAGAAGTAGAAATATGAAGATGGATCAATAGAAAATCATAACATTTTAAGAGATATATTGAGTGAAATCTCCGCTGTCTCAAGAAATAAGGACACACATACAGGAAAAATGATTTGACAAGACCTTCTGCATTATTCAATTTTTCAGAAGCTCATATCAGATTAATTATTTTAGAAGGATGAGAAAGTTGTAAAAATGTAGAGTATCTGATATAGAGGTAGAGGACAACATACATTGATATTGGATAGAATGGAATGCAGGAAATGGTATTTCTTTGTGGTTTCCTGAATTAGCTCCTCACGTTGATCAAGAAATATACTTTTCATGTTTAGGTTTTGGATACTCTCTTGGAGAACAGATTCTGCATTAAAATTTTAAACCAGTATAAAGACAATCAAGAGCTTAAAGTCAGCGAGCAGATGATAGATATCAAGTCATTGAGCAGAACAAGCTTTTTAATTGAACTTCTTATGGAAAAATCAGAAGCTCCAAGAAAACTTGAAAATATTCTAAAATTCAAAGTGCTATCCTGCTTACAAGCAAAATATGCCTCATAAGGGCATATAAACCTACCATAAGTATCCGAAAGCTACAGTGGGTAGGTCTAGAAGAAACTGAAAAATAACCCATGAAGAAGCTCATCGCAGAATTGAGATAAAATAAAAGAGTAATGTACAGAGCAGAATCTCAGTTCCAATGTTAAGAATAGAACCATCAACCATTCCCCTATCGAGCATACAAGGATACAATTAATTTACTGAAATTCTACACAATGCGGCGATTTTAACCATGAAATGCCACGAGGAAGTCAAGATCACCAGATTCGAAAAGTGGGTCAGGAAGGGAGTACCTAATTGAGCTACTTTCCGCTTCAAATCCTGCAACTCGCAGCTCAAGCTGGTCCCATCAGAGCACCGGATCGAATAGGTCGACTGTTTACTCTCAGTCGAGGCTGCGGATAGAGAGGGAAGAGTGATCAAAATGGCGGAAAGGAGAAGCCGGAGAAACGCCATCTCCGCCCTCTGAACGTACACAGCTATCCTGCAGTTTCCAAGCTACCGTATTGCCATCTAGAGGCTTTGGGATGGTGACCGGACATGAGACAAGTGACTATTGAGATGATTGGCCAAAGGCCCAAACGAGGATGAAGGTAAAGGCCCACTGGTTTGATAGATAAAAATTAGATTCGACTCACAAATAATTATTAAAAAAAGTTGAAAAAATTGCACATTCTAATATTTAGGATGATTAAAATATAGAATGCTTAAATATATAAAACTCAAAACCTAATTAAAATGTAACAAATATTACTTATTCTCAGTAGGCAATGGGGGAAGATTCTACATTGGTCATTGTTCTGATCTTTGGATATCATCCTCACGAGAAACAAAAAAAAAAATTGAACTTCGTAATCACAGTAATAGTACATAAGTAGGCGACGTTGAGTTGATGAAGGAGCGTGAGAACCATCCTCTGCGCTTCGCTCTCAAGCTGATTTCAGTTGCTGCATCACAAGCCAGTTTCAGATTCGCATGAGATTCCATTACATTGCACTAAAAAAATTGCATTCCCCTAAAAAAGGAACTAAATTTTGATAAGGCTGATGACTTACTCGCTTCTCTTCTTCCATCTTGGCCTTGATAAACGAATAGAGGGCAACCCCAGCTATGGCAATGCTCGTACCGATACCGGTTTGGGTTGAAATCCTGTTGCCTGCGATGAGCAAAGAAATGCTCAATGGATATCACAACTTAAAAAATATGCTTAAGAAACGCATGATGAATCACTTGAGATGAAGAAGCTTTTATTCTCACCAAAGACTATGATTGAGAAGCCGATCACAAATACACGCTTGAGCACATTTCCAACAGCATGTGTGAGGGGTGCAACTCTCTCCAAAGTATTTGTGGCCAACTAAGATCAAATGGGTGGTCATTGTTAAGAGTCCCCATTATTTAACAGAAAACATCAGCTAATAAGAAAAGTAGTATTATTCATCATTCAGTACCTGATTATAGAGGTGGTAGAACATGCCAACCCAGAATAGATCAGAAATGAACTTGGTCAAACCCACTTTAGCAATTGCATCATTGAATCCATGCTTCAACAGTTGAGGTCCCTCCACCTGCCAAGATTATTTAAAGATAACAGTTCAGAAATGCTGTTACTGCTTCAACTATTTCAAGCATGCAAATGAAAAGGAGTTGAGGAGGAATTCTGAATTCAAGTGATAAGTTTCTTTAATTCACTCACAATTATGGCTGGTGGAAGGCAGACAAAGAGAGCAATAATGGAGATGTATGCATATATATTTGTACTGTCCATGTCAGTCTGCGTGACAAGGACAACAAACAGATAGTTATTTTCTGGAATGATTAGTGAGTTAATATTAAGTTTGAGAAAAAAAATCAACCATTGCTTTCTTGGAATATATGCTTCTGTAGGTGAAAGAGATATTAGAAATCATAGCACTGATGAAGCCAGTCCAGTTGAATGACAGCTCAGTCAATGAAGCCATGGAAACACCTGCATATCATTTCATGAGCAAATCATCTACAGGATATGTGGAAGTATCTTGAGTTTCTTAGATGTCATTCCTGGAAGAAATGGGCTGTTGAAACTTCAAATGATGCACAAATCATATTAAGAAAAAAGACCGGCTTACCTATGACAACAGGAGCTAGAGATAACCACAAGGACAAAGGGATTGATTGTCCAAGAATGAATTGAGAGGCAGCAGCATTGAAGAAGGGCTCAAGTGCTGAAATGGACCAAAGCCAAGAATAAGAATTACCGGTGCAAAGATAACTGCTATATGTTTGCAAAGATTGCACAAATATCATCCGGTTAGGTTCCTTTGATACCTTTGATAGTGTGGGTGAAGGACACTGCAACTGCAGCAAAAGAGACATTGCTTGTTACATGGCCAAGAGCATGACATACAGCCACTGGGATGAGCAGCTTCAAGAGATTTGAGTCAATGGGCTGCACAAAAGATATCAAGTCTCAGAGAAAGATCCTTCTTAAGAAACACCATCATCACCATCTATGTAGCCTTCTTTAAATATGGAGAGAGCAGCCAACAAAGTTCCGAGCTACACTAACAGAGTTCCTATCCGAAATTTTTTAACACCCAGCAGCTGTTGCCTGAACTGATGCTAGTATGGTTTTCCTGACTATTCAGGAGTAGAAGCAGATCACATGGTTTTGATAGTCCTGCCCTGCTAATCAAATATAGTTCAGCCATTGTTGCAAGCTTTGGCACTAAGAAGTTTATGCCCACCCAGTAAGATTCTGTACATCATATTCAACGTCTATGTTCCTTTCCCAGATCAACATGAAACATAAGCAGGCACACCCAGTATAGGCTGTTACCATCTATCTATATTGGGATCTACTACATCCTGCCAATACTAGGAGAATAACACAACAGAAGCACAGCATTCGCAATTGCAAAAGGGCCAATTAGCGATTCAAATGAAAAGTGGATTCCGTAGACTTACAGCACGCTTAGGGAGGCCCACAGCCCAGCTGATGAGGCAGTATACAACCCCGACTAATAGATGCACAACCGAGACGAAGCTGCCCAAGAAGACAAAAAGAACTCAAGTCAAAATAAAAAAATGCTCCGTTCAAATGCTAGTCCTTGCTCGATCCCCGGAAGTTGATAGACATTGGCCGCGCTTACTATGGATACGGGAAGTAATTGTAGATCTTCTTGTTCAGGATGTTGAATATCACGTTCAAGAAGTACCTGCACATGAGCAACTTAGCAATTTCACTATCCACAAGAAACACACACCGTGACCAGGTGTTCAACCATTTGACTGTTTAGACAGTTATCCCCAGAGTGAAGGAGATAATGCGTTGACGGAGCTCTTCCTGTACGGATATAAAGATCTCTTCCTTTTGTTCTAAGCGAGGAAATAAATCTGGAAAATTACTTGAATTTCATAGTAGAAGATGAAATCTGATGTTTATTTGATGCATACCACATGAAGAAAAAAAAGCCAGTCACCAGAGCCGGATACTTCTCGAAGAAGCCCACCGGAGCTCTGCAATGTGGAAGAGCGTTATGGATTAGTCCGAGTTAATTCGCCGGAGCCAGCTGAGTCATAATCCAGGCAACGGACCTCACCCGGCGGAATCGCTCCCCTCGGCAGGAGCAGAGCTTGCAGAAAGACAAGGCCGGAGGATCTCCCGCTTAACTACAACCGGAGCGCCAGAATTCGGGGAGCTCTCGAGCAGCAGGGATGGACGGAGTTGCCTTCCCCAGATAAGGTTCCCGCCCTCCCCGACGGTCCCGATAGGCCTCGCGGTGGCGAAGCATAGGCTGCCGCGATTGCTCCCTTCCCTCGGCGCCCTCCTGAGCTGCGGCAGGGCCGAGAAAGCGGCGGCGCGTGACAGCACTCTCGACTCCATGATCAACTTGGGAGCTGAGACTGTCAGAATGAGGGAGAAGTCAGAAGAAGCCCGGCGTAGTTAGCGCGGTGTTATTGTTTCACTCGAGGGATCTTCTACGTCGCCAGCAGAGATTATTTACATCCGGCCGTTAGATCTTTTTTTCACGGAACGTAGATATTTTAATCTCCGAAAATGAACGGTGATGACGATAGAGTGTAAATGATTGACCGTGAGCCGGCTGGTAGATCGAATGTCGATGATTTTTTGTTGAGGTACGTGGAGAGCAACCTTATCCGTGATGATTGGCTGCAGTGGTATCGCAGGTCCTGCCCAATCGTTTACCATCAAACTTCTACTCCTTTTCACGTGATATATAATTATTGGGTGTAAACTATTAATTTAATTCCCGAAAAAATAAAAAAAAATACATAATTAAGTATATAACGTTTTAATTATTATATTATGAGAATTTGATTGTAAAAATGTTATAAATATTAATAAAAGTTATTATTCTTATACGAGAATTTGATTTAAAAGATATCAAATCAATGAAAATTTGATTTTCTTGGGCCGTTGTTTATGAATCAACTAATTAGAAGAGAGTGGAAATCCAATTCCATGACGCGTGGTGGGGAACACAACGAACAGCATACTGCAGATGACCCCAATCACTACCGGTAACGCCGTGAGGACCTCCTGTGCCTCATCGGACGGCGCTGGGTAGAAGCAGCTAACCACATCGCCGTTGAACAGCGCCACGGCCGCGAAAACCAGAACTGACATTATACCGTGCAGAAAGTCTATGAACCTCAAGCGATACCTATATGTACTTCATACCGTCAGATTTATAATTATATAAAATATCAACGATAATCCACCCGAGATTTAAGTATACACAGCTATTAGTGACATTCTCAACCTGTCTGCGAGCTCCGGCGGAAGACGGGTGGAACCATCGATGACCCACAAGCCATGCAAGGTGGCGAGGCCGTAGGTGACGTTGCCGGCCTCTTCCCTGAAGCTGTCCGTGAAGCAAAGGAGGAAGCTCGAGAGGCCACAGAGGACCACCAGGGCCTTGGTCATGACCCGACTGACGGGGTCGCAGACGCCCTGGTTGGTGACTATGGGCGAGAGCAACTGGAACGTGAGAGCCGTCCCCGTCGGGAGGAGATTCGCCAGGTGGGCTGTGCTCTCGAACGTCTGACTTATCGCCCGTTGCACAAGGGTCCTATTCTTCCCAGCTGCACTTCCACCATCTGGCGGGGGCGGAGGCAGGAGCAGGGCTTCTCTCTCTTCGCCGTCCTCAACTCGAATCTCCATATATTGTTTTTTTTGTTCCGGTTTATGCTGCTGGTTATGAAAGCACGAGGGATAATATTGCTTATAAATAGCAGGGGAAGAATGAATTGTTGTGAGGTGATATTAATGTGATGGTTATAAGGGGTTTTGGACAAGGAGTGAAGGAAAGGGATTGACTATCAGTAGAAGCGTAGGTGCGTATATATGCACGATATTTACGTAGCATGTCACTTGGAAGGCACAAAGACTGAGGTTTGCAGAAAAAGGCTTCCTTTTTCCCCGGTGGGCGGTGCCGTCACACTTCACTGTTGTGCGTTCCTTGCACTCCCTCCTCCCTTCAAATAGTATATAATGTTTACGTTACACTCCCCGCAAGAAACTTACTATATTGGGCAATCCTTGGGACTGACCAGGAGTGAGTATATAATATAGCAAAAAGGGACATTTTTATGGTACTAGACTAGCCGCATCTTCCTCGTCCTCCTCGAAATCCATGCCCTAGTTGTTACAGCCCAAGCTTTGATCATGTTTAGGAACGAACCTGTTTTTCCCTTTGCGGCAACAATCACGATTATGATCACGCTACCCATAATTTGCTTATTGCGTATCTTTAACAATGCGGGACGAAGTTGTCTCACCCTTGCACGCTATTAATAGGCTGACTTAGCTTATTATCATCAATCCAATCACGGATTATCCCATCCATGCATTCAGCTACTCTAGTCGAATTTGAATGGATGTCACTCATATGCAGTTTGATATCGCATCAACTAACAACGTAGCAGGGAGCGTTGACTCTACCTGCTTTGCAGTGGTCTTGTGAAATTGAAATGGACATAAAGAGGCCTAAACCAAGCCCATCTTCAGGGTTGGGCTAAAGAGTGGATCTAGCTGAAGCACTCGTACAATTTTCTGTGGACATGCATCAGTCATTTGCCCAACTACCACAGCCTGCACCATGCATACATGCTCTGAAAAAACCACCTAGGGATCCATTGGGCACATACGGGACTAGGGTCGGGTGGTAAGTGGTAACCTTAAATTTAAGTTCGTTTGTGCCAATCCCAACTCAATTCTCAAACCCGAACTTTGATTATCCGACAATCCATATTTGAGAGTGAACGAACAATCACAAGAAATATCCATGGTCAATCATTTTGATTAAGTAAACTGTGATTTCAAATTTGTGAATTTTCATCATATAGCTCAAAAATAAGATAAGCAGAAACAAACCATGAGAAATCATAATCCACCCACAGCAAAAGAATAGTCCGACCTCGTCCGAGTGCCATCCCTACCTGTCCAGCCGCCCTGACAGCAATATTTGCATGGTGCGGGCCCTCTTCACTGGGATAAACGTGACACCTTCATACTTTTTTTCCATCTCCATCTCTGTACTTTTTACCGACCAACTTCGAATCTCCGTTAGTTAGAAGCGGGTGTACTTGGAAAAAATAAGGGTCACGTGAATACAGGTCCAGATCATCACCTAATTAACCATTAAGTTCACTTCCATCTTAATCCATCAAATTCCTACCCATAGCCTTGCCTGCCTGCAATCATAAATCATGAGTGTTACCCAGTAATGACCCAGAGAGACAAGTTTTTCACCACACTTATCATTTCCATCCTCTGCACAGAATTTAAGGATGTTAGCTGAGAAGCAAAATTTCAGATGAATCTGATCACTGTAGCATTGGTGATGATGGTGATGGCGTCCAAGGCGGAGGCCGTATAGTATAGCAGGGGTCACTTGTGTAATGCCATTTATTATGATCACGCTTTTGGAGCTGCTTCCATTAAAGGCCCCTTCTATCCTCCCTCTTCTCCCTTTAAGTAGCTCAAATGGCTGCTCTCACTTTGTTGAATTATTCAATCGTGAGTCATTTATATATTTTTAACTATTTTCTTTAATTTTTATATATTTGTAATTATATAAATTAGACTTTTTTTATTTTCTATTTTACGATTAAATGTTAAGGATTATCTTATACAAATTTATCTATATCTTTTAGACAAATTAATAAACTATAATAATAAGATAAAAATGGAAGTTATTAAAGGTTGTTTTTTATTTTCATTTTCTCAACCCTCGCTACCATCTCAATCAACTTATATATAGTAAAATTTACTTTCCACCATTTTTTAATAAATTTAATATATCATTTGTTAGTACACATTTTTTTATAAATTTATAAAATGTATCTATTTTAATTAATATATGTGAAATATTTTAGAATATACTTTTATTATTTTTAATGAGCCTCTCTAGCTGACCCATTAGGTGCATATATTCATGGAAGAATGGACATGGTGACACCCCCACTACACAAAATGTTGTCTCAAACAAAAAGAAGTGCCCTTTAGTTGGTGGTGCATACATATTATAATGTACTTTAGTGGTCTAGACTAGGAAGATATTAGTTGGGTTCCTACATAAATAGCATTTGGCACCTTATTGCCACTGATTTCACGCTCTACTTTGGATCTTTATTGGACCTTCTTTTATGTTATTATCCAACATATTAATAAAAAAAACTCTGGCGATCACCTAGACACGTCTTAGCCTTAATATGTATGTAATCACGGGGAAGCATTGTCACCAAGTGTGACATCCAACATTTCATTTACTTATGCTTCCCGATTCCCATTATCTAAAAGATCATAAAAAGGTATTGCATCATTAGGTGAAAAATGGTCCTATGTGTCTTTACAAGTAGATAATGTATAGCTCCAAAAGTGGATCATAATATTAATATTTATTTTATTAGATATTGAAAGGATGAATGGAATCTTTCACTAAAAAAATTAAGAATTATATCACTAAACAAATATTTATTTTATGAAATGTCATAATAAAATTAATACTTATAAAAAAATAAATATCTAGATCCAAAATTTCGAATACTTCGCCATTACATGGGGTAGTGGGAGCTCAGGGGAGACATTAATCTTGGCTGATGAACCCACTTGAATCTTAGGCCATCCATCCCTTTTTCATTGTCCTAATGGCATCGGTATGTCCGATGATGGAGCTTCACAAAATCTTATGTTACCTTTATTGTGCTGTCCTAATGGCATGTCTGGCGATGGGGTTTGGGTCATCATTAGCTCCTGGGATTCTAAATTGGGGTATGTGCTGTGTGTTAGGTGAAGGTTAGACCTTCTGGACCACGTTCATGAAGAGGATGAAAAAGTAGCGGGGAATGCATCCAACCCTGACAGAAAAAAAAAAAGGACGAAAAAGTAGGCACCAGGCGTGGACGGATAATGGATAAACCATATCAGACTACGGCCAAAAAAGCCCCCCCCCCCCCCCCCTCTCAGTAAGCGTTCATGCAATCTGTCTAGAGCGCGACTGCTGGCCAACTGACTCTTTACGTGGTCTGCAAATTGAAGAGATGAAAATTGACCCTACAATACACTCAAAGCATACGTTAGCATCATATCATCTAATGGTTGCTTTTCAGCGTCACTGTTCTAGCAAGTGCGTACAGGGAAACCCTTAATAGACAGACAGGCAGACGGATCAGGGACAGGGACTTGAGTCGTCGGACTCAGAGACCGGGACAGTGTTACGGCAGCCGATGATAAGAATGAAATAAATTTAAGATTAAGGACATCATTTTGGGACAACTTGGTTGGCTTGGATAAGTGGTTCGGAGGAATTAATATTATTAAATGTGGGGTGGGGCTTGGCCTCTGTGTTCGCGGGTGGTTCAAAATCAGTGTCTGTCTGGGGCTCTTGACAATGACGACAGGACACGAGGGATGGCTCGAGTAGCCAAGCACAGAGGAGAAGGCATTAGGTATATGATTTATGTTTTACTCTAAAAATGGTTTCTGTGAGATTGACTCTTGTCCAATTAACTACTGGAAAGTCAAAATTCAGCATAGGTCAAGGAAATTAATGCAGAACAACAATATAAGTAATTGTTTTTTTGAAGTAAACAGTTCGGTCGGCATCCTCGTAAAGCACCAAACATAAAAATTTACAGAGCAAGTAAGATTTATCAATAACCGACATGTCAGTCGTAAAATTAATAAATTCCGACCCGACGTGAGATCTGCCGTCGGTGGATCACAATTCTAGAGATTCGAGCCGTCGGGGTCCCCCACGAGCCCGATGATCAGACCGATGCGACGGCGTTCTTGGCTTCTTCCTACTTCCTCCTCCTTGCATATCTGTACTCCTCTTTCTTTTAAGTTTTACCCCTCTCCAATCTCCATCCATTATTTCTCTGCAGTAAGCCTGCAGAATTTAATACAATAAATAATTACTTAAATTTAATAATACAGTTTATGAAGATTTCAAAGAGGTGAAAGATTGCTTCATTTTCATCATTGGGCATCAGTCTGTAGGATGCTGGGTTGGTTAATTGCGAAGCAATGTGGGGAATGCGGCTGCCTTTCTGCGTGGAAATCATGCAAGGCAGCAGTAAAGTGAAATCAATAGGTGGCAGCGAGGGAATTAGCAAGCAAGCCAGCCAGCCGGCCATCCACCCACCCCCAACATAAAAAGGGAGCGTGTAAGGGCCGTGCACGAGCACATCATGTATGTCCGAGCTCATAAAAAGCACACCTTGGAGACATCTTCATGGCGGACCTTGCACGAACCTCCTTAACTTGCTACAAGACACTATGGCACTCTGCCAGTCAACTTCACTTAGGCCAACCGCATCATAAGGAGGCGGAGGTGGAGGAGGCGTGAAGAGACAAGCTGCAATCCCTCGGTATTATTCATTCATCCTTGCACACCACACTGACCCACTTTCAAACGTAGTCAAGTGTCAAGCAAACTAATGTACAAAGAAACACATATACCTGCTCATGCTGATCCACTTTTGTACCCGGTCCTCACATGCCTAGAGAAAAACCAGCACACTCATAAGTAGCCTAGGGGAGGGGTAATGCCTAGAGTGTACCAAATATCATACATTAACATTTGTATATCAAATAATAATCTTTATTATATAATAATTATTAAATAAATAATAAACATATTTTAATAAGTAATTTCAGATAATATAGATTTTAGATAAATTCTAATTTCTCAAAATTGTAACCGATAATATATAAAATAAAATTTAAATAATATTAAATTTATACGTACAACCAGCACAATACTGGGCCACGTGCACTGCACACAAGCTTCTTGCCATCCACTCAATTACACAGACACCCTCTCTCTCTCTCCATCTATCTCCTTCCACTACTCTACTTCGTCCTCCCGAAATATATTCATCCAAACACTCATCGTCTTCTTCCCCCGCGCTCACTCTCTCTGCCCTGGACCTGACCCCTTCTCTGACGATGTCTCCTCCTCTACCCTCTTTCCTCCCCTTCTTCCTCTTGTTCTTCTTCGTAGTCTCCGTTTTCTTCTTCCCCTGTCTGTCTCTGAACCAAGATGGTCTCTATCTTCAGTCGGTGAAGCTCTTCCTTGCCGACCCGGACGGATATCTCTCCTCGTGGGATCGGCCCGATCCCACCCCCTGTAATTGGACCGGCGTCACCTGCGACCCCTCCAAATCATCCGTCACAGCTCTCGACCTCTCCAGCTTCAACCTCGCCGGTCCACTCCCTTCCCTCACCCCTCTCCTCTGCCGCCTCCCTCTCCTCTCCTCCCTCTCTCTCTCCAACAACTCTATCAACTCCACTCTCCCTTCCGACATCTCCTCCTGCCAGCGCCTCTCCCAAATCGACCTCTCCCAGAATCTCCTCACTGGCTCCCTCCCCTCCTCGCTCGCAGATTTGCCCTCCCTCCGCTACCTCGACCTCACTGGAAACAACTTCTCCGGCAACATTCCCGACTCTTTCGGCCGATTCCAATCACTGGAGGTCCTCTCCCTCGTCTATAACCTCTTCGACCGCGTCATACCCTCGAACCTCGGCAACATCTCCACCCTCAAGATGCTCAACCTCTCCTACAACCCGTTCACCCCTGGACCTATCCCGCCAGAGCTCGGCAACCTCACCAACCTCGAGGTGCTCTGGCTCACCGAGTGTTCCCTCACAGGCCGCATTCCGGACTCCCTCGGAAACCTCCGCAAGCTCACTGACCTGGACCTCGCTATCAATTTCCTCGACGGCCCGGTGCCGAGCTCCCTCGCTAACCTAACCAGCGTGGTCCAGATTGAGCTCTACAACAACTCCCTCGTAGGGGAGCTTCCCAAGGGCTTGGGAAGCCTCTCTCGGCTCAGGCTGCTGGACGCCTCGATGAACCAGCTCACGGGCTCCATCCCGGACGAGTTGACTCAGCTCCCTCTCGAATCGCTCAACCTCTACGAGAATAACTTCACCGGCGAGTTACCTCGGAGCATCGCAGACTCACCGAACCTCTACGAGCTCAGGCTGTTCAGGAACAATCTCACCGGCGATCTCCCGAAAATTCTCGGCAAGAACTCTCCCTTGCGGTGGGTTGACGTGTCTAGCAACTCTTTTTCCGGTGAAATCCCCTCCACCCTTTGTGATATGGGGGAACTCGAAGAGCTTCTAATGATTCAGAACTCTTTCTCTGGTTCCATTCCTGAGAGCTTAGGAAACTGCCGGAGTCTGACCCGTCTCCGTCTGGGCTACAACCGTCTCTCAGGTGAGGTCCCGGGACCCCTTTGGGGTCTGCCCCATGTGTACTTGTTTGAGGTCGTTGAGAACTTGCTTTCTGGTCCTATCGCGGAAAGTATAGTCGGTGCTAGTAATCTGTCCATCCTGAGCTTATCGAGGAACAATTTTAGCGGGTCAATTCCTAGTGGGCTGGGGGCTCTGAGTAAGCTTGTGGACTTCTCTGCGAGTGATAATAAGTTTAGCGGGTCATTGCCCGAGAGTATCACGAAGCTTGGGCAGCTGGTGAGGCTTGATCTTCACAACAATGTTCTCAGTGGTGAGCTTCCGAGTAAAATTCGTGATTGGAAGAAGCTGAATGAGCTTGATCTAGCTCATAATGGCTTGTCCGGAGCCATTCCTTTGGAGATTGGAAGCTTATATGTGCTTAACTACCTTGATCTTTCTGATAACAAGTTTTCTGGGGAAATCCCAGTTGAGCTGCAGAATTTGAAGCTCAATCAGCTCAACTTGTCCTACAACAAGCTCTCTGGTGATTTACCCCCTCTGTTTGCCAAAGAAATGTATAGGAACAGCTTTGAGGGGAACCCTGGTTTGTGTGGGGATCTGGAAGGCCTCTGTGGTTCTAGGAGTCAGGAGAAGAAACACGGCTATGTTTGGATGCTGCGGACGATCTTTATACTCGCGGTGCTGATCCTTATAGTTGGACTGTATTGGTTCTTCATGAAGTACAGGAAATACAAGTGTGCTAAGAGAACTATCGATAAAACCAAGTGGACGCTAATGTCCTTCCACAAGTTAGACTTCAGCGAGGACGAGATCCTCAGCTGTCTTGATGAGGACAACGTAATTGGAGCAGGCTCGTCTGGAAAAGTGTACAAGGTTGTCCTCAGCAGTGGTGATGCCATTGCAGTGAAGAAATTGTGGCAAGGAATCAGGAAGGAAAGTGGGACTGAGGGTGGCGATCTTGAGAAAGGAGGATGTGACCTGCCTGATGATGGGTTTGATGCTGAGGTTCAAACACTGGGGAAGATCAGGCACAAGAACATAGTGAAGCTTTGGTGCTGTTGTACTACTCATGACACAAAGCTTCTAGTATACGAGTATATGCCCAATGGTAGTCTGGGGGACTTGTTACACAGTAGCAAGGGAGCCCTACTGGACTGGCCCACAAGATATAGGATTGCTGTGGATGCTGCAGAGGGACTCTCCTATCTCCATCACGATTGTGTTCCTCCCATTGTTCACAGAGATGTGAAGTCAAACAACATACTGCTTGATGCTGAACACGGGGCACGGGTGGCTGATTTTGGAGTGGCTAAGGTGGTGGATTCAACAGGGAAGGGCATCAAATCCATGTCTGTGATTGCAGGTTCCTGTGGTTACATTGCCCCAGGTTGGTTACTTTATAATTCTTCATCAAGCATTAAGTATGTTACTTCACTCAGCTGGATCTGCTTCAGATTGCTTCACTCACTCAATTTTGAATCTGCATATGTTACTCTAGTATGTTACAATCTTGCCGTGGATCTTATATTCTTAGCTGTAGCTGATGTTTTGAATTTCTTGTGTCCTTTCTTTTTCTTCAGAATATGCCTATACACTTAGGGTGAATGAGAAGAGTGACATATACAGTTTCGGTGTTGTCCTTCTCGAGCTGGTCACTAGGAGACTCCCAGTGGACCCTGATTTTGGAGAGAAGGACTTGGTGAGGTGGGTCTGTGTGACCTTGGACCAGAGAGGGGTCAACCACGTCATCGACCCTAAGCTTGACTCCTGCTTCAAAGACGAGATATGCAAGGTCCTCAAGGTCGGGCTCCAGTGCACCAGCCCCCTCCCCATCAACCGCCCCTCCATGAGAAGGGTCGTCAAGCTCTTGCAGGAAGTGAACTCCAACTCCAATAACCCGACTAAGAGATGCATCAAAGATGGCAAGTTAACACCTTACTACTACGAAGATGCCTCGGATCAGGGAAGCGTGGCATGAGGAAAAACTTTATCTCGATTTTTTTTTTCTTCCTGATATTGTGAGTGTGTCTCAAACAAGAGGAACGATGGAGCTTCTTCTTCAAATTTTCTAAGTGATGAATTCTTGGTCTTTCCCAAGAGAGAGGAGAGCTGCTGCTATCTATTAGGTATTAGGTGTTCGCTTGTTGGTGCTTTTATCCTGTATATTACGACTAATATATATACATATATATTCTTTCACCACGGGTAATCTTCTTCATCACTTGCATGTTGGGTGGGAAATCTGAGGAGAGTCAGATGTCTGCTTTTGTCGTTGGCGATCTGTTTGCAAATAGTTGATGTATGGCAATACGTAGCCAGTGTAATAGGAAGAACAGAGACAACACGGTTGATACTTGCAGCAACACCATTGCAGGCCAGCTCAAGAAGTTTTCAAATTGGAGCATGCTGCATAAGCCCTCGTATCAATACACTGCTGTAATTGGTATCTCATAGACTCGACTCGAGTTTCGTGGATTGGGATTCCAGTTTCGATTTGAAATTGTAAGTCATTAAAGGCAGAATCGACAGCTATGAAGTAGAGAGAGGACCTGGTTAATTACGAGGGTGGTGGCCAGCCTGTGGGTGGTGTTTGGGTCCATGAGAAATTGAATCTCCTGTCTCATTAAATACTCCACCGCCCTCATAATTTTGTGCCCTCACTGGGCCCATAGCTCCTGCAGGCTACAACCATGGAATCTGGCTTGCTGAGATGTGTATAAGAGCAGGATGGATCTATCTTCCTTTTTGGTTCATGTCAAGATCTATCTTCCACACACGTACAAATTTCTGAAAGTTTAAGAAGGCCTCATTGAATCTGTTAAAGATGAATTAGCGGAGAGTAATGAAAAAATTGAGGGTGATGCAGATTTGGATTATGGACTGAGTGATAAGAGCAACGGAAGATGGAGGAAGGAAAGTGACCTTTAAATTAATCATTCGCTTTTTGAAGAGTGAAACGGGGACCCATTAGTGGTCCACTCTAAAAATCTTCCCTTCCATGCAACCCATTATTGTATGAATGAAGAAACTTAGTGATCCTTGGGAAAATTTTACCCATAGCCAGTTGCTGCCTTCAAGTAGATGGGTAGAAGGGAAGCAGTGGAATGAAGTGAGGTGAGATAGCGGAAAGCTAAAAGACACCAAGATGGAAATGGTGGATGGATCATCCATTATTATTGGCAAGATTATCATTAAAAAAGACCATATAGTTTGGATTGGATGAATACCTGAGATTGAGAAAGGGAGCTACATTTATGGGTGATAATGGGATGTGAGGTACAGCTAGCTAGGCATTGGCAAATCACATGGCAATGCAATTAAGGCCACCCTCTTAAATGTTCAATTCAATGCAATTTTGTGTCCAAACCTCTTCAAGTTGCAAGTTGGAGTAAATTTTTTTCTTCTTCTCCTAACATTTACACATAAATTTACTTCAAAAGTACATTTTGCAGCATGAATTCTACATATTCATAGTGTTGAATCTGAATATAATATCATATTTAAAATGATTCACATTAAAGGGGATTATTTTCAAACATGAGAATTCATATGTACTTGGAAAGGAGATTTGATGCATGGCCTTCAAACTATAGGTTGACTATTCGATTATCATATCACCAATGACATATACCTCAATTTATTCCTCCCCTATGGGCCTTTTATTGCAATGTGATAGAGACATTCCTACTTGAAGGTGATCCAACATAGCCATTCCCCCTTCCCTTGCCTTTTCGGCCCCAAATGGCTAAAGCCCAAAGCCCCATCACTCAATGGGAAACAGAAAGTTTGGCCAAGAGAGAAAGCTTCCTTTGCAAGCTTGCTCCAGAAGGTTAAGACGACCCGATCAAACATTCAGACTTTGGCGTAACTGAGAAGGCGGAATGGCTGCTGGGACATTCCCCTTAATTAATTCAAAAGGATTTCAAAGCAGTTTGGTTTAGGGAATAGATAGAACATTTTTGAGCTGTGAGGTCGTAGGTTTGCAATTTTGCTGTGCAAGATACGTTCAAAGGGCCTCCTCTCTGTTGCTTTCAGCATCTATGGTGCATGGGAAATGATCGAAGAAGAAAAGAGAAATTCTTGATGGCAAGGTGATCGGTCTTCCAGGTGGGTCAAACTGAATTAACGCAGCATAGTTTTCAGCTAAATGATTGTCCATTCATTTCGTTGATCCACAGTAATTGATTGCTAAGGCCTATGAATTGTCTCTCCTACGTGGGATTGTGCAACCATCAAAATTTGTGCTTTGGAGTGTTAAAAACCATGAAGGGTTGAAGAGGAGGGTTTAGTCATGAATGATGCACTTGGGAAACTAAACCATCAAACGCAGCAAAACCAAGGGAACCTCTCCTGGCTTGAGAGGCCCGAAGAAACCACCTTCATTTATAAGCCATCGGGAATGGGCTACCTGCATATAACCAATTAAGATGGCACGGTAGTTTTTCTTTTAGTGGGCATACTGATATTCACTGGGGGCATAAGATTTTTTTTTTTTTACCTTTTAAATGGAAAAATACATTTCGAATGTTGAAAAGAAATCGCCTCCTCCTTCCCATGGTTTGTTGTGCAGAGTGTCTTGCTATTGCCACTAATACACATGACTTTAGGGACACTCCATACTGATATTCCATGTGTATGTATTGTAAGCTTTTCTCTCTCTCTAAAGAAAGGAGGTGGAGGTGAAACGTCCATTAGAATCTAATCAAAGTTGCCATTTCTCCACTCTACTTCAACCCTTTCCCATCTCAAGCTTTCTTCACCTTCAAAACTTGCTTTCTCCCTTAAGCCCTCTCATTTTCCCATCAAACCGGCCAGATGGTTGCTTTATGGCTATATTTATCCATGAAATACAGTGCACGTATGAATTAGGAGGGTCTGACTGCATCCCATTATTTGGTTCTATTCTATACAAGTGATTTGATTTTGAAGAACTCTAATAATGGAATTCAGATGTAGTTTAGCATTAATTAAATTTGATCCTAATAGTTAATAGTTTATGGCCGAACTTGACGTCCAAGTAACCTTAATATTCTGCAATATAAAATCATGCACAGACTCATGTGTATATATATTATCTTATGGAAAAGTGGAAGCATGGGAGAAAAAGATAAGAGGTTATGGGGGAGCAAGGAAGGAAGACAAAGCCTAGAAGAAGTTTGATTTCTTTTTCCCAAGATAAATACATAGAAACGTGAAGCTGACGAGCTTCCCTTCTCTTCTCCATCTCTTTTGCTTTCTTCTCTTTGGTACGTCACACTCACATTCCTATTCTCCATATTCTTTCTCACTTTTCCTCCTCATCCTCCCTCCTGCCCTTTCCTCCTCAGTCCATCCTCGAGGAGTCGAGGAAACCACCAGCCTGAAAATCGACACTTATGGGAATATCATCCGACCGAGAGAGATGACATGGTGTATCGAAACAGAGGGCGAGAGACACACTCAGATCGTATCGCCGAATCCAAGGCACTGCCGTGTTGGGGTTCAAAGTATAACTTGCCCTTCTTGCGGCCACTGCATCGAGCTCGAGAGCCAGGTGCACGGATATCATGATCCACTCTCAAGTTTTTTCCTCTGATACTTTTAACTACTAGTTAGGGTATAAACATAGTAGAATTTCTCTGCCTTTGAATGGTGCCTTGGTGGGCTGCTAACATCATTGTTGGTTTGGGATATTGTGGCACCAGGGCACTGGGATGATTCATGATTTGCCTGGTCTACCGGCCGGAGTGAAGTTCGACCCGAACGATCAAGAAATTCTCGAACACTTGGAGGCGAAGTTGGCGGTCAACCCAGAGAAGCCTCACCCTCTTATTGATGAATTCATACAAACCCTAGAGGGAGATAATGGTATCTGCTATACTCATCCGGAGAAGCTGCCTGGTAAGTTATCCTCTACCTCTAAAAAGAACCTTCCGTTCACCGTTTTTCGATCAGAGAAGACGGTTGAATCGAATCTGGGTATGTTAATTTGTGTTCAGGAGTGAGCAAGGACGGCCAAGTGCGGCACTTCTTCCACCGGCCTTCCAAGGCGTACACGACCGGCACCCGTAAAAGAAGGAAGGTCGTGCACAGCGACGAAGACGATGGATCGAGTGAGACGAGGTGGCACAAGACCGGAAAGACGAGGCCGGTTCTCATCGACGGAACGGTGAAGGGATACAAGAAGATCCTAGTGCTCTATACCAACTACGGGAGGCAGAAGAAGCCGGAGAAGACGAACTGGGTGATGCACCAGTACCATTTGGGCAGCAGCCAGGAAGAGAAGGATGGCATCATGGTGGTGTCGAAGGTGTTCTACCAAACACAGCCGAGACAGTGCGGATCAGCGATCAAAGATGGGGTTTTTGAAGCTGCAAGCGCTAGCTTTGATGGCCAAAACAGCGAGCATGGAGCATATAACAGCGGCATGTCATTCGATTTCCCCAGCTTTGCAAGCCTTGGTAATGGGTCATCTGCATTCGTGCGTTTCACTACAGATTTTGGAAAAGGGAAGATTTCCTAATTGGAGATTACAGAGTGTATCTTCGGAGGAGGCGCAACATTACACACACAACACAGTAGGCAGTCTAGACAGAAAAACAGATTAGTATAAATTGAGACAATATGGATTTGGTTGTTTACATAATGATTTCTGGGGATATGTTGGCTGGCTAAATGGATCAGTTGTAGTAGTTTGGTTTGTAAAGGAAGCTATTCGCACACTTGACTGAGACTGCTGTGCTGCTGATTATTGAAATCCAAGATAGTGGAGAGGTTGGAAGAGGTGAACGTGATCCACAGCATGCGTGCGGTGCAAGTCAAATCAAATGCACTCGCCTGAGAAAACTGCATTTTTTTTTCCATTTTTTCTCACTCCAATTTCGAAAAATATTTATCACTTTATTAAAATTAAAAAATAAATTACACCTAAAGAATAAATATTCCCAAAATTATGAAAAAGTATGGAAGTTCAGTTTATCTTTTATTTTTGTTCTCTTTTATTTATAATTACTTTACACAAATTAAGGATTAATAAAATATATTATGTCAACCATCGTTAAAATATAATATTCCAATCTTTGAAAAATATTCAATTTTATAATCAAATTTAGGTGAAGAACAAAATCTAAATGATTAACATATATATATATATATATATATATGAGATGATTGGTGCCTATTTATTTATTATTATTATTGGACAGGCTGACCTTTTCCAACGTAGTATACTCTTTTATTGGATTCCATAAATATTGGTGTTTTGGTCAAAATTGAATTGAGGCTGTAATATTGATTGGGCATGTGGTGCTGTCGAAGTAGAGGATGAAATTGAGGACCACGGGCCCCACGATCATCGGAATTGGGCCGGGGAATCAGAGCAACAAGACCAGGCCGAAGTAGAGAGCCCTGAGGAACCACGAGAAGGCGGCTGGGAAGTTGACGAGGAGGCAGAGCAGCTTGACCTGCACGGACGGGGCAGTGTGGCTGCCGTAGATCAGCCTCTGGATCGGGTTATCAGAGGAGTTTGCCTGCCACTGAAGCTAAAGAAGCGGGGCCGGTGATGATGGATCCGAACCTTCTGGTCCAACTGATACCTGCATAATTGATTACAACTCCGTTGTCATATATAATTCACTTTCTGTGGAAACGATCAAAAGAGAGGGTTTCAGAACAGCTGCTAGGGGTTATGACCTTGGAAATACTGTGGATTCAGGCCTTCTTGTCAATGATCTCCACCCCAGTTGATGTTGGTTAGGGGCGGTGGATATAGAGAAGGTAGAGCTGGTAAATCCATCATGATGGTGAATCCGATTGGGACCTGAACATGGTCAAAATAGCCATCCAAAATTTCGGCCATGTCTGACGCATGCCAGCTGTACTTGCATTTTTTTCAAATGAATCTTACCGTTCAAAAAATAGTTACCACTCATTTTACCCAGATTTAATTTGATACAACATTCATTCACTCATCATGTACATTCTCTCATCTTGTAACCCAAGATACCCTCTATTTCAGTCTTGATGGTCCTCGCGAATGGTCAAGGCGATCTCAGAGACGCTCTCCTCCACTACGTTCTCCATTTTCTTCAAGATCTGGTGCTGATTCAGAGGTTCTGAGTTCGAATCCAGGTAATAAAGCATGAGCACCATGAATATGGAGCCGACGAACAGCGGTATGGGCCCGAAGAACCAGAGGAGCAGGTCGATGGCGAAGTAGAGGGCCCTAAGGCCGACAGACCAGAAGTTGCTCCCTCTTATGACGGCGCGTTCGATGCTCCTCGTCAGCGAGCTTCCGTTATCGGGGATGCTGATGAGGTAGTTGGCGTGGACGAAGTGCCTCGCCGACTGGACGAAGCTGGCAAACGCGAAGAGGAAGCAGATGAGGAGGCTGATGTACTTTATGGAGATGGTGGTTTTCCTCGTGTCGCCGTAGATGAGGCTGCTCTCGAAGAAGTTGCTGGTGGAGTTGCTGATCCAGGCGCCGATCAGGGAGCTCAGGGTGAGGGAGATCGAGCAGAGGAAAGTCGCGGCCGAGATGTTGGCTGAGATCACCCCGAGGCATGTACCCACGTCCCTTTTATCGATCTATAAAGAAAAATTAGGGTAACCGGCATCAAAAATCAGAACCGCCCAAAGCACTATATGCGATTTCAGTTTGAACTGGAACAGAGGGTTGAATGTGAGGAGATGGATGATTAGCATCCAATTTTAGGGACTCTCACCTGCACGACGGCCTTGACCCAAGCCCGCCGGTCGTGGTTTTCGAAGCCCAAGACGGTAGTGTGCGGCTGATGGAAGTACCTGTAGAGGAGGATGAGATGGTACACGAACATAATCAGCAGTCCAGTTGGGACAAGTACCAAATCAAGATCTTCCTTGTGGAAACGCATCTGATTCTCCCCTTGCCCTGTCTCCTACAGTGAAATGGCGTCAGTCGCAGAGAGGATGCGTTCCAACAAAGTCCAATAACCTTTCTCAAGGCGATGCTGAATTTATTCAGCGAAAACGATTACCAAAGGTTTCTCAACCACTAGTTTGATGAGTTTTAGTGGGCCAACTATTGACAATTATTATCCGAGGCGGCTTGGCATTTAGCAGCTTATATTTACAATGCCAGAATTTCATGAAGACTTTCTAAGACACAGAAAATTCTGGAATTACAGGTAAGTGCATTGGATTAACTCATCTGGAAACATTATTTCCAGCAACAGCCATAATTCACCTAAAGCCGATGAATCAGGTGTGACGTGTTCTTTACTGATATATTTTGATACAATCTTGAACATTATGACTACAATAATAATAATTTAACCTGTCTTCATTGAAGTTGACCCAATCTTCAACATTACGACAATAGAAAGATCGAAAGACCTAATCCGCATCGACGAAGATTCCTTGCGAACAGAAACTACGAAGAGATACCACAGTGCGACTCGACAACAACATGAAGCATTTGAAGGCTAACAGATTTACAGAATCAGCATACCGCCGACAACCAGAAAGATCAAGCCCTCTCACCCCTTATCCTCCTCGCGAGCTGTATGTCCTTGGGCATTATGGTGACCCTCTTCGCATGAATAGCGCATAGATTCGTGTCCTCGAACAGCCCGACGAGGTAAGCCTCAGCGGCTTCCTGGAGTGCAGCAACGGCAGAGCTCTGGAACCTGAGGTCAGTCTTGAAGTCCTGAGCGATCTCACGAACGAGCCTCTGGAAAGGAAGCTTGCGGATCAGCAGCTCTGTACTCTTCTGGTACTTGCGGATCTCACGGAGGGCGACGGTTCCGGGACGGAAGCGATGTGGCTTCTTCACACCGCCGGTCGCTGGAGCCGACTTGCGAGCAGCCTTAGTCGCGAGCTGCTTCCTCGGGGCTTTACCACCGGTGGACTTGCGAGCTGTTTGCTTCGTACGGGCCATTAGTGAATCGGAGAATGAAAACGCTAATTAAGGTTCGCTGAGGAAAGAAATGAAAAGTTTAGGGTGAAGATGAATTTTGCTGTAGAGAAAGACACAATTTATAGCTCGATTTTGTATTTGTGGAGGGAGTGACAATCAATATTGATCATCGAATTTTTACTTCATCAAACGGCTACACTGGACTTAGTCATGGATTGATGACGTGGCCAGGTGGGTGGTTTCAAGAGACGATCTTGAACGTTGATTGGGGCGATCATCCACAGTGCGATGAAGCCTACCGACACATTTGGATCGCTGAGCTGGCAAGGGAGACGGTTAGCATGTCATTGGGACTCGAGACCCGAGCTTGGGGTCCCTCCCTGACCCGAGCGGACCCGAGGAGTCTCGGGTCTATTCAGATCCGTGCTCGGGTTCGGGTCCCATGGCTGCTGCGGGTTCGGGTCCCGAAGCACGGGTCCATTTGGAACCGAAGGTAGGCTCACATACTTTTGAGTTTTTTTCACTTTTTTAATTAAAATACATCGTTTAATTAAATTTAGAAAAAAATATTAAAAATTTTTAATAAAAAATGTTATTTAACAATTATTCTATTTTTTCCTATTATTAATATTCTCGTGTTATTATATTTTTTTCTTTTATTAAACACTAATAAATTATTTTTTATTATAATATAATATATTTATAAATATCTTATTACTATATTATATTACTTAATTTTCCTTTATTAGATTATAATAGATTATCTTTCCTTTTTTAAATCCTAATAAATTTATAAATAATTCAAATAATTATAATAAAAAAAATTATATTATATTAAGTTATATTTCTAATTAATTGTATTATTTAATAATATATAACCTATATTTAAAATTTTAAGAAAATTAAGAGATTTATAATTTATTTTTAACCAAAAAATTGAATTTAAATTATATAAATAAAATTATATATATCAATAATTATACAAAAAATATTAAATTAATAAAAAGTGTTATGGCAACACCAACACTATTATCTATTTTATTTTTATGTATATAAATAAATATTAATATTTAATTCATTCTTATATCCTAATTTTCTCGTATTATTTTTTATTATTTATGGATTAAATTTAATATAAAATTATAATAGTAATTTATTAGATAAAATAAAGTTAATAAACATTTAAAAAATTGAATTTTCAAATAAATATTAAAAAATTATATATTATAATAATTTAATTTTTTTATTTTTAGTAAAAAATATATATTAAAAATATAAGATAAACCCAAGCAGCGGGTTCAGATCCAACTTCTGGACCCGAGGCTCAGGTCCAATCGGGTCTTGGGTCCAGCAGACCTGAGATCGAGTCAAGTCTGGGTTTGACCAAGTAGATCCGAGCTCGGGTTCACTCGGGCACAGGTCTGCTGGGCCTAAGCTCGGGTCGGGTACGGGTCCGCTAAAACCCGCCCGCCCCGAGCTATTGACATCCTTAAGTCGATGTGAATCTGTGGCGTACAAGCTCGGGTTATTAGTTTTCTTAATTTTTTTTATTTTTGAACCTATTAGTTTCCAATTAGACAATTTTACACCATATAATTTCTAAAAATTTTATTTTTAACCCTATCAAACTATATGTTAAAGGATTTGGAAGAGTAAGGAGGCACAAGTAAATTTATGTAATAGTGCCCTCTTCATTTATTGTATTGTGTAATGATTTATATACCTATAATTTATAATAGTACAAAATATGGTTTATGTACAATTACCACTTCTCTCATGTTGTGACCATGTGCTTGGTTAAAGTAGGTGTTGGTGTAGTCTATGCCACATATGGTGGTGTAGTGAAGTAAAAAGAGTGTACTAACTTGGTTTTTATTTCAACAAATTTATGGGAGAGTAATATAAATTGAGATTTGATCTAATAACATAAAATTAAGTGAATGATAAACTTTTGGTGATAATATTATAGTATATTAAAAATTATTACTAATAAAATCAAAATAGTGACATTACTCACTTATTTGTAAATTAAATAATAATTTATATAAATATTTTTTGTACAAGAGTTAAAATAAGATTATACGTAAAATAAATAGTCAAAATATTGTCACACCAAAATATCTGAAAAAGTGAGAAATTGAGTTATAGTAGAAGAAAGTGTATCAAATAAGTTATGTTGGGTATTGTCAATACCCTTATATTTAGTCATAGTGCTATAAAAGGTAACAATGCAATATTTACAGGAGTTAAATACCCTTATATTTAGTCATAGTGCTATAAAAGGTAACAATGCAATATTTACGGGAGTTAAATCATTAATGTAGGGACGATGTTATTGGCTTAATTCACATCATAAGCATATGAGGGGAGTGACACTAAAAAGTAAGTCTAATATGGGAGGTCCCTTGAAGATAGCGTATGATACACTTGAGGGCAGTCTAGTGAATATTAGTAGATTTTTGTATAAATTGACAAGATTGATAAATAACATATGTAATATTAGGACGAGTGAGCATGAGATATTGAAGAAATCACATAATTTGATGATAGTGAGTTGGATCAGAGAGCATAGTTCAGTGAGAGTAGAGATATGGGGTCGGGGTGACACGAGTAGAAATGAGACGGTATGTGCTCATAGCAGCTCTAGAGAGAATATCATAGATATATTTAATGTGCGTAAGATAGAGTCCCTGAGAAGAGTGATGAACCTCGATGTCGAGAAATAGTGAAGTGAGCCCAAGCCCTTGATGAAAAACTAAGCATGAAGGGCACGAATAATAGACTCAATCGAAGCATTAGGTGAGATATTGAGGAGAATGTCATTGACGTAAACGAGTAGTAAGAGGACAAAATCGACAGTGCGATAGATGAAAATAGAACTATTAGCAAAGGAGTCACATAAGCTCAAATTTTGAAGATAAGAGCTCATACGGAGAAACTAAGTAAGATAGCCATATAGAAAGATATTTTTGACATCCAATTGACGGATGCATCGGTTTGAGAAGATGACAAGGGAGAGCATGACCTGAATAGTGACCGACTTTATGACGGGACTAAAGGTAGCATCATAATCAAGGCTCAGTTGTTGGGAGAAGTCTTTGGCAATGAGATGTGCCTTATGACGAGCAATAGTACCATTAGGATTCTCCTTAAATTTGTATACCAATTTTCATCTAATGACATGACAATCGGCAGGGGGCGGGACCAAATCCTAGGTGTGATTGTAAATAAGCGCAAATAACTAATCTTTCATAGCAGCCATCTAAAGGGGTTGATGATTGGTCGGAATAAATTGGAAGGATGCCCGAGAAAGATGCATGAAGAGGAGCATGGTTGGAGTTTGTGAGAGAGATAAGGATGAAGATTAGGAAAATAAAGACACCCAAAAATCCGGAGAGACTTAAGTTGTAAACCCCGCACTTTTGAGTTAAGGAAAAATCAGGAAAAGAACCGGTCGAACCGAGTGAGAAAAATTGAACTGGTTCACAAACTCGATCATTAGAGAATGGGCAATTTGAGAAATTTACAACTCCCAAATGACCCAAAGGGTTCATAAAGTATTGTAAAAGAACCTTAGGACAAATTGGAAGAGAAAAACCAGACTGGTTCAGAAGAACTAGATCCAACTGGATTGAACCGAGTTATGAACCGGAATCGATAGAGAAAGGGCAAACTGGGAAATTTATGGATCCTGAGTGACCTAAAGAGTCACAAAAGTCAAGAAAAAGGACTTTAGGATGAATTGTAGATGAAAACCAAACCGATTCAGGTGAACCGGATCCGAACCAGTTTGAACCACTATTTAAACCAGATGCTTATTTCATTTTTCTAGTTAACTTATAAAATTCAAATTTGAGATTTGAGGCAAAAATTAGATAAAAAATGAATTTAGATAAATTTAGAAATTTTTAGATTTGAAAAATTCAGTCCAATCGGGGGTTAACCGGGCAGTTTAAACTGTGAACCCGGTTCGGGCCGGTTTGGGCCTGTTCAGAACAATGTGGTCTTCTTCCTTCAGATGACAGCACTGTCACTCATCAAAAAATCGTGCAGCGCTGACGAAACTGAAAAGTCTCTGGCTAGGGAGTTTCAAGTGATGAATGACTGCCATTAAAGCACCAATCGAACGACCAAGAAGTCCTCGAGCTTCCTATATAAAGAGCCCCTCCTCATTGATGCTCTCCACACCTAAAAACTTAACTCTCTCTCAACTACTCTATTTTCTAGTGAAGCTCGAACTAGAGCTCCAACTTGGGAATTTTCTGAGCCAAAAAAGGCGAGAGCGGGTTCTTTAGAACCGGGGAGAAGTCAACTACACGCCTGTAGTCTCCATTTGCTCCGAGGGTTGTCGGAGAAGTGCTAGCGTGATCGAACATTGATGCAATTCTGACGGACCAAATCTGCCTTGTTTTGGCAAGCTGAAATTGGCCAATTTGAGCCTTTAACGGGCTAAACCAAGCCCTCCCAACACCTTCAATTCCTACAGCTGAATAAGAGCTGAAAAGTAAGCCAATTTGGCTCCCTTCTATAATTTTCAACCGATGCTAGAGAAAGAAACGACAAAACTTTGATGATAAAATTCTCACTCAATTCGGCATCAATTGATGCAATTCTTGATCTTAGGAGTAATCTCAGGATAAGAGCTATCTGCCCAAATCGAAAGCTCAGTTCGCCGCGCCCCCGACGGAACACGAAGTACTGAGAACACAAGCTAAGACAAATTCGAGCAAGGACAACAAGTTGACTAAGAGGAAATTCACTGCATTAACGGGTGAGTGAGACTTTTATTATCATACCCGGTTGGGATGATAAGTACCTTGAAAATGAAAACCCACTACTAAGTGGTATTTTAACCATCACACCTGAGAGGAGTGATGTGGAAATCAAATGGAAAATCTATTTACCGGTTGTAAGTAGATAATACCCAGTTGGTATGATGAAACTTACTCGAAGGAAGTGGAAAATCCGTTCATCGGTTATGAGCGGAGATGTCCTCATACTCGGTTGGTATGATGGATAGTTGAAAAGTATATTTTGTCGAAAGTGCTCTCCCTAACTATATGTCACTGCTTAAACATTTTAGGAGACCTTATTAACGGGAGCTCGAATAGCTCTATTAGATCGGAGGCCTCGATTTTGGAACTTGGGGGGCTAATATGCCTAATTTTGAAAATCTCGAATAGTGGGCCCTAAGCTAGCTGGCACGAGCAGAAGCTCGTAAACAAACATGAATTTGAGCCACAAAACTTAAATGAATGAATTGATTGGCTATTGTCACGCCCCGACCCGGTTTGGTCGGATCCCCATGATCAACCCGCCACTCTCCCGGTTTATTAAAGGATTTCCCCTTATTGTAAACCGTAAAGAGTAAGGCATCCTTTAACCTGCATATTTTCCTAGAATAGCATAATCAAAACTGTATGAAATTTAAAACTTTACATACCTGTCTTACAGGCATCTTAGTTGACAGTTTTTAAGGGGAGGCTTTCTGGGATTTCCTGAAAGGGATATAAGGGAGGGGGTGAGTACGACTACTCAGTGAATGGGTTTTTAAAAGCTTTTGACTTTTAAGAAAAACATTTATATGGAGTGTGTCATACTCTTTTGTTTTCAAAAATCCCTTCATTTAAAATTTCGGGTTTTTCCACCATTTCTTATTTACCACGGTGTGTCATCACCCAACACACATCCTTCATCATGAAGGTTACACACATTCGCAAGTCAATATCACTACTGAACCCGCTAGTGGCTTTGGAGCGACTTTTCCTGCCACCCGGATAGAAGTACGACCACTTCTACCCTGGGAATGAGTGGATGTACGCGACATCCGACCCACAATCTCGAAATCATTTTTTCGTGTCCGTATGAGTACAGAGACCTCATCTTGTCCCCACTCCGGTCTCATGCGCTTGGTGCTACTCCAGATTTCGTACAGACACTTGGAACGATGAACTACCCTTATAGCCACCAGGTCGTCCATTGCCCTTAGGATGCATCACTACCTCTCATGGGTGCCTTGATGATCTCGTACTCATAGTGCATGCACAAACAATGTTTTCTTATCAAGCCATGTAATATGTGGTGCCACTGGTCCAACGGCCCTGACTCTCAACTCAACCTGTAGTTGTTTATCTTGACTAGTCCGTCGACCTGTCATGTCGCACTATCGCTCGTTGACTAAGCATGTCGGTCCTATCTTGGTACCATTGCAAACAATTCACTTATTAAGTTTTATGGCATATATATCATGTTCGTTTATGAACTCCTACTCGTGTCAACTGGCCTTGGGCCCACTGTACGAGATTTTAAAAAAAACTAGGCATTTTAACCCTCAAGTTCCAAAAATTGAGGCCCCCAGCCTATAAGAGCTATTCGAGCTCCCATTAATAAGGTCTTCCAAATAGTTTAAGCATTGACATATAGTCAGGGGAGAACACTTTCGACAAAATAGGTTTTTAATGTCCATTATACCAACCGGTATAAGGACATCTCCCTTCATAATCGATGAACAGGTTTTCAACTTCCTTTGAGAAAGTCTTATCATACCAACCGGGTATGATCTACTTACAACTGGTAAGTAGTTTTTCCGCATAATTTTCACATCACTTTCTCTAAGTGGTGATGATTAAAATACCACTAAACAATGAGTTTTTATATCGAGGTACTTATCATCCCCTACTGGGTATGATATTAGTAAACCCACTCACCTATTAATGCTGTGAATTCCACTAGAACAGTTTTTGGTATTCACGCGAGCTTGTCCTTACTGTTCTTTCCAGTATTTCGTATTCCTACACGATTAATTAAATTAAAAAATATATTATTTAAAAATTATTATATTTTTTTTCTATCATTAATAATATGATATTATTGTATTTTTTCCTTTATTAAACACTAATAAATTATTTTTTATTATAATATAATATATTTATAAATATATTATTACCATACTATATTATTTATTTTTTTATTTATTAGACTATAATAGATTATCTTTTCTTTTTTAAACCCTAATAAATTTATAAATATTTTAAATAATTACAATTGAAAATTTTATATTATATTAAGTTATATTTCTAATTAATTGTATTATTTAATAATATATAACCTATATTTAAAATTTTAAGAAAATTAAGAGATTTATAATTTATTTTTAACTAAAAAATTGAATTTAAATTATATAAATAAAATTGTATATATTAATAATTATACAAAAAAATATTAAATTAATAAAAAGGGTTAATATGCAACACCAACACTATTATTTTTTTATTTTTATGTATATAAATAAATATCAATATTTAATTTGTTCTTATATACTAATTTTCTTATATCGTTTTTATTATTTGTAAATTAAATTTAATATAAAATTATAATAGTAATTTATTAGATAAAATAAAGTTAATAAATATTTGAAACTTTAAATTTTCAAACAAATATTAAAAAATTATATATTATAATAATTTAATTTTTTTTTAGTAAAAAATATAAGATAGACCCGAGTAGTGAGTTCGGATCCAACTTCTGGATTCGAGGTTTGGGTCCAGCAGACCTGGGATCGGGTCGGGTATGGGTCAGCTAAAACCCACCCTAACCCGAACTATTGACATCCCTAAAAGTGTGAATTTGTAGCCTACAAGCTCGGGTTATTAGTTTTCTTAGTTTTTTTTATTTTTAAGCCTATAAGTTTCCAATTAGACAATTTTACCCCCATATAATTTCTAAAAATTTTATTTTTATCCCTATCAAATTATATGTTAAAGGATTTGGAAGATGAAGGAGGCACAAGTAAATTTATGTAATAGTGCCTCTTTATTCATTGTATTGTGTAATGATTTATATGACTATAATTTATAATAGTACAAAATATGGTTTATGTACATTTGCCACTTCTCTCATGTTATACGTGAGGTGACCATCTCTAATGTGCTTGTGTAAAGGAGGTGATGGTGTAGTCCATGCCACATATGGTGGTGTAATGAGGTAGAAAGAGTGTAGTGACTTGGTTTTTATTCCAACAAGTTAATGGGAGAGTAATATAAATTGAGATTTGATCGAATAATACAAAATTGAGCGAATAATAAATTTTTGGTGATAATATTATAGTATATAAAGAATTATTATTAATAAAATCGACATGGTTACACTACTCACTTATTCACAAATTAAATGATAATTTATATAAATATTTTTTTGTACGAGAGTTAAAATAAGATTGTACTTAAGATAAATAGTCAAAATATTGTCACACCAAAATATCACTATGTTAGAAAGTGAGAAATTGAGTTATGGTAGAAGAAAGTGTATCCTAAGTTATGTTGTGTATTGTCAATACCCTTATATTTAGTCACAATGCTATAAAGGTAACAATGCAATATTTACGAGAGTTTGAAGAGATTAAATTGTGGCTACAAAAAATAGTGAAATCACTAATGTAGTGAGGATGTTGTTGGCCCAATTCACATCATAAGCGAGGGGAGTGATACCAAAAGGTAAGTTTAATATGAGAGGTACCTGAAGATAGCGTATGATACACTTGAGGGTAGTCTAGTGAATATTAGTAGATTCTTGTATAAATTGACAAGATTGATAAACAACATATGTAATATTAGGGCGAGTGAGCATGAGATATTGAAGAAATCACATAATATGATGATAGTGAGTTGGATTAGAGAGCATATAGTCCAGTGCGAGTAGAGATATGGGGTCGGGGGTGACACGAGTAGAAATGGGACAGTATGTGCCCATAGCAGCTCTAGAGAGAATGTCATAGATATATTTAGTATGCGTAAGATAGAGTCCCTGAGAAGAGTGATGGACCTCAATGTCGAGAAATAGTGAAGTGAGCCCAAGCCCTTGATGAAAAACTAAGCACGAAGGGTACGAAGAATAGACTCAATCGAAGCATTAGGCGATATATTGAGGAGAATGTCATCGACATAAATGAGTAGTAAGATGACAAAATCGGCAGTGCGATAGATGAAAAGAGAACTATTAGCAAAAGAGCCACATAAGCTCAAATTTTGAAGATAAGAGCTCATACAGAGAAACTAAGTAAGATAGCCATGTAGAAAGATATTGTTGACATCCAATTGACGGATGCATCAGTTTGAGAAGACGACAAGGAGAGCATGACCCGAATAGTGATCGACTTTATGATGGGACTAAAGGTAGTATCATAATCAAGGATCGATTGTTGGGAGAAGTCTTTGGCAATGAGATGTACTTTATGACGAGCAATAGTACCATTAGGATTCTCCTTAAATTTGTATACCAATTTTCATCTAATGACATAACAATTGGCAGGGAGCGGGACCAAATCCTAGGTGTGATTGTGAATAAGCACAAATAACTAATCCTTCATAGTAGCCATCTAAAGGGGTTGACGATTGGTCGAAATAAATTGGAAGGATGCTCGAGAAAGATGCATGGAGAGGAGCGTGGTTGGAGTTTGTGAGAGAGATAAGGACGAAGATTAAGAAAATAAAGACACCCAAAAATTCGGAGAGACTTAAGTTGTAAACCCCACCCTTTTGAGTTAAGGAAAAATTGGGAAAAGAACCGGTCGAACCGAGTGAGAAAAATTGAACTGGTTCACAAACTCGATTATTAGAGAATAGACAATTTGAGAAATTTAGAACTCCCGAATGACCCAAAGGATTCATAAAGTATTGGAAAAAAACCTTAGGACAAATTGGAAGAGAAAAATCAGACCAATTCAGATGAACCAGATTTAACCGGGTTATGAACCGAAACTGATAGAGAAAGGGCAAATTGAGAAATTTATGAATCCCGAGTGATCTAAAAAGTTACAAAAGTCAAGAAAAAGGACTTTAGGATGAATTGGAGATGAAAATCAAACTGATTCAGGTGAACCGAATCCGAACTGGAATGAACCGATTTGAACCAGATGCTTAATTCATTTTTCTAGTTAGCTTAGAAAATTCAAATTTGAGATTTGAGGCCATGATTAGATAGAAAATGTAAACCCCACACATTTGAGTTAAGGAAAATCGGGAAAAGAACCGGTCAAACCGAATAAGAAAAACCAAACCAGTTTAGATTTGGGAATAAGCAATATGAAAATTTACAACTTTCGGTTGATCCAAATGATTTATTAAACATTGGAAAAGAAACTTAAGACAAACTAGAAAACAAAAACCAAATTGGTTCAGGTGAACTAGATTCTATAAGAACTTCAAAGTTAAGTGTGCTTACCTGATAGTAGTGTGAGGATGGGTGATCTCCTAGGAAGTGTGATTTTTTGTAACCCGAAATTTCGGTCAAAAATTTTTATGCGAACATACAGCTTATCATAAATAGCCATCAATTAAAATATATTTAATTATTGAAATTAATACCAATAATTTAATACCTAAATTAAATTATTGGAATTAATACAAATAATTTAATACCGAAATTAAATTATTGGAATTAATACCGAAATTAAATTATTGGAATTAATACCAATAATTTATGGCAATATTAATACTAGTAATAAATCTCGCCCATTTAATACACGGGTTTTACGACTATATAAAGAGGTCATCCCCATTTCATTCTCCTCACACCTAAACACTTCTTTGTCTCTCTCTACTGCTCCATTTCCTGGTAAAGCTCGAACCAGAGCTTCGACTTGAACAAAGGTCGGGCTCTTTAGAACCGGGGAGAAGACATCTATCTGATAGCAAACTCCAGTCAATCCGAGAATCGTTGGAGAAGTGCCGACATGATGGAATAGTGAAGTAACTCCGGCGGACCGAAGCTGTCCTATTTCGGCCAAGCTAAAATCGGCCATTTCAAGCCCTTCTCAGGCCAAACCAAGCCCTCCCAACACTTCCTCAACCTTTCCACAGCCAAATTAGGACCGAAAGGTAAGCCAATTCGGCTCCCCTTTATAATTTTCGATTGGTGCTAGAGAGAGAGTCGATTGAATTTCAATGACGAAATTCTAATCCAATTCCGCATCAATTGATAAAATACTTGATTTTAGGATGAACCTCAGGACGAGACCTATCTGCCCAGATCGAAAGCTCGGATTGTTGTGCCTTCACCGGTGAGTAATCGAAGCTTTCTCTCTCTACAATCTGTTTTCTAGCAAAGCTCCGTTTGAGCTCGTTCCGACGTTAAAATCTGCGATTCAGAGTTTTTTAGAATCGTATAAACATACAAGAACTCAATTTCAACTCCAATTTCAATAATTAGAAGTGTTTGATCGGTTAATTTGATAAAATCAAATTCAGTAGTGTTGAAGAGTTAAAATTGGGGGAAAATTTGGGAATTTTCAAAATTCAAAGGGGCCAAAATACAATTTTATGAAATTGAGGGTCAATTGGGCATGAAAATAATGTTGGAGGACCAATTGAGGAAATTTTGGAAATTTTTGGGAAAAACTTACCATTTTTGTGAAAGAAGGGCAAAATGGTAATTTTGGAAAAATTAGGGAACCAAATTGGAAATTTGGAAAATTAAACCCCTTTTTGGTGAAATTGAATAAATTGAGGTCCCACGATAAATTTTAAAAGTTACGGGACTCAATTTGAGGAAAAATCGACATTAGGGACTTAAAGTTAAAGAGAAATAACTTTAGGGACCTAATTGCAAATAACTAAAAGTTTGGGATTTCTCATTCATTGGAAATGAATGAAGGTTGTTATGCCGAGTAATAATGAACAAGGTTGTTCATATTGTGTAGGAATGTTAAATACCGGGAACACCAGCAAGGACAAGCTCGCGTGAATATAAAGAACCAGTCTAGTGGAATTCACGGCATTAACGAGTGAGTGGGTTTACTAACATCATATCTGGTTGGGATGATAAACATAACTTAATGTTAAAAACCACTTATCGGTTGTGAGTGGGTTTACAAACATCATACACGATTGGGATGATGAGCACACCTTATAATTTAAAAACCACTTACCGGTTGTGAGTGAAAATTTTATATTATACCCGGTAGGGGATGATAAGTACCTCGGTATAAAAACTCACCGTTTAGTGGTATTTTAATCATCACCACTTAGAGAAAGTGATGTGAAAATTATGCGAATAAAACTACTTACCAGTTGTAAGTAGATCATATCCGGTTGGTATGATGAGACTTCCTCGACGGAAGTTGAAAACCCGTTCATCGGTTATAAACGGAGATGTCCTTATACCGGTTGGTATAATGGACAGTGAAAACCTATTTTATCGGAAGTGTTCTCCCCTGACTGTGTGCCAATGCTTAAACTATTTGGGAGACCTTCTCGACGGGAGCTCGAATAGCTCTGATAGGCCAGGGGCCTCGATTTTAGAACTTGGGGGCTAAATGCCCGATTTTGAAAATCTCGTACAGTGGGCCCAAGGCCAGTTGGCACGAGTAGGAGCTCATAAACGAACATGATATATGTGCCATAAAACTTAATAAGTGAATTGTTTGGCCATGGTACCAAGATAGGACCGACATGTTCAGTCAACTAGCGGCAGTGCGACATGACAGGTCGACGGACTAGTCAAGACAAACAACTGCATGTTGAGTTGAGAGTCGGGGCTGTTGGACTAGTGGCACCACAGATTACATGGTAATATAAGAAAACATTGTTTGTGCATGCACTGTGAGTACGGGATCATCAAGACGCCCATGAGGGGTAGTGATGCGTCCTAAGGGCACTGGACGACCTTGTCACGCCCCGACCCGGTTTGGTTGGATCCCCGTGATCAACCCGCCACTCTCCCGATTTACTAAAGGGTTTTCCCTTATATTATAAATCGTAAAGAGTAAGGCGTTAACCTTCACCTTTTTCCAGGAATATCATAAATCAAAACTACATAGTAATTTAAATTAGTTGTACATATCTTGCAGGTGTTTAATTGTGCAAGTCCTTTAAGGTTCGGCTTTCCGGGACTTCCTAAAAGGGGTATAAGGGAGGGGGTGAGTACAACTACTCAGTGAATGAGATTCAAATCTTTTAACTTTCAAGAAAAAAATATTTATATGGAGTGTGTCAGACTCCTTTGTTTTTAAAAATCATTTCATTTAAAAATTCGTGTTTTTTCATTATTTCTTAGTTATCTGTGCATTATCACCCAACACACATCCTTTATCATGAAGTTGCATTTGGTCTACCGCCTACATGCTGCTGAAATTTCTCGTCCTTACTCCCTCATTTGGTCTACCGTCTACCCCCATTGATGCAATCTGCCTTCCCATGGAAAGTTTAAATTCAATTCAGATTCATTCACATCATTGGATCTCTATTAGGAACTTCCCAAAGAATATATTGACATTCATCATTCTTTTATTGGGAGAAGCAACCGTGAACATTCTTATATTTACATTGATCTGCATCTTTTCTGTTTATAAAATAGTCAAACCACCGAATAACAACAACAATGCAAAGAAGATTATATGGTCATGCTACTGATGTTGAGATTCGGCCCTTGAATGAAGAGAAAGCTGTGCAGGCTGCTGTCGACCTCATTGGGGAGATCTTCATTTTCACGGTATATTTTTCAATAAGTGTATTCCCTTACGAGCTGTTTCTGGGTGAGCTTTATACGCTTGATGGTTCACCACGTCACACTGATACATGTTCTTCCACTATTGCAATCTTTCTTGAAGAGGAACAAATTTGGATGTGTAATTTCCCCTAATGAATGAACCCATGTGACATTAGTTACTATTAGTCTGACAATTCTTGTGGTAATTTCTTGGATAACTCATGTGGCATTTTCCTTTCCTTTTTTTTATTAGAGCGTAGGTACTTTTTTCTATCATTGTTATTTTGTTTGAATGTAGTTAAATAATTTTACATGGAACAGTTTTCTATCTGGCCAGGTTGCTGGATCTTTGTTGATATTTGAGGTTCAAAGAAGTGCTCGATCAGAAGCTAAAAAGGAGGAAAAGCGCAGGACTGAAATGGAGGTTGAAACATCCACTTCGTCAAAATTGGCAAATCCTTTTTATTTTGTGCGTTGCATTTATTTGTGTATTTTTCTGGTATAATTACTGGTTTTGCTGAGTCTAAAAGTTGTTCACGGAATGAGACAAAGGGATGAAGATTTAGCCAAAGAAGTTGAGCTTCTTCGGAACAAGCTTGAAGAGCTAGAGCAGCTGGCCAAAAATCGAGGACTCAGTGGCATCTTCAAGTTAAAAAATGCTGAATCTGAACATGCAAAATTAGCAAAACCGGTCTGATGAGCAGGAAAAACACTTGGCGCATCTGAACGGTAAAAGAACATCACGTCACAATTCTTCCTGTCACAAGAAAGAGTTATGCGCATTTTCATCAATTCTTCCATTTTAAAGTACTTCACAATTCAGAAATAAGAAAGGTAGAGTATCCAAGGTGATCTTTCCTTTTCTTGGTCATTCTAGCGGGAAATTCTGATGGTCCAGCGGAAATGAGTTGGACTGCTTCTGAGTTTTGCTTAATTCAACTTGTTTATGTGGTCAGATTTTAGGAGTGAGAGTTGGCTATTGACCCTACTTATAATGGTCTTGAAGCGCTTGCAGCTACAACAATGAGATGCATCCCATTTTGGTGTATTGGGAGAAATCTTCCATTTTCTTTGTTAATTGCAAGCTATTTCAACTTCCTCGCATCCTTTATTTGAAGTTGAAGATTAGAAGAAGGAAAAGCTGGAACCAATATCAGCCAAACTTGGTCCCTATTTTTTTACACAATGAATAAATTTCATTAGAAATTCAACAAGTTTTTAACAAATAAACACATGAATTGAGTCTATCCTACTCTGCTAAATCTAATGCATTATCAGTAGAATGTCAACTACTTGAATAGTGATTATTCCTATAGATGCTGGCAAGTGTATTAGCACAGTAATTTCCTATTATACTTATTAAAAGTATTGGTAATTTCAGTAAACTTAATAAAATAGAATAAATCTAAAAAATATATGGTTGAATATGCCATAGTACAAGTTTTTTTTAATGGCTCAATGCATTGATAATTGGCGCTTACGAATTTTGCATTATGATTCCAACTCCAACAACTCCTATTCTTTGTTAATCTTCAACTAATCATAGGGACAATTCTAAGTTTCGTACACCTCTAATGCGGGTTGCTTCTTGCGGGTGGACATGGTTGGATGATGAACAACTTAGAGAGATGTCATGTAATATGGACACACCAGGGGATCCAAACCCTTGTTTCCGGTGGTCTACAAGGAGTCTTTCCACTACCTCTACCTTAATAATGTGATTCCACCACTCATTCTCTCACCATTACTAGTTCACAAATCTACTACAACCTTGTGAGCTTGTCTCCTTTATTTTTTGTTTCCACCAATAATATAATGTGGAGGTCAGTCTTCCTAATGAGTTCAGGTGGCAACATTGCCCCAACTCAACTTATGTTTTTTGCTTCAATTTTGTTTTCAACCTCAATGGTTCTTCCACAATCATTCGGCTTGATACAAAAAATTAAAATTAGTAAAATTTTAAAAATAAATTTATATTTTTAAAAATTAAAATTATTTTATAAATTAGTTCATATTAAATATTATTTTAATAGTTTAATAAAATAAATAAATATCGAATCTAACCCAATATAGAATTAAAAAACAACGGTACAAACAAAATTAATGATTAAATAAAAGGAGCAAAATTTATACATTTTACGTAATTAACTATTTATTTTCTTGGACTTTTTAAATAAATAATAGAATTCCGTTCTTACTGCACCGCATTAGCTAGGGTTCTTCGTTGTTGGAGGTGACATCCGACCGAGAGAGGTAGAGGGGGGAGACAGTGACAAGGAGACGGTATCTAGTTAGTGGGTAAGAAAGTACGATTCGTTTTCCCACTTATTCTTTATCTCCTTTTCATCTGCGTATTCGTCTTCATATTCGATTCCATTCGGATGATGGATCACAGCACTATTCAATCAGTTGGTGTATTGGAAACAAGAAGCTTAAGAATCATTTCTTCTTTTTTCATTTGTATTAGATCTGCGCTTTGAATTCTGAGGAAATGGGGAGAGGCAAGTTCAAGGGGAAGCCCACGGGTCGTCGACAGTTCTCTCACCCCGACGAGATAAGTATGCAGCTTTCCCCTGCTCATTCCATATTCTGATCTTCATTTCTTGAGAGTGTTATCCCTTGATATGATAATTTCCAAGCGCCCGCTGCTCTTTTTCCCTGGACGCTGCTATATCAATCGTCGGGATACTCGCAAACCAATGTCGAATTGAACATTTTTTTCTTTATGATTTCAATATTGAAACTATTCGATTCTGCTGGTGGATCTGCTTGGTTGTGAGATATTGATAAAACATTGACTAACAGCTTTGTGGAGATATAGATCATGTTTGTCGCGGGGATAGTATTTGAATGGCCTGGTAGTGGAACTTTGTTTTTCATCAATAGCATGTGAGTGAAACTGCACTTTATTCGAAGTTGCTTTGGTCGTGAAATAGGGTCGTGTTCCTCTAAAATAGAGTCCTAGGAATTCTTTGAACCTTTGGGGTCTATTTGAGAAAGATTTGGACTTTTAAGCTTCTACAGGAGGATCGATGGTGGTAAAAGCATCTGAAAAGCTCCTAGCAATGAATGGTATAGCTGACAGTAGTTCTTTTTTATTTTCCCATTTATAAGCATGTGGAAGTAGATGCTCTTGGAAATTAGGAAATTTAGGATACTGGGTGGTTGAGTATTCAGGAGGGGGAGTTGGGAATGTTGGCTACACCACCTATAGTATTGAGAAGCACAACTTTATGAATGGTGGATATATGATTTGTAGAACTTGAATGAGAATTTTCAAGAGTTTAATCTTAGAATAAGAGATTGATATACTAATATTTATTTCTGTTATCATTTGTTATCTTTGCTTGATGTATGGTTACATCAGTAACTCTGAAGCCTGGACTGTCTTCAACATCAATTTTCTTCCTTGTAGACTGAAACTGCACTAAAAAATAACAAATTCTAATTTTCTCTCAACTTTGTTACTTTGTCATGTATTTCTCTCTTATTCTGTAGTATGTGCATTTGTGGCATTATTGGTATTTACACTGATAAGTATCATCTGACCCTGTACATGTCATTGAATAAATGCAGTTGCGGGTACCTCCAGTCGTCCTCGAACCTTCAAAAAGGTCCCTCTCTACTATCTTGCCATCTCACACTGCAATATTTTGCATCTTTAACTTGTTATTTGAAAATATACAGACTTAAGTAAATTGGATGCTGAACATTTGCCAACTGTTCTCTCTTTCTTCTACTGAAAAATCTTGTTTGTACAGGTAGAGGCTGAGCATAAAGAAGAAGAATCCGGGGAAGAATCTGGGGAAGAATCTGAAGAACAATCTGGAGATGAAACTGAAGTCAGTGAAAGCTGCACTTTTAAACTTTCTTGTTTTTCTTCTTGGGTTGCTAATGTTCTTGTGATTCTGTATACCATAACAGAAGCAAAAGGGGACACAAGGTGTTATTCAGATTGAAAACCCAAACTTGGTGAAGTCTAAGAATCTGAAAGCCAAAGATGCTGATGTAAGTTGCATGAATTTTCTATTGATTCTTGTTCTTATCTTTGTTAATAAATCCCTTAGAAGTGCTTTGCAACATTCTACAGATGGGGAAAACTACTGAGCTTTCAAGGCGAGAGAGGTTTGTTGAAATTATATTCTTTCAATTTGAGACTGCTCATTTGTTTTTACTGACAATGAATTCAGAATGTACTAATTTTGGTAAAGAGAGTATTGTAAAGAATCTATGGGTACTTCCAAATTCTTTATTAAAAAAAGAGTCCATACCATATTACTTGTCAAATAGAATTGAGGAAAATTTGTCCGTGGGATATTATTATTACTATTTATTTAATTTTGCCGCAGTTTTATAATATAAAAAATACACGACCACTAATTTCCAGTGGCTTAAAAGAATAGTGATATGTCACATTGTTGTGTGTTAATATGAAATATTCGATAGTATTTCCTTTGTCCTGCTTAAATATAATAACATAAACTTAGAAGTTCAAATACAAGAGTTTACCTTCCATCTCTTGTTTCATGCCTTAAGTTGCTCTCTCTTTTCTTTTTCTGGCTGTTAATATGCTATTTTCATTATTTGACCTATGTTATTTACAGGGAAGAGATAGAGAAACAGAGAGCTCATGAGAGATACATGAGGCTGCAGGAACAAGGGAAAACAGAGCAAGCCAGAAAAGATTTAGGTATTACTACTACCACGAGTCTTTTCTTTATTAATGAATTGATTATACTTTGTGCTGGACATGTTTCATAGAGTAGTCTTTATTTGCTTACTGATTCTATCTGACCATTGAACTAATGAACCCTTGATAATGTCTGATGCAGAGCGATTAGCCCTTATCCGACAACAGAGGGCAGATGCTGCCAAGAAGCGAGAAGAGGAGAAAGCTGGTAAGATATAACATGCAGAGAGACTGCCAATACTTCCTTTTTTTTTTTCCTTTTGGAGTGTTCAGTTTTTTCCATACTAATGAGAAGCGGCATCTTGTTCTCCAGCCAAGGAGCTGAAGAAGTCTGAAGCTCGGAAATGAGAAAGCCCGTGAAATTTGGCATGGAGGAGACTATTGCGTCCTCTAATTATATACGATGCTTGAACAGAGAAGCGCTTACAATTTCATATAGGAGCCTTGACTTATTTCTCAGTGCTTGCTGAAACATATCTTGCTAGACAAGCGTGTCGAATGAAGCTCTTCAGTTGAATTGTTATACCTTTGCCAGTGATATTTTCTTATGGTCTGGGATGATGACGTTAGTCTGGCCTTATCTTCCGTCAAAGGATGTCTCCCTTATTGCCCCTGGAGATGTTGGGTGATAAACAAGTGCATCAGCTTACACACAATGCAAGACATTTCCCATCTCAGCAAATATAAGACTCGGTCGGTCTGAACATGATTTGCTGATTCGGTCAATACACGCCTCTCGCACCATTCTTAGATGTACATAACTCAAATATTATAAAGGGAGTATGTGTAAAAAAAGTTATTAGTCAAATTGAAGAAATCGCATGGAAAGAACTTTATGATGATAGTTTCGTTGATGCCGGCGGCCCGCCAAGAATAGTCGGTGGGTAACCCCTTGTGGCGGATCCATTTCTCATATTTATTGCTCCCATTTTTCCTAAACACCCCAAAAAACTCTTCCTCTCATTCTTAATCCCGAGATTCATCCTATAGTTGTTGAATTTAACCCAGAATTCGCGCCCGAGTGGGTTGATAGATAATTTCTTTCTTGATGGGCACTTACAGAGCGGATGATGATTACGATTACCTCTTCAAGGTGGTGTTGATCGGCGACTCCGGCGTCGGAAAGTCGAACCTGCTGACGAGATTCTCCCGCAATGAGTTCAGCCTAGAGTCAAAATCCACGATCGGGGTTGAGTTCGCGACCCGGTGCATAAGCGTCGACGATAAGGTCGTCAAGGCCCAGATTTGGGACACCGCCGGTCAAGAAAGGTGACCTCTCATCCGACTCTCCATTCTGTGATGTTCGCCGTTGGTTGGATTCAATTTGTTATTTCTATATGTTTTCTTCTTTCTTTTTTTATTCAACGTGACTACCTTATTTGATAAGATCATAGAAGTAAGTGCGAGAGAGGGAATAGAGGTCATCAGAAGAGACATGGGCTTGTTGTTGTTGCATAGCTCTCGATCGCACCAAGTGATCGGGCATGAAAGGGGACAAATGAAGGCGGCAAAAGAAGATTCGAAATGATGGATCTGATTCTACTTTCTAAGGATTGAAAAGACGCTACATATCTTGATCTGTTTCCACTATTTTCCAGAAAAAAAATAATGTTGTGAATGCAAGAAATCTTGAGATAAACTATATGCCTTGTTTAGGATGGATCTTAGATTGTTTTTGGATCTATAACTTTGTCTGAGTGATTTTATATATGTTCGGGTACCTGTTAAGTCAAAATGAAGAACAATCATGGTGCCCTAATGGTTTGGCAATTGGTCAAGTAATTGGAGGATATCTGAAGAGGTTAAGACATGCCTAATCTATGACTGTTTTGTCAAGATTGATTGTACACGTTCTTGGCATGAAAAATCCCATGAAAACCTTCTTTTTCATGGAACATTGGAACCAAAGAATTTTGAGATATGATAAAAATATGGGGTCACCCTCTGCACCAGACATTATCAATGGTTCATTAATATGGTGAAGGGCATGAACAAATTGTCTTGTTAATTTCAGTTCTTTGTTAGGCCATTAGTTTTTTAGATCATGTAGAACATTAAACTTGCTATCTTCATGATTGTAGTTTGTTATTAACTGAATGGTAATGCTATTCCTCCAATGCTAAATTCTGGGTGAACTTTTTTGGCCAAATATATTGGTCTGAGATGGTCTGGTAATGGATAATAGGAGGAATTGTGAAATATTTTATCATACTGTATATTTATTAGCAGTTCTTAGTGTGGAAATCCTCTGCTTATGACCCACAAGTTTATTTCAAGGATTAGTTTGACACTTAATAGCTTATTTTCCATGCATTATGATGTCAGATATGTTCTGGTCAATGTTGTCATCCGACTTTGCAGTCTGTTTAGGATATGTTGCTTATTAGGCCAGTAGGTCCCAGCACTTGCATTATAAGCTCTACTTTATGTTGTTCCAATATATCAATGCTTCCCACTTCTGTCATCACTGTTTACCAAAGCATCTTTGGTCCCTCTTAGACTGAATACATTGCAGAGAATTGTAATCTGCCATTTCCTTTCTCAAGAAAACCGAGAGGTAAAGACATGTAAGATAATTCTCTGTGAAGTATATCTGGTCCCCCTACATTTTGGATTATGTGATTTCAAACATGTCTTCTTTGTCTCCTTTTGTCAGTAAGAGAACAGAATGATGGGAGTCAAAAAAATATAAACACTTCTCAAAAAACCAAGCATCTCTTTGCCTTTGGTAGGAAAGTTGCACATGTACAAGCCTTCAGCTTTACTAGTTGATAAATGCATCACTTCTTCATTGAAATTGCTTACCCACTGAGGCTGATCTCTATCACTTTCTTCTATTATATAGGTACAGAGCCATCACCAGTGCATACTACAGAGGAGCGGTTGGGGCACTGCTAGTCTATGACATAACCCGACACATCACATTTGAAAACATTGAGAGGTGGCTCAAGGAGCTGCGGGACCACACCGACTCCAACATCGCGATCATGCTCGTAGGAAACAAGGCTGACCTCCGCCACCTACGTGCTGTCTCTGCCGAGGATGCCAGCGCCTTTGCCGAGCGTGAGAACACCTTCTTCATGGAGACCTCAGCCCTTGAGTCACTCAATGTCGAGAATGCATTTACGGAGGTCCTTACCCGGATCTACCGCATCGTTAGCAAGAAGGCCCTCGATGCTGGGGATGACCCAACCGTGATTCCAAAGGGACAGACCATCAATGTTGGGTCAAGGGACGATGTGTCTGCTGTGAAGAAATCTGGCTGCTGCTCATCTTAAAAAAGAAAGGTGGTGTAGAGGGAGACTGGGGAATGGTCATCTGATCATATATATGTATACATAGACTGGTTACTAAGTACAGCAGGTCAGGTCATAAGAAATCTATCCAGTTTGGAGGATGTAGGAGGAGCCCTTTCATAGAATACATCATAACTTGATTCATTTTGGATTTAATTGGTGAATGCCTATCCTTGTTTGAGATTTTGCCCTCCTGAATTTTGCGTCAAGCCCATCGAGTTGGACCAATACTGTTCGACGGCTTCATTGCCACTAGCCAATTTCTTTTGTGTGTTGCCCATTTCATATGCACAATAGTAAATTATATATAATGTAAACATTCTGCTGAGTTATGTGATTATTTGAGAATGGAATAGTGTTAAGGGTTAAAAAATTAAAAAAAATATATGAGCTAATTCAAAAGATGGTAGAAAATAAAAGGGCACAATAGTAAATGATATATAATGTAAACATTCTGCTTGAGTTATGTGATTATTTGAGAATGGAATAATTTTAATGGTTAAAAAATTATATGACATAATTAAAAAAATTGTAGAAAATAAAAGCACAGTAGAATAGCCTCAAAATAGATAAAATGTACGCACTTCAATTTTAAAAAAATTATTAATATAATAAATATTATAATTAAATGGTAATATTAGATATTTAACTAATTAAATTTAAAATTTAAAACAGTTAAAAAATATATTAGATATTTACATTATATAAGTAATTATTATTTAATATTATATATTGTTTACTTATTTTTAGACTAATTACTTATAATATATAAAAAACACATTTCAAATTATTTTAAAATAGATACTTTTTGAATTTATTATTGTAAGATTTTATTTTTTAAATAATTTTTTAACTTATTAGTTTTTTAATTATAACGTTCAAATAATCAGATTTATTATAAGCTTTTTTTAATATTTTTTAAATAATTTAAATTTAACTTTTACAACTATCTAATATCTTATTTTTCAACTAAAATAAATTTACAATCTATTTTTTTATACTTGGTAAAAGTTTTGGGCATTTATAATATTTGGTATAGGTATTTGTAAGTTTTTTATCAGTTGATAATACAGTTGTACAATAAGTTTTATTATATATTTAATATCTAATTTTATTTTTATTAATTTTTTACTTATTTTTATTCTATATAAAAATATATTCTTATTTTATCTACTCTTTTCTCATTAAATGTAAAAAAAAAAGAACGAAAAAAGAAACAAAAAAGTTTATATTTATTCTATTATATCATATTATTCTTTTTATATTTACTTTGTATTATATGTATCTCACACTTAATTAATTTTAGAATCATTTTTGAAAACTTTTTAATTGTTCCTAATTATTACTTAATTTGAATTAATTTATAAAAAATAATTTATTTTTAAATTAAATTAAAATAAAAAAAAGATACAAAGGAAAATTTTAAATTTATAAGAAAAAAATTATTTAAAAGTGTTTCAGATTTTTTTTTTATCTTTTAACATTTATAGGAACTAATGGCCCAACCACAAGAATACACGCCAAATGAAAATATTAGTTACAACCAATTCTAAAATTACAAATTTAAATTATAATAAGTGAATTAAGACAGGTTGATTAAGTTTGAATTATTGCTACTTTATATGCGAATGGATCAATTGGAGTAAAGAGTGTGGGGTTCGCCTTAATATACTAATACTAAATGGCGACCTCCAACCTTTTAGTTAAGGTATTTTGATACACAAGAATTTGAGTAGTTCGATCGATAAACACATAGAGAACGATCACGAGTTAATGACAACCTTAATAATATCAAGTTAAAAGATATCATTTTTTCGAAGAAAAATTGATTAATAAGTATATTTTGAATGAGAAAAAAGATAGAGATAATTTTTTATTATCATAATTACTCGGAGATGAAAAAGTTATGGTTGGTTATTGTTGAATTTACTGATTATGCTATAATATGGTGGGATCAGTTGGTGAAGGACAAAAAATGAAATAATTAATGCTTTGTAGAGTATTGGGATGAAATGAAAGCGATCATAGACGACGATTTGTTCATAGACACTATCACCAGAAATTGTTCAATAAACTCTAAACGCTTACCTAAGGATAAAAGGTGTCACCGAATACTTTAAATAGATGGAGATTGCAATGATTCAAGCTAATTTGAAGAGAGATATAGAGACAACAATAACTAGATTTTTTGCATGGTCTAAACTATAAGATAGCTTACGTGGTGGAAATACAATATCATGTTGAGATGTAAACATGGTATATCAAACTATCAAAGTCGAACAACAATAGAAGAGTAAGAGTTTACAAAAAAATAGGATTAAACAATGGTCACTCGAACCCATGGAAACCATCATCTATGTTAATTGAGATTCAATAGACTAAATCGCAGCATGCTTTACCAAAATAGACAATAAAGCAAGCTGTGATACAAAAACATGGTAACACGCATATTACAACTTCCAAATCTCATTATATTAAGTGTTTCCAATGCTAAAGTAGGGGTCACATTACAAGTTAATGCCCAAATTTTTTTTGCACAATAAGTTAATGTCCAAATAAGCGGGCAATGGTAATTAATACTAATGGAAAAGTTGAGACTAATAATGAAGAACAAAATATCAATTCTGAAATGCCACCACTTGAAGATGCTGATAAATATACAAAAGAATTAGAATTGTGGTTGAGCCCAAAAAGAATAAAACAACCAGCGTGATAACTTGTTGTGTTATAAAAGATGAGTGAATGTGCACCAATGTAGCTAGGACTAAACTTGTGGAGAAATTAACATTACCAATGTTAAAGCATCTGAATCCTTATCGACTTCAATGGTTTAACGACAAAATGTGAACTAACGGTAACAAAATAGGTGTTGGTTGTATTTTCTATTAAAAAATATCATGATTAAATACTATTTGATGTGGTACCAATACATGCATGTCATATTATTTTGGGACGACCCTATCAGTTTTATTATTAAGTTATGTATAATGTATTCACCAATATTTACTATTTTATGATAAATGAAATACCAATATCTCTTATACCATTGATTACAAAGCAAGTTTTTGAGTATTAATTGAAAAAAATCCAATTAAAAAGAAAATAGAAGAAAAATATTAGAGAAATATCCAAGTTGAAAAAAAGAGAGAAAAATCTAAATTTAAAAAAAATATATTAAAAATAATTTTATTGCAGTAAAAATTGAGATCAAGAGAAATTTACTTTCACAACATGTTCTTATTTTACTTATGTACAAGTACACATTTTTAATATTAATAATTTTATCAAATTTTTACCATGCAATATTACTACTATTTTGTAGGAATTTGTGGATATTTTTTCCCGAGAACATATCCACCAATTCGAGCAATTGAACAACAAATTAATTTTATCTATAGAGCGACGATTCCGAATTAACCAGCATATAGAAGTAACCTTGAGAAAACAAATAAATTTCAATACCAAGTCCTAGAGTGGATGAAAAATGGATATGTTCGAGAGAACATGAGTATATATGATGTGCATGTGCTAATCGTACCTAACAAGGACGTAACTTGGCGAATATGTGCCGATTATCGAGCCATAAAAAATATCAAGGTAAAGTATCGCCACCATATTCCTCATTTGTATGATATTTTATATTAGTTGTACGGATTTTGTTTATTTTAAAAAATAGATGTTAAGAGTGGATATAATCAAATTCGAATGAAAAAAAAGGGGATAAATAGAAAACTGCATTTAAAACTAAACAAGTTTTATATAAATGGTTAGTTATGTCATTTAGATTGACTAATACACCTAACACTTTTATTAGATTCTTTTATTGTGAAGTTTGTAGTTGTATATTTTGATAATATTCTAATATACAACAAGAAAATAGATGAACATTTAACACATTTAAAAAATATGTTAGAAGTTTTAAGTAAATATAAATTATTTGTCAACTTAAAATAATGCATTTTTTATTCATATAAACTTGTGTTTTTTGAATATGTTATAAGTTTAGAAATGATTGGAGTTGACGAGTAAAATATTAAGGAAATTCAAGACCAGGCAACAACTAATTTGATAAGTAAAGGAAGAAATTTTCATGAATTAACTAGTTTTTATAAGCATTTTATTCTAAATTTCAGTAGTTATTTTACAGTTCTTACTGCGGTTAGAAAAAAAATGTCCCATTTAAATGGGGTGTTAAGTAACAAAAGATATTTCAATTGATGGAGTATAAACTAACAAGTGCATCATTGCCCACCTTACCTAATTTTTATAAAATATTTAAAATTGAGTGTGATTCATCAGTAATAAGTATTTGAGATGTGTTAATGCAAGTTGGAATATTTATTGCATATTTAAGTGAAAAATTGAGTGAAACAACTCTTAACCATCCTACCTATTATAAGAAAATGTATACCCTAGTTATACAATTCAAACATGGCAACACTATTTATGACCGAAATAGTTTGTAATTCATACAAATCATGAATCTTTTAATCATCTAAAGGAACAACCCATTTTGAACAAATGTCATGCAAGGTGATTGAGAAATTTTCATATATGATCAAGTACAAATAATATAAAAAAATATAGTTGCTAATTCACTCACGAAGGTACACTATGCTTGTAATCTTTGATTCTAAATTTCTTGGTTTTGATTATATTAAGGAGTTATATGTAAACAATAGTGATTTCTCTGTAAAGTGATTGGAAGTTGTAAAAATGGTGGGTTTGAAAATTTTTATTTGTAAAATGGATTTATTTTTCAAGAAAATAAATTATGGATTCCTCAATCTTATTTATGGCAATATTGTATGAGCATTCTTTTCGGCCACACATAAAAAGTGATGTTGAGAAAATTTATTTTTGATGCATTAAATGTAGGCAACAACCTCATAACTTTTATACTCATTTTCTAATTCCTAATACACATTATATTGATATTTTCATTGATTTAATTTTAGGATTACCAAGTACTAAGAATGAAAGTGATTTTATTTTGTAGTAGTTGATAGATTATCAAAGATAACACATGTCATAAATGTGATGATCCATGTTGCTAATTTATTTTTTAGAGAAATTAGATTATATGGTATACATAGAACTACTGTTTCATAATGTGATTCTAAATTACTGAGTTATTTTTGTAAGATCTTATGGGGTAAACTGGAAACAAGAATTTTATTTTCAACAATATGTCACTAACAAACTGATGGTAAAACAAAAGTAGTAAATAGAACATTAGATGCTTTATTACATTATATAATAAAAAATAACTTGAAATTATGAAAAAATTACTTACCACATATTGAGTTTGCTTATAGTAATTATGTTCATTTTACAACTAAGTTTTTACCATTTGAAATTATTTATGATTTCAATCTATTGGCTACTCTAAATTTAACTACACTTTTTCTTGTTGGTGAGTTAGTAAATTTTGATCGAAAGAGAAAAATAAAGTTTGTGAGACAAATACACGAGAATGAAAAGATACACATCGAATAATAGACTAAAGCATATGAAAATAAAGAAAACAAATGTAGCAAAAGTGTTATTTTTTAACTAGGCAATTGTGTATAGCTTCATACGAGAAAATAACGATTTCCGAAACTAAAACGATCAAAACTTTTTCCTAAACAAGATGAATCATTTCGAGTGTTTGAACAAATTAACAATAATACTTATAAGTTGTAGTTACCTGATTAGTATATTGTTAGTGCAAGTTTCAATGTTATTGATTTAATGTATTTTGATATAGGTGATTAAATAATTAAAAATTTAAGAACAAATCATTTTAGAAGTATGACCAACATAACCTAAAATGGAGTAAGATTGTTTGTCCAAGTAAATATTCATTTAAAACCGGAAGGGTGTCAATAACAAAATTAATGGTTAAAAGATTAAAAAAAATTTATATGAGTTGATTAAAAAAATTATAAAAAATACAAGTGAAATAACAATAAAAAAAAAGTCTAACAAGAGCCCTATAGAATATTCAAATTTAAATTTTATAAAAATATTTATTAATATAATAACTATTCTAAAATATTATATATTTAATTAATCAAATTTTAAATTTTAAATCAATTAGTAAATATTCTAGATATTTACAGATTAATATGTCAACTATAACCTATTATTTACTTGATGTTAGGTTTTTACTCTATAAAAATCACATTATAAAGCATTGTAAGGACTAAACTTTTAGAATTAATTATTATGAGGTTTTGTTATTTTTTTATCTTTTAAAAAAATTGAATTTATCAGTTTTTTTCTTGTTATGTTCAACCAATTAAGCTTATAAAAATGGTTTTCTAAAATTTTTTTCATGATCTGGGTGTAATGTAAAGTATAATCCTTGTGGTTAAAATTTTGGAGTATTTTGCTATATTTCAGGGAGAGTGTTTTGAGTATATTGACCATGACTATGGTAGCTATAACAATCAAATTAGAAAACCTCATGAGCATTGCAATTAGCAGTAGCAACCACCTGCATTTTATTGTGCTGATGAAGCAAGAAGGTTTAGGGCTAACAAGTGAAGAAGGAAAAACTTATAAATGCAGTCATCAACCATTTTCCAGACATCATTTCGTATTCAATAGGCTAATTTATGGCGTTCAAGGTTGTTTTCAAGCTGGATATTTGTGCATAGAGCTTCTTGTTTGGAAAAACAGAAAAGATTGCCTGCCATTGTCCAAACATAGCAGAAACCTTAACAATGAAACGCCAGAGAGAAACCTGCCATTACCTTTGACTGTTTTGAAACCCTTTTGCTTGCTGGAGTAACAAAAACTCTAATCAGAACCCTCCACGGGAACTCGGGACAGCGGTGGTCTGTCATGCAGTTAGAAGGTTGACCCTTTTAAATCCTGCTTGCTGAAAAACCTTATAGCCCCATCTCTTTACGACGTTCATCTAACCATTTCCTTAGTCTTATTGTTCTTCCATATCACTAGTTGTCCAGACTGCAAATCTGAGCAAAAAAAAATGGTGATCAAGGAGGAACGCTTCGGCTACAAGATATTTGTCCGGGAAAACCGGATGGAGATAAGGGTGTGCTACGATGACCAAGTGTACAATTCATCGAACTGGACACCCGACCCGATCGTCACCACCGTCCCGATGCTCTACAGCCAGCTAATCGTCCAGCTCAGCCTCAGCGGCATCGTCTTCCTCCTCCTGATGCCCCTCAAACAGTCCCGTCTGGTTTCCCAGATCATTGTCAGTAGTGGCCACCATATCATCATCCGAAAATTTCCTCCATACCTAGCTAGCTATAGGCAATAAACTCATTAATTAAGATCATGATCATCAAACCCATCATGACAATTTTTTTTAAACGATTTGCAGGCGGGGATATTGATAGGACCGACGTTATTGGGAAGCATCCCGACCTTCGTCGCCAAACTCTCCCCTTTCATCAGCGACACCGTGCTGGAGTACACGATGTCCTTAGGCACCGTCTTCTACATGTTTCAGCTAGGCCTCGAAATGAACCTCGTCCCCATCTCCAAGATCGACCGGAAGACCACGGCCCTGACCATAGCCGGAATGGTACTCCCCTTGGCCGTAGGGTTCTCCTCCTTCTTCCTCATAATTCCCCCCTTGAACCCTGATGAGTCAATCCTCCCCAAGCTGAAGAGCGCCTACGTCTGGGCCATAGCCCTGGCCGGCACCAACCTCCCGGACCTGACCCGCACCCTCGCGGACCTCAAGATCATGAGGACCGACATCGCCCGGACTGCCATAGCCTCCTCCTTCATCAGCGACATCGCGACGTGGCTCCATCTCGTGACGCTGATATCCATCTCCCAACCCGGCCAGACCGTGAGGATGTGCATCTCCACAGTGTCCCTCATCCTCTTCTTCACCTTCCTGGCTCGGCCGACCCTGTCGTGGCTCATCGCTGTCACCACCTCCGATGATCACTACAAGGAGTACCACGTGCAGTTCGTCTTCTGCGGGGTCCTCATCTCTGCCTTTCTCACGGACACGGTCGGCCTCGGGTCGTTTGTCGGGGCGTTCATGTTCGGTTTCAGCTTCCCGAGCGGGCAGCTGGCGAGGATGACATCGCAGCATATCGAAAAGGTCTCGTCGTGGATCATGGTGCCGCTTTACTGTACTGTCTCCGGCATCAAGAGCCCCGTGACCATGATGGTCCCGCATGGTCGGTCAATCAAGCACGTGGTACTCTTCATGGTGATCTCTTGGGCTGCCAAGATTGCGAGCGCCTTCCTGGTCTCTTTCGGGTCCAATAAGAAGACGCTGAAGGAGGTCTTCACCCTTGGCGTGCTCATGAACTCCAAGGGCTTGGTCTCCCTCATCGTGATCAATATCGGAAGGGAACTCTATGTAAGTACTCATTCATTACCTTCCTTCCACCGGCTTTCTTCCAATCCTTGAGGGAGAAGTATATCTTTGATCTTTAGATGCCCATTGTCACGGATATATAGTGCTGTGGAACACCATTTCACACAACTCTGACTAACATCTGAGTTTGTGTATACAAAATGCTGCTGCAGTTGTCGGACGTGGAAGCATCGACGATAATGGTGACGACCATCCTGCTCCTGATGATGTCGGTACTTCCGATCATCAAGTACACCTACAAGAACCAGAAGCGCATGATGAACCATAAGACCAGGAGCATCCAGAGCATCGGTGCCGACTCTACCTTCCGAATCCTCACCTGCTTACACTCGAGGCAGCAGGTGGAGGGCATCGCCAACCTCCTCCGCCTCTCCAACCCCACCTCCCAGTCCAGGATCCATGCCATCGGAGTCCACTTGGTGGAGCTCACGGAGCACACGTCCGCTGCCATGCTGATCGTGCATGATGCGTTCCGGTCAAAAAGCAGAGAGCACCATAAGACCAATGAGAGCGGCAACGCAGGTCAGGTGGTCGAGGCCTTGGAGGAGTTCGGGCGGGAGAACGGCCCGCTCTTCTCCCTCGAGTGCATGACCGCCATATCTCGATACTCCACCATGCACGTCGACATATGCAGCATTGCAGAAGACAAGCGGGCTGCCCTCATCATCATTCCTTTCCATAAGCAGGTATGCCTATATATGTATATATATATATATACACTTGACCCAATATCAATATTTTTCATGCATAAATATAGAACTATAAGAAATTTTTCATTATTTATAGACAATATTACACATTGGAAAATTTGAGATTAATAATATGACCACGGAAACATATAAATGCAGGAAAATGGCAAAGATGATGAAGCAGAAAGCATGGACTCTTATTCGATCCGGAGCACGAACCAGCAAGTGCTGTCGAACGCGCCGTGCACCATAGGGGTGCTGGTCGATCACGGCCTCGGCAACCACATGAGCAGCAGCACCGGCGCCTACCGTATCATCATGTTCTATATCGGCGGACCCGATGACCGGGAGGCACTGGCGTACGTGTGGAGGATGGCATGGCTACCCAACGTTCACCTCACGGTGGTGCGTTTCGTCCAGGGCTCCTGCCCCGTGGAGGCCACGCCGGCAGAGACCGACGCAGAAGGGAGAGGGGGGATCTTGAACCTGCTGGAAGAGAACGAGATGCAGATGGAGATGGACGCGGAGTTGATCCACGAGTTCAAGAGCAAGATGGCCAACAACGGCCAGTCGGTGAGCCTGTCGGAGGTGGTGGTGAACAGCGGCGAGGAGACACTGGTGGTTATAAGGGACGTTATGCAGCAGAACGACTACGAATTGTGCGTGATCGGAAAAGGTAACCGGCGGATATCTGCGGCGGAGTCCGGGCTGCTGGAGCTGGCCGAGTTCCAAGAGCTCGGGGCCATCGGAGACGCCATAGTGACGACCAACTTCTCGACTGGAACGTCGGTTCTGATAATACAAAAGTACGATGCCATTGCTCATCGAAAGGGAGAGGAGTTGGTGGAGTAACTATGTTATGTAGGTTTTGGACATTACGGGGAATGATGAATTTAATGTAGATTCAATATAAAACTTTTGAATTTTCAGTTTTTTTTTTGTTGATGAAGATATTTGAAATGAGAAATGATGGTACATTACAATGGTTATATAAAAGGAAGATGATACATTAAATACAATAGACTCTATTCTACATGGTAGAGTGGTCATGCTAATATCCCACAGTTATTCATTCTTTAGATATGGTGGCTTGGTAGGTTTGCACAAGATACTCACATTACTCTCATTGAATAAGCCACATGGGGAGAGTAGTTTCCCATGCCAGCTAGATGACCATTTGGGGTCCATAAATCTTAGATGAAGTTGTCCTCTTTGGTGGATGAATGAAATATATGATTAACTATGAGATAATAAGAGATTGTTACACCACAAAATACGTGGATGAAGTAGGTCATGCATAAGCCTAATTGACCGATAAATGATTGAATTCAAATGAATTTCAATAGAGTTTTGTATTTAGTTTTTGTAATGCAATAAGGACATTGCATTGTTTCTTGCATCTCTATGAAATTATATTGGCACCCACAAAAAATGCAAATCCACTAAGCAAACATTAGTAGGATTGTCACGGAGTGGACATCTAAATGAAAGTGGATAGTTGGAGAATAGTCCCATCATACAGAATCTCTTATAGTAATATAATTTTTATAGTAAATTGTATAAGTTTAGTATTACTAAAATATCTATGTATTTGTATAATATCATAACTTATATATAAATATTTAATTTAATTTAAAGTACATATAATTATTACTAATAACTCAATATATATAATATTCAATATTTTATTAAATATAAAATTAAAATTGTATATAATATCACACTAATATATATTATTTGTTTATAAAATTTTGGATGTAAATGGTATGATTTTAGTATTACTAAATTATATGTATTTAAAAACTATAAATTATATATATTTAATTAATAAAATTATAATTACAAATCATAGATAATTAAAATATTATATAATCAATTTGAAATAATAAATAAAATATTTTACAAAAATATATTATGAAAATATTGAAAAGTTTTATTATATAATTTACACTTAATAAAAATTGAAAAATATATATTAAGTTATTAATAATAATTATATTTAATTTAAGTTAAATTAAATATTTATATAAAAATTATGATAGTGTATAAATTTGTAGTTTAAATTTAACATTTTAATGATAATAAAATTATATAATTTACTACAAAAGTTTTATTATTAAAGAGAGTAAAAAATATATTTGTAAAATATTTGATTTATTATTTCAAATTAATTATATAAAATATTAATTATATATATTTATTTATAATTTTATTAACTTAGAAATATATTTAATCTATATTTGTTTTAAATATATATAATTTAAGTTAAATAAAATAATAAAAAATTCACAAATCATAATTTATTTTGATAGTAAAAACAATTAAATTTTATGTGACAGAGAAAATGATTAAATTATAAGTAAAAGTTAATTAAAAGGTTGAATTAGATGTGTTACTATACAATTATTATAATATTAGTATTTCAAATAAAATAACCGTATTTAATACAAAAATGAGAGTTGAAAGATTTTATATGTAATTTGGCTTAGTTAAATTATGATGTGAATCTGATTAAAGAGACTGCGAATTCACAAGTCCAATCAACTGAACCTGCAATGGAGCTGAATAGTTCGTCACCAAATGAGATGAATAATCATTTGAGTGTGCAAGAGGGCCCAATCATAAGGTCAAGGGCTAAAATATTCAAAAAAGCTTTATATGGGCTGACTAAAGAGATTGCTGAATATTCAAATAAAAACCCAAATGAAGATCCCAAGATGAGCCCAATAGAAGGTTCAGATTTAATTAATAAGGAGAGATTTATAAATATATTAAATCTCTTAGGATAATATTAGGTAGCTAGATGAGATAAGGTTAGCTTATAACCATAATAGATTTTTTCCTCATTATGTGGGTCATTCGGTTGTTTTCTAGCCTATAAAAGGCATACTCCACAGCACTGGAGACGACACACTTTGAAATTTATATCTTTTGAGGTTTTGTCTTCTTTCTATCTTGAAAGAGCTTTTGAACTTATCAGGTTTTTACCTGTGGCGTTCAAGCAATCAAGACTTATCACCCGGGGTTTTCTAAGAGTTCTTCTTAGAGGATTTGGGTGTGGCATCTACATATCACATACCTTGTTTCTCACATAAACAAGGTATATTCCATCTTTTCGCACTTGCGTCGTGAAAGTATTGGGATCGTTGCCATATTTGGTGTAGGGTGTCGTCAACATATTGGCAAGGTTTGCATCAGTTGGTATCAGAGCACACGGTTGCACGGCAAGTTCTATCCCATATTTTTTATCTTGTTCTTTTTTTTTATCTTCTCTACCTATTTCTATTCTCTATAAAAGAAAAAAACATTATCATATTCTTCTATCTATCTTCTCTTCAATAGGTTAAAAAAAAAGAAAAAAAAGCCAAAAATTCGTGCTAAAAAAAGAGCAAAAAAAGTTCGTGCAAAAAAAAAGAGGAAAAAAATTTGTGAAAAAAAAGGCAAAATAAAAAAAAAGAGGCACACAATTCTATTTTATATCTCATTCTTATTCTGTACTATCTTCTATTACTTCATTTCATCTTAATTTCTTTATTCTCTATCTAAATTTTACTATTATTTCTAAGTCTATTCATACCTCTCACTTAAATTCTTTGAAATTACTTTTTGAAAACCTTTATCGATATGTCTTGATTATTCCTCAAGTTGAACTGTTTCGTAAAAATGATATGTTTTTAAAGTTCAATTCAGATTGAAAGAAGACATATGAGTGGAAAAAGGCAAGAGTGCTTTAAATCTATAAGAAAAAGCCATTTGAGTGTGAAATATGAGTTTTTGAGAGAAACATGTGAGGGAGAGTTGAGAGGTTCTTTTCTTTCTAACAATTATCAGGTTCAAGGCCCAATGACAAAGTAACACAATGAAAGAAGAGGGTTTCATATCGCTTATTCAAAACCTACAATGGAAAGCAATGAAGAGTCAAATGAAACAGATAGTGAAGTCTGAATTTGAGCCACTTCATACGCGAATGGATCGCTTGGAGGAAGGTGTGAGACGGCACTCACATACTTCCATTGAACGACCGTGGAGCAGTCGATCTCGATGCTTTGAACAACAGGAACAGGGGGAGTTCGATGATCTCCAAGTTAATCGCGACAACATCAAGCTCAATTCCTTCAATCAACCCACTACTTGGGACAGACCATGGATTGATGATATCTTGGATAACCAACCCGAGAAGTTATTTCATACTCGTTGCTCTATGAAAAATAAGGTTTGTTCTGTTATCATAGATGGGGAAAGCTGCACTAACTTTGCTAGCACCGAGCTTGTGGAGAAGTTAGCATTACATACAATGAAGCATCCAAAGCCATATCAAATTTAAAGGCTGAATGATCAATCCAAACTCAAGGTAACCTAACAGGTGATAGTGTCCTTCTCTATTAGGAAATATCATGATGAAATATTATGTGATGTAGTACCAATGCATGCATGCCATATTTTATTGGGAGAACCTTGGAAGTTAGATCGTCACGTTACATATGATAGATTAACAGATAGATACTCATTCGTGATAAATAATAGATCAATATCTCTTGTACCTCTTACTTCAACAAGTTTTTCAGGAACAGTTGAAAAGGAAAAAGGCAAATGAAAAGAAAATAGCAGAAAAACAAGAAGAGAGAAAAGCCAAAATTAAAGAGAAAAAAGGCAGCATTGAAAAATAAGAGAGAAAAGCCAAAATTGAAGAGAAAAAAGGCAATATTGAAAAAGAAGAGAGAAATGCCAAAATTGAAGATGAAGAGAGAAAAGGTAAGGTTGAAAAAGAAAAGAGAAAAGCCATAACACAAAGAAAAGAGAGTAAAAACAATTTTATGGAGAGAAAAAGTGAGATAAAGAGAGATATAATTTCTGATCAAATCCTTACAGTACTTATGTACAAGGATTTATATTTTACTAACCATATTGTCAGATATTTGCCGAGCATTAGTATTTCTCTTATGCAGGAATTCAAGAATGTCATTCCTATGGAGAAAACTCCTGGTTTGCAACCTGATCGAGAAATCAAGTATCAAATTCAACACCAAATCCTAAATTTCAAGAAGCTAGGATATGCACCGGATAACATGAATTCAGGTATTGTGCAAATGCCTAAAAAAAACAAAATTTGGCGAAAGTGTGTTGATTTTCGAATCATCAACCGTATGAAGGTAATTTATCTTAAATCTATTCCTCATGTAAATATTATGGTAGATGAGATGTATGAAAACTATTTCTTTTCAAAATTTAATCACAAGAGTGAATATTCTGAAATTCGAATGAAAGCTAATTATGGATTAAAAACTGCATTAAAGGTAAAACATGATTTATATGAATGGTTGGCTATGATTTTTAGTTTGACTAATGCATACAACATTTTTATGAGGTTAATAAATTATATCATGCCTGCTTTTATTAAAAACTTTGTTGCCATATATTTTGATAAAATTATAATATACAATAATTACTTAGATAACATGAAGGATGTTTAAAAATTACCTTGCAAGCTTTTAGGAAATATCAGTTGTTTTTCGAATTGAAGAATTGCATATCGTATTTGGGTAAACTTGTATTTCCTGGATATGTTATAAGTTTTGAAGGGATTGCCATTGACAAGACAATTAAGGTAATTCAAGATTGGCAAACACCTTATTTGGTAAGTCAGGAAAAAAAATCAATTACATATTATAATGAAAAGTTCAGCAGAGTAGCCCTCAAGCTGAATGAGTGTCATGCAAGGTGGGTGAATTTCATCAAAATATTTACTTATGTGATCAAGTGTAAGCAAGGTATAAAAAATGTAGTTGCTGATAAATTATCTAGAAGGTACGGCTTGCTTACAATCACTGATACTAAATTGCTTAGTTTTTCTTGGAATACTTTGTTTGATACAAAATTTCTATTTTTAACTACATGTTTACCACATGTTATGTTTGCTTATAATTGTTATATTTATTTAGTGACTATGTTATCACCATTGGAAATTATCTATGGTTTTAATCCATTGGATAGAAAACAACAGACTCAAGAAAATATTAATCTTTACAACAAGAGTTTCATGAAAGCTATTTTTGATCCAGGGATTTGGGTTAGTTTACATATAAGGAATGAAATGTTTATGGATAGAAAACTATTAAAATTTCTTAGATTAGAGAGATCATTTAAAATGTTAAAATGCATTAATAATAATGTTTACAAGCTAGAGTTGCCTGGTGAGTATAGCGTTAATGAAAGCTTCAATGTTACTGATTTAATGCCCTTTGATGTAGGTGACGAAGAAACAGAAGATTTGAGGACAAATCATTTTCAAGAGGGGGAGAATGATGTGAATCTGACTAAAGAGATTGCGAATTCACAAGTCCAATCAACTGAACCTGCAATGGAGCTGAACAGTTCGTCACCAAATGAGATGAATAATCATTTGAGTCTGCAAGAGGGCCCAATCACAAGGTCAAGGGCTAAAATATTCAAAAAAGCTTTATATGGGCTGACTAAAGAGATTGCTGAATATTCAAATAAAAACCCAAATGAAGATCCCAAGATGAGCCCAATAGAAAGTCCAGATTTAATTAATAAGGAGAGATTTATAAATATATTAAATCTCTTAGGATAATATTAGGTAGCTAGATGAGATAAGGTTAGCTTATAACCATAATAGATTTTTTCCTCATTATGTGGGTCATTCGGTTGTTTTCTGAGCCTATAAAAGGCATACTGCACAGCACTGGAGACGACACACTTTGAAATTTATATCTTTTGAGTTTTTGTCTTATTTCTATCTTGAAAGAGCTTTTGAACTTATCAGGTTTTTATCTGTGGCGTTCAAACAATTAAGACTTGTCACCCGGAGTTTTCTAAGAGTTCTTCTTAAAGGATTTGGGTGTGGCGTCTACATATCTCATACCTTTTTTCTCAAATAAACAAGATATATTCCATCTTTTCGCACTTGTGTCGTGAAAATATTGGAATTGTTGTCATATTTGGTGTAGGGTATCGTCAGCATATTGGCGAGATTCGTATCAAATTACATAGATGACATATGGTTATATATAAGAAAGATGATACATTAAATATAATAGACTCTATTTTGCATTACATGGTAGTTTGCAAGACATACTGTGATGAGTTGCTTTCTTGAGCTTTCGAATCTGACTATGCTCATTGAATCTCCAATCAATAATTGAAACAAATGATTCATAAAGTGGTTTGTTTTTTTGCTCATGTGGTGCATAAAGTTTTTTTCTCAACGTGGTGCATAGAGTTGAAACCACATTCTATTGCCACTGCTTCTAACAGAGAAATCGTCAAAGGCAACTATTCTGCGAATGATATTTTAGGCAAATGCAGCGATGGTAGGTGGAGGAGGGTTTCCTGTGAGGAAAATGTCGAGCAGCTGGTCGATGGACGTGTAGTCCATATTAAGGTACATAGTTGACACCTCAAAGTCATCCTCCTTTAGATCGTACCTCATCAGATCTCCTTTCACTAAAATGGAGTGGATGATGGACACTGGTATGTTTTCCGGGTCGGGTAGAGCTGCAAATGGAAGATTGAAGCCGATATTAGTATTGTATGATACACCATTGGTGTCATTTAATCGCATGCTTAATTACTGCATTTTCTCGAATGCTAAAGAAGACGTGGAATGAGATCCTGGTTATGATGCGAAGAGGACTAAGGGAGATAGGGTTTTATGAGATTCACTTTGAGAGAGCTCCACAAGTTCTTCCTCCGAGACATGGACTCGCTTGAGGCTCCGACCCGTCTTCATCTCCCACAGTGAGATCAGCTCGTTCTGTGAAATGACATTCTTGGGAAGCCGATATATCGCAATGCGATTGCATGCCCTAGGGTCGCATGACACCCTGATAGTGTATCTGGCAATATCTTCTTCGTAATTGAACACACCTGAAAAATGAAAAAGAAAATAGAAAGAGACAGTTGGATTTGAGAAGCACAGAGAAGGGCAACGCAGTATTTGACCATATTTAAACAGAAGAAGGCTGCCTTACTCTTTGCATCGCCGGTTCCATAGACGATAACGGTCTCCTTATGCTCATAGGGACGGAGGAGAATATTAATGAAATAGGCACCGTAGCAATTCGCAGAAACATAAGTATAGGGGATGCCTGCAGCTTCTATGGCCCTTCTGATGCATTTCTTCTTGTCTAGGAATGCTTGGAACGGAGGAAGGGCTGTAATCCTATCTTCTTCACATCCGAATTCAGATGGAAGGAACCTCTAGGAATACTTACAACGACCATTATTAGGAATCTATATGACAGTGACAACACAGAAAGATACATATGAGGAGGGGCATTGTTTTTTTTTCATTTATTACCTTAATATTTCCAGCAGCTTTAATCGCTTGAATGATCTTGAGCTGCGCAGGGACGAGGGGGTATGGGAGGGTGGAGATGACAACGTCAACTTCCCTCATGGCTGACACCATCTTCTCGTGCTCCTCAAGCTCTCCCTGTTTGATTAAACGTATTTAAGATATGAAAAAAATGCATTCAGAGAATTTGCATGAAAGATAGAGCTGAGGATGGATGACAGAGACTTCGAGAACGGTGACGCCGATGCCCCGGAACTCATCCCGCAGTTTGGCATTAGCCGGAGAGATGCCATGAGTAGAGAGCGGGCGAGCATAGACGAAGGTGGGGTGGCCGAGTGACACACTTGCCCGAACCATGAATTTCCCAATGTAACCTGTCCCTCCGAAGAATAGTATCTTCCATTTATTGTCACCCTCCATCCTCTTGTATTTTCGTTTCTTGTGATTTCTCTCTCTCTAGTTCCTAGCGCTTCTATGTTTTCTGGATATCAAGCGACGGGTATTATATAGAGCTTTTAGTTACCTAACATCAACAAGCATTCCAATTTACCCATTTTGCATTTGTTCTATCGTGCCTGAGTCCCCAAAAAATGCCCCTCAATTTCATGGGAATATCATGTCCTAATTCCCGTGATGCTAAACCCGAGTGAGACCAAAATGCCCGATTGATTTTTTATTTGTATAAACTAAATTGCCTGTGCTTATTCACTGTTGAGTCAATATATAATAATATTATTATGTCAGGTCATGTGCGTAATCACGTGAAGTATTTGGTGCAGTCTGACAGCAACTTGACTATTTGATGCTTTTCTCACTATTTAGATCGACACAAACTCAGAGTGGTGGGGAAAGGAATTTAAATTATGAAATAATAAAATGATGAAAGGGGTTTTAAAAAAATATGCCTAAACTAACCCTACAACTCTTCAATTCAATAAGAATAATCATAAAATAAAAATAAATATTATTATAATATAATTAGCTCAAAATACTATATTAATAATATATTTTAATATTTTTTCTAAAATAAATATTAACTAATATAAAATATTAACGTTCAAAATTTATGAAAACAACCTACTAAATACTAATTTAAGAAAAAGTAATAAAGAATTATTTTTATATTCCGTTAAAATAAAAAAAAACAATAAAAATATTATAAGATATTTTATATTTCGTTGATATAATTTATACTAAAATCCATGTAATTCATTTTTTATATGATAGTATAAAGTAAACAAAAAATCGTTTTCGATATACAGTACACCAAAACTTAATTTCTATTTAATTAGTATATTATACACTAAAACAGTTTTCTATATATCAAAAAGTTACTTTCTATTTTGATATTATATCCTACACTAAAAATTATTTTATATTCTTCAACTATAACGAAAAAGTTTACTTAAATGGGAAGATATTGATAGTAAAATTGTGGTAATAATTTATTTACTGAAAGAATCATTTGAAATAATCAAACATGAATTTAAAATAGGATAGTGAAAAATGTCTAAAAGAATTGAGACAGTAGGGCCATAAACTATGTTGAAGGTAGGGCAAGACAGCATGGGGCAGAGGAAATATTAAAAATAGGAGGTACTTTATTTCTTAATCTAGCTATTATGGAAATGATAACAATTTATAAATTGGTTGTAGAACTATGGCTTTTATTTGCCAATCTCTTTGTATAATACTAAAAATATTAAATAAATATAACTTGGAAAAATAATGATTTATAAACTAATATAACACAAAATAGTTAACTTGAAAATATAAATTTCAAGTGTCCGTTGTAGTCTGGTTCGTTAGGATGTTCAGCTTTCATCTAAAAGACTCTGGTTCAAGTTCTGGTAATGAAATTACCTTTTACGAAAATCATTTAATTTTTTTGGTAATTAAGTCTCTTCCTTTTTGCAACATCGAGAGACCTGGCCTGGGATGATGCAGGTGGACTTCAGGAGGAGGAAGGGCAGGGGCGTATTTGAGGTGGGTATCGAAGAGAACATCTTGGCAATCCTCGACGATGCCCAAGAAGCTCAGTATTCCCACGACAACAGTGCGTTTGGTTCCCTCTCCTTCTCTCCGTTGGTGTCTGTTTTGATTCCGAAGTGGAAAAGGAGTCGTATATTTGATGGTTGGAGAAAGTTAGGGCTTTTATTTCAAAAGATGCTATCTTGCTGATTCAGTGGTTTTGGCGGCTATAGTTTGCGCATGAGTTTGCGATCCTAAGGCCGTCGGTATTCATTTACCAATCCCCGCAGTTACTAATACAGTATTCGTATTGAAAAAATAGATCTTCCAATGCGGTTCTTCTTGAGTAAAGATTGTTGAGGCGACTGTCTTTCTGCCATCCTCTTTGGGCATTTGAGTAGCAGTCAACACGACTGTTGGACCAGTTACCAGTGAAATGTGAATGCTACCAGCTAGTACATTAAGTTGTGGATTTGGGCAGATGATATTAGATAGCGCAACCATCTGGAAAATAGACACGTACCCGATTTAGTTTCATTTCCTAATTCATATGCAGGTCTTGCTTTTCTGGAAGCTGTTCGGGCTACTTCTGTTGCTGCAGATGATGGAATTCCTCCCACAATGTATTCTCTTACCCCACCCACCCATCCTCCCTTTATATGTATGCGTCCATCTGTGTATTTTGTCAGCATGTTTTGTTCTAGAATCTCTCAGTGTCAATCTGAATATTCAGGAGAGATCAGTATCTGTAGGTGCCTTTAAGATCTTATCATACTGATAATACTGGTTTTTAGAGGTGGTATATTTTGATTAAGGGTAACATCAGCCTGTATTCTACCAATTTGAGATTTTACACTTTTGTGATCCATGATGTGGTAACATGCAACTTATTTGTGAATATTAAGGTTGGGCAGCAGTTGAAATTAGTTAGAACATGTGTCATCATATTTCTCATTCTCTTCCTTTGCCTTTCTTAAATTATCTGCATATGTTTCACCACAGCAAACTGGTTGTAGCCGTCTTCCGCATCTTCAGGACAGGGAAGTCTCTCGAATTGATAATCACGAGTTCTCAGCTTCTCAATGAGTTGGAGCAGGTGCTTCATTACTTAACTCCTGTTGAGTTTACTTGCAATATGGACCTTCCTTATTATATAATGGATTTATTCTCACCCCTATTTGTCCAAATTTAGAAATTTCCTCGAGTGTTTGTGGACAAGGGTGCATCAGAATCGTCCTCTGGTTCTCAGCCCAGGCTTATAGTGGATGAACAGGTCTTCTTTTGTGATCCATGATGGAACTCTTTTGTTAGTATTGATCTAATTGCTTTCTCTGATGGAGAATTCATTTTCATTCTTTTCAGGCTTGGTCTCCATTTGCTCTTAATTTGGATAGTGACCGAGTAACTTCTAATGAGGGCCCTGCATGTCCAATTGACACCCTGGTAATTCTTCTTGTGTTTAATTCCCTTTTGTCTAATACCTTGATGGATATAGTTCTGTTTGTATGTGCAGTAATAGCTCTTTACCTGTGCTTTCCATGAAGAAAATTACATATTTTAAATGGTTCAATCTGAACACTGTATTTTTCTTGTAATAAAGTTCTGAAGTCCTCTTTAATGCTCATTGCATATTTCTTTATGACTATATTGGATATACGTCAATTTTGTTCCATTCTTCTTAAGTGTTGAAATGATTTTCTGCTTTCCTTGTACTTCCTGTGGTTTGATTGACGGTTACCTTTTGTTTCATATTTATGAAAATTTCCTTGGTATTGCCAGCAACTTCTCTCAGGAAACAAATATTATGTGCACATGGCTAAACAAATCCTGATGAAAAAATGACTACCTTCTACCACATTTTTCCTGGGTTTTGGTGCTGTATGAATTTAGTTTCTCATAGCCATTCCATACTTTTCTTTGTGAGTTTAAGATGCTAGCATATATACACAAACAATTAAGCTGTTGTGTTTATTTACCAGGGCTTTTATCTTTTAATACAAGAGTTGGCTGGAGCAGTGAATGACTCAAATATTCAACTACAAGACATAAGGGTTAATACTCTACTTCTATTGTCTTATACTATAGATAAAACTGGCACAAACTACATAAATAATGAAGGCTTCATCTTATGTTAATTCACATAATTTTCTCAGTAGCAACATTCAAATATATATTTTTTTCTTCTAGGTATAGTTTCATTTACCTTGTCATTCAACTTCCATCATTTTGATAACATATATTCTTTTAATTGAATTTTTTGGTATTATATTATCTATTTAATATACTTTACATCATTTTTTTATTTTGTTTTGGTTATCAGTGAATTGATTTGTGTATCGGGGATTGAGTTCGCTTTTACATAAGTGAAGATTTACTAAATCTAGTGTGGGTAAAAAAATTATTGAAGAAAGCCTGCACATTTTTTGCTCAATAAAGTATCCTCTTATATTAAATCAATTAAAAGTACAATAATTGTTGTGGCGAATTGGCATAGGATGTCCCTCCTCACTTTGCAAAGAAAGATTATAATCTCTATCTATCAAATGAGAAATACAACGGGTACAATAGACACCACACTACTTGAGTCCCCGTCCTCCATGTCCATGCGAGAGATCGCATCTGTACATGAGTTAGCTCATCTTTACACCCAATAAACTTGGTCAGAAATAAATGGCTACATATGTTCCTGTACTAGCTGACTGAAATTACACTTGTATGGGCCTGATATGAAATCCCTTTATACGTTCCTAATAATCCTTAAATCCTTCTGTAAGCTTTATCTTTTATAGTTTAAATCATGCTATTGCTTATGTAAAGAGTCAGGCATTTTATTAATCAGAGGACTAGATAGCCTTCTCATTTCTAGATAAATTCGGAAATATCTTATTCTATTACAGTGAATTTGAGTAATATGTCCTTACAATTTACATATATTTTGTCACAGTACCTCAGGAGTATGCTGTTGTTCCAATATCTTGTCAATGTTATTGAAGTGGAGTTTTTAGCTCGTAATAGAATCTATGAAGGTAAACCAGAAATGCATTTTTTATTGTATGCAACCTTTATTTTGGCATTTGGATCAATTGAGTTCTAAAGCCCCTTATCACTATGTTGCAGAAACCATGCAATGGACACTTTTACGGGAGTCCACACTGAACATTCTGTTGGTATACTTAACATCTTCTGTCCATTGGTTTCTTCCACTGTACTATTCTCTATTTACTATGGATTATTATTACATTTCTGCATTGTGCGTTCTTCATCCAAAATTTTATAAACAAGATGTCTGTAAGTTTGTTAATTTGGTATAACTTATGCAGAACTCAAGAAGGGTTAACTACAAAAGCCTAGTAAAGGATTGTTTATCTATAATATGCGGACTGCACAAAATCCATGCATCATCCAATGATTTTCTAGAGGATTCAGCAGCAAAATCATCCAAAGATTCTCAAATTTCTCTGGCATTCGCCTCATTAGAAGTGGAGGTGGAAGCTTGTGTAGCAGTGCAGAAACTCATGATAGCGGTAAACATTCTCTGGACTTGTATTCTAGTTATAGGACTTTTACTTAAGCTGATCTGTGGCTCTTTTAGATCACGAAACTTGATGAGCTGAAAAAGCAAGCAGATTTAAAAGGTTTTACCACAAGAGCTGATGGTGTAAGGTACTTGAGATAGCCTTGTTTTGTTGCCCTACAGTATTTATACTAGCATATGCTGTCTTTTTCTGAACAATTATTTCATACAGAACACCACTTGTGGAGATAGTTGTCAATGAATTAACCTATGATAATGAGATCTTATCTCCAGTTTTACAGGTATGGCTTTACAAATTCTTTATTTCTTGGCAATTGAGATTCTTTTTGTGGTTTCTAAGAGAAGTTTTCAGGTTTTGGATCATCCTAGATGGAAGCTGGAACTTGTTCTGCAGTACTTTGCAAAGTACACTACAAGGGTTAGACTTATGCCCGTGAACTTATTTTTCAGGCTTTTGCATCAGCCATGATGCATATGAAAGTGTTTTATTCATACTGCAGCCTGCTGTTCGTACTCGAAGAGGGACTGAGCCTGAGGAGGATGCAACATTTTATGGAACTCTTAGGTCCTTGACAAATATTTCGAGTGCTAAAAGCGTCATAAAGAAAATTGGTTCAGAAGCACTTCAGTTGCTTCTGGCTCATGGCTTTCTGGTACTTAGTTTTGCTGTTTCCTCTTTAACATTATTATAAGGAAAGCTGAGACTTTGATTTTGCATCTTGCAGGCCCAGATATCTCTGCCTAGAAAATGTTCCAAGTCTGAAGCATTGCTGTATTCAATCTTAGAAGTCTCTTTGTTGGAGATATGCAGAGAAATGATCTCTGCTTTCAATAATTTAAGAAAAGCATATAGGTACGTTTGATATCCTTGTCATCCGTGAGAAAGAAATGCTTCTGTCATTATATTTATATGAATATTGTTCTTTCCATTTCTCAAATTATTGTTATTCCATTATGGATTGTGATGTTACTCATTCTACAGCCATTTAGAGATACTGCCAATTGCAAAAGAAGCACTGTTTGTTGCATCTACCATCCTCTCAACAAAGTCATAGTAACAAGTCCATTTCAATATCACCTTTATCTGGAAGAGCTAGAAATAGCAGGTAACAATCATAAGAGGGCTGAGAGCTTCTATATGCATTACTTAGAAGTATGTATGCTGCATGCATTTGGTTGATGTATGAACCACCACCCTATAAAACTGATTGGAAGTTACTGTATTTTTTTAAATACATTCCAATTATATGTTGTTGATTATATATATATATTGCTAAGATCTTTAGTACATGAAGCGATCTGTTTCATTTGTAGCTCTTGTATTTTTCAATGAGAAAAGAAAGCATTGTGCTGCAATATTATACAGTGTATTTATACAAAAATTAAGAATATGCTATAAAATGTAAGTGTGAACCAAATGCATGCAGTAGTGGCTGATAAAAGCTTTTGCATAATGGCCTTGATTTTCCTACTCTTCAGCCGCTCCTAGATTTCCGTATAAGGGTCAATAATGGTGATGGCATCTCTACTGATTCACTCTCCATGTAAAGGCACGTGAAGCTGGACTTGAGGCAGCCCATCCACATGTTGCCGTGCTCCTTCAGCCACTGCATCGTGATCTCACTCGGCTTCAGCCTTTCCATTGTCATGGTGGTGGTTAGACTGGCCGTGTAGCTCGGAAATAGATTTCATAGTAAAAACGTTTATGCAGAAACAGGAATAACTACTGATACCAGATTCATCCTTCTCCTCCTCGACAAACTTATTTGGGTATATCCCCATATAATGTTTTTAAACTGCCGATGCTTATCACTCCAGCCTTTCCTGGATTCCTTATCCGGCCCTCTTTAAACACCATATCTCCGCTGAGGCCATCCCATCTGATTTCCTATAGTGTCTTCATGAGAAGCCCCGGAGTATGTTGGAATTGAGCCTAAGGTAGGTTTATGATACGACCTTGAGCAATTTCTGAGACAGTTGAGGCAATTGCAGTTATCATAAGTGCTTCGAGATTCCCTTAACAGAAAAAAAAGTCGTGTAGTGAAAAAATATATTTTTACTTGCTTAAAACGCAAACGATTTCGGTTGAGCTTTTTATTCGACAACGTTGTTTGCTTCTGAATTACTTGATTAACATGTAATTATAAATGTGGCACAAATTTGTTTTGACTAATTCAGTCAAATGGTTCTGTGTTTGAATGACTTAAACAAGTTGTGTTTAGTTGAAAACTCTCAATCAGTCCAGCGCATTCAAAGTAGAACCAGCATGAATTTGAATACAGGATTTCCACATCCTTGAACACACCTCTAGGATTTCCTGTCTAGGCTACCAAGGCCGCAGGTTCAATTCCTGTCTCATGTGTTCGATCTAGTGGGAGTAGAGTATTTTCCATGCTCCTCTAATTCTCCGTCTGTGAAATGGACTAGTGGAAAAAGCACAAAGTTAAACTTCTCCAAAGCTTGACAAAAGGTGAAATTTTGGCCGAAGACAAGACATGGGAGCAGTAACTATCCAAAGAATGTTATTCTATTTAACACTTATTATGACACTTGTAGAATGAATCCCTGCATTAATCAGAAGATGCGTCTTTTCAATCATCTTGTTAGCAAACCAACTGCAACTTCTGCAGTACAAATAGAGTGACCAGTTCAAGAAGAATCTTCCACTTTGTTGTTCGTATTCCTGGAACATTTTAAACTATTTTGATCAACAAACAAACATACTCACAAATGCAAAGCAAATTCTAACATTCAGAATGAACAGATGCCTCTGAGCATTAGCTGAAAAACCATGTACATACCTGGGCAGTGATGGGGATGAATCGAGTTGCATTGTGACTGGTCCATCATTAACTAGATTGACCTTCCAAATGCAGGACAGCTCCATTTCAGGGGCAGAGAACTCGTTTACAGTAAACAAACAGAAAACAGCTATAAAGCAGTCATGGATAATAGCAGGTTAACTGTGGCAATTACCTTCATCTTTGCTCCAAATATGCCATCTGTATGGTACAAAGTCAAGACAAGCGTTAAGAAAATAAAGCAAGAATTAGTGAATTAAGAGTATGCATGTTCAAAGTGCATAAAAATGTTATATATTGTGCTTTTGGCCAAAAACATTGGGACTATTGATTGGGAAGGTTGTGATGCAACATGAGGTAATCTTTTTAGAGATTAGAATGACCAATACTGCATGAGAACTGACCCTTATCTTTAAGGTATGACATAAGATATCTTTTGCTTTGAAAGGAAATAAAATCGAAGATGATGAAAATTCAAAAGAACAATGAAAGCCTGTCAATAGCAGTTGGGGGGCAACCTGATTCCCTGCCACCTCTTTCTTTATGATGTTACAAGGACCTGATAAATGCTCCAAAGCAACCGGAGGAAAAATCAAGAAAACTTGGTAAGAGAAATATGTGTACCTTTGACAGCGTCAGGGCTATAAGCCTTACGAAATCGTTCAACAAGTGATTCATAGAAAGGTTTTGCCATTTGTGGCGGCATGGCCACATGGAAATCAGGCTTATTACCCTTCAAGAAGCCATACAATGTGAACTGACTCACTGCAGCAAATTTCCAACAGATATAACACCCAAATCAACAAAAAGAAACATTGCCATGGATTTGTTCATATCTGCTGGTAAGCTCATAAGGATCTTAAAGACAAACGAGAAAAAGGGAAGTATGCAACTTTGACAATGTTTTCACTGTACCTAATAAAACTCCATAATTCATCTTCATTACCTGCAAAGACAAATCATATGAGACCAATGCTATTTTTCTAGCACACATTAGTATTGCTATGAATATTCATATGGTTTAACCGCAAAGCCAATGAGAGGGAACAATATTACATTTTGGTCCCAACCTCGGCCAGTGCTTTCATTAGGGAAAAGTCTCATATTCAAAACCTTACGGCATCTGGAAAGGTGAAGGACGCTAAGTCATTACCACAATCATAAATGGCAAATTTCCGGATACCGGGTGAAGATGAAAGAGAAACAAAGCTCACATGTATTCGGCGTCGGAATCGGTGTCGGACTCGTGAAGTCCCACGAGAACGAGCAGCCCCGGGCCTATCTCAGACACAATCCGGCCCTCAACCTGCATCCGAGAACCAATAGCGTCAAGTGCCACCCCCCGGCACCCGTAGTTTTGCTCAACAAAGAACGAGTAGAAGAGACTTGGATGGGATAGCCACAGATGGACATACCTCGACGCTCGCAGAGATGACGCGCTGGACGACGGCCCTCATGGCTCTGATCTCGTTCCTCCGCCGCAGATGAAGACGGCGCTTGGAGGTCACTAGCCGGATGGCCGGAGCCGGAGATAGGCAACAAGGAGAAAACATTTTTTTATCGGGGGCACTTCCCCGCAAAGGAAGCAGTGACGCTGAAGTGGGTAGTAAATGGGCCTTTGGCCCATTTGTTTAATCGGGCCCGTCTATAAATTGGGCTCCATCGGTCCGTATGTAAATCAACGGTCAAATTTTAGTTTATAATGTATTTTAGAGTTCCAAACTATCAAATATTGATTTTTTTTCTTTTGTATATAAACTTTGATTTATTTTTTCGTTTAAACAATTTCTTATAACATTTATGGAAAATTTTATATCATTTAAATGTAATACAATATATTTTTTATTAAAATAAACAATTTTTTTTGGATAAACTCATTATGGTCCAATCATATACATAGAAAATGAATTAATTATAATAAGAAGGTGAAAATTGAGCTATCAATATATATATATATATATATATATATTAACCTTTAATTGGACAAAAAACTCTATTCATGGGCATGGATGAATATCAAACAACATCCATTGCTAATTCTCATAAAATGATTCACTTGGCCTGATTTATTTTGGACATGATGAACTAAATTAAATAAAAAAACAGTCAGAGAACTTATTCATGGCAATATCTCTCTGATTCTATCATTGATCGTTAATACCCATATCGTTCCTAATTGTTTCCTTCTTGCGTGGTCACTTGAGCAGGTTGGCCATTGCTTGAACTCCATGAATATGAGAAGCTTTTTTGACCTGGTGAGGCATTGACATGAGAATTTGCATTTTGAGCATTCCCCGTGGATGTGGATGATGAAAAACTTCCTTGATTTGCTTGGCCCACTCTGTCTGCAAGTTTAAAATATGATCAAGAGAGTCGGGGATGAATTTCTACCATAGAATAACATTGCTTTATGAAACTAAAAATAAATAAATAATAATAATAATAATTAAAAAAATGTGTACCCATGGTCTTCTTCATCATGCACTGATTGTCACACCTCATCTTGCAAAGTGAGGCAGTGGTTCCTTGAGACTGGCAGTTGTTCTGGCAATCCTTGTAGCATTGCCCGTACTCAAACAACATATACTGGGCTTGGATGGTTTGGACAGCTATGGAAAACACACAGCACAACACCAATACCATAGCCACTCTCTTTGCCATCTTTCTCTTGATTCTTATTATTTTCTTCCCTTTATCTACGAGATTTATTGCCTTGTTCACTTTGTGTTTCTGGTTTCTCCCTAAATGAAAGTGGCAATTTATAGAGGAGGAAAGGAAGAGGAATAATGGACCCGTGGATGGCTGCCCTTAAAAGGAGGTAAGCGTGTGGCCATTACCAAATGAAAGTAGCCATTTAGTTATCTCAATGACTTTTCACTTTTACCAATAAGTTTCCTCCAGGATTTTGTTCACGTTCAATTATATTTTCATATACTTCTTTCACCTTTTTTTTAGTACAAGTATAACAACTTGACACAATTTTATAAAAGTGTAAGAATAGACCTAAGTCCATTCTCATAGTAAAACTATCCCACTAAGGCTCTAAGAGCTTTCTTATTCCTATGTTGCAAAGTAATCACATGTTTACTATCCACCAAACATTCTTCAATTAACATAGACTATTCAATGTTCCATCTTTACAACTGTTTTATAGAAATACAATACCCTATTGAGAGTTATAGCACAATTGATATCTTGCAAAATATCTCCTTGAGAATAGGTAAAAAATGCTAACGAATCATGATATGCTCGAGTGAAGTTGTTGTGTGAACTCCCTTGCACTTACTTGAATTCGAAGATTAAGACTTTCACTTGCTTGGAAGTGAAACTATACATATATATATATACTATTGTTATTATTTCCTCAAAGCTAAAGTGAAACTATACATTAAGTCTTGAAAATACTGAAAGATCGATGCTTTGAGTTACTTGGGAGTGAAACCCTATGGGTACTAATGTTATTGCTCATGAAATTATATCAATCTTTATACATTTTAGTACAATTGAATATATTGTTTGCCATACTAATTTAATTAATCACATAACTCATGTTTTTAATATATTATTAATTTTATCATTCAAATAAAAGTTCTGGATCTCACATTAGTCATACCCTAAACCTCCCAATGGACATGCAAATGTGCTGTACATTTTATTATAAGTTGCATGCACCCATCTCCAAAGTAGTTCTAGGGTTCTAGAATTTAAGATGAAAAAAGTTGTGCAACAACCGCCCAATGCCTACATCCATTTTATTTTCTGTAATGAATTGCCCAATACAATAAATTCTACCAAACCCTAATTTATCTTTGAGGGATAATCAATCATTCACAACATATATTCATTTGCATCCACAACGCTTAAATATATATATATATATATTTATTTATTTCAAGAGTGCACTAAATCATATGTCACTCAATTGTTGACGATTCTCGTCCATCCTTATCACCGGATAGACAACTTATTCCTCTGCATATGTCTCATTCTCATCCTCAGTCCTCTGGTTTGTTTGTGAGAAACAGAAACCATGACAGACAACTAACCTTCTCTTCTCATCCAAAGGTTTGTGGGGTTCACTTTCTTCAGTTGTCACTCAGCCTGAGCATCCTCTCCTCTTACTCCATCAATGTCTTGCTTTATCTGTATGATTGGTCCACCCCCGTTTTAAATTAATGACAGTTGAAAGATCAAACAACATCCATTGCTAATTCTCATAGAAGGATCCACTTGGCCCATTTAATTTTGGAGGGACATGATGAACTAAATTAACCAAAAAATAAAAGAGAAAGTAAGATACATAAGAACTTATTCATGGCAATGACTCTCTTATTCTATTATTGACCATTAATCAATGATTTGCGCACTTATACTTGGATTACTCCTAATTGATCCCTCGAGGCATGATCCCTTGAGGTATGATCCCTTGAGGCTCGGTCCCTTGAGCCATGTTCACTTGAGCAGGTTGCCCATTGTTTGAATTCCATGAATGAGAAGTCTCTTTGAACCATAGGGAATGCTCACTTACCCTTGACTTTTATCCATTCAACCGCATCTAACATATAGTATTATTTTTTTATAATTAATATATTAAGTTTAATTATTTTTTAAAGACATTATTTCATAATTATAATAAATAACCCAATAAAGTGATTCCGGGTGATCAATTGGACCAAACCGGATGACCGGTCTGGTCAGATCCATATCAGTTATCACACGCGACCCGCTGTTTCTCAAATCGTAATTGAAGTTCGTAAAATTTTCCAATTCCAACTCCTGCGCCAGAGAACTAAGCTAGTAGAGGAGAAATCACCAGAAACGGCGGCCGTGCCATGTCGCAGTTCTGGAAGCCCGGGGCTGAGAAACCTCGGATACTCGACGACGAAGAGGGCGGTGTCCTCTTCCTTTCATCTTCTGCTTCTTCTTCTGGGTACTCTCTGCTCATTGTCTCCCATCAAGCCCTCAGCTCCCAAATGTTTTGCAACGACAGCATTAACGCGGGCGTCTTCTATTGCTTTGTCCCGGCAGTTATGGCTACGTTAGCATTGAAAAGCAAAGGCAGAGACTTCCTGTGTATAAGTACAGAACGGCAATTCTATATCTGGTGGAGCATCATGCTACCACGGTCATTGTTGGGGAGACTGGTAGCGGTAAAACCACTCAAATTCCTCAGGTTCGTCTCTGTTATTCCACTTTTTTTTAATGAATTGAACTCAGGGATTTAGATTGCTCTACAGTTTATCCTTCGATTAGATTAACCTAATAGTATTTGCTTCACGTGGACTTATCGTGTAATACTTGGTCGAGACTTCATTTAAATGAAATAAATAGGAAATGATGATTAGTGTCAGTTGATTACTAGTCAATATATTCTCCTCTTCATTTGTTCTTACTGTGGTTGATTAAAATGAATGCAAAAATTTGATGTTTTCCATGATTTTATTACTATTCGGACACCTTACTGAGCCTCCATAGACTGTAACTGTTGTTGGTAATGACTTGATGTTGTTTTTGAGTAAGTAGGCATATGATCTGATGCTAACCAGTCTACAGGTGGCATGAGCTTTTACACAAACTGTATTGCTCATGTTGGGGTTCGTTAAGATTAGAACGAAGTTCCGCCTGAATTATTACCCTGCTTAATGTATATAATCCAAAGAAAATGCATATGGATGATCTATGCTGTTGCGTTTTGTGTAATATCTAGTATCTCAAAGAAGCGGGTTGGGCTGATGGTGGACGCACAATAGCATGCACTCAACCAAGGCGATTAGCTGTGCAGGTAATTAAGATGCTCTTCTTACTTCACCTCCAAAATTTGGCTCTCTCATATCTCACATAATATCTACACTCTTGAAACTTTGTGATGTCAAGAAAATAGTCAACAGTATGTAGAATTTATGATCCAGAAACTGCCCTATAATAGCTCAGATTATGATTATGGAGAGTGCAATTAGCAGATGGCCTTTGGCTGCTTCTCATGCTAAACATGGTATGAGAAAATTGTGCAGGCTGTTGCTTCAAGAGTTGCTGAAGAAATGGAAGTCAAGCTTGGAGAGGAAGTTGGCTACACTATTCGATTTGAAGATGTTACTGATGCAGTTTGGTTCTTACTTTGATTTCTGGATCTTCTTTTATGGTGTCATTGGAAAAATGTTACAGTCTTCACTTTCATTTTACTCCACATTTCTACTAGTTAAAATTTGATTTAAAAGAATGTATTTTTCAATTATGGTTTTCATCATTAATATATAAAATATTATTTGCATCACAGAACAAAACCAGGATTAAGTTTCTCACTGACGGGGTACTGCTAAGAGAAATGATGGACGATCCTCTGTTGACAAAATATAGGTACTCAATTATGAACCCAAGCAGCATGAGTTCTCTATAAATATTGCATTAGTTATTCAAAGTAAATATGTTTTAATACTGACAATATTCTTAGAATTGATACTGCTACTGATTGTTTCATCCACTCTGACATTTGCACTTTTTTTTCATATCAAATTGTTTTAGCATAATCATTATCATGTGCCGCTGAAGGTTATTTCTTGAATCTACTAATATTTTCAGTGTCATAATGGTTGATGAGGCGCATGAAAGGTCTGTTTCAACAGATATTGTACTCGGTCTTCTGAAGAAGGTACCCACTTAACAGATTGAGCATCATGGTTGATCATCTATGATTAAAAAATATTGAGAATATTCTTTCCTCCTGTCTATGGCATCTTCTAAATGTCCTCTCATACTGCTGAATTTTCAGATTCAAAAATGCCGCCCTGAACTCCGCCTTATTGTAGCCTCTGCCACCATTGAAGCTAAAGCTATGGCAGCATTTTTCCAGACCAGGTCTAAATGAGAAGTCATCATCTTTCCTTTTTCTACTTGTTTTAGTCTTCTTTGTTACTAAGTGTAAATAGGAGTAGCAATTTCTTGATTCTCTTTGTTGGTCTTTAGATGATCTTCTTAAATTGAGATTGAGCTTCAGGGTTCATCCTGATGATTATGAAACACATTATTTTTTGAGTACTGCAAGGATCCGAAGACCTATGCTTGAAGTGTAAAAATAGTTAAGTTTAAAACATGATAGGATAGGGAAAGAATGCCTTGGATTTCCTTTGAAGTGTTGATGAAATAAGATTTTGAATGATGACATTGTGCGACCTTTATTATGCCTGTAATAAATGAGTTTCCAAATGAAATTATCGATTAAATTTCTGCGACTTCTCAGAAAGAGACGGACTACAAAACTTGTGGAGTCTACAACGAGTGAGGAATCTGCTATTCTGTCGGTTGAGGTTACTATCCTTATCCATACAAACATTGGTTATCTTTTATGACAATATAAAGCTAAATGTTTTTAGGGTTTTTGGTATCTTGATGCTTAGGGTAGAGGATACAATGTGGAAATTCATTACGTGGAGGAACCTGTCTCCGACTATTTGCAGGCTGCTGTTTCAACTGTTCAGTTGATTCACGACAAGGTGCCTTTATCATAAATTAAGCTAATCCAATAAATGAAGTTATTATTATATTTTATTTTCTGAAATTTGGGTTGATATGCTATTAGTCGATTCATGACAAGGTATGTTTTGTCTGTAATTTTTTTAATTATTCTTGCAGGAACCATATGGTGACATTTTGGTGTTCCTGACTGGACAGGATGACATAGATGCTGCTGTTAAGTTGATTAATGAGGAAGCACCTAATGGTGGAAAAAACTCTTCTGGTATGGATTTTGGGCCAGGGATTGAAGTTTTTCTGTGAATATCTTTTCTCAGGAATGTACATGTATAATTTTCTTTTTCATTCATTCATTCTTCCTCTTCTAGGTTTGTTTGCTTTACCTTTGTATTCTGGACTTTCACGTGCTGAACAGGTTAGATGATGCACCCCTTGGCACTAGAGGTTGACTAACATATTATGAGGAGGATTTTTTTATACATGCTTTCTTTGCAGGAACTAATCTTCTCTCCTACTCCACGAGGAAAGAGAAAAGTAGTGATATCAACAAATATTGCAGAGACATCATTGACGCTGGAGGTCACTTGTCCCGACTTTTTATACAAATTACATCTTACGTTTCAAAGAAACACTTGAAAAAAGTGCCACTTCCTATATGTGACTTGTTCAGTAAAACAGGAAAATTGTTTTCAGTATTCTAATATTCCTCTCTAATCCTTCAGGGCATTGTCTATGTTGTTGATAGTGGATTCTCCAAACAACGATTTTACAATCCGGTACCTTAACATTCTCATCTTCCTTCTAGAATTATGATGTAATTCATTATATTTTATTACTTTGTTATAAGTAGGCTAAGGAAAACTTCTCAAGTTTCTGATCATCATTGTTTTTCAGTTTTGAAACCTTAGAGTCTATCAGTCAAAACTGCTTCTCAAAGTTATTTTTTCAAAATGTTCCCATAAATCATTCTGCCTTACAGAGTAGCTTTGTTTTATCAAACTGATGTCTCTGCCTGGTTGGGATTTCAAAATGGTGTAGTCTGTAGAAAAATGGTGGCAATTCTCTTTTCTTCCAATAGATAAGATAATGAACCAACTTATCTGAATTCATTTCGGTTGTCCTTGCTAGATTTCAGATATTGAAAACCTCATTGTTTCACCAATATCTAAGGCATCTGCCCGTCAAAGGGCCGGTAGGGCTGGAAGAGTTCGGCCAGGCAAATGTTACAGGTGATGGTTTGATCTTATATATTTCCAATGGAAGTACATTTTTGTTGTCAGAGCTGATCTTTGTCTTGATAAAAGAAATCTTTTGTTTTCGCTGAGATGTTCATTTACTTATGAAACGATGTGAACATGCTATTTGTAATATGACGTTGTTGTCTTGAGAGGAACATCCCACTTTGAGTGCCCATATGATGCTAAACAGAGTTTGTTTTTTTGGGCATCTGAAAAGGTTCAGTCAAAATAAATTACAGGCTTGATGATTTCTGTTACATGTCATATTTAAATTAGCAGAACCTTCATGCTTTAAATGACGAGTGCTTGATTCATCTATCAAGGTTAATATTTTTTTGTGCTTTGATCTCTTCACTTTTTGAGAAAACCCCATTTTTTTACAGATTATATACAGAAGAATATTTTCTCAAGGAAATGTCTGCTCAGGGTATACCTGAGATTCAGAGATCAAACCTTGTGTCTTCTGTAATTCAGGCATGAACCTCCTCATACACTACTCTTTGACAAATTTCAGGTGCTAAAACTTACCACCTATTTCTCTTTCTTTTTTTTTTTCAGTTGAAAGCCCTGGGCATAGATAATATATTGGGTTTCAATTGGCTTGCTGCTCCATCTCCCGAAACAATGATTAGGGCACTTGAAGTATTATACTCACTTGGAGTACTAGATGATGATGCTAAACTTACTTCACCCATTGGTTTTCAAGTTGCAGAGATTCCACTGGTGGGTAATGGCTTTGCTTTCTTTCATATAATAACTGTGCTTTCTTACTATGCATATTGGGCCTTTTCTCCATCAGCTGTTATTTCAAAATTGAGTTAGAAAGTTAATTCCCTGGGTGAACTTTTTCAGGATCCCATGATATCAAAAATGATCTTAGCATCAAATGAGCTTGGCTGTTCTGAGGAGGCTCTTACTATAGCGGCCGTTCTTTCAATTCAAGTAACTGTCTGATCCTTATGCCATTAATTTAAATTATTATTATTATTATTTTATTTTAATACTTTTAAAGAAAAGTATCCTAATATATTTTTAGTTGTTTGGAATCAAACCCGTGTGGATTAAATAAGGGAGTTTGCAGGCTGTATCTTATGATGCTGACATTCCAATTTTGCAGTCTATTTGGGTCTCTGGAAAGGGGATACAAAAGGAGTTGGATGAAGCTAAGTTAAGATTTGCTGCTGCTGAGGTTAGTCTCTGGGTTGCTAAATTGTAATTAGGATTTTCTCATTAGATGTCTGTGTGAGGATTTGTGTATATGCATGTGTGTCATGATATTATTACCCACCTTTCAGTTTCTGACTCTTTGACAAGATAGTTCTTTTTAATTTGATTTGCTCTTACTCTGCAAGTGCAAAAAGTGGAGGATTGAAATGGCCACCCAACCTTACCACCCAAGACAATACTTATGAATTATTTTTAGATCTGTTGCTTAGGGTGGAATGACTTGTATTTTCTTACGAGGGTCAGTTCCAATATCTTGCAGGGAGACCATGTCACATTCCTTAATGTTTATAAAGCATTTCTTCAATCGGGCAAATCTTCACAGTGGTGTTACAAGAATTATATTAACTATCAGTCAATGGTATCCATTCCATTTCTTTCTTCATTTTCCAGTACTTTTTTAAGACCCAAAATTGTTTTCTGAACTCATTGAATATGGCTTCATCATCTAAGGTTTGTTCTGCAGAAAAAGGTTTTGGAGATCAGAGAGCAACTTCGGAGAATTGCTCAAAGATTAGGCATTGCCTTGAAATCTTGTGGAGACATGCAGGTATGTCTTGAATGCGCCTTTTGCCAAATTATCTGTTTTTTTAACTAGATAAAGCGGTCCTACTATGCATCCATTTATTGTCTTGCAGGCTGTAAGAAAGGCTGCTACTTCTGGGTTCTTTTCAAATGCATGTCAATTGGAGGTGAGTATTTATGATATGTATTTATTTGATTGTCAAAGTTTCTTTGTGTAATATACGAATTCTGATTGGCTTTTCCTTAATTTTTCCGAACATTGTGAAAGGCTTATAGTCATAATGGAATGTACAAGACAGTGAGAACTTCACAGGAAGTATATATACATCCATCATCGGTTTTATTCAGGTCCAGTTTATACCTTTTCTCTGAATTTTGTTCTTATTTAAAACTGTAGTAGACTATTAATTTAACTGCTGTGTTTGTCGGGCAGGGTTAACCCTAAATGGATAGTGTACCACTCAATCGTCTCTACAGATCGACAATACATGCGAAATGTGGTCTCAATTGATCCCTCGTGGTTGACTGAGGTGGCTCCTCACTTCTACCGGCAACAAGCACCAAATCCTTTCATCCATTAGATTGTGCTGGAGGCTCAGATAGTCACTGATGCATCTAAAAATAGGGAAGGCAATTGGCAGAAAATGGAGAGGGCCAATCTCTTCTGGGCCATTGGTAGCACTGTAAGTTTCATGGACTCTGCTTCTTTAACAGTTTAAGGCTGAAAGCGGAGACGGAACGAAGACAAAAAAATTTCTTAATGTCAGTCAAGTATCATGGATTGAACGGGCACAGTTTTTTTCATTCAGCGGCACTTTCTGAAATTCCGGCTAATTCAGGTTTCCTGCAAGTTACTAGTTTCTTCCTCCAGATTTGCGTGGACATCCATGCAGCGGTTCGTCTAGATGTTGTGTTTGTAGTTATGTGCCGATTACAACGGGATCTCTGTATAGTTGTTTGGCATGGGCCATGGCAACTTTAACTATAGATGCAAGTTGAGAAGTAAAATTACATGAAGATGGTTGACCGAACTACCATAAAAGCCTTCATCCAGTCCTCCAGCCAAACCTGCCAGTCATAGGAGGAAAAGTCACACATTGTCGTCCAGTTTGATGTATAAGCTTCATCAATTGCTTCTGATGTATAATGGATATTCAAACTCCCCCTTAATCTCCTTTTGCTCTTCACAGGCTGAACAGTCCCACTTAAAGACTGTTAGTTATTAATTGAGTCAATAGGGCATGTGAGGCTCCATTAAAGCGAATTACCACTTGCAAACTTTTATATTAATTTGCAAGTTGAATCTCATGAAAACGGAGAAATTTATGGATCAGATTGACAAGAAAGCTTTGCAGCTTCACAGATCTCTACCTGTGATTCAACTTTCTTTCAAGTCATTCTTTGCAATATAAACTATTGATTTCACGTGCTAAATCAAAGGGCTGCCTGAACTACTCCCCGTTCTTTTGGTCAAAATCTCCACATGATATTACTATTTTAACCTTTCGTTCACTTCACTAATGATCTCCAAGTACAAAATCAGAAGCCCTCTCCCCTTTTCTCCCACTCTTTACCCCCTCCTCCATCACCCCCTCCTCTTTGACCATTCTCTGTGAGAAACCATGTGGAGAAGCCGGGTCGCGCTGAATGTCCTCCTGGTCCTGATGGTCCACTCCGCCACAGGCCGTTCGATCAGAGGTATCATTTCGGACGGCATGGACGGAGCCAGTGTAGGGTGGCGGGGTGGCGGAGCCCTCCGCCTAAGTTCAACCACGGTGACCTGCACTCCCACATACGGGTTCCTGCCATGCACGACCGAAGTCTGGGGAGAGCTGTTCCTGATAGTAGTCTACGAGTACTTGCTGGCTGCTGCGGGGCATTACATCGCGTTAGGATCTGACCTGTTCTTCCGTATGTTCGGGACTGGTATCTTCGGGGCCAGCTTGTTCCAGTTGCTCGGAACCATTCCTCAGGTTGTCATCATGCTCGGTAAGTATACAAGTACTGTAAACTGTCATTCTTGCTTACTGGGTTCAATTATAGTAAACCAAAAACTTTTGCTCAATGTAAGAAGTTGGGATTTGGTGTTTTTGTTTGAAAATTATGAAAGACATATATCATTTAATATTGTCACCATAAACGTACACTGCTAGCTCTAGTATATACAGTTTAGAGGATGTATTAATACTCTATATTACTTTTTTTCCCCTAATTGTTTATTTTATTAAATGAGTAATTTTTATTTCTCAACAATATGATATCCTTCTTCATATGATTTTCCTCGTATTTTTTCTTCTATATGAATAAGTTTCTTTTATAACCCACAGAGGACTAAATTTGATTTGAATGTTAGTTTCAGAATGGATATGCATTCAAAGAAAAATATGGATTTTTTTATATACCAAGTTAGGTAGGTGGAGTTGCTATTTTCACATAGGAGAAGAGCCCCAATAAATAACTCATATAAAGGGTCAATTTCTCTATATGGACCACATCAGTATTGATTGGACCACTAACAGTTGAATAGGCCACCTCGTGAGGAATCATTCATTCATGTTGCATGGATAATGTTAATATACATGCATTCTATACCCCACGTAAGCTTTGTATGGCATATATCTTCCCTTTTTTCTACAGTTTCGGCGCTTTCATCGAGCACCGACACGATCGAGTCTATGGCAACGATGCTAATGGCGATGCTTGCGGGCTCGGCTATCCTGAGCTTAACCTTGATATGGGGCACCATTGTTGTTTTCGGCAGCTACGATCTCAACGACAACTCTCCACCTTCTTCTTCTTCATCAACGACGTGTTTCAGCCTTCCTACGTTTAAGCAACTATTCAGCTCAAGTACACTTCTTTCTCGGAACCTAGCTAAATTGCAGCTCTTCTTGTCACCTAAAGTAATACCATTAAGAGCATATCTATTTTCAGGCTATGGAGTGAAAACAGATACAGAGACAAAGAAGGTGGCAAGAATTGTACTTGCTACACTGGTGCCTTTCCTCATCCTTCAACTGGCAAAGATCCTCTCTTCATCCACAGCAGAAAGAATTGTCATCCTCATAACTCTCATTATCGTCGTTATTTCCCTCGTTTTCTACTGCACTTATGAGGTAATTTTAAATCCCGAAAACATCCATGCAAGAAAGTAATCCGCGTGATTGATGGTCTTTATTATATATTGCCCATTGTACTATTAATAAACTGTGTACTGCATTCTATATGGGGTTGCAGGTATTCCAGCCATGGATTCAACAAAAAAGATACGAGTATGTGCTGCGAAAGCATCTCAAAGACAGCCTGATGAAGAAGTACCTAACCACTGCCGGGAGGCCCAACGAGACTCTCATTGCAACGTGATGCCCATTGTCCAGATCTTATTCACACTATTAGTTATAAAGTTATTGCTTTGTAGGTTTATGTTTTGAGATTTCCTACTACCAGTTGTTTTTTTTCCCTTCTGATGTTGTGGTTTCCTCAGATTGTTCGGTAAGATTGATAAGAACAACGACGGGAAGATATCTGAAAGCGAACTCTACGCTTTCATCCTCGGAGTTCAAATAGATGAAGCGGGTCTGAGTACGGATGACTACACTCAGAAAGTAATGGAAGAGTTTGATATCAGTAAGGATTCTCAAATAAGTCGGCAAGAATTCATCAATGGCGTCAGCAACTGGCTCATCAAGGCCAGCAATCCACCGTCCCCCACAACTACAACTTCTTCTGGCCGCTACACCCCTCAGGTATTCTTAAGCCACAGCATATACGCTTACAGCGGTTAAATCAGCCGCGGAACACCAGTACCAAAGCTCTTGATCTCCCATTTTGCAGGGTACGACAGAAGAGCGGACAAGCTTGATCTCCCAAGTCCAAACGGGTACCACCAGCGCGTCCACTAGTGCCGCTGCTACTCCGACCTCTACACCGAGCGGAAGTACCTGGTGGAATTACACGTCAGCACTGTTCTTTATAATATTAGGAACTGGCTTCACCATGCTGATCGGGCAGCCCCTCATGATAAACATCCAGGACTTTGCCTCTGCGATCGGAATCCCTTCATTCTTCATCTCATACGTTGTGGTCCCACTTGCTATGAGCTATAGGCAAGCAATAACGGCTGTAACATCTGCAAGGAAGATGACAGTCAAGGACACCTCCTTATCATTTACTGCGGTACCCACACCAACTATATATATATATACACATCTTCAGTCTCTTCTACTCATTTTGTATATATACATATATTTTCATTCCTTGATATGCAGATCTACAACGGGGTGTTCATGAACAACTTGATGAGCTTGGCGACCTTCCTGGCGCTCGTGTACATAAAGGACATCGAGTGGGATGTGTCGGCGGAGGTCCTCGTTGTGCTGTTGATATGCGCCCTCATGGGTTTGGTCAGCAGCTTCCTCGACAAGTTCCCTTTGTGGATGGGCATAGTTTCCTACATCCTCTACCCAGTTTCTCTTCTTCTCCTCTACGTCCTCACCTCAGTCCTTGGTTGGTCTTGATTGTGTTTCATGAGAGTGATCGATCTAAATTCCAAGGCAGTCTCCTCATCCCAGTCAAAATAAGAGTAATTTGACCGCCTGAATTGGGAAACTAAAAAGGGTTTGTGGCTCACTGGCAAGACATTTGCGTAGTGATCCTAATTAGGCAATCCCAAGTTCATGAATTAAGAAATAATGGTTGTTGTTGGCCTTTATTTACTTGTTACATGCAGTCATCTTTGCTTAGACTCGTGTAGTGCATGGCATGGCAGCTCCAACTGCGGAGTGTAACCATATTTATTAATCACATAGATTTTATAATACATTGGGTGAATTGATTAATACATAATATTATTATAATATGCATATAACCTTTGATCAACATGATTAATAGCTATTAAATATAATATACAGGTCCCCTAGCTCAGTTGGTCTTGATTGTGTTTCATGAGAGTGATCAATCTAAATTCCAAGGCAGTCTCCTCACCCCAGTCAAAATAAGAGTAATTTGACCGCCTGAATTAGGAAACTAAAAGGGTTTGTGGCTGCATATAACCTTTAATCAATATAATTGATGGGAACAATTATAATGAAAAGGTCCCGTAGCTCAGTTGGTTAGAGCGTTGGTCTTATGAGCCGAAGGTCGCGGGTTCGAGCCCCGCCGGGACCAAAAGGATTTGTTTTCATTATGTTAATGTAGATTTATGACATTTTTGTGAACACAATAAACCATACAAAAGGTGGCTTTTTTAAGCCAAAAAAAGCTTTTTGAAGGTTGTGCCTGGAGTACCAGTAGAAGGACCACCCTTTACTTAGGCTGGCCATGGAAATTTGCTCATATTGGAAGGAGGTCTCCACTTGACTCTTATAAATGGTATTTCACCTTCACTCCCTTCCTCTCATTTGCTTCTTGACCCACCGATTTGCTGCACAATCCCATTATCTTCTGTGTTCCAATGAAAGTCCCATCGCTGTTATTCTTTTTTTGGTCGGTACACGACACTGCTACCTACTAGACAAAATTAGCAAGAGAAAAAGTAACTTAGTGCAAAAATGAATCTTTGGAATCCATTTTAAGCATGCATGATCAATGCTAGTTGTTGAATGCCCAGGTGGTCCATGTCTTTCTTGTTAATAGTAGTTTCTATATTTTATTTCCATATAAAAATCTTACTTTTGTATATCATTGTTTTCATTTTGATCACATAACCAACCACAAATAATCAATTACAAAATAACAACTTGTCACACTAGCATACGTAGCTCTTGGTCAAGAACAAAAATTTCGATTTATAGAGTGTTGATTATATATCCGCATTTTAACCAGAAGTAGAGATTTAAGCCATTCGTAGATATATAGGATACTGAACTTTGATAATTAATTGCAAAAAGGTACGAATTGGAAGTTTAAACACTCCAATTGATGGTAAAAATGGATTTAAAGGTAACAATAATATAAAATTATATAACCGAATACCGATAATGGGTAGATGTAAAATCTGGGAATGGACGGAGTAGTCTCCCCAAAAACGGATCAAAATTAATCCCAATTGGCTTATGTTTATGTCTCTCCACCCTTTTCCTATCCCAGCCTCTTATTTGACTGAGTGTACAGTGATCCTCTAAGAAGAAGAATTGAAAAACATATCACCAAAGAAGCTTGAGAGCTATCTGTTTATAGCCCTCTAATTTTTCAACATTATCCTAATGTATTTTACTCGAGAATTGAAAAACATTCATCTAACTTTTATTAATGTTTGGAGATTAACTATCATTGGCCTAAATTTACCCTAAATAAAATATAATTGAGTCTGTCATTCTTTTTTCTGGAATCCATAAAGATGCATTGCAAAAAGGTCAGACAAGAGATGGTGCTCTCGTTTAGAATGTTTTTAAATTGTTAATCTTGTTCACTCTCCAACCATTGACAAGAGAAGAGGAATCGCATCCCCATGGACCATGCATGCGCGAGCTATAAATTGCCAGTGCCCCAAAGATGAATATGCACACAAACAACTTGCAATGGTTGCATTTAGATTCAGCCTCTTGCTCAGTGTGATTCTAATTCTCCTTCCATGCTTGGAGGCCCGAGTTCTCCATCCCCATATTGAAGGGAAGCTAGTCAGCAAGTCAGTGACCGGAGCAGCGAGTGTCGAAGTTAGGGGTGCAGGAAATGGCAATGAAGAAACAAAGCAATACACGTATGAACCCATGAGGCAAAGTCCAGGTGGCCCTGATCCGAAACACCACTCATAAAACACAATGACTGCTAGTTAGAAAGTTTGAGTCCAGAATTGTTCTCCTTCTCTCTAAGTATGTTGATGTCATACTATTACCTGATCCTGCATACTGCTGTTTCATTATTAGGATCTGTCAGCTCAGGGGAATGGGTCCGGGGGGCTTATGCGAATTTAGTCGTGTATCATGATGGGTAGCATTAAAGTTCACCCAGTATGGCTAGGTGTAAGAATAAAATCTTTACAATGCTCATCATGTTTTCCATGCATCATCTGTTCAGACGATATCTAACACTGGCTTCTTCTTTAACTATGTCCAGTATCATGATGCAATGCAACTTAAGGTAGAGTATTGTCCATAAGAAGTCAACATACGAACATCTTGATTTAGATGAATAGCAGGACACATTGCACCAACCAATTTTTCAGGAGGAGTACACTACGTTATGCCAGGATTCAAAATCCACCAAGAGAAAGTTGCATCTCTCACGGTATGGACTAGAAATGGAGATAGGGCACATGAAATTCCAATGTAAATCAAACTCACAAACCTCTTAGTTGCTTGGAGGTTATTTGTAAAACCCGCCTAAATTGAATAAAATAATAATAACAATAATAACAACAGAGAACAGTAAGAGAAAGCTGAAAAATATGAGTTTTCGATGACTCGAAAATCGCTCCGGTCATGTCGCCGGGAGCCGCATCAGAAGTTAAGTTTTACGCCGATCGGTAGCCTGAGTAGTTGCCGACCTCCCTGTATAAAGGGCATCCACTTATTCGTTCTCAGCATCCCACAATCAATCGAAGAAAAAGAATAGTGAGTTTTCCGGCGAGCTTCAAACCAGAGCTACGACAACCGGCGAAACCCCCACCAAACGAGCTACGAAGGGTGGTATTGGAACCGGGGAAAAATCCTCTAGCACCAAACCTTCTCAAAACAACTGGAGAGTGTTCAGGGAGGTGCTAAAGAGATCGCACAGTAAATCTCAAAGCAGCGAGATCCTGCCCGACACCACCTCGCACCAACCGGCCTTTCCACCGCCTACCTTGGCCACCACTAACCGCCTAAGGTCCTCTCCAACACTCCTACAGCCCCAGTAAGCTCAATTTTGCCTCCCCTCATCGGAATTTTGGAATTTTAGAGCTGAACCGACCAAAATTTCTCTCTTCAAATCCCCGCAGTGCAGTAGAACTCAATCCTGCTAGGTTCCCCTTAACTAACTCTAGCCGCCCCCACCCTAAGCTCCGGCCACCGCCTCTCCGCCGGCAAAAAATGCAAGCTTTCTCTCTCTACTGTAACTTTTCCGACGGAGCTCCGATGAGACACGAAACTTAGCAAAATTCTGAAATTCGAAGTGCAGGATGATTAAGAGGAGATATAGGAGGTAATTAGAAGCAAGAATTGAAGAAAACAAGGACTTACAGGCCGCCAATTGGATGAGGTAAGATCCGAAGTGACATATGCTCAAATTGGGGAAGAAGGTGGAGGCCAATTTGGAGATTTTGGGGGATTTTTGTGCAATTTTAAAAAATTGGAGGACTGAACGACAATTTCATAAAATTGAGGGTATTTTCATAAAATTCACCCCAATTTAGGGTAAATAGGGTAAATTGGACAAATTTGGGGCAAATTGGAAAATTTACAAAATTGGGGGGGACCAAAATGCAATTTTTGAAAAGTTTGGGCAAATTAAGAATTTTTAAAAAAATTGGAGACTAAATGGTGATTTGACAAAACTAAGGGTCTTTTTATGTAATTCCCTTCCAATTTGAGGGTCCGTTGGACAAATTGGATCAAATGGAGGATCAAGTTGTAAAATTTGAAAAGTTAGGGGTCAAATTGTAATTTTTAAAAATTTGGGGCTAAATGGCAGTTTTAGAAAATTAAAAGAAACCAGGGACAGTGTTGATAAAATTAAGGAGCTGAATGGATAATTAGAAATTTTGGGGGTTGAATTAAAGAAAAAAACGGTAATTGAGGAGGAAAATATGAACACACAAAGTGCAATTAAGGCCAAATATGAAGGCTTATACGCAAATATGCCAATAAGTGCAATTACTCAGTTCAATGCCCTAACAAGGACATCCATTACATGTAGGAATTGACTATTCTAGCACCTACTTCTGGAAGAGGAACTGCGAGACTAGACTTCGCCTGTGCGACCCCGCCTATCACGCCCCGACCCGGTTTGGTCGGATCCCCGTGATCAACCCGCCACTCTCCCGGTTTATTAAAGGGTTTCCCCTTATCGTAAACTGTAAAGAGTAAGGCGTCCTTTAACTTGCACCTTTTTCCTGGAATAGCATAATCAAAACTATATAAAATTTAAAACTTTACATACCTGTCTTACAGGCATCTTAATTGACGGTTTTTAAGGGGAGGCTTTCCGGGATTTCTTGAAAGGGATATAAGGGAGGGGGTGAGTACGACTACTCAGTGAATGGGTTTTTAAAAGCTTTTGAATTTTAAGAAAAACATTTATATGGAGTGTGCCAGACTCCTTTGTTTTCAAAAATCCCATCATTTAAAAATTTGGATTTTTCCATTATTTCTTAGTTACCACGGTGTGTCATCACCCAACACACATCTTTCATCATGAAGGTTACACACATTCGCAAGTCAGTATCACTACTGAACCCGCTAGTGGCTTCGGAGCGACTTTTCCTGCCACTCGGATAGAAGTACGACCACTTCTACCCTAGGAATGAGTGGATGTATATGACATCCTACCCATAATCCCGAAATCACTTCTTCATGTTCGTATGAGGATAGAGACCTCATCCTGTCCCCACCCCAGTCTCATGCGCTTTGTGCTACTCCAGATTTCACATACACACCTGGAACGACGAACTGCCTTTATAGCCACCAGGTCGTCCAGTGCACTTAGGACGCATCACTCATGGACGTCTTGATGATCCTGTACTCACAGTGCATGCACAAACAATGTTTTCTTATATTACCATGTAATCTGTGGTGCCATTAGTCCAACGGCCCCGACTCTCAACTCAACCCGCAGCTGTTTGTCTTGACTAGTCCGTCGACCTGTCATGTCGCACTGCCGCTAGTTGACTGAGCATGTCGGTCCTATCTTGGTACCATGGCCAAACAATTCACTTACTAAGTTTTATGGCACATATATCATGTTCGTTTACGAGCTCCTGCTTGTGCCAACTGGCCTTGGGCCCACTGTACGAGATTTTCAAAATCGGGCATTTAGCCCCCAAGTTCCAAAACCGAGGCCATTGGCCTATCAGAGCTATTCGAGCTCCCGTCGAGAAGGTCTCCCAAATAGTTTAAGCATTGGCACACAGTCAGGGGAGAACACTTCCAACAAAATAGGTTTTCACTGTCCATTATACCAACCGGTATAAGGACATCTCCGTTCATAACCGATGAATGGGTTTTCAACTTCCTTCGAGAAAGTCTCATCATACCAATCAGGTATGATCTACTTACAACTGGTAAGTAGTTTTTTTTTTCGCATAACTTTCACATCACTTTCTCTAAGTAGTGATGATTAAAATACCACTAAATAGTGGGTATTTATATTGAGGCACTTATCATCCCCAACCAGGTATGATGTTAGTAAACCCACTCACAACCGGTAAGTGGTTTTTAACTTTAAACTATGCTCATCATCCCAACTGGGTATGATGTGAATAACCCACTCACCCGTTAATGCCGTGAATTCCATTAGACTGGTTCTTTGTATTCACGCGAGCTTGTCCTTGCTGGCGTTCCCGATATTTAACGTTCCTACACGATATGAACAACCTTGTTCATTATTACTCAGCATAACAGCCTTCATTCATTAATGAATGAGAAAACCCAAACTTTTAGTTATTTGCAATTAGGTCCCTAAAGTTATTTCTCTTTAACTTTAAGTCCATAATGTCGATTTTTCCTCAAATTGAGTCCTGTAACTTTTAAAATTTATTGTGGGACCTCAATTTATTCAATTTCACCAAAAAGGGGTTTAATTTTTTAAATTTCCAATTTGGTTCCCCAATTTTTCCAAAATTACCATTTTGCCCTTCTTTCACAAAAATGGTAAGTTTTTTCCCCAAATTTTCCAAAATTCCTCAATTGGTCCTCCAACATTATTTTCATGCGCAATTGACCCTCAATTTCATAAAATTGTATTTTGGCCCCTTTGAATTTCGAAAATCCCCAAATTTTCCCCCAATTTCAACTCTTCAACACTACCGAATTTGATTTCATCAAATTAACCAATCAAACACTTCTAATTATTGAAATTGGAGTTGAAATTGAGTTCCTGTATGTTTATACGATTCTAAGAAACTTTGAATTATAGATTTTAACGTCGGAATGAGCTCAAACGGAGTCTTGTCGGAAAACAGACTGTACAGAGAGAAAGTTTCGATTACTCACCGATTAAGGCACGACAGTCCGAGCTTTCGATATGGGCAGATAGATCTTGTCATGAGGTTTATCCTAAAATCAAGTATTGTATCAATTGATGCGGAATTGGATTAGAATTTCGTCATTGAAATTCGGTCGACTCTCTCTCTAGCACCAATTGAAAATTAAATATAACAGAAATAAATTAAATATAAGATAAATTTAAGTAAACTGTTATAGTAAGTTTCTCATCATTGAGTTGTCGAGCTCACCCCCTCCATCTAAACATTTTCAGTAAGGAAAATAACTGATTCGGTTTTTCCCCTCTTACCCAAAACCTGGTGTAAATTTTAATTTTATTAAATATTATTCAAGTAAAGCATTACAGGTAATACGCTTGACTTTATTGCACACGAGTAGTTTTTCTTGAAGTTTGAGAGAGTGGTAGGTTGTTCATCAAACCCTAGTCAAACTGAGTGGAATGTGAAATTATTATTAAGCAACTTCAGTTTTGAGTTTAAAAGATATCACTTGAAAGTGGTCTCCAAGGGATAAATGATTAATATGTACGGAAGTAGTTGAACCTAGAATACACATGGGAAACTATAAAGATGCACCTCCCATAAAAGGATAAACACATTGGAAACTATAAAGATGCACCTCCAATATAAGGATAATGTAGTCTATAACTGGATAAACAGCACTATGTTTCTTTTGACAAAAAGAAACAGCAGTACTTTCCTAAAACTTATATATATATATATATAACTTTTTGGAGATAATAAATAGAAAATTTAGATGGCAGCCTTCTCCTATTAATTTATGAGCAGCTGTTCATCTCCTATTATATATGAAACAGGTCGGCAATAAGTCACCGTGTAAGCTCATGAGGCATGATTATTTGTTTACGTAATGGAATGGAAGTGCATGCTGCTTGGTTTTATGAAAACCATTATATATATATATATAGATCTTCATAAGTAACCAAAGATTAAAAGGAGCTTATATTGCCCGTTGAATAATCCATAAGTAAGTAAACTACCAATTGTAAGACCTGGCAGTCCAATTTTCAAGTGCAGCCAGTTCTACTTGTAACTGGGCCTGCTAGCTTCATCCCACATTAATATGGTATGGATGAAATCAGAAGGCACGGTGCATCATCATGACTGCCGGAAAGTCTGCATTTTTTTACATAAATGAAGGAAATCAATACCATAACCTTGTGATCATCAACATCATACAAGAAAAAGAGCAGGACCACACTCATCAATGAATTAGCAATGATAGTGATAACATGTGATCAACCTGGCTACATGCATGCATATATGTACACCTGTGTGTGAGCTATACGATATATTATATACCGTACCCATGTCAAGTAGACCCCAATTTTACTGTAACATTCCTTTCATGCTCACTCAGCCAATTCTATGAATCATATCTCTCATTTATTGGCTGATCTCTCCTTCTTCACTTCCCCCTAAAAGCCACCCCAAAGAAATTAATGGAATTTCTCAAATTCTTATTTTTTTTATTAATTTAATTTTGTCAATTTAGACCAATATCTTTGTAATGTACACATATTAATTAAAAAATGGTGTGATTAGTCGTACAATTAGTCATTGGAGTTTGACTTATGTTCTTGGTGCCTTTGAGTCGAAGTGATAATATTGTCTGTTGGGTCGGAAAATAAATCCGTTGGTCTATTGGTCGGAAAATAAATCCGTTGGTTTAGACAGATTTGAAAACAAAGCGAAAGTCGACCGTTGGTTTCCATACGTTGGACATTAATAATCATTAATGGACATCCACGCGCCGGTAGGTTAAAATGTCCCGCCACGCGCTATTTGACCTGTAAGTCAACTTTGAAGTCATGGGATGAATTATGATATGGGATTATATTTTTAGTGAGTATTATAAAATGTGTAAAAAATAAGTATAATATAGTATTTTAATATAATATTAGTATAATGATTACAGTTAAACCAAACACTCTAAGTCTTTCCATAATAAGCCAGTGTTGCATTATTCAGAATGTGACCCTAAATTATTATTATCAAATTTAAGTATGGGAAAAAATTATTTTTAAAATATAAAGAAAATGACCGTTCCTCGGTTACCGAGCCTATCTTCCCCTCTTACCTTCTCTCTCAACTTACTAACTCCAACTTAGAACACTTGTACAGACAGAGACATCTCTATGACGCTTCTCTCTCTTTCTCTCTAACAGCTCTACACCATGCTGTTAGAATTTGCCTATTACCCTAGAGAAGCAAAGCTCAGCTAATTTTTGGAGAGGGAGAGAGAAAGGCAAGTGCAACAATGGTGGGCAGCAAGGTGAAGGTTGCAATAGGGTTTCAGAAGTCGCCCAAGAACGACACCTCTCCCAAGCCTGTGCTCCCTTCCCCGCCCTCATCCGGCAAGAGTGCCTCTACCAAGGTCCCATTCTCCCGATACTTTCCCCGTTCCTCCGCCCAGGTCCAGCCTCGGCCCCCTGACATCACCGAGCTCCTCCGCCTCGTAGAGGAGCTCCGCGACCGTGAGTCTCGGCTGAAGACTGAGCTCCTCGAGCACAAGCTGGTGAAGGAAACCGCATCCATCGTCCCTATCCTTGAGACCGTGATCTCCTCCAAGAATGCCGAAATAGCGGCCAATGCCAGGAGAGTCGATGATTTGGTGTCCCAGAACCGGCGGTTGATGGAGGAGCTGGTTGCAGTACGGAACGAGCTCGAGGAGGAGAGGAGGGAGAGCGACAGAAGAGTTAAGGCCATGGAGGCGGTGGTAGCTCAGCTCAAGGAGGCCGCGTCGTCTTCTGACAGGGCCTCTGACAAGCTCTCCTCATCTCAGAGGTTTCAGGAACTTGTTAAGAACATGAGGAATAAGTCGGTGTCAGCCAGGTTTACAGATTGCACTTTGAGCCAAGAGAGCGGCAGCAGGGTCGAAGCAACGGACTCGAGGAGGGAGGAAGGGGCGGCGGGAACGGAGGCCGAAAAGCAGAGGCATTCGCGGTGTAATTCGGAGGAGATTATTGCTAATGCTGACTCTAATCTCGGTAACGCCGTTAGATCTCGCGTTCCCAGAGTCCCTAACCCGCCCCCGAAGCGGTCCGCCTCGTTTCCGCCAGACCGATCATCGGAAAACTGTTATTTTACGGAACCGGATCCAGCAGTCGTAAACGCCACATCCACAGTCTCTCTGGCAGTTCCTCCCCCTCCGCCGTTGCCACCTCCTCTACGATCAAGTAAAGCACCGGCGCCTCCACCACCACCGCCACCGCCTCCCCCTCAGATGAAGATGACTGCGCCCTCACCTCCTCCACCACCGCCACCGCCGCTTCCTAAGACGGGGAGGCCTGTCCAGACGAAGGTAAGGAGAGTACCCGAGGTGGTGGAGTTCTACCACTCGCTGATGCGCAGGGACTCCCGCCGAGACTCCGGTGGAGGAGCACCTTCCGATGGGGCTCCATCTACGGCAAATGCACGGGACATGATCGGGGAAATAGAGAACCGGTCAGCTCACTTGCACGCGGTAAGTGTATTTACGAGAATACCACTAGGGAGCGAGTCCTGTCATTCAAAACAGACAAACAAGTGCTGCTTTAATTGTCTGGTCCCTCTGGGTTTTGTCTTGGACTATAGTTATTTGCTTGTCATATAAGACAGCATCTATGCCAAATATTGTTGTGTCTGTTTGCCCGGATTCAGACTCAGGAATGGTTTCGCCCAAAAAAAACAAAATTTGGGTCTGCCTGGATTAGACTAATGGAATTCAAGCTTTGTGATGGCAGATTAAGACGGATGTAGAAACACAGGGTGACTTCATAAGGTTCTTGATCAAAGAGGTGGAGGAAGCTGCTTTTACTGACATCAAGGATGTGGTAGCTTTTGTGAAATGGCTCGATGATGAGCTCTCCTACTTGGTAAAAAATTCATGTACACTGTACTGGCACGCACAAACAAATGATGCAAATTGATTGCTTTGATTGATCTGTTTTATCTAATTAAGGTGGATGAAAGGGCAGTGTTGAAGCACTTTGAGTGGCCAGAACAGAAGGCAGATGCCCTGCGTGAGGCTGCATTCGGGTACTGCGACCTGAAGAAGCTCGAATCTGAAGCCTCCTCTTTCAGGGACGACCCCAGACAGCCCTGTGGCCGCCCTGCATTCAAGAAGATGCAGGCTTTGCTTGAAAAGTGAGCTGCATTTCCCCCTTAAACTGAGACTGATTACCTTTAACTTTCAGATAGAGATTTCTTATCACATGGTGATACTGCTTTCTGACAGGCTAGAGCATGGGGTTTACAATCTCTCGAGGATGAGAGAATCTGCAGCAAACCGATATAAAGTGTTCCACATTCCTATGGAATGGATGCTTGACAATGGAATTATGAATCAGGTAATGATTTTAACTCATAGTTTATGCCCTCTTATGACTCATGATTTCCCAAATCTTTCTGTTCTCTCCATAGAGGATCATATCCTTGGGCGTGAATCACTCTTTGTGGTCCATGTAAGGACATGATATTCCCATGGAAGTTGTGAATGGTGGCTACTCAGCAATGATTACTTGTGCTAGTTGATCTCATTGTTGGTTCTTGAACATTGCTTTATCTGCAACAGATAAAGCTAGCATCTGTGAAGTTAGCCATGAAGTACATGAAGAGAGTATCAGCAGAACTAGAGATGGTTGGTGGTGGACCCGAAGAAGAAGAGCTCGTAGTACAGGGAGTTCGATTTGCATTCCGGGTACATCAGGTGATCAAAGCAAAACCTATATCTTGATTCCCTTCTCCATCTCAACTGCTGATCGTATATTAACCTCCCTTGTTCTTCGTTCTGGCAGTTTGCAGGAGGATTCGATGTGGAGACAATGAAGGCATTTGAAGAGCTGAGAGACAAAGCCAGGTCCTGTCATGTCCAGTGCCAGAGCCAACAGCAACAACAGAAACTCTTGTGTCGGTCGACACCATGTTAAGGAGAAATTCTGTAGCAAACTCAGCTCCAGTGACATTGTTCTGATGAGAATTGAGAGAGGCACTGGCACTCGCCTTTCAGTGTAATTACATAATGTATTTGTTACAATGTAACTTGGCACTGGCAAGCGCATGCATGGTGAATATTGATCCATTTTTATATCCAGTTGTTATACCATCATGCTACTATACCATTCTCTCACAAGTAACCATTGAAATGTTGAATTCTTGGAGTAAACTTGTGATTCATGTTCATCATTTCAGTCCAAGTCTCACTCAGTGTCCACTTACAAACAGAATTTACAGTTATAATCTTGTGCACCCCTTTTATCAATAAATTGTGAACCAGCAAGAGCCCGAAAAAGAAAGAAATCCCCCTGTTTCATCTGTGTTCACATCGTGAGAGCTGCGTAGAGGAGGTGGTTCCAGGTATCCGGGAGCCCTGGGAGGCACCAGTGACTGCAATCCTTGCCGGACCCCCATGAGTGGTCGCCGCTGTATGCCGACGGATGAGCATCCTTCCTCAGCTGCGACAGCAACGTTATGTCAAGTAGGTACACTGGGGTGTTCATGCCGCTCAGCACCTTGTTCAGGATGGAGGTGGCCGGTGGCATGCCAGCCGGGTAAGTGGACCCCAGCAGTGGCTCCTGCTCCCCCTTACAAGTCGTCTTGGGCTGGTTCCAGTCTTTGCCCCTGGTTTAACCCAAAATTATATCAGTCACTTTGGGATATGTTTAGGTAGGTTCGAATCAAGCGGACTCAAATGCCCAGTGGCTTGCTTACTGGTAATGGGTGGGGGAGATTCCTTGGAAGAAGACTTTAGTCTTTGATGAGTCGACATTGGAGTCAACCCACCTGCCCCAAGTGGTCAGCCCCTTGGAGAAAGCGTCCAGCCGGTCCATGTCTTTGTACAGGGCATTCCCAAATTCCATATAGTCCCACCTGCATTAGGCCTCATCAAGAATTAAGCATGCACCAAACCTCAATGTTTGTTTTTACAATCTTTGAAGAGGAATGTGAGGATGGCGTTACGGCTGGGATCTTCCGGTATGAGTCCACCAGTGCCAGGAGTTGAAGACGAGGAGGTCCATGCCAGTCCAGGCCTTGCCGGCCTCGATCGAATCCAGCTTCAAAACCCGACCCACCTTCTCGTTGACCATGTCCACCAGGTATGGCGTGCGGTACAGATAAATGGTTACTCCATAGTCCTGCCACCATCAGACAATTATTACCCCGCCACTCTCTACTGGATATGTAATGTATTACACTCCATTGTTTAGCACGTGGAGGACTCAATGGAGCAGGCTGATAACGACCCGAAAGAAGCATTCACATGGAGAAGAAGGATGAGATAATGATGACAAATTTGGAGTAATAATATTATAATAGTCTTATAAATCACTCAGTTAACCCAAAGTAAATGATTTCGCTTGCATTAAACTCCATAGCCAATAATTCTATCTACTTATTTATTTCATTCCCTACACTTGAACCAGTCTTTTCCTCGTCTTAAATGAACACGTTCTCATGGAAAAGAAAAACCCTAGCAAATGGGCAACATGCCAAAAGCAGAAAAAGGGCGAAAAGACCAGGGGGCAATGGAGGTTTTGGCAGGTTGCCATTCTCCAGACTGTCGGTCATATAAATTAATCAACTTATAAACAAAATAACCATAGCAATCAAACGGGGTCCAAGGTAAGACTGTTGTTCAGATTTGTTTAGCATTCCCCTTCCTCTTCCAGAAAGCGAGTTGCCAAGAAAAAGGTGGAGGGAAGAGATACACTTACACAGGTTTTTATTTTTAGCTGTTCAATGCTTTCATTGTCTTCCCTTTATTGGAATAGATGAATAGGCCCTCGAACCCTATTTTAGATTCCTGTAAAGTTTGAGGGGGCAATAATTTGATCGGAGTTTGCGGTGGGACCCCTCAATTTATCTGCTTTTTAGGGACTGGACCGGCCTTGTCTGGCTAGCCTGGCCCTCCGCCCTTTCTCAATCACTGCTAGTCCAGACAATTTGTATAGTTTATTTATGACCAATAGTTGAGCGGGGCAGGCGAAAGCTCCCAAATGAACTAACTATCTAAATTCTAAAGCCATCTCATAATATTCCATTCCAGGCCAACCCCCACCGGGGCCATGACCCTCATGGCTCATATATTATCACCTTGCAAATATATTACAGAATCTAGGATACTTTTGGGGGTCGCCATGGCAATGTTTTCAACGAGTTTCAGTGAGACATATATAAGAGCAAACAGTGTGAAATGGCGAACCTGGAAAGTGACGGAGGAAATTGATTCTTTGCGGACAAAGCTGGCCTTGGAGTTGGGCACCGACGCATGTATCATACACGACAAAGATTCCCACATGTTGAGGCTCAGTGAGTCCCCTACAAACATTATCTTCTTCCCCTTCCATCTCCTTAGCAGATCTCCCCCATCAAACCTGCAAAAATTTCCCTCTAATTAACTAGAAAGTACTACAGGATAAGCTTATGATTTGCACAATCATCACTATACTCATGACGGGTCGATCCATATAGAAGCTCCAACGGATATTCTGACCCCTAACGTGAACATATATAAGGCATCAGTACTGCTAAAAGCTGTATCTATTTCTGGAAACGAAGCTGAAAATTGTACTTACTGCGGGCTGAGGTCAAACTGACGGTCTAAGACAGTTTAGGCTCGTGGTATCTCAACATTTAAATGAGAAAATGGGCTCATCTTAGACACGTAAAATTAGCTATATCGAGAAAAGTGGCAGTTCAATTCAACATATGTGTGTATATATGTAGAGACATACCTGGGGATGCTGCAGCCCTCGGGCTTCCATGCGTATTTCATGTACTGCTTATCGGGCCGACCATACTTCTGGCAATCGAACTCAGGATCTATGAAGGGGCAGCTCGACGAGGCGTACAAGGGGTAGGAAGCGTCCAGCACCCACCTCCCCCGGAACAAGTTGCAGCCGCCGCTCATCATCTGCTTCATCCAGCCACCTGCCGCCGTGCCCGCTGAGGAGTTTTGGTGCTGCAACTGCAGCTCGATACTGCTGCTACCTGCACTTTCAGTTGCTCCATTGTTGAAGAAGAAGAAGAGGAACAAGATGAAGGGTGAGAGATTGAAGATGAACAAGGTGGAGCAGCCTTTGACAGGCTTCCGGTGACGCCCACCAGACATATTGAAGGGATCTCAACAACTCGAGTACAACTGATGGGCACTGAGACCGAAGAGAGGATTGGTGGCTTCTGTGACTATTTATAGGCGTGGTCGATTCTATATAAGACTCATATCCTTGGGGTCTGTCTGATGTAGCCACCAAATGATGAAATCATCCTGCATTTTTTGCCATTTCACATTTATAAGTCATTGATACTTCGCATGATTCTGCTATATATTATAGTATTATCTATCAATAGTACTCCAAAATTTTTAATGTGAATAGTTTATATTTAGTTCGAGAGACATAATTATTGTAAGGTAGAGCCAAAATTAATTTGTAAATATTGGTGATGGTGGTAGGTGGTGATGGTGGTGGGCCTTCCCCTGAGTGGGCAATGTTCTTTTATGAAGATTAGAAGGGCATGAGTGAGTTGGATGGAAGTTTCATTTTTACAGTAAAGTTTCACTTTCCACTGAAGCAATCATTAATGGAAGATACCTATCCAAAAACAAAAAAAAAAAAAAACAAAGAGAGTTCTTGAGAAGGATGATTAAATGGTGCCCGAAATCATAAAAAGTCGTTATATGTGTTAGAGTTGAGTTTCATCTATCATCATCACCATGGCTGGCCTTCCACAAGCTCACCAGTTGTGCTCTAGTGGGGTCGAATGAGCTCTGAGTCTGACTGAAAAATCGGCTTTAAATGTCACATCCACAGACATCAATCAATACTTAATTCAATGTCATCTAATTGCATCAGTCGGTTTAGGTTTCCTTCTTCGCGCTTGGCATTTATCCAGCTATATACATGAGTTGGATGAGTAGTGCCCAGATTTTGATCTTCGGTCCTCTTCTTATCTGTCCTCCATATCCCTTAATGCATATGATTGATATGCTTTTTTGCTTTTGATATAACTTTGTTCGAGCTGTGCCTGTGCATGCTCTTTTTGGCGAAAAAAAACTTTGTTTTTAGGCAAAGTAGTGATCTAAAGCCCCATCGGAAAACCTTAAGGAAAGCATCCATAACATGGAATCGTATTCGTACTTGGTAGTTTTTGCTTTTGAGTTGCCTTTTTCATGCTTAGATCATGCACGAGATTGGCTATTTTAGCAGTCTATCAAAGGGACGGAGTGGATGGGGCCTCCAATCTGTTTCATCTGCAAGGACTGGTCGCTATTAGACAGCCAGTTGGAGGATGAAAGGTTTGTATTGTATCACTGCAATAAGCCCAAGTCCCCCTCTGAGTGTGATGTGATGTGCTTAACTACCTTGACTTCCACTATCTAACAATCCATCACTGTAAGAGTTTGCACTTGTTTTTTGGCCAAGGAAGAGCTTGAAATTTGAGTTCATGGAAAAAAACACAACCCTTGACAGAATTTTGGAACATTTCAAAGAGAAGTGAAACTCAATTGGAAGAAAAAAGAATGTCAGGGGATTGGAATCTGACAGGCAGAAAGTAGGCAAAATTTTATTAGTATTGAAGGATTCCATGGTTCCCAAGTGGCTGCAAGCTACTAAAACGCCAGCTCCATCAGTGTGTTTTAGAGGTTGTTGACGAAGAAAAATGGAATATATTGTCATAATACAATAATAAATCTATAATAATAAATCTGGTACTGTGGTACATGATGGATCAATTAATGATTGATGATGATCTTATATATATTCACATGATCGATCTACTAATCATCAATATACAGAGTATATATATATATAGTTTCTGCACATTCTATCATTGTGAAGCATGTGAGCACCATATATGAAACAAGACCATGTGGCTCAATCAATTGTGTTTGGTCAAGTGTTGATGATGATCAGAGTAGTAGCCGTTGCTGGGCCAGGTTTGGCAAAGTGGGCTCTGCGCCCATGAGCCTCCCCTAGGTAGGCGAGGGGAACGACCATCATGAAAACCAGTCCAGATAGTAGGGATTAGTATGTATGCCTTCTTTCTTCCATTTGATAGAAATTTCAAATGCTCCTACTGTATATAGCCATAGATGAACAGGAAACCATTAATGGTACCCTGCATCAGCTATGGAAGAGACTAATGACAAAACCGGAGAAATGCTTTCGACATTCAAAAGTACACGAATGGCTGACTCTTTTGGACCTGATCTGTGGTACCATAAGTTATTAGTCAATGAGAAGCGAATCGGTGGATGAAGCCCTACGCCTCTTGTTCGGCGGCGTACTCCGCGGGCTGTACTCTGACGAGTCGCAAGCCTTCTCGAGGACCGAACTGAGTGCGCGGTGGACGGAGTCAACGAGCTGCTGACCCGTCCCGACTTCTCCATCTGCCGATTCGCACCGACTCGAGAAGACGAACACGTTCTTTAGCCGGCCTCCAACGGTCGAGATCTCGGCCTTCACCAGCTTCAGGGGCAGCGACTGGAGCGCCTTCCTGATTTCCGACAGCAACATCGGGCGGTACTCGCAGCAAACCGATGCCCTAAGGGTGAACCCGTCGTCTGCAACGTCACCGTCTCGGCAAGGCTCGACCGTTACTTCATCGGCGTCCATGGGTATGAGGAGGCCCCTGGTGGCCTCGATGGCGTTCCTCTTCAGCTCCTTCACTTGCTGGATCACCTCGGCGAGCAGCGTGGCTTTGTCCATCTGTTTGGTACGAGACAAAAAAAATCCATAGCAATATTGTTAGAATGACTGATTTACTAACCATAAGATTTGACAGTTGAATGGTTACAGCTGTGAGTGCAAAAAAAAAAAAAGTGAACCCTAGCACTAAAGTTTGCCCTTCAACAAGGGCTAATGGTGAGTTGACTTTCTTTGATTGATTTTGATGGTACATTATGATGTACCAAATACATAATCACATATATATATATATACTAAAAATAACAAATTATTTAATGTCTGCCCATAGAATCTTTCCGTATTTAATTGATGGTTGGTCCATCATTCATCCATGATGTCCAAAACTATAATCAATCCCCAAAATAGAAAAATAAATGCAAGATTCCACATCATATAAGACATGTCCAACAAAAAAAACGACATGCTGACATGGACCACTAACATAATCCTAATAAAATAACAAAAAAACATTGCGTCATACAAGTTCGTCCCTTTCTCTCCCCCACCAAATTTAATCTGGTACTCTCTATAATTAATACCTTGATCTTCACCATCACATATATTGAATAATTTTTTTAGAAATTTAAAAGTATATTGTCAATATCATATATTATTTTATGAATACTATAAGATCTAGATAAGTTCATCTACGTATAAATAATATAATATGGTAGATACACTTGGCCAAGAGTCATCCACCAAGCTAAAGTATTGAAAAAACAATATGAAGAAGAAGGCAACCCGTAATCTACATCATTCATACAATTGCAAATAGCCTTATTTAAATGCAAAATCTTATCGATACCCACTAATTTAATTCAACAAGTTTAGCAAAGAAAGCGAATTTACCTTTTCAGTGCACGGCACAAGGCTCCGCAGAGTGGCCAGGTGAGAATTAATCCTCTCTCTTCTCCGGCGCTCGGCCTCGCTGTGGCTCTTCAGGGCCGCCAGAGCCTTCTCCACAGGGACCGGCTTCTTGGCGGCAGGAGCTGGGGCCTTCACTAGCTCCCCTTTCTCGTTATCTAAGACCAGCGACTGGGACAACGCAGACTCGGCGCCACATGTAAATCCAGTGGATCCACGAGAGAGCGGATCGAACAAGTTAAAACAGTCCGACCCGAACGAGAAGTTTATGCTGCAGTCAGCTTGGAGGGCCATCTTATAACGGGCTACCCAGTAGATGAAGTTAACAGTTGTTGTATGGGGTGAGTTGTGGGGGAAGTAGATGAAGAGATGAGAACCCTAGATTTAGAAGTGGAGGGGCTGCTGGGCTGGGCTGGGATGGGATGTCTTCGGATCGATGATTCACAAGTAATATCCAGGATCGAGGGGGAAGCATGAACAAGAGATTGAATCAATGCGTTCAGAAATTTTCTGTAGGCGACCAGAAGGAAAGAGAATAGAGAATATAGAGTCGTGCGATAGGGTCAAGAGCTATTACTAGGCTTGAATGCATTTATAGAACTGATTTTAGGGATATTGTAATGCGCAAATTGCACAGTAGAAATGATAGAATAAGAAGGGGTTTTGCTTGTTGGGATCTCGAAAGGACGGTGAACCGAATCAAAATAGTCTAACTTTTGAATCTTTGGCTGGTGATTGGAAAGTCGCCATCCCCACCGGCGGAAGTTTGCCACAGAACCATGATTGATGACGCCCAACCCCAACAATAATAGCTTCAAGTTCTTACTTTTATTCTTTTTCTTCAATTTGATTTGATTAATGGGAATGTGATCACTTGCCACTAGCTTAGTCCTATTCCATTATATAAGTTTTACAACAAAAAAATAAACCCCTAAATTAATTTATATTTACAAATAAGTTATTAAACTTATATATAGATGAGTATAACTCAATCAGTTGGGAGAAAATGTAAGAATGTGAGAAATGCATATTTATGCCAAATATAGTAAAAAAAACGTTAAACTACTTAATTTATAAAAAAATAACTATCAGTAAAAAATTATATATGATTTGAAATATTATTGAAAATTTTCTATGTGAATTGAATTTTTCAGAAAAAAAATTATATGTAAATTGAAGTAAATAAACTAGTTTATTTAATTGTAAATATCTGTAGTTATAATTTGATATATTAGTGTTAAAAATAGACGGCTTGCTTGCTGTTCTGTCTGTCGCTTTTGTCAGACTGCCGATCGGTTTCTATTATAGCCTTCCCACTTCTGTTTACACTTTACATCAAGATTCCCACCTTTCAATTTTTTATTCAATGAGCAAACAAAACTAAAATCCCAACTTGCTCCATTCATTATAAATTTTCCATTCAATGATTCGCCTTTGTTTAATTGGGTTTACATATCTTCTTTGTCTAGGGTTGATTGTCATGGCTGCATTTTCTTTTTTCTGCAATTGGCATCAATTAATTGGGCATGATTGGGTGGGTAGATTCCTGTCCAAAGACCAGCACGAGAGAAGTATTTCTGAGTGTATTTATGACTCGAACAACTACTCATCTTAGTCCACCAAGAAAGAAGCTACCCGACTTTGCCAAGTAATTAATAAAGAAGCTTGCTTGGTTGCTTGCGATGAGTGAGATGGCTGATGGTTCCCTCCCTCCTCTTTCTATCATCTTTCTTCTTTGTTACATTAGATCCATAACCCGTTCTGTTCCACTATGCTCAAGAGTAGTTTTATTGAAGTTATGCATGATAGATAAGCTGCATCATGGTGGACGCCATTATTGAAGTTTATGCATGCTGAGATAAGAGAACAGAGATAGGAGAGAAGTGGTTTTGGTGGTAACCCGTGGGCGTGCATGCATCATCATAACCTATTATTGTACTTCAGGTGTCAAGTTCATGCCTGACATACATAGCACCACTATTGGTGATCCTTTATGCGAGCTGGAAATCGCCACGGAGAAATTCTTACAATTCAATAGATCCGAAGAACATCGATCTAATAGTATATTCAAGAGATTCGTTTTCACCTGAGCGTGGGGTTGGATCTGACCGGATTATGGTCCACCCCAAGAAAAGTCGAGATGTGCCTGCCTTCCCTACTTGCCCTTAAAAATATTATCAAGGTTCAGGCATAGTTTCGGGCGCTGCTACGCACGCACTTACGTCATTTTAATGGCTTCTCCACCTTAAAAAATGCAATTGGCCTTTGCCGCATCTCTCTTTTTGATATAGCTAATTGTACTGGAAATGGATGGACCATCCTTGAATTTGGTTGATGGGGGCCAAGTAAGAATGATGAGGGATGAGATGTGAGAGGAGATGGATCCAGCCCAGGCAGGTCCTGGGAAATGAAACCTTCCATCTCTCCAAGAATCTTGCCTTAGGAAAACCCTTTTCCTTCGGCTCCTGAATCCTCCTCATTTAAAATGGATCTAGCAGGCCGGATTCCCAATCCTAGCCTCTCACCCTCCACCGCCGTTCCAAGATGCCTTCGATTTTCCCAGAAAGCTCCAGGTTAGTGATGCTTGCTTCTTCCAACTCGAAACGGTTCCCTGCATCAAGGTCTACTCGCTAGAACCGAAATTGAACCGAACCAATTGAGAACCAAACCAATTGAGAACCGTTTTAAACGGTTCGGTTCAGCCACGGGCAACCCTATGCATATGAGCAGAGCCAGCGCCCAGGTCCCAGCAATCTCGGATGAATCGGCGGAGAGACAGAGAGCGAGAGAGCGAGAAAGCGAGAGAGGAGAGTGCCTTCTTCCAGCGAAGTAATCGGCTTCTGAGAAGATTATCTTATCATCCTTTGAGGTGATTGTTCTCTTCTCTTATTCCTTTCCAACTCTCAGCAACGATCAGTTCCCCTGTAAGCTTCGCTAGCCTTCCTTCGATTTTTTCCAAGTATGAGCGTAATGCATTACTATGGGTTTTGTAGCACAATCTAGATTAGAACAGCCCCTCCTATGACATTCTTTCAGAAAAAAATAAACTTTTTTCTGTTCTTCTTTCAACAAGCTATATAAATCCATCATAATCGTCCTCATGATGCTTCTACACATATATCATTTTTAGCGGAATATAACAGAATAGTTTGGGAATGTGATAGTATATTTTGGTTACCATGAGTATAGGTAGCCCTTGGAGAACAGCTTACAGCTGCGATGGATCTAGTGAGGACTATTACGCCCTAACTTGGGAATTCCTTTGTGATTTTATATGCATCTTAGTATAATTAAGCCTAATATTTGGAAAATTAGCTGAATTTCCCCCCCAAATTCATCTACGTAGTTAACTATTAAGTTTTGCTCCATAGAACAAACTTCCTGGATTTGTACCTTACTCAAAGAGACAATATCCCCATAATATTAGCAGTGATGATTATAAAACTATGACGGTGACCAACTTCTGCAAATTTTTTCTGAAATTATGTTCCAAATATTGAAAAGTTTATGGCTTTCGGTGTACCACTCACTGAAAATTACGTGTGATTTGATCACTGTAGTTTCCTTACTAATTCCTCTATAATATGTTGGTGGAAATTGCAAAGTGTTAAATTATGATATATCTAGCTTTTGAATCGGAGTCTTTGCAATTTCCTTGGATTCTTTATGTATATATTGTTTCAAAATATATTCTTAAACCACCTAATCTGTGTAATATGCCCATGGCTCTTTGTGGAGGTTGCATGCTTACAAAGTTAGGATCAATAATATTGTAAGAAACATTGAAAATTATTAGTTGATCTTAGCATATAGAGCTGATTGATTTACTTGGTCTTCTTTTATATTGACAAATAAAAAAAACTTTGTGCTATTCACTGCCCAGTTTGTTGTCTTATAATTTATCCTTTTTCATGTAAAGAAGCTGAATCTCTATTCGCCATAACAGAGAATGTGACAACTTTATGATATTCATGACTTCTTTCTGTGCCACTTTTCATTCCAACATATTAACATGACTTTGAACGTTTTTACCAACCTTTTGGATTTCTGGCAAATTCTAGGAGGCTCCTATATGGATAATCAAATGGTACCTACCAACAGTTCATCCGAAGTGGAAACAGTCCCAAAGCTGCAAGTTATTTACCGCTGCAAAAAGTGCCGCAGGATTGTGGCAGCAGAGGAGAATGTGATTTCCCATGAGCCCGGGAAAGGAGAGGCGTGCTTCGTTTGGAGAAAGAGAACTGGCAATCCCAAGGACTGGGGGAAGGGTCCAGTTGAGTGCTCCTCCATATTTGTTGAGCCCTTGAAGTGGATGCAAGCAGGTAATCACCTACTTAATAGTTGACTTACTTCCTCCGTGTACTATTTCTCATAGTTTTTTTTCCCTAAGCCACAGGAAAATAGAAAATTGAGAGCTGGCTGTTTGAGGCTCATAGCATTTTCCTTGACCTGGAAAGAAGTTGATTTTCAAACACCCTTTCTTCGTTCTTCTATAGATATGTTGTAGAAGGAGAAAATTGGGAACTGCCCAGACTTCAACATGAATTGATAGCTGAGCTGTGTTAAGAGAACTAACTTTGAATCATCTCTTGCAGTGGAAGAAGGCTACGTTGAGGAGAAACTCCTGTGCATCTGCAAGGCTCGCCTGGGCTCGTTCAACTGGGCTGGGATGCAATGCAACTGCGGTGCATGGATCAACCCAGCCTTTCAACTTCACAAGAGTCGAATAGATGAATGCCATATGTAAAATCAATGGAACAATTTGTTCATGGATATTGCGAGTTAGCAAGATTTACATCTATCTACCTTGATGGAAGGGTATCAACTGCAGTAAGTAGCTGCACCTTTGTATAAAAAAATTGCACCATTTCAAAGTTGATATTTTTTTGACGAATCCTGCATTCAACAAAATTCCTAGACCTGTTATGCTCTAAATCTTCCCATGAGACTTCCCATGTCGAATCAAATCCGAATCTATGAGACTCGAAAATCTTCTGGGGGTGATGGGTACAGAGAAAAAGGGGGTGTGGATCTTTGACGTAAGAGAAAAAGGCCACTAACCTTTCTTGCTTTTCCGAGTCGTGACCCCAAACTATTCTACAAACGATGGTCGATCCCTCCCGCGTCCCCTTCTTGTGAGCTTGCAGTTGCAGAGACATGCCTCTGAATATCCATGGACGGCTCAAAAGGGATGCCAAGTTGAGGGCAAAAGAGAGCCGGTGGGGGACTCGTTTAAATTCTTCACATATTTGCGTAATATTCTCTCTTATCATCCCCTTCTCTCCCCTTTTGCTCTCTATAAATGCACATTTATACTCTCTTATCTCAGCAGAAAAACCCACTAGTGCTTAGCTTACAGTTATACTCAGAAAGATAGATCATTGAAGAGTTGCTGCTGGAAATGTCCACTGTAAGACCCTCCCTCTCTCCAGCTTGATCTCATCACGTCATGAAATGCATCAATTCATCCTCTTTCTCTCTTGCCCGTTTGTAGATTGTAGAGATGCAAGTCAACATAGACTGTCCCGGATGCGAGAGCAAGATAAGGAGGACTCTTCGAAAGCTTGATGGTAATCAATAAAACCTGAAACACGGTTGACATTTACACATGATTGTGCTTTGAGTAACTTAACTTTGGTGGCGGCTGTTGACGAGGTCTTCATACGTACATGATTGCAGGAGTCGATGAAGTTGAGATAGACATGGCCATGCAGAAGGTGACAGTCGTGGGATGGGCTGATCAGGAGACGGTCCTCGGAGCCGTGAGGAAGACCTGGAGGAGGGCCGAGCTGTGGCCGTTTCCCTATGATCCCGAGTGCCACAGCTTCGCCCGCGAATACCACCACTACGACCATGGTAGAAACCATTACCAAGCAGACCATATTGAGCCCAGCTTGAGCGTCGTGGATGGTCACTACAGCAATGATATTTATGATGACGGTCTCCTTGAAGATGACAACTATTACCACCGGACATTAAACGACGATCCGGCAGCCTACACGGCCCCCTCCCCCGCCTTCTCGTACAACTACTACAGGCATGGGTACGAAGGAAGGGAATATGGGTACTACCTGCAGCCTCCCTACTCCACCATTGTTGATCAGCAAGCTAGCTCTTTGTTCAGTGATGACAATGCCAATGCCTGCACTATAATGTAACCATCACGAAATATATATATATATATATATGCATATGTACACATAGATATGCGTGTGTGTTCCCTATCTTCCAATAATTGGATATTTCCAATTATTCTATTTCCCGTTATTTTGTAACCCTAATCCGCAAATATCTTGTTCTCTCATGATTATCGGAGCGGCTTTGTCTTTTGCTTCTTCTCCATTAGTCAAATTAGGAGTTTCTTTGAGCTTCCCCGGGAATTGCAGGGGTAGGGCAGCTGCTAGATGTCACCCATAGAGTGGGTGGAGAGTTGCCAAGTAGTTTCAGCAATGCCCAGGAATGTCGGGGACTGGGAGTGAGCAGTGGTTATAATCTGAGGAGAGCCGTAGAGAGAAGGAGTGGGCTCACTGCGGGTGCTTCTGATCGATCAGAGGATAGCAGATTTCATGGCACCGCTCTAATTTTTCATTTTCCTTTTCTCTTCCGCGAATTATTCTGGCTCCCTGTTTCTCTCCCTTCTTGTCGATTGCTTCGCCTTGGGGCTCGGACCGTCCCTATACGCGACTCTATAAAATGGCAGCTGCACCTTTGGTCCACGCGCAGTGCGGTTATTCACCCAGACTCTGCAACAGCTCCAGGAATGGCCCTGTAGGATCTAACTCGGCATCGTGCTCCCCGTCTTCATCTTCTTCCTCTGCCTCATCTTCCTCGTGCTCATCTTTATTCGGTGATTCATTCTCTTCCATCGTCGTCTTGTTATGGTTTTCTTCTTCATTTGCCTATGATCTTGTTAGTTGCATAATTGATCTTCCAATTGCTTTCAGGATTTTATCTGTATTAGGCTGTTAGAAATTCCTCTCACTTTATCTGCATCTGATTTGATAAATATTATAAGGCTGTCACTTATTTATTCACAAATTTCAGGCAAAAGTGCTAACCGGAAATCCCAAGGTCTTAGGGCTCAAGCCATGAGCACTCCTACACGAGAAAGTATTGTAGCACGGAGGGTCGATTTTAATGCACAAAATGAACCTGATCATCTTCTTGTTCTTGTTCACGGGATCCTAGCAAGGTATTCAAAGTCCAGTAACAGTTCTTATTTACCTGGTAAAAGCTCATAGTAATTGAAGATAGATCTATGTGGTGTATAAAGTAAACCATCAATAAAGAAAAAAAATGTCTCTCTTTGAGTTGTGTGCGTATATTGCATTACTGGGGATTGCTCTTGCTGTTTAGCCTCATACGGTCAAATTGACCTTTATATTGCAATATGTGTACTCATTCATGTAAATTTTGCAGCCCAAGTGACTGGACTTACGTAGAATCAGAATTGAGAAGACGACTGGGAAGAAATTTCCTTATATACGGTAATTGCAGAGGATGATGTATTTTTGCAATTATGTTGTATACACTATGTGCTGGCTTTTCTAGTTATGCAGTTATGTTGTATATGTTACTGATGACTGTTGAAAATTGTTGAGGGTCGTCTTTCTTCTCTGGATTAGCTATATATTATGGATTTTTAACTCTGCGAAAACTTGTAAGTCAAGTTTAAAAAACTTTTCGTTTATTTTATGGAAAAAATTCTTCCCCTTTCAGCAAGTTCCTGCAACACATATATTAAAACATTCAATGGGATTGATGGTGCTGGAAGACGACTGGCAGATGAAGTGAGTAAATTTTGAAATCAATGTACCATCACCCTAGGAATAAGTGTTAATATATGGCGTTTATACTTGATAATTTAGCTAATCATTATCTATTATACCAATATTTTATGCTAAAGTAGATCATGCAAGTGGTACAGAAGACAGAGAGTCTAAAAAAGATCTCTTTTCTTGCCCATTCCCTTGGTGGGTTATTTGCAAGATATGCGGTCTCTGTTCTATACTCATCCAATCCCCCGAGCAGTGATCAATCAGACAACAACACTGGTTCTGCAAATGCAAACTCTGAGAAGGCTTCTAGCATGCACGGTATGATTGCTGGGTTGGAGCCTAATACTTTCATCACATTGGCGACCCCTCATCTTGGGGTGAGGGGTAGGTGGCAGGTTTGTCTTTATCTTGTGTTTGTATATGACAATAAGTTGCAGATGAGTTTTCTTTTTTTTTTTTAAGGTTGCTCCACACTTCCCCTTTCTATCATTTTATTTATTTGTTTATTTTTAACTCTTTAGTTCTACCAATATGGCTTAACCAATTAATTAAATTAGGGAACTGTGGTGTTGGCTGGTCATTAAGGTTTACTTGCAGGGGCCTTCATATGGGCTTCATTAAGACCCTCTTCATATTCTGTCGTATTGGTGTATATTTTTTTTTTGCTCAATAATTATTGGTGTATATTAACTTGGAAAAGAAACCTTGTGAAAGAAAAGAAAAAATGAAGTATTGATTGTGATGGTAGCAATATGGATTCATCATCAATGAAACTATGATCTTCATCTTTGGCTGACTGTACTTTCTATTGCATTTTTGCAATAATGAACTATGAATTTTTTTTCTATTATTTCCAGCTTCCTTTTCTTCTGGGAGTTCCTTTCTTGGAGAAACTTGCTGTCCCAGTAGCTCCATTCTTTGCAGGAAGAACAGGAGCTCAGCTGTTTCTGACAGATGGGAAAGCAAACAGGCCACCTCTTTTACTAAGAATGGCATCTGACTGTGAAGATGGAAAATTCATGTAAGTCTATTGGAAGGCTACATTTGGTATGGAGTGAGGAATAAATGGGACAAAATTGTAGTATTTAAAAAATGATGAAATGTCTGGAGTCTCTTTTTCTTCTTGTTGAACATGTCATTGGAGTAGATAAACACATACGGCTTTGTCCTTTTCATGCTAATTTTGTAACTGGCTGTTTTTGATTTGACAGATCAGCACTTGGTGTATTTCGATGCCGAATTCTTTATGCGAATGTTTCCTATGACCGTATCCAGTTGCTGATTGCACGGGCATTTCTTTTATTCCCTTTTCTTTCATTGGTTTTGTGGTTTGAATTCCTTATCAGTAGTCAGATATGGTAGGTTGGCGCACATCATCCATAAGGAGAGAGACCGAACTGGTGAAGGTGAGCTGTGATATTTTTTTTCACTGTATGCATCAGTTGCTCTAAACTGAGAATTTCCCAGCCCGTTTCTCTGAATATTTTTCATATCATGGAGTCATGTTTTCAATTGTCTGATGATTACATGGGATTGTGGGGGTGTTCAAAATGTTTCTGTCTTAGTTTTTCTTGCTTTTCGTTATGTGAAATATGGTAAAATTTGAAATCTAGGAACGAAAGCACGATAGATAGTGCAAGTCAGATCTTGGGGATCCTGTTGGCCTGGGTTGTGTCATGAATCTTCTTCAAGTTGTTTGAAATTTATATTGCATCATTCTCATTCATCTTAACTTTTGCTATATACAATCCTCCCTCAGCCTCCACGAAGATCTCTAGATGGGTATAAGCATGTTGTGGATGTAGAGTACTGTCCTCCAGTGCCATCTGAAGGGCCTCACTTTCCACCTGAAGCTGCTAAAGCAAAGGAGGCGGCACAAAACACTCCAAGCATTCAGAATACCCTGGAGTACCATGAAATTATGGAAGGTATAACTGTTTTTTACCATGATTAGAACTCAAGCTAAGACTATAGTGGCTTGCGGTCCATGGCCCAAGAGAAACTTTAAAAGCCAATGCTAATCTTAATCTATTGTTTGGTTTCACCCCCAATGTTTAGAGACTGTTGATTGATTCTTTGCCGGTGCCATGACAGTCCTTTTTCTTTTCCTGGTATAATTGCAGAGGAAATGATAAGTGGGTTGCAACAGCTAGGTTGGAGGAAAGTAGATGTCAGCTTCCATTCTGCACTGTGGCCCTTCCTGGCTCATAACAACATTCACGTATCTTGATGGCCCTTCTGTTTCAAGTCATCCTTCTGTTGGTAACATTTTGTCAGGTTCTGAAGCAGAAATTGAAAAGCTCATTTTCCATGGACAGGTGAAGAATGAGTGGCTTCACAATGCTGGTGTTGGAGTGGTTGCCCATGTTGCAGACAGCTTGAAGCAGCAAGAATCCTCTCCATGTATTTCTGCTAGTTTATAGCATTTGACCAACCTTGCACCAAACAGTCTGTCATCATGTGTACATGTTCCATGAGAGACATTTAAGACATTGATGCTTCCTGTTGAAATGTGTTCTTTCTTTATGTTCTAGAATGAGGTTCAATCAATCTGCTATTTTTACTCTTTAGGAGATATCATTTGCTAATTCAGTTAAATCACACGGACACGCTGCAAATTGAAAACATTTTGAGAAGGAATTTTGCACCTATTGCTATGCTAATTATATTCGATCTCGGTGACTGTTCCAGCAATGGTCTCCTCTTCAATGTCCATTAAGTTGCTGCTTGAAAGGGACAAGGGCATCTATTAATGATGATCTCAGCATAGCATTTAGTAGCTCAGTAGTGATTTTCTCGGGCTAAACTTGGTCAATGATATCGAAAGACCAAATCTGTCTGCACAATCGGCTGTAAGAGACAGAAAATGAGGGATGGTTTCAAGATTATCATCATAAGGCAGTCACCGAGGGGCATGGATAATAAGTTACAAACTAAGGACCATCAAAGAAATTGTAGTAACTTTAACAGCATCATCTAAGAATAGAATAGCACACTACCATGAGTATGACAGTCGTATGAGCCTAATGAAGGTTGAGATTGACTTGGACCACAAAGACATGGTTGAGGGTAGAAGATCAGGACTGAAGCTCTCTCTACCTCCATGGGGCTAGCTGTAGATATCTGTCAAAGGCAAAGGCAGAAAATGACCTGGTTTCAGATCCACTGCTCTGCAACGAACAACTGAGGATATATAATGCAGCAGCAAGAAGAAAAACTTTGCTAACCCATAATAGTCATTACAAGCATGACAATAAAAAAATAGTTTCCAGACAGTTATTTGAGGAATCATTATATGTGAACACAAGCACACCAACTGTATTCTAGAGCAGCAGCTGAGAGCTGAATGATCCCCCTTTAGGTAAGCTACAATTTAGATCTTCGATTTTGTCAAAGCATCTTGGATACTCATCATCAAGATAGTATCATTTTCAGGCAAAAGACTCAAGAGATAAGATAAACATCCAGCTCAGCAGGTCATTGAACTCAAATACACGAGTCAATGACTCAACATTTGAAACCCCACTCAAATTCATGAAACAATCTCTTGAGTGATGGATGACATTGTTACAGCCTGAATTTTTATAACTAGATGAGTTTGGTCAACTGCTTGGTGAAACATCTACTGCTGTTAAATCCACGGATTTAAGATCACCAGTAGATTATCAAGGGAAAAAAATTCAAAGACCAAAGATGTTTTGAAAAGATCATCCTTTACTCTCTGAACCCACATCATCCATCTTTGCTTGCCCCAATATGACATGAAGAAAACAATTCCTGATCCCCAGTCGATGAAATCCTCAGTTTCAATGCCCATAACTCCCTCTTTGTCGACCCAAATCAAGCTAAAACAAAATTATGACACCAGAGAATGCATAGATGATAAGAATGCACCAATTTATATTCAAGCAATCTAATGCATAAAATCATGCTGATATTACCTAGACTAATTCAGTCACCCATATACTTGGGCACCAGTTATGTCTTTGGTTCTCCCTTGCTAAGAAAAAGATGCAAGGTAACCTAATGAAATGTGCTTCTTTGTTATTAAAGCATCAGAAAGATCAAATCTTTTCGATTCATTCAAATGGAGAAGAAACGAATTAGTTCTCTCACCATTGGAGGCAGAGCGCTTGTGCTTGATCCGCTCGAGCTGAACCTGCGTTTCCATGAACATCTTCAACCTCTGGACCTCCATGTCCTTGGCAAACTGCATTCTCTGCTTCTCCAAATCCATCATGTGCCTCAGCTTCTCAGCCTCAACTTTCTGGTACATCTGCCCGAAACTCTCTATGGCCTTTGCCAGCTTCATCATCCCGCCTCCTTCCTCCTCCTCGCTCTCTCTTTCCTCTTCCTGCTCTTCATCATCGTCGTCCTCAGCCTCCATCCCAGCTGCTGCTGCTGCCGCAACCTCCGAATAGTTCCTTCTGAAAAAGGCCTCGTCCGCCCTCTCGGCTGGCCTCTTCTGCGGCAGAGCCACCGCGGCCACCATCGGAGAAGACATCTTCTTGTACGGAAGAGGAAGGGCCAGTGGCGGCGAGATCGGCGGTGACGGAGAGGGTTTCTTCGCTGACATGCCGGGCCCGATCAGGGAATCCAGACGATCAAAGAAGATCCACGACGAAGTCAGAGCCCCATTCGATGCCGAGATCCTCGCCTTCTCGGTCTTGTACTTCTTCTTCACAGTGTCGATCCGATTCTTGCACTGGACATCAGTGCGGTACGTCTTCTTGCTGTGGCCGTGGAGGGAGTTGACGGTGTCGGCCACATCGCGCCAATCCTTCTGGCGGAGGTTCCCGCGATTGAGCTCTACGTAGCGGCTTCCCCAGGCGTCGATCAGAGTCCCTGTTGCCTCTTCGCTCCAGCAGTCCTCCCGGACCGGCATCGGCCGTGAATTGCCTTGACCGGACGCCGGTGGCGTGACGGCAGAATCCGTCAAATCCCCCATATAGATCTAGGGATTCAGAGACTAGAGAGAGAGAGAGAGATAGAGATACCGGTACGGCGACGGAGTGCTGAGATCTGAGGTGAGAAATAAAGGGAAAGGGCGAATTAGGGTAGTCGCCGGGGAAAGCGCGTAAGGACAAAGGACGGTCAGCCGACTTCGGCTCTCGGGATCAGCGATTGAGAATCGGCTTGGCTCGGAGGGTTCCGTCTTGGAGACGGCATCTCGTCTTCGGAGACTCATAGGGGTTACATCGCCGTCGGATAAATGTTGACGCCGTCACGCCAACCACAGCAGCGCGCTACTGCCCGTCGAGATGCTCCTGCCGAATGCTGATGGAAGGACTTAAGGTTAGGTTGCGGTGAGTGAACGGAGCATCTATCAACCAGATGAACCCGGAGCATGCTCCTACTCTTTGAGCATAATTACGGAACTCACCAACATATGCTTTTGGGTGAATGTGGCGGATCCATGTGGTAATCCTTAGCGGATGACTTTCAGGGTGTGGTAATCCTGGCAGTACAACAGTCGCGAGGTTCACTTCGTGGACTACAATCCCACGCGACGGGACTCCTTCATCACGGCCCTCCCGGGATGACTCCGTCAAGCTCTGGACCATCGACCGGCCCGCAAGCGTCCGTACATTGAAGGAGCACGCATACTGCGTGTACTACGCCGCGTGGAATCCTCCTCATGCTGACGTGTTCGCCTCCCGCGACTGCACTGTTCGCGTGTGGGACGTGCGAGAGCCCGGCTCCACTCCACCATGATAATCCCAGCCCACAACTTCGAAGTTCTCTATACTGATTGGAACAAGTACGGCGATTGCATCCTCGCCACCGCCTCAGTCAACAAGACCGTTAGGGTCTGGGATGTCAGGAGCTTTCGGGTCCGTTGCAGTCCTGAATGGCCATGGCTATGCCGTCAAAAAGGTAAAAAAAAATAATTCTGTATAATCTGTCCGAATTATGTCGGGGTACATCTGGGTTGTGCAGAAGATTTGCCTAGGAGGAAAAAGGAGGACGTGGAGGCATGAAAGATCCATTCTAAGTGTCAAAGCCAAGCCTTTGAGACACATGCACCCTTGTTTTGATGAAGGATTTCTTGGTACTCACTAATTGCTTAAATGAAAGCTTTTCAAAATCCTGAACTTGAACTGAAATGATTCTATGTTAATAATGCTCCAGAATGTTTCTCATAGAAAAGGGATTTGCTTTGATGAGAATGCCTCTAAACGCATGATCATGTGAACGTCGTATTGCTTTGATGAGAATCTATCTGCATCGTGCATCTGGATCTATTTTTGGTTTGACAGATGAAGTTCTCTCCTCACAGAGGAAGTTTGATGGCCTCATGCTCGTATAACATGATTGTGTGCCTGTGGGATTATATGGTGGAGGATGCGCTTGTTGGAAGATACGGTCACCGCACTGAATTTGTGGTCGGAGTTGATATGAGCGTGCTTGTTGAAGGGCTTCTTGTAAGCACGGGGTGGGATGAGCTTGTCTATGTTTGGCAGCATAGAACTGATCCTGGGGCTCCTTAACATTAGGTTAATTTTGATCTCCTATGGCTTGCATGCTTGAAACCACAGAGGAAATTTGGTGCAGCAGCTGAGGGTAACCTGTCATGTGATGTGACGTATACATTAGGAGGACAATGGATGATGTAGTATTTGTTCCACCACTGTTTGGTTTGCAAGAAACTAAAATGCTCCATGCAGTTGATCCTGGTGGATAACAAGAGCCTGTGTATGATGTTAAATAACCAGAGGCTCAGAGTCATTTATTTACATATATATTCACTGCCTTTACAAATATGGTTTGTCATTTATAATGAATGCATTATGATGATGAATATGACAACACTAAGTTGTAGACAGAGGACTTTGTTCCTTTAGATAGTTAGACTTGCATGTTTCTTTGCTGATTGAAAGCCTAAAATGCTGCAAGAGTCACGGGATGATCCCTAAACGTGATGAAGCCTAATTGTTTCTGATGCATAGTCATATTTGTTATTGTCTGCTTGTTTAGCAATGGGTCATCCTTTTTTGTAGCCTTGAGGTTGGTACAAGTGACATAATGTTGTCCTTCTGGTTGCATTGGTTGATGAGGAACTGCAATGTCCTGTTCTAGTGAACTTTATTGGAATTGTTTCATGCTGTAACTCATTCCTGACTGTGTAAATGATTACAGATATGGTTGAAATCTCAACTGGGGCAATTCAGGTACACTTCCATTTGTCAACTATGACAGGATTTCATATACCAAAATATTCCTCTCTTCCTAAATAGAAGCCAAACTTTAGTTAAAGAGTACAAGACACTGCAACTGGTTTCTTACATGGAACGATTACTTAAAGAAGATCTTACCCGCCTGCCATATAGTAGTAGTAGTAGTAGTACAAGTTAGATCTTATCTAAGTAGCCATCTTCAATCCAGATGTGTTCAACTTCCTCTGCTTAGCTTTTCCTCTAAGATAGATAGGATATCGTGTTTGACTTCAGGAAAGCGAGAGCTCGGTGCTGATCTCTTCTCTGCCTCTATGGATCAGCTGCTGATATGGAAACAGCACGTCCATATCCCTCAATTTCCTTTTGAGATCGATCTACGCGTCAAGAAACAAAGATCTATGAATTTATGCTCCACCGGAACAATTTATTAAAAAAAAAAACTATGTACTATGTACTGTCTGGTTCTACCTTGCTCGTTTGGTTCCATTCAACAGACTTATCGACCAAGAGACTTCCACTTTGACGCCTTCCCATTTTACAAACTCTTTCTTCCTTCGTCTGGTCGATCGTTGCTGGTTGTTTATCTTCTCCACATACTTGAATTCCAAGAGATCTGGTCTTTCTATTTTCCATAAAACCATCGAGTTGTATCGTGAGTTGCCTATGGACACAAATAACACAGATGCGACCTTAACATTTGATGAATGGAATAGAGTGGAGCTCATTCATTCACACCAGCAGTATCTAAACAAGCACGATCAGTTACCTTGATAATCGTGTCTTCGAGTGTTGTTCAAAGAGTTGGCTTTTGAAGAGGCCCCGATGGGGATCGCTCCTACTGTGATATGGCGTGTTGTCGAGGAGGGCGGCGCTATTATCGACTTGGAGAATTTCATTGGCCTGATGGATAGGATCTCTCAGTTGCATCCTTCTGTGTGTATGGGACACTACTGTAGAAAGAGCAACAATGCTTGGGATCCCAATTCTATCGTAGGATTCATTTATAAAGGCGGATAAGGTTGACACATACCTCGTCCTGCCTCATCCAGCTTCTTGATTCTGTACATCTGTCATTGGAGTTCAAGTCCAAATCCATGAAGAAATGACATTAGATTGATGACTTAACAAAAGACAGAAATTGCAGAGGCTGTCGACATAAGTGAATTGTTTCTTCTATAATAGCAAAAGGTGATCTCATCTAACCTGTAGATGACTTTTTACATGAGCAATCCTCAGCTCCTTCACATTCATTAGCTGAAGAACCATCTTGGGAGTCGCTCCTACACCAACACCAAGTAAAATTCAGATGTAACCAATAGGGGTTAATCGAGGGAGAGATATGTGTGTATTGTCATAGCACATACAGTTGAGAGAGATTTTAGCTTTATATATATATATATATATATATATATATATTAAGATTGGACAGAAGACATTGTCATGTCTGGGTCACTTACGTTCCTCTCCTCCTAGACGTTCCACTGCATTGACAAAAGAGAAGTGAAGCTCGGGGGTCCATCGCAGGCGCGGTGTCTTCGATTTTACATATTGCCTCACAGTCTTCCTCGGCTGCTTTTCTGTTGGAGAACAAGCGGAACTGTTGTTTCCTGTAACACTGCTGGAACCGAAACTATTACTATTATCGGTCGTGGTGTCATTCACTTCATCAACATTCGCATCTTCATTCAAATCGAATGCTGGGTTGCTTTTCTGCTGATTCGGTTGCAGTAACCTCCCTGTGATGCTGGCCATGGTTGCCCTTATAATATGGAATTAATTTCAATCAGTGTTTTTCTAGCTCCCTGCTGCTTCATTGATGAAAAAAAGGCAAAAATTAGCAGACATACATATATATATATATATGACTTGGAAACGAACAAACATTCATCTTCTGTCCATAATATATATATATATATATATATCTAAGAATCACAGCTGTTTTGTGAATGCTTCATTTATTATGTGCATCAATTTGTCAGTAACAATTATAAGGGCTAGGGTACGGTTGTCTCAACTAGAATTTTCTTAAAAATTAAAAAGAAAAAGCTCACATGTTATACTGCAAAAAAAATCAAACATGAACACATATATATATATGGAGGATTCTGAATATGTGAATGAATTTGTCAAATATATTGTGAAAGGCTACTTGGAAACATTTCCAAAGGAAACTACTAATGTGGGGTGTTGTACATGGGAGCACAATTCAAAGAAATGATATCTTCCTTCTTACCAGAAATAAGTACAAAGAAGAAAGAATTCCCTCCTTTAACTAGTCCAGGTACTTTTGCCATTTATATCCATAGAGCATCAAGAAATATAGAGAGATGAAGATGTAATGAAGCTCTAGATATAGTAGATACCTTCAGCTGATGAACATCTAGACCTTGGTGCTTGGGGTTTGGATCCGATTCACACCTAGCTGAGTAGGCTTCTATAATAACCTCAGCAGCCTGGAGAATTTCTGGCTTTGGGGAACCCAACAGACTGATATAAGAGTCAAGAGAGGGGGGACTCCATGTGAGAGTAGGAGAGATTAATAGAAGGCAAGAATGAGAGACCAGCAGGATGATGGTCTGCGGAGATAATTGAGGTACGGGAATGGTCCTTAGAGGAAATTAGTGTTGTGTCCTTTGGCCATACAAAGCTGTGACTGTAGAGGACGTAATGGTTATATTTATATGCGTGAAAAATACAGCAAAGCTATCGTGGTCAAATGATGTGCACAGCACAGACGGGATTGTCCTTTTAGGGTTGTTGGAGAAGAAAACCAAATCATTTATGGGTCGCCCCGTCTCCTATCTCCTCCTCCACCCGAACAAAACGCCTTGACATGATTAAGGGTCTCTCAAAAAGCTTGGCAATTGCCCAAAATCCAAGTAGGAGCTTGGACCGATTCCACCATTTTTATACTTTGGGGGATTCTAACTTACAATAGACAAAATGGAGTCAGTCCCAAGCCTCCTATCTTCCTGGAATTTGAATTTACACATGCTCCTTTCCTTGGGGATGCAGTATGTGTAGCAGATTATCAAAGCCAGTCTATAAACTAACTGATCCAACTCTCTTACTTGGGAACAAGCTGAGGGTTGAGGGCTGTGAATGGGAATTTGATTACTGTAACTTGAAAGAAAGGTTGTATAATGAAGTCAATGCAGAATTCAAGCAGACACCGTCCAAGGAGTGGACCAGCCAAGGGCACGCAACTTAAACCCCGCCCCAAGCCTCATGGCAAAAGTTCATACCATAACTACGCTTTAAAAGGGCACATGAAAATCTTCACAGGCAAAAGAAAATTGATCCATCCCCATGCAGAGTCATAAACTCGAAGCTGGTTAAGTAATTACTACATGAAGGAAATATGCTGCAAGTTCAATTAGTCTTCATCTTTGCTATTCAGCTATGGATGGATGAATATATATGGTCTATGGAAAGTGGAAAGGGGACGATAGCCTTGGTGGGAAAATTGTTTTCTCTTGAAATTAGGTCGTGTTAATTGTTTTCTTTGATGTAGGCTTTATTGATATAGTGATATTTTCCCGTAAGTTCAACGCCAATTAAATTTGTCTAGAAAAAAAGGGGTGTCAGAAAAGTGGGACCGCCTTCTCATCGGCCCATCAATTCATTCTTACCTAAACAAAGACTTTCTTCCTCAATCATGCCACCATTTTCCTGTCCCTATTCTCTTGTTTTTTTTAGCCCCTCACGCCTGCCTTGGTGTATAATGATGCATGTGCCATGACTTTGATTCATTCTGCTGGTCAAATTCATGAATAAAATATGTCAGATAATTTGTCATTTTCTAGGCCTTTGATTAAATTCCATGGATATAAATTCTCTTAATTGTTTTAATTCATCTTTTCCACTGTGTTGTTTTTTTGCCAATGTCTCATTCTAAGTTTATAAGTTCCACTTTAAGACAAATGGAGTTGTATGTGTAACTTGTGAAGGGATGACCTATAGAGAAAATTAAATCAAATTTGGACTCATTGAGAATTTGGGAAGCACATCCACTATTTGCATGGGAGGCAATTTATGCGTAGCAATGAAAACCCATGGGAAACAAAATCAACCAGATCCAATATCAATAAATCCGGATCTAAGGCTTGATAGTCGGGTATAAACCGTACTTGTTGGACTGGATAATTGTCTTATACACTCACATTTAAAAATATAACATAATTTTTAATTGTGGAAGAGGTTTATGGATTAAAATATCATAAAAAGAATTTTCAGATAAATTATTAATATAAAATTGAAACTTAAGGAATTAATATAACACATTTTTTAACTAGCATCAAACCCTCTATAATTCTGTTAAAATTTCAAATAAATTGTACATTTGTACTATAATTTATTTTGTGTATAAGTATTTTATTTATTTTAATTTACCTCCAAATTTTACATCAATAGCTAGCTTAATGTAAAGATAATCTATATAGAGGAATTGAAACATCAATTAAAGTTAGTAAGTGACATATCTATAAATTTAATTATTTGTAAATGAAATTAATAAAATATTTTTATATTTAAATTAATTTATAGTATACAATTTTAAAATTGAGGTATTTAAATCCAATAATTTAGGTTGTCAAACCAATAAATATGTGTGAAATTCAAGGCTTGTCATAAGACAAAACTTAAACTTCTTTAGGGTACATGAACTTCATAATTGGGGACAGCTGTGTTGGCTCTTTTTAATAATATTATTTGGGGACTTGTGCAGAAAGTCGAATTTTGTCATTAGAGAAAAAAGTGTGGGGGAATGGATGATGAATTGCAAGCACTAATTATTTCCATTATTGATTTTATGGCGTCTCATATATGGATCTATATTAATAGTATTAATTTTGTGTGTTCAAGAGAGATTTTAGGAGATTTCTATGATCTGGCAATAGAAAATGCTCATGATAGTGCACATAATATGAGGTAGACATTCGGGCACCAGCCGGGTAGGAGAGAAAAAGGCATCAGAATAAAGAACGGACCAAGTTCTGCATGTGATAAAAACTCTGAGGAATAAAAGAATCATTCAATCAATAAAGGGAATCGAGGAAAATTCCTCGGTACCTGTTTTATGCATAGGACTTGAGGGATGGCACTTTGTTGGACGAGAATCTTCTACCTAGTTTGTAAGAATAAGAATACTACTACTAATAATTATGGTAATTCATGCATGAGTCAAGTCAAATTAATCATGGACGCGATAGCATGGTGAGCTGTTTCACATTGTTGGGTATGATGCCAATTGTTTAATGGTCCTTCTCTGCATAATGCATTAAATTATACTTTTGTCTTTGAAAACATTGTAGCTGTAAAAAATAACAGCCACACCACAGGGGAGAGTCTCATGCACATGGCTTCCAACCTACGGCCGACGTGATGGGCGGTCGTGTATAGTCATAGAGTCAATGTATACGGACAGACATGCAAAAATTGCATAGGGTTATTATTAGACATTTTACTGATCACATATGCCGTGATTTTGCTCCCACTTTCAATAATTTCGGATTAGGAATGAATAAGCATTGTCTGTCAGCACACCGAGAATCTCCTCGCGGTGTGCTTGACCTTTTAGATGGGTTAGAGCTCTAGATTTGACTGAATGAATTCACATATAAATGCTAAATGTGCAAAACCCGACTTCCTAAAGTGCTAATCCTTTGTTGATTGGGTCTTAATTATACATTAAGGAGACAGGGTGGCACTGAAGAGACAAAGTTGAAATTTGCCGACAGTCGAGTTGCTTACTTTATCGTACCTTGAGTGGTTATTCCATTTCCATTTGGCCAAAAAGAAAAAAGGTTTTCTTTCTATGATGTTCTTCCTTTTTATAATCTATATACTATATGCGTGATAGAGTGATAGAGATAGGACAGGATAGCTCTTCCACTGGCGAGATTTCCGGCTTCATAAACACTGATCTACCTAAACTCATTAAAGTCCTGCGTTGGCCGTTGAGTCTTGTAGAATTCCATTCCGTGGGCTGGACTGGAAATCAGTTTCCCATATGGGATGATGATCTGGAAAGCTCAGCTAGCTATTTGATGTGACGGAACCCTAAGCTAAACGGATTTCAAACAAAAAGTTAAGATTTTTGTTGGCCAATGAACGAGAGGTCATATTTGTTGGTGTTCCAAATCAAGCTAGCAGGTACAATTATCGCTTATAATCTTGTAATTAGGTTGATTTGGATCAAATTATTCATGATATCAAATAACATATAATGGAGAATGGGCATTGTATGATGGGTACAATTCATTATGGGATGTTTACTTATAAGTGCGAATATATAACACACATGTTAATTATAGACCTAATTTACACTGTACTTAAGATATAAGTGGATACAATGTTAGGGCCAACATGTATGCAAGATATAATTGAATACAATGTTAGGGCAACATATGTGAAGTTGGGGTGATTAATGTATCATCTACAACAATAAAAGGAGTACGAACATATACAAATGTTCATTTGGAGTGAGTTAAGATACAAGTATCATTCGTAATTGGAGTTCGCACTTTGAGTTGATTATTTTGTATTTGATGTATTAATTATAAAATAAGAAATAAATTATAAGTTAAAAAACTATTATAATCAATAGTAATTAAGAATACTAATAAAAGATACAAATAAGATATTATTAAAAATCTAATAAAAAATTAGAGTAAATAACGAATAGAAGTTATATAGTGACTTAATGACGGTAAATAAATTTACTTAGTTCTAATCTCACTACTTCCCAAACTAATTTATAAGTGTGTGGAAAGTAATACATAATATATTAATACAACCTAAACATTCAAAATATGTGCAACCGAGTAATAAAAATTAAAATGGTGCACAAAATCTAATTATATGATTGATTGTAAGTTGTTATATTTTTATAGAAAATATATATTTGATTTTTGGCACTCTACTTTATTTTATGAAATTATAATATCTATTAAATTTTGTAAAAAAATTTAGTGTGAAACCTTTCAAGTTTTCCATCTTATTAATATTAATTGGTAATAGGTTGTTATTAAGAAATTAAATTGGGTGCCAAAGATAAGGTGTAAATATGAGAATGAACCAAAGTTTATGAAATTCAAGAAATAGGTTCCCAAAGAAATTTTAAATAGAAATTACAAACAAACCATTTATGAGATATGACATTTGCTAGTGTTTTCTATGTATAATAAAATATGGCTTGTATGTCTATTATATGTTGGGTTTTCCTAATAGAATTAGTGGTCAAATATAAAATAAATACTTAAATTATTATGATATGTTGTATAAAATAATATTCATGACATTTAAATCGAGTATGATAATAATGAGAGAATAATGTTGATTACACCTATAATGTATAAGGGTTTGCACTAGAAATTAGTCAAATTTGCCTAGGGAAATTGAAGAAGTATGGAAGTGGTCACTAAGTTACACTATTAATATTAATGTGGATAGTTTACTTAATCAATTAACAAATGTAGGTAAATGAATAATAATAAAGAATGAACATGGCTCTCTATTGAGGGGCAGTGTTTCCCGGTTTTATTGCATGTATGTATGGTAAGCCGAGATACCAGTCATATTAGAAAGAATAAAATTTACATGAGTTAATAACTAAAAGTTATATGAATTATCCATTATTATATCATTACACGAGGGTTTTTAGAGTATTAATGACAATAGTTAAATGATTAAATAACTACTTTATAGATGCATTAGCATGTTTATACGGTAATAGTAGGAGCTCAAGTGATTTAAATACTGTTATATCAGATAATTTTATATCTATTATTTAGAATAAAAAAATTTATCTAATATTAATTATCTGGTGTATATATTGTATATAATTTGATAAATTAATAAAATATTATTTTATTAAGCAAAAATTTTTTTATAAAATTCATGTTTATTTCCTTTCTATGTAGCTTGGGTATACTCCCCAACCAATCTGGAGCGATCCATCCGTAGATGCTTTATGAGCACCCAAGATAGTACTCAAACAAATTTCTGTTGCTTTCCTTCCATATATTATTCCAATAAGTACATATTATATTGGATATACAATATATTAATCATAGATAATGGAAAACTCGTATAGATTTGATTTCGAGACAACTACGAATTTATAATTCTTGCTAGGGGCTCCTAAATACCCGTCACCACTCTATATTATATAAGACCTATATGAATATCACTGAGTTATCTAGTGAATAATCCTGGATAAGCTAGGAAATCCCTTTTTATGGACTAACTCGTGCAAAAAATGACTCAATGTTGTTATGACTTATTACCCACCTTAATGGGGCAATCTTTTGTCTCCTTAAAATTGAGTAACTATATTTTTATTTTTATTAGTTTATTTTTTTAAAACCATATAAAAGTTTTATTCTGCATCCTCTGGTGCCTTTAAAAAAACAGTTATTCTTTTATAGTTTTAACGGAAATATATATGTATCATATTAATTTATAGAGTATTTTACTATTATCTTTTATTGGATACAATATACATAGGCAAAGAAGTGCTCGCTGAGAGATGAAGAAGGTCAAGTGCTAACACATGTGGGGCGTGCATCCAATGCTCGTCCCTGATCAAGGTGGAAGCACTCCAGATGTTCGAGGGAGTTAGAAAAACACGTGAGAGGGGTTGGACTTGGCAGAATATCATTTATAAGACAAATTCACAAATGACATTAAATTATTTTAGTGAAAAGCACAATATATGTGGATGGCCACATTGGAAAGGACAAAAACAGGTAGGAGAGAGGAGAAAGAAAGAAGACATCGTGGCATGGCATGGCATGGAAAACCAAGAGTGCGCTCAAAATGGCTAATTCTGGGAAGCTCACTTAATGCTCCCCTAAATGGAAGGAAAAAGGCGTTCTGGTTGACCTGGTAAATTGGATCACTTCTTCAGGAACTTAGGATTTAGCGATTATATGTTACTTAGTTCAGTTTCGAACTTAAACATGCAAGATTTCATGATCTAGCAGGTGGCAGAACATTTGAACAACAAGAGGAGCATTACAGACATGGCTGACCTTATCATCCTTTGTAGTTCAAAATATTCTCAACATACAGCAATTGCCTTTAACAACCTATATGTCAATAATGCTACATTGCAATCAATATTCTGTCTTAGCTCATTAATGACAACAAGAAAAACGATCACATAGCTGAAGTTTTATCTTCTTTCAACAGGTCACAACAACACAAATTTCTGACTCTTAAGTATTCCAAATCAACACTAGATTGTCCTGGGTCTGATCTCTCTTTCTCTCTCTGATTTCTAGCAGGTCTATAAACCTCCTTATATACTGGAGGAGAAAAGGCAGCACCAGAAACCTTCCCATGGAATATAAACATGCACGGACTTCTTTTGGACCTCAATGATGTGAAAACCCCATTCTCTATTTAGAAACAACCTTTGGATCAATTTGCTGTTGCAGTGATACAGCAACATGAACGATTTCATTATATAGCAAACACCTTTATCTCTGGAGATATGATAGACGTGTCACATCATTTGGATTCAACTCATATAGCAGACACCACTCTTTTCTAGCTAGGATGCAGAATAGACTTTCACTACTTTGGTTGTGTCACATATGACGAGGTTCTCTGAGTCCGCTGGAGTTGTACATAACCAATTGACCTGAAAACAAATGAAAATATTCCATGGTCAGCAAGAGTGATACGAGCAGACTCAAAACACCATCAAGGAAAAATAATCAGAAGTATCTAACCTTCTTGGTCAAATTGATGTTTAGGTGGAGGAGATCATGTTCATTACTAGTTCTACCCTGATCAAGATACTTGAACCAATCCCAGAACTTCACAGACTTATCATTCCCACTGGACACAATGAACTTCCCTCTCTCACCAAATGTTGAAAATGCCCTTCATAAATAAATAAGCAAGTTAGATTAGTGCCATTCATTATATTCTTGGATTACACATACCAAACAAGCACCCGTATGTATCAAGCCACTTACACACAAGAAACAGCAGCTGTGTGACCACCCATAGAGTAATCCAAGTGCAATCTTTGGATATCACAGTCAGCTGTCTCAGTTGTTTCTTTTAAGGTTGACTGAGATCCTTTTCGAGGCTTAGCTGAAGTTTTTGACCGAGCAAAGGAAACTTCTGCCTCAATGTTAATCACGTCAACTACTCCATCACCCCGTCCCACAGCACATACTTTTTCTGATTTTTCCAGCATATCTATTTCCGGGACTGCTATTGAATGAACATAAGCAGGGTTGAAACATTGGGACGATGTATTGGAGCTGTTTTTCAGGTTGGGAGATCCTGTATTGATAAATGTCATATTCAGCAAAAGATTTGTGAACATAAGCAGGGTTGAAACATTGGGACGATGTATTGGAACTGTTTTTCAGGTTGGGAGAGCCTGTATTGATAAATGTCATATTCAGCAAAAGATTTGAGCACTGACTACAAACAAGACCATAAGGGGACTAATCAAAAGAGATTACCAAAATCAACAATCTTTAATGGACGGCCCTTGGAGAAGTCCCACATCACAAGCTTCGAGTCCAAACCACCAGTAATGACTGTCAATAGTAAGAAATGTGAGCTATAACTTCAGCATAGTGTTGACATGTCATATTTGTAGGCAACAGTTATTTACTCGCTTCAAGAATATCTAAAGCACAATTTACTGATGAAATATTCATAAAACTTCATTGGCAACCGTAAAGAGAACCAATTTTTTTATCAGCGAAAAAAGAACCCATTAAGGTACCTTCCCAAGGTCTCCATGGAAGAAACTGCACGGTGCTACAGATCTTTATCTGAATCAAGGTACAACATTTTCTTACCACAGTTTCATGTAGCAAAAAGAGAGACAGGCAGGGAGTCAAAATGAAGAACTCAACTATGATAATTCCCTTAGAAAAAATCCCAAAAAGAAATATTGCTCTCTGCCATGAATTTCATATTAATAGAAGTGGAGGCACGTAGACTAGAAGTAAGAAGGATACACTCGAATGTCCAGACCTTAGTGTCTTGTAAAGACACTTTTGGTTCGTGTCAATTATCTACGCAGGAAACACAAATCAGCAACTGACTCAGCTAAGTTTTGAGAGTGTTGGAAGAGAATGAATACCTTAATATCACCACCATCATCAGCTGCAGCAAGAAAAGTGGATTTCAAGTTACAAGCAACCTGGATAAAGTAAAAATGACAGTGGTCACAGACAAGCATGAATAATAACAATAACATGGAAATTCGGCTCATCTACCAATCTTGAAGCCATGTGCAACCAATCAGAATGTTAATATATGCAGGCCAAATCAGTTATGGTTGGTCTGTACCTGATTAATTTCTTCTTTATTGTAGCTGTAACTCTCCAATGGTTTCCATGAATTTCCCTACAGTGAAATGAAAACGAGTCTTTTGGCATTAACATAATCAAAGAAAATGACAAGGAAAAACAAGAAGGTAACATTGGAACAAAACAAATAAAACAAGAGTACAATCAATAAGGTAAAGCATCAATCTTTCAACACAATCAGGAAAAGGATGAAAGACTGTACCAGATGCACGTCAAAGCATTTCACATCCTTCCCCGATGAGACATACAGAAAATTCTCATTTCCTGAAATCAATTTCCAGCATACAAACACCAAGTATATACGTTTATCAGTCCCCCAGCATTTAAGAGCAGATATACTGCCTCCATGACCTCAGTGATAACAGTGATAGCATAGACGTGTAGTATCCCTATCTTTTAATAGTATATATGTAAATAAATGACTAACCGGGCTTAAAGCAGAGTGATGACACAGGTTCCGTTCCTACCTCCATGATAAGCTGCGCGTCTTTGCAACGGAGATCAAACCAACAAACACAGCCGTCCTATCGATCAATGTGCAGAGCCAGAAATTCATCAGAATCCATAATACTACACTAGTTAACAATTACATCATATCCGTGAATTCCCAATGGAAAAGAGGAAGGAGTACTTCGCCGGCGGTGACAACGAGGCCGGGGCGGTCGTGAGAGGCGATGCAGTACGTGGCCGTTGCTTTGTGGCCCTTCAATCGTCTGGGATCCATAACTCCGAGCTCCTCCAACCCCCTCTGGCGGTGGATGATATCCTTTCCTCTGCACTCCAACGGCGCCGCCGTCGCTGTGAGGGGAGGCTGTTTTATGGATTCGGCCCGCCTTCTGTCGGGGTAAGCCCGGGAAAGCCAAGCGGGCTTCCTGGGCTTTGTATACATTTACCTGGAACGTCTAACACCTAACCTAATCTTGCATTCTTTGATATTCCAAAGAGATGATTCTACAGTATAAAAATCTTCGAAAGAGATTAATTTCTCCTTTCTCCGGTGACTATAGTAGCATCACCATGACACTCGCATCCTCAGTTGATCACAAAAAAAAAAAAGAATACTTCCATTATAATTTATAACTCAAAGTTTATGTACACACGAATTAAAAATAAATCCAAAATGAAACATGGAAACAAGATGGAGCTGTTCTTCAACTATATATATATGCATTTGCTTTCACTTGGATGTCATCTGACGGTGGATGCAACAGTATGCGCCCACCATATGAGATTGTCTTTCATGCCGGTCTCATTGGTGAGAGATGGAAAATTCCAATTCACCAGAGGGGTATCTGCCTTCGTTCTTCTTCGTTCCAACCACTCCCATGTCTCTGAAAGATAAGGCCTTGGTATCGTCGACGAAGAGACATTGGGAGCGGCTTCTTCAAATTTATGATCAGTCTCTGGAAGATTTGTCACTTCTCCGTGTTGTTCCCTTTCTTTCTTGCCAAATCTCTGCAGCCCAGGAATAATGTAAGCCAAGCTCGAATTTTTGTCCTCTTCCGAGAATATGAACCCGAGATCCATGAACCCTTTGAGCTCCTCGAACTCGAGGTCGGACAGGCTCTTGCTGAGAACCTTCTTGTTCTTCTTCCTCCTCCTCATCCTCTCGTCATTTCCCCTGTTCTGCTGCAAATTCCCATTCCTGCCAGCCCCCTGATTCTCAATCCCGGATACTGACAGTAACACTTCCTCTGAAACCTCCTTTCCTGACAAGACGGTGCGGAGCTGATCCGGAAACCGCAGGACCGAATTGGGCGACGTCGATTCAAATAAGAAGCTCGTCTGCGAGCTCAGCTGGTCGCTCACCGACCTCAACAGGTTCGACGGGACCCGGGATATTTCTGCTTGCTTTGATCCCGATGATGACCGCTCCGCAGTTTCTTGATTTTGATCCCCACAAGGAATAGGCACGGGCACGGGCGTAACAGTAGGAACCCTCTTCCCAAAGACCTCTTGCTCGAACCAGAAGAAATCTAAGAGACTCACGATCTTCTCGGCGTGCTCCATCAAATGGCGGCTGAAGCAGAGAGACCACAGAACAATCTTGGAATGGCGATCGTGTCAGAATTGGACAAGAACATAGTGGACCCAGTGCGTCCATATATAGCCCCGAAATTGCCCAAAGACCGCAGTCTCACGTAAACCAGGTTCCGTTTCTACTCTCCGCGTGAATCCTGTTTTCAGATTTTCCAAGATCGTACCTTTATGTGAGGATATGAACTACGTGTCTTACGTAAGCTTGGACCCGCGAAGCCATTGCATGTTTGAAAGTGTTAACGCACGTGCGCCCATGAATAATTGCTAGGAGAAATATATTTATTAAAATTAAAGTCATGTAATAAATATTAATTAAAATTATAAACAAAAAAAATCTCTAATTCAAGGTAGCCTAGCTCGGATCCGTCAACAAAATTGACTTTGATTTTTCTAATGGGAGCGTGGTCAAAGATCCCTTTCATGGATGATAGCCGCCATGCCATGAGCACGTCTTACTAAGATAAAGGCTACTGCTTGATCCATAAGAAATGAAGATGAACAGTTATTCCATGTCCTCCAGAATATTCTCACTCAGATTCGACCAAAACAAGGGGCTATCTGTTTTTCCTTTGAACTCTAATTATGAGTTGAATGGGGCAGTTTATATACTCATGGTTGTTCAACTCAATCCACAGCCCCGCTTGCGCACGTGCTTCTTTTGGGCAACGCACCCGTGGTATTAAGGAAAACAATTCTCACAATCAACCGCGATTGGGCATGTGAGGGCAGGAGCACTTTGATGTATATCATTTTGATATAAGATTTTATTTAAAAATATATCTGCACCATTTTCTTGAAAATAAGGAAATGGTTAGCCTTATACTTGAGCGTGCAGGATCTGGTGTAGGAGACTGGCCTTGGTGCTCAGAATGTTGTAGCCGTGTGTTAGAAATCTTGGGTTGTGAGTAGCACCCATGGCCTACAATTGAATCACTGAGCAAATCTCCTTTGGCAGAAGACCAGACTATACCAGATAGATAGATCCCTGCCAAAGGAGACCTGCTCACCAATTCACTTGCAAGCTGCAACTTCACGTTATTATGCTCTAGAGAATTTGGAGTTGAGACCCCCACTCCATAAGGTAGAGGAGAGAGGGGAAGGCTAGTTTTATAGCGCCCCAGAAGGTGTAGAAGCGCCTTCTTCCCCTACAGAGGATATCCCCTTTTGATGAAGAGCACAATGGCTGCTGGTATATATATCTTAACACAATTAACATCTCCCTTTGTAGATTTCGGCCTTCAAACCTTCATTATCATATCTCAATGGAATCGTCGTACTGATCTCAGCGATCTCGACTGTAAAACCCTGTGGTGGACACATGTGCTGGTTCATTTGCCATACATCTGGCTCGGTTTCTGGTGATCTAGATCGAAGATATTATCACACTACCAACCCTTTGACAATACATATAGTCTATATTTCACTTTTTGCTCACTGGCCAAGAATAATATACCACACGAAGAACTCTTTAGTCGTTGGGAAACCTATTCCACTACCACTAATTGATGATTATCACGAGTACCGTACCATGTCATGAACACAGTACGTTATATTGTTGTTTCCTGTAAGATTTTCTTAATATAATTGTAGACATTTCTGCATTCCAATAGCGTGCGGTGCATCGTCTTAGTAAACTGAATATCATCAGCATGCGATCTATTTCTCAGATCCTTTGCATATATTCTTGCACGCAATCACATCAGAGAAACTGCATTAACTTGAAAACCAAGGGAAGGTTGCTTTTTTCCTAAATGGAAGATCCCAATGGCATCTTCTTCCCCTTACTTTCTCCCGTAACTCGAGCATCGGTTTTGCCCCAGCAACAAGATTTACATGTAGGTCGGTGAATATTGCACATTAATCGCAAGTCAACCAATTGGCATATTGATATGTAGACCAGCACAGAAATGTCAAGTGGTGCAGCATAAACAAACGCAGAAAGAAATGCTGATATTATTTTTGAATGGTGTATATAATTATAACTACGGATCACATAAACAAATCCATGGAAAATAAATATTAGTGCATATGGAAAAAAAATCTTCTATGGGAAGAGAAGAATGATCCTTGAGCATATACCCATACATAGCCTCCTGTGTATAATATAATGTAAATATATATAAGTTTGATAATAAGACGTGAACTGTCATAATGGAATTTATTAACACTTGTAATAATTTTAATTATTGGATTAGTAATAATAGTAAATTCTTAGTATAATAACTAAAGTATTCAACTTTTATTATCACTAATAAATCCATCTCTCATTTTTTTTATTCACATGTTCTCTTGGATCTATCCCCTAAAAAAGAGAGAGGACTCAATCATTGAGTAAAAGAAGAAAGCCCCGTGGTTAGTTTTGCAGGTTTCCATGGTGCACATGTGAAGTTTGATTTTAACGACATAGCAAACTAAGATCAAAGAAGACAACAAAATGTCTCCGAACAAGGGGAGAGACAGGAATTTGCAGAAAAGCTGTGCCGTGCCTTGCATCCTTCCCTCACCTTTTGAGCCCAAGTTGACGGATTGCAGCATCCGCTTGTGAGGGCTGTCTTTTCCATTGGATGGTGGTATTTTTTTTTCTCTTACCACCCTTCTTAATTTTTACCTTCTTTGATTATTATAACTAAATATCTGATTAAGATTGATGGCGCTGTCTCGACCAAACACCCCTTTAACATTGTTTTTGAAGATTTGCGGATATGGGAATTAATGAGGAAGGAAGGAAGCTATGCAGTTGTTTGGATTGAGGTGAATAGGGATGGCTGTATATGTTGATAGATAGCATACAGAGAAAAGAAACAAGAAGCAACCCTAAGGTGGAAGGCAACCGCATAGATCCAATGCTGCCTGTCCTTTTCTCGTTGGCCTTTGGACTGGGGGTGGTGGCACGGTGCAATGTTGCGCTTGTGAAGGGCTGGGCGGAAGGGATTCAGATATCGATGGGTCTTGTCATTGTCTCGGACGCGCATTGTACGGTCATATTCATCTTGTCATTTTCTCAACTTGGTAAAAAAGGACGGGATGAAGGACAGTATCCATTTAACTAACTGCTCCGAGCAGCTTTCTGGGTGTCAAATGCTCGACCTCCATTCAAGACCGAACCACCGGCCTGTTGAGGTGGGGGTGGAGTTGGGTCGGTTACTGAAAATCTTTTCATTTTCACAAACTAAGCTTGTGATTGGATTTTTCGGAGCATTATCACCTCGAGATGCCATTATTCCTGCAAGGACATAAAAGAGAGGCAGAACCCTCAGCTGGAAGCAGCAGCTGTGACATTATTGGTTTGCAGAAACTGAAAGATCTTTACACATATGTGCTTATGCAAGTAAGTGTGTGTAGTGTACGAATCTAAACGTCCCTACATGACCTACAAAGAATAAAAGTAAAAAGGACAAGTAGATGATAAAGTTTACACGGGCTATACACACTTTTTACTCAGTACATACATATGAGCCAAAGGCAGTACATGCCCATATAGATCAGTCAGAGCGCATGTGAACTATCCCACACAAGCAGACACTGGCTCGGGGACAGACTTTTCGTTTGTCGGAGAGACAAATTGGGAACCAGACGGTGCATCAGAGGGAGGGGGAGAAGGAGATACAGATTAGGCTCGTGAAAGAGGAAAAGTATATGCTAAAGAACTGCATTTCCTTTTATTGGATCATATGCCACTGGCTATTACCTTTTTTTTCTCTTTTGAATACTGTGACCGTTCCTCATATATTACCTAACCTATGATTGATATAGTCTCAGATCAATGGAGATACTATAGCACCAGATGATTATTTCTCATCTACAATCAAATATAATGATATACATACTTATGTTTGTCCATTAGTTTTTGTTGTCATCCTGCTATCTATATATCCTTTTCTTCAGTGTCTGGTTTTTACACAACATGACAAACACCACAGACAGAGTGGCCTCCAATAGTTGCCAAGACATAATTGTCCAGGTAGCATACATTCCCTTCAGCCAAGCAGCTCATCATCTCCCTATATAACGGAGCCAATCAAGAATGCCTTCAACAACTTCATATTTCTTCCTTCAGAAGTTTCATAACAGAGAGTGAGAGAGAGAGAAAGAGAGAGAGATTAAAGCACGTTACAGATGGCTTATGGGATCCGAAGAAAAGCTCCACTGCGAAGAAAGTTACAGATTCTCCGACGGGTTTCAGGCAGCTCCAAACAGGTAAAACCCTCATCATAATCATATTATGGGCTAGATCGATGATTCTATACATTGTTTTTATTCCATTGGTATAAGGGTCTTTTATGTTGATAAACAACCACAAAGAAAACCATGAAGAATTAATATGCCCTGTACGACTCTAACGAAGTTGCATGCTCTGCTGGTTTTTCGTGGATAAGGGTCGAGAGAGATTTGCCATCTCGGTAGCACTTCTTCTCTACATTCGCAAGCTCAAGCTGGGGTTGGCAGCACTCGCAAGAGATTACTGTGCTCTTTACGCCACAAATAGACGCCTTCTAAATCATGCAGGATTGCTTAAGGTCCATTAATTCCTTTCCTTAAAGCTAGATTTCGTCAGTTATATTTGACTTTTAAGAAAATATTGTAACCTTGTTAATGTTTTTAATTGAAGCATCCTCACTCACATGTTGAAATCGACCCATTTACATATTGCGATCATGTTTCCCCCTTAGTGTCTGCTGATGAGATGCCTTACTAATTACTTGAGTATGCACAGAATCATGTGACAGTGGAAAAGGTCGAGAACACTGCTCCGCAGTCATATGAGGTCAGGATCTGGTGCGAGAGAAAGGGCGGCAGGCTGGTTCCCATCTTGGAGGCTTTGGAGAAGATGGGTCTCACTGTGTTGCAAGCTAGGGTTTCGTGCGACAAGTTATTTTCCATGGAAGCCACTGCATTTGCCACAGCACATGCAAGGGCACTCGAAGCAAGGGATGTGGCTCAAACCATCCTCAGAGCTATAGAGAACAAGAAGAAGGAGAAGAAGAAGAAGAAGATGGCAATCAAGTGGGAGGAATAGGGGGAGAAGTTAACATGATCCGATCATCTGGAGATGTACTTGCTTGCCTTTCCTGCGGGCTCTAATGTCATGAGAAGGCATATGACATCTCTAACATGCTACTACACTTTTTCTTATTAGAATGCAAACTGATATGCAGTTGAGGGCTCTAGCAACCTTTTACTTACTGGTAAAATGGAAGAAGGTCAACATAGTTTCCCCCGTACACCTTATGCTGTTGCGAAACCTTTTATCCCCTAACGATTATTGGCAGATGTTGATGCCAGCAGGCTTGGCCAAAAAAAGGGTCCAAATTCTGCCATGGGTTACAGAACCGTAATTTCCACGAAAATTAGAAAAAAAATGTTGGGAAAACGTGATGGAGGAATCGTTTCTGTTGCCACGTGAATGTTTTATTTATTTTTTGGGTATATTAGTTTACTATAATAACATATTATATAAAATTATTGATCAATAATTAATTATATTTTACTTAAAAAAGTACAAACACAAGAATTTCTTGTTGGCTGGCTAGCAGATGCTTTCTATTCGAGCACCTCCGCTTGCCCTTTCACGCCTCTGCTTAATTCTTCAAACATCTCCCAAGTAGAGATCTTCCCTAGTAGAGCACAGTGTATTAGTTAATAGGAAAAGGGCGGAGGAATTATTTTTCTAGTCGTTTACTAGTACGGGCCGGTCCAGCTCTGGGGCCTCCTTTCTTGGATTTGGCTTAGCTTAGGTTTGACAGATCGGCCTCGAAATTATAGGCTAGTACTTCAACTGTGTCTCAATAATTAACCCATCAAATAGCTTGATCAACCGCGGAGTCATGAAGCATCGGCGTCATCGATGATCCGGCCGGAAAAAACAGGCATGGGTGTACCTATTGCAGACCCAACAACCCTTGATTTAAGAAGCCCCGAGTAAGATTAAAATACACGCGTAAAGAAGAAAGGAACAGGAATTATATTATATCTACTCTATCAATAATTAATTTGAAAAATATCTTACTTGTTAAAGAAAAGAAAAATGGGATTCCCTTGGGAAAATTCTAAAAAAAAATATCAACCCGGGAAAGCCTTATCTGTTAAGGAACCTTCGGTTTATGGTGATCCGAACATCGAAGAGCCCGTCTTGTACTTAGCGATGATTACAAGAGATGGCTGAGTGATGAAGCAGCTTAATTAGCATATATGATTAATCTGAAGGGGCCACTCCAACTACCATTCTAGTTTAGAGGAGAGGAGGAGAGGGAGATGGAAGGAAACGCGTGTTCCAGTGAAGAATTCTATTCTATGTTGTGGCTGAATACTTCAATTTACACGTATCATGATGTGTAAAATATAGGGTATGGAATTTATACAGATAACATAACATGGCAACTTGGCAAGAGGGTAAATTTAGAATTATCCAATCTGTCTGTCTTCACCACATTACACGGATCACAGCAACATGTGTATTTCTCGTTAATCTTCCCAAGGCATGAATTCAATATCACCACCTAACAATTCTGTGCTGCGGGATCAGCGAAAGCTCGATTCCAATTAGCATAGAGGGAGAGAGAGCATGAAATTTGCCGCCACCAATAATTTATGTCCAAACAGGAAGAAGTAGAACCCTCACATGGATAAGATCCATAAAGTCACTCTGTGTCAAAGAATATGTTGTATTTTTTGAGTGTATACATTACATATACAAACACATACACGTATGCACACTCTTGTCTGGAGAGTTGACAATCTGTCATCTATCATTTTCATGGAACAATTCAAAGGGGTGGATGGTATTAAGGCAATAATTATACAACTAGTCTCCTCCAATAGATTACGAAATGACTCACAAAACTACATTAAAATAGGCTGTATAATATTAATACAAAGCATAAAAATCGAACCAAAAATGTATTTGGCCTTGCTGAATGAATAAACGGGCAAAATATAATATACGTGATGCCAAAATAAATAATAGAGAAAAGGACGTACATGATAATAATTCTATATATTATATTATTATTCGAGCTTATTCCTAATACACATTTTACAATATATAGATTAAAAGTGTAAATTCATAGATTATTCCTTATTACGACAGTGCTAATTAGATATATATATATATAATATTACTCCATCATCAATCAATAACCCGAAAGCCAAATCTGTCAACATGACCACGCAATTATATTATATAAAAACTATCTCCTTCTCCCTCTTTGTTTTCTTATCTTTTTTTTCATCTTAGCTCGCTTCCTTCCATGACCAGCTAGCTCATCAGAAAACCTCTCTCTTTCTCCAGTCCTCTCTTCTTAATCCTCTATACACTTAGAAGAAGGGCAAGCTCATATTGTGGTATGGAGGGGAGGTATCGAAGAGGCAACCCTTTCGGAGCTGATGGCGAAGACAGCGGAGTTTTCCGGACTGCCAAGGCTGAGAATAATCTGGCCGAATCGCCGCCTTCCAGTGGCCCCTTCACTGATATGGTGAAGTCGCCTTCTACTACATCATCCCCTAAGAGAAGGTCAGTCAGTCATGTACCACAACCTCCACAAATTTCCATCTAATCTTATCTTAGTTTTGCATGCGCTTGGCTCATTTTCATGCAACATACTCTAGAAAAGCATATCTATGGTATCCCAAAGTCACGGGCTTCAATTTAACCAGTGTAGATCCAAATCCAAAAATCAAAGAGTTTCCTCGTTTCTTTTCTGGTCCAATTATCCAATTTCTTTCCGTGCCCAGTAGAAGGTCGATACAGAAGAAAGTGATATCGATTCCGATCAAGGAACCCGAAGGCTCACGGCTCAAGGGAGAAGGAGCTCCGCCGGCTGACTCCTGGGCGTGGCGGAAGTACGGACAGAAACCCATCAAGGGGTCTCCATATCCAAGGTGAGTAGAGTACTTACTCTATTTAATTAGAGCGCCAATAATGATAGTACTTAATAATTGAGGTATCGGACCTTCTCCGTTGTCTCAAGTGGCGGAATGCCTTGTTGGTTAGGTTAAGACCCAGCAGATTCTCGTAATCATCAAACGGAGCAGGCGCGCTGTCCTGTCTTGTTCTCGACCCTCTTGTTTTATTAAACCTTAATCATTGCCTAATTATATTGCAAAAGCACGATAATTTACTCAGTTATCCATGGCCCGTGTAATGAAATAGTGGGTTTGTTGTACAAGAATCGGTTGCCCATGTGCTGATTTTTTCGTTGCTTGTTTTTATTATTAGGGGTTATTATCGATGTAGTAGCTCGAAGGGCTGCCCTGCCAGGAAACAGGTCGAGAGGAACCGAGACGACCCGCAAATGCTGGTGGTGACCTACTCCTGCGAGCACAACCATCCGTGGCCGGTCCCCAGAAATAGCCATCACCACCACCACCACCAGAACAATGCTGCCGCCACGGCGGAGGACGATGCTGCGAGCAAATCTGAGATGGAGATCAGTACGCCAGATCCAGAACCGGAACGGGAGCCGGAGCCGGAGCCGGAACCAGAGGCCGAGGCGCCTGAGCCGGAGCCGGAAGGGAATCTCGCCACTAGCATAAAAATCGAGCCGTCGCTGATGCCGGCGGAGGATGAGTTCGGGTGGTTCGCCGGCATGGATACGACGACGTCTTCTCTCCTGGAGAACCCCTTGTTCGACAGCAGGACGACGGTCGGAGCCGACACGGACATGGCGCTGTTCTTCCCGATGAGGGAGGAAGAGGACGACTCGCTGTACGGCGATCTGGGCGAGCTGCCAGAGTGCTCGATGGTTTTCCGGCACAGAAATGTCGGGACGCAGGTTCAGATATGCTGACACGTGGCGCAGGCCCATTTGCTTTCCCACCCATATCCAAATCCATTCCCCTTTTCCCCGTTGAGTTCGTTGGTTTCAACGTCCGACGTGCAGAGGACCGTTGGATCTGAAAATTAGATCTCCGGAGTTTATTGCTTTTTTTTTTCTCTTTTTGTTTTCCTTAAATTAACTTTCGAAAGTCTATTTATTTTTTGGGGGGTGTTTTTGTCTTTTTTGTCAGTGTAATTAAATCTTCAATAATTTATTTCCGTAATATTTGACTATATACAACGGCCATGGCGTATGAAGCGGTCCATCTTCATCACAGTAGCCGCCCCATGCTTTGGATGTTCAATGGTCGCATTCAGCAATATTGTATTTTATTTTTAATTATTAAATTCAGCACTATATATATATATAGGTAATCAATTTCTTGGTGCAAAAGGCAGATAAGTCCATGATGCAAGTATAGGGCGACCCTCCAGTCGGCGGGTGCTATCCGCAAGTCAACTAAAGGGGGGTTTTGACTTTTTATTGGTTTCCTGGAGCTGTACTTACACACGTGCTCTGTGGATATGTTTCCAAGTAGGAATTTGAGCTTCTGTTTTTTTTTTACCAGAATTGCTTGATATTTAATGACTGCCCAGTAGGTTGAAACTTATATAAGCTGTCTCCCCAACCCAACACCCGTTCACAGTTCACGAGCCGAGCACGTCCTTGTCTTCATTCCACCCGCCTTGTCGCCACTAGAAAGGACAACGCTCTAAGTTATTCAGCCAGTGTCCATTGTCATCGGGTTACTATCATGGCGCATGCCAATCATAACGTATATATTTGACAAGGATAAAAGCTCGGAGTATCATCGATAATCGGAGATGAGGATGGGCCTATTTCGTGAATGCAAAGTAGGCCCAACGAATTAAGTTCACTGCAGCTTCCGTTGGTCTTCAAGGATCCACGTGAACTCTTAACATGATGCATTGATAGCATGATCCTGTATCAAGACAGAATCGCGGATCATGGATCCGACCATAAAGAGAGCAGAGCAAGCGACTTGCATGATACTTTTCATTCGATCAAATGATAAATCCAATCAAACCTTTGTGCTGAGGTTTAGTTAGTTAATTATAAGAAAGAGGAGAGAACGTGTTTATCATATGAGCAAAGTTCCACTCGCTCTTCTTTTTTTTTTTCCAAGTGAATGATGATGTGACTTTGAGCCAGAGAATGGCCAACCTCTCTAGCTAGCTGGAACGGCACATACCATAAATTAAAGGAGGTCTCCATTTGCCACCCCATTAGTTGGAGGCAAGCAAGGACCCACCACCACCTTCTTCCCCCCAACTTCAGCACTTAAGAAAAAAAGAAGGTTTGGAACTTTAGGCAAATAGGAATACAACTAACTTTGGTTTGACTCACTCTTCCTTTCAATGGTCACCTTCCTCACCCATCTCTCTCTACTAACCATGCGGATACCCACTCACTACCCCCATCAAGTAGCTGCAAATTTGTTCCCTACCATATCCTGTTTGCATGCACATATTCTTCGAAGGTGAGACGGCATATATATGCATAAATCACTGCATACCATGTCCGTTATCCACTTGATGATAAGAGAGCATGGTTTACCGTGAAGGTTAGTTCCTAGTTCATACATCATCTACATGTTACTCACAAGAGAAAAAAAAACAGAAAGAATGAGTGGGAGTTAGGAGGAAAAATCTTGAAAGGTTGACATCGCTCCCAAAAAAAGTAGATGCGACTGTGTGCCCTCCATCTGAAAACAAAAAAAAAACATCATTTTATCCAATCGGACAGTTCGACCAATCACATATCGACACGTCATCCAAAATGACGAGCAGCATGACGTTACTAGTAGCCCACCATTCCCTTCCAACTCCCAAGTCCGTCACGTGGCAGCCTCTAGAAGCCAGCAGATCCAATAGAGGCGCAACTCAGGTGCTCCCAGGACCATCTGACGCTGCAAGGGCTTGCTCCTTTGCAGGAGACACCTAGGAAGCGTCTTTCTACGTCTTCCACGGGGCGAGTTCTTATTGACAAATGAAGCGCGTTTTCCGTAGTTACAGCACGTGCTTGTTCTTCGGAAGTAGATAAGGCACGGCCGACAGGCAGTGGTATGTCCCAAGAAGACCTTTTTTTTTTCTTTTATTCTCAATAAAAAAATTAATTTAGGTGAAAAACTCAGGGCTGGGCAGGCTGGCATTTCTAGATGAGCGACGTGACACCGATGGCTGGTTTCTGCGAACCAAGAGGCGCCACGTGTCCCACGTGACACGTTGGAGGCTGCTGCCTTTTCTCTGAAAGGGAAAGCAATGTGAGCGCGTGAATAAAGAGGTGAAGTCCAAAAAGGAGGAGCACAAAAAAGGAAATATAAATTTCGAAAAAAAATCAGAAATTCTCAAGGAAATGACAGTTGGCAATCTACTGACCGACCTTATCCCCTCTCTTTTATTTTATGTCCATTTTTCTAGTTTCTTTCATTTTTAATTAACTTCCCACTATTTTAGTTTTATTCAGACAGCCACCTAAAGAAGCTCAGCTCAGGGACAGGGAGAGAGAAAGGGTGGGAGAGGCAGTGGCTTGGACTTGGAGAGGAAGGATCGATCTTGCAGTGCAAAACCCTAGATGATTTTTATTCCAAAAGTTTTCATCTTTCTTATTCTTGGATTTATTTCTCAAGAGCCCGGAAGTCGGTTGCTGGGAAGAGTTATATTTGTATAGTCTATTGCAGCTGAGGTCAGTTGGGGGCTTCCCATTTTAGCGCTTAAAGCTTTTCAGTTCATGTTTTGTTGCTGATAATTGATTTTGGTTGGATTTGAATACTTATTGTTTCCCTTCAATTCCTCTACCGGGACTCCCAAAACTGTCAAATATGTGTCACTAGCTCAATAAGACAAATAGTCTTTTACTTTTCCATTTTTTGGGCTAACTGTGTTGTCCTTTATAAATCCCATTTTGGTGTAATTTGATCTTCTTTGTGTTGGTTCCTTACTGGTTTCCCCCCTTTCCACCCCAGCAGCATTGCAGATCCTTCCCAGGCGTAAGCTTTGAAGGAAAGGGATTCTACTTACTAATAACCAATAGATCTTGTTTGAGATTATTGGGCGTTGCTGAAAGAGGTTGAGAGCATATGTTGTCCAAATCTTATACGAATCTCTTAGATCTGGCTGCCGGGAACTTTCCGGTGATGGTACGTGAGAAGAAGCGGCTTCCACGGGTAATGACTGTCCCAGCAGACATAGTGGAGCTGGATGATGATCGGGCCACCAGTGTCACATCAGATGTCCCCTCAACCTTTCAGGACCGGATAATTATAGTAGCCAATCAACTTCCTGTAAAGGCCAAGCACCGCCCTGATAACCAAGGCTGGTCTTTCAGCTGGGACGAGGACTCGCTGCTCCTGCAGCTTAAGGATGGATTGCACGAAGACATGGAGGTTCTTTATGTTGGATGCTTGCGGGCTGATGTGGACGTCAGTGAACAGGACGATGTAGCTGAGCTATTGCTCGATCAGTTCAAGTGTGTCCCTGCTTTCCTCCCACCTGATATTCTTTCCAAGTACTATCACGGGTTCTGCAAGCAACATTTATGGCCTCTGTTTCATTATATGCTACCCTTCGCATCCAATCACGGCGGGAGATTTGATCGGACCCTTTGGGAGGCTTATGTGGCCGCAAACAAGATATTCTCAGAAAAGGTGATTGAGATCATAAACCCAGAGGATGACTATGTTTGGATCCATGATTACCATCTGATGGTGCTTCCCACATTCTTGAGAAGGCGTTTCTTAAAACTTAGGATGGGCTTCTTTCTTCACGGTCCTTTTCCTTCATCGGAGATATATCGGACTCTTCCTGTTAGGGAGGAGATCCTTAAAGCACTTCTGAACACTGATCTTATTGGGTTTCATACTTTTGATTATGCCCGGCATTTTCTTTCATGCTGTAGTCGAATGCTGGGCTTGGAGTACCAGTCCAAGAGAGGATATATTGGCTTGGAATATTATGGACGGACAATTGGTATAAAAATAATGCCCATTGGGATCCATATGGGGCAAATTCAATCAGTGCTGAAGCTTGCGGATAAAGAATGGATGGTTGAGGAACTAAAGCAGCAATTCGAAGGAAAAACAGTGTTGCTTGGGGTTGATGATATGGACATATTTAAAGGTGTAGACTTGAAGCTTTTGGCTATGGAACAGATGCTGAAGCAGCATCCGAGGTGGCAGGGGAATGCTGTTTTGGTACAGATAATGAATCCTGCTCGAGGAAAAGGTAAAGACATTGAGAAAATTCAGGCAGAAATAAATGAGAGCTGTAGGAGGATTAATGAGGCATTCGGTGACTCGAGCTATAAACCCATAGTTTTCATAGATAAAGCAATCTCTGTCAGTGAGAAGATGGCTTATTTTACAATTGCAGAATGTGTTGTGGTAACAGCTGTAAGAGATGGGATGAACCTCACACCATACGAGTACATTGTGTGCAGGCAGGGGGTTCCAGATTCAGGTTCTAGCGGACCCAAGAAAAGCATGCTCGTGGTGTCTGAGTTCATTGGGTGTTCTCCCTCTCTCAGTGGTGCTATTCGCGTAAACCCGTGGAATATAGAAACAACTGCCGAGGCAATGAATGAGGCCATCTCGCTGGCCGATCAGGAAAAGCAGCTGAGGCATGAGAAGCATTACAAGTACGTTAGTCAACATGATGTGGCCTACTGGTCGAAGAGCTTCTTTCAGGACCTTGAGAGGGCTTGTAAGGATCATTTTCGAAGGCATTGCTGGGGAATTGGGTTAAGTTTTGGGTTCAGGGTGGTTGCCCTTGATCCAAGCTTCAGAAAGCTCTCAATAGATTCTGTTGTCTCTGCATATATAAGATCTGAGAAGCGGGCAATTCTGTTGGACTATGACGGAACTATCATGCCACAGACATCCATGAACAAAAAGCCAACCTCCGAGGTTATTTCAATCCTTAATGAATTATGCGACGACCCTCGAAATACCGTGTTTATAGTGAGTGGAAGGGGACGGGATAAACTGGGAGAGTGGCTTTCTCCTTGCAGCAAACTTGGGATTGCAGCAGAACATGGTTTCTTTTTGAGGTATGTTGTTTGTGGACTAATATTTATAAAAAAGGTGTACCAATTTTTGTAAACAATCTATTTTAGTTTTGATCCAAGGACATCCCAATCTATTCTTTTCTTGTTTTCCCTTGTCTTACTGACTATGAAACCAATAGGTATTGCCTTGGTGAAGAATGGGAAACTTTCAGCCAAAACAACGATTTTGGATGGATGCAAATAGCAGAACCAGTTATGAATTTATATACTGAAACCACTGATGGTTCCTCGATTGAGAAAAAAGAGAGTGCTATAGTGTGGCATCACCGAGATGCAGACTCGGGCTTTGGATCTAGCCAGGCCAAGGAGTTGTTAGATCACTTAGAGAGTGTACTGGCTAATGAACCTGTTGCTGTTAGGAGTGGTCAATTCATCGTCGAAGTTAAACCACAGGTATGCATATTGTAGTTAGATTGGTTTTCCATAAAACAGATATTCATTTTTCTTCGGAAAAGTAAAGGATCGTCATCACTGAAGTTCTTAGGATGTGCTGGTAAGAATGCTTTAAGCAATGTTTGGACCAAAAATCTTTTGATGACATGCGGTATCTTTTTTCCCTGCAAAAGATGGCTTCTCGTCCTTCATATCAAAGACTCTTCATGGCACAAAAAAGAATAATGTCCATCCATCAAGTGTTTACTCCACAAGGCAGTTAAAAGTATCCGAAAATCTGATTTAATCCAGGGATATGATAGAGGAAATGCTGGGAATCATACACGTATATAATAAGCCTCTGGGCGTGCTGTTCCTATGATGTGCTTAGAGTAAGAATATTTGTTATTGGCTTTGGAAGTTGACTATGTAATTATGGCCTAAGCCCTTATGGACACAACTTGCTGCCCATGAATGTCTAATCTGTGATAATACTTGATTTTCACTATCTAGATAAGACTGATGTCCATCGAGTGCTTAATTTGGTGAAAAAGATGCCCCTGAATCTTTGCTCCTTGAATTATAGAAAAGTCGTACTAGTCTGGAGTTCCAACCAAAATAAAGTTACCAGTTCTTGTCAAGGGAGCAGTGGCTAAAACTTGTCCAAGTTTTTGTCTTTTCTATTTAGAGGGTCCTCTTATGATGTCTATCTTTGAATTTCAGGGGATCAGCAAAGGGGTTGCTGCAGAGAGGATCTTTGCTTCAATGGCCCACAAAGGAAGACCTGCTGATTTTGTGCTTTGTATTGGCGATGACCGGTCAGATGAGGATATGTTTGAGGTAGTGGGCAATCATACTGGAGGGACCCTTGCATCCTATAATTCCATGTTTGCATGCACTGTAGGTCAGAAACCGAGTAAAGCCAAGTATTTCTTGGACGATACTGCCGGAGTAATCTTACTACTGGAGTCTCTGGCTAGAGCTTCTGTGTTTGTGGGTTCACCCTGATGATTACAATCCTCAAAGAGAAGCTCCCTCTGACTTAACCAAAAGTTTCTTTGATGGACTAGTAACCTCTGAGTCCCAGAGAATGGGGAACGCTTACCATAGAAGAGTAAGCTGTGCATCGATGTTCTGAAGGAACTTTCCCAGACAAGTATCCGCACCTTAAAATGGCCTTATTGGAGCAGACAACCAGGAAGAATGGAAAAGTTGTCTTGTCTCCTCGAAAAGGGACTGACTACAAACCCGGGTTTGGCCCAGATGATCTGTGAAGACAATGGAGAAACTCGTGGTTCTTCTGCATGATTGTTGGCGGTCGTGGTTAAAGGTGGTCGAAGTTTAAACTGTACACGCTTTCTGTTTTGATTTGTCATTCTGTACAGAGCATTTGCAGATTTGTTCCCAGGTGGATTCTAGAGGTCTTTTATTATATGTAATATAATCTGACAATGAGGAAAGTGATAATGTTTAGTTCCTGTGGTATTGGAGTGTTGATCATTTGAGGGGAGGGGAGGGCATTCGTTGGACACTCGTACCTTAACACTTGCTGGGTGCTTGGGAAGGATCCTGCTGCACAGTTTGTGTAGGAGAGGCTGCCATTGATGGATATATACTTGGCTGGTTCCATCATTATTGGCGAGTTGCAGGAGCGTGAAGATCCGATCTTGCTCCCAACACTCTTCTCCTTCGACCTGAAGGAAGTGAAATAACCCCATGGATGGTTCTTGAGAACTGCTGCGCTTGGACTTGAATCTGAATGTCTCTTCTTGCAGTGAGAGGACAATGTTTGGCTTTATTATGATTTTTAGTCTGCCTGCCTGAGTTGAGAAAGATGAACTGAGCTGAGTCAATGAAGAGGACAGAGAAGAAAAGTGCATTTTGCTCTTACATGGTTCTATAATTGGATAGTCAAGGTAAATGCATGTACGAACGCATGTGATTCTGATGTGCATGGACATGGACATGGGGCCCCTCCCTTCACAATTGATGCTCTCTGGGCATGCTATGTTGCCCCTCATTTTGCTCTTACATAAATACTAATAGGACGCTACTAACCCAAAGTGGGCAGTTGATTATCATCTATTTATTAACCCACCAAGCTAACTTTGTGTCTTTAGTTAAATGCAATATCTGAAATGTTCAATATCCAATTTGAAGTTTTGGATTTGATCTTAGGAAATTGCCTCTGATTTCATATCCCCACATGTATACATATAATAGAGAGAGGGAGAGAATTAACCTGTGCCTGGATGTCACACTGCCCTTCTGCCATCTTAGGCCTACATAACGTGAAAAAATAAGTGTGGTGTTGGGCGATGCTCAACTTTTTTACTTCTTGGAAGTTCATGACACGTTAAGAAAAAAAGCAATTTGACCAAGTACACCTGACTTTTAAGTGATGAGACAAAAATACAAGTCTCTTGTAATCATGGTATCAAGAGAACTGTTGCAAAATGTTATAACATCCTTCTGTTCTCTAAACTAATCAGAACCAAATAAACAGATAAATGAAATAAAATCTGAATTCATTGATGCATGAACATCAGAACATGTGTAGAGCTCTTGGCGAAAAACATATATGTGAATACGTCCGCCAACATCTCCACCACCAGTGCCTTGTCTGTTACAAGTGAATATAAAATTCAAAAGAATTTGAAACAGTTAAGAGAGAATCAACAATCAGTGGATGGCTTAATCTAATACTACAGGACTCGAAGCTACTAATCTCCACCAAAACTTCACTGATCCCTTCCATCAAGAGTAGGTTATAAACAATCTTAAATCAAGAAAATAGGAACCTGTATGCTCCTTGCACAAGAATGGGAAATCTAACTACCACCACAACATCTGTAGAATGATCTAGCCCCAAATGCAGGTTCTTGAAGTTCCACACTGAAAATCAAACTCAAATGGGTTCAAGCTGGTAGCTGAAGCTTTGCATTATTTTTCCAACTGCAGCATGAAGGAGATTTCTTTTGTAAAATGAGATGAGATGTGATGCAATTTATCAGGAAGATCCTTCTATTTGCAAGAATCCAGCCTCTGCTTACCTGATAAAATAAAAGTAAAAGAAATCTGCATAGAGAGCTGTTTGGACAAGCCCAGACAAGCAAGCTGACAAAAAGGAGAGAATAAACTGTCAGCAACTACTGGTAAGAATTCTTGTGCAAAAAAAACTAATAGTACGAATTCTTACTACTAAGTAATAGAACTGGTACTCACAAATCCATCGGCCGAAGTGTGGATCTGTGAAGAAGCGGTAAATCCAGTTAAGTATGTACAGAGCTCGATAGGCCCTACAGGGAACCAAAAAGTGTATTAGCCAATACATATAAATATCAATACGGTTGCATGCAAGTTACAAAAAATGGAAACATCCTTTCAAGTATGAAATAGAGACCACAGGTACTTCTTCCTAAGAAATGATGTCCAACAGCTGAAGATGAAAATGCACACATTTTCATTACATGGTGGCACAAACTTGAATAAATAACTCTAAAATAGCCATAAAGATATGCCTTCAATTGAGACCAGTAACATGGTTTGTCTCTCCAATATTCAGATCTAACTCATCAATGTTAATCAAGTTAAATGAACATTCAGGCTTATTCTATAATTCACGTTTCATCTTGACATTTAGATTAACAATCAGCAGCCGCCACTTATTTTTACAAAAAGAGTGGGCAGCTCATCAGCTATCAGGCACTAGCACCTGGAGATAAAAATATTTCAGTGGAATCAATGCAGCCGTACCTTAAAATGATGGACATAGCATGTGTATTTCTTAATAATATTTTTCATTTGGAACAGGAGAAGGTGCACTCACCCGAGAAAGAATACATATTGCCCAGTCAAATTATCAACATTTCCACTCCGTTGCAGCAAAACTAGCTGGGGAAGAATTGCAACAGCCTCCAAGTATATTGAAAATGCCCAGAATATCTGCCAAGAGTTTAAATAGAAGTAAGCACGAATCATAAGCTTCATTTGATGGTCCCATGATGAGACTGAACTTGAACCTTGTTAATTACTAGGCGGAGAATGGTACAACTACACATTGCCCCAATTATCTAGGACATTATTTTCACCAGAAAAGAAAGCAGCAAGACTTCTCCCATAATATTCATCACTGACATTTCAAGCTATTCAGAATATAAGGCATAATATATTACGCAACCCAGTGAGAAATCGGCTAAATGAAGAAATAGAAAAACTGGTAACCTCTAGAAATGTGAACTTCTCATGCAAAAGGAGCGCCAACACAAAAGAAGCCAGAATAAGGAAATGATGCCGGAATGTGTCGAGCTCCTGGCTATAGGAACGCTTCACAACCCTATCAATCCGCATGCACCATACGATTGCTAGAGAGCTCCCAATGAATACCAACTTCATCACCGTATTGTACAATGAAACGAAATCCGTAAACAGATCCAAGTACCGAGTCAGAAACACTATTGCATACAGCTCTTGAGTTTTCAGTGAAATGCCTATCAAGATTTTATCAAAAAATACAATTCACGTGTCAAGAGAGAAGACAGCGCAAGTATAAAAACTATTCTGCCCCCCACCTACCACAACCATAACCATGCTTTACCCAAGTAGACGTAATATTCAGTCAGCTAAATTTTAAAGTAACATGTATACCTAAAAAAATCCTTTCAATTTAGGAATAAAGAAGCCTACTAGAAACCACACCCACTGATTACACAAATTGAAAATGAAGATGGAGAAAGAAAAATTTCAGCTCACAGTTTGACGTCAAAATGCACGTAGACTAAAGCAGTTAACGGAAGCAAAAGAAGAAAAAGGAAGGCTACCTGAACATGATTTGGTGGCGTAGATTTTGAGGAGGAGAACCAGAATACTGATCAAATGGGTCATATCACCCGCGAATCTGAAGATATTCATTGCTCCAGAGATCGAGTGTGCAATGCTTTCGCTCGATTTCTAGAAGTCGAACGTCGAGGAGGACGAGATTCAAGCAGAGGGTGTAGAATGAAGATACGGAACCGAAAAGGAATGAAAGAGATTTCGACTCCCCTGTTTTTCTGGGTTCCATGCCGATTCGTCAAGAAGACGGAGTGTGACGTGGCGGACGCGACGTCACCTGGCCCCACGTCGCCCTCGTGGACGGCGGATTGTGTAATGCGCACGTCTTGGTGGTTTCCAAGAGCCTGCAAGCTTAATATTATCGTCGGCATATTGGGCCTATCGTGGTTCATGGGCTGAAACCGTATTATAAGCCCATTTAAGTCAAATTCTATTAATGGGCCGAATCGGATCCATTGGATGCATCCCCAATCATCCTCTTCCTCCGGTTTTTTTTCTTGCACGATATCCTCTTCCTCTGGTAGCCAAGCAAACAGGCCACGTTTTGGGACCAATGGAATCCGTCATTGAATGATAGACAAGTAGAGAGTAGTGGACCTACTAAAATTTCTAATTTAATTAAATAGTTAGTTGATGAGCTGCGGTTCAATCCTCTATGGTGTTCAATTTGTCAACTTGTCCGCACTTTGGCTCGAAAATTATGGGAAAATGGGAAGTTAGTAAACATAGAAAGAGTATTTTTTGAGGAGTTTAGTCCAAATGATTTGAATGGCAACCGTGTTGACGGGGATGCTGATGTAAGTACATTTTTCTTAGATGGGGACCATGATTTTTCATGAATAATTTCAGAATGCAACTAATTTGACCATTTTAAACGAGGGATGTGATCTTGGATCAATAGATAGATCTCCTGTGAATGGAAAAGCAGACAGCTTATGCCAAGTAGAATTTACAACTAATTGCTGCATGTGCAGTGCCAGTGCAGTTTTTTAAGGGTATGCTTATGCCCCTCTAATGCTGTGTTTTTTGAGAGATACATTATATTATTAATATGATATTGCATCATCAATATGGAAAAAAAACTTTTACGTGCTTATGACAGACCACATATGGAAGTAGCCGTTTTTTCGTTGCCAGTGTTAGAAAGATTCATGGGATTTGCATTGGTTGGTAGTGTTGTGGTAGTGTTGTAAGTTGAAGTCTTCAGGAGGCCATAATAAACAGTAAATAAGAAGACGTGAGAGACATTGATCACTGTTCTGACTTCAAACGGTAGAACTGCTAAGTCAATTAATTTGTGCTTCTTACTAATCAGAACTTATTTTCTGATTAATTTTTGAAGAAGAAGAAATGAATGGAGAGTAATACAAGTCAGTCGTAACTGCTAATCAAAGCTCGAGCAGAGTTTTCCTGACAAAGAAAGGAGAAATAATGTTGTTTCGTATTTAATATTTGTAATTACGATGGGAGGGGAAAAGAGGAAGGGCAGATGGATGCTTTAGGAATTTCATATACGTCCGTCTCCTTCCCTTCACCTTCCTGAACGCCCGTAAGCATGCGATGCCGGGATCAAATTTTCTTCTTCCCGTTAAGAAAGGTCATTTCTTGAGGGCGCACATAACAGAAGAAACAGAGAGATACCCATTAACAGGAGTAAGCGTTTCTTTTTGTTGGGATTTCTTCTGATTACACTAATTGTTTTTTTTTTGTATCACAACCCTCTGGAACTCCGTTGATTGCGCGGATTCATAGATTGTAGCTTGTCTGTTAAATTTCTCCTAGAAGTATGATCTTTTGAAGGAACGGAGGCGCCCAGAATCTTTTGGGGTTAAGGGAGAGGGGAAAATCTGATTTGGAAAGAACAATCGGTACCCTCAATTGCCCTTGGAGAAAATTGGCCGTAATCGACCTGTGGTCGGTTTAATCTATCTATGGCCACCGCTGCGGTTTTCTCTTCCTTAAGAAAGAGAAGATTGATATCCTTGGAGGTCTTCTTGGCTCCGGTGGGCCTTTCTGATGTAGCTCTCATACACATCATCGCCTCGATCTCGGGTGAGATAGTCTCGAGCTTTTCGCACAAGTCCCTGTTTTTCCAGCGCAAGAACTCGCTTTCTTTGGTTCGTCGGATAGAAGTTTTCATGGTCCTTTTGGAGTACTTGCGTGAATCGAGATCAACCCTTCCTCCTGCTGCAGTGCTGTGCTTCAATGAACTTCACTTATTGCTACACAGGTCGAAGATGCTGCTTGATTATTGTTCGCAAACGGGGAAGTTATGGCTGCTAATTCAGAACAAGTCAATCTCGGGGCATTTCCATGATCTTAATCAGGATATATGCACCCTTTTGGATGTTTTACCAATAAAAGACATTGAATTAAGTGAAGATATAAGAGAGCAGATTGAGCTATTGCAGAGGCAGTCGAGGAGGAATAGCCTGTTCATAGACAAACATGATGAGGCCCTGAGAGTTCAGCTCTTCAGTTTCCTTGATGAGTTTGAGAAGGGGCAGACCCCCAGCCCGACTGTGTTGGAAACGTTCTTTATTAAGAATCTAAGAATTCAAGATGCCAAAAGCTGTATGGTTGAAATTGAGTCTCTAGAGGAGCAGGTATTGAACCACAATGGGGAATTGGATCCTGCAATCCCAGTGATTAATGGGTTCATTGCCCTCCTGAGGTACTGTAGATTCTTACTGTACAGTCATTCAAATGAGGATATAGTTGATCATGGAGCCTCAAAAAACCCAAGGAAGAGGAAGACAAAGGACCTGACCGCACATGAGAATGCAATTCCAAAGGACTTCTACTGCCCGATTTCACTGGACTTGATGCAGGATCCGGTGATAACATCCACTGGGCAAACATACGACCGGACCTCGATCTTGAGATGGATACAGGAAGGTCACATTACTTGCCCCAAAACTGGGCAAGTGCTGGCTCACTCAAAGCTGGTACCAAACCGTGCTCTTAGGAATTTGATGGATCAGTGGTGTTTCACTCATGGAATCCCATATGGGCCACCTGAATCGGTTGATTCATCGCCAGAGTTTCTAGTGGCAGCGACCCCATTGAGGGCTACCCTTGAAGCCAATAGAGCAACATCGACTCTTCTCGTTCAGAATCTTAGGGATGGTTCCCATGGTGCAAAGTCTGTGGTCGTGAGAGAGATCCGGTTGTTGGCAAAAATTGGGAAGGAGAACCGAGCTTTCATTGCAGAAGCGGGGGCAATTCCATATCTCAAGGAATTGCTTTCTTCCACGAACCCCATTACTCAGGAGAATTCTGTGACAGCTATGCTAAACTTGTCTATATATGAGAAGAACAAGAGTATGATTATGGAGGAAACGGATTGCCTGAAGTCAATAGTTGAAGTTCTGAAATCGGGTCATACGACCAATGCAAGGGAGAATGCTGCAGCCACGTTATTCAGTTTGTCAGCTGTTCATGATTACAAGATTAGGGTCGCTGATGAGGAAGGATCACTGGAGGCACTGTCGGGGCTTCTGAGGGGTGGCACTTCAAGGGGTAAGAAGGATGCAGTTATGGCCCTCTACAATTTGAGCACCCACACAGATAATTGCACGAAGATGATCAAATCCGGGGCAGTAGCAGTGTTGGTTGGGGCATTGGGTGATGAGGCGGTTGCAGAGGAGGCTGCCGGAACTTTATCCCTGATTGTGAGGCATCCCCTTGGGACGGAGGTTGTGGCAGGGGATGATTCGGCTGTGGCAGGCTTGATAGGGATGATGCGGAGTGGGACTCCCCAGGGCAAGGAGAATGCGGTGGCAGCCCTGCTCGAGCTCTGCCGGAGTGGTGGCACGGCTGCAGTGGAGCGGAACATCAAGGCACCAGCCCTTGCTGGACTGCTGCAAATTCTCCTATTTACAGGAACCAAGCGGGCAAGGAGGAAAGCCGCATCTCTGGCTCGGGTCTTTCGGAGAAGTGACAACAGGCCATTTCATCTGGGTGGCTTGGGCCAAGGCTACGCACTTGCAGCAAATTCCGGCGTGAGCAGGAGTTCAGGCCTCAGCAGCAATGTCTCTATGTCGACATCAATTCATACGCCTGTCTTGTAGTTGTAATGGGAGCATATGCAGGCTATCCCTTTCCTTCTCATTTCTATTCATGAAGAACACAATTCGTTTATTGGGTGGATGATATATAAAATTCACAGAAAAATCCCTTCTTTCTTGCCCTCACAGAAGTATACCACAAATATCCCAGTGCCATGCCTTTGTTGGGTGGATCTAGGAGTGGTTAAGCTGGTTTACTGCCCTTGTGGAAATCCCAAGTTTCCATGAACTCAGTTGACCGACAGAGGGTAACTTCTGATTATGTCTCCATTTTCTGATGGAAGATGTTGAGATATTCCTCAAGAGCTCAGGGAAAGTGCATTCTGATGGCGTCTTACTCATAACAAATAAATCGAACAGAGTGACCACTTCAGCCTTTTCAGGAGTCGGCTCCTGCAATTTCTATTAACATCATTATGATGATTGGACAAAGACGGTGATTTAAGGATCTCTAGCTTGAGATATAGTAGGGAGCAAGACAATGGTAGAAATTGCAACGGCAGTGCAATTCCTTGATGAATAAATGGCCATTTCTCGCCATCTTCCTGCTGCACTCATTGACAGATAATTGTGAAAGCATACCATGATTCGTGTACTACATTCGCATGGGAATAGTATGGTCCAGTTTCCAACATGGTGTTGAGTCATACTACACATTTGCTCACAACCTGTGCTAAACATATCACAAAGAGTTACTATAGAAATATGTCTACTGTACATGGCTATGGGCATCTCTGTATACATTCATATGCCAGGATAATACAAAGCATGAACCTGATAATCTAAAAATCATACACGAGAGAAGTCAATTCATCCAAAATTCCTGATGTTCATACATCCGCATCCAGCTGAGTAGTAACCTGCAATTGCAACATTTTACAGTCAGCAGATGTTCAACTACTTAGAGGTCCAACAATCTTGTAAAGAAATACTATCGAGCAGGATTCAGTATAAACAAAAATATGCTGTCATTGGAAAGGAATATCAGTTCAAGGAAAGGTTGGGGAACACGCAGAGATAGTAACCCAACATAAGTGAATCATGCAGAATTGACAAATTTTCCTGTGAAAGTTCAAGAGAGCATAGAAATACTCGACCAAAAACATCATTCTAAAACTATATAACAGCAGTTGGTTAGACTTCTAATTTAGTTAGGCTAAAACCTTCTTCATTCCATCCTCCCAATCATGATTTCATTCTGTAGGTGAGCTCATTCCAGAAAACAGCTTTGTCCTAACAGGAAGAGCCTGAGGATTAACAGCAAAGCAAGGGAAATTCATGGCAAAAAATCATTTCAAGCAGGAAAACAAAAAGATAATCGAGCACCTCAACTATCAAACAGATGTTTAAACACATAATGTAAGGCAAAGGTTCAACATCAAAATCAACCCTCTCTGACCCCCATCCCTAAGCAAATACACATGAAGAACTATACCAAATATGGGAACAGTGAGAAACAATGAAAAAGCCAGGCAACAGTCCATTCCTTGCTTTGCTGAAAATTCATGTACTAGAAATCAATAATCAACAATAGTGGGAAACCAGGATGATAAAGCAGAACAGTAATTTAATTTGAGATCAGAGAGATTTTCATACCCTAAGTGTTATAACAGCATCATTAAGCCATCAAAATTTAGGAAAGCAGGTCCTATTTAAGTTTTCTCAGCGGGGAGTAAGATGACAAATCTGCTCTGCTAGGTTATTAACAGCTGTAAAGCTCCACAAATTCCTTCCATCAGAGCTATCCTTGCTCTCATTTTCATCTATCCTCTCTGACTGAACCTCTTGATTCTCTGAGGAACCAGGATTCTCAGTCAGGAACTGTGCCCAGAAAAAATCATTGGCACCTGTCCTCACAAGATTGACCCCACTTTGTTCCTTTGATGGGGCTGAATCAGGTGTTTCAGAAGAAGCTACTATGACCAGCTCAGAGTTCATGTCTGTTTCAGGGCATTCAGCAGAACTAGCAGCCTCATCAAATTCAAGATGGTCAGAATTGCTGGCTTGCTGATCAACACTCTGACAAACATCACTCATGATACTCTCCCATATGGTTAAGGAAGCTTCAAGCTGGTCATAGAGGTCCATCATTGAGCTTAACCCAAGAGAAGCCTCTTCTGTATTTTCTTTATTTGAATTAGTTTCCATGCCACTTTCCTCTTCAATTGCCTCGTCTTGAAGGTAGCCTAAACGAGGCAGTCTTCGCTTTTTGTCATTAGTATCTGTCTCGAACAGAAAAGTCAAAACAAGGCCTGGCTTTTGCAACACATCTGCTAAGTTTGAGACAATACTTCTTTGTCGTTGTTCCATAGAATGAAACCGATCCTTTAAGCTATGAATCTGAAAATCAAGCTGTGTCCTTTCTTCTTCATTCTTACGTACTTCCAATAGGATTGATTCTTTCTCAGTTTTAAGCCTCTCAATATTGTCCTTCAAGCCTTGTTTCTCCGAGTCGGTCACTGGAGCGGTTCCTTTAGCTTGGGCGTTTTGAACTGAATGGCTATGGACAGGCTTCCTCCTATGGATGTTCCTTAAAAGGTTTGGCTGACCTCTTATGAAATCATCATTGGCGAATTCCCATTTTTCTGGGTCAACTTTTCTGAAGCCCTACCAAAATTAAAGCATTTATTTAACGCACATCATCAATGAAATCTGGTAATAGATGGTTCCAATATATACTCTAAAGACTGACCCGAAGGGTCTGAAATCAATTTTAACTCACATATGTATTGAGTTGCCTGATGAAGCTCGAGAAGTTATTGTGCTTGAAGTACATTGGGAGCAAAACCCGCGCAAATTCGGGATGGTTCCAAACCACAAAGCTTTTATTAGTTTCACTCCAGGAGACGATAGAGTCAGATGAAGAATCATCTACCATCTCATAGGTCTTTGAAAGGAAAGGAGGCAATGAACTGGAGCTGCCCAGGTAGTCATCCATTTCAATCGACTCGTAGAAACACTAATCAGCCACACACACCCGTGATCGGACTGTCTTGTAATTCTCTTAAAAATTCAACTCCTGCCAAAAACATATATATGAATATGTTTATATTAGCTTTTACCTGCGAAATCGGGAACCCCAGAACTCAAAATTTAATGAACAAACCTATATAAGATATACATACTCCACTGACAAGCAATTCGGTGGAGCGAGCGAGCACCTAATGGCCTAATGCCCCCAAACAAGGACCCAAATAGACTCAATTCATGTAGCAGGTCCAGAGGTAGAAGACAACTGCTGATAACATCAACAGCTCAGCCAGCAATACCTCCAAAATCGCCTCGTCAACGCTCCCCCTCGGAGAAATCAGTTGACTCGCACGAGGAAACCAAGCCAAGGCTCTATAAAAATTTCCAAAGAAGTATTGTCTATTTGAACAGAACCTAAGAGGTGGGTTTTCCTCCAGAAAGCACGGAAAGGTTTATTACTGTATCAGTTGAACAGTTGCAAATTCCAACCTTCGACTGGGCTTTCCTTTCAACGAGGTTACTGTTGAACAATACAAGAAAACAGAGAACATGAAAACCAATACTTCATAAGCTGCAGCCACAGAAGTCAGAACATCTACAGCAGAGTTCTATAATTCGAGAAACCTGACCCAAATAGAAGAAAACTTTGCTTTCATGTTACCTTGAGATTGGGATGATGGAATCACGGAAAAACGAGATAATGGTAGCCAAGACGGAGAAGGTAGCGGGACCCAAAGTCGCAGAAATGCCGTGTTGTAATCGCTTTTTTTTTTTTTTTTTATATTTAGTATGAAAACGAAATAGTTTCCCCGCATCATTTTTCGTAATGGAATATCCAATCGACTTAGGCACCCTTTTTTCTAGACTTTGGCACTCTTCAACTAGGAATTGGATGGATGTGCGTGACCTTTTTTTACTAGGAAACCGCAGAAGGTATGGTGCATTACTTACATCTGTATGTATAAGGGAGGAGGTAAAAGAGCCACTGCATATAGGAGAATATTGTGGTTGTTGCAGTGTCAAACATGATGATGTTTCAAAGATCATAAGAGAACAAGACACCCTCTTGAAACTTAACTAATTTAGAATAATAGTAGCGGAGGTCTGTATAAAAAAATTATGTAATCAGAAATTTCAGCTGACGTTCCTGTAGGAAAATCGAAATAATAAGTAAGGTGAACGAGAAGCAGAGTGTCCCATATACCGTGCTTGATGAAGTGAAAGACAAACAAATCAGATTTAGGCGAGTAAAAAGTAGATATAGGAAGATGGAGATGAACCAGAGTGTCCAATAAGCCCATCTTGGAGTTGGGCTTCACACTTCAAAGATGCTGGAAGACAAATTCTCATCAATTCCAAGTTTGTCTATCCAGGTTCTAAATTTCAGAGCTCAATATTCATTTTATATGTATGGTCCAATTAGATGGAAAGTATATTTCAATTGTCAATATAAAGGACCAAACGGTTGTTCAATTTTATTCAATTGATCCCCTAATCTTAGTAATCTGACAAGGAAAATGAAACAACATCTTAATATGATTAATCAATATTAACTTAGATGATTAGGCTAATAGTAAAATATTTAACCATGAATATATATACAAGTAATTTAGAGAGAGACTGACATAATAGTAGTTTCCCGTAACTTTCCCTTTCAGTTATCGTCATCGTCGGCCGCAAGTGGGCAGATAACGCCTGAACTGCTAGCCTGACCCACAGGTGCAACGGTTCCATACCCAGTCAAAGATTTTGAAAAGTCAAACCTATGATGAGAAAAATCTAGCTCACCATCCTTGACAAAAGCTTTAAAAAAATCAAACCGCCTCAGTAAAACAAAGGTAACTTCTTTTTCGACACTTGAAGAAAATTTCTTTCCTTTCTAAAAGAAATGGTTATCCAGTCGTTTTCCAATTATTGTTGTCATAGTTTATATTATTTCGTGACAAAAAAACGAGCTATGTCTAAAATCTCACATGGGTGTATTGACGCAAGACCCCTCCAGAGATATGAATAATCTATGCATTCTCCCTGCCTGCCGCCTGCCCAATGTAAAGAAAGGTACGGCACCTACTGCATCATTGTCCGTTAGGACTAATATCCCATCATTTAGACTATACGACCCTTTTTTTCTTCTGGAAAAGTAAAATGCGTTGTATCCTTGCTTAAAGCATGGAGACTGAGACAACATTTTAACATGTTGATCTTCTTGTCCATGTTGATCTTCTTGTCCATGTCGCTGGACAGTCTCGGAAACATGGGAGACGTGCGCGGGCGTCCCATTTCCATCTCGGCAATATTTGGAGCGAGACACCTTCTCTTGGATAAACATGTAATAATTTTTTTTGGATTTTTTCCACTAGAGAAAATATAATTAAATGAGTATAGAAATTTTGCTGTGAAAATCTAATTTTAGATGTTGATCGAATATGATACAATGCATGTATATCTTCTTTTTATGAATTTATTGTTTGACTTTTTCTGCTCATACTTCTTTTATGGATTTATTTTGGGACTTGAAAGGAATGGGAAATTAGTATGCCGGCTAACCCAAACCAGCTGCGCTTTTCTCTGTTTTCATATCCTTCGAGAGATGCGGGTTTTGATTTTTTAGTCAACTTGTCCGGAGTAGAGGAAGAAGATATTCACAGCTCTATACTGCTAAATTTTTCCCTCCCACACGGGCTATCTGGGGCGGGCTTAAACCTGCAAGAACAAGTCTCTACGAGAAATTGAGAACTCCATTCCAGCATGGCGGGCAGAATGATCTTTTCTTTCTTCATCATAGGTGTTTGCTGCTGCAGCTTGCTCGGATTTGCCGCGTCAAAGATACCCCAGGAAGAAGGTGAAATTATGCATGTTTGCTTAATGAGAAGAAAAAAAATTGGGGCTATTGAGCTCCAGATTTTTGATGTAATGCTTCAAAGAGTTTGAACTGCCCTGTTATGTTACTTTTGCCTCTCCTCCATGCTTTGGCCATGAAAAGAGAAAGAGGAACTGATTTTTTTTTTGTGGCCAGGACCTCTGTATTTTTTTTCTTCGATTTCGTATACTTGAAGTTCCATACAATGAGACTGTGGAACTTGGATTATTTAGATTTCATAGGAAAAGAAAATTCGGTTGCTTAAATTACCTTAGCTGATCAGATTAACATCGGTTCCGTGTTCTGTTCATGCTATTCAGCGGATGCTCTCCGTGAAATCACGACCGCCTTGGGTGCACAGTTTTGGGATTTCAATGAAGATACTTGTGAGATCAGAAAGTTTGGAGTGACACTGGACCCTCCGAAAGGAGCTTATACAAGCACCATCAACTGCTCCTGCAATGTTGGGAATGACACCTTCTGTCACGTCATAGCTGTGTATGGACCCTTATCTCATCATCATCATCACCTGAAAGACTTCTAGCCCCTAATCGTGTCTCCAACCTGAGATTTCATTGCACTGAGCGTGCTGCCAAAGAAAAAAAATGTCATCAAGTTCATTAATGCTGATCGGCAACAAATGGATCTGACATTGATGAATCGTGCAGGGTTCTGAAGGGATATAGCCTTCCAGGGATCCTCCCGCCTCAGCTAGCCAAGCTGCAGTACCTTCAAAAAGTGTGAGTGTTTGGCTTTATGTCAGATTTTCTACTTGTTGTAGTGGTGGTGTTTCTTGGCATGAGAATGAGCTTTCCTTGTTTCTGTTTCTACCCTTACTTTTCTCACAGGGATTTTTCCCTCAACTTCCTCACCGGTACAATACCTGCAGAATGGGCTTCATTGCAGCTGACATATATGTAAGGTCCTTCTCTTAATCTGGGTGTCAAATTCTTTGAGTACATTTGGGTGTCTCATGTGTTGATTCGTGCATTGTGGTCCAGCGCCCTCCTCGTGAACCGGTTATCAGGAGAACTACCAAAAATGTTGGGCAACATTACTTCTCTCACATATCTGTAAGTTCATTTGTTATGTTCCATTGTAACTTATGGGAGGGGTTTCTCTTTTTCCCCTGGTTTTTTTAGTTCTGAGATTATGCTACGGTTCTTGATTAGTTGTCTTGAAGCAAACCAATTTTCTGGCACTATTCCTCCTGAGCTGGGGAACTTAACCAACTTGCAGATTCTGTAAGTCAGCTTGTGAACTTGAACTTCTTTATCAAGTGATTTGTGCTGGCAGTATTTCTCAAGTTTTACATGACATCATAGATGATTTCTTTTGCTATGTAATGCCTGCAGGATGTTATCCTCCAATAATTTAACGGGAAGCTTGCCAATTTCGCTTGCAGGGCTGACAAATCTGACAGATTTGTAAGACAATCTTAGAACACCGTCTCATTGTACACATGAAAATCTGCATGTATTCAACAACAATTAGGAGGCCCATTATTCACGATCTCATGATTGTTAGACTGAGAATTGTGTCATTGCACTGAACAATATCTCTTCTATGTAACTTTATATTTTTTTATTGTGCAGTCGGATAAACGATAACAACTTCAATGGCACCATACCCACCTTCATCACGAACTGGAAACACTTAACAAGATTGTAAGTAGTTGGTTATGTGATATCAAAAGTTACAAGCTTTTAACTCTTTCCCGGTGAATTAACATTGATAATGATACTCATCTATGGAAGAGAATTGCATGCAAGTGGACTTGAAGGACCAATTCCTACAGAAATTTCCACATTGAGTCAGATGACCATATTGTGAGCATATATGTTCATTCTTGAAGCCACTTACCCTGTTTTCTTTCTCAGATATTTCTATGTTTTTCCTTTTTGGGAGCTTCACTTGTTAAAAGCAACTTTCTCATAGTAGTTTTTCTCTACACAGGAGGATCAGTGACATAAATGGGCCGGGGCAGACGATTCCTGTCCTCTCAAACATGACGAGCCTTCAGTTACTGTAGGTTTAGTTATGTTGCTTTCTTTGTTGGCACTTACCTATGTTAGTCTAAGCATATAGTTACTCTACTAATAACTGATGTAGGGTTATGCGGAGTTGCAACTTATCAGGAGAGATTCCATCTTATCTTTGGACATTAGATACTTTAGAAATGCTGTAAGTAATCCAAACTAACAAGTTCCCTTTTTTGTTTGATTGGTTGGTTTCCATGGCTACTGACAAGAATTGAGAGCGCTTTGCTCATACTTTGGTTTCTAACTCTTGTAGGGATGTTAGCTTTAATAAGTTAGTCGGGCGTATTCCACCGGGGGTCACTTTTCAACGCTTACGCTTCATGTAAAGCTTTCATTTTTAGAGTATTGTCTTCTTAGTGAATTCTTCAAACACTTTTTCATTTCCTTAATTATGAATTGTACTGTATCAGATTTCTCAGTGGCAATTTGTTAAGCGGACCTGTACCAAACTCAGTATTGAAGGATGGTGTCAGCTTGTGAGTTTTTCTTCAAAATGGATCATTTTGTCATCTGTAATCGGATTCATGGATCAATGTATCAGTTGCTCTTTGAAATGCAGGGATCTCTCCTACAACAATTTTATAAGGCAAACCTCTCTTCAACCTGCTTGTCAAAATGACATGTGAGCGCAATAAACCTTGCATCATTACCTATATTTCTTAATTAAGTTCTTATCTCAGCTATTATTCGTCATCTAAATTTCTTCAGGAATCTGAACTTAAACCTGTTTAGGAGCTCTTCACCAGTGAATGACTTGTAAGATATCCTGACCTAGTATTTCCAGAAAAAATCCCTGTAAATCACTGAAAGGAGAAAGTTGTTAAATCTTGTTCTTATCTTGTGCAGAAGTCGAGTTATTCCGTGCTTGGACGATTTTCACTGCCATAGTTGTATGTGATGCTTGTTTGTTCAAAAGTTGTTTGAAATAGTTTTACTGTATTTTAAGTTTAATCTTCTCTGATAGAGAAGCTAATTCATCAAGCATCATCAATGTCTTTTTTCTCAGATTCGAATTGTTTGCACGTAAACTGCGGTGGGGAAGATATTAAAACTGTGGATTACCAAAGTCGTTTTCTATACCAAGGAGATGGAAATGTGAGTGGAGGGACTGCAAAGTATTACTTAAATCCTGATCAGTATTGGGGATTTAGTAGCACAGGGGACTTCATGGATGACAATGATTACCAAAATCTGCACTATACTGTTTCTTTGCAATCAACAAATCCAAACCTTACTGCATTGGACTCAACAGCTCGGACATCTCCAATTTCCCTGAGCTATTTCCACTACTGCTTGGAGAATGGAAATTATACTGTAACTCTTCACTTTGCAGAGATCGAGTTTACAAATGACAGAGCATACGATAGCCTGGGAAGACGAGTGTTTAATATCTACATTCAGGTAGTTAGCATCAAGTTCTTGCTATCCTCAGAACAGATGTTAGGCTTGTGGAGTGTAAAATTTGTCATCTCTCCTTTCTGACAGGATAAACTGGTGTACGAGAACTTTGATATTGAGTTAGTAGCTGGTGGGGCTCTAAGGTCAGTGGTGGATGTATTTAATGTTACTGTCACGGATAACATTTTGGATATTCGCCTTTACTTCGCTGGCAAAGGGACAACTCGAATTCCACGGAGAGGCGTTTATGGCCCCCTCATTTCAGCTATTTCTGTAGTGTCTGGTGAGTCAGTTCTTTATGTGATCAGGAAAAATGTTCATGCAGCAGGAAATGTGTTTTCATCAGCAGACAACTGAGAACTGTCATCACTCTTTGACCTGGAGGGAATTACAGAACTTGAAATCATTTTCTGCAGAATAAACACAGAACTAGAAGCTCTCCATTTATTTAAAACAAATTACTGTGATGTTTGTCTTGTTCTGCTGTTGTTTTCCAAAATGTTACAAATTGTTTTGTCTAATTGTCACTGTCAGATACCAAAGTTTGTTCCAGCAGCAAGAAAGGGAGTAAGGTACAGATAGCTGTTGGGGTTGGAGTGGGAGCAGCAGCTGTCTTCATCCTTGCAGCTTTGTTATTTCTTTGGTGGAAGTGCAATCCCTCAAGAAAAGCCGCATTAGGAAAAAATTCAGGTTGTGATACACTATGCGTGTTTGCCTTATCAGTGGTTGAATAAGAAGCTTTATGACTGCAATTCTAACATCTGTGAGATAATTGCACATGTAGGGATGGCATCAGTAGACCAACAGACTGCGATATTCACATTAAAACAGATTAAGGAAGCGACTAACAATTTCAGTCCAGCAAACAAGATTGGAGAAGGCGGGTTCGGGCCTGTCTTCAAGGTTTTTGTTCCCTTCTTCTTTAAGGGTTTACTTTTTTCTTGTTGTCTTTGTGTCTCATATCTCATGGCGGACCGAAATGGTTTTTTTGGGTAAGTTCAGGGTCAGTGGAATGATGGTACTCTGGTAGCAGTGAAGCAGCTTTCACCGAAATCAAAACAAGGGAACCGTGAATTTCTCAACGAGGTAGGAATAATTTCTCATGTTCAACACCCAAATTTAGTCAAGCTTTATGGGTGTTGCATTGAAGGAGATCAACTGTTGCTGGTGTACGAATACATGGAGAACAACAGCCTTGCTCATGCATTGTTCAGTAAGTTGGAATTTAGTACCTAACTTTTGAGATGTTTAAACTTAAGCTATGGTCTAGTGCCTCTAACCGACTATTTATTGATGATACTCATAGGCCCTGAACATCATCAGATTCATCTAAGTTGGTCCACAAGGCGCAATATCTGTCTCGGGATTGCTAGAGGTCTTTGCTTTCTCCATGAGGATTCCGAGCTCAAGATCGTCCATAGAGATATCAAAGCTACTAATGTGCTCCTTGATCGGGACTGGAACCCAAAAATATCAGACTTTGGATTGGCAAGGCTCAACGAGGAAGAGAAGACCCACATCAGCACCAGAGTTGCAGGAACCATGTAGGTGATTTTCCCTTACCAAAGTTCTGAAATTGATAGTTTAGGAATAGGAGAACTATCTAACTATTATTTGATCTTGGTAAATGCGTAGACTTGTTTGGAGCAAATCAAGTGTTTATAAGACATGTACCTCTTTAACATGAATTTATGAGACATGGTTTTCTTGATTTGCAGCGGGTATATGGCACCCGAATATGCCTTATGGGGTTACCTCACTCACAAGGTCGACGTGTATAGCTTTGGAGTCGTGGCCCTGGAGATTGTTACTGGAAAGAGCAACAACCATTACATCCCAAGTGACGATTACATCTGTCTCTTAGATTGGGTAAAGTTCAAGCACACCCTCTATTGCATTGACATCCATTTGACTTTGACTCTACTAAATTTTGGTTATATTCTTCCAGTAATGCACAGTACTTTTCTAGATCAACCAGACTGAAATAATATGAAATTTCCAAAGCTATTAAATTGAAGCATGGCTATATGCCCATGTTTGATAAGGGCTTTTCATGTGACATGCCAGGCCTGTCATAAACAGAAGACTGGTGGCTTACTGGAACTAATGGATGAGAATCTGAAGGATGAAGTAGACCCAGAAGAGATCGACCTCTTTGTAAAAATAGCAATTCTATGCACGAATGTTTCCCCATCAGTAAGGCCTACAATGTCTGAGGTTGTAAAAATGCTTGAAGGGGAGATACCCATCCCTGAGGTGATTCCCACCAACTATACTGAAGATTTAAGGTTCACGGCAGTAAGGGACCTACTGCGGCCTGGGAGGAATCAGGATTATACTGGAAGCCAAACCCGGATGCTGAATTCTCTCGGATCTTCCTTCGCTTATAGTCAACAGTTTATTGAAATTCTTCCTGAGTTGAGGCAGCAAGTGGTCCTGTAACTGGAGGAAGCCCCTTTGTTCTTTAACAACCGATAAAGAAAGAGATTCCTTGAGTTGGGGCAGTCGCTCACTGGTTGATACAAATCTCCTATACCACCCGAAGCACTGTGGTTCGACTTAGACCGACCCTCCAACTCAAGGAATTCCCTTACATGGCTGAAGAAGTTCCCCTATATTGATTTTTGAAGTGAAACCTGTGAAATATGCCTCCAAGGAACATCCACTATGCAATGTAAATAGCGCCAAATGTCTTCCTATTGTGGAAATGTAACATTATCATTGGCCTTTTTGCTTATAAAGGATGACTGCCTTTATAGAATGATTTCCCTGTGCTGTCTTAGCAAGATGATCTCCCAGAAAAAGCAGTAGCTTTTATCTTTGGTATTGCCCGCCTTCTGACGTATCCTTTACTTGCACTTAGACCTTTATTGTATAATACAATAATGGCTTACATACCCCATATGTTTTTTAGTGGTAGGTTGAGTTGAATGTTGGTATGCATAGCAATAATGCCATGTGATGCTGATTGCTCATTGGACACATGCATGGAAGCTGCCCGTGACCCTATAATTATTTCTATGCATGCCTATAATTTATTGAATGAGTGGACTCCACACCAATAACAACCAATTAGAGGCAATTGATATCCATAGCTTAAAATAAAATTAGGTTATAATTAAATAATATTAATTTTATATAATTATAATTTATATATATATATATTTACGATTAAATACGAATAATAATATCCACCGCTGGCACTCACTCACAAAGACCACGTAGCTGCGGTTATGTTGGAGCTTCCGTACGGAAAGTTCTACTGGGTGGACGCTCTCGGGCGCGTCAGATTGACGTGTCTCCGACATGCTGTCCATTCAAACTTGCCATGTCGTTGGCTTATTGCATTTCCACCTCCGTTGCAGGCTGTTGGCTGCATCTTCCCTCCCCTCCCTCCATTGTTGAAATTGTCTTCTCCAACGAGACTGTTCAAATTCGCCATTTTCCCTTCCGCTTCCCGCGTTGATGTATCTTCCGTTCACCGTCTTTAATAATCATCCAATCCGAATCATCCTCTCCTTGTGAATTCCATTCAACAATAATAAATGAGCATTTCCCTTGGAACCCTGCCATCTTCCTCTATATATATGTGTAAAAGCCTGAGATTTTAGCTTCAGGATTACGCTCGAGTTCATCAGATTTGGTATTATTAGCTGGATCACAAATTATTGTGGGTTTTCAAAGTTGAGTTTTAGCCTTCGGGGCTGTTATTATTTCACCTATTACCGTTTCGTCTGCCTCACGAGTTCCTCGAGCTTTCTGGGGTTTTATCTCGTCGTGAGATGGAACCGAACGCCCCGTTGAGGTTCACGCTGCTGAAGCAATCCTCCTTGGCGCCGGATCGCCCAGAGGATGAGCTGCTGAGGGAGGTCTCGGTTGAAGATGGATTAGAGATTGACCCTAGAGTGAAGCTCATGTACCTGGTGAACGAGGGCGACTTAGTGGGAATCAAGGAGATGTTGGATTCTGGAGTCGATGTCAATTTGAAGGACATTGATCATCGGACTGCCCTGCACATCGCTGCTTGCCAGGGGTTGACTGAAGTCGCCACCCTCTTGCTCGAGAGAGGGGCGCAAGTCGATTCCAAAGATCGTTGGGGAAGCACCGTGAGGCCAAAATCCTATCCCCAATCAGCTTTCCAATCCGTCTTTTCACTAGATGTTTGCTGTAAATGGTTTAAAGTTCCCTCTGAATCTCTTTGTTGCTGGTGGTACAGCCACTTGCAGATGCCATATACTACAAGAATGAGGATTTGATAAAACTTCTCGAGAAACACGGTGCCAAGCCTCCTGTGAGTCTTCAAGTTTGAATCCTTTGAGATCAACTTGATGATTATGTTCTGCTTTACCTTCATCTGATTGCTGACAATTGAAGTATCTAGATGGTTCCTATGCACGTCAAACATGCCCGTGAAGTTCCCGAGTACGAGATCAACCCCGACGAGCTTGATTTCGCCAACAGCGTGGACCTAAATAAAGTAAATTATCCTACCCGCACCTTACATCTTGAAAGTGTCTATATTAAGATAATTTGTGATGCTTTCAAAAAGATATCGGTTTAGAAAAAGAATGGTAGTCTATATGTTGTAATGCTGGAGTCATTATGGACAGTGGCTGCCTTTGGAGTCAGATCTGTGTTTCATGCATTGGAAGAGCTTCTGTTGCACATACACAGAAGATGCTGAAGGTCAACCATTATTTGTACCAACATTTGTGCTATATGTTTCAGGGAACTTTCCGCGTGGCAATGTGGCGAGGAACACAGGTGGCTGTGAAAAAAGTTGGAGATGAAGTGCTTGGTGATGAGGAGAAAGTGTGAGTATCTTAACCTTGATAAAGACAAACCCTGCAAAACAGTCCTTCCATGGCATGTAAATCTAATAAAAATTGATTTCCACAGGAGGGCCTTTAGAGATGAGCTCGCATTACTTCAGAAGTTAAGGCACCCAAATGTGGTCCAATTTCTAGGTGCTGTGACCCAGAGCAGCCCTATGATGATTGTTACAGAATATTTGCCAAAGGTGTGAACTCTTTATTGATGGCTTGCAGGAAAGGAATTAACTAGGAGATGCTCATTGCTTGCAGGAAAGTAATTGCATTGCTTAGGCTTTACAGAATAAATCTTCAAAAGTCCTGGAATCCCCCCAAAATCTATCTTGTGTTCTAAATAGAAAATTGAGGCTTCTTTAATCTTGACTGACTGTACTATTCTATAGGAAACGGTCACATTTGTCAGTTAACATGAAAGTTTTGGTGATATCGAGAACCTTAGATGAATAGTGTGAAGGTAACACCTCTCTTGTGAGAGAGGTATGAAAAACTTTTGATATCAAGAACTTAGAGTGTTTTCCTTGGTCCCTGTATTACAGGGTGATCTCCAGGATTATTTGAGTAGAAAAGGAGCACTAAAGCCGTCAACAGCAGTAAGATTTGCCCTCGATATTGCAAGGCATGAACGTCTACAATTCTCTAGAGTTAGAAAGTTTTTGGTGTTCTTCTTCTGGAAATGACGGGCGGTTAGAATGGAATTGTTTAGGGACTGTCATTTTTTTATAGCATGAAAACTGTAGTCTGTAAGACTATAGCAGCGGCATGAATGAGCTAGTTATTGCTCATGACCTGTATTATATAGATTCCTTCAACCACTGAACATTGGTGACCATACTTTTCATTACTCGATCCCTCTGTTAATCTTTCAGGGGAATGAATTATTTGCATGAGAATCGACCAGCAATAATCCACCGTAATCTTGAGCCTTCGTAAGTCTCTCAATCTTTATTTATCATTAACAATCTTGCTCTCTTTACACATGCAGGTTGCCACTCTATTATTTAGCTTCTTGGCATTCTAAAGAACTGATTATGCAACGACTTTTTCAGTGAATTAAGACTTCCTTTTTCATTTTGTGCGATTACCAGAAATATACTGCGGGATGATTCAGGGCATCTGAAAGTGGCGGACTTTGGGGTCAGCAAGCTGCTGACAGTTAAGGAACACCAGACTTTGACCTGTCAGGACGCATCCTGTAAGTACTCCTCTGGAAGAGGCACACTGTAATTGTTCGTATTGATAAGCTTTTGCTTTTATTGCAATATATTTGATAAAGATTGTTGCTCCATATTTCAGCTGAATTTCACTTGTTAAGGATTGTACTAAGATGGGTGAATTATTGACAGACCGTTACGTTGCCCCCGAGGTTTTTAAAGAAGGGGGATACGACACAAAAGTGGATGTCTTCTCATTTGCTTTAATACTTCAAGAGGTAAGTAGTCGTTCTTCTTTGTCCGTTTGGCTGCAGAGGCGTAGACTAATAGCTGACTATTAATCGTTTGCATGATACATTGGGACTTTAGATGATCGAAGGCTGTCCACCATTTTCGGCAAAGGTAGACAACGATGTTCTCAAAGCATATACCGCGAGAGAGCGCCCACCATTTAGAGCTTCATCCAGGCGCTATGCCCATGGTCTTAAAGTGTACGTCCCAATCCTATATATCTATCATTCACTGGAATGAGAAGCCAGCAAAGCGACCTTCCTTCAGGACAATAATAGCAAAGCTTGAGCATATACACAACGCTATTAACCACAAGAAGCGCTGGAAGGTTTACCCTCTCCCATTCTTCTTCTGCTGGCTGACATTACCCTATAGGATCTGCGTATATAATTCTCTCCTGACATCCCCTGTCATAATATCCTTTCAGATTCAACCTCTGAGGTGTTTCAATAACTTGGAAGCTATGTTGAAGAGGGAGCATTCGGATGGCAGCAGCCGAAGCAGCTCGTCTCGTTCTTCTAAAAGTATTTAGCATGATCCAGTTGTTTGCATGTAGTCAGTCAGTCTCTCAAGTTGTGAGGTAAGCAATCAATTGCTTATAGGTCATTAACTTAGCACTTAACTGTTCATAATGCCTCCTTGGGCTTGTTTGTTTGTGAGCAAATTCGTAATGCCGGACCTTTACTTGTCCAAATTCACCTTCATCCATTACAAGATTCAAAACCATCAAGGTTCAATACAATTTATGCATATCAGAGCTGGGCAAGTTGGCAAATATCCATTGGGTAAGCATCGGAAGGTGACTCTGCCCTGTAAGCTCTTTTCCCCACCACCACATTAGCTGCTTCGGTGGGGTGGAAGGCGTCCCAGAACAAGTACTGGTCCCTGTTCTGGCACGGCGTCAGGAATGGCAAGCACGTGATCTGCCCATTGTTCCTCCCGATCCCGCAGCACCCTGCGCTCGTCACCCTGAGCCCTGCAATTTCAATTTCATCAGCAACATAATCAGTTAGTTGGTTCGTTGGTTATGGTTCATTAGGCCAAGTAGTACCTACCGAAAGCTGCAGGCCTCTGGATGAGGTTCTGGAAGATGCCGTAGGAGTTGACGTAGATGAAGTGAGCGTCGGGGAAGTTGTTGTTGATCTGATCCACGAGGGAGCGGAGCTTGTTGTTGAATATCTGGCAGGCGTCGTTGATATTCTGGACGCAGGTGACGCCGTCGGCGCTCTGCTGGGCCAGCTCGTTGGGACTGCACCCTATTTGCCCCACCCCCATCAGAGCCACTTTCCTCGCTCCTCGGTCGTACAGTGTCTACAAAGTATGAATTACAGTAACAACGCCAACAATAATATAAGATACAAATATATATATATGTATATATAGATGCTAGCTATCGTTAGCTAACCCTTAGTCCCTGGGAGTACTGCTTGATGAGCTCGTCGGCGTACTCTTCGGGTGTGAACTGGCTGGCCGTGGAGTAAAACTCAGGCATGAAGTAGTTGTTGAGGTAATCGTTGCTTCCGAGACCGACCGTGTAGAGGCATCGGCTCAGGTAATTAGCCGCGGCGTCGTCATCGCCCAGTATGTTCGCCATTTGCGACACTGTGTTCTGGTAATTCTGGAGTTGGCCGGAAAAGCTTATCCTTTCTCCCTGTTTACAGTTCAGATCATTGCATTAAGAAAAGATAAAGATAAAATGCAGGTCGTGAGTTGATCTGTCGGAGTCACTTCTATTTTTTTTCCTTACGAGTTGTTGGCCTGTCTCCGGTCGGATTCCGGCAGCAGCAGACGCGTAATTCACTCCCTTCATGATGGCTTCGCCGCTCGCCGTGGCGTAAGGGGGGATGTAATCGTCGAACCCGAGAAGCTCAGCTGAAGAGATCAATTGCATCAGTAGACCAACTAAAGATTTTATGTAATTTCATGCATGCATGCAAATTAGAAGACAATTTGTGGGTTTTGTTTCTTATTACCGATGACGTCGACGGTGGTTTTACCGTTGCAGAAACGGCCGGTGGGACCATAGCTAAAGTCGATGCCGTAGGGCAAGTAGTTAGCTCTAGCCAGCGAAGAGAGCTGGTTGTTGTTGCCATTATCGACCAACGAGTCCCCGAAGATGAAGTAGCATGGGACCTGCGGGTCCGCTCTCGTCAAGTTGGCCATGACCAAGACCAAGACCACCACCATCGGGTACTCCATCATGCACCCAACGACAAGCTTATGTTATGCTATGAAATGGGAGAAGTCATTGAGCGAGCATATATAGCCGAGCCGGAGGGGGTGGGGGTTCAATTAATAAGGTTTTCAATAGGGTTAGAGGGGTTGCCATTAAATTCACGCGGGATGTATTATAGCATACACAAACCCATTTCGACCAGGGTTGCATGCAGTGGGTGTGGTCTAGATTAGTTGTTCTAGGATTTATGACTTGTATAATACTTGTTGTTGGAATGCGTGAACTTGTGTGACATCTACATCTTACTGTGATGTGAATGACTAGCTTTTCCCCTTGCCAGTGCACCTCAACTACTATTCTTTAATATCTCGGATCCCAAGATGGCTCCGTTGGCAATGACGATGTCGACCAGTGTCTATGGCAAGCAAGAGCATAGCCGCCCATGGCTGCTTATAACAGAACACATATTGATGAGCGTGCAGTTGAAGGTGATTTTGGTATTATTTTTGGATCAATATCCCGACAATTGAATTCGACCCACCAACCCAACATTCAATGCAGCGTCAGTAACAAGCCTCGACAGCATCACCACTCTCGGCTCCAATTAGAGGTTGCTGGGGTCATTAGAATTGAAGCAAAATACGCTCTTTATTGGGGAAGATGGTGAGTGGGATTACTAATCTCGACATTTTGGAGAGCCAAAATGGATACCAATTTGAATTAGGGGCTGGGGGGGCTGACTGGGACTAGGAGAGTCATTTATTTGGGTAGGCACAGACACAGACACAGACGAAACCCATTTATTATGTCAACGTTAGATAGGTGCTGTCCCAATTGGCCTAGGCCGGATGTGCCGGCCAGCACCAGCTCCGCCCAATAACCAACGCCATGGGTCATTACTTATTGATCATAAATTTAATGAGTCAGATTAGCATGCAAAAAAAGATAAGCACCCACTCAGCAAAAAAAAAACTTGGCATGACATTCTTGTGGCCATGGTATAGGCCCAATAACAATCTGAATGAGATGGGATCGAAATATTACAATGGGCCTATACTTACATTGGGCCTGTATTATAGGCCCATTCTAGTTAAGGCTGATCCATGACGTATGGGAGAAATCCGGGCCGGACCTCGGCCCCACAAAAATCGCACGCGGATATGAGGGAAGTGGGGGATTCAAGTTAGCCCGTACGTGTCGCTATTTCCACGGGCATGTGGTATCCCTGATTTGGCCCCTTGCGACGGCGGGCCACCTCATGTCGCAGAAGGGCAGAGCAAATGCCGTACTGTGCGCGGATCAGTGGCTTGAGCTTCACGCCTCCACCCCTAACAATTATTTGCCAAGTTTTGTCTTTGATTGAGGAGTCCTATTCCGCTCTCTGTTTTGGATACGAAGCTTTGCCCCCAAGTTATGAAGTGTGCACAGTATTGAAGTATTGACGGTGTGATAATGTTTTTTTTAAAATTAAAAAAATACATTAATAAATGCAAAAGTTTGGATTTTGTTGATGCAAAGGAGTCATGGCCTCTTTTATGATAACTAATTAATTGGCCCTTAGTTATTTACATTAATTATTATTTTTTATTCCTCCCATTCCCCATAAATAATTCCCCGTGTCTTCCCTCTTCCTTTCATGTTCTCATCCTATTCCTATGCTTTTCCTCTTGCAACCGCATTTCCCTCTCCGCTCGAAGCTATGGACCTCGAGCTTCAGGAGTCCGACGTCGTCTTCTTGTCCGATGTTCCGACCACCAGAGAACTCGATGCCGCCGTCATCAACTCCCGCAAGGGCAGTGGAATGTCAAGGAAGCCGACGCCTTCGAACAATTGCAACAAGAAGAAGGCAGCCGTCCGCACAGTCCCCGTCGACATTCCCTGCAATTTCTTCCATCACAAGAGGGATCCGGCGAACAGAAATACGAAGACGACGAGGATGACGGCAGGAAGAAATGAGTTCTACGAGTTGGACAACGACGATGACAGTGGTGAAGAAATGGTGCCGCCGCACGTGATAGTTGGGCGGAGGATCGCAGGTAAGATTGCCTTCTCGGTGTGCACGGGGATCGGCCGGACCTTGAAGGGACGAGATCTCAGAGAAGTCCGGAATTCGATACTCCGGTTGACTGGCTTCTTGGAGTCGTGACGCCACTTGTAACTACACAATTGACTTAGCAGTGAATCCATGGAATCGTTCGAGAATCATCCGAGATTATATATGAAACGATGAACGCTAATGTCATTCACCTCCTTGTATCCACATGCGTGTAATTGATCATGAATTCGCTCTCAACTTCCACGGAAGCTCTTTAAGGCTTATGCGTAGCAGAAACGAAAGAGGAAAACCAAAGGGGGAGAAAACTGTTTCCCCAATTTGCAGTACGGACGGTGCATTCTCATTTCATGTAATCAACAGCAGAAACGGAACATTGTGGAAACATGTTTTCCATCTATTGCATACTTCCAATTCGCATGTTTTATATGCCCATAAAAAAAGGGCATTTATATTCCAACCATTCTCCCTCCTTTTAACTAATTTTTTAAATGTGGGAAAATTATGAGCGATAAACAGAATCATTACATGAATCCCCCCAAGACTATTTAATTAATATGCACAACCACAACCTCAGACTACAGCGCAATTAATGAGGAATCAAAATGGCGACAGATCTTTCTTTAATCACACATTACAGCTTAATTACAACATGATCTTGCCGAGTTTATAAATTACAAAATATAATAGGGTAAAATGCTAAAAATAAAATATTTCAAAATATTTTTTAATCTAATAAATTTATTTTTTAAAATTTAACTTAAAAAATGATATACCGATACTATATACTGAATGTAAAATATTTCTTATTTGGGTTTTACTTTTCAACACATGTTTTTATTCACTAGCTTTATCTAATATGGGTGATTGAAATAGAATGAGTTTAACAAATCAGTAAGATGGTTTTGCTAATACATCGTGACTTGTCGTACACAATTCAGCTTATACTCTAAATAAGGTTTCAGAAAGGTTTAGGTAAAATAGGAATAATAATGGGTAAACTTGTGTATATATTAAACAATTGACTTGTATTGGAAAAGTTCGAATTTCGTTTCTTTTACTAGGCAAAAATTATCCTTTCACCTTACGTTTTCAGTTTAGCACAAGCAATCAACAGCCCTTCTATTATAGGAGTGATCACACATTTGCAGTACGGTGCTCAATCGTGCCACTTGTGGACCGGAGTGCCTTTACCATCCACCCTGATAGAGGGATGTTGTCTCTACCCGGAGTTTGTGCAGACATCAATAGTCCAACCCCAAACTCAAGTTTCTCCACCATGTTTGCTCAATGGGACGAGACCTCATTCCCCTTACTGCCTTGGTCTCCATGCACAGGAAGCTCTTGGCTTCACGACCTACTGAACGACGATACTGCCCTTATGCTCCATGGGTTGTCCAATAGTCCTTGGGTCCCATTACTACCTCATCCCAGGTGTCCTCATGGCCCGAACCTCACGGTGCATGCACAATCAATAAACTTTTTAAGTTATAACTGTTATCTTTGGCCCTCTTGCGCAACGGTCTGTCAGCTCGGCTTCGACTCTACCACGCGTACTGGCCCAATAGGTTTGACGGCCCAGCTTCGACAGAGCAGTGGTTCGACCCAACAAGCTTAACAACTCAGCTTGGCTCAATGGGTATCACACAAGTTCCCATTATTCAGGTATTTTAACCTCATGTATCATATGTCTGTTTTGGACAGGTCCATGCTCGTATCCACCGGCCTTGGGCCTACTAGCATCTCGAGCATAAGCCCGGAATTAGCTCCCAAATATTTTAAGTAGAGTCACCCAGTCAGGAGAGGCTAATTCCAAGAAAACAAATTTTCAAATCTTAAACTATCATTCCAACCGAAATGGACGTTATAGCGGTTCTCACTCACCTTTTATCCGAGGACGTGTTCATTCCGGAGGGATTCCTAATTGCACGTGTTTCCTCCTGTACCATTGTATGTCAACGTTCTCCCTTATGCTCCCACCGAACTCTTTGGTAAAATCTGGGATTCATGGGATAGCATTCCTCTGGATTTTCGATCTTAGGGACTTTTCGGTAATTTATCTTCAAATCTTACTTTGCAGCCAAACATATCCTTCATCCCTCATTTCCAATTTGCCCAAACATGCCCTTAATTGTCGTCTCACAATCCTAATGGTATCTCTCATGGGCATTTAGTCAAACAGGCGACGTGTTTGAAGCTCCCCATATCTTGCGCCACTTATCATTATATTCCAAGAAACAATATCATTCTCCTCCTTCACGGAAAATAACTTCCTAGTAGCAGAAATGCCCGCGCTTGGAATAAGTGGCAATGAGCAAATCGAATACAAATATATCAACAGAGAACCCAAACTTTTCCACACGGTGTGAATCATCTCAACCAGGCAGTCAAGATTGTCTGGAGCACCCCTTCCAAAGAGAAAGGGTACAGCAGGAATGCCATTTATCCGCATCCTCGAGAAGGTTTCAAGTGCCTTCGAGGCCTAAGAGCAAATCGACATATTGTACCTAATCAAATTGTGCAAAGACCTTAATGGCTAGCCTATCTAATGACACAAAGACCATCCCAAGTATACGAAGAGCTCCATAACTTTGATGGTGTAGATGAACCATACTGCCACTTTCCCAAGACTTATGTTTGTCAAGAGGTTCCCCATTGTGTGTGCTACGGCAAGGGGTAAAATTGCTGCAAGCTGCGCGCGAGTGATCTTTGGTCTTTGATAGAGTTTGAAGGTCCCCATGAGCAGGATGATCATAGGCCCATAGGCAAACTGGAATGCTGTAACTGTTGCTGGAAATGGATATACCTTCGGGGCCTATTTATTATAGATGTTGAAGTAAATGTTAAGAAGTTACCAGACACCAAACATGACTCCAAGTTGCAGTGTTCTGGTTGTCCAGTGCGATTTCCCTGAGCCATCATCATCAGGGTGTTTCCCGGGCCTGAAGTAGCAGCTTTCACCTTCAGGTCATCCTCCCTCTTCTTTGAACTCAAAACAAGAAATCGAGAAAAGACAGTCCGTGCATCTATTCTTGGAGCCGTGCAAGGGCATGGAGGTGGCACAAGTGATAATCTAGCTGGGCGGGTGATTAAGTACTGGTTCTGGAACTTGAGAAATGAAGTTGAAGGTGAGAGAGGCAGAGATTCTAATATTCTCTTCTTAAACCCACAAACCAACCCCTCGGACTCATTCAACTAATAGCTAGCTGCAAAAATGATCTTTTTATTCTCTAGCATCGTCCTCAACCTTAGAGTCTTCCTGCCCAATAGGGTTTTTTAGGGGCAATGGTGGCAGCCACCTCTTCTTTCTCCTCCAATAGCCTATGGTAGTTTATATTATCATTTACCTTCTTAAATATGCTGGTCATTATTAGCGAGACTGCTGCATGCAACATGTCCAGTTGTCTCCTCCAATAGACTATGTTAGTTTATATTATCATTTACCTTTTTAAATAAGATGTTCATTATTAGTGGGACTGTTGCATGCATACCCCTAACATGTCCAGTTGCCCCGCACCAACCGCCTGCCCACACAGCGTCTATAAAAGCGCTCTCCATTCCAACCCCTTTTGACATCTTTTGCATAGATGGGCTGACCCATACTATATAACCCATATACCAAATGAGAAGCCAACGATGTCTGATCATATAACCCATACACCAAAGGAGAGTAACCCATACACCAAAGGAGAAGCCAACGATGTCTGATCATGCAACCCATACACCAAAGGAGAAGCCAACGATGTCTGATCATGCAACCCATACACCAAAGGAGAAGCCAACGATGTCTGAGTTTTCGATGTAAACAGCTAAACAACCCCTTTTGACATCTTTTGCATAGATGGGCTGACCCATACTGTATAACCCATATACCAAATGAAAAGCCAACGATGTCTGATCATGCAACCCATACACCAAAGGACAGTAACCCATACACCAAAGGAGAAGCCAACGATGTCTGATCATGCAACCCATACACCAAAGGAGAAGCCAACGATGTCTGAGTTTTCGATGTAAACAGCGGTGAGGGCTGAGGTATGACATGGCCGGTGAATAGTTGTGTGATGGCACAGCACTGGTAGACGGAGGTGCAGGGCTCGGTGTTCAAATCGATGTCTTCGATTCCAGGAGTGAAGAAGGCAGCCGTGGAGGAGACACGAGGCTCGTGTTGGTGGAGAATGACTCGACTCCGGTGATATGATCTAAGGAATGCGGTTCCAAGGCAGGCCAGCTATAGGCACTGCGGACCTCAGCCTCGATATCAAGAGCTGAGTGGACCATCTTGGCAATTCCTTGCTTGTGCATCCAGGAGAGCATGGCAGATAGACGGATGGAGCTAAGTCTACGCAGGGCAATGTCAAGGGCCATGCAAACCTCGACGTACTTGCGAGCAAAGATGCCTATCAAACCCATGACCGTTACTTTTTCCCATCAAGCAACATTGGCAGCATAAAGCATGTTTGTGAAGAGCAAGGGAATGGAGTTCAATCACCTCAGTGCATTTTAGTTATAACCAGTAGGGCCATGGAGACGTACAATTTTTTTTCACTTGGCTCCGTCCCCGTCGCATCTACTTGACTTCCAAAATATTAACTAGGTTGAAGATAGAAGATTGGCCATATATGATTTTTATAGAATGGAAGCACAAGGGCATTTCATCATCATTCAAAAATCATATCCTGTAAAGGCATAAAAGAAATGAGCTAGCATGAACATCATAAATCTAGAGAAACCAATGTGAATTTCCATGAAAGTAACATAAGCAATACTTTTTTCAGAGTTAAAACTTGGGATATATAGGTAGTACAATAATATCTTCAAGCCAATTCAACATCAGTATCAATTATCATGTTTAGGATAAGTTACTGGCACCGCTAGATATATAGAGTTATTTTCTAACCTGGGAAATTCTTATTTTCTTGGCAGGTGATCAGCAATGGAGTTTACTGCACTATACATTGCAGGATTGTAATGCTGCCAACGAGGATCTTCAGGGGGACCCTGTATCAATGGAAAATGGCTCCTGAGCCCGGCAACTTCCAAATTTCCTGCACCTTTTAGAACTAGTGTTGCAGAACACCTGAGGAAATGTCTGAGGAAAAATGCATAGATAACCATATCTTGATATGACAAAGGTAAAAAAACAGTCAGGTACACAAGATGTTGAAACTCAAACAAATAAGATTATTTCATGGAAAGAGTAAAATGAGACACATACCAATTTTACAGGATATTTGATAATGTGGCTCATACATAATACTTTTTTATAATATTTCTTGCTACCTAATTATCATTGGACCACCCATGAGGAAGCTGACTAATGTGATTCTCAGCAACATCTTTTTAATGAACTCACAGTGATCCAACCACTAACAAAGTTTTAAAGGAGATCAATAAGGGAATATAGAAACTGCAAGTTCATAAGCTGAACAATGTTACAGAGATAGTAAATGTTAGGGACAAATACTCGACCTTTTCTTCTATCCCACAGGCAAGACTACTTCCAACAAATCACAGTTTGTAGTACATAAAATTAAGATATGGTGCAACAGACAATACATCAAAGCAATAGAAAAGGACAAACTACACTCATATATAAGATAATAGCCCATCCAAAATCCCTTAATATTTATCAACTGTTCATTTGTATTCAACCTGAAGAAGATGCCATGTCAATGGTCAAACCATATACATCTTTCAATTTTAAAAGGCAGCACAAGCTAAACACCAACCATTACCTCAGTAAGCATCACAGAAGTGCCTGAGAGATATAAGGGCATCATTAAAACAGCTCTTTCTTCTACAAATATGACAACATTATACCATACATCCTGACTTTCTGCAAAAAATAATCATTCCATGGAACAAGAAACTTTTTTATCACATCCCATGCCATTATAGATGGAAATAAATGCATACATGATTTTTTGTGTAAGCAAAAGGATCCAGAGTCTCCATCTGATTTGGTTAATTGATGACAAGATCCTACAACAACATGGTTACTCAACAGACGTGCAATACCATCTAAGAAGTGGGAGACAAAGGATTAAAATAAATAACAAAAGGTGGTGCATTGATCAATTTGATGCAAAAAATTGTTACCACCAGACACCCTACAAAGAATATTAACAAGATAAACACCACCAAACTAAGCTACACGGACCACTGGCTTCATTCCCCATCAAACCCACACTTCATCCATCCTCCAATAACTCCAAACAACAACGCTTCCTTGTGCCAACTTCACATCTGCGCCAATCCTCGCGTTCAAATCATTGTTGTCAGCAGTCCTAATAATATTCATAAAAAGGAAAAAGACCGTCATCGATCAGAAATATATGCAAAAAATCCAAATTATATCTTCCAAAACTAGGCCGACATCCACAAAAATGACTTAATGAAATATTTTCCGCGCTATGAGCAGCAAATAGTGCTCTTTAAATACACCAAAATCGGAAGCAGAACCGCGGGCCATCGCTCAAAAATAACAGAAGCAATCCAATGATGGAAACGCCACGGCATGTGAAAAAGGAATTCCAGCCTAACCTTATGGGAAGGAATAAAAGAGTCCTCCCTCCGGTGGACGCAAGAGAAGCAGCCCAACGAGGGAAACACCATGGCAGGATGGAGCTCCACGCCGAGCAGAGGCAGAATGGAAGGACATCCAAGAGAGAAACGGATTCTCAGAAACCCTAATCGGAGTCTCTTAAGCTTGAAAAACAGAGCAAAACTCGCAATTACTGAGGGTGCACCTCACCATTTTACAGTAGAGGAATGGACGGCTGACACCAAAGAGCTCGAATCCCCAGGTTGTTCCAAGTCTGTCGCTTTGCAACTTTAGGTAGGAAAATGTTTTGAAAAAGAAGCCAACCCGCCTTTTTTTCGAAATTTATAACTTAAATTTGCGAAGATGAATATATTTTATTTTAGTCCCTAAAGATTATTTATAACTATCACTTGTATTTCAGATAGGTCAGTAATTTGAAATTGTATTGCTGATGGCCAGAATAAAAAAAATGTCATTAACTGAGCAGCATGAGAGAAAATGGATATCTAGTGGCAGTCAAATAAGACTCCATAAGCAGATTCTGGGTGTCAAGTGAAGAGAGTGATGCATTGCTAATGGGAAAATAGGAAAATAATAAAGTTGCCTCAAAATATCTTCAGGGCAAACGCAGAGTTGCCCCGAAGAAGAATGATTGGGTGTGTCATCTCATATTCACCTTCTTACTCTCGTTTGACTATGGCCATTTCATTTGAAATGCAGACGTTGACAGAGGAGAGGGTTCACGCACACAGGACAAGTTTCCACGGACGGAGATTGTGCCATCTTGTAGCAATTCAATAAGACTCGCTAACCAAAGTGTCATGAAGAGAATAGCCCAGCCTGTTCATGTCCAACTTCTTCTCTTTTTGTAAACTGATTCAAGTACTAATAAAAGCTTGGGAGCTTCTTTAGAGTGCAAACCCAGAAGAATATTATTGTAAAAAAAGGATAGTTAGGCAATCTCAGCAAAATATTGATGATTATACTGCTATATACGTCCAAAAGAGAGTGAACGAACAAATACTGCTTTTTATCAAAAGAAAAGCAAAAAATATAAGTTTATTACAAACATATTATTTGTTTCAATTCATTTTAAAGAAAATTTTTACTACAATAGTGTAAAGCTTTTTGAAAACCATTCAGTGTGCCAAACTTTTATCATTAGTGATCATTTTTGAAAACCACGAGTTAAACAAGAACGAAGAGAGAAAAAAAGAATTAAGAAAACAAAATTTTATAATTTTTCAAATCCATCTAAAGCACAACCTTAATTAAAATTTTATAATATATATGATGGTTGTGGATGTTGATAATTCAAGTGGAATGCCATGAGATCAGATGGTAGTGCATGTTTGTAATTCATCACTGGCAAGCAGTAGAAGTGGACAGGCATCATCACATAACCCATAGGATGACAGTTTTAATTAAATAGACAAATCTTGTTTACAAATAAAAATTGAAACTTTCTAACAATTCAAAATAAGACTAACAATAATACTGCTGTACAGAAATTCACAGAAATAGTAATGCCTGAGGATTACATAGTCAATGGATGCTTGAGAATTATATGCGTCAAACATCTACCAAGATATCCCCGTCATAAATCATAATTCAAAACCAAAAGTCAGACGATTGAAAAGGAAAATGTATAATTTGTCCAGAAATTCACAGAAATAGTAATGCCTGAGGATTACATAGTCAATGGATGCTTGAGAATTATATGCGTCAAACATCTACCAAGATATCCCCGTCATAAATCATAATTCAAAACCAAAAGTGAGACGATTGAAAAGGAAAATGTATAATTTGTGCGCTTAGTAGCTCTGCAACTTTTGGAAGTTAAATGGTTTTTAAAGCTCAATAAAGGAAAAAGGTTTGAAAAAGAAGCCAACAGGCCTTTTTTAGGCGGAAATTGAATATATTTTTAGCGCCTGAATTGTTTTTTGTTTCCGTGTGCATATATTTCAGGAAAGTCGGGATAAAAAGTTCAGCAGAAACGGCGACAGGCATTCGATCATCACCACCCAGAGATTGTCAAGATGGAAATAATAAATGCTAGTTAGGGCAACTGTTTGAAGAAATGCCTGTTAGGTACAATAAGGAGAATGCCTGTTGAAACTTCCTGACTTAAAGCAGAATCTGGGTGTTAAAACAAGTCTCATAAAATTGGCTATCCAGTGGCAGTTAGAGGAAAATGCAGAGGAGGAAGCAAAGAGGCCGGAAAGCATAGGCAGAAAATGATATATTAGGGAAAATATTTATGGATCTCAGTCCAAAGAGAATTTTCCCAGATGTTTCCGGAGACAAAAATTATACAGGTCAAAATACCACCTTTCCAGTGTGATTCTAATAAGGAATATTTGCATCATAGACGGCATATATCAAGAAAACATATTTTATAAATAAAATTACGTGGCTGCAATGAGATAAAATACATTGGAAAAAAGGATGATTTCCAATAAAATTTTGGCATACTACCCATCCAATGTACAAAAAAGGCATCTACAAAAGTCAATTGATGATCCACAAATTTGAGGAAAAGACTGGGTTGATATATATCAGATAATTAAGTCAATCACCACCATAGATCTAAGTTCTTTAGATCCAAGTAAGACTGGGGCGACATAGATTATCATCATCTATTTATTATCAACCAATAAGAAAACGACTATCAACTTCTATGTACAAAAAAAAGACATACAAAAGTGAGCAAGATCAAATCTCTCGATGAAAGGAATTAAAAAGGAGAAAGATCATAGAGCAACTTTCCTGATACCCTTCGACCCAGCGGCGATTCAACGAGAAGGAAGAGAAAACCGTTTCAGCAAATTAAGCAGAGTTTGAGTCAAGGCTAGCCATACTGTACTGATGAGTACTGCGGCATCAGCGAGGGGCGTTTTAAAGGCCCGATAAACTGAATTGATCGCAATACACAACTGTTAGGTCATCTTCCACTCTTCTTTCCAAAAAAAACTAGAGAGAATAAGAAATGGCTTATGACTGCCAGGGAGTTTTGATGATCCGCAAATATGAGGAGAAGACTAGATTGGATTCATATTAGATGATCGGCGGAGAAAACCCCTTGCAAGAGGGAGAGAGGACCGTTGAAGGGCATTTTTAGGGGGGGTCTGGTAAACATTCCATGGGCCATGCGGTTAAAATGAGATAATATAGCCCAATCTGAGAGGCCCAATAAAACTGTATATATCATAAAGCAGTATTCTTCCTTCATAAACTGTATATGCTTGATAAACATATATGCACTAAACTTCTATAATGATAGGTCGTATGTGTGGTTGATAAATTTATTGTTTCAGCTTGATAAACTTATTGTTTTTGCATAATTGGTTTGATATTATAGGTTCTCTGTGATGTGGCAATCTCTCATGCATACAAGAGAGTATTCTCATTATAACACAATATATATGCACGTAGAATCTCTAGCTCTTCATCCACACAGCAAAAGGAACTATTGTTCTTTATATATAAGATATACATACCACCTAGCTAACAATATAACTTGCTGACAGTTTCACCAGGAAATACTAAAGTTTGATTTTGCAGACTACACACATACTAACAGCATGAAGGAAACTTTGCCAGTTTATTTTTGGAATTAATTCAAAGAGTTGGAATTAATTTATTTTTGGAATTATTTTTTCCAGTGATGATAATCATGAACGAAAAAAGTTGATTTCCAAATAAATATAAGCTGGAAAGCATGGGATTATTTTCCGTCCGAGAAAATAAACAATATACAAGTCAAAATATTTTTCCTCGTTAGTAATTTTCTGGATTTAATACGATTTAAAAATTATTTCCATGAAAACAAAGAAGATGATTAGTGGCCACAATCATCCAGTATCATTCCAATAGGAAATTCGTAATTTACAATCATTTAAAAAATGGACAAAAATTCAGACAAAGAATGCCTTGAGAAATGGGACCGTGTTTACCAAATAAAAATCGTAATATTCTATCATTTCAAAAGTGGACAAAAATTCACAGACAATGAAATGCAAGATTTTTTTACAGACAAATCATACAAATAAAATTTGTTCAACTTCTATCATTTCAAAAGTGGACAACATTTGGGAAATAAGTAATGCCTGAGAAAGTATAGGTATAAAACTTTAATACGGTTAAAAAAGAAAAGGAACTAAACAGAAAAATACTTTTAAGTTAAATAACATCAGGAATCGCGATTTTATGAAAAATAAAATGATTTAACAATGTATACAAAATCAAATTCATAATTTTCAATCATTTCAAAAATGGACAAAATATTCAGACAAAGAATGCATTGAGAGAAGGGGCCATGTTTACCAAATAAAATTCGTAATTTTCTATCATTTCAAAAGTGGACAAAAATTCACTAGACAAAAAATGTAAGATTGAGACTCTTTTACAGCTATTCTTACCTTTAGTTCATATAAAATCTTGCCTCATTCTGAATATATTTTTAAATTATTTTTCCTCATAATATTATGTTTCTAATAAAAAATTAGTAATATGACAATTTGTTCATTCAGTTCTCATGTTGTTAAATATGATTGGATCATGATGATAAAAGTTTAGATTACCCTCACTTTCTTCATCAGAGCAAAAATCCCAAAAAAAGATGAAAAATATTACATTATTTTTTCATTTAAGTGCAAATTTTGAAAGTGTATTTTTAAGCCATAAAATAAAACTAATATCTAGAAATCCATAAAATATCATATTAATAATCCATCATAAAGCACATCATTATGTGAAAAAATAATTATAAAATGTTCATTTCAAGAAGACAAGGAAATTTTTCCTCCTCCCCTCAAAATGGAATAGTGTGAAAAGGTCAGACTTTATGAAAATAAAGTGTGTTGTTCTATCTGACCCAGAAGAATGATTTTTCCAATAATAATGACTCCACTTCATGAAGAAGAATTGCATCACCAGCAGCACAGACGAGAAAGCACATTTTTTGTTAGCATACAAATAAGTCGTCATTCCATAAAGGACAAATAGCATCCATTTTTTTGTTAGCATACAGAATCCAAGAAAACGCTCTTTCATAAAAAAATAAAACACAAGAATAGGCTAGATGCGAAGTTAGTTCAAAATACAACCAAAAGATGCTGTAGTAATGGAGTAAGTTCCCGTAAAACATTTGCATTGGTTCAAGAAAATATTTATATTATGCATTATTATAAGTCACGTGTAATAATTTTCTTAATAAAAAACAATTCAAACAGATTATGAACTATGTCTGAAGAAAATATTATTTCCAAGACAATAGTGAATGAAAAGAATAGCGAGAAAATAATATAACAAGAAAATAAAAATTAATATTGCAATCTCATCAAAGCGTACCATGATTTTCTGAAAAATAAAATGGTTTGAATAGAATGCAGTAGAATAGTCACGGGCAAAAGATGATTTCGATGAAATTATAGATTCGAAGGCAAAATCACAAGAACAAGCTACATTAGAAGTTAGTTTTCAAAACACAACCAAAAGATGCAGTAGTCATTGAATATTATTCCAATATAACAATTGCATCACACATAATAGATAGAGAAAATATTTCTATACTGGATTAAGATATGTCAATAATTTTCTTAATAAAAAACCATTCAAATGTCGAAAGAAAATTTTATTTCCAAGACTAGTGCATGAGAATAATATTGGAAAATTAATATAAAAAGAAAAGGAAAATTAATATTGCAATCTCATACAAAATATGATGTTGGTTATATTGCAATAATCATTTAAAATAGAGTGAAAAGCTTAGCCAGGGTGGGATATAAGAGAAAGAAAGTCATGCAATCCAGCCAAAAGATTGTAATTATTTGCTAGAATCAAAGAGTAGCATACCAGCAAAGAAATTTTGTATCATTCTAAATATATTTTAAAAATATTTTTCCTCATAATATTATGTTTCTAATAAAAAATTAGTAATATGACAATTTAATCTTTCATTTCTCATGTAGTTTCATCATTATAAAATTCTATTTACTGCCCTTATATTTTCAATTATCCCGTTTTTATTGTTTAATTAATAGTTTTGAAATATGATTTTAACTAAGATTATGATGATGAAAAGTTTGACACCATGACTTTCTTCACATCCGAGCAAAAATCCCAAAATAAGATGAAAATATTACATAAATTTTCCATTAAAGTGCAAATTTTGAAATAAGTCCAAAAATCCACAAACATAATAGCCCAAGATCATCACATTTCATCAAAAGAAAGCACTTATATTGAAAAATAATGTAAATATTTTTGAAAATTTTATCATCATAAGCCCACATAAAATCATATTTCAAAAACGCAAGTTAAACCATGAAAAAGAGATAATTAAAAATAGAAGAGTAGTACATAGAATTCCATACTGATAAAAAACAAATTATGATATTAATAATCCATCATAAGAACATCATTACGTGAAAAAATAAATCTAAAATGTGTTCAGAAAAAAACAGAAGAGTAGTACATAGAATTCCATACTGATGAAACAACATCTAGAGTAGCATTCCAATAAGGAAATTTTGTATCATTCTAAATATATTTTAAAATTATTTTTCCTCAATATTATGTTTCAAATAAAAAATTAGTAATATGACAATTTGTTCTTCCGTTCTCATGTTGTTTCATCATTATAAAAATCTATTTACTGTCGTATATTTTCAATTATACAAACAACATCCAGAGTAGCATTCCAATAAGGAAATTTTGCATCATTCTAAATATATTTTAAAATTATTTTCCTCAACATTATGTTTCTAATAAAAAATTAGTAATATGACAATTTGTTCTACCGTTCTCATGTTGTTTCATCATTATAAAATTCTATTAACTGCCGTATATTTTCAATTATCTCTTTTCGATTGTTTAATTAATGGTTTTAAAATATGATTTTAACTGGGATTATGATGATACAAATTGACACCCTGACTTTCTTCACATATGAGCAAAAATCCCAATATAAGATGAAAATATTACATTATTTTTCCATTCAAGTGCAAATTTTGAAATAAGTCCAAAAATCTATAAACAATATAATAACCCAAGATAACCACATTTCATCAAAAGAAAGCACTTATATTGAAAAATAATGTAAATATTCGGGAATAAGTCAGGGTGAAATTTTTATCATTATAAGCCACATAAAATCATATTTCAAAAAAGTGAGTTAAACCATGAAAAAGAGATGATTGAAAATAGAAGAGGGAACATAGAATTCCATACTGATGAAACAACAACAGGAATAAAAAAACAAATTATCATATTAATAATCCATCATAAGCACATCGTTATGTGAAAAAATAATTCTAAAATATGTTCAGAAAAAAATACAAGCTTTCAATCATGTATTCAAAGAAGAGAAGAAAATTATTCCTTCTCCCCTCAAAATAGAATGCACATTATGATTAGTAGTGTGAAAAGGTCCGACTTTATGAAAATAAAGTGTAGAAAGTAGTTTTCTATCTGACCCAGAAGAAAGATTTTTCCTATAATAATTGATTCCACTCCATGAAGAAGAATTGCATCACCAGCAGCACAGATGACATTTTTTTGTGAGCAAAAAAATAAGATTCCAGTAAAACATGACGACTTATTTTTTGCTGTAGTAATTGAGTAAGATTCCAGTCAAACATTTGCATCACACAGAATAAGTTCAGGAAAATATTTATATTATGCATCAATATAAGTCACGTGTAATAATTTTCTTAATAAAAAACAATTCAAATAGATTATGAACTATGTCTGAAGAAAATATTATTTCCAAGACAATAGTGAATGAAAAGAATAGCGAGAAAATAATATAACAAGAAAAGGAAAATTAATATTGCAATCTCATCAAAGAAAATAATATAACAAGCTAGATTCGAAGTTAGTTTTCAAAACACAACAAAAAAGATGCTGTAGTCATTGAGTATGATTCCAATATAACAATTGCATCACACAGAATAGATCGAGAAAATATTTCTATTATGGATAAGACATGTCAAGTGTCAATAATTTTCTTAATCAAAAACCATTCAAATGTCCGAAGAAAATTTTATTTCCAAGACAATAGTGCATGAAAATAATATTGGAAAAATAATACAACAAGAAAGGGAAAATTAATATTGCAATCTCATACAAAATATGATGTTGGTTATATTGCAATAATCATTTAAAATAGAGTGAAAAGCATAACCAGGGTAGGATATTAGAGAAAGAAAGTTCTGCAATCCAGCCAAAAGATGGTGATTACTTGCTAAAATCATATAGTAGCATCCCGGTAAGGAAATTTTGTATCAGCCACGGTAGAGATCAAGAAAGGGGGCTTTTATTTATAACAAATCAAAATAGGTCGTAACCTTCTTAATATAAAATAATTCAAGTGGACTTTGAAGAGATCAGATGGTAGTGCATGTTATTGATTCATCATGTACAAGCAGTAAAAGTGGATAGACATCATCACACCTCATCACAAAATCGACACTAAGACAAATTTAATATCATGGACAAATCTTGTTCAGAAATAAAATTTGAAACCTTCTATCAATTAAAGAGAGGGCAAAAAACACTCCCTTCCAGAAATTCAAAGAGAAGTAATGCCTGAGAAACATATAACCAATCGATCATCGCCACTCAGAAGAAGCAAGTCAGACTAGATATCAAACTTCTATCATGATATCTTCGCAATAAATCATAAGTAAAAACCAAAGGTGAGGCAGTTGAGAAAGATACGGAGTTAGAATAATTTGATATTGATAAATATAGCAGAGTTGAAAAAAGATGAATCCAACAGAAGAACAATCGCATGGGGGAAAACTTGTGAAATATCGGTACATATCATTTGGAACGAATCGGACAAACTTTTAGTCACCATGATGCAACACAGACTGAGCGTGAAACAAAAAACTATCACAGTATCGCAAGAAACCAAGAAAATAAAACAAATACATGGTAGATGAAATTCTGGTTTCGATGAAAGCATTATAGACGGAATTTTTTATAAAATCATACGATTATGCGAATCAAAATCAAACATCAAAGTTCTTTAGATGCAACTAAAACTGGGGCGACATCGATTATCATCATCCATTAGTTGTAAAAAAATTATTACCTTCCATGGAAAAAAGACATCGACAAACGAGGGTGATGAAATATTCCGCCGAACAATGAAGGAATTGAAAAGAGAAAGATCGGAGAGTAGCGATTACCAGAGGAGGGAGAGGGGGCTTTCCTGATGAGATCTGCTTCTGCAGCATCTGTGGTGCGGTTTTTATGGGCAGTTGCGAAACGGCTAGTTTAGGGTACCGTCACTCATGTCGACTAAGGCGGCAAAAAGTAGTGTACCGTTGGGGATTTCCAAGGCCTATTTGAAAGTGAGTCTGTGGGGATCCGTAGGCGGCCGTACCCTCGTTAATGAATTATGCCAGTGGTTCTTTGGTCCGGCCTGTTTTCAAATGATATTAAGCCCAACAGAGAGTTAGCCCAATTAATCGACGGCTCGAATATCTCGACCAACTGAATAAAGAACAATGAGTCCAACGGCAGAGCAGTTTAAATCTATGCATTCATAACGGAAAACGGCGAACTTTTTAACGTCCATATAAAACATCTCTAGAGATCTTCCTCTCATCTGCATCCACCATTCCTCTCCTCCTCCTCTCTTTTCTAGAATCAAGAAACTAGAGAGAAGCCCATCAAATGGATGCTGATGATATCAGGGAGTTTCGCGAAATTCTTGGCTTTGCTCGTGAGATACACCGGGAATTAGGAGACGTTATTTACTTGGTGAACCAGAAGATTCTTTCATTCAAATTGTCCATCTTGCAGCTGAAGATTAACTTCGCTATTATGAAGATAAGGTTAATGGAGATACAAGCAAGTCAAGTAGTGCAGGATTCGACGGAGGGTTCCCAAGACTCGGAGGCTTCGGAAGAAGATTAGGAAGAAACATCCACACTAGAAGATTCTCAAATGGACCAATCGAATCAAGATGGTCCCAATCTCAAATGAGAGCCTCGGCTCTCTTCTCCTTTGCCCGTCGGCAGAAGGAATTGCATCATGAGAATTATTAGATTTGTAGTAGCATTTTAAAGCAGTTCAATAAGACTCAGTAGCTAGGTAGCTTCAGTTTTCCAGAGAAGAGTCATGATGCGTTGCTCCTGTTCCTTCGAATCAATATTGCAGTTTGGCTGAAACTAGAGCTCTCACATCCAACCTCTTCTCCTTGGTTCGAATATAAATAACTGATCGGTAGTTTCTTTTGAGTGCAAACTTCATTACGTCTACTGAGATGACAACAGCGGATGATCTCTCTGCCAGTACTGTCCATCCGAAAACTTCGCAATCTCTATTGGGATATCTAGATCTTCTTTTCCTGGAAGTCACTTGACAGAGAAATCATTAATATTTTTTCCAGTATGAAACTTGAATTTCATATGGCAGTATAAGCACACCCAAAGGAGTAATGCAGGCTCATGTATGAAGATCTTTCTCGAGGAGTTGCTAGAGACGTCACAGATTCTCGAGACCCAAAGTTAGAAAGTTTCTGACTTCCTCATATATAGCTCCATTTTCATTTCACTTCCGGTGTTCAGGGCCTCTGAGATCAAGGAGAGAACTAGCCCACATGAATCTTCTGCTACCGTCGATGTGTTTTCCGATAATGTCCATGTGCAGTTTGATTTTGTGAATTGTCTGCTCGGGCCTTCAGATTTGGTTTGGCGCGAGGGATGTTAAACTGAGTGTCATCCTCTGGGTGTGGGAGTCATGTTTCATGTATATATGTCGCCAATGTCAAATTAGTTCATTACGTGTAAAAATGTCTGTCTCGTAGTGATGAATATCGAGTCCCAAGTTGTGGATACAAAAATATAAAAGGCCTGAACATCGAGTCCCAAGTTGTAATTTCAAGATACTTTCTTCCTTATTTACCGAGTCACTCGTTCGTTACTCTGGATTCTCGCCTCAGTTTCTCCGCACTTTGTTGCTTCTTATACCTGCCCGATCGGACAGTCTCAAATTCGATCGGCAGAAGCAAAGGTGCGACGAGGCGAGAAATCTGCTCGGTTGAAGAAATACGATGGCGACTCTCTCCCTCTCATCACCGAACGCGCTTTTCCTCTCCAGAGCAGCTAGAAGCAAGCATGCGCTGCTCTCTCTGCGATCATCGCCGTCTCACGGATTCAGTGACTTGAGCTACTGCCGCAGTTCATCGTTCATTTTTAATCCTCTCAGGTGGGCGAGACGGACCCTATGATTGTGAAACCGATCGTCTGGGTTTACCAAGTAGTGATTTTAATTAACCGGTATGTACAACCATCTCGGCGACTATTACTAGGCGGTTTTTGTCCTCGTGTAGGGTTTCGATTGAGCAGAAGGAAGTGATGCTGAAGAAGAAGAAGAGCAGAGGGGGAGCTGGTGCTGTTTGCTATGCTGCAGTCATGGCCCCTCGCGATCTCCAGTGGGTTTGTGCCATATCCTCTGTGTAAGACTTTCTTTCCTTTTGACACATGCAATATGTTATCTTAGTCTACCTATTGTTGGCTACTTTTCTTTTAGTTCTGGGATTGATTCTGATATATTTCTCATTGCTCTTTCATGAGAAGAAATATCATGCTCTTTTTCTGTGAGATATTACTTTGCCATCATGTCCAGTCACCCATCCCTGACGTCACCATGTAGTTCAAATTACAATATAGCCCATGAGCTATCGCCCAGGATTCCCCTCTAGAAGTTTATTTTCCAAAATAGTCTACCTTCGACCCTTTTATCAAGTGACATTGGTTCATGGTGTAAAATTGTGAAATCCGATATACTATGTATACATACACATACTGATAAGTCATTATGTATCATGGGCGTGGCATGGATTAAGTATGGCTAGAGATCATGCTTTCCCTGGAGCCACACAAAATGGGTCACCTTGAATTAGTCAAGTATGCTCGCAGTGAACATATTATGGAATTACCTCATTTCTATCGTAGTTTGTCTCGTTGAAGTTAAATGACGCGCTTGACCGAGATGCTGTAATGGACAACGCTTTATGAAAGCATCTGGAGAGTATAGATGCTTTATTGCAGCTGGTATTCCTGAATTATTTGGTAGATATGTTGTCTAGTCCCATGCCATAAAAAACATTCATTATCTCTACTCGGATATCCAGATCTGCTTTATCTGGAAGTCACATAAAATCAGATTTTATTGGAAACTACTCCAATTAGACATTCGAATTTCATCCGGCAGTTTCAGCACAACTGATGTGAAGGACTGCAGCAGGATAATGTGAGAGCATCTCTTGGAGAAGTTAATAAATACATAACTATGAGCATTTCTTGTGCTATTACAGAGTCTTGATGTTAGCAAAAGGAACTGCAATTCATAAGGCCTTCCTTGTTCCTTTTTTTGCTCTACAGGCACCTTCCGACATCATTGCATGGATGAAGTGAGTTCATTGATAATCCCATTTGATTTTTGCTCTCTCCCTTACAAGTCATCTTACCTCAATAGCTATATATATATATTCTTTCTAAAGTTTGTGTCTGAATAATTTTCCTTTGCAATTGATGGAAGGCATCTGACATTCTTTTGGTTTCATACCCATGTACAATTTTTAGAGGGGAGTATGGCTCTTGGGCTGCGTTCTTGGCACTCCTTGTCCGTATTTTCTTGTATATTCCTGGTAAGATCATCTCAATAATTACTGGATATATTATTTACTTATAAAGATCTACCTTTTGTTTCCTTCCATGAGGCAATTCGTCGGGGATTGTTACAGATATATTTATGGACACACTATAGATAAAATTACATCAGTGGATAACATTTCTCCTAGCTTCCAAGATACATGAAAGATAATGTGTTTATGTGAATTGCATCTCTTGTTACCATTCTCCTCATTGCCAAAATACATGGAAACAATGTACGTATGTGCCCTTTTGTTTTTCTTTCAACACATTTCAGAAAGAATTATACTCGTCAACATATAGGTTTGTTGTACGTAGGTCTACACATCTTTATGTATGCTAATGATACAAATTTTAGAGGATTTAAGAAGCCCTTTCGAGCAGATATAAAATGGATTTTCTGAATCCAGGAGAACTAGAGTTGCCATTCATGGCATTAATACTGGTGTTTGTGGCTCCCAATCAAGTCGTCAATTTAAGGTAAAATTCATTTCTTGCATAAGGTTAGGATGAAAAGATTTCTTGCTAATTCCTTCCATCCTGATCTCTTGGCCATTGTCTTTGTCAGGGGAACTCAAGAAGGTGCTATTATCTCCTTACTGATAGCAGTATATCTGGCTTATCTGCATTTTTCACGAACTCGATGGGAAAACGCCTTTAACCAAGGTTCAGTTGTGGCTACACTAGGTGTCCTTGGCATCACAATTGCCTCCCTTTTGTTCTTAATTTGATCGTCATATAGAAATCTTATTATCAAATTCTCCAGTGCAATCAGTTATTGACACTTATACAAATAATTATGTGTAATTAAATATGGATCCCCTCTTTTGCAATATGAGCACGTATTATGGGTTCTGCAAATGTACTGATTAAATATACAGATAAATAAATTTTCAGTTCTTAGTAAATAGTAAGTTTTGATTTTATCCTTGCCATTTCGGATATTTTGTGCTCAATATATCCCACAAAATGTTTCAGTTTTTACTATATGTAAATGGATTTATACTTATGTTGCCATGTGCAGCCTGCTACACTACTTGACATGCTAAACACCTCATAATCCGTATAACTGGTACAAGAAGAAAAGATATAATTCATGTGGTGCATGTTTAGATATAGATAAATGAGTCGATCAGCTGGAATTTTGAATAAGTGCTACCATTCTGATGGCTGACCATTCCAAACATAAGCTACATATACCGCATAGTAAATTCTACAATGTAAACTGTCTTGATCTTATTCCTTTTTTTCTGATTCTGCTACGCTATATAACTATAGTGACAAATCCCAGCCGGCCTTCTATAGACTTTATGTGATCTTCATTTCTTCCTGATTATGCGCCGCAGGCATAGATAGATACTGTATCTGCTGAAAGTCTTGACTGTAAGATGCCAAACTTCCACATCTATTATCCTCACTCGGAGAAAAGTGGAACAGGCAGGGAAGCATGTGCTTTTCCCTTGATCTGCATCTGTCTAGACATAACCTGCTGCAAAAAATAAACCATTTGCAATGAGGAGGACCAGAAAGCTAGATATGTGACAGTTGGCTGAGCTGGGAAGTCCTGTTGGCTCTGCAACTCCATAAACTGTTGATCCTCCTGGCTCTGTTGGGGTTGGTGTCGTGTAAACCGGTGAAGGTGGTGAAGGGACAACTGGTGTAGTTGTGACTGGTGTGGGTGTGACTGGCGTGGGTGTGACTGGTGTTGGTGTGACTGGTGCTGGTGTGACAGGCGACCTTGTTCTGCATTAACACATTTTCATTAGATACCATCTTTCATATTTTACATTTAATTCAATGGATTGCAAGGTTATGCTGTGGCTCTTACTTGGAAAATGAATAATGACAGTTTCCATGACCTGTAGTTCAAGAAGTTCCACATTAGTCCGGAGTTTTGATGGATCAGAAGTGTTCTTTCTAAAGATAAAAAATGCTTGGAATAGAAACTCAGTTTTTTTGGAAATTATTTCAGAGTCATCTAGGTTTTGTAGTGATAGGAGTTTCTTACTTGGGTCAGTATAAGAGAGTTGAGCTGCTCCTCCAAAGACACAGCTTGTGGGAACTGGGTTCTTCTGGTAGTAATCATTGAAGGCATAAGAAGCATGGTCTTGCAGAGTATTGGGGTCAAAGCAGCTTCCTCCAGATTGAATTGTTGAACAATCTGCTCCTCCATAGCCACAAGCATAGTCTAGGGCTACCTGCAATGCAGTTTGAGAAGCACCTGGGTTTGCTATACACCAAACCCCGCCAGAGGACGTTGTAGGAGTAGTGGCCGGCGTTGTCGGGATTGCAAATGTGGGTGATGATATGACCGGGGGTGGTGGTGGTGGTGATGATGGATTTATAATGGGACTTGTGCTTGGTGTTGTCGGGTTTATTATTGGGATTTCGTCTTTCTGGACGACAGAAACAGGGGATGATGAGGGTATTTTGTTTTCCTGGTATATCTTGTTCAGCTCTACTGATGCAAGAGGTTCTGCTGCCCCTGGACCTGCCAAGCACGGTAGAAGGACCAATCCTTGATCAAGTTCACCTCAGATTTCAGCATTATTTTCATATGAACTGGAAAAAAGAGATTTAAGAGACTCCGATATGACTTTCAGCTAGTGATCACAACGAGAATTTGCACAGATGCAGAGTACAAATTGTCCAAAAAAAATAGCATAGGCTGGAAAACCATTCCACGGAAATGGGTTCTGAGTCCCGCAAATTCCATAAAATATGAATACGAAGTGAAAACCAAGGGCAACAGAGCTTGATCAGCTTGAAATGTTGCCAACTCTGGCTGGACTAACGTTTTAACTTTCTGCTGGAAATGGAAAATCATGACAGTATATCTAGATGAAGAAAATAAGCCATGGCTCTGTCACCTGAACTAATGCAGAGGCACGAGAGGGAGAAGATAAAGGCTCGAAGAAGGAGCGAGTCCATGGACAAGGCCGGAACAGCTCCCACCAAGGTATTCACGTTCAAGTTTTTATCCTGAGATGGTAGCAAAATGCAAGAGAACCCAAACTTTGACACTTAAATAATCTATGAAAAACAGAAAAAGGAGGACAAGAGAAGACCTATGTATTGGGATATTGAAGAGATGAGGTCAGGTATGTTCTTTGCCTTTGGGTTTTATAAACTTGAGGAATGGGTGCTTTCTCCTTCTAGGAATGGATTGAGAGATTTGCTGTCATAGTAGAAAGTTGGGGAATTTAAGGAAACTTGAGAAAAGAGGCATCTGGTAGGTTGAAATTACAAGCAAGTGAAGGTGCAAAAAAGTGCAGGGTGACCAGTATGGGCCAATTTCAGATGGGTGACTGCCATTTAATTTTTTTCTAAAAATGCATCTGAGTTTTTTTATAGGTATGAATTGAAAAAAAATTTCTTGCTAGTGAGCATGGTGAGAGATACCTGCATCTCTCTTTTCAGGCTGCCTTTCCACTGTTTCATGGGGTCTGGCAAGGAGAAGCAGAAGTTATATAGGAAAGATATTGTCTGTAACTGAATCATTAGTTGAGTGATGCATGGGTTAAGATTGCTTTACATTTGATCTTCAGGTAAACTGGTGTGGAACAATGTTTCTAGGGATGGCGCCATTCAGGGCTGAGAAGACCTTTCCTCTTATGCATATACAAGCAGAATGAACCACTGTATTGAAGTGTGTACCGTCCAGAAGTCCATCTCACAGTAAAGGTAATCCATGAAAGGTCCCTCCTCAGCTTGATACTTAAACCAACAAATCTGTCTTTCTTTTCCTTCTTTTGAATTACGCACTGGGAAAATGTTAGAAGATTGGGGGGTTGATAGAAAAGCCTCCTACAGTAAGCTGTGTAATCTTGAAGCCATCTGCTTGTTATAACTAAACAATGCCTAATTGCATGACAGGGAATCGAATCGCAGAAAGTCGGCTCTTCCTCCCACCTTTACCATGAAGAAAGCTTGAGGACGAATGAATGGCCGATCTCACTCCAGGTAGACAGATGGGATTCGATCTTCTGAGTTATAAATGATTGCTGTGGATGAGATAGAAGGACCTTGTGCGCCTGAGCAGACATGGGCTGATGCTGGTGACTTGCCTGAACGTGGTGGCAGAATATCAGGCATGTAGTTATTGGGATGGCCTATTACTTCGCCAACAACTAATCCATGTATGCTCCTCTCTTTTTTTTTTCTGCCAAAAAAATATCCAACGAAAAATCATTCTTCATTTATCTAAAATATAAACCTAATTAATTAATTAATAGTAAACTATAAATTTAAATTATAAATGGATATATTTAATGTTTTTCTCGTATTGCTACCGTCTCAAATATGGCAGAGTTAATATTTTAATAATATAAAAAAATAGAATTTTGTGCATAAAATATATATTCATAATTCAGAGATTTCTGATTTTTATCAAACAAATATTTAAATTTTGTTTTTTTGAAACTAGTAAAATTGATTTTCCTCAAGTGGAAAATTCGAGGGAAAAAAGGAAACTGTAGAGAGAGGGAGGGTTTTTGGAGAGAGAAGGAGAAGCGCAGACACATACTATAGCTAGAGACTGAGAGGAGGCCTAGATATCTTCTTACTGGTCGACACGAGGAGCAGGGCTTCACTTGCGGGGAAGAGAGGATCTTATCTGGAACTAACCCTAATTGGATTCATCGCTTCTTCTGTGTGTGCGCGAGAGAGTTCGTGCCTGCGTTTGTGAGTTGTGGGAAGAGAGGGTGAGGCGATAATGGGGAGCAAAGGCGGAGGGGGTGCCGGGAACAATGGGATTTCGGGTATTCCGTCGGTGTTCAGGAAGATTGTGCAGAGCGTGAAAGAGATAGTCAACTGCTCGGAGCTGGAGATCTACGCCGCCCTCAAGGAGTGTAATATGGACCCTAACGAAGCCGTCAATCGCCTCCTCACACAAGGTCCTATTTGGTTTTTGGAGCTCCTCTTGTCCGTTCAAATTGTTGTTCCCCCTTCTTCTGGCGCTAGGGTTACGTAAAAAATGAAAAATTGCTACTTTTTTTCTGCTCGTGCTTTTTAGCCGGAGCTTTCATTCACTTCTGGACTGAGGCTTCGGCTGGTACTTGGATAGCTTACAGAAGATGAGGAACTATTTGACATCCGGGCGATTAAATATTGTTGCATTGATGTTTTTTCGCGTGTTTTCTTGTTCCGATTTGTTGGGGACACAAATGTGTTTTTGCTCCGGTCATCCCATGAAATCCTCTTGCTGAAGTTAGTTCCTCAGTGGAGCTACAGCTAAATGATGGAAAAACTGCAATTTTGTTATTTACTGGATCAAAAGATTGGGCTGCTAGCCCTAACATCTCATTCATGTTTTAGGGCAAAACATTATAAATTTTCAATACCTATTCTAGAAAATTTTCATTATATGATAACTCTGCCGTTTAATATTTAGTTCTAAGAAGAACTGGAGATGTGTGTTTAACAATAAAGAAGAGAATTACACAAGTTGCGTTTGGTATCACTTGATTCGCATGGCGGTTTACTGCAAAAGAAAAAGGAAACTGAATTAAGTTCCACAATTTGCTCCCTTTGTGCAAATTTGTCAATTTCTTTGCTTTTCTGATGGCTTGCTTTCTTTTCTTCTTGTGCCACTCCTTGTGACAACCAGTCCAACATATACATGACATTCCCTTCATTGGTTGTTTCATTTGCCAGTAAATGCCTTAATGCATGTAAATTTTGGCTGACTTTCCTAAAATTACTCTCATCTTTCAAAACAAGTCTTTACTGTCAGTCTAGCATTTGAAATACTATCTTTGGGTTAGGAAATAGGATTTGTGGTAGAATATATTTTATCATCGGTAGCTTCTTGTTTTATATGATGCTGTTGTAACACAGGCTGTGTGATAAACCCTGTGCGTACTGGAGGACTTAGATATATTGTATTTTTAGAAAATATTACTCATTTTCCCTTTTATTCTCTTGGTTCTGATCTGTATACATTGTTTGGGGTAATCTTGGGAAGTGCAAGCTGGAACCAAATTCTTTGGCTAGGTTTCACATATAACTATGTTTGAACTTTCAAAACTGCATGGTGAGACACAAGTTTGAATATAACTAGAATAATATTGTGCATTCCCATTTTATGGGAATTTAATCGTAGTTTTGATGCAGCTCTACCTGTAGTTCTTCAAGTTCTCGAAGGGATGATTTTGGGCTTTTGCATATTTCATCTCCATTAATTAATGAGTTGTTGAATGTGTAGATCCTTTCCGAGAGGTGAAGAGTAAGCGGGAGAAGAAGAAGGAGGTGAATGCTGATGTTCTTTATTTGCTATTAAAATCTATAATATTACTAGAGATACCGTTGAACATGTCATGATGATGTTGTCTACTATCTCTTGTCTGGTTATTTAAGTTTTTATTCCGGAAATTTTATCCCTCCAAGAGAGTACCTAAATGATCCCAAAGGATACGTTCTCTCTTGATGGAATATTTTACCTAGTTTGTTCTACCTTACTCTGTTGAATATTAGTCTATATGAATGAGTTTTGTTCTACCTTACTCTGTTGAATATTTTACCTAGTTTGTTCTACCTTACTCTGTCTGAAACATGTGTTGATCTTAAAGGTCTGATTTTTTTTATAATGCAGAATAAGGATACCACGGACACCAAAACTCGTGGAACTAATAATACATCATCTCGTGGTACTAAGAGTGGTAGTGATCGCAATGCTAGTCGTGGTCGTACAAGTGTTTCAGTTTCTGCTGGTATGTCCATTTTATCTTGGAAATTTAAGCTTAATTTTATGATCACCAATTTTGAATAGTTTTTTGGATGTCTGATATTTCATCAGAATCTGCTACATTGCACGGAAAGTCTGCATCGAAGAAGGAAAATGGGGCACATTCTTTCACTGGCTCTTCTTCTTTTGCATCTGTCGCATCAGGAAATAATGGGAATCGTCGCCCTCCAACATACAGGTTCTTCTTCTGTAAATTTTTTTTACTTATTGACTTGTGATTTCTACTGCCTTTGTTTCAAAAAGGCGTTAATCTGGTTATGTTTTAATATGTAATGCCGAGTTTTTGTAATCTTGTAGTGATTCTTCGACCTTGGAGAACAAGGTGTCAGCAAGAGGTGAAAATGATATGGTTTCTGGAGCAGTGCAACCAACATCAGGATTTCAGCCAGCCTGGTTTGGGGTCCCAGGTCAGGTGTCAATGGCAGATATAGTTAAGATGGGTAGGCCGTTGGGTAAGATCTCAGCTGGAGCCACAAACCCACCCAACCATCAGCACACGGGTCCTCAATCAGCATCTTCCCGTGACATTTTCCATCCCCAGTCATCAAATACCTTGAAGTCCGAACCTGTATTTTCTAACACCCAGCATCCTCTTGCAGATGAAGAATGGCCCTTAGACGAGCAGGAGGCTCCCCCTAATGATGACTGGCCTCCATTTGAGAAATCACATTGTACAATGTCCTCTGTCTTGGAGGCTCCACTGGAATCTGAGTTGTTCTCAGATCAATCAAATCTTCCTATGGAAAGAAGAGGCCAACTTTTAGCTTCCCAATTAGATGGGGTCCATCTTTCAGATGATGGGTCTCATGAAACTTATGTAAACCACATTGGAGTCACTTCAATATCTAGCAGAAATGTAGAGGAGGATAATCAGGATACCTCTATTTATAATGGTAATACCCAAAATGATACCTTCGAGCCTCATCATGCATATGAACACAATGCAGGTAACTATAGTTATTTTATGATTATTTTGTTTCGACCTATATGCTCTGTGGGTGAAGGATGATTAATAGTGCATTTGATCTGTTACCTCATTTCCTTGTTGATAGCCATTGAATATAATCTTTTTGTCTATTCAAATAATTGGTCGGTGACTGAAAAGTTCATTGATCATTATTTGAAAACTTAACAATCCTGAAATTTATGTAGTGTGAATTTGCAATTATAGTTCTTTTAGGCAGTTAGCATGTTCTAGACCTTACCTACTAAACACTATTGGTGATGAAATTAGCTTTTGCATTGGGTTTGGCATATTTGTCCAGTTTTAAACTGGCAGATGATATTGCTGATAGGATGGATTTTTTACTTGAAATTTCTGCCTTCTAGGGGAAGATGGTGTCTCTGCAGAATCCTTAATTGTTCCGCAACAACATTTGGGGAAGAAAGATGATTTGGCTGTCTCAGATGAAGGTGGTCCTGCTGTTGTTATCCCTGCTCACCTTCAGGTCCATACACTGGATTGCCAACATTTGAGCTTTGGAAGTTTTGGAGCTGGCATTGGTGCTAACCTTCCCACATCATTGCCATCTCGAACCGTGAATATTAATTTAGACAATGCATCATCAGCTGCTGATACCACTTCATTTTCCCAAGCAGATGCTAGGTTTGCCTCTGTAAAGCTGGGTCTCACATTTTTTATCATCCACTATTTGCTATAGGCATTTTTAAATGTCCTTGTAGTTCACCCAAGTCCATGATGCCAGTGTCAAAATCCACTTGTTTCATTTTAAAGCTTTTCCTATATCTACCAGTTTCCATGATTTCTTCCTGTGTCTTATTCCAAGTTTCCAAATCCTGTTTAGTTCAACTGCAAATTATCTCTTTTCAAGTCAAGATTGGAAAAAAAATTACTTGTATGTTCTGCAATTTCAAAAAATTCAAAATTTCAAAGCCAAATTGAGATATTCTTTTTGTTAGATTACTTTGGCAGATGGAATATTTTTTACACGCCCGATTATCTTTTTTTTTTCCCTCCTGATTTTGAAATACCAATAGTTTTTCACATTAAATATTTTAGAAAAGGTTTTATCTATTATTGAGTAAAATATCCTATTGCTTTTTAACCTTGCAAAAAAGGGGTTAATTATATGGTAGGTACATAAACTATTTGAAACATTCCAAGTTGGCACACAATCATTTTTTTTACCCGTTGTTACAAAAAAAAGGTTGAAGTGTCCAACCTTAGTGGAAAAACTCTTCAAATTGTCTGTCTTTGGTACAAATTCTCCATTTTTATATGATTAATTAAACAATTAGTACATACTATAGAGAATTTTCCAAATTGGTATAAATTATATTTTTTGTTCTCTACTTATTCAAAAACTATAACATTGTCTCACTAAAATTGATAATTTGTACTAGAAGTTTAAAGAGTTTTTGTACCACTAGAGAACCTAAGATGGTATTTGTACCAATTTGAAACAATTCATGTACAGATCAAGTAATTAGCCAAAAAAATGTAAGTACCTTGAGTTACTAATTTCACATATTCCAGTGATAGTTCTTGCAGATTAGTAAAAAACTGGTCTGTCCTGCATAACACAAGTTGAAGTGGCCAACTGTTTGTAGCTCTAAATGACTGCTTAGCACTGATTTATTTTACTCTCTTATTTTTCTCTAGGCAACCTGAGCATTATGCAGATGATGATCTTGGACCTTCTCCTTCTGACATGGGGAATGTAAATGTGCCAGCAGGAGATGTGAATTTTGACACTATCCCAGCTTCACGATCAGAGCTGCTGCAGCCAGAAACAACTGAAGATGTTCCAGGGAGTCAATATACCTTTACTTCTTCAGCTCCAGGTTATAGCTATGAAAACAGTCAGAATCTGAATGCAGCATTTGGTCACACACAGACAAGCTCACAAGTGCAGAACCTTGCTCCATTTTCTGATGTCCTGGTAAATGGAGCGTTTGTTTTCCCTTCTGAAGATAATAGCTTGAATTTGTTCTCTCTTGTTCTCCTTCCCTGCAAAAGAATAAATTATTTTCAGCATCTTATTTGATTTTCTCCTGTTTGCAGTCTGCATATACAAGTTCATTACCAAACACTTTGTTATCATCAACTGTTCAGACAGGGCGAGAATCTGATGTTCCATACTTTCCCTTTCCTGTAACACAGTCAATGGCCACAAAATTTAGCAATCCAACTCCATCTATTAGTACTTCCATCATGTCCTCTCCAGATGTAAGATCACTGATCATAGTGTTGAAATCTTTTCTGAGAAAGAAACTTTTATAATTGATGTTTGATTGTTTCGGTGGCTCTATGTATATTTTGTTATGTCAATTCATATGCATACAAGTAAAAAAAAACAAGTCATATAGGAATATAGTAAATCTTTTCACATATAGGGGTTCAGCTGAGTTCTGGGCTATTCAAGCATCTTGAGCTCTGACATCACCTTTAGCAAGTTACTGTGATAGAATTTGATTAATCAGATGGCTTATACATTAGTTTGAACTGTAACTAGTCAAATTGGGGATATTAACAGCCTGTTTTGTACAGTGAGGCTTGTGTGGAATGCATGGAGAATTTTTACCATTGTTAATTCTGTTGCATTGGATAGAATTGGTCAATTGCTTCTGGAAACCTTGAATTTAGACTACTTTTTATTTTGATGATTCTCTCGGTTCTCTTGTAGGCATTTAGAACCGGTGGCATCTCAACTGCTCAGCAGACAGGACAGACAATCCCCACGGGAGCTGCTGCCCTACCACAACACCTTGCCATGCATCCATATTCTCAACATACCCTTCCCTTGGGGCCTTTTGCAAACATGGTCAGCTACCCGTTTCTGCCACAGAGCTACCCATACATGCCCTCAGCCTTCCAGCAAACTTTTGCTGCAAGTAGCTCGTATCCACAGTCTTTAGCAGCAATGCTCCCACAGTACAAGAACAGTCTCTCTGTTAGCAACCTGCCCCAATCAGCAACAATTGCTTCAGGTTATGGATTAAGTAATTTGAGCAGTATTCATGGAGGAAACTTTGCCCTGAATCAGCCGGCTGCTGCTCCTTCTGTCTCGACGATTGGATATGAGGATGCTTTGAGCTCTCAGTACAAGGACGCATCTCATTTATCGTCTCTTCAACAGCAGGTAATGATCTTTTATTGATCTGCAATATTCTTAATCAGGCATGTTCAGAATGATTCATTATAATAGGTCACTATTGACATTTATGTAAAGAATGTGGGAGATATAAAATTAAATTGCTCTAGTTGAATATTAAGTTATGTTCTCATTAACACTTGTATAAACCTGGGTTGACCAATGGCAACCGTGTTCTTATCATGAAAAACAAAATGTAGGCCATGAAAATCTGGCTGAGGGAATATCACATATTGCATATTCTATGCTTCCAATCCTATTGGAAAATAAGTGTCAAATATTCTGTCAGATACGGTCACCATTTAAGAATACATGAACATATAAAAATAGGTTTGTTTTTCATTAAGATCTGAATTTGCATAGAATGTAGTTGCGCCACAAGGTGACTTTGTTTTCTTAAATGTATTGTAATGTTCTTATAGTGAAACTGTTTCTGTGCATGATGGACTGGGTAAAGTTATTCCTTCAGCCTCCTGGGAGTGGTTTTAATAACAAGCATACTTATAGGGCTGTTATGTTTTGTTTGGAGTTATCAGTACCTTGACCTTGATCTGTTTCTTTGGCCCTTCTTCTCTTCAGAACGATAACTCAGCCTTGTGGATCAATGGACTTGGCTCTAGAACAATGCCTGCAGTTCCTGCCAACAACTATTTCAACTATCAGGGTCAAAGTCAACAGCCTGTTAGTCTGAGACAAGGCCAGCAGCAGCCATCTCAGCATTTTGGCGGGTACCCGAACATCTACCAATCGGCTGGAATGTCTCTGGATCAGCAGCAGCAGATGGCTAGGGACGGTTCCCTGATTGGCACCCACTTGCAGGGCCAGCAGCCCAAACAGTCCCCCCAGCTGTGGCAGAACACGTACTGATTTCTTCTGCTTAGAAGACCCCTTCCAAATTGGCCCCTGATCAAAAGGCACTTGCACGATGAAATAATCTATATCGTCGTGTTTCAATCACGCCTGATCTGTCATGCCACGAGGTTGGTTTGTATTCTACAAATTTTATTTTCCTTTAATTTTTTATCTGTGTTTGCTGGGCTTTTCTTAGGTTTTTTAACTTAGGAATGGATGTGCGCTGCTGCTGCGGCCACTAACTAAGATTTAAAATTTCATCTCTTCTTTTTCTTCTTCCTTTAATACTCTCGTTAGTCCCCAAACGTTCTTGTTAATCTTATATACATTCCTTTCATCATGTTCATGTCTTTTATCCCCCTCACATGCTTCATACCTACATAATGAGGGTTGTGTTAAAACGAATGTAGATAATGATGATGATAGTAATGAACTAGTGGCAACTATAGGCTAAAAAACATTATGTAGCATGTTTTTATTGTGTTTTAGCGTTCTATCCTACTTGGTATAATAGGATGTAATGTAGTTCAATTAATGTTATCTGAGGACCCTCAAGGGGGATAATTCATGACCTGCCTCGACCCAGGAGACTGACCCATCAGTCATACCAACAACCCATCCTCCAAGCTGCAGTTGGTCCCTTCCCCAACACTGCACCCTCCTGCCATCCCAATGCTGGTAGAGTAACGGGTTTGCTTCTGCCGCAACTGCCCTGAGCCTGTGGGTTCCTGGTTATGAATACTCGGCGGTGCCATTGCTGGCCAGATAATTCATAACCATCATTCATAAACTGGGACCATATGATTAAGCTCAGGGTAGTGGGTGCAGTAGTGATGGTCACTTTTTCTGATGCAGTGATGGGGAAGGAACCAGTATAGTCGCCCATGCGGTTCTCATATCTCGAAATTAATTGCTCTGTGCGAATCTTGCCGGAAAACTTTTGTCAGAAATATAAATTTAGCAGGAAACATCTTGTGATGTTTGACTTGGAGTTGATCACCATAAGCCTAAAAATTTTCATCTTTTGAGGACTGACAGAGAAGGCTATAGTAAATTTTAAATTAATAAATTATAATATACTTAATTTAGTAATTTTATAAGTAAAATTTTTATTTTTAATTAATAGTATTAAATTTAAATTTAAATTTCATAATCATTTTCAATTCGGCGGAATAAGTTATGGAAGAAGAGGGGTGGTAACAACACTATTCGATCAAGTTCAGTAGATTAAGAACTTTTATTTAAATTAGGTTCAACTTTTATTTAAATGGTAATGGAATTCTCGCAATTCGATTTTTAAATTATTTTCGTTCATATTCAATTCAAATATTAACCAATATTTCCACACCAAATTTAGGTATTATCCACATAAAAATAATTTAAATTATAACTCAACTCACGATAATTGAGTCCATTTTTATTTAAATTTACTGAATATCATTAGTCTTATTTTTTGGTAATTAGTCTTACTTTTGTCGGTTCCAACCAATTGATTAAATATATTTTTTAAAATTATATTTACATATATAATTTATTTAATTTATTTTAAATAATTTTATAATATAAATTCATATATATTTATATATTTTAGTATATATAATTTTACTAATTATATAATTAGTTAATTTTATTATTAAAATTTGTTATTTTTATGTATAATTTTAATATATATTCATTTATTTACACCTAATAATTTACTTATTTCATAAAATTATTAACAATTTTATATAAATAACAATTTGTAAAAAAATATTTTATGTAAATGAATTAATTTAATATAATAATATATAGTTAAATAATTATTTGATATATAATAGTATTAAATTATTTATAGTAAGTATTTTATATAATTAAATTTTATGAAATTTATGTACAACTCATTTATAATAATATCAATTTATATATATTAAATAATGTTTTATATTTAAAATCTATAATTTTATATACAACAATAATTTTATATGTAAAATTAATTAATTTATTTAAATTAAATAATTTAATATAATATAAGTAAAAATGATAATTTTATATATTTATATACAATAATATTGTATATGCTTTAAATAATTTAGCATAATTAAAAATAATTAATTTTATATAAAATATTCATTTTACTATATATATTAATTTATGTAAATTAAATAATTTAAAATAATTATGAACGATACTATAATTTAACAAATAATTGTACAATACATATTTTTTATAATTAAGAAATTCTTATTTTATTTACAAGTTATTTTATCTACAAATTTTTTAAATTTAATTTGTAGTACAATTTTATATACAAAAAATATTTTAGCGTAATAAATTAATTAATTTAAAATAAGTATATACAAATACTATATATTAGTTATATACCATACATATTTTCTATAAAAAAAATTGTAATTTTGTATAAACAATATTTTATATAAACTTTATCAATTTATAAATGATATTTACTATATTTAAAACTTTTAATTTTATGTATAATAATTATTTTATAGTACAATTTTATATACAAAAATATTTTAGCGTAATAAATTTATTTATTTAAATTAATAATTTAAAATAAGTATATACAATTCTATATATTAGTTATATACCATAGATATTTTCTATAATAAAAATTATAATTTTGTATAAAAAATATTTTATATACAACTATATCAATTTAGGAATGAGATTTACTATATTTAAAACTTTTAATTTTATGTATAATAATTATTTTATGTGCTATAAATGTAAATTAAATATATTTATTTTAATATTTTCTATATTTAGAGAACTATAATTATATATATAAATAGTTTATTATAAATAATTTTTTTATTTTATAAAAAAGTATAATTTAATATAAATATAAATTTTATGACCTTTATTCTTGCTAAGTAAAAAATTTTGGTGATCGAATCCATTGCCGGTCCAATTTCCGGATCGAGATCCCGAGCGCCCAGGACCGGATGGGCATAGTATAGGGTATTTGTGCGGTCTCTTGATGGACCGACCGACAGACACGTGTTAATCTTTGACGCTGTCAGTACCCCAGCCATGAGTTTAGTCAATTATGCAGGCAAAAGTAAACGTCCGTCGATTCCGCCCCCAAACTCTACCGGTGAGGTGACTTTGTCAATCCATCCAACCCCATACTACTAACAGACAAAATTGAATCAATCATATTGCCAACAAAATAAACGCCCCCGCAAGTATGGAGTCAATCCAATGAATCCCACACTGCTTGCTGACAGATAAGAAATTGAATGCACCAACCCTTCCATCTTCCTGTTTTCCTCCACCATCTCCGTCCTTGTTTATCGCAGGAAGCTGAATCTGTTTCATCGCCCTGCGAATCACGAGTATCGCCATGGACAAGGAGCCGCTGCTGCCGTACTCGAGCCCCAGGATCACATCTATTCTGTCTTCACTCCCGGAGGGCGATGAGATCTCGGTATCTCTGCCGCTCACACCTGTCCAGATCAAGGACCGCCTCATCTTCGGCTCCTCCTCCAACGAAGCCTCCCAACTCCTCGTCTCCCCCGTCATCGCGCCTTTCGACCAATCCAACGGCCGATTTCCGGCCTCGCAGCACCCCTCCAAGCCCGCCTTCCACCGCTGCAAGACCGCCCCTGCCATCGGATTCGTCAACGAACTCGGCCTCCCCTGCGTCTCTTCCGACCCTAAGCCTCAGCCCCCTTCTCAGTCGATAGTCTATCACGCCGCGATCTTCCTTGCCGTCTATCTCTCCCTCGGCGTGCTCGTCTACTGGTTCGAGAGGGACAGCTTCCTGGCCTCTGAGACGAACCCCGTTGTCGACGCCATCTACTTCTGCATCGTCACCATGTGCACCATTGGCTACGGTGACATCATCCCCAACAGCCCCGCCACCAAGCTCTTCTCCATCTTGTTTGTCCTCGTGGGGTTCGGATTCATCGACATCCTTCTCAGCGGGATGGTGAGCTACGTGCTCGACCTGCAGGAGAACCACCTTCTCCAGGCCGTGAAGCAGAGGGGATTAAGATCCGGTAACGCTAATTCCGGTCCGAAGTCTTATTTTATCGACGTCAAGAAGGGGAGGATGAGGATAAGGATGAAGGTGGGGCTGGCTCTCGGAGTGGTGGTGATCTGTATTGGAATCGGCGTTGGGGTAATGCGCTTTGTGGAGAGGCTTAGTTGGCTGGACTCTCTGTATTTCTCGGTCATGTCGGTCACGACCGTTGGGTATGGTGATCGAGCCTTCAAGTCCTTATCGGGGAGGATCTTTGCGTCGGTTTGGTTGCTGGTGTCGACTCTGGCTGTGGCTCGAGCCTTTCTATACTTGGCTGAAGCGAGGGTCGATAAGCGACAGAGGAGGATGGCTAAGTGGGTGCTCGAGCATGGTATGACCGTGTCTGAGTTCCTTGCGGCTGATATTGATAACAACGGCTCAGTGAGGTAATGGTCTCTTGTTTAAAATCAGTATCAGACCCTCATGTTCTAGTGAGTAGTGTTGTAGTATTGCCATATGATTGTCTTGCTGGTGATGATAATTTGGTAAATTTAGAAGCCTGTGTCCCATTAGAAGCAACAAAATTAATCAGAGAATGGATGCTTTGTATAGCCAAAAAGGTGCTCATTCCATGCATTAGGGTCGAATTGAAGAGGGTCTATGGGTCTCTCGAGGACTAAAAACTGATAGGGGGAATGTGCATTTCCTTTTTCATTTTCCTAGAAAACTGGGGTCCTTTCCTCTGATTCATCCTTATGATCTTTACGCAGTAAGTCCGAGTATGTCATCTATAAGCTTAAAGAGATGGGGAAGGTGTCTGAGAAGGACATTCAGCAGGTATGCAGTACATTCGAGAGGATCGACACTGGCAACTGCGGGAAGATAAGCCTTGCTGATCTCAGGGAAAATCGTCTACGCCTCTAGCCTGATCTTCACTGATAAAATTTTCCACAGCTTTGATTGCCATTGGCCCGTAAGGACGACAGAATGTCCTCAGCGTTCTCGTAGATTGCTTGGAGCTGAACAGTAGAACAAGGGGAGGGTCTTGGCAGGAGCAGGAGCAGGAGCGTAAGCTCGCTCAGATAAGATTTTGGGTTCACAGAATTTTGTATTCTTTTAGAATAAGACCTTGACATTTGATCTGACTACAGTCAGAATAATAATACATTTGATCTTTTGTACAGTTCAGTTGGAAGTTATTCTTTGAGAAGCAAACCTAATCCTCTATGACTCTCAAATTTGTTGGGCTGTATTTTTTTTTCTGACCACTATGGGCTGTTGTTTGATTGCTGCTAGGCCAGGCCAGGCCATCAAATGTTGGAGAACTGCATCATGAGTAGGCCTTTTTGCCATAGAATTCACACCCAGAATGATAATTCGCACGCTCCATTTGCATGTTCACGACCACCAACCATACAGACACAAATCACGTGCCACGTCACATCCAATCCTTTTTTTCTCAAAAGAGTGAAGAAGACCACTGAACATATTGAGGGACGACGGATGAATCTCTCACTTCCCAGGGACGAAGTTGGTGGCGTAGGCCCAGGCATTGTTGTTGACGGGGTCAGCCAGGTGGTCGGCCAGGTTCTCCAGCGGCCCCTTGCCGGTCACGATGGCCTGCACGAAGAACCCGAACATCGAGAACATGGCCAGCCGGCCGTTCTTGATTTCCTTCACCTTGAGCTCAGCGAAGGCCTCGGGGTCATCGGCCAGCCCCAGCGGGTCGAAGCTCCCTCCCGGGTAGAGCGGGTCGGTGACCTCTCCAAGCGGCCCTCCGGCGATTCTGTAGCCCTCGACGGCTCCCATAAGGAGCACCTGGGTGGCCCAGATGGCTAGGATGCTCTGGGCGTGGATCAGGCTCGGGTTCCCGAGGTAGTCGAGCCCTCCCTCACTGAAGATCTGTGCACCGGCCTTGAACCACACGGCCTCGCCGAACTTGACCCCGTTGCGGGCCAGGAGCTCGGGGAAGACGCAGCCGAGGGCCCCCAGCATGGCCCACCGGCTGTGGATCACCTCGAGCTCGCGGTTCTTGGCGAAGGTCTCGGGGTCGGCCGAGAGCCCCGCGGTGTCCCAGCCGTAGTCGCCGGGGAACTCGCCGGTGAGGTAGCTCGGGGGCTCGCCGGAGAACGGACCTAGGTACTTGACCCTGTCTGGGCCGTACCATAGGCTGCCAGAGGAGGCCGCGGGCTTGCCTGCTGTCTTCCTCATGCTGACGCGGCCGCTTCCGAGGACCTCAGAGGCGGAAGGGGAGAGCTTCACGGCCTTGCCGGCGAATGATGGGGAGGAGAGAGCCATGGTTGAAGCGGCCATTTTCCTTTTTGTGTTTCGGCTCTCAGAAGGCTTCCTTTCTTCGGGCTGTGATGATAGATCGAGTGGTGAGGGAGTAGCCTGAGCCCGGGCCGGTATAAATACCGGTTGCAGGCTAACGTTGTTATCCTTCAATATCTATAGCTTTCACGCCATTGGGAGTTCAGGATTTGATCAACGTCTATCTTTGTACACGTGTCTGGAGTTTATTCGCTGATAGATGAGTTCATATCTCGAGCGATTGTGGGTGTTCGTAGATTATTTTTGTCGTCATGGTACGGTCAGTTTAGTTTAGGAGGCGTCTGGTTCTGTGTAAAATTGTGTATAGTTTGCTATTTTTATATTTTTGTGTTTGTGAGTAACTTATAGCATACGTTAAAATCTATAAAAAATGTAATTATTTTTATTTAACTCAGATATAAATATTATTCTACCACATATTATTTGACTTAATTAAAAAACATTTTCACAAATAGCTACATTCATTTTTTCCCTTTGTTCAAATGTAACCAAACGCAGCCTTATTTTATTATTTTTTTGTTCAAATGTGTTTTATTTTTCATTTAATTTTTTATGGTTGAAGCAGCAACGACTATAGAATTTGAAAACGGGACAGCTTTTCAATGTATGCACGAGGAGAAACGTGACTTCTAGGCTCACTGTCAGAGTGCAGGAGGAGAAGGAATAGGACGAGATCTCTCTGAGCTGCGGTGTGCCGCTCATTACTCAGAAGTGACTACTCTCGTGGGAAGAAGACGATAGAGTGAACCCTGCATCTCCACCGTCAGCCAGAAGGAACTTCCGGACAGATGGCGAACCGACCTCCTTCAAGTTCAACCGCAGCGTCTCTCCTTCTTCTCCTCCTCCTATTACACTGTTTTGCCGTAGCCTCCGCCGCTGGAAATAGCCGAGGAAGGAGGCAGCTGGGCTTCTTCTACACGCGGACGAGGGGGAGGTGCACTCCCCTGTACTGGAGCAGCATCAGGGAGCACTGGCCCAAGATGGTTCCCCCGGCATCAACAGTCTGGAAGGCCTTCGGGTCGAGGGCTCTAGAGCAACGGTACAGATCCGGCATGACCCTGCTGGAATCGTTGGCCGGCGGCGGCATCGCCGAGGAGAGCGCTTTCAGTGGGCTTCTGAAGCAGGGGACTGCAGCGCTGCTCAACTCATATGCTCGGAAGGGGTTCCCCTACAGGGCTTGGGAGGTGAAGAGCCTGGTGATAGAAGCGACTGTGTCGGAGGAGGCAGCTGTTACTCAAGCTCGTCTCTTTGCTTTCGCCAACGAAGCCTGCGATTAGGGACTACTTTCCTTTTTCTTCTTTATCTTCTTCTGAATGCTAAAGATCATTGGCAGAACGTTTTTAGGCCCTTTTGAAATGTCCATTTCCATTTCAGCCGTGTATGGAACCAATTTGGTTCTTGACTTGTGAAGCTTAGTGTGTTGTAAGCACTCCTACTCCTACTGCATAAAAGGGATGATTAGAGCAGGTTCCAGACGGGTTAATTTGTACATATCTGCAACCATTCCACTAGATTTTGAACCACCATTCTTTGCATAATAAAAGTTTTTCAGATTAAACAAAAATAACCGGACATGTCAGATGAAGCATGACCAAAGGGTAAATGTAATGTGGTCCGACATTACTTCCAACAGTAGAATGAATGATTGGTCCGATACATCATCTCCATTTTAGAGGTTGTCAATTGATATATTAAACAAAATCTATTTATAATTAAATTTATCAAAAAAATGATTGGTGAAGATCAATTTTTTAACAAGTCTAATTACTTATTTATCGAGTGTAGTGATAATATTAATAAACATGTCAGTTATAATTCTATTTTCTAAACTTTGAGAAATTATTTTTTATTAGTTTAGTATCTAAACAATCTTTTTTTGAATGATATGATACCAAATTATAATTTTCTATAAATATTTTATATCATTATTATAACTTATCATTTTATTTAAATACTTACACATATTTTAGTAATTTTATTTATTCAAATTTTATTTTACCTTGTATTCCATCCATGTATTATTATTATTATTATTTAATTAAATTAATAAAAATTGAATTATTGTACTTTTTTGTCGATTTTCCTTTTCACGAATAATTAAATTATCATAAAAATTAAGGATTTAGATTAATATATTAAAAAATATACTGAACAGTGAAATTATTGGTATTTAACATAACTACAGTAAAATCAGAAGGATGAAAACTAAACGGTCCAAAAGTTTAGGGAAAATAATGGAAATTATAAGAGGTTTAAGGGAAAACTTGTGAGTTTTAAGAAATTGGATGACTGATGGTCAAATCACGCGCAGGGCAAGCCGCATGTTCCCGCCAAAGCGCAGGCCCATTTCTCACTTTTCCCGCCACAGCCGAAGCTAAAATTAATCATTTGGAGAGGATTGGAAAGTTATCCGCCGTCTACTCGGTAGAACAGTTCTCTCCCTCTCTCGCTTTCTCGCCGGATTTCTTCCTTTTCGGAGCCATGGATGTCAGCGACCGAGACCGGCAAGACCGTAAGCGAGAGTTCCTCAAGTTCCTCGAGAACGATGTAAGTTCCCCTCTATCCTCCACTCGAAATCTTCTTGAAATCTGAGTTTTGAGTCGTTTTCGCCATTTACCGGAGCGTGAATTAACCGGCGCTTTCGATCTATTAATTTATAGGCTGGGGCGATGTACAAGGACAGGATCGATACCATGGTCAAAGAGAAGCGCCGCCGTCTCATAGTCGATATTTCTGATCTCCACACCTTCGGAAACTTGGCCTCTAAGTCCGTCCCTCCTCTATCATAAAAAAAAACAGTTTGATATATGGAATCTTAGCTAGTAACTGCCTGTACTTCGGTTTGTGAGCTCATTTCCAACTGGTGACTTATCTCTTAGAACCCTTCTGTCGTGATATTTTGGATGTTTTGCAGATGATTTCCAATACGTGTTCCATTGCCTCCTTTTTGTCTGTTTAAGAAGCCATGTGTTCCAACCTGATAAATTGCTTATAAGAATTTTGAATTTTTCCGTATTGGTTTTCATATTCTCTATAAAAAGACGAAATCATACCAGATATTTTGGCTGTTACTTTATGTCTTTATTCTATGAGCCCAAACTTTTTACGGATTCATTATTTCCTACTGCAAGATTTTTGAATTTTATGAGTTGTTTTTAACTTCAAAAAATGGATCTCTTTTTTTACTTCTTTTAACTGTACAGAATCTTGAGGAAGCCAGGGGATTATATGCAATCTTTATCCGATGCAGCCACAGATGTATTCAAAACAAAAGGAGGCAAGCTTCTCAAGGAAGGAGAAAGTATTCGTGTGGGTTTTGAGGGTCCTTTTGTTTCACGTCGAGTGACGCCCCGAGAACTTCTTTCTGAGTATATTGGTTCCATGGTCTGCGTGGAGGGAATTGTCACCAAATGTATATTTTCTCCTGATAAAGTTTGGTGTTAGCTTTCTGTTTCATCCGTGCAATATGGTCGTTTACATATTTTCCCCCTTACTGCAAGTGTACAATGAAACATACTATTTTCACCTACCTTGTAACTTCAATGATTATTAGCTCTTCATTACTCTAAAGTAAATGTATGTTTTCCAGGTTCTCTTGTGAGGCCAAAAGTGGTAAAGAGTGTTCATTACTGTCCTACAACTGAGAAATTCACCACCCGAGAATATCGAGACATCACCTCTAACATGGGTTTGCCTACTGGTTCAGTCTATCCCACAAGGGTAAATATCAGGTTATCTTCTTGAATCATCTATTCCTTTTACATACAAATGAGACTTCATGAATTAAATCCATCTTTTCAGGACGAGAATGGGAATCTATTGGTTACCGAATATGGCTTTTGCCAATACAAAGACCATCAGGCCTTGTCCATGCAGGAGATGCCTGAAAATTCTGCTCCAGGTCAACTTCCAAGAACTGTGGATGTAATAGTAGAGGATGACTTAGTTGATTCTTGCAAGCCTGGAGATCGTGTGGCTATTGTAGGATTATACAAAGCAATCTCTGGAAAAAGCAAGGGCAGTGTTAATGGAGTATTTAGGTAAATCAGACTCTTTGAGTAGCTTGCGTTTACTGTTTTTTATTCTAACCAGGACTTGAAATGTTTCTGGTTTTCTCCTGTGAAGAAGCAAGAACTTAATCATTTCTTTCTTATCAGGACTGTCCTCATTGCTAATAATGTCTCCCTTCTTAATAAAGAAGCTAATGCACCAAACTACACTGCTGAAGATGTGAAAAATATCAAGGCGATAGCAGCTAGAGAGGATGTATTCGATCTGCTTGGAAACTCACTTGCTCCTTCTATATATGGGCACTCATGGATAAAAAAAGCAGTCATACTATTGATGCTTGGTGGTGTTGAAAAGAATTTGAAAAATGGAACCCATTTAAGAGGGTAAATAATCTTTTGGCTGCATGGATTCAGTGTTTTATTTTATTCCCTAAACAGATAAAGCTCAAATTCATTTTACTTATTGTCGGACATTTTACTTTTTACAGTGACATAAACATGATGATGGTTGGCGATCCATCTGTTGCTAAATCTCAACTACTGCGAGCTATCATGAATATTTCTCCCCTTGCTATATCCACAACAGGTCGGGGTTCTTCCGGAGTTGGTCTTACAGCTGCTGTTACTTCTGATCAAGAAACAGGTAATTTAACTTAGAAAGCTGCTGTTACTGCTAAATCTCAACTACTGTTGTTCTAAAAACTCCATTGTGTGACTTAGGAGAGAGAAGACTAGAGGCTGGTGCCATGGTTCTTGCTGATCGGGGAGTAGTTTGTATTGATGAGTTTGACAAGATGAACGATCAAGATCGAGTGGCCATACACGAAGTCATGGAACAGCAGACTGTGACCATAGCGAAAGCTGGTATTCATGCATCTTTGAATGCTAGATGCAGTGTGGTGGCTGCTGCAAATCCTATATATGGAACTGTAAGAGTTACATTCTTTTACTCAATGGAGTTGGATATCTCTTGCCCATTTTCCTTTTGATCTTGGTGAAGTTGTTTCTCTGACTGATTATATTCACTTGTGGTTGGTTTCCAGTATGATCGGTCATTGACTCCAACCAAGAATATTGGGCTCCCAGACTCACTTCTTTCTCGTTTTGATCTGCTATTCATTGTGCTGGATCAAATGGATCCTGATATTGACCGACATATATCTGATCATGTGTTGCGCATGCATAGATATCGATCTGCATTTGATGAAGGTGCACGTGCTGAAATTTTTATGCAGTAAAACTTATCATTGAATTATTATTAAAGCTGCAGCTGAATTCTCTCCATGAATATAGTTAACTTTGACGGAAGTTCAAGATATGGAAAGGAAGATGAAGCTAATGATGATTCATCTATCTTCGTCAAGTATAATAGAATGCTACATGGAACGAGAAAAACGAAGGGTCAGAAACGTGATACACTTACTATCAAGTTTCTCAAGAAGTATATCCACTATGCTAAGCACAGGATTCAGCCTGAGCTGACTGATGAGGTTCATTGTTTAACTCTGTTACATAAAGTTATCCAAGCCCCACGATTTTCACTAGGCTTCCATTTGAATCTTATCATCACACTTGTAAGATCCCCTACTGTTCCACTAACGATTAGTTTCATATATTGTGTTTTTATAGGCAGGTGAACACATATCAACTGCATATGCTGAGCTCCGGAATGGAAGTTCAAGTGCCCAGGTTGATGTTTTCGACTTGAAAATTGAATTTTTTGATGCAAAAATACACTCTTTTCTAAATTGACTATGATTCCTTTGTTCTCGTAGACTGGGGGGACACTTCCTATTACTGCTAGGACGTTAGAAACCATCATACGTCTCTCTACTGCTCATGCAAAGCTGAAGCTGAGTAGAAAGGCAAGTCCGTTGCTTGTTGCTTTGGTCGTTTCCTCAACTTTGTTGCATATATGAATTAATACTCCAAACAATAATCTCTGCTCCTTTATTTTGGCAGGTGACAAAGTTTGATGTTGAAGCTGCACTGGATGTATTAAATTTTGCAATTTATCACAAGGAGCTAGCAGATATGGAAGAGCGTGAGCAAGAGAGAATGAGAGAAACTGTGAGTAAGACCTCCGCTGGTGGTCACTCTGATGGTGCAGGGTAAGAATATTACGATCCCATATTCTTATTTTTCCTTAGTTTAGTTATTGCCTAGCATTCTCTGTATTCACATAAAGATCTACTTTCTCTTTATTAATTGATGAAATTTTTATGGCCATTGCTTTCCATGCTCTCTAGAAGCTCCATGATTCTCTATTTCTATGGATGATTAACATAAGCATGGATTCTGTGTTATTAGCTTAAATGATGCCATGGATGTGGATCAACCCCCTGTTGGGCAATCTGCTAGTGCCCTCTCTCAAGAAAGGTCAAGTCCTTGGAAATTCTACATAGATTGGTTCACTTCCGCTCATGCTTGAATGATCTATGAATAAATAATTAGGTTCCTTATTCTGACATTGCAGGGTGAAAGCATTTAACACCATATTTGGGCAACATATGCGCGCAAACCGGTTGGACATTATTTCTGTTGCTGACATAGAGAAGGTCATCAACAATGTTTCGGTCATTCCATACTCAAAGGAGCAGATAACCTCTCTTTTGGAGGTAAACATCATAGTTATCTACGCTTAGAAACATATATTGATCTTGATCAAGTAACTTGCCCCTCCTTAATTGAAGAAGCCTCCTCGTGACAGTTTGCTTTGTTTCCTATTGGTTTCAGAAATTGCAAAATGATAACCGAGTGATGATTGCGGGGGATACCGTGCATATGATTAGTTAAGTTTGAAGATGAAGTCGACAAAGCTGACATTCAAGTCTCTCTGCTTTAATTATCTGTCGTGTACCTTTTTCTTAAAGTGGGATGGACCATTATGAAAATTTGGGCATTTGCCTCTTTTAGACGTTGACAATGGGATCGCAGGACATTTCACTGGCTTCAAATTTCAACATCTTATTCTCTTCATGCATGGTGATGATAGCAAACTACCCAAATTCTGCAGTTCATGCTGCGTTAATAGTACAACGAAATGCATATGCAAGCTCCATTATTGACACTAGTCACCACAAAACCAGGAGATCTTTAGAGTAATTATCATCTGTCTTCAAAAGAGAAACTAGCGACGACTCAACGTGGTTCACAATGCCCTCCACACCAAAGACTCCAACAGTAATACATTACAGTGAGTTACTTCTAACAAATTAATGTATCCTTTGAAGTAAGATTTGTGCAAAGATGAAAGGACATCCGCCCCGTATACGGAGCGCATCTCGTTCCATGGCTGCCAAGTCAGCTCCAACAGCCGGAGCAGGATCAGTCTTTATCACCTACACAAACAGAAAATAACACTAAAAGATCGCTTACAGCTTCTGTTTAGCTCATCAAAAGGGCAGGAAAAGAAAAACTCAGACCAAAGGTGGCAAGTTTCTAAATGCATCCGAGTATGTCAGCTTGAGGGCCACCTTTTGGAGGTATTTTGTCGCCACCACACACGCCAATTACATATATAATGTAGTCCGCCAGCTCTCTGCTGAAGTTTGCAGCTAAGTTATCTGCGGTAATAGAGACACCCATTTTGGTAAATGCTTGAAAGCAGGCAATTCAAGATTCAAGATACAAACTGTATTGCATCACCTCCCCCAGATTCACAAAACAACAATTCTGCCTTGTACAGACAGGTTAGAGAGCTCTTCCAGAGGGCCAAGGTTGATGCTGATGTCTTCACGAATGGCAGCATGAGAGCGCTCTCCAGTTTCCACAGCACGTATTCTTTCCTCAGGGAGTGCTCCATGCTTCACCAAGAACTCTCCATCTTCCTTTGTGAATATTTCATTAGTCACCTTGACAAATTAAACACAAATACACTTTATTGCTTCTCTCATACACTGGAAAATCAGGACTGCATTTCCATAAGCAACTTCTTTTCACTCCATGACTAAAAGGTCTCACTCAACCCATAGAATATGAATGAAAGCAAGAGACCCAACTTCCAGGCACTAAAAAATTCAAAAGATTAAGTATAAAATTCACAAGACTGTACTTATCTCTCAAGATCTGGTATAGAGCAAGTATAAGAGCTGTTTTCCTGAGATTTGACAAGGAAAAAATGGTTGATTGTACCAAGTAAAAATCTATCAAACACAATCATACGAAAACATTAGCACATGATACAAGAAATAGAAATATTAATGGAAGACATGGAACACCAACGACAAAAATCGGTCAAATAAATTCCCTTCTTTTCCTCCATAAGGTTAAACATGTTCCCACACCAAGACGACGAGCAAGCTCATCAGATTCCGACCATTTTTCATTTGAACATCTGGAATTGTCAATCTTAGAATCCCATCCCGTTGTATTGTAAAAACAAGATTTGTTTATTATATATCACATGGCAATGGACCGCCAAATGTGAAGACACGTACACATGAAACTGTCCGTCGTCTTCTGGATCATGAAATATATTTTAGTCTGAAGACGGAGAGGCTATGTCCAATGCAAATACATATTAAATAGAGGAGTACTCGTATGCATTGTGAATGCAATTCTTCTTGAAAGGATGCCACGTAAAACACTGACCACGTACTATATTTAGCATATACAATTGTATTTCAACTAAAAATATTTTTCTTTTATAAAATAATTAAATTGCAGTGCAATCACGAACAATTAAAAGATTCTATTTTAGTGTCAAATCTTTGAACTTGGATTTTTATACAACAGTCAAACATACTAAATATAAAGAAATTGAAAAATTGATTTAATTTATATTATAATCTAATATATTTTCTATTAATTTATATATAAATATTTTATTTAACTTATATTTTTTGGAAAAAAACGTATATTATATATAACCTTTTACATAATAAATTATAAATGAAAAATCATATACAAATAAATTGCATTTAGTTAATTTAAAATAATAATTAAAATATCGTACACAATATAATATATAATTATATTTATTTTATTTTGTTAATAAAAATTCTATATCTTTTAACTTAAATAAAATAATTATATATAAATTATGATATCATCTAAATTATATATAGATAATTACATTAAACCAAAATTTACTTATAATTTTATTAAGTGAAAATTATATAATATATATATATATTATACGATATTATAACTTATGTATAAATAATTTATTTAAAATAAATTACCTATATTTTTTATTAATAACTCAAAATATATATAATTTTATATTATAGGTGTAAAATATTTAATTTATTATTTAAAATTTATACACAACATGTTAATTATATATAATATTTATTTATTGAAAATTATACATAATCTATGTTTTTAAAATGTACCTAATTTAAGTTAAATACAATATTTATACAAATATATATTATTTTTAATCATAATTTTATTAAGTAAAAAATTATATATAATTTACATTATATTTATGTAAAATATTTAATTTATTATTTTAAATTTAATTAAATAAAATATTAATCATATATAAATTATAAGTTAAAATTATATATAATATTTGTTTTAAAAATATATATTAAGTTAAATAAAATATTTATTTATAAATTAAGATATATATGTTGATAGTGTATATATTAAATTTTCACTTGTTTTAGTTTTATTTATTATTGTAAAGTTATTTTTATGTTTGAAAATTGCATTAAAGATACCAGTTTAATTTATTCTAAAAATACATTTTTTGTAATTATGAATTATTTTTAAATTTAGACTTTACAACAAATGAAAATAACTATGATGTGGTAAGATATGTGGTAAAAAGTTCAAATATATTAGTAAAAAAGTTTTATTTAATACAAAGGTTCGATACAACAGTTTATTTTAACTTTTATAAATATAGTGAGGTGTTTAGGTTATATTTGATATGGCAGAATTGATTATAATTAAATTTGGATTGGCTATGTTGATGGGTAAAGAATAAGGTATTTCAACTATATTATATTAAAAAATTATAATATTAGAGAAATTATATAATATATATTTTATTTAACTTAAATTATATATAAATGTTAAATTTAGCATAATGTCCATTTAGACCCTTAATGGTATAGTATGTTACCAGTAGTGTTATGGCTTCACATGACTTGTAAATAGGAGTGGCATATTTGAAAAAGTTGTTAAGTGGTATATTTGAACAAATATTGATCTTTTATTTTTAATAAAATACTAGGTAAACCGTAAAATTTTATTTTACATACTCCTAACCTCCATCTAACGTCTATATGTTTTGACATGACACCTACAACCTAAGTAAGTAGGGTTTGGTTGAGCGAGGTAGGATTCAAATTTAATATATATAAACTAATTTATGCACATGATTCACAAAACAAATAAAATAAGGAATTACAGTACTATCACTAAATTTAATTCAAATATATAGATATTAGGAACTAATATTATATATGGTAAGATTGTACCACAAATATTATATAATATTCACAAAAGACATGTAATCATGAATGAAGCATATGTATTATAACCAAAATGGAAATGTATGTATCAATTTACTTGCCATCCTCGTGCCTTGCCTATATAAATCCATGCGAGCCCACAACTGCAGTCATATTTTCTCTCTCTCTAAGGAACTAAAGAATATACATATATATACACATAATCGACACCGTCATGGTTGTTTCGTCCACAGAGCCAGCTCTAGCTCGTTACTCGCTCATAGAGAACTGTCCATGCCAAGCTCCCACGGGCATAGAGATTCCGGCGGTGGACCTTGCCGCTGCTGCAGGTGAGGACCGGGATGAGGTCATGCGGATATTGGTGAGGGCCTGCAAGGAGCTGGGGTTCTTCAAGGTTGTGAATCACGGCGTGAGGAAGCAGCTGATGGAGCGGCTGGATGCCCAGGCGGGGAGGTTCTTTGCACTTCCGCAGACGGAGAAGGACAAGGCCGGGCCACTTGACCCTATGGGCTACGGCAGCAAGATGATCGGCAGGAACGGTGATTTCGGATGGATAGAATATCTGCTCCTCAGCACCAGCCCAAATGTAGTCTCGGAGAACTCCCGCACAACCTTCAGCGTCTCCCCCGACGGCCAGTCTTTCCGGTACGTAGCTCACTCTAGCTAACCTATCATATTCACATATATGCATATATGCCCGCCTGTCAGCTCCTTACATGCACATTGAATCTCTAGGACTACTGCAGAGGAATATATGAGAGCTGTGAAGGGGGTGGCGTGCGAGGTGTTGGAGCTTATTGCAGAGGGGCTGAAAATAAAGCCGAGAGACGCCCTCAGCTCGATCATAAGGGACGATAAGAGCGACTCATTGTTCCGCATCAACCATTACCCTCCGTCACCGCCGGAGTTTCAGCTCCAGCTTCAGCCTCTCAAATGTGGCCATAACAGGAAGCTTCTCGGGTTCGGGGAGCACACCGACCCTCAGCTCATCTCTGTCCTGAGATCGAATGACATCACGGGGCTCCAAGTATGCCTCCAGGATGGTGTCACCTGGGTCTCCGTCCCGCCTGACCCCTTTTCCTTCTTCATCAACGTCGGCGACTCCCTGCAGGTACCGATGACATTCTGCAACATTATCTGACTATTGATCCACGGTTTAAGCTAGCTAGGCCGGCTAAGTATATATCCGATGCATCAAAATGGCCGGTGATCCATGTTTTCTCAATTGGAAGACGGCCATCATCGAGACTTTCAAACAACTTTTTGGTTCGGTGTCAATTGAACTTTTTGGCGTTCAAATGCAGCCCCACACATGCATCAGATTTATTAAATTCCAACCTACCCGGTTGTATATATGCAAATGTCTCCATATTTACATAAAAAAGACATGTCTAGTCAACATCATAGCTAACAGGAATTATGAGATAGGGACTTGTGTAAATATCTCCACATTGATTGCATTTAATGGAATATGGATTTCACAAGAAAAAAGAACAAAAGGGACTATAAGATAATTAATGATGTTCATGTATGAGCTATCCTTTTCAATTGGCAACGCACTTTAGAAGATCATAAGAGTAGAATTTTGCATGTATCATCAATTAAGTGTATCAATTAATCACTATAAGGAGGAGGCTAGCGATTACTTCAAAATCTTCTTCATCAGCTGGTAGTGGATTAGTGTTTTTCCGAACCTGCATATCATCACCTGTGTTTTGATGTAAACTGCAACAGATCTAGTTTTTCAACTTGACAGTAGACTTGATTTATATATAATTGATTCAATGATGTACGTATGACCTCTCAGGTATTAACAAACGGGAGGTTCAAGAGCGTGAAGCACAGGGTTTTCACAGACCCGATGAAATCTCGGGTCTCGATGATTTACTTTGGTGGACCAGCAATGAACCAGAAGATAGCAGCTATGGAGGAACTGATGGAGGAAGGGGAACAGAGCCTGTACAAGGAGTTCACATGGTCTGAATACAAAAAGTCAGCATACAAGTCAAGGCTGGGAGACAACAGGTTAGCTTTCTTCGAAAAATCTGCTGCAGGCCAATGACGTGGTCGAATTAACGACTCTCAGATTTTTTTGTCAACGGTCACAGATGAGGTTTCAGAAAAAAAAAAAAAAAGCTGTCCAACCTACTCCAGGTAGGAGCAGCAAAAAGTTTCCTTTGTTCTTTCTTTTAATGTACCTTTTTTCCCCTTGAAACTTCTTATCCTTGTGTTAATCCAAGTATATCCTCATCCTTGCCACCCACAAAGATTAATGATTATCAAAACATACCACTTTATGATATTTGTGAACGGATAAGGTCATTTTGATCTTTAAAATCATTGAATATAAACCTTAGATTTTGTTGCCAAACTCGCACTGTTTTTAGACCCCTCCATATGAAATGAACCATTTCATTTGGGGAATGATATCATGAATGGGAGTGCTGTTGCTGTTCCTCGTTATTTGAAAGCCATTTTTGGAGGTTCAAACCTGCATATGTCCGAGTAGATAATACTTGGTGTTGCTGGGATCAAGAGGACACTGTACCGTCATGGTTTTTTGTGTTTATGGGTAATAGACCATTCTTTTAACCAGGAAAAATGGTGTCCACCGGATGCACGATGGCACTGTGTATTTCTGTTTTTGAGCTCTGAGCAATGAATATTCCCTTGCCAAAAAAAAGGCATGCACATCATTTCTGGTTGCAGTATAATGCCTGGCACCACTAGCCTCTGGTGGGGTACGGGGAAAATGTACCGTCAAATCAAAGCCCCGTGTATTACTTAATTGGAAAAAAAGGATCATGCCATTATTTTCTGCAGCCGGAAGACCATTAAGACCCAAATGGAGACTTGGGAACTCCCTCAGGTCATTGTCTTTTTCCCATAAATTTAGCAAAGTTTGCCATGCACAGCAACACATCCCAAGTGCACCTGCAGCCCACATTGACAGCCATGCATAATTTGGCATACCTTTGTTTTTTTTAAATAATATTACGTGGTGGCAGCATGATAAATGGCATTTAGGTTCAAAGTTCTAGCAGGAGTCTTTCAAAAACTTTGAACCCTAAACCTAATCTAATGCATGTTTGTTGTCAATTTGGCTAACACTTGAACAAAAAAAGTGCTAACATGGCAATCATGAAAAGGGTGGATTTTTTTTTTTAAATTATGTGATATATTTTAAATATTACTTTATAATGTATTACAAAGTGAGAAATATGAGATGGGGGAGTTCCAAGTGCTACTTGCTCCTAACAAACCCTTGAATGCATGCAGCCGATTCACACATAGGTCCATTCAACTGACAAGGTTTCAACCGTAGGGATTGATCTGTATTTTCATCATGTTATCGAAGCAAGTGGGATTTTGATGACTGTACACACAAGTATCTGCCCCCAGGGCACCTACTGCTAGTGCTTAAATCACGCAAATAGGAAGGCGCCAAAAGATTTTCCATCATTGGACGGTTTCCTTGATGATCAATCGTTGGTGCGGCCCTGCCTTGGTGTCCAGATCGACTGAGTTGTCTTGAATCCTACAGCAACTTCTCTCTAAACTATCTATATCATTTGCTAGACATGGGGTCGCGCAGTCAAATCAGTAGAACCAGGGTCTAACATACTACAATGTTTCTCATGCACTTAATATATATATATATATATATTGTGCAATTGTATATTTCACTGCTACGCTTATTACTGCATTTTTTAATCAATAAAAGGAAGGCAACAGCAGTAATCCAGCTACATTACACATGATGCGTGTTCCAAACTGTTGCATATAGTCTCTTTCAGGTTTCTGGAATTTGAGATACAGGCAGGCTTTTCAATGTAACTTCAAGGGCATGATACGGTCTTAAACGAGGCACAGTCTGTGCAGGTTGAAATTCCATAGATAAGAGAAAAGGGGTTTCCTCATTCAGATTATCATTAAGTTGAAAAGCCTGCTGCAGTACAATCAAGGCCGCAGAGTGTTGTTTGGGAGTGCATGCACTTAGCGCATCAGACCGGATCACAGTGAAGGAACAATCCAACAGACAAGTTGATATGACATGAGCTTCCGTACTCTCTGATGAGTGACCGCCCGTCCTCCAGCCTACGGAATTCTCTTGCCTCAACTAGATTCTTCAAAAAATCAACCTCAACCTCAACACCTCACTCAACCAAAAGTGCGTAATTTACATAGTCTAAGATACGAGATTCAACTCCAGGACTCATAAAAGACCTTATGTAATGTGCAGTGGGTTGGTTAAAATGGGTACAAGTCTATTGGTTGTACTCTACTGGAAACAGTGTGTATGGGGCCAATCTACTTAGATGGATTAGCAAAGGTCAGCTCATCACCCGTGTGTATGACCCAAATGAGCTGCCAGATGGGCCTAAGTACCCAAGTTATTTTGCAGGCATCTAACCTTCTGTGGCGCCTATAGGTTAGGTCATAACGGGGGACTTGGGCTTGCTTGACTGGTTCTGTACTAGACGGCCTGTAAGCTCTTTTCCCCAAAGTAACAAATAAACCATTAGGAGGTTATCTGAGACTTTTCCAAAAATAGCGAGTCCTATTTGCAAATTAATATATCATGTTAAAATGAAAACGAGATGAAATGTTTTATAAATTAATTAAATTATTAAATAAATAATAAATAAAGATATAATATTATTTGTCATTGTGTAATCTTTTTATGTTTGTATTGTAATATTAAATCTCATTAAATACTGAATCTAAGTCTATAAGATAATTAATTAACTATTATTAGTATTTTAATGGCCGTTAATTATCCTCTATATATAACATTTTATTTATAATTTTCTGAATTTTTTCCATGGCTCAGCAGTCAGCCGGAATCCTTCTCTCTGCTCTCAACATTGCCAAAGTTCACTTTTCTTATGATCCGCGGAAGGAATTCGATACAATTTTCCATTCACTTCCTCCATATTCAATGCCTCTCTTGAGGCCACTCTTTGATGTCTCACCCTGTTAAGCGCCCTGCCATCAGTGCCAGCTCCTCCTCCGGCGCCACTGCTACTCCCAGTCCCTGCTCCCAACTCTACCCTCCCATGAAGAAGGCCAAGTCCCAGTCCGCCGTCCCCTGCTCATGTGACTCCAGCAAGAACGGCATCTATCACCATCCCCATGACTTCGATCCTAGCAGCGACAACATCTGCGAGCCCAACTAGATCAAGTCCGGCGGGGCCTCTACCAGTCGAAGCGTCGCCGCCAACTTGTCCCGCAAGAAGGCCACCCCTCCGCAGCCCGCGAAGAAGCAACTTGTCATTAAGTTTGTAAAAGGTGCTTTTCGTAGCTCGATCTCATCAAGGTTTTTGTGCTAACCATTTTTTAGACGTTCAGTGGATCGGATTTGGGCAGCTTATACTTGCAGAATCCTCAATTTTGCTCAATGATCATCTGATATGCTCGATTTACAGTTGAATTAGGATGGTTTAGGGGGATTAGCTTGTGGATTGCCTGGGAAATTCATTTTTTTACTCTCTTTATGTGTGTGTTGCTTCAATTTCTGACTTGGGGGACATTGAGCTTAGCCCAGCCTCTACGTTGAATAAAAGGCCGGGATTCAAGGACACAAGTGTGACTTTTTACGAGCTAATACATGAATTTTATAGCTCGGGCAGCACAAGTTAAAACTCACTATTTTACCAGAATATTGTACTCCTATAATGAATAAACTATTTTGCAGGATCTACTCGTGATTCTACAGGTTTGCTTGCTGAGTTGAGATTTTCATTTTTCAAATAGTGTCCGAGCTTCCTTTTTTTTTAAAATTTTCTTCTGCCGTTAAAACTATTTATCTCTTCCATTTTCTATTGTATTATACTATTTCATATTATTTTGACGATGGTCCTGTTTTGTTCTCACTGAGAGTGCGTCAGTGATGTTCCTTTGTCTACAGATAGATATTAGTAGATTTGTGCTCAATGATATGTCTCTAAGTTCTTAGCAGATGATGATTTACTGGGACTCTTAACGTTATTTATTATCTGAAACTATTTTCCACTTTCTTTCAAGCTCTTTGTACCGGCATTTCCTAGTCAATTATGTGTGGTAGTGATTATACACGAGACATGACAGTCCTTTTGCTTGAGCAGGATGCACACTGATAGAGGTGCCTAATATGCCTTAATCTCTTTATTTTATAAAGCTAAGCCGACACTGCCTGCAAATTTTGAGGATGATACATGGGCAAAGCTGAAGTCAGCAATTAATGCCATATTTTTGAAGCAACCAGTTTCCTGTGACGGAAAATCTCTATCAGGTAGTCAGTCTCTCCCCCTCAAATCATTTGAACTATCTTCAAATTATGATCTTCCACCGCATTGGATGTAATTGAAAGTGTGATCTCTAGGCAAGTCAATGATCTTTGCTTGCATAGATTGGGGAGCAATCTTTATCAACGAATTGAAAAGGAATGTGAAGGACATATATCAGCTGCTATACAGTCTCTGGTTGGTCAAAGCCCAGATTTGGCAGTTTTTCTGTCACTTGTTGAGAGATGCTGGCAGGATCTCTGTAATCAGATGTTGATGATCCGTGGCATAGCTTTGTATCTCGATTGGACATATGTGAAGTAAACACCAAATGTTCGCTCATTATGGGACATAGGTTTGCAGCTTTTTCGAAGGCATCTCTCATTGTGCTTGGAAGTTGAGCATAAAACTGTCACTGGCCTCTTAAGGACGATCGAAAGGGAAAGGTATATTTGAACTACATGGTGTTGCCCCCGAGTTTAATGCTTAGTTTCAGATATGTGAGTATAAAATCAAAGTAGTCTATTTTACTTTGTCAAGTCGTCTTCCATCTCATTACAAGCATTTTAAGTTCTTCAGATGAAATCTTCAACCCCAGATTTAATATTTACTTAGTAGCTAGTACCTACCCACGCTTCTTTAAAATGTACGAAGAAATGATTGATATGCTTATGATATGATACTTTGATGGCCTGAATATATAAGATACTGCATATGATTCTTCAGTTATGATATTGGAGGGCATCGTTGACATTATGATAAAAAACTTTGGCAGAATGTTAATGTGATATGAAATGCTTACCGTGTATAATACCTATATGTATGCATTCTTTCCAGTATTACAGTCCAAAAGTTATATTGTATATGTTGAGTTTACAGGTTAGGTGAATCAGTTGATAGGACACTGCTTAATCATCTTCTCAAGATGTTTACTGCTCTTGGAATTTATTCGGAAACCTTTGAGGAGCCTTTCCTTGAGTGCACATCTGAATTTTATGGCGCTGAAGGCATGAAGGTCATGCAGCAGTCGGATATTCCAGACTATCTGAGGCATGTGGAGATGCATGGTTTCTCTTTTAATCTAACTGTTGTTCTGACTTTGGTGCTTTTACTACTTCCTGTGTGAATGTCATCTCTCCTTTTAAAGGATATAGAGAGAGGAGAGATGACATTATTCAGATCGTAGCATGACTTTTCATCAATGGTATGCAGAATTGAGCATGGTCAATTGTGAACCAGGCTTAACCATATGACATGTATGCAATAAGTGTCTGATTCCATTGATTGAGAAGTGTGCACATATGATATATCATTTAGACAACTGTTTTTGGTAAATTGATGAGAAGTTTATGGATATGATGTTTTTATAGGTGAGGTTACACGAGGAACATGAACGGTGTTTGCTTTACCTGGATGCAAGTACTAGGAAGCATCTAATTGTGGCAACAGAGAAGCAGCTTCTTGAACGTCATCTCAGCTATTCTTGATAAGGTGTGAAATTATGATAGTGTTATTCTCTTTTTTTTTTTACTTCTTTCATGATATGATTGCATACAATATTTGGGATGGACATTTTCCTCTTGTCCTATGTGTTTTCTTGTTCCAATCTAAATCTTGTTGGTATACCATAGGTGAATGTCTGACAAATATTTCATGATCCTACAAGATAATATCTATTTCACACACTTTGTTTTGTTCAAGAGAAATTTCATATGGGTTTATTGTCAAGGAGAAAATGTCTTACGGGTTCTTCCTACTACTCATGGCCCTGCCTGTATGCTGTTACTCACATAGTGACTGTACCTATTGCTCCTATCATGTAACAAATGCAAATGACCTATTTGTAAAGCTCAGAAGCAAGCTGTTTGGAGTAGGGCGCAGTTGCCTTACTAATGGTTTCTAAAGAGAAGGTTCTTTTCACGGTGATATCTGTTTAAACCTCATGAACCCTGTTCATAGATGCCCAATGATATCTTCCTTTTTTTTAAGTGGGTCCATAGTAACCATGGTAGATAATGTCTCCTGAACCTGAGTACCGACCTGAAGCTACAATCAGGCCCAAACCGCCCAACCCACCACCTCCCCACCAAACAAAAGTATTTTATGCCATGTCTTTTCCAGACAAAATATCAGGCACAGTTGTGTATGGTTCGAATACTACTTTTAAAGCATTTCTTTACTGACATGTTGCCTACAGGGTTTTCAAATGCTTATGGACGGGAACGCGTTGAAGACCTTGCAAGAATGTATCAGCTTTTTTCGAGGGTCAATTCACTTGAATCACTGAGACAGGCTCTAAGTTCCTATACTAGAAGAACCGGGAAAGGTTTCATCGTGGATGAAGAGAAAGATAAAGACATGGTGCCATCTCTCTTGGACTTTAAGGTGGCATTGGATAAAATATGGGAGGAAAGTTTTATAAAGAATGAGGCATTTTCCAATACAATTAAGGAATCATTTGAGCATCTAATTAATCTTCGCCAGGTTTGTGATTTTTCATATTGTTCTCTTCTCTTTGCTCATTTAATAATTTGGACTATGAATATAGCTCATGAGAAGGATGTTCAGTTTGTAGTGGATGTCTGTATAAGAAGTAGACTGTGGAGAGCAATTTCAACTTTTGGATATTTTGCATTGGGATGTCTAAAAGGCTGTCTTGCATGTGTATCAGGAATCATAACAATATTTAGTAAATTCTATTGATGATATGGCCTCTTTATTTATATATCTGTTTGTATGATATGACAGAATCGACCTGCTGAGTTGATCGCAAAGTTTCTGGATGAAAAACTTCGTGCTGGTAATAAAGGAATATCTGAAGAGGAATTGGAAATTACCCTTGATAGAGTGTTGGTTTTGTTTAGGTTTATCCAGGTAGTTTTTTTATTCTCTCTGAAGCTAAAACTAGACCTATATGTGATGGTTGAGAGAGCCAAGCCTCCAGAAAATGAGAGACTCTTCCAAGATGGTATTTGAATTTAGCTTCCAAGATTACCCAAGTGAATCCATTTTCCCTCCCATGATATATCCTCAATTCACAGGGCAAAGATGTATTTGAAGCATTCTACAAGAAGGATCTTGCTAAGAGGCTATTGTTGGGAAAGAGTGCCTCCATTGATGCTGAGAAGTCCATGATCACAAAGGTAAGTACTTTCTCATCTTGGAAATAGAGGTCCTGCTTATTTCAACTGCGATACTTACAATATTATTTTTCATCGTTGCAGCTGAAAACTGAGTGTGGCAGTCAGTTTACGAACAAACTAGAAGGGATGTTCAAGGTGTTTCCTTGCTTTCCATGCATAATAAGAAGCATTTAGTTGCCATCATTTGATTGTTTGGGGGAAAATGAGTTAATAACAGAAAAGCTATGCAATTCACCAAGTTAGCAACCTTAAGCTCGCAAATTGACTATTTTCTTGTACTTCATTGGAACTTCTGTATGCATCTTTTGCCCTTTAAATATTTACCTAGAGTTAAGTGTTTAGTCTTTTTCCTTGTGTGAAGGGATCATGGTATAGCGACTGTCATTCATGTACTCTTCTTGAAGAGCTTCCTTTATTTACTGATTTTCATGGAGAGTGAACTGTCTTTCTCAGGACATTGAACTATCCAAGGAGATAAACGAGTCCTTCAAACAATCATCACAGGCCAGGACAAAACTCCCGTCAGGGATTGAGATGAGCGTCCATATTTTAACCACTGGGTAGGTCTGATCTTTGTTTTGCCTTATAAATAGAGGTATAAACAATTCTGTATCATAATCAATCCTAGTGATCAGTAAGCACATTACTCTAATGATTGGTGTGTGATGCTTAAATTGCAGTTACTGGCCCACTTATCCTCCCATGGATGTGAAACTTCCACATGAATTGAATGTTTACCAGGTAATGGTACTATGTACCTTTAAAAAAAGGGTATTGTCAATGTGAAAGATGATGTCTTAATTATTAATTATAGGGAAAGGTGCAAAAACCACAGAAGCTCTGAATAATTTTAATTGTCAGCTCTTTTGCTTGCTAACAGGACATTTTCAAAGAGTTCTACTTAAGCAAGTACAATGGGAGACATTAATGTGGCAAAATTCATTAGGTCACTTTGCTTTGAAAGCTGGTTTTCCAAAAGGGAAGAAGGAGCTCGCTGTTTCCCTCTTTCAGGCAAGTCTCTGTACTTGTTGAGGTTCTTGTTCTGCCTGCAAATTGTGCAACTGTCAATCATCTGGGCAGTTTCTGACTCCATTTTTCATCCTATGCTGCAGACTGTAGTTTTGATGCTGTTCAATGATGCTCAGAGGCTGAGCTTTCAGGATGTTAAGGACTCGACAGGCATCGAAGACAAAGAACTTAGGAGAACCCTGCAGTCCCTTGCATGTGGAAAAGTGAGGGTCCTCCAGAAGGTAAGGTGTCCGAAGTACCTTCAGGTACCATGTATAGATAGATATACAGATCTATCAAGGTGACAGTAAATTGTCTTTTGTTCTCATGAGCCTTCTTTTCCCCCCTTCTTTCAGTATCCAAAAGGTAGGGATGTGGATGATGATGATTCTTTCGAATTCAATGAAGCTTTTAGCGCTCCACTTTATCGAATAAAGGTATTTCTTTGTTTCCATCTGAGTTAGTAATGATGGATTAAATGCTTGCGTTTACTTTAGAGCTGGAAGCTTATGATCTGGGAGTGTGGGATTTTCCAGGTTAATGCCATTCAGATGAAGGAAACTGTAGAGGAAAATGCCAGCACTACAGAGAGAGTGTTCCAGGATCGACAATATCAGGTTTCCCTCTTCATCTATTTCCTTTCCCATGAAATTATATGCGCCTCATATATCCCCAAATGCTTATGAACACTCGAGCTTCATTGAAGGATTTATTTGAGCACGGTATTGCCAATTTTTGCATGTAGCACAGGTTGATGCCGCTGTAGTTCGAATAATGAAGACGCGGACGGTGCTCAGTCACACCCTTCTCATCACCGAACTGTTTCAGCAGGTAATAAGATATACAGACAAGCAACTCCATACTGATTTCTCTGCCAAAATCAAAACTCTGCTGCGAATAGTATTGACCTCATCCTCTTCTGTTTTTCCTGGAAACTTGATCGGAGCAGCTGAAGTTCCCGCTCAAGCCAGCCGATCTGAAGAAGAGGATAGAGAGCTTGATCGACCGGGAGTACCTGGAACGCGACAAGAACAACCCTCAGATTTACAATTACCTTGCATAGATATTTTGGGCACCACTGTAAAGAAAACAAAATGACCTTGGGAGAGAAGCATTGTTACTCCGCCCGTATCCTCCTTTCCTCAGATCAATGTACAGTAAGACGGTTAGTTCATGGCTTCTCTCTCTCTCTCTCTCTCTCTCTCTTTGTTTCTGCTTAAAAGCCTCTTTGTTATTTTCCTTCTCTGAAGCATCCGTGATTAACCAGTCATATGAACTAGTGATTACTCGTTAACATCAATCTTCAATCGAACATTATGTTTTGGGTAATGGATCGTCCAAGAATAAATGTAAAAGTATGAAGTAGGAGATAAAAAGAACTCCGTTCAATTCAAGTACAGAGACAAACATTGAGGGACAGGGAAGGCGAATCCGAAGTGACGACGATGTGACTGGAGAATAAGTGGACTCAGACGGCCTTGATAGCGGCGGTCGGAGATGAGGAGCTGTCCGCAGCCTTCGCATCTGTATCCTCGGTCTTTGAAATGAGAGCCGCGCGAGCTGCGGCGTTGTTCTCCTCATCGTCGGGATCGTAATCTGGATTCAGCGATCGGTCGATGGCTTCCCGGCCACTCTCCAGGCAGGGCTTGCAGGCAATCTCGATGGCTATCCAGCCCAGCACCACCCCGGCGATCGCTATCAGCGCGCTCGTGATTGCCGCCATTTTCCTTCTTTTCAACGGCGCCGGCGATAGAGAGATTGAAAGAAGAATAATATGTTGCAAAGATCCGTCTTCTTTGGCCTCGCGCAAGTTCGGCACTACGTCGCCGTTTTAGGTCGCGAGCCGCTACAGCTGTTTCTTTTTGATAAAATTTTACTTTTGACCCCTAAAGTATACCAAATTACAACGAGAACCGATCATTTGAAGTTTCAACTCCATTCTGGGCATTCCTTCATGTGGCATGCTTTGTTCGGCCTAAGCCCCAATTTGTATAAGCCTCTATTCATCTCCTTGACAAACCCAACCTGTTGAACCCTTACAAAGTACAAATTTATGTGCTGTAAAGCACTTCCTTGAATCCCTTGTTGAAGTACAAAGGGATGACTGCACGTGCCATGCATTTACATGCTAATACAGGTTAGGTGGATAACAAGCAATATGCTTCTCTAGATGAACTCTGCAGAGGACAATTTTATAATCCACGCCAAAAAAAAAAAGATGTACCAACTACCGCTCATTTAATCAGGACTTTGCATGATGTGATCACTGAGAAGTAGCTCTGCAGGTGAGCCCTGTGAGATATTGATATTAGAAAGGTCTCATATGCTTGTATGACACTTGCAGCCCCAGACTGTCCAAACTAAAGCTAATGAAGGCCTAATACTTTAGTGAAAGAGACATTGAGAGATTAGGCTTTATTAGTATGGTGGATAAAGGCTCTTGTATTAAAGCTACATTCATAGTTAAAGAAGAAGGAAAGGGAGCCACAAGGCAGACAAGAAAGTTGAGGGGCATTAGTTAAGTGATTGCACCATTGCATTAGTTAAGCAAGTATCTTTTTTCAAATCATGATGGGGGATCACTGAGCTGCTTGTGCGTGCATGCATCATTACAAACGGAACACAGTGTGTGGAAGGATTGGATTTTATAATTGGAGGATATCATTACAAACGGAACACAGTGTGTGGAAGGATTGGATTTTATAATTGGAGGATCATGTTCATGTTGTAAAGCAATTCCAAGTGTTTAACCTCCGACAGAAGAGACTTTATCACGTGTGCATATTCTAGACACAAGCTTAAAGCTATGGAAAAAGGCTGTTTGGTGGTTCAATGAGTGATGAGTATAAAAAAGCCACCGAGGAAAAATGTACAACACTTGTTGTGGTCCCTGCAATATGTGGTTCAACGAGTGATGATTTATGGCAAAGCAAATGCCATCTATAATCCATGCAATAAGGCTTTCAGTTCCTCTGTCAGAATAGGAAAGTCAAGAGCAATAGATTAGATTGTCAGACAGTTTTTCATTCACCACTCCAATGCGTCATTTTAACAATGCTCTCCTTTGGTTTTTTTTTAATTCACAGAGAGAAGAGAATTCATTGAAACAAAAAACTATTCCCTCTACTACTAAGATGAGGTTAAGTGCCAGAATGAACAGAGGGCTCACTTAGCCTCAAGGAAACAAACAAGACCCGGCAAAAAAAACATAATTGTTTAGTGGAAACATGGCCAAACGCGAAAAGGGGAACCAGCCACCTATCTCTACACCTAGTTATAAAGGCTAATAAAACAGCAGCTGTGTTTCTGTCATTACCACCCACAGCCTGGAGTATTCCTAAGTTTCCAATCTCCACCCAGTTGAGAGGTATTACTGCCTGACCAATGGATTAGATATAGAGTAAAGCCAAAAGAGAAGAGGGGGCCATCTAGGTGATCTGTGGACTGAATGTTGGGGAGTTATGATTTCGCTTCAGTCTTCAGAGATCATTCCTTTCCACGTCCTTCACAGCCCCAAAAAGATGAAGTAAACCAGTGTAATGGGCAGTGCTATTAGCATCCCGAATATCACCCTGAGATATAACCAAGTGTTGTGAATTGAATTAGCTGGGTATCATGATGACAGAATATACTAAATAGGCCACTCTCTTGAGGATTTACCCAGTGCTGAGGATATCGGGATGAACATTGTACTCTTTAGCAAAGACAAAAGGCACAATTCCTTGAGGTAGTGCAGCCTGAACAAAGAAAAAAAGGTCAAACATTTTGGTACCCTCTAGCCTAGACTGACCAAAAAAAGCATACAGTAGGTGTTATAAAGTAGTGCTCTTGAATTCTACCTGCACAATGGCAATATGTAGTAGCACCCCTCTGAGGCCAACAGCAATGGAGGAAGCAGCCATGACTGCAGGGCCAGCGAGGAATCTCACACCCATGGCAAAGACAGCTATTGAGTTCCCACAAGCAATTATCCGTGGTTGCAGTGCCATGAAGAGACCTAGAATATGGATGAATAAGCAATTTATCAACAACAAAGAACTCATCTTCCATTTCCAATTAGAAGTTTTGTATGGAATGGGAAGGGCAACGCACCAAGACTGAACATGGCCATCCCCAGACCCGCATCAGAAAGGATAGAGATGGACTTCGCTATAATGGCTGGCATCAAGATATTCCATCTGCACAAAAAAAAACATTCTCAATATCGTTTAATGGCACTCCAGTAAGGGATAGGATCAACAATCGAACATATACCACAGGTCTATTAATGCGTACTTGAATGAGACCAAGGACCAGGTGAGGCCAATGAAGCTCGAGTATGTGTTAGGATTCCGAATAAGCTTGCGCCAAACCATTATGAGGATAAGCCGGGTCATCACGCTGGCAGGCGGCATAGATGTGGGCTTTGATTCACCATCTGCAATCTTCGGATGAAGCTCTGTTGTGGAGCTCGAGCCAAGCTTGGAAAGCACTGGACCATCTCGAGCAACACCATCCGGGCCCTGCCCGTTTCCGAAACTGAACTCATCTCGACCAAAATCATCATAATCTGCATACAAAGAAGGGAATTCAATAGGAAAAATACTTCACTTTGTCGCATTGTGACATTCCGGATTAAGAGGAAGAAAGACAACGGTAGACAGCTAGCTGTATAGGAAGACAACCAAAAGCAGACAAACCCAGCACCCCGATCAGTTGTATTATATGAGGAAATCCGGGCGAAAGTCATCAGCTCATGGTCTACCCAACCACAAAAGTTATCGACAACAAGCCGAAACTTCCAAGAACAGAAAACTTCTAATAACTTACAAAATATTATATGGTAAAAGACAAACAGGTATATGATCGGAAAAAAACGCATGAAAGATAGCTTATTAAACAAAAATAAACCTTTTTGGTGAGCAACCCCGCAACGACCGCCACCGGAGAGATCATTGCCATAGTCAGCGGCACCTCTAAACACGTGAAGCCCACCCTCTGAAACAGGGGAGGCGCTGGAACTCCACACAAACATGTGGAGGTCCTTACCGTTCTCTGTCTTCTTCTTCGTCACCGGAGAGAACATTCCGGCGCTTGCAGGGCCGACCACACTATTCATCTTCAAGTTTCCATAGATTCCTCCGGCTCCGCTCTCTTCATCGAAGCTTAAGTTTCCGAAATTGGATTGCCTCGGACTCGCAGTGGTTATGTTCTTACCTGGAAGATTATGATAATGAACAGTGCATTCATTTAATAAAAAACGGGGCTTCGGACTTGATGGTCGAAAGATTACCATTAACCATGGAATAAAAATCGGTGTGGTTAAAGCTCGATCCTCTTGGGGTCGGGTTCCTCGAAGACTGCAGAGAGTAAATCTCAGCATTGGTGAGATTGGAAGGACGAGGAGTAAGCGAGACCCCTGAGTGGAGACCTTGAGATCGTCGGGAGAAAATCTCCGACCTAGAGCTTGTGGACTTCCTCACGGTGACATGAAGCTTCCCATCCTCCCCTACCTCGGCATCGGTCTGCAGAGGCTCCTTCCCGTCGAGTGAGATGATGTCAGAGTCAACTCTGAATGAGACAATCGACCCACCTGTGTCCGGAAACTGCTCCACGATGAGCAGCCTCGCGCCCCTATACTCGAACAGGAAAAGCATGAGCGTATACCTGCAGAGCAGAGCATCACTATTAGGATTACATCGCGGAGAAGAGGAGAAAGAGGAAATAATAAAAGAGAATCCTACCAGATTATGCATTGGAGGACGACGATCTGGACCATGAGGCTACCGGAATCAGCACCGTACATCCCCTTGAGAAGGGGGATTCCCATGACGAGCGTGTTGGGGAGTGTGGAGAGAGAGAACAGAGTGATGGACCACTCCAGGGAGCCGCGAGAGCTCACGTGGGCCCACACGCCGAGAACGGCCAACACGATGAGCTTTTGGAGAGTGTCAGCGGCGATGAAACGGTAGTTCATGGCGTAGGGATTGTTGGAGGAGATGAAATGGAAGGAGAGGAGAGGAACGGCGAACAGGGCCACGAACCGGTTAATACCAGAGCACTGGTCCGGGGTGAAGATCTTCCACCACTTCACCGACCCATAAGCCAGTATCATCGCCACGTACAGTGGGACCACCGCCGTCATGACGTGGTAGAAATCCGTCCCCGTGATCATCTTCGCCTGATATCACAGATTAAGGCCCCCTTGCTCTGTTTTTTACTGCAGGGCCGTGCAGTGCAATGTGACACGGAACAGGAAAATTGTGTCGTCAAATCAACCTTAATACTGGACGAAAGCAGGCTAACAGAGTTTCACTGCAGCCGGAGAAAACGGAGACGTGAATTCACGGAGGAGAATTGAATAGAGAGAGAAGGATGTCGTGGAAATTGGGTGGGGTACGAGTGCAGGATGAGGGGAGGAGGATGCAGGGGAGTTTCAGTGGCAGACAGAGAAATGAAAAGACGAGGGCTTTAGAAGGGCTTTAAGATACTTGCGAAAGGGCAGCTCGACATCTTTATAGGAAAATAAAGAGGATTAAAAAACATTTCCCTTTTAAGAAGAAAGTAATTACAATTATTGGATCTGGAAATGGGCAAAATATATTATAATAATTTCCCGCCTGTAATTATCAACAAAATAAAAATAATTTATATGGACGTGCTAATAAATTTTATTTTATATTTAAAAGTAATAATATTTATTGAGCAGGCTTAATCACATTAGTAGTGATGCTAAATTTTTGAAAGTCACTTTTTATATTAAACATTCAATAAAATATATATAGTTTATGTTAAAAATAAATTTAATGCTTCGTATTAATATGATAGTGGTTAAATTAAATGTTTAAAATATTATGAATAAAGCCCTTCTAAATACCATTAAATATTTATCCATTTCCCTAAAATTCTAGCATTTCTTCTATAAGCAAAGTACAGAAGAAAAGGACAAACATGGGCACAGAAAAAACAAACACTGCACGGGGAAAAAAAACAACTTTATTAGTTATTTATTAAAATATTATGAATAAAAAAGGAATTAAGCACTGTAATTTAATATAGTGAAATTTAGCTGTCCTTCACTTTCCCCGTTCTCTCACTTTTTACCTTTTATCAATTGTCGGGATAAATAAAAGCATTCCCTGCGACATTTCTCATCTTTTTCGAATTTCGACCAACTTTTCTACAGGCGACAATTTTACTTTCACATTTTGATTTGATCGAACAATGTCCGGTGAGGGATCACGACATCAACGGAAGAATATTGGCAGCGGACCTTGCTTTGGATGGGATGCTGTCCGAGAGAGAGAGAGAGAGAGAGAGAGAGAGAGAGAGGGAGAGAGAGCAGTAAGCAGTTATGTTATCTTGCCTTCATTGACTGGTATGGCTCGGTTTCTTTGTTGAGCTTTAGCTGTTGCATGAGCGATGACGAACACGTTTAATTGGTATTAAGGCAGGCCGGCATGAGTTTTAGCTGTTGTGTTGAGCCTCAGTGAGTGTTGTCTCTATAAATAGAGAGCAGAGCAACACCTTCCGTAATAAGACAGGCTTAATTAGTCTGTTGCTCTAGCTAGTTGACGTGCCCAGACATGATGCCGGCCTGCAAGTTAGCCACGGTGAGTACTGTGACCAGCTGCGTAGTAGGCAGGCGTAGGCACAGGCGCGCATCTTCCTCCTACCGTACTACAATATAGCTACCATTAATTTCTTCCACCTGCAGGCAATAGCTCTCTTTAAACGCACCATCACATGATCACTGTGGAGCAATTTGCTATCAAATAAATTTTGAAATATTTAATAATTTATATTGAAATTAGATGTATTGTAATATTGAATTTGGCTAAATTTGGAGAAAACTAAGGAAGGAAAATTCCAGAAATGCAGGGAATGATTGCAAGATAGCCACACGGCCAGAGGGAATCTAAACTAAAAAATTTCCAGCTGCAATTCAAAGAGTTGGGGTCTCCAATTTCCAGCTGCAATTCACATACCCTTCTCTTCTCTTACAAAATCTATTATGGGGTTTGCTGTGCTAGTGATAAGGGAGATAGATGGACTTCAATGGATCAGGGGCTTAGCTTAGAATATAAGCACCGTTTTAGTTTGGGGGGCTAGCTAGGGTTTGGACGATAAGATGTGTCGATATCATCAGGCTGATCGGACATGTCATGGGAACATTTAGGGCTATGAGCTAGCAGAAGAATAAGAAGATCTTGTTGGCCACAATTCAAATGGATGTATAGTGCTTAACTTTTTCCTATTGTTAGGGGTTGGATCCATATGAATCTGCTGATTGTTAGGCAAGCATATATGCTCAATGGGTCAACCAGGCTATGATCTATGCCTAGTTTGGTGCTCTAGGCTTTTCTGTTTACTGCCTAACTCATTTGTACATATTCTTACCACTCAAATAGGCTGGTTGAAGAGAACACCACTCCATCTTGTTGCTGATGAACCCTTTCTTTTTTGGGTGCATGCAAGTGGCCCATTAGTGTTTATGTATTTACTTTATCAAAATGACACAAATGCATTTTATATCTGGAGCACCCGCCCCCATTAATAAGTTAAGAAAAAGAAAGTGATTCATCCTACCAAGAATCCACCTTGTTAGTATTTCCCTTCAGTGGTCTTTATCACTCTACCAAAAGTCGCATGGATTAGGGCATTCAAACATCGATCAAGTCTGCCGAGGACTTCAAAGTTAGGCATATGATATATATATATATATATATGCATGGGAAGGTGAAATTAACCTATGCAAGCAAGTCAAAGTGGACCAAAAACAGGTAGCTGTCTCCATTATACATCATTTCATATCATAATGAATCATTGGGTACTAAGATTGGCTTCTCAATTATATGAACGGGTCCAAATTGGATAACACATTAATGTGCCCTTTTTGGAGCTGTGGCTAGATTGGGCCACTACTCTTCTTTTGTACATGATGAGGACAATATCTCATGGGAATCTCTAGTTGTTACTTTAGACAGTGCAATGCGTCTTTTGTTACGTGCATGCAAAAAGTAAAAGGAGAGTTTTTGGAAGAAAGGGTGTATGAGCATGATTTTCAATGTGGGTGGTACTGCTGGATGCCTCATGTCATGGTATTACGGAAAAGGTGAGAACCCTTGCAAGATTACTCCTCCTCCTCCATCCCTCCTCAGTCCTCACCAGAGAACACGGCAGTACGGTGGCCAAGGGTGGCGTGTTCCACTCGGCCAATGGAATATCTGCGGCGTGCAATTATGATCTCTATCGCCTCTTACCATCCATCCATTTCGAATTTTATAAAGACGAACCCCCCACATAGGATGCGGCGGCGACGCTTGGTTGGCCAGACAGGCAGGCCGCACATAATTCAATCCTCCATAATTAAAGGTCCCGCCGGTGGGCAGGCGGCGCCGCTGTCAATTTGCCGATAAAAATTCACGCGCGGGGCTCTCGTCCCCCCACCCACGCACCTTCTTGGTGTAGGGAGGGATGACGAATTGCTCGCTGGTTGGCAGTGGCAGAGCGATGGACGCGCTGAAGCCCACTGTGCCTTTAGATTTGCCGTCTGACAGTGGGGTTTCTTTCTGGCCCTAGTATGTGTGTGTGTGGGGGGGCAGAGGTTTCAAGGCATTGCCATTTTGCCCCCTTGGAATAAAATTACATTGAATGGAAGTGGAAAACCGAGGGCCAAGGCCAACGATGGAAGACGAGACAACTAGTAAAACGAAACGACGCCAATCAGCCGCGTTTGGCAACTTAAGTTACAACCCTGAATGACGAAACACAGAGGCGAGGCGTAGTTGATTGTCATGATCCAATTGAATGCCATTGCCAGCTATTTTTTTTTTGCTCCGGGAATTCCTCCTGGGTGCTCCGACAACTAGCCTTATTGAATTTCTCGATGTACGTATGGGCATGAAAAAGGGAAATCGATGTACGTATATAGTCTGATTTTTTGTAATTTTCTTATTATTATACATTACATATATAGATATATATAGCTCGTGCATTTATCGGGGATCCTGCCGGGGGTTGGAACTTGGCATATGGCTAATTTAGTTGGATTAATTTTAAATGGATTTTCTGTGTCATTTTTCAGCTGAATAAAGTTTATAGGAATTTAATCCGGTAACGACAACCTCCGGGTCACTGTCGATGTCTGCAAGCAGCAGGAAAAGTTGTTGGGAGGTTTTGCAGCAAATTTCTGGCACGCCTTCCCATTTATCCTTGTCCCCTATTTCCCCTTCCGTTCAATAATTACCCTGTCATCTTATTTTTAACAATCATAATATATCAATTAAATTTAAAAAACACTTATATTAATCAATAATAATAATTATTATTATTATAAAATATCTCCTTCCCTCGCCTAGGTATGCAGCATGTTCCTTTTTATTTGGGCCGAATCATGCAGATAGCTTTTATTATACGAGGCCCACAAAACTTCATGGGCCTAACCTGCATCTTTCTTTCTCCTTATGGTACAAGCTTCGATTTAGAATCGAATAGTGGGCTCAAATGTGCCTCCCAAGTCCCAACCCGCACATCTCTTTTTCTTCTTATTTTGATTGGATTCACATCTCTTCTGTGGTTTACAGGGTCACAAGGGGGACCAATCAGTCAGTGAGAGTCCACTGGATCATCTGTCATCTTGTCCTTGTTGAGTATTCAATTCAAACACAGCAAGCAAGCATCCATAAGTAAAAAACAATGCAATATAAAACTGTGGTCGTGGTGAAGCTGGGGGTACTGACAACTCCGGCAAGTGAGCCATGCCCATTTGTTGATCGTATGATAGATTTGTGAGTCCTACAAATAAAATGGTGCACATGGGAAATGTAAGAGTTTGCCTGTTTCTTAGAACCCTCTTTACTGAATCAGAGAAGGAGAACTTGCAGCGGCGAAATTCTTTCTTCTTCTTCTTCTTCTTCTTCTTCTTGAACGGACAGTCCCCGGCATGGAAGCCCATAGCAAAAGCTATCTCGAGCCGTGGTATGAGCTCTCCGACAAGGTTGTGTTGGTTACCGGAGCCTCCTCCGGATTGGGCCGCGAGTTCTGCCTCGACCTAGCCCGGGCTGGCTGCCGGATCGTGGCCTCTGCCCGCCGCGTCGACCGGTTAAAGTCCCTCTGCGATGAGATCAACGGCATGGCTCTCTCCCCCTCCTCTAAGTCGAGTGGCTCCAAGGCGGTGGCAGTGGAGCTCGACGTGTCGGCCGATGGGCCCTCCATCGAGAATTCGGTGCAGAGGGCCTGGGACGCCTTCGGCCGAATTGATGCTCTTATCAACAATGCTGGAGTTCGAGGTAAAAATATAATTAACTTGTTTCTAGCAATAATTCAGCTAGTGAGTAACTGATCTCTTGGGTACGGTTCATGTCAGGAAATGTGAGATCTCCACTGGAGCTGTCTGAAGAGGAATGGGACCATACTTTCAAGACAAATGCGAAAGGGTCGTGGCTGGTGTCCAAATACGTGTGCACACGCATGCGGGACTCTAATCGGGGAGGGTCTGTCATCAACATCTCTTCCATTGTTGGTCTTGATAGAGGGCAACTTCCTGGAGCCGCTGCATATGCCTCCTCCAAGTCAGCGTTGAACATGGTCACAAAGGTATTTTCTTAGTGCAGAATTTTCTCACATCTATCTATTCATCAAAATAACAAGAATTTTCTATAGAAATTTAAGCCTTTGAAGGTGTTATGTAGTGTGACTAAGCTGCCTTTCTGTCTAGAGGAAATTGGAATTTAACCCATTGATTCTTTATTTAAGGACTTTTGGGATCATCAAGTTACCCACCCTCCTTAATTAATTAGGTGACTATATGGTGCATAGAATTTTGGGTGCCATTAGGTCTTGAGAGGATGAGATTCTAAATGGATCCTTTCCTTGAAATCTTAGTTCTTGGGTTGCCAAGGAATAGAGCTCAGCTCAATTCCCTCTCTAAGTCTCCCTTCTTCCTGTCAGTTAAATAAGTAATGGTAGTGGATGCACTGAATAATGCAATGCAGAGCTTACAATAATGCTGCCTTTTGTGTGTGCATGACAGGTTATGGCCTTGGAGCTAGGGGTCTACAAGATCAGAGTGAATTCAATCTCACCGGGGCTTTTCAAGTCCGAAATCACTCAAGGTCTGATGCAGAAGGACTGGATCGATAATGTGGCACATAAAACTGTCCCCCTGCAGCAATACGGAACCATAGATCCAGCCCTGACATCCCTTATCAGATACTTGATCCACGATTCCTCTGAGTATGTCTCCGGCAACATGTTCATTGTGGATGCAGGGGCAACCCTTCCTGGGGTCCCTTTATTCTCCTCTCTCTGAGTGCCAAAAAGGGTGTTTTGAGTGAGCTTCATTTGGGAAGCATCTCAGAAAATGAAGTATTGAAGAACAATTCTGAAACAAACCCTTGATTTCGAAAATAAATTTGAACAAGTCGTACATTTCCTCTTGTTTGCTTTAGAGCTGATTTAATTGTTGGGTATGCTAATACTTGGGGACGGGTTATGCATGATTAAAGTTTAAAATGTAATCATATTACCAACTTCCATCGCCTTTGATCGGCTCTGGGTGCTATCGCCCACCCAAATTGACTGGGAGAATATTTAGGCCATAAGATGACTTTCCATGGGGCCGGTCCAGTCATCCTCTGGTGTTCGTTTGGGACAGTATCTCAGAAAATGCTGATCTGAATTGACAAAATGGTCTCAAGGAATCACATGTGACAGAACAGTTCATAACCAATGCCTTTATTTCAAAATTTGAATCGATAGAGCTGAGTCGGTTGGGGCCTATGGTTTTTGGCTGCCAGAGGAGAGAGCATCTGGGGGCAGTGGTTTCCCTCCGACGAAATATCTGAACAGCAAGAGCGATCTCTTTGGCTGTGAGAACGGAGCTTCATGGGACGCCCCTCTTATGGTTGCAAACGACAGGTATTTTCCATACTCTTGCGTCCATCCACCAACCTTCCCACAGATCAAGAAATCAGCTCTCTTTTACTCCTCCATGAATAGATAGATTCCTACCACTTGAACTATATTCAGACAGTAGCATAGATGATGAACGACTAACCTGCTTTCCCTCGTACCAAGCTCTGTAGGGTTGGGTCGTGTTCAATCCCAGCAGCTTTGCCAGGGCATTCACATTAGTTCGACTTCCGGTCAGTGGAAGCACCGAGTCTTGATCTCCACTGCACGACACCAAAAAACCAAATCATCATCCAAAACATAAGACTTTAGCGGGACTATAGATATTGCAAGAAGATGCACAAGAGATGTCTGTCTATTAATTCACCTGTAGACCAGAACCCGAATCCCAGACCTCACGAGCTTAGAAAGGATTGGGATCATGGGCACTTCTAGATTTCTCATCTCATACTTAACCACACTGTTTAGGAACAATATGCTCAGCGACATGTTCAGTAAGTAGGAAGCAATGTACCGGACTCAGAAATCAAAGAGTTAATATGGATATAGTTACTTGCTGCAGATGCTCCATTTTGTGGCACCCACCAGCCGAGCATTAAAGGCCTCCTGCACATCTTTCCGGTTCAAATAAACGTTGGTCTCATCCTCCACGCAGACATCTACCTCTTGTGTTTCTTGCTGACATAGGAGTACAGTTATTATAGGTACCAGGAGAAGAAAAGTCAAAACTAGATAGAGCCCCTCACCAGTTGATTCAACTTGATGGACTGAGAGAGGGCCGATGACAAGCAGACATCGAGGGTGATGTCGTAACTGTCTACAAAGCTCCCCATCTCTTTTCCAACAAGCTGTATAACATTGTAGCAAGTGGGTGACAGAAAGCCATTAGCAGCCTGCCTTCTGATGGTTGAGAAGTTGCACTCGAAGGTGAACTTATGAAAGGTCGAGTCCGATATTAGCCCGTGGGACCAAAGGTACTCTGCCCGTGAATTGAAGTCGGTGTCGAACTCCAGAAGTGGATTTCCTATCTGCGTCCCGACATATACAGATAGGTACAGTGGAGCATCAGTTTTCTAGCGATAATGGAGGAAATGGTGCAGTGGTAAGCTTACAGCTATCCCCTTCAGGTTGAACTTCTTGGATTGGGCCACCAGCGCCCCAAGCTGTGGAACATAATGCCCTGTGCAGATTGGAAACAAATGAGAGCAACATATTGAAGCCAACTGGACTGGACTTGAGCAGAAGGAAGTTTCTATCTTATCAAGAAAGTAAGTACCCGCATAGCTCTCCCCTGTTATATACAGATCTCGGTTCTTATACTGAGGGAACTTGTTGAACCAGTTATGGAGGAACATCAGATTATCTCTTGCTGATATTTTAAAAGATGAGAAGAAAAACATAATCAACACGAAGTAGTTGACAAGCTCAATCCGACACTGGGTACGTATGCATTCATAATCCGACACGAACCAGTGATCTTATCATTGACATTGACATAGAAAGACGCATTCTCCGAGTAGGAAAAGCCTACTCCTGCAGGGGATTCCAGGTACAGCATATTCGCCTCTGCAAACATTAATTGAATGGACTCCATCGTAAACATTCAGAGGAAACGAAACATCGACACTTGTAAGCTTAATGTAGCTGCAATTAACCTTTGTTCCAGCTGTAGTCATTCTTGAGAAGAATGCCTCCCCTGGGCTTGAAGGGTCCATGCTCGCAGAACGCTCCAGCCCCGATGGACGAGCACCCGGGTCCTACACGGAGTTTACCCCATCAATCGATGCAGTTCAGAAGACTGGTAGACTACAGAAAAAAAAAAAAAGAGAGAGCTTGGGGGGTTAGTCCCTGCAAATGCTATGCATACCTCCGTTGAACCAGAGGACGAGGGGCTTCAGGGAAGGGCTGGTTTCCGCTTCAACAAAGTAGTAGAAGAGAGCTCTGCGCTGCTTCTCATCGACGGTGACGTAACCCGAGTAATGCTGGAAACTCACCGCTGGCTGCCCCGGCAAGCTCGTGATTTTATCGGACTGTGTCGGGCGGATTTGGAGCAGAAAGCAGCAGAATACTGCAACTATAGTCCGTGGATGTACCTTCATTTCCACGCACAGCACAGAGAGAGAAAGAGAGGAATTGGAGAGGAGAAAGTTTCAAAAGCAAAAGATGATCTTTGAGCGCACTACACTCCACCAGCGAGAAACTGCTGTTCATTTTTATACAAGTGCAGAGCACATGGAAAAGCAGAGTTCCAACGTCTTCTTCCCCGTCACCTAGGCCAAGATTCCACTCTCCATATTTGATAAGATTAATAATTTATTATCCATACTTACGCCCAAATGTGGATACTAACCCGTCATCAAAATGGTACTGGCCAATAAGAAGTCCACCAGAACAAATGGAATAGTAGTAGTATCATGCCCATTTGAATTGAACTCATAAACTAGTAAAGGGATGTGCTGCACTTCTCCACAAATTTCAGAATGCAGTAGCACTTCAAACTTACATAATTGTACTCAATTATTATGGGTTGAGATACACCATAAGATGACAAAAGTTTTAGTTGAAAAGAGGAATAGAGATGAATATGATAAGACTATACAATGTTGAAGAGAATTGTAACCATATAGATTTTTAAAATAAAAATAGTATAGTGGATTGATACTCACTCATTAGTATATGTGTTGTACTATAAGAAGTGTCATTATAAAATAGAAAAATAATTTATATTACCATACTCTTAATGGTTTTATCCAAATTAATACAATCTTGTTGGATAAGACTTTTCATCACATGCTATGTTATGCTATAGATTTAGAACCAGACAAAAAAAACTTGTCTGCTCTATGCATATGGACGAGATAGTGTGGCCACTCGTGACTCGCCAGCAACCCATATTAATTATTTGCCTATTGTGATTTGGTCTCATTGTGGACAAAGCAATAGAAAGGTACGAAATTCCAACTAGTTTTGAAGTACCTTATTTTTTCCATAAGGGTTTGTTTGATCTTCCAGAGGCTATTTTGAGACCCATGATCCTCTAGCCCCTTGCCAAAATATCCTAAATATGTGGTGGGTGGAGATGCGTGTGTATAGCATTACCTATATGAGAATGAGAGATCAGCTGCAGCCGCAGGCTGTGGTTTCCCTGGGACGAAAGATCTGACAGCACGGGCGATCTCTCCGGCTACTAGAGTGGAGCTAAGTGCGATGCCCCTCTTATGGTTGCAAACGGAGTGTCACCTCACGTACTCCTGTGTGTCAATGGAGCGAAGTTCAAATAAATAACGAACGTGGCAACCGACTTGGTAGATTTATTTAGGGTTTTGTTATTGTCGCCTGGGAGTCCGATGCTCAAACGACCATCTCATACATATGATTATTCATATGATCCGTCACTCTACTAACCATCCATATACGCAATTTATGGTGTAGCTTCGACTTAGTGGTCGGAAAAAGCTGTAAAATAGAAGCCATGTTCTCCATACTCCCGCCACCGCTCTTGCTGCCACCAGTGTCAAACTGGTCCTTTCCTCCCTCACACTTTCATGGCCTCTCAAGGGAAATATTGACCAGTAGCAGCAAAAAATCACCTACGAGTTTGTCGGGTTTACCTCGATAGCAACTAGTGTATACCCAAAATTTCCCAACTATAATAACCACTTTATCAGTAACCACTAAAATTTTTTTACCTTAAACTTAATTATAAAATACCTAATCTGGTTGAAATTTTCAACAACTCCATACATATATATATATATATATCTCTATTTCACATTAAATTCAGTAAATTTTTAATTCCACCTCAAGTTATTAGGAGTATAATGAGATTATTTAGGATTATATTGTAAATTTATAAGTTTATTTTATTCAACTTATAATAATTATGTACTAAAATATAATTATAAAAAGTTTGAGAAACAAATTATAAATATGATAAAATGTAAAAAATGTTCCTAATAGTTGCATAAACAACTTAAGGGTGATATTATTACAAGTGATAACGACTAAACTTATTTTCTGAAGTGTAAGTTTAAAAAAGTAATTTTTTATAAAATATTGATAAAATTGTTACGTATGCTCAAATACATGTATAATAGTTAATTTTGAACTGTTTCATTCATTTTGTCAAGTTAAATATTAATAAAGGAGTATTTTTACATGGAGAAATAAAATGGTAATTTTGTTAATTTTAAAAATTAAATTTTAATATATTTATTTTTTAGGCCTAAATATGTTTAAATTTTTTTGGACTAAATAAGAAAATTGAAAAGTTTAGAATAAAAATGAAATTTTTTTTATTAATATGATCAAAATAATAATTTTGCCTAATTTAAGTAATACAATATAAATTTTAGAAAAATTTAGTTTACTAAACTAAAATTTTAGACATTTTGGATAAATGTGTTTTCAATCTATTATATGTAAAATTTAATGGTTTATCCACAAATTAATTAACATAATCAATTAAAGGTGATAGAACAGTAATTTATGAAATTATGAACAAATATGAGATATTATATAAATATTGAGTTAAGGTTTACAGAAATCATAACAATAAAATATAATTAGAATGAATTGACTATAATATTGTGTGAGATTTTCGAATTTACTTTCAATTGAATTTTTGTTCTAATAATTTATTTTATAAAAATTACTATTATAATTTGTAAATTTTTTTGAGAATTCACGTAAAAGTTAAATGAAATTTTTTTATTTAGCAAGAAGAAATACCCAATTCGATTAATAAATAGAAAATGACAAGATTATTTAAAAATGATAAGTAATAATATAATTTTTTAAAAATAATAGATAGTTGACATTAAAAATAAGTTAAAAAAAGATGAGGCTAAAAACTATAAAATATGGAAAAATGAATTGAGAACTATTGATTATAAAATGAGCTATTACCGTTATTTAGAAAATTGAGATATTTATTATTTATCAAGTTTACACCAATATTTATAAAATATACTAATGTACAATATTTCTAAATAGCGGAGATATTTATTATTTATTTAATTGACACCAATATTTATAAAATGTTCTAATGAAGAATATGCTTACTCTTTATGAAAATACTCATTATTTACTAAATGTGTTAAAACCTCATAATTATAAAATAAGATAACTCCCATCATTATAAAATGGGTTAATCTCCATTATTTATAAAATACCTTAAAAAATAGGTTAAAATCTATAAATTATGAAATAATTTATTAAATGAAATAATATCGATAAATTGTGAAATTGTATAATATATATATATATATTTTATGAAAATGGACTAACAACTACTAATTGTGGAAAGAAATAAAACCTAGTTTATAAAATAGGTTAATACTCACCATTTATCAATCGAAAATATATATTTAAAAGAGAAATATAAGCTTAGAAAATTATGTAAAAATAATTGTTACATAATTAATGATCAATCACAACTATTAATTAAGTATGATAATCAGCTAGTATGTTGTACTTAATAATGGAATAATTATTTGGTATATTTGGTTGGAATGCTAATACTGTACATTAATCTCCAGATTAGTTCAAATATTGTTACGGTCAAATGATCACAGCACTTTATTCAAATTTTATTCCGATCTATTTACTAAGAAATTTACCCATTTGGGGAGTGATTTTTGGTTAATAGGTTACTATCTGATAACTGATTCAGAGTGTTTGGCTCATATTAGCATATCCGTCCATTTTACAAAGTGTAGTACAGTTTTGGTTCGTTTATTAATAAGTGTCCACTAATTCTAAGGTTGTGAAGACGAGTACCGTGGCTCGTCAAAATAATGTATGGAGAGTTGGTTTAGATATAGTTTCAGTGTAAGTATCACTATTCATTTGATTGATATGTTATTTCCGTCCATTATTTCGCAGCTTACCCACCTAAAGTGAAATGAAAATTTTAGTTTATATGTTATTACCGTTTAATGATACCGAACGTTGACATAATTCATTGTTAATCTCAGTCTCCATACTTTCACCCGTAGACTAGAACCTGAATCCCGGGCTTCACGAGCCTGAAAGAATCGGGATAATGGGCACCTCGAGTTCTCGGATCTCATACCTCATTGCACTGCTTAAGAACAAAATATGAAAGGTAATAGCCCTAGTTCTCACTCCCCCCTCCACCATAGCCATCATATAGAAGATCTACTCATCTAGCTCCATGCTAGGATCCTAATCGTTGTAACTTATCCTTGTAATCTCTTATATATTAAAATTTACTTACGAAAAAAGGGACCAAATGCTAGTCCCTTATTCACATTTGTTTGTTTTACTACAGATGCTTTCATCTTGAAAGAGACCACCAAGAAACCAATATTTAAGGGGAATATCCTCCATGGATGACTTCTGCAAGCTTTTTCTCTGAGCTCCCGTTCAAAATAAAGTGAAGAGGATGCGATCAGCACTAGCTGCAAAGGTCCCACTTGCTTAAGAACAGAGAGAGCTACATCGAGAGATTCCCGACAGCAGAAACACGGAACAATGGAAAGAGAGAGAGTGATTGAGAGAGAGAGATAGATAGATAGCGACGATCTTCCCGGTCAAAACTAACTGGCCCCACTTTTACACCGACAAGTGTGAGTTGTGAGTGCCGTGCATGCACACGTCACTAACGACGTTTTCTTTATTTTGATTTCCACATTTACTAAAATTAATATTTTGTACCTTAATTGTCATTTTAGCATTTTTGAAAAAAAAAAGAGTAACTCGTGGTGGGAGTGGCTGGCTGAGGAGTATGGACGGTCATTGGAGGAGAGACAGCAACTCACTCAAGAGCCCATAGAATCCATGAGCCCAATTAAAGGCCCATGGTCCCAACAGGGATGTGGGCCCATTATTATGAATGCGAGAGTTGAAAATCCAAATCGTATTTTTTTTCTTCTACGCATTTCCTGCATGCGCCATTCCTAGGGGCGGGGCGGTTGGTGAATGTGGGTAGGTTGGATTTTTTTTATATTGTGGGGACTAAATTATTTGATATTATATTTTTGGTAAAAAATAAGCAAAAATATTTTATATAATATAAGAGTGGTACTTTCTCGGCGATTTACTGGGTACACATTTTACATAAGAAGAATATTACGACTATATATTAATATCAAGGCATTACATAAATAGATAAGTTTAAAATATAAATATTAAATAATAAGGATAAAGTGAAAATTTTACCGTGATAATGGTTAAACTAATTAATATGATTTTTAGTAAAATAATAAAATATTATTTATAAGATTAAAATATTTTACCGCTTATAAATTATTATTTTTAATAAAATATATCTCTAACTTATTATCGATCTATAAATTATTAGAACTACATTACTTACATTTTCTCAAAAAAAACTTAGCTTGTAATTTGTTCTAATATGCTGAGGAGAAATATTATTCAAATATAAAAATAATGCATAATAAAGGTGGGTTCAAGTGCATTTAATTAAATGAGTAGAAATTTAATTTTATATTAAATAAAATAGATAAATATTATATATTTATATAATTATAAATATTTTAATACTTATAAATTATAATTTTTTAATTTATCAAATTATAATATTATTTAATAATAACCATAATAATGGAATACAGCGTTCAATTGGAATGTACAGTGGAGATGAAGTTTGAAGTTTGACCTTGGGTCTGCCATACCGTTGACCATTCTGCCGCGGTTTTGCACAGCTAGGTGATTGACATTTGGCCATACACGTTACTCCGAGGTTTTGACTTTTCTCCTACGCTTCACCATCCTTTTTTTTTCTAAATTAAATATTCAAGACAAGTAAAATGCAAAATGGTGTTTTTTTCCTAGAACAAGACGTGTGTGGAAAGGATACGCGGCGGCTCCTGCGCGTCGGGGCAGCACAGTGGTGACTTTTGAAAGGCGACAGTCTCGGTTGGAACACGTGTCACTGTGAAATGTTCATCGTGGAACACGTGTCTCTAATTCTACCAGGCACCAATCACTCCTTTTACTGTCTGTCTGCACGCCTCGTTTCATTCTAATGGGCATATATTGTGCAAAAAAAAAATTCTAATGGGGATACGATGTTATATTTTCAAACCACATGTTCTCGCGTGGCAGCAAAGGCGAGCACGCACTCATAATTAAATCTAGGGTGGCAAAGGAGGGGAGGTCATGTCCGAGTTTGGTTGGCTGGTTGGTCTTTGGGGCAAATTACTTTCATCCTAAATATGTGGTTTGGTCCTTTCAAAGTTCCTATATAACGAGGTTATTAGATGTTTTTGTAGGAATTCTCGTTACTACTCGAGTAGGTCGTTTTGTCGTTTTTTTGGTACCTAGACTAGAAGATTATCAAAGGTAACTTTTCTTGTAGTTAGTCGTGGGTGGACTGAGGATCGACCCAATAATTGACTATCAAAGCAAAAGAAGTTGCACTTCACACATTTGCCCAAGTAGACGCACCATAAATTCAAACCTTATGACAAAAAAAATCACGATGAATTTCATATGATCCCACCATTTCTTTACTTGGACCCAACATTTTTTGCCACACTTCGATTGGAGTCTCACCCTATTGGGTATGCAATGCAAGCATGACCCCATCCCCAATTTCTTTGCTCCTCTTTCTTTTTTACACATGTATGAATATTTCTTCATGCAAGATATATGATATGCTTACTAAACCTACCATTTGTTTAATGGATATAATAATTTAATGGACGAATTTAGATAATATTAAATTATATAAAATCTCTAATAAACAATAAAAATTATATAATTTACTATTTTTACTGGTTGATGTTGACATAATCTTAATTTTAGGCCCACCAAATGAAAGCATGAAAACGTGTATGTTCAAATAACAAAGAAAATAACTAATTGATGTGCTTAGTTATGATGGTTAGCAAAAAATATCCCACTAGGGAAAAAAGATCCAAGGCAAACCTTATGGGATTTTGACATGGTGGAATAAAATTAGGTAAAAGTGAAGGAGCAAACAAATTTGGTAGGTTGTTGGTCTACAAATATATGGACTATAATTTTTAAAATTAATGCCATATTTAGGATAAATGTTAAATTTTATAGATTTTTAAGTAAATAAATAGTTGAAATTCAATTGATGTGATTTATTAAAAAACATAATTTATTGAATTATGATCCTACATTATTAATATATTTGCAAGTTAGAGTTGAAGTAAAATAATAGTGAATTTGTAAGAATGATTGAGGTATAAGTTTTTTTTTGTATAATATTTAATATAATGATAATATATAATCAATAATTCTAAAAAGTATTGAATTATGATTAACCGTTAACATATATATTTTTTATTTCATAAATGTAAATATTATATATTAATTTAGAGGAAATTTTCAAATAATAGCAATTAATTTATATGGATTAAATAAGCTCTCGGACAACTACAATCTATACGTATCCCTAAGGCAATCCGAGGAGGCTCCTTATTTTTGAAACTACACTTTTTAATATATCGATTTTCCAAATTTACTGACCTCACAGAAAATAATGCACCTAAAGACAGTAGTCCAAATTACATCTCATTTAGCACTAAACTACCTATTTTACATCTCATATAACAAAATATTTATATTTTTATTATATTATTACTATTAATTTAACTTATTTAATTGATTAATATGCAATTACATGAATGATAAATTATTTTTATTTTTCTAATTATCAGTAATATATTTTAATTTTTTATTATTCGATTGAATTAGGAATTTTATAAGTGAAAATGATAATTTAAAGTTGTTTTATATGACTTATAATTCTTAAAAAGAAAAAAAATATTGGATCATCTTTATTTTTAATTGAAAATGTGAATTTTGTATAAAATAAGAAAATAAATTTTGTCTTTTTAATTAATTTATACTATAATTTAATTTATCCCCTCTATCCTATCCCTTCCGCATATGCTGCGACCGGGTCAAGTCAAGAGAGACGAATACAAAAATTAAAATGTGAAGGCCATACCTAACAGAAACGAAGATAAGACCGTAAACATAAAATTAACTATTAATTAAATATCAATAGTAAAATAATATTTCAAAAAAAGAAAATATAATTTTATTAAAGATGTATAAATAATAATTGAGATTTTTATTACATAGATAAAATGGAATACTAAGCCACTCAAATAGAATAAAGGATAGTTATTAAAAATAATATATTAAATTATTTATAGTACAATTAATGAATTAATTAATATTAATGAGGAAGAGTGGGTTACGGGAAACTAAAATTGCTCTGCCCTATGGCTATGGCTATGGCAATGGTAATGGCTATTACATGGCGATGGCATTGGCACCTGGTAATGGTATTGAGTATTACGGTGGAAGACCAAACCCAACACCAACCGGAGGAAGGAATAGATAATCTTTCCTCGAGTTCTCTTCTCTGTAATGTCGCAAAACAATTAAAAATTAAAATAAAATCAAATAAATAAATAATTAATCCTTCTTCTCTCCCTTTCATCCGTAGAGTAGTCTCTCCCTGTCTCTCTCTCTGATGCTTCAGCGGAGATTTTCTGGAAATACTTCCGCCCCCATCAAAATCTGAGAACCCAACAGCTTTTACCCTTGTTGTTGGGTGTTGGGGGGTTTTGATCTCTTATCTCCTTTTCTCCCCCATCTACCTTATATCGCCTATCTAGACAATCCGAATTAATCTGTGAATCTTGCTGGCAGTTTAATCCGTAAAATCGGCCCATTCTTCAAGATAAATCAAACTTTTGATGAAAAATCGCTTATTTTCTCGGGGGTATTGATCGGATTTCATTCTTGTTGGGTGCCGGTGATTGGTTGGTCGCGGTGGGTGACATCGGTTCCTTGAGGCCGATTGCTGAACATGGCTGTGAAATCGGAACCGCTTGACCATTGGCGGGGCTACTTCCGGGCTGCGAGTTGCAGTGTCTTCGACATAATCGATCGGGCCATTGAGGTGGCTGCGTCCGATCACCCGCAGGAGTTCCGTCTTCGGAGGGATGCGATCGCTGAGAGGCTGTTCTCTTGCAGAATGGCTAGATGCTTGGGCTGCGATAGGGTGGAACTGGCCGTACCGGCGGAGGAGACGGTGGTAGACGGGGATGTCTGCGGCGGTATGAAGCCTACAGGGTCCAATTCCGCTTGCAAGAGCGGGAGCAAAGAGAGCAAAGTGAGCGGCAGCATCAGGGATGAGGAGGATCACGAGATGCAGGGAGAGCTGTTCGTCAGCAATTACAGCTACGGCGAAGCTGAAGCATTGACCGATGAGATTGAGGAGGAGTCGAAGGTCTTCGAGGAAGTTATGAGGATCAAGGAAATTCTATTCAACAGCCACGAAGAGGTCCGTTTCTGATTGTTTCTTCAGGATTGTGCAGATTATTCCTCTTTTGCAGTAGGAAGTGTCTGTCTCACTTTGTGTATCCCTTGGCTTTAATCTCCCAACAGCCAGAATCATCTCTCTATGAATCACTGAGGAGGCTCCAATTGATGGCTTTGACCGTGGGAACATTGAAAGTAAGTTCGATTATGCAACTAGTTGGTGCTCTCTCATATGCAGTTCGATTCAGAATGGTATGATTGATCTCCATTGTTGCAGGAAACTGGAATTGGGAAAGCTGTAAACCCCCTCCGGAAACATCGGTCAAAGGACGTCAGCCGCCTTGCACAAGCTCTTATCTCGTATGTTACATTTGATTGGACTGTTGAGTTATCTTTCATGCTCACTGATGAGTTAGAGCACCCGCCTTTTCTAGCTCTAAACTATGACATACGCATATACTACATTTCACTTGAATTCAACTGCCCTCTTCCATACGCTGGGGGAAATCAATTTGCCTGATAATTGGCATTTGCTGTGCTTTTGCTGGCCTTTTGAGCTTCATTTGGTTCTTGGCCACATCAGTTGGGTACATGGACCTTGTTTCAATGCCTTTCTTATATTACAAGTCATAACTTGATACTCTCTTCACTGCAGAGGATGGAAAACCTTGGTGGATGACTACTACAAGGCCACCCCAGTTATTGCTGGTACCAACTGATCACTTGTTTCTTGACTGATCAAGTGCTTTATTTACATGTAAGCCTGTTTATTTGGAAACTGATCGGGCAAACCTCACAGCACCTGAGAGCACCCCTGACTCTGTGAAGAACCCATCAACCATTGAAGATGAGGAAGAGGGGTTGCCTTCTCCTCCGATGGACGAGGCTTTCTTAGCTACTCAACAGACCGGTCAAATTGAGGTCTTTCAGGTACAAGTTATTTTGTGATAAGAAAATTTTTCGCTCGTTTATCCATGATAGTATGAGTACTGAGTATTTATGCATTTCCTGGATACTTTGTGTTTTCCTCCCAGGAGAAGTTTTTTGATGGAATGGATGATGATGGAAGTGAGTTTAAATCCTCTCCCTAATGTCTCCGTGTCCTTCACATGATAGATTTTACGTTTCGGTTCTTTATTTGAATTCCCACCTTATTGTGGATGGATTTTGGTTTTTCAGATCCACAAACTGGTGGGTTATTCACCAAGAACCGTGACAATGGGGTGAGACGAACCCTGGAAAAGCAGAAGGGCCATCTGACCGGTTCATACATGAAAGAAGACGGGGGTCTCTGTATCAAGAAGGGGGGATCTATCATGAAAACTGGCAGACCCATCAAAGCCAATCCCAGGCCCGTGAGACAAGCTGATCTCAACTCAGAGCAGAAGATCAACAAGGAAATGAACCTTCAGCTAAAAAAATCGAATGCTGCCCCCATCCAGAAGAGGCAACTTGAGAATCAGCAAAATGTAAGTTGTGGGTGCATCATAGTGGTTTAGTTTTGAAGCTGTTTTCCCATCAAAATATCTCACTTTCTTTTCTCCAATGTTCTTAACAGAATGAAGCTGCAGTTCAGATGAAACTCGAAGCTACCAAGAGAAAGCTCCAGGAAAGTTATCTACAAGTAGAGAAAGGTTTGCATCTCTCTCATAGAGTCTTATTTATGGCTCTTCTTCCAACAAATATAAACTGGGTTCGGCTATATTTGGACAGCAAAGAAGCAGAGGACAGTGCAAGTTATGGATTTCCATGAACTTCCCAAACAGAAAGCAGCTCCAAGGAACTTTTTCCCAAAGGCCGGAATGCAGAATAGGCACTGGGCAAACGGGAGGAGATAGTTCCCAGTTTTCTACCGACCTTTATCCATTGAGACAATTTTACAACCCTTCAGACTGCAGCAGGAAGAGTCAACTTCACATATGCGATTTCTAACACAGATGTAAACCATGGGTGACACACTCTTTTCCTATTCTCATGTAGGGTCATAATAGTTGAATCTGAGCACTTGCTAGATAAATATAATTAGTCCATGACAACTGCACAAGAAGAAATAAGTACATTTCGTTTTTTCTTGATGAGGGCATACATACACTGTATAAACATCTTCTCAATGTGATGATGCATAACAGCCCGCCTACAATCTGATGATAATTGTGATGTGCTGCTATGTTTTTGCAAATGAACGACTCAAACTAGGAAGAAGCAAACTTTGTCGGCTGGTTTGCTGGTTTTCTACCATGGTAGTTGAGTCCTCCTAATATTGTGACTAATGTCAGGTCAAATTAATGAACTTGAAATGCTTCTCTCTTCTTTTTTTTCCTTGGTGATTCCAAGTCTCTGACCAATTCCTGGTCAACATAATCCAACTTGAGTCTACATGGAATTCCAAATCTTGCTTTACCGATGATTATGATGATAAGATAGATGGAAATGGTGGTGGAGACAAAGTCTCATCCATTCATTGTTATCCCATTTCAGAAGTAAACCGCAACATACACGAGTTGATAAAGCATATACATAGGAATTTACCTTAGATTCTCAACTTTCTATTGAATAAATTGAATCAAAATATTCAATGAACCATAAATGGTAGGAGTTAGCAATGAATGCGGACAAATGGAGCCGATTGAACCCCCACATAAATGTGAGAAACATGTTGTTAGTTGAGCTCTATTTCTGTACTACAATAAGGCATAGGCATAGGCCATTAGGTCAAAAGTCTCGCATTAAAGTGGGATTTATAATATTTTTTTCCAGGAAAACTGAAGTTATGTATTAATCAGTCAAAAGTAAACAACCGTTAAACATACTATTCACCTCCTTAAAAAGACTCCAATAAATCCTTAGCCAATAGATCTGTCACAATTTTATTACATTTATTCTATTCAATATGTATGCATATACAGCTTTGGTGTGCTTTATATAGAAAGTAGTCAATCCCCCTATGGAGGATGAAGAAGGAAACTATTACAATTAAAGATGAAATATCCCGTAATATTAGTCCTTGGAGCTTTGGTTAGTGAGCACCATGTACACAGTTAAACATCTAGCAGTAGATTATTCCAATTGAAGTAGTAGGAGATCAGTGGGACATATGGAAAGACAACAATCATCGACATGTAATTGAAAAGAGTTGGTGAGGGAGTTGCCATGGGAGCAAAATAGACATGTAATTGAAAAGAGTTGGTGAGGGAGTTGCCATGGAAGCAAAATAGACATGTAATTGAAAAGAGTTGGTGAGGGAGTTGCCATGGGAGCAAAATAGACATGTAATTGAAAAGAGTTGGTGAGGGAGTTGCCATGGGAGCAAAATAGACATGTAATTGAAAAGAGTTGGTGAGGGAGTTGCCATGGGAGCAAAATAGACATGTAATTGAAAAGAGTTGGTGAGGGAGTTGCCATGCTAGAAAGATAATCAAAGCAACCTTCTACCAGCACCCCTTTCATCTATCGACTAGTTAATTGTCAACAACTTCACTGCAAGTCCATAACATATACTTAGTAGCTACATTTCGCATAAAATTAACCATGTGGTGACATGCATGAAATATAAGTATATTATCGTGCTAATAATGAAACTTCCCATGGTGCCCCATGATTGTCTCAATTGACTTATGTGTATACATTACACACACCCATGCACATGTGGGTGTCTGCTGGAGTTAGGACATGGGATATTCGAAGCCACAGGGTCATCATCCAACGGTTCTAAATGACGCAGGATGGTAGACTGATAAATGATACACGTAGATATGCATGCATGGGACAAAACCTATATAAAAACGAGAGAGAGAAATGAAGTATATTCGAATTCCTTCCATATGTAATGTCAAATCAAGGGATGGAACCCACCAACCTCAAAGACTACGCCTTTTGCACACAAAGTCCAAAGGGCATAATCCCTTTGAAATCCGGCTGTGGCCCGTTAGTTCTTATCCCGATATCCAACTTTTGCCACCACAGCAATCTTCCTTCACACACATACAAATAAGTAAATAAAAGCGAATCATTATCATGCAATTAAATTCTGTTTTGTGCAAGCATTTTAACCACTTTCAACATAATCATCAATGCCTTTTCTATACATAGGTTTTTAGGCCGACTTCTTTACCAATTTCTATATCAAGCTATCTGTCAAGTTTGGTGGGAAATGAATGATTATAATTTCTCACTAACTAAACTATATCTCAGCTAAGTGATCATTAATTAATGTCACAAGGAGGGCAACCTAATTCATCAATAACGTGGCAGCTTCACTATGTTTCATTTTTTTCCTTTTTTTTTGGTTAATTTATGACACATTGACTATGAAGTTGGTGGGGGCATTACAGCCGCCACATGTAGGTTTGCCGACATCAAATTGCAAGACCATGTGGGGCCTGCCTTTCAGCTTCAGCAACTCTGAAGCTTGATTATGACCGGAACTGATAATCAGTAGGATCAACATAGTGGGCTGGAGTCTGGACTGGACAAATGGATCCGCATAAAGATACAGAAACCAGTAGCTGTGGTTGATTGGGCAGAAAATAATATACTGCAATTAGGAATGATTGGTAGTTCAGAAAAAAAACAGTGATCTATGGTTACGTGAAGAAGGAAGTTCATGCACATAATGCATGTTTCTAGTGAAGAATCCTAAGACAGAATAAGAATCAATTAGAGTAGTATATTTCCCAATACCCAGTCCGAATGGCAACATGACAGAGTAAATTTCAGGGGAAAGAGTCCACGAGATGTCCAAGTATAATGATGACAAGCCTAAATTTGCAAGAGGGCCCTACAGAGGAGAGCAGAAACTTACAGTCATACAACCCTCCCGTTCATAAGCTTCTTCACCTTCAGGGGTTTTGGGTGTAGTCAAAGCTCAGAGGCTGCTGGTAGGTAGGAGCCTGTATGAAAGGACTAATGTAAACAGGAGAGAATAAATCCCGGAAGATGTGATGAAATTTCAGATAAAAGAGGAAGTGAGTTCCGCTAAGAATTAACAAATATATAGTACAAAAAGCAGGAGCAACAGCTCACCTGGAAAACCCCGTGCCCAAATTGGTCATATGAGCGAGCATACATCACAGAAGCTGTAGGCCAGTGCGCAAATGCAGTATCTCTGCTGCCTTGACTTAGGCCCATAGCACCAAAAGGACTCATGACAGGACTAGGAGGAGGAATATAGTTTATGGAAGCTGGGGGCCTGGGCATCTGACCCAGCTGAGGAAAACCAGTATCATAGTGACCAAAGGTGTGGTTAATGTTTTGCATATTGAATGGCACCTGTCCAAAACTCTGACAAGGAATATTCCTAGCATACCTGCATTTTATAGTCTGGTAAGTTTCTATTCCTGGTGAAAACATCAAATGTTAGCCTCAATCATGCACAGATCTTGCAATGATACTATAACCTCATCTAGGACGGATGCAGACTAGTGCAAAACACTTTTCAAACTTAATGAGTTCAAATTTCAAGGAAAATTGTTACACTTGACATGTTTCATAGCAAAAGTTTTTATCTGGTGTATTCAACCGTTCCTTATAAGTTCGATTCTATCATGCCAAGCTTAACTAGCCTGCAATTGGGAGTTCATATACATCATTGGTGCAACATTATGGAAACCTTCATTTATTTTTTTAGATAAATACATTTGCCCAGCTAGGTGCACTAATCTACCTGATTTTCTCAAGTAACATTGAGAACATTAAATCAGCCATGCATGAAATGCACTGACATTTCAATTTTCTAATGACTAAATCAGGGATTAATAGCCACTAAAATCCACTCATGTATGCAGAAAATCAGCATATACTAATAATATCCATGTCATCATTCCTAACATAAATCAGACTATACCTTTCATAACTCCGATCATAATCAGGGTCTGTACGATCTTTCTCTCTGTCTTTCAGAATGGCCACGCTAGATGATGAACTGCCTTCTCTGATCCAACTGTTTTTATCCAGTTCAGCTGTAGAGATCCTGCAAGCTTCATTCTCATCTCCACCAAAAGATAAATTCCTCTGGTTGGTTGAGGCTGAGAATGGCATATCATCAGATTCAGAGCCAGAGGGGCTATTGAAGATACGAGCCCTTGCTCGATCATACTCATCCTTTCTTTCTTCGACACTCCTCAAGGAACTTCTTTTAACACCAGGTTCATTACCTTCACTACCAGCTATATTACTGGGCCTAGTCCTAATGACAAATTTAATCTGCTCAGACTTTTTGTTTTCTGACTGTTTCATGGGAATATCTGACAAGCGAATAGCAGGAAATTTGCTTTCCACAGTTTTAATGGCCAGTATCTTATTTCCTGTACCATCCAAACTAGTATCTTGAACCATAGTTTGTAGACCATAGTGTTGAGCAACTCTATGCACAGCTAGTCGGAGATAGGATGTTGGAAAGTGCTGAAATTTGAAGATCTTCTGATCAGCATTTTGCATAAACTTCTGGATTTCGAGCTCCATTCTTAATACTGGTCCAAAGAAAGGAAAGACAAATATGTGTATTAAGAAACCTACCAACATTTTTGTCAAAGAAGCAGGTAAAAGAAATATAACCACATGCAATCTAAAAAAGGCTCCTCGGAAATTTATTGATCAATAGACTTTGGAATTTGTCCTTGAAAATCAATCTTTGGAAGAAAATTTCAGGATTTTAACATCCCAGAGTAGAGCCATAGAATGAAAATATTATGGAAAAAACCTGAGATTCATAGCCACACCACCAGAAAAATCTTTTACTTTTAAGCCTGGAAAGCAAATAATAATAAACTTATTCGGGCGGCCCAGTGATAGCAAAACACAAAAATGTTCCCCCAAATTTAAAATTCTCACAGGGATGAAAAAGGCTCCTCGGAAATTTATTGATCAATAGACTTTGGAATTTGTCCTTGAAAATCAATCTTTGGAAGAAAATTTCAGGATTTGAACATCCCACAGCAGAGCCATAGAATGAAAATATTATGGAAAAAACCTGAGATTCATAGCCACATCACCAGAAAAACCATTTACTTTTAAGCATGGAAAGCAAATAATAATAAACTTATTCAGGCAGCCTGATGATAGCAAAACAGAAAAATGTTCCCCCAAATTTAAAATTCTCACAGGGATGAAAAAGGTATATCTTAAGTGAGAAAATGGAAAGTGACCCTTCAGCGCTGTAATAAGAGGCACGATTACGGAGTTCATAAAATATAGTTATTACAATCAGTTTTCTTGAGGATAGGAAAAGACAAGAACAAGTATCCTCATAACAAGATTCACAATAGCAGAAACTCATAAAATAAAAGAAAATTAATATTTATATGAATCTCTATTACATGGATGAACCAACTATACAAATTACTAGAGTAAATACCAAGTATAACAAAGGTTTCTTTGCATAACATTTGATCGTATGGTTACCCTAAATCCTACTGTTCAAGGCATTGGAGTAGTCATCAATTTAAATCATGTTGAATGTTAAATGGACAGCTAATGTCCTTGAGGTATAATTCACTACACAATATAATTTGATAAAATGAAATTCACAAATATTACCCTACAGTCTATCTCATCCCTATGTTGGAATTAATCTATTGGAACATTCTAGAGCTTCTGGTGTCTCTCAATTTCTCTATATTTGAATCTGCAGTTCCATCTAACAAAATTTCACTCAGAAGACTAACTACAAATGGCTCAATACCTTGTAAGCAGATTTTGCTACTATAGAACTAACTACCTGCATCAATTTCCTTTTCTCCTATAATTTCACTATGTGAAGGGAAAAGCAGCATGATATTGATATTCCATGTTCTTTCCTACAGTTTTCATCAATTTCCTTTTCTCCTCAATTCTCATAGAGATTTAGCCATGGCAATGGATTCAAAACAGAACAGAGCACACCAATTTTATGCAGAAAAAAGAGGAAAACTCAGCTTGAGCAGTTGGGAGCTGCAGCCACCTGGATCCATTTAATAAGGGATGTGATAGATAAAATCCCTGATAAATGGTGAAAACTTTCCAATCGTGTTCAAACTTATTATGCCTCAATAATTATTGAGGTACAAGATTGTTATGATTTTTCGTAAGTGGAGAGAACAACTACCACGTTATTTTTCTTTCATATTCTGGCAACCGAACTTCCCAACTGTGGGATCTTAATTCGGATAACAACATTATATAAACACCAAATCTAAATCTAATTCAGTTAAATTTCATCTAGCTAAGATTCATTCGTGTCAAGGAAATATGATGTCAGCAGCTACCGATCTTGAACAAGGACAGATGAACCAAACAGATTACAATGATTCAGCCGTGGTAATGGATTCAAAACAGTACAGAGCACACAAATTTTATGCAGAAAAAAGGGAAAAACTCAGCTTGGGCAGTTCAGAGCTGCATCCACCTGGATATAATGGGTTAGACCCATATTCATGTTCTGGAAAACCACGAGGAGAGCTTTTTATATGAGCCCAATGAGAATTATATCCAATTAAAAGTGATGACGGAACCTCCCAACTGTGGGATCTTAATTCGGATAAGATGATTATACGAACACCAAATCTAAATCTAATTCAGCTAAATTTTATCTAGCTAAGATTCATTCGTGTCAGGGAAATATGATGTCAGCAGCTACCGATCTTGAACAATCGCATATGAACCAAACGGATTACAATGATTAAAGGTTACTTCTCTCAATCTATCCCATTAGCCTTGATTCATGAACACATTGTATTCAGGTTTCTAACAAGTGGCCAACCAGAAAAGAGATAAAAAACAAGAAATCAAGGGAGGCGTCTCAACCATAAGGCACGAAATCTACCCAGGGCTAGAACGACACATCCAATCGAGCAAACTTGTTGGCAGTCAAACCAGAAGAAGCAAGGGAGACGTAGCAGGACAAACAGGGCACTGACCAGTGATACGGTGACGGGGATTCTGAAGAACCTCCACTAGGAAAGGATCCACCATGGAATCCTTGTGGCTGACAACCGACGACGCGTCCATACCCTCCTCTTCTCCGTTTCCCATTGGAGAACACCAACCACTATCTCTCTCTCTCCCCGCCTCCCCGAGTCGAATCCTCACAGCCAATCTCTCAGCAGGAGGTGGCGTTGAAGCTTCTGAGCATTGTGTGGGGACGAAGAGAGAGAGGGAGGGAGAGAGCACCTTCAACCTCAGGTCTTATCCCTCACCGAGAGAAGAAGTAAAGACGACCGATTATGTAGACGATCTATACGCCTGCCTGTTTGTATAAATAAAATAAAATAAAAATATTGTAATTATAAAAATAATTTATTATTTATAAATTTAATTTTCAAGTGAATACACATTTATTTATCCATAATAATTTTTATTAGAAATCTGTTGTAATTATACACAACTCTTAATGTTGATAATATGTTTAATTACAATGTCAAATATAATTAATATTGAAAGAATTAATTTTAAATTTAATGTAATATAAAATATTATAAATAAAATTAAAATAATTTATAATTAAATATAAATATAATATCCTGTCAATCCAAAATTAATTTAATTTTCTCTGAATTTTTTTTTACTTGGTACTTTCTCCGATTAGAGCCCCGAGTTCCCCTGCCAGTCTAAAGAGAGATTTTCAAATGCTTTTCAATAAAGAAATCGAGAAAGGACAGAAAAAGGTGGCTCTTTTTTTCTTGTCCAGGAAAAGGAAAAAAAGGTGGCTGCCTGCCACAATATTTTCTCGGCGCCGTCTGGACTGAGTACGGTTACCAGTAAATCACACCACGTCGGACTCTGGCTTGTGGAAGTTCCCAAATTCTACCAATAAGATCTCGCCACGTTGTGGTATAAGCTGACTGGAGATGGAAATTTCTGAGTGAAATATCGCCGGGCCCGTTACCGGACCTTTAGCCCAGCCGAGTAATAGGCTGATATGGGCTTTGACCTTGTTTTCTCAGAACAGAGGATAGTCCTACAGTGAAATTCTTTTTCTTGCACCATAATGTTAATGTTTTCTCCACTTTTACATCAATTCTGGGTTTAATGGAGAAATAAAACTCAGTAGTGTTTTCACTTGTATGGCGATTTGGTCTGCTGGAGTGATTTCACTGTTGCTGGTGACTGTTTCTCTCTTTTCTCGGGTTATGTGGCCTGCATCGGTTTACAGTGGAAGCTGAGGGAAGGTATAAAGGGGGCAGGAATTTTCACCTCCCGCTTTCTGGATTTGACATCTTTTGTGACCGGCAGATCCGCGGCGTGACGGAGTGGAGGAGGGAGATGACGGCGGAGGTTTCGTTGTGCAGTAGCTCCGTGAGTGGACAGCTGACGCCGGAGGAAGAGAGGGTTTTGATCAGAGATATAGCTTTAGCAGCTGAAGCCGATGCCAGAGTAGGCGCGACATTCTACCTTCTTGCTCAAAGGTAGAGTTGCTTATTCTTTTATGTCGTTCCCCTAAATCCACTTTTTTTTTATTGATATATCATCTTTATTCGTTTGCTTGGCCTCTGAGTTTGTTCTGCCGCAGAATGAATTTGTAACTCTTTTAGGGTTTAGTCTGGGATGACTCCTGAAGGACAACGGGGTGAGAAGAAGGTTTATCTGATGTAGCAGAAAAAAATTGAGATTTCTTTATCTTTGTGGTGTTCTGTTCCTCTCACCTTTCTTGTGATAACTGTTAGAAGATGCTGTACAGTGCTATGAACATTCATTTCAAATTTCTTGGTTTTTGGGATAAACTCATATGTATATATTGATGGAAACTTTGGATTTCTTCCTATTAGATGGTGGCAGCAGTGGATTGAGTATGTGAACCTGGACCAACCAAATAACATCAATGACGGATCCTCTTTATCAGAGAATTGTGATTCAGCCGGCTCAGGCAATCTAAAGAAACCTGGTGTAATAGATAACTCTGATTTAATTTATGATTGTGCTTCAGAAGAGTCAAGCACGGGCATTGATATCCATGATACTCTGCTAGAAGGTCGTGATTATGTTCTTCTTCCACATGAGGTCTGGAATCAGCTTTTCACATGGTGAGTATTTAACTATGGTATTGGCAAGTTCTGTTTGATGTTCCTTTCCCTTTATATTTTTATTCTTTAGGTGTATCAAGAATTGCCTTTAATTCCTAATGATGTCCACTTGACGTGAAATTTAATTGTGGCATCTTTCCATTTTCCATGTCATTGTTTTCCATGTGAAGCTGGGTTGCTCTAATTATAATATTTGTTTTAGAAATAGAAAATGAAGTGATGAACTTCTCTTCATCTGCTGCTGTTTGTGCCTAAGAGAATGGGGTTTGTGTCAGTGCATTTTGATTTCAGTATTGTGTTTGAAACAGCACCAATGAAGATTACCTTCTTTTGTATATTTAAAGTTGTTAGTTGTACTTGTGGTTGTGTTGAAATCAATAGATGATTTAATTTTTGATCCTAGGTATGGTGGTGGACCAGCTCTACCTAGGAAGGTAATTAGTTCTGGTCTCTCTCAGACAGAATTGGCTGTAGAGGTGTATCCGCTGCGCCTTCAATTGCTTGTGATGCAAAAGGATGATCATGCAACTATAAGAATAAGCAAGAAGGTGCGATATCAACTATATTAGCCTGCTTTTAGTATGAGAGGTGGGTTTATATGAAGATGCAAAGTGGTTTTTCCTCCTAATAGATATTACCATGTTTCAGGAAACCATTGGGAATCTTCACAAAAAGGCCTGTGAGGTCTTCAATCTAAATCCCGAACAAGTAAAGACTTAATGCATCTCGGCAAGTTCTTTTAGTTGGAACTAACCCTACTAAATCCTTTTCCGGTTCAATACTTTTTTCTACCCTGTTGTATTGAAGGTTACATTGCCTTCTAGGTGTGCATTTGGGACTATTATGGTCATCAGAAGCATGCACTGATTGATGATATGGATAAAACACTTGATGATGCCAACATTCAAATGGATCAGGATGTAAGTTCCTACATGACAGACATGCTCACTTCAAAACAATTTCACAACACGTGGTCTTGCCTGATAAATTCCTTGATTTCTGTATTATGTATTCGAAAGACTTCAGAAGCTTTTGCACGATAGTGTTGGCTTATCAGTAAACTTAATATACTCATGTTTTTTCTTAAACTACTTAAATTCTTAGTAAATGATTACTTTAAACGGAATGAGTTCATTGTTCAGAAGCTTTCTTCATGATAATTAGATTCTATAGGACTCAACAGTTCAATGCTGACTTCATTTTTGCTTTCTTAAAATGCTGTTTGAACATCTATAATATTCTATTTTTGCTTCTCTTTGTTATGAGTTTCTAATTTAATTCACATTTTCTACTTATAATGGTCAGTTTCAGAATGATAGAATCATGTGCAACAATAAAATGTGACCGAATAAAGCATATAATCCTTGTAATCTATTTCCTATATGATTTCTTCTATAATAAGTATGATTTTAACTATTTAACCTGGTTTTGAAACTTTACTTGATGTATAGATTCTGGTGGAAGTTCATGATAATGCAAATGGAACTGCTTGCATAGGTCATGGTAATGGTACTCTTGGAATGGAGCTATCAAAGTCGAACTTATCAATTGCTGGTGGTTTCACCACAAGCAGGTTTTCATCTAGAGGCTGCAATTCTGGATTGTCAACAAGTAACTTTTCTCTTGGAGTCAAGGGAACTGAAAATACATATGGAATTAGTGGAATGAATACAAGAGGCTTGCCTGTTGGCTTGACTGGCTTGCAGAACTTGGGAAATACCTGTTTCATGAACAGTGCCATACAGTGCCTTGTTCACACTCCTGAGCTTGCTAGATATTTTCAGGAGGATTATCATCGAGAGATCAATTGGCATAATCCACTCGGCATGGTTGTAAGTATTCAACTCATTTACACATATAAACAATCTCTCTGACTAATTTTGTAAGTCTTCTTGCAAATTGCAAAAGTGAATTTGGTTTTATATACATCCTTTTATTTTATTTTTTGGGAATTAAAGATTAAAAGAAATCCAATTATATTTGAGCGAATTATTGGTTTTATATGCATTTGTTTTATTTTCTTATTTTCTTATTTCACCTTGTAATCAAATAAGTTATTTCTGTTTAACCAAATTATCTATTTAGCCAACTAGATAACTGAATTTCTGGCCGAAATCAGATCATTCAGATTTCATGTTTTGAAAATGAGATTGCATTTGTGTATCATTATGCATTCTACAACATGTGGGCATCACTGAGCTGAAATTAGAGAAATATACTAATCCCATTTCTCTATTTGACAGACATTAAGTTCTATTTCAGTGGATTGGACACTTATTTAGCTAAAATCTCATGTAAAGTATAAATCTTTGCGCAATGACTCAATTTAGGGATAAATCTCTTATTTGTCTCGATTCACAAATAAAACGTTCACTGATGATTGAAATAACCGAAAACTTTCACTAATGGTTCAAATGACAAGTAAACTCTTCACTGACAAATAAGCCAAATAAAAGGTTTGCACCTAAATTGAGTCATTGCACAAATTGCTATACCTTATTTAAAATTGTAGCCCACTTATTTTCCTATGAAATATGTAATTTCCAATGTCTGTGTTCATCATAAATCTCTTCCATGTTCTCCTTTTGTAACAATCAGCCATATACCTTCTGTATTGATGTTTATAGCAATTAGGAAAACATAGTTTTCTCAATTTCATTGAGTGTAATGAAAAGTACAAGCCACTGGACATGATGTTTATAGCAATTAGGAAAACATAGTTTTCCCCAAGTGACTTTTCTTTCTAGGATGCTCTTTATATGCAGTAGTAGTGAAACTTTCTAAGTTCAATTGAACTAATCACTGGTTAGGGAGAGTTAGCTATGGCATTTGGCGAGTTATTACGGAAGCTGTGGGTGCCTGGACGGTTTCCGGTTGCACCTCGGGCATTCAAAGTAAAGCTGGCACGTTTTGCTCCTCAATTCAGTGGATACAATCAGCACGATTCTCAGGTTTTTGTTGGGAACTTACATTTTAATCTTTGTGCTATGTATCCTTTCCTATTATGAATGAGTTATGCCACAGTATACTTCTTATTCGATTAATGTATACTCCTTCAGGAACTGCTGGCTTTTCTGCTAGATGGTCTCCATGAAGATTTAAATCGAGTTAAAGACAAGCCATACATCAAGTCCAGGGATGCAGATGGTCGGTCAGATGAAGAAGTTGCTGATGAGTATTGGGCAAATCACATTGCCCGTAATGATTCAATCATCGTGGATGTGTGTCAGGTTGGTATACTGTTGTAAGTTAATCTTTTATCTGCAACAGATAAATTGCGCTAGTCCATGTATATGGCATTAGAATGTGACTCAAACTTTTGTTTTATGTGACTCAATTTCATATTAAAAATATATGCATGTTCTGAAGCTTGTTCATGTAGAATCAATACAACCTGTTACAAGTATATTGAAATATTATAACAATACTTGTCTTGTAGATAAACCTGGTTTCTACTGGGTGAAGCAGATACAATGAATTTTCTTCTATAATCATTAGTAAAATCCAAAACTATGAAAGGATTCAAAAGACAAAGGTGACAAAATGAAATTAATAATTAAACAGCATGTCAATGTTGAATTCTTAGTGACAAAGAATATTTCATTCTTACTGGATCAGTTCAAAGAAAATATTATTTGAATTCTTAGTGACAATGTAAATGCAATAATTTTGAATTGGATCAAATCATCTTCTGTCAAATTTAGAATGGATTTCAGTTCTCTCTGGTGTAAGTAATAGTGGCTAGAGATTTGTGATCTTGTCTGAGAATCTAGCTGTTGTTATCATTATGATTCAATACCTTCATAATTTAAGCTTATTATTCTGCTGAATACTGAGGAATCTTGAGAAAAATCTGATGCAATCTTTGATCTCTGGCCAATTTACAGGGTCAATACAAGTCAACATTGATTTGTCCATTGTGCAACAAAATTTCAGTTACATTTGATCCATTCATGTACCTTTCATTACCTCTTCAATTTGCGAGCACAAGGAGCATGACCGTGACAGTTTTTACCTGTGATGGTAGTTCTCTGCCATTTGCATACACTGTGGCTGTTCCCAAACAAGGTCGTTGCAGTGATTTGATCCTGGCACTCAGTAATGCTTGTTCCTTGCAGGCAACAGAAAAACTTTTACTTTCGGAGGTTGGAAGACTTAGACTTTTAAAAGTTCATGTTTTATTCAAGTAGCAATGTTTGATCTGATTAATTTTATTGAGGTATATGCAGATAAAAGACCAAGCAATCCATAGAATGGTGGATGATCCTTTAACTTTATTGTCCACCTTCAAAGATGATGACCATCTTGCTGCATACAAGATACCCAAGCTTGAGAAAAATGCAATTTATCTGTGTTTGGCACTGCGCTGTCAGGAACAGTATGTTTCTCACTTTTTAATATTTTTAAATATTTTGTTGGTAAAGTCTAGCATGTGTACATAAGATAGTCAAATGAATGCCCTGATTTCTCATATTACTTTGTGCTTTTGTGTTTTGCTGTTTCTACCAACTTATTTATTCTGTTACTTTGTGTTTGAACTAGGGCTTCCAGTGATACCCAGACTGGATGGAAACCCTATGGAACACCTCTAGTAGCAGCTGTATCTGCTGATGAAATTGAAAGTATGGATATACATAGAACAGTTCACAAGATGCTCTCACCTTTTCTGAGAGACAACGGTTTGGAAAAATCTGATCATTCTGATATGCCAGACAAAAATATTGACACTAGTTCTAGTTCTCAATCAGATACCATGCCAAAACTGCCGATACAGTTGGTTGATGAGAACAATGCATTGACCGATCTGTTTGTGGGAGAAGAGGCTGTTAAATTTTCTTCATCGTCATTTATACATTTAGTCATTAACTGGTCTACAGAGTTATCAGTGAAATATGACATTCCCTACCTCGAAAACTTGCCTGAAGTATGCAACTATGGGCATGTAAGCAAAAAGGCACGGACTGATCCTCTGTCTTTGTACAATTGCCTTGAGGCATTCTTGTCTGAAGAGCCCCTTGTGCCAGAAGAAATGTGGTAAGTTCGAGCATCTTTATATTCTAAGCTGTATCATCATTGTCTTAAATACATGGCAGTCCTTTACTCTTTATATTGCTCCCAAATAAGTTATCTTTACTGATGAACATGTTTTCACTGGTGAAAGAGAGATGGTTGTTGTCAGTATCTAGTAAGTTATTGTTGCCTTAACCATCATTCAAGTTATTGGTTTTTGATACAGGAAAATTATGGCTGGTGTAGTGTAGCACTCGAAACTCTGAGCATTCAATCGTTTCTCCTTGATGATCAGAAAAAATAGACAAATTTTCATATGATTGTTGGATTTAAACCTTGTTGGAACTTTTTTATACCTTTCTCTTTCAAATGAAGACCTTTCTTTTTCCAGGAATATTTTCATAGGAACCTACTAGATGTCCCTCCATGGGACTTGCATGGTGCAGAGAAGTTTCTCATGTTGATTTGTGTGAGCAGGTACTGTCCTCAGTGCAAGGAGCGAAGGCAGGCAAGTAAGAAACTTGACTTATGGCGGCTTCCTGAGGTACTAGTCATCCATCTAAAGCGATTCTCATATAGCCGGTCAAAGAAGCACAAGATAGGGACCTTTGTCAACTTCCCAATCCATGACTTTGATCTCACGGACTATGTCCCAAACAAGAAGAGCTCTGCACGTCAGCTGTATGAACTCTATGCCTTGATCAATCATTATGGCACTAGCATTGGCAGTGGCCACTACACAGCAAATATTAAGGTCGGTGTGCAAATGGCAATATTTTTGCCTCCACTTGTCCCAAAACTTTCTCCTTGGTGAAAGCTCACTTTGCCATGCATGCATGCGTTTTGTCTTTTATTTTACTTTTCCGTAGGATGGTGGCCTTCCCTTAAACGAGATAGAGCCTAATCTTCAATTGCTATCTTCTTCTTAATGTTTGTTTTTTAATTCTTATGTCAATGCAGCTTCTAGATGAGAATAGGTGGTACAATTTCGATGATAGCCTCGTCACTCCCATTAATGAAGATGAAGTCATATCTAGCGGGGCATATGTTCTCTTTTACCGGAGGGTGAAAACTGTTAGCGGTGGAGCATAATGGGTGAATTACAAGACAAGACAAGACAATCTCAAGTACCAGGAGTAGCTTTGTCTGCTGCGTAGATCATTTTACTCCAAAGAAGGAACAAGGGGTTCAAGCAGCATCGGTGTCATCTTCTTGAAAATCAGTGTGGAAGCTAGGATTTTCTACCCTGATAGTCTGGGCTGGCATTCGTGGTCTTGGTTAGGCATGTTGCGTGTTGACTGACCCCTACACTTCTGGATATATCTGAAATTATTTTTGGTTAGGCATGTTGCAGTGTTGACTGACCCTTCTTATACTTTTGGCTCTAGAAAAACGATGCATCTCTTAGATCCAGCCATGGATTTTTCGGCCTTGGTACCGTGCTTAATATTATCTTTCTCAGGTCTACTTGGGAATCAACAAAATGTAAGTAGTGGGTGCAGTACTACACCGTGCTTAGGGGACTGACATGTTCAATGTAACAGGGGATCTGAACACCATCCGAGATAGGTGTTCATTAGGCGGTTGGGTTCACCAGCCCAGCCCCGGTGCAGGGGGCGAAAGCAAAATCCCTTCTTTGATCAGTTGAAAGATACTATTTTGATTGATAACCCTATATGTATTTGAGCGCTGGCAACAAATGGTTAGCCCCAGACTAGCTTTATTAATGTACTAAGACAAACATAGTTGGAGGAGAAATAAGTCGATAAGATCATGTGTTCCCCTTAATCTTAGCTTTCTAATTAAGGCCTGAAAAGCCCTGATCACATAAGTTCAGACATGCCCATGCCCACCCTCCCAGCTCAGATCGATCGTTCATCTGTCGCCGGCGCATTGCGGGGACTCACCCTCACCGGCAGCCCACCCTTCATCCTCAGTGTTAGGGACAGCAGCTCCTCCGGACAAGAATCCCGATTAAGAACGTCCATCCTAAACCTCTCTAGCACCGTGGCCGCGATCGATTTCATCTGAATGTACGCCATCTCCTTGCCCAGGCAAATCCTTGGCCCTGCATGGAACACCGGGTATTTGAACGGGCTCTCCTGGCGGCACACCGCCGCGGCATTACCGCCAGAGCCGTCGCTATCCAGCCACCTCTCCGGCCGGAACTCCCGGCAGTCCTTGCCCCATATGTTCTCCATCCTCCCCATCGCGTAAGTGATGTACGTAATGAACCAGCCTTTCTTGATGACGTGGCCGTCTGGCAGCACGTCGTCCGTCAGACAATCTTTCGTGTCTACCGCCACCGGCGGGTGAAGCCTCATGGCCTCGGATATCGCCGCCTGCAGGTACTGCATCTCCCGGAGCTCTTCGAAGCTGTAGATATCGTCTCCGGCGTTCTTTCCGTTACGCGCCCGGACTGCTCTGAACTCCTCTAGGATCCGCTCCTCCACGTCCGGGCTGCGCGACAGCAGCCAAAAGAACCACGTCAGCGCCGACGAAGTCGTATCCCGGCCGGCGAGGATGAAACTGATGACTATGTCCCGGAGGAACTCGGCCGAGACATTCTCTATGTCAAGGAATCGTGAGAGGAGGTCCACCTCCTCCTCGCGGCGGTCTGCCTTCTCCTCCATCCTCCTCCTGTCCTCCATCCTCGACCGTATGATGTCCTCTGCAAACTGGTGGACGGTTGCGATGGCGTTCCTCAGGCGGCGCTCTGTCCCGACGTTGAGAAGCTTCTTCAGCTTGTGCATGGAGGGGAAAAGGTACATGAACCGCTCGGAGCTCAGCTTGGCGGCCTCCTCGAACGCCAGCATGAACTCGCTCCGGCCGGTTCCGTCGCCAGCGAGGCAGCCGGGGTCAAAGTTGAAGGCGAGCTTGCAGACGTTGTCGAAAGCGAACCGCTCGAGGATGTCCTGGAGGTCGAGCGTTCGACCAGATCCGGCCGCCGCTTCGAGGATGGGGACAAGCCGGGACCGGAGCTCCACCGTCACGTTCTCCACAATGAAGTTGCGGAGGGACCTGCTGTTGAACTCGTAGCTGGCAGTCTTCCTCTGGATCCTCCAGAGCTCGCCGTCCGAGTTGAAGATTCCCTTGCCGAGGAAATCCCCGAGGAGGACGATGAACCGCTCGCCCTTCGGGTAGTTTTCAAAGCGTGTCTTGAGGATGTGCTCGACGTTTGCCGGGTTGGCCGTGATGATGCCGTTGCTGGCACCCGGTCGAACGAAGAGCAAGGTATTGGTCGGCGTCGAGGCTAGGATTCCGGTCGTCCAGTCGAGGAAGCGGCTCCGGTTCTTGAAGAAGTCCGGCAGGCTCCCAAGAATGGGATAATTCTTGATGCCACGGCCGCCACCAGCACCTCGGCCATCGGTGCCAGTCGACTTCTTTCCAGAGTAGGAGGAGGAGGAGAAGAAAAAGTAAAAGTACAGAAAGGTGAGGAAGAGAAGGATGACGGATTGCAGAGAGAAGAGGTCCATTGTCAGTGAGAGAGATCAACTGAAGAAGAAGACGAAGAAGGACAGTCACACGCCAAATGATGATAAGGGAAATCAGGGCAGAGGTGTTATATCTACCAGACAATATCACATCACCACCCTCCTTCAAAACTTCAATCTGAGTTTTAAGATGGAATTTAATTACATAAATACTTTATATGTTTCAACTTAAATATGGGTCGAATTAGCATGAATTTTTTTATCAACTCATATGCTCGCATCTTATTTGACCATAGGCTCCAATAATACCCATTCTCTTGGGTTAGACTTTGAAAAGGTTGAGCTGAATTCAGTTCAAGAGTTACTCTACTCCAGCAGTGAGCTTTAGAGATAGTAAGGAGGAGTGAGTAGAATTCTGATGATGCCATTCAAAACCAACCATCAACAAAGCCTATCAGCTAAATCATATATTTCTACTGCATGTTTGCATTGAAGCTGCTATACTCGATAAAACCACAAAATGCATAGCCTTAATGCGCAACTAGTTATGAATATGATAGATACACAATTGAATTTCTAGGGTTTATACATTTTTATTTTATTTTATCAGAAGTTGTTTTGTTTTTATGAGATTCCCATATCCATTGCGATATGCATTTTAGGTAAGCAAGAGAATCGAGTCATCAGCCTAGAATGATGCTGAGGAGTAATCTCCCTTCACTGATTTAAGAAGGCCCGAATCGTTTGCTACCAGAAATTGACCAACGGTTAGGCTAACTTCCCATGAAAAAAAAACTACATTGCTTTGTTTACCCAGTAAATCACAAGCGCAAAAATTGTTCTTTCATCCATAAAATGGTGTTTTTGTTAAATGAAAACTGCAATTATACCTAGGCCAAGGGGCCACACATTGGACCCATGAAACCCTTTTTGCTCATAAAAAGTTGGGTGCATAATGGTTGTTTGACCTGACCATAATAAATTATTTTAATATTTATCAATTATAAAAATTTAACTTGTCCAATATTATATACTCACAATAACTAATTATACATTTTCACTCAAATGTCAAATAATGTCCTTGAGTTAAATTTTAAAAAAATTATAAATTTATACTAAATAATTATATTGTTTTTTATTTTTAAATAACAGAAACAATAATTATGTTATAAAATATTACATTAATATTCACATAAATTTTATTAATTTTTTCTTCCAACTTTATATATCCAAAAAAAATATTTTATTCTAATATTATTGTTAGTATTTGATCAGATAATTAGAAAAAAAAACTAATGAGGTGAAATCAATATTGAATTACGTTTACATTGTAAAAAATATTTTTTTTAATTTCGAATTTATGAATTTTATAAGTAACTATCATTTAATTATATAATGAGCGATAATATATGTTATCTTCAATTTCACTTATATTCCATAACTGAACAAATGAATTATGGGTATTATTGTATTCAATTTAAATAAATCCCTTTCCAAAATTTATTTATATTTTCATTCCAATCCTCAGTTCAAAATTTATTTACATTCTCATTCCAATTTTAATTGCAAGGTGCTTAATCCGCCATTTTCATTACTGGGCTCGCGATATAGGCCGTAGCTCAATTATCAGTTTGGGCCAGCTCAATTATAGGCCCTGTTTCATATAAAAGGCCGTCATGGATGGACAGGGCAGAGGATGGAGGATGGACCCTTGATTACATCATGAAGCCTAATTGCTCGAGAAACCGAGACACCCAGGTAGGGCAAGAAAAAGGAAGTGGGACAGGACCTAATTAGTATTTGCAGATGCTCTTTGGTGGGTTAGAAGAAGAGTTCGCACACCAAATAATATATATACATACATGCATTTTATATATATATATATATATATATTATGGCATCCAATATCCACTCTTCTCTTCCTGCTTTTTCTTTGACAAGCAAGCAAGCAATTGCATTTTGTTTATTATTTAACAACTTTATTAGTCATATGCCTTGTAGTAGTGTCTCACATATTCTCCACTACTTGATCATATAATGAATGGGTCCATTTTTCTGTAATCTTTTGGATTCCGCATATAATTAAATGGTGAGTGTATCCCACATTAGTTAGCATACGCATAAGTAGCTGAAGCAATGCTATAAAAGTTGGATGCCAATGAAGCTATTATGTCAGCATAAGCAAATTTTGTGGAAGGGGCGATTTCGTTTTTCTGCATAAGATGGTGGGTTGGTTGAAGTTGGAGCCTTGGTCTCTTTCAATATTTATTTTCTCTATAAAGAATGCTACTTTTTTATGAGTGCATGGTGCCACAATCACTAACATCATCAACTCTATATTATTTTCAAATCTGAATAGAAGCCACTCACTTCTATTTAAATCTCCATCCTTTCTTGTTACAAATCCTGAATCACACCCATTCAAAATCCAATCTATCTGACTTAATTTTAAGATTCGAATTTAATTATGGTCCGACCAAGTTAACTTGGAAAATAGATAAAACTATCAAAATATTATTTATTTCATTCGTAAAAAATGTAAAGCCAATCCATTTTGACTTTGATGAGGAGCCGTGCTCTTAAATATTCCATCAAATTTAAAAAAGAAAGTAGATATTGTTCTTAATTGAGGATGATTCGGAAGCCATTTAGTTTGCTATTGTTGGGAGAGTTGGGTGCTCCACTTTTCAATGTGGGTTCGATTGTTGGGGTGTATAGTATATTGCCTACCACCACTTTCCATCATATATTCTGCACCTCTTTCTCGAGCTCTCATGCGCCAGCAAGTTGATATTCAACATTACATATGCATAAATAATTATGTCTCACTAGAAACCTATTTTTTTTTTGTGAGTTCATCCACCCATCTCCAAAACTTAATCAGTATCCAACTTTTCCACTCACAAAACTTACGAGATAATGCTATGGCCAATCAACGCTGGTGTCGGTTCAGTCGTGGCTGTTGGGCTCGTATATGAGCTTCTAGCAGTGCACCATGATGGTTGATTACTGAATGCCAGCAGTCATCACAGTCAGTGAAAACAACAGAGGTTATTGCCGGTAGTCCATATCCAGATTGCATCTAATTTAATGCGTGGGCCATTCCTAATAATCGACATAGCTGTTGCCAAAGTGTTATCTAAGATGCGAAAAAGGATAAAAGAGAGCATATCTATCCAATTCTCTCTACATGAAAATAGCAAAGTTAGTTCATATCCACATATCTATACATAAATGCACCAGATGCCTTTAACAAACACTACACTAGACATGACTAGACTAGGCTCGGTCGTCGTATCTCTGGTTTGCAACATCAAGTCAGATTTTTTTTTTTCTTCTGGTGGCGACACCGTGTAAATTTTGTAGCGAGCCGAGGGAACCCCAAAAACCCAAGTGAAAAACGTGACGGAAGATTCACTCGCACCTTCGAAGAACCCATCAAGAACTCACAAGTTTGGATCTCAAATAAGCCACAATGATGTGCTGCGCATTACGCTTTCAGTAGTTGGGTTGATGAGAATAGGTTCCATATGGACATGCGCACCCAACAGAAGGCCGAGGATGGCTGAGCTGAGCTGAAAATGGAGTATTCCCTTTTCTTCCCTCCTCTAAAGTTACACGTACTCTCTTTCTTTCCATTGGGTGACATGAGCGAAGATAACGACGATGCCAAAACGGCTTCATCTAGTCACAAAATCTTAAGATTCCTCGAGCATTAATGGTCGATCGTGCAGGAAATTATATGTGTTCATAAGCTCATATATTGTATGGATAATATGCAAGTACTATCGTGCGTCATCTAGAAACAAAAAAAAGGTTGATTGTTCATCATTATTTTGGCATATATTCTTGTTCACCTCTCGATTAATTTATGTCTTCTTTCGGTTGGATAATGATTTCCAATATTAGATAAATTTGGATGGTGCTGTGTGATTCCCTTCTTTGCTTTAGATATGATGCCCTAACCATCTTCTGAAATGATAGAACAGTGATTCTATGTCGGGTGCATGTTCCCAACATACGAGAATTTACTGGGTAGACTAGGCCGTATGTTCCAAACACTACCTAGATGGAATCCACTCAGATAACCTTTGCCTTTCTTTAGCTTGTTCAGGCAGGCAAACACAAAGTGTTGGGAAGGAAGAAGGTTTCTTCTATGTGATTGATTGTACATGCTGCGTGGCCTGGCTTGGCCTTCTCGTGCTAAGCAAATAGGCAATAGCTGCCAGTCCGATGAGTGCATCCATCAGAATCAGTGAACACATCAGAATGAGATTGATATTTAATTCATCGGGGTGCCGCGTCCACGATGAAAAGGGCGGATGAGGAAGCACTCTGTGTGGCGTGGCCCACCGCCACCATCACCACCACCACCACTAACTCTCCACCACCACCTAGACTGTGAGGTTGGTTCCAGCCACTTTAAAAAATTGCACATCAAGTAGCCATTGGATGATGTTATGTTACTCGTGCATTTGTTACTGAATATTTGCTGCTATCCTTGTCAACTGGGTCCCAACTCACTTGTCGCCACGTGAATCCAAATAATAATCCACTATGGATATGTGTAATTGTGTGCACATCCGCAATCATTCATGTGGGCAGTATGGCTTGCATCTTTTATGGTTTTCGGTCATCATGCATATCCATCAACAATGGCTTCCTCCCTAAATCTAAAAAATTGCCTTGTTCAAGCATGAATTTCTTATCATTTTTCCTGGAATTCTGACGCCACATACTTTTTTATTTTTCATTCTGAATCATATCTCCTATAAAATCTTGTCTGTGGGACAAGGTAGAAGAATTCATGAATGGTTGGATGACTACCAAGAGCATCTGTCTTGGAATATTCAGATAGGTCCAAAGAATATTAGTACACACACTACACTGTAGGAGACACTAGAAGAAAGAATATTCCACGCCTTGAAGAATTCATGAATTGTTTTGTTTTTTTTTTAAGTTTGATTTTTTTCGGATTAGGCACCCACCAGTCTCCCTATAAATAAGCGGCATTGCTCCAAGCTTTTACTTAGGAAACACACAACAAAGCAAAGTAGCTGTGTAGTGTTCTTCCTCTCGATCTTTTCCCTCTCTCCAATCTCTCCGGTCCAACCTTTTTCCTCAGATCATTTAATCAGCTGGTGGTCGGAAATGGAGGGTCGCACAGGATGCTTGAGCAGCTTCATGCATAACGCTAGGCCTTACATAGCCATGATCTGCCTTCAGTTCGGCTATGCTGGCATGAACATCATAACCAAGGTCTCCCTCAACAGGGGAATGAGCCATTACGTGCTCGTCGTTTACAGGCACGCCTTCGCCACTGCAGTGATCGCCCCGTTTGCCATCGTACTCGAGAGGTAGTTAATATCATCCATCAGAATTAGCCTAAAGTATATGTTTATAATGCAATCTATATATGATCATTTCAACGGCTATTGAGTTCCAGGGTGCCATTTCTGATGTTTCATGCAGGAAGGTGAGGCCGAAGATGACGTTCCTGGTGTTCATGCAGATATTCCTTTTGGGACTTCTCGGGTGAGCATATATCTTTTAGCTGATGAGTTTTTTCTGCCGTTTCTAATTAGACTTTACGATATAACACACACACACACACACATATATATATATATACCAATCTCTCCAGGCCGGTGATTGATCAGAATCTATACTACGCCGGCTTGAAGTTCACATCCCCCACTTTCTCATGCGCCATGAGCAACATGCTTCCGGCAATGACCTTTGTCATGGCGGTTCTCTGCAGGTATATACATACTTGAAAATGGTGAACCTCCTCATCATCTTCCACACTTTTTATCACTCTTCGTAAGTCATGGACCAGATCGGATAGTTTTAAGGAAGATTGGATGATTTTTCCTCTTAGGATGGAGAAGCTGGACATGAAGAAAGTGCGGTGCCAAGCGAAGCTGCTGGGGACCATAGTGACAGTGGCTGGGGCCATGCTGATGACCGTGTACAAGGGCCATGTCGTGAACTTCATATGGTCTGGCCACATCCACGCTCATGGTTCCGGCAATGCCTCGGAGGCCGGAGAGGCGGCCTCCGACAAAGATTGGGTCAAGGGCTCCATCTTCCTCATCATCGCCACCTTCTCTTGGGCTTCTTTCTTCATCCTTCAGGTAGTAATATCGATATATATATTCCCTCTGGAATAATAAAAGCACAGCTGAACTATGGTAATAATAATAATAATCATATATTCCTGAAACGACAACTGCAGGCAGTCACGTTGAAGAGGTACCCAGCACACATGTCGTTGACGTCACTGGTGGTCTTCATGGGCACGCTGCAGTCCATTGCAGTGACATTTGTGGTGGAGCACAAGGCGTCGGTCTGGTCAATCGGCTGGGACATGAACCTCCTCGCCGCTGCTTATGCTGTAAGTGCATATATAAAAAAAATATGAGACAACTCCTTATTACACGTACCCAAATATATATACGTGGACAAAGGTGGATGCAAGATCTAATTTTCTGATGATGGTAACTACTGAACACGCAACAGGGGATCGTGTCATCGAGCATCGCCTACTACGTCCAGGGTCTGGTGATGAAGAAAAGAGGCCCTGTTTTTGTCACGGCCTTCAGCCCGTTGATGATGATCATCGTGGCCATCATGGGGTCTTTCATCCTGGCTGAGAAGATCTATTTCGGAGGGTATGTCAATCTATATCTTCTTCTTCTTATTTTTCTTCAAGATTTCGATGCTCTGTATATTGAGCATGTTCTTATTCGACTCCATATATATATATATATATATATGGATGCTACTGTGCAGAATAATCGGGTCAGTTCTCATAGTAGCGGGACTGTACTCTGTTCTGTGGGGCAAGTACAAAGAGTTCCAGGAGAAGGAGGTCGAGGAGATACCGGAGCCTTTGAAACTATGCAACGGAGGAGACAACCAAGCACTTCCCAAGATCGAAGAGAACGACATTGAAATGCAGAGATCGGGTGAAGCCCCAAGGCTGAACTAATAACAAAACACAGCCCAGAACTAGACGAAGTAGATGCAGAGGAATAATAACTGATCAGAAGCTGAAGGAACGAATCATCAACAGAAGAAGGACTTCTTTTTTTGGATCAACCGCATGTCTCCCCGTCCCCCTTTTTTTTTTCCATTTTCTCTATCACCCATCTAAGAAATTCCAGAGAACCGAGAGAAATGCAGTGTTTTTGTGCAAGGTGACTCTAATAAGTAATTAACACGAGGTGGATGATTATGTTATTCATGGGCTATGTTGGGTTCCCATTGACATAAAACTTCGAGTTTGAACAATATAAATGGCAGAATTCTCTTGGAGAAATATGAGAAGAAAGTGGGATGAACATATATAAGTCAACAAACATGATCAATATAGATTTTAAGATAATTAATTATAAATTAATTAAAATATATAAATAATATTATTTATATATAAGTTTGACAGTATTCTACCGTTTAATACATATATTAACTTTTAAATATATATTTAATTAATCCATTATCATCCCGTCCTATCCCATAATATTATCTAATATTATATTAGAATAAATGAAACCCAAATTTATAGTTATGTAAATAATTGATTATTAAAATATATATGTACAGTAAATGTAAATATATGATATTAATAGTTTTTATCACTTACATATTATTATTTTTAATTGAATAGGAATATAGCTCGTTATCCGCATTCATCAAATATTATAAATTTGACTATAGTTATTAGACTATTTTACACATTATTCCTCTATATTTTTAGGGCATGCATAAGAAGAAAAATGTTTCACACGTCTATGGATAACTGATGAGGCTCCCACTCAAGTGAAGTGAACTTCCTTCATACATCCCATTATCATTGGTCTAATTTTTCTTCCATCAAATTATCATTGGACTATTCATCCGTCAATAATGGACCCACCTTTTCTTCAAAGTGGAGTCGCAATTAATCCTAATTACGTAGGCAATATATTTTTAATAATAATGGTGGTGGTTTGGGTGTAATTACCACATGGGATACATGATACTAAGGAGTTGTAATTGTGGGAGCATGAGATTTATAATGCTTTAGCTCGTGGGAGCCATCTTGTCTCCTAGAAGGATTACCCAAGGGAAGAAATACTTTTTTTATGCTATGAGGATGAATCTATTGAACATCCATTGTTTCGTGTTCTTGGACTGAATATGTGTGGTCAAGGCTGCTCATTGATAAGTATAGAATCACTACTTTTGCTCACTGTGAGAGTATAGTTGTAGATAAGTTTTTGCTCCATGTAGAAAAAAGCTACCTGCAAGAAGTTCTAGTGTATATATGGAAAGTAAGGTATGGGAAAGATTATGGGAATTTTTAAAGGGGATGTTATAGAGGATGAAGATCTTGTAGTGTTGAGAGATAAAAAGTGGTAGAGCATCAGAGTGGCCCGGCCTAAGAGTCATTGATGGGATTATGTTGTTAGCAGCATAAGTGGACCAGCTAGCTATCTAGCCATCCATATATGTGAAGTGTCCGATCCATTGTATATTACTTTTGTGGCAAGACGTGATATCATACCTTTATAAAAGAAAGAGAACCATCTAATGGAGATAATGTTGCTTTCTAATAGGAATCAGCTAGTTCTTTTATAAAGAAAAAAATATATACGCGTGACGTGGAGAGGACTCATGTCGCGGTAAAGGAATCATTTTTGGATTCCTATTACATTGTTAGGAAAAAACATTATTTTGAGATTGGAATTGGAATGGAAGTACCAGGAAGAAGAGTGTTGGCTCTGGTCAACGTTCTGAGGTTCAGCCAACAAGAAGGCTCAGCAGTCGGCCTCACATGGATCACCCCAATCCAATATTTGAGACGGGCCACCAGGGCGCTGCTAGAAAATTTAGTGAGTTCTCTGACAGAACCAAAATAAATATACAGAGCTTGACAAAATATAAATGAAGGTGGTTTCTTTTGTTCTTATAGTCGCAATTTTGAACCATGGAAGGGAAACTTGAATCCATCACATTCCATGACCAGGACCGGAGGAGCAAGAGCAGCAAGTGATTGACCCCCTCTTGCTAGAATCTTTACACATTGCATGTATAAATACCAAAAGCTGCTGAATCAGGGGTTGGACTTTGATGTACGATCATATATACATGTCAATATCCACATCTCTTAGGTATGTATATATGTACAAGGAAATTTAATGATTTTTAGCATATGATGCATCAGTTCAGCTGTTTCTCAAAGGCAGTAACTAATACTTTAAGCTGCTTCAACCTTCAGAGGCACTACTGGACACAGATACTATCAAAGTAGAAGCAAACCTGGGTAGATCTAATTCAGATAGTACTTCCCTTCGTGATTCTTATTCACTAGGACTGTGAACTCCTCCACATTGGTTCCCCGCTTCAATTTCAGACGCAGCTGAAATCTCACCGTCTTTCCAATTACCTGCATAAATTCAGAAAAAGGAAATCCTTAAAATTGTATTGAAGCAACGCATGAAATTCTCCTTTGATTGAAAACCCCTTGTAGTTTATTTCTCCACATGCCTTTTTGTCTAAGATCAAAACACGCCCTAACAGAGAAAAGAAAAGAATAGTAATGCACTATAGAAACCTCAGCCTCAGAGAGCAGGATCTCTAGCAGTTGGTATGGACACAGACAATTAACCCTCTGCTGTAAGATCTTGATAGCATGATTTGCTGCTTCGCGAACCTCAGGATCATGGGTTGGCACCGCTCGCCATCCAAGTTTATGAAAACCTGATTAAGAAATAGTTTACCACTAATAATATTACCAAGCTCCCACTATATTTTAAAGGCCTATATAAGCAAATATAGGATTTTATAATTCCAGGATGTAAGATCTATACAAGAATTTCAGGAAAAAAATAGTTGAAAACTGCAGTTGAGACAAGGCTAGGTTATACATCCCGTATTTATGCTGTAGATATACAATAATGTCAGCAGAAGATGACTTCACCAAGTTGCTTGATCTAGAACTTCTTTTGGAGCATTCCAAGGTATTACAATAAAATACAAGGTGTCATCAGAACATTCTCTTCATAGTCCACATATAGGGTGGATGTGACCACAAAAATGTAATGGCCTGATTCATAACTTATACCGTTTCAATGTTGCCCAGATCAAGTTGTTTAAAACCAAGTTTATTTCAACTTAAAGCAAGGCATCAGAGCTACAGTACTGCTATGGTACCTTGTTTCAACCCAAGGTCAGAAGTGGTGAAGTGAGGGACATCATGATCAAACTTGAAATCCTCCAGCTTCTTGAAGTTCATCCAAGGCTTCACCCAAACTTTAGCTTCATAAACCTTCTTCTTACCCGCATCAATTACTTCCAGTGTCAAATAATAGAGCTTTCCAGCAACCACCTGCTCCCTGGACTTCACAACTCGGGTAAACTCAAGAAGAGCATTCTGTAGACACATGATCTCATTAGGAACTTAGATAGGCACATCCACCGCAGAAAGAACAGATGGTTAATAAGAAGCTTCCAGAAATGGCTGTAATAATCAACCAACAGAAAGATCATCGTATCGATTCCAAAATGATATTACGGCAAATTCTGCTTCATAAACCCTAGTACAGCTTAAAAATCGAGACGACAAGCTGGCTAATTTATTCAAGCGAAAATCATCCAACAAGCAGAAGAAAACCCTAGCCTCTACCGGTTGCCACAAACCAAATACCAGAGATGTACCTCTCTCTTGTTGTACTCCTCAACAGCGAATTGGCCAAGACTCTCGATTAAGCCACTGTTTTGATACCCCTTGGAACCATGGATACCCCCGACCCTAGTCCTTATCATCCCCTCTTCTTCTCCTCCTCCTCTGCAGAGCCCTAATTCGCTGACCGCGCAGATCAGAACAGCGAAGCTTACAACCACCGCGCACGACCTGTTGATCTTCATCTTCACAGCCACAGCTTCCTTCGCGTTGATGATCTCCACTTTGTCCCTCCGACGGTTGACGCCCTGTGTCTTCGAAAGCCGAGCCACAAGCAGATTAAGCATTCCCGCGGAGGTGGTGTGTCACGACAGTCTGGAGGTCAGATTTGAATGGACCCGGCGTATGTAAACTTAGTGGAGACGGCATCGTCACACGGTCTGTAAACCGGGTCTATGTAAAAACCCATCCATCTAACCTTGCTTCTACGACAAGGTAGCGTCGGCTGACGTAAGAATTGGGCCGGGCCCATGGGCCGAACTAAAGTTGATTAGGATATTCATACTTAAATTACTTTCCTAATCAACTGATATTATGAGACTGGACAACAGTTAACAATTAATAACCCAATAAAGTAGACTTTCTTCGTTTCTGAATGGCCTGCCACCAACCTGGCTTTGACCGGATATTGCATTTGTCAGCAGAAACTCAAAAGCAATATATTTACAACACAAAATCGTACACATCTGGCATTGCTCCCAGCTCGCAGGCCTTCTCTATTCACGTGTAGTTGTTCGAGTTCAATTTACCAGATCCAAAACCAGTAGTAGTTCGAGTTGATGATGCTGACTTTTCACCCTTCTTGTTATAGATGTAATATCAGCATAACCAACAGCATAATTGCCCATCTAAGTGGAGACAATTTAATCATAGTAGCTGCAAAATCACAACCCAGATGCAAGTCAAGCAAGATTTGGGAGCATGGTAAAGCCATATCCTAGACAAATATGGTCGCCAGTTTATTCATAAATGAGGAGCTGAATAAACTAGAATTAATTTTCAAGGATCAAATTAAGAAGCTTGAAAATTCATCCAAAGAACAATTATCACAGGAAAATAGAGGGACCAGAAAAAAACACTTACTATATGCACATGAAGAGGATGCTGAGGAAATTTCTAATGCTGAGCCCCATTGACTGTTTGGCGGGGGCTGTACTTGACCAGATGCTACTGAGGATATGGTCCCTTAGCAGAGGTCAAACTAGATGGAAGCAGTGGAGGCTTGTGTTTTTGTCCGGGCAGTGGGGCCACAGATTTTTTAGGAGCAGAAGCTGGAGAAGCAGTTGGGGTCACATGGGACTGCTCTGGTGCTGGGTCAGGAGATTGCTTCTGGTATAGGGGGAGGTGCAGGTGAAAGTGAATGAGGTGGCTTTGCCTTGTAAATAATAGAAGGCAAAGGTGAATGCAAATGAGATTGCTTTTCCTGAGCATCTGGTATAGGGGGAGGTGCAGGTGAAATTCTTCTCGAGGCAGGTGAGTGTCCTCCCTCTGTCGCAGGTATTGGTGGCATGGTGAGGCCAAGAGTTCGGTGGTGGTGGCCATGATGATGGTGATGGTGGCTCTGGTGAGTATATGGCATTGGAGATGGAGAAGGCAAAGGACCAACAACACCGTCACCACCATCCAAAGAATGTTGCAATAGGGAGGAAAGACAGACTTGTTTGACCTTCCCAAAAGTAGTATTGTTTAGGCCGAGGATTTGTTGAGTGAGAATTACCCTTGATTATCTGAGCAAGCTGCTTTAGCCGAGGTTTTGAGGGTTGGGTCCCCATTGCCAGCAGAACAGATGATTGAACAATTGTTGGAGCATGCACAGTTGAACCCCTCAAGTTTGATAAGCTGATATACAAGTTCTAGATTTCAAGAAGACAAATGAAAAGGAATTAGAATGATATCAAACAGATCAATCTGGCTATTGAAGGCAGGGGCAAGGGGACACAAACTGAAATATAACTATCAATCAGTTATGAACAATTTGAGATTATGAAGAAGTTAACCAATGTCATGCCATCATGGCCAGTAAATTCTTTTGTTCCAACACCATCTCATTTCATAAGTGGGTCAGTAGTCATGACAAATCAATCTTGAAAAATACCTCATAAGGTGATAGATGCAATCCTGACTTGAGCTGGCTCTTTAGCTCATAAAAGCTTTCTTGAGGTTGCTCGATGGAGAAGATCAAGGTGAAATTCAAGTAGATCTGAACCTTCTGCAAGAGATGAGCACTTTGTGTAGGGATAACACTGATTCCCCCATGAAATTTCATTACCTCAAATGAGAAAGGATCACCAAATTGTCAGGCGTAGAGACAGCTGGTGAGAAACCAGATACAAAAAGGATGCCCTGTGATCAAACTCTGAGCAGCTATGGGGATTTCTGGACTATCTTCATCTGAGTCAACAGCAAAGAAAACTTTTGACACGTTTTGACCAGGCACATGTTCTAGAAATAAGATGACAACCTGTTTTTTTCAGAAGGGCATTAGTGAAAAGGCTGTAGAGAAGTGAATAAAGAAGAATTAGGGGAGATTGGAACTGACCTTAATATTGGGAGCATTCATCTCCCCAGAAATGTCATCCTTGAGCTGCATAATGTTATGTTTTAGAAATGAGAACAACTTTGCAACATAAAAGCTAGCAACAATACCATGACCTGAAAAGAGAGAATCAAAGTATTGAGATTTTAAGATCGATATATTTTCCTGCATCATAATAGAAGGATTCCACATTTTGTAAGTTGTGAATCCGAGATATGATCCTTGAACAGTAAGAGATCTAAACTAATTTGAGGGCCACCTCCAAATAGCCTATACTAGTAGCAATTCAAGTAAAGAATAGCAGACAACTGATCGAAGAAGATTATGGAGCTTACAAGTATAATCATGAAGTTTATTTAACTAAACTTATGACAATAGGAAATTACCTCATATTATCCAAATAAGAGTCCCCTAAAGTTTCAACAGAGAACTGTGGATCTCAGAATGAAACCAGGGATGGTAAATGGAAGATAAGCAAAAATGCAAATGGCCAATTTAAGGACGTGTTTCTCAAGAACAATACCCAAAATTTCTAGCTGAATCTTTTACATCATGCTGAAGATGAAAAAAAAAAGAACACCAGGTAAAGATATCATTTTACTCCAATTTCATGAAAAATTCCATCAACTAAAGAATTCAATATTTTGTCAAGTTCATACTGGGGAGGGGATATAAAGCTTCCACAAGGACCAGCAGAACTAACATGTATTACAGTCCTGTTGCAAGCTTTCTCGAAATTGGAATGTCACTCATTTTTCTAATTAAGCTATCACGGAATAGGTCCCCGTGTTTGGAAAATTTCTATCAGGCACGATATTGAGGCAGAATCAAGATATAAAATTGATCCAGATTGGACCCTTTCTGTACTACAATATGCTATATTACTAAATTTGGATAGGACAAAAATTGGAAGTGTTTTAGGTTGAGAAAAGATGAAGTAAAGAAGAGTAAGATAGCATAGGCCAACAAGGAAATGCTGGGAGGAAATTCCAGCTCGCGAGATAGTAAATGTCGGCCGCCTAAAAAACCACCACCAATGTACATAAACTACACATTCATCTATCTCGTATCTCAGCCAAATGGAATGCACTTCGCAACACAAGACGTGGAATCGAAACAAAGCGACAGAAAGGAACAAGAGCCACCTTTGAATCTGCTGTCGAGATACAGATCGCGCTGATCCCCTAGATTCAAGAACGGGAGCAGCCAGAAGGCAGCAGAGAGGAACCCGGCCACCGACAGGACGTGAAAGACCACGCATTTGAGCCCGACGTGCCGGAGAACCCAACCGCATCGGCAACGGATCCTAGGATTACGGCTGGGCTCGGACGTAACGGAGACGGAGTGATGGTTCCGGTGCGGTTCTTGCCCCTCCTCGGCAGAGCCCTTACTCATCAGCCAGAGGAACCTCCGTCGATGCGAAGGAGATGCACCATGCTACGCCATTGGAGCTGAGCAGAGCTGAGACTGCTGCTGGTAGTTTCAAATTGGGTGCAATCATCTTTTTTCCTCTTTTCTTTGCTGTCTCCAGTCCAGAGAGAGGAAGTGGGACCCTGTGAATTGAGGCTGTGTAGTGACCTTTTTTTCCCCTTAAAAAATATTATTATAGATTAATTAAGGTAGTTGATTATTGGTTGAACTTGAAGAGACAAGATAGAGACACGCTTTCTACCACGTGACATTGCCGCAAAAAAAAAATCCCTTCTTTAGGGGTGTAACAATGTGCCTAAATTGAAGCTGAGGATTTCATTTTATTTTATGTTTAGATTAGGGATCTATCTGTAAATAGATGAAATATAGCAAAACAGAAAACCTAGCCTCCATCTTGAAGTGTTGGCAACGCCGGCCCTCGGACCCTCTGGTTCTTCATCCTAGTTGATACTTCCACGCATCCGCCGTCGCCTATTACTCTCATCGTTGAAGAGCCGATCGCTGCCTTGTTTGCGGATCCTCTCTCACTGGGGCTACAGTTCCAGCCACGGCCGTTCCGTCACTGTCCGCCCGGTGAAGCCGCGCGTATAGCAACACCTCCTTTCTCTCTCGTTACCTGGCGAAACCCCTGCCCTTTTAGCCGAACTCCTATCTGCCGCTTCCCCATTGGCCTCTGACGAAGCCGGGGCTTCTGCCATCGTCTTCCTTTCAGCCCCTTCCATCATCCTTTTTTGACTGTTTGGCCACTCATTTGTGGTCTTTTCCAACCGAAAGATATCTGTTTCCTTGGCATCCTGCACCATTAGTCTCGGAGGCTCTGTAATCATTCTTCACGTCCCTTAAGTTCCTTGCGGTGGGTGAACAGTGATATTTTTCTGCTTTGACACTGGTTTTGAAGGATTTTATCTGTTCACTGATCTGGCTCATGATGTCTTGATGGTTTATAAATATATTTGGTTGCATTTGAATTGCGTTTAGGCATGTCATATTTGCATACAATCATTCATCACATGTTATTAGACCGTCTCTAATTGCACTTTGGGATACATATCATGCTATGAATGTTAGGACTTACTCGAATATTTCAGTTGTCTTCATATGCCTCTCCGGTGTCATCTTCTGTTTTGACATCACAATGGCTTTGGGTTTAGGTCGGAGTACATGGCTACCGCCCCAACAGCTGAACCAGGTGGTAATTCAGAATCGGGAGTTGCTGAAAAACCCCAGATTCAGCCCCTAAGGTTGCCTACAGCTGAGGAGATCCGCGGCCAAGATATTTGGAACAACTGTGCAGTTCGCAGTGTGGTTAGTGGAGTAATGGGTAACATTTCCCTTCACTCTTTTTAGCGTACTCTACTAAATTAGAAAATATAGTGAAGTAATGGGTAACAACTGTGCAGTTCGCAGTGTGGTTAGTGGAGTAATGGGTAACATTTCCCTCACTCTTTTTAGCGTACTCTACTAAATTAGAAAATATAGTGAATGAACAAGCTACTTTGTTAAAATGAACTTTTGAGGGGCCTAGAGAAGAAGGTAGATTTTCAGGTCTTGTGATATGAGGTGTTCTTGTAGTCAATGAATTGCTACCTTAATGGATGGTAGCTAATAATGCTCTTTACGTGCTTCCTCAGTGATTAGATAGAGCTCGAAGTCTCCTCCCTACAGAAGGGATGTTTCAGCTATCTTTAATATTCACATCAAAACTCTATGCCTTTGCGACCATCTCTTATTAAATTGGCACTGGTCTGGATGTTGTTTTATACCCTGAAACACAAATTTATATTGAAGGGGAATGGAGAAGAGGATATCGGATATATTTGTTTCCCTTAAATCTAAAGAGAGGATTAGAGCTAAAGACAGTTCTGATCTGTAGTGTTTCCTCTCCTAGAATTCTTGATTAAAAAGACATTTTTTGGCACTATATCAAATTGTCTGGTTTCTTATTTGTACATTTTAGCAATGTATATTTTTAGGAAACTGCATGTCTTGTGGCATGATAGAATTTAAAGTGGTATGTTTCATTTCTTTTCCCCATGGGATTTCTGCAGGAGGAGGGCTGGGCCTAGCTATGGGTCTATTTCTTGGAGCCCTAGACAATCCTATAATGCAGGAAGAGATGACAGGAAAGCAGCAGTTCATTTACACTGCCAAACAGATGGGCAGAAGGAGCTGGGGTTCAGCAAAAGCATTCGCTGTTATGGGCTTTGTCTTCTCCGCTGCAGAGTGTGTTGTTGAAAAGGTATTATTTGACAACAAATTTTATGGCATTCTTTTTTTCCTCTTATAAGTGGTGTCATTGGCTACCCAATTTTCATAATAGGTGTTAGTTTTCATCCATTTGAGCTCTGATAGTTCTGACATATTTTTTGCAGGCTAGGGCAAAACACGATATGACCAACACAGTTGTTGCTGGTTGCGTCACTGGTGGTGCAATATCTGCAAAAGGTAGATCCCAATTTCCCATCCAGGAAATACTTTTCATTAATTTCCAGGGCTTTACTTAGTTATGGCTTGAGAAGTATGAAGTAGGTTACACACCAGGGAAGCTTTCTTAGACTCACTCTACCACCTGGGACTGGGAAGCTAGTGTGTGCAGTATACTCTATAATTTTCTGTTGAAAGGAAATAATAGCACGTGTAACTAACCAAGCTTAACTGCAAAGTACTGTAGTTATCAAAAAATTCAAAGTAAATTTAGTAATATATTCTCCGAGCTTTGGCCTAGATCACACTATAGCTTTGGTTTAGGTTATTTAGTTTTGTCTTAATGGCTTTGTTAAAGTTCATTTCTGGTTGATACCATTTCTTCCAGTATAGAAATTCATAGGGGTTGACTTTGTATTTCTTTCCTTTCTAGGTACTGTGTGCATCAATGAATATTACTTGCGATGTGATGTATACCTAACATGACTAACAACTTTGTCTGTTGTCCTTTGTGTAGGTGGTCCAAAAGCGGCATGTGCAGGGTGTGCTGGCTTTGCAGCATTTTCAGTTGTCATCGAGAAGTTTCTTGACAGGCATAGCTGATCATATTCAGGCTACTGAGCAATGAGCAACAGCCTGCAAAGAATACACTTTGCACACAATTTTGGGGCTATTTTTTAAATATTTTTAAGGGCAGCCGCTTTTATTTAGCATGGAGCACTGGCCATTCCATTCAACTGCCTGGAAATGGAGTAATTTATATGTTTAGGTCAGATGGATACAGCCCCCATTATTGATGCTACTTGTATTGCAATCTCATGGCTGTGCTCCGTTAAACATGACTGCAAAAAATAAACAAAACACTCTTGCATCCAAGGCAATTAGAATGTTTCTAATGAATGAACCAATGGCAACTCCCTATCTGAATTTTTGCTGCATGAGACTTTCTGAATGATTGCTGATTGGTGCATCGTGTCAGATGCGGTATTGGGTATATGCTTCACTGTTTTTCATTGTTGTTTCAGCCACAGGACGTGAGACATCTCATTATCAATCAACTAGATTCAAATATAACCAGCTGGAGGCCTGGCAGCATTAACTAAACTCTACATGAATATTATTTACAAACCTTGCATCCATCATATACAACAGGGAAAAAGCTGTAGCTCCATCTCCTTCCTGCTTATGTTTCAATACTGTTAAGGTTGTTAGCTTGATATGGTCCTGCTTAAACTATTGAATCTCTTCTAAGAATGTCGTATTTGCAGAGTGGGCAGGTTGCATTTATCTGGAGCCATGTGCTGATGCAATCACAATGGAAATGGTGATTGCAGGGAAGGGTGCGCAATTCCTCTCCATTTACGTATAATGAGAGACAAATGCAGCATTCCTGGAAAAAAAACATGAGGAATTCAAGCTATTAGCTCATGAGATGCAAGAGACAAAGAAGACACTTGGGATAACCCATGTTGTTGCCAAAAATACTTACACAGGCAGTTGATGTTTAGATAGAAAGGGATGCAAGAGGAAGAATAGGCCCTTACCGAGTTTTCAGGGAGAAGAACAAGTTCAGAAGTGGAACATCCATGGATGCTTGCTCCTAAACAGGTTCCAAAACCTCCTTTCTTATAGCAATCAACTACTGCATCCAGTGAACTTGCTGATCGATACCTGTGCCTTGGGAGATTTCTAATGATGTCTTTGGAAGCCCCTTCTGGCCTCATTTTAAATGCATACATCAATGCTATGATGGGAATGCAGCAATACAGCACACAGAAGACTATAAAAACAGTCCCCATGCAAAAGAACACAAAGACCACGTCAAACACTAGGAATAGGATTGTCAGCCTGCAAAACAAAATCAGAAGGAAACTATCAATTTTGATTCACGTGCTTTTTTGGCACACAGTTCATATTCTTTGACAACCTTTATCATACAGAATGGAGGGAAAAAGAGGAGTTTCCTCTGTCATAGTGCAGTGCAGCAAGTTTAGAAATTGAGGTGACCCACCAGTAAAGAAGAGGAGAATCTTGTAGAAGAGCTTGTCCACCCATTACAATCCAATAAAATCCAATAACCCACCATACGGATGAGATAATTGCATTCACAGACTCTATCCTCCTGGTCAATCTGAGAAACACAAAGATGTAAACCCACAGTGTAGTTCATACTTCACAGAACTAACTCCCTAATCCCTATTATGTAAAAACCAACAATACCACTCAAATATTGAAGAACTTCCCAGTAAGTTGGCCCACCCCATTATAATTTCTTCAATTATGCTCATATACCAACTAAGGTGATGACTTTACTAATATATTTTTGGTCTTTTTATTTACATTTACATGAGATAACTGCATCCATATACTCCAATTTTTTTGAAAGAAGCAAGACAAATCCATTCAAAATTTGACATTAAAATATTAGTAAAATGATGTATTTATTCAAATTAAATTGCTAACCATGCATCAGTTTTGCTAAAAGGGTTAGTTCTAAATTTAGCTGACAGAGATTCTAAGGTCAACTTGAACTTCAACTGCAAAAGAATAGAAAGACAGAGGGTAAAGAGATGCCCTGCAATAAAATTCACAACAGAATGAGTTGCAGGCAAAAGGGTACCTGCCCTCCTGCAGCAAAAGCGAGCTGGAATCAGTCCTTTGGTGCTCGGCGCTTCTAAACCCTATATGGAACGCACACTGCAGGGCGTACCCGGAGAGCCACAGTCTCAGAGGAGTCGGCGGCCGCTCCTTCAATGTGAACAAGAGCACCGCGACTGCGGACACAATGAAGGCCAGGTTCCACGCGAACTCGAGCACGAAAATAGGCCAGGAGAGGGTGGCAAAGCCATCGTACATGGCACTGGCTGCCGAGAAGGAGTCGGAGTCGGAGATGGAGGAGGAGGAATCACTGATGTCTCCGCCGCCTGATAGGACGTCTGCACAGTCTCCGAAGAAGATCGAGGTATGGTGGCGGAGCAGAGGGGCGCTGGGCCCTCCGGCGGTTTCATGCAAGGGGTTGATCTGGTTCATCTTCAGGTAGATGGACAGATGGATCCTCGCTCAACTCGAGGTCGAGAGAGAGAGAGTGAGCAAATGGAGATTGTGGAATGTGATGGGGGAGGGAGGGGGCAGTTGGCGCTTTTAGAGTGGTGAAGGTGGTGGGATGAAACTGACATGGCCTGGAGGAGGAGCCGGTGGTGAAGGTGGGTAGTGGTGGAGGCTGTACAAACTTAACGGATTCCCATTCATTAATTATTGTTGTATAAGAATTATATCATCTATCTAAAAAATTAATAACTAAATTATATTATATGATAAAATAGTTAATTTTTATATTATAATATTTTTTAAAATAAAATAATAAAATAAAACTTACATTGGACTATTTATGCACTGTTTGGCTTCCATTAGTAATGGAGCACGCGTCATATCATGTGGAGGGGCCATCTCAAATTTTTGTCTGTATGCCCAATGCCATGACAAACTATCCAATTCCCTCAGTAGTGTGCCTGTCCAAGTCCAACACATGCCCCAAAAATAAGAAAGAATAGGCATACTATATTAAGTAACCCAGAAGAGAGGAAGGGTGGTTTGCTTTTCCACTATAAATTTGTTTTTGGGTATTTTATTTTATTTTTATATCAATTATATATAAATGTGATAAAATTTAGTGGTTAATCAATTAAAGAAATATACTTTTTGGGTCATATCATTAAATATCATATATTAAATTAAATGATTGAATTAATGAATAAAGGTAAGGTATCTATTTTAGTTTAGGAATTGATTGGTGAATTGATTGCTTGGAGCCGCTGTAAGATGGGATTCCTAGAAAACTCTGCTATAGAGTTGAAATGGGTTTACGGGAGAGTGAGGGAAGATACTGAAAAGTGAATCAGAACTTTGATATTCTTCCACGACGCTGTTGTGTGTGTTATCTATCGAACTTGTTTCCTTGGCTTGCTTTTGATACCACTTCTATATGTTGATCCTTGGCCAAATAATGAATTCTGTCTAAAGGAACATCTCTTGTGTTGTTGCAGGGAGTTGATCTATATTCCTTGCTCGGTTTATTTGGTGGGAATACCCAAGTTTGTTGTTGTGGTAGTATAAATAGTTGTATTGGGGCATCAGATTTAAGGGGAGCTTTATTTGAGAATTATTCTATAGACCACATGGTGGGTCCGGACTCGGGTCCAAACCCCTCTCCACTTGTTGACAAGTCGAGGGTTTTAGATGTGAAGCCACTGCCATATATTGAACCAGTTTTTACACCTTCTAATCATGCACCATTTGCACATCCTCTAGCTACTGCCCCATTTGCTTGTCCTGTTCCTGGTGGCCCTCTCCCCACTGTATCCCCGTTCTACCCGTACTTTACACCTCCTCAAACACCCTACCTTCATGAACAAATCTTACAAACACCGATTAGACCACCCAATCAAAACATACATTTGGGGGTGAATGCCTCTCGAATCCCTGCTGCAGTTCCTATAAGTACCTACGGGGCAGATGAAGCAGCTGGGGTCGAAAATGGTGGTTTGGGGTTGTCCAATAAGAGAGACAGAGAGAAAGGCAGCACATTTCAGGGGATTGGAGAAGAAAATGAGCGCATACACATTACTGAAACAAATGACGAGGGCAAATGTGAGAAGAGGGCTAGGCCCCCAAAGAATGCCAAAGGGAGCCCTGCACGTTTCTCCTCTAATATGGATGCAGATTCCTTTGCTGACAATCTTTTGAAGTCATCTGCTGCAATGGATTTTGATACTTTTCGACGTGCTGATGGTGATCCTGGGTCTGTTGCCTACATACTGAGATTATATGATTTACTCAGGCGGAAGATAACACAGGTTGAAGAATCAAAAGATCCAGTTCCAGGTGTATCAAGACGTCCCGCCTTACGTCCCGCCTTACGGTCTGGCACGATCTTGATGAACAAAGGGATTCGAACTAATGTCAAGAAGAGGATTGGAACAGTCCCGGGTGTTGAGGTGGGAGATATATTCTTTGTAAGAATGGAACTCTGCTTGATAGGATTGCATTCTCCTATATAATGGCTGGGATTGATTATACGGGCCTTAAATTTAGTCAAAATGAAAAACCTGTGGCTGTTAGCATCGTTTCTTCTGGAGGATATGAGGACAATATGGAGGATAGTGATGCCATAATTTACAGTGGACAGGGTGGAAACATATATAAGAAAACGAAAGGAGTGACAGATCAGAAGCTTGAGAGGGGTAACCTTGCTCTGGAGAGAAGTGCGAGTCGAGGAAATGAGATTAGAGTGATTCGGGGAATAAAAGATATCTCTAACCCGACTGGAAAGGTGTACATCTATGATGGACTCTATAAGATCCATGAATCCTGGGTTGACAGGGGAAAGTCGGGGTGCAATGTGTTCAAATATAAGCTGGTTAGGATCCCAGGTCAGCCTGAAGCATTCAGTCTGTGGAAATTGATTCAGCAATGGAGGGATGGCTCTGCTTCTAGGAATGGGGTCATTTTGCCTGATCTCACTTCAGGGGCAGAAAGCTTGCCAGTTTCTCTTATAAACGATGCAGATAGTGAGAAGGGCCCTGCACATTTCACATATCTCCCCGCTCTCAGCAACTTGCACCCTGTAAAGTTATCTGAACCAGGCCCGAATTGTAGTTGTGTTGATGGGTGTCAACCTGGTAACTCTAATTTTCCGTGCATTCAAAAGAACGGAGGCTTTCTCCCTTATACATCAGCAGGTGTTCTAGTAAACAGAAAATCAATGGTATATGAGTGTGGGGTGTCACGCCGTTGTTCTCCTGTTTGCCGGAACCGGTTGTCCCAGAGTGGTTTAAGGGTTCAACTAGAGGTTTTCAAGACAAAGGACAGAGGATGGGGCCTCAGGTCATGGGATCCTATTCGAGCTGGAGGTTTCATCTGTGAATATACTGGGCAAGTGATTGCTAGATTGGAGTTAGAAGAGCTTAAAATTGATGGTGAAGATGAATATGTTTTTGACACAACTCGAATTTACCAGCCACTAGAAGTTCTCCCTGGTGATTGTAATGGGGCCCGGGATGTCCCTTTCCCACTGATCATCAATTTGAAAACCACTGGAAATGTGGCTCGATTCATGAACCATAGTTGCTCTCCTAATGTGTTTTGGCAACTGGTTTCACGAGCTCATAGTAGTACATTTGATGTTCATGTTGTTTTCTACGCTCTCAAGCATATTCCCCCTTTGATGGAATTGACTTACAACTATGGAGGCCAAGAGAAGAGACCGTGCCTGTGTGGTTCAGCCAAATGCAGGGGCTACTTTTGCTAACCTCGAGAGTCCTGAAGAATGAAAGGCTGATCAGCACCCAAGATGCCAATGACTTCCTATCCATGAACAAAATATACAATATACACTGTCAATTCTGCTGATATTTACGACTTGATAGGTTACTACTGACCATAATGGCTAGTAACAAGGTCATGCTACCATTGCAAAGAATTGTAAAATATTCAATTAGTGGTATTATATCCTAGTAAATATGCAGGCCCGATTATTTTTACTCCCTGAATTATTCAACTGACTTGCATTTTGCTCCCATATAATTCATTTTGTTAGAACATAGAAGTCATCTGGAAGGGTGTCAACATGCTAGCTGTTTAAGCCTTATTTGATGTCTTTTTAGTTCATCGCGATTCATAGAAAAATGGGCTGTTTCTCTTGCAGGGAACCTCAACCAGATCGACATAACCAGAAGATGCCAAAAGAGTGTACCAACTACAACATGTTTGGAAGACTTGTATTATGTTGCTCTTAGGATAGCAAGTTTTGTATGGTTTATGGCTGCAAGTCATGGCAGCTGCTCGATATGCTTTAGAAACATGGGTAGTGTTTTATGGAAATGCGGAGGCAATGGGTGTTGCACTCATTTTCATCCACAACAGATTAACACATTCCTGTAAAAAAAAAAAGAATCTAAAGCAAATGTAGAATCTTTGGTCCCATTTGATATCGAATTATTATAATATGATGAAATTGGCATTATCTAACTATTTCGGAGGAATTTTCATTTCATAACTATATCAAAAGAAATCAATAAGGTAAGGTTTCAATGCAAGTGGGAGTGGAAACAAAGTATCAATGAGGAGAGTCCAATCAAGTGCAAGATCAGCCACAAGGTTCTCATGGCCCAAGTTGCACTCTTCTGGGTCATGCAGCAATCAGGCCACCCAGTGGTCGCGTGCCACGTGTCACCGTCAGGGGGAACATGGAAAATCTGATACCCGACAGCTGGCTTATCTCCCCGCCTTGTTATCATCGGCTCTTCCATCAGACGTTCAACTGCCAACCAGAAGAAAGATACCAAAGCTCTGCGACAACAATGGCGGCAGAAATGGCACTCCTCAAGTTCTCAGCCTCCCCGAGTCTTCTGAACCCACCAAGGGCTTCTTCCCGCAGGTTCACGACGGTCAGGATGGCTGCCACGGCGGAGCCCACGGCACCAAAGAAGCCAAGCAAGAAGGGCAACAAGAAGGAAATCAAGGAGACCCTGCTAACTCCGAGGTTCTACACCACTGACTTCGACGAGATGGAGGCGCTGTTCAATGCCGAGATCAACCAGAAGCTCAACCAGGCTGAGTTCGACGCCCTTCTGCAGGAGTTCAAGACCGACTACAACCAGACCCACTTTGTCAGGAACAAGGAGTTCAAGGAGGCTGCTGACAAGATCCAGGGCCCCCTCCGTGATATCTTTGTTGAATTCCTCGAGCGCTCCTGCACTGCTGAATTCTCCGGGTTCCTCCTCTACAAGGAGCTTGGGAGGAGGCTCAAGGTATAAGCTGCAATAATTCAATTCTGTTTGCTCATGATAGAATTGAGTGGCCATTGACTCAGTAGATTAGATTATGCTATGAGCTTGTAGCCTGCTGGTTTCTGTTCAGTTGGATCCAGTAACATCCATCAGTTGCTTAACTGTCTTGTCTCCATGGAACTTTCCAGAAAACCAACCCTGTGGTTGCTGAGATTTTCGCCCTCATGTCCCGAGATGAGGCAAGGCATGCTGGGTATGTAGCAAGAGACAATGCTGTTTCTGTTCCGAATTTGAGTAAAAGCTGGGAAAGGTCATGTGAGGACTTGCCATTCTAAATGGACCATCAACTGCAGGTTCCTGAACAAGGGCTTGTCTGATTTCAACCTAGCACTGGACCTGGGTTTCCTCACCAAGGCTAGGAAATACACCTTCTTCAAGCCCAAGTTCATCTTCTACGCCACCTATCTGTCGGAGAAGATAGGGTACTGGAGGTACATCACAATCTACAGGCACCTTAAGGAGAACCCAGAGTACCAGCTCTACCCCATCTTCAAGTACTTCGAGAATTGGTGCCAGGACGAAAACCGCCACGGGGATTTCTTCTCCGCCCTCCTCAAGGCCCAGCCCCAGTTCCTCAATGACTGGAAGGCCAAGCTCTGGTCTCGGTTCTTCTGCCTCTCCGTATGTATCCCTTTCTCCAAATCTGCAAGCTGCCATTCAGATTGTGTCTCCTGACTGACTTATGCCTGCATACTTTGTGTTGTATACTTTTACATTCTAGATCGCTCACATCCAAGTCACCGGCTACTGATAGTAATCTGTGATGCAGGTTTATGTGACCATGTACCTAAATGATTGTCAGAGGACAGCTTTCTATGAAGGCATTGGGCTTGACACGAAGGAATTCGACATGCATGTTATTATTGAGGTGAGCTGATGGCTTCTGTGTCTCCTCATACTCCCCGTTGTTACAGATTGATTAGAAGTTCCTTCTTCCTGTTTCTGCAGACTAACCGCACGACGGCAAGGATCTTCCCTGCAGTGCTTGATGTGGAGAACCCCGAATTCAAGAGGAAGTTAGACAGGATGGTGGAGATCAACGAGAAGTTGATGGCTGTCGGAAACAGCGACGATATTCCCATGGTGAAGAACCTGAAGAGGATCCCACTTATTGCAGCGCTGGCTTCAGAACTCCTTGCTGCATATTTGATGCCGCCTATCGAGTCTGGATCAGTTGATTTTGCAGAGTTTGAGCCACAGCTTATGTACTAAATCAAAGACAAAAAAAGCTCGGGAAAAGAGATTCCTGATCCAGAGCTTCATAAACACACCAAAACTGATCATCCCAATACATTACATTAGCACTTGGTTCCTTTAATGCATACAATACACAAGTCCGGAAAGTCTGCATCAGATTCTGCTTACAGAAACCGGGCAATATTATTAGCTTCTAAAGTGGCACAAACCATCATCACTTGGCCATCATCACCTTCACGAATTCTTCGTAGTTTATTTGGCCATCGCCATCTACATCAGCCTCACGGATCATCTCATCAACTTCCTCGTCAGTCAGCTTCTCTCCAAGGTTGGTCATCACGTGGCGGAGCTCAGCAGCAGAGATGAACCCATTCTGGTCCTTGTCAAAGACCCTGAATGCCTCCTTAAGTTCCTCCTCCGAGTCGGTGTCCCTCATCTTCCTTGCCATCAGGTTTAGGAACTCGGGGAAGTCGATGGTCCCGTTTCCATCAGCATCAACCTCATTAATCATGTCTTGGAGCTCTGCCTCAGTTGGGTTCTGACCTAGTGACCTCATAACTGTTCCAAGTTCCTTGGTTGTGATGCAGCCTGCAGTATTCATAAGGAACAAACTAGACTAGTGACTTTGAACTCATGTGTCAGGGTAAAGTTAATTCATGTAGTTATCCACAGCTAAAATCAAACAAATTATTTGCAGTAAGGCACTGCAGAATAATACCGCCTGACTAAATTCCATATGATTCGCTTGTTCCAGAATTTAATGAGATCACAAGTTTAAAAGAACTGCCAATTCCTCACAACTGCACGATTTGTAAAATCGTACTCATAGGACAATATCCAAATCAAATTGACAAGGCTATGAGCTAATGAAAGCTACATTTTTATATTAGTCTCTCTCTTTAGTTTTGAATTCTACCAGCCGGAGCTAGCCTCATGATTTTCGAAAATCACCCTAGTTTGGCCCTGTGATTGTAAGACTTATCATCCTTAAAAATGCAAAAACTGCAGCTACGCAGCTGTCCATAGCACACAACTCCGTAAAAACTCTATAATAAACCAGACAAATCTTCGCATACTTTAGGCAAATGTATCAAGACTCAGTTAAGAGCAAAGCTGTAAAGATTGACCCCCAAAAGGAAGAGCGAAGCTGACAACAAAAATGTATAGAACAACTTTAGCATGTCATCAAGCACCATAATAACGGCAGGGAGACCCTTAACGAAGACAATTCGACGCTGCTAACAGGCATATGCACAGAACCACGCCGAACAACGGCCGTAACCAACTAAATATCTGAATCAGGCCCTTCCTACACCAGCAATTAGACAGACGACCATACAACAGACAACACAAGGCAACGAGAAGAAGCAAGCCAATCCAGAGCGGGGTCAGATCTACAACGGAGGAGTCCGCGGTTTGGCATGCAAGCAGCAACCTACAAAGACACATATCTGTACGCATACAAACAACTATATTCACCATAAAGCACGCAAGAACCCATACACACACAGACACTCACAAAAAAAAAACAGATAAAGCGAGAGAGAGAGAAAGAGATACGAACCATCGCCGTCCTTGTCAAACAAGCTGAAGGCCTCCTTGAACTCGGAGATCTGGTCGTCGGTGAGCTGATCCGCCATTTTCTCTCGTGGCCTTTCTCTCTTCCTCGCGCTCCGACGATAGATTTACTCAAAAAAGCAGAAGAGGAAGAAGATTTTTCCAGAAAGAATAATAATAGATTAATTCTGCCTTATTCTTTCTTTTTTTCCTTATCATTATCTGTTATTTTTTTCTGGTTTTAATTTTCTATTTAATCTTTATGGCGCTTTCCCTTTATTATATTTTGCGGCTGATCCAAGGTTCGATATTTGAGGCGGCGCCATAAATATGATTTTTAATTAAGCAACGAATATGATTTTATTTGAACTTATAAAGTGGGTGTAGATGACATTTGATATTTAGAATTATTTTGGAGTACATTTTGTTCATCATTTACACGTCAGCAATCTGGGGCTGCCATAAGAAGGATGCGTCGGCGTTCTCGTCGCTGCAGTAGAGGCAAGGGTGCTGGGCGAAGCCTTGGGCCTCCAGCACGGCCCTCGCGGCCGCCACCACCTACGCCGACGCCGCGGGTTCTCCCTCAGCACCGTCTGCATCGCGTTGCTGAATGCCCCGTAAGCCTTCCCTGCCCCTCCTCCTCCGCCGGCGGAAGCAGCAGAGGACTATGGGTTCACGTCGACGCAGGTCTTGTTCGCCTGGCACCCGCTCCGCAGGATCCCTTCATCCGGCTTCAGCGGCGGGTCGATCGGAGCGTCCAGCTCCTCCCGCGGCATGCGGAAGCGGAGGCTGGCGTCGGCGCCGAAGCACTGGAGAAGGTGGGTCCCGATGTCGGAGGTGTTGATCTTGGTGAGCGTGGAGAGGAAGTGGAGGAGGGAGTCGAAGGGAATGCTCTTGGCCTTGGGGATAAAAGGAGCCGTGCCGTCGCCATCACGGAGGCCAAGGGAGGAGACGGTGGAAGGGCCAATCTGCTCCTTCTTCTTGTCGATGAGGCAGCCGCTGTGGCATGAGTCGGAGAGGATTGTGAAGCTCGATCCCTTCGGCAGGCGGTTCACCAGTTGCCGGAAGTCCATGTCTGCAACCAAATCATATATATCCGCACGCAATGAGATTTCAGATCACCACCAGTGATAGGATTGAAATCAGACGGCCGATGGCCTCGTCCTGCCAGAAGGGGCGGCCTTGCCTGGGCGAAGGAATCCTCGTCCCATGGCCGCTGAAGTGGAAGAACAGGACGTCCCCCTGCCCGGCCCGACCCACCATTCTATCCAGAGCCGCCATGATATTCTTCCCGGTCGGCACGATGGGGGATCCCGGGGCATCGGTCAAGAGCTCCACATCTTCCGGTTCGAACCCGAACTGGCTCAGGAGCACCTCCCTCATCTGGACCACGTCGTTGATGCACCGGTGCAGCTCGTACTGGGTGTTGTGGTAGTTGCACCCAACAAGGACTGCCAACCTCTTCTTGTTTCTCGTAAGGGGTGGGGATATGAAGTCTCCCTTTTCGAGAGAGGGGTTTATAAGACGATTGCTTCCTGGGCATCTCGTTTTAGCTTTCAAGCTCAGGAAGCTCTTTATTCGTTCCATGATCTTGATCCTTCAAGGAACATTAACGAAAAAATCGAGATAAACCCGTGGAAGGTAGGTACAGATTCCATCACTAAAATTAACATATTATATAGTATATACTCATTCACATATGGCACGCATTCTATTTCATCCATGAACAGCGAACTTCAAAGAAATGAAATGTGCAAGTGAGGCTCCCTCTTGCCCAAGTGGTTGTAATAAGACTTTCGTTTAACAAGAGATGAAAGCCTATCATTTGTCTACTTAATAAATAGGGATTTCAATTGCTCGGCCGGTGTGGATTTTAGCGCTCGAGTGAATCCGAGCTTGGGTCTGCTTGGTCGGGCTTATACCCGACCCAAACTTGGATCTGCTGGGACTAAGATCCGATTGTACCCTATCCGTAGGTTCAGAAGTTGTATCCAAACTCGTTATTCAGTTTTATTTTATATTTTTTAACATATATTTTTTTACTAAAAATAAAAAAATTTAAATTATTGTAATATATATATTTTAAATATTTATTTGAAAATTTAATATTTTAATTATTTATTAACTTTAATTTATTAAATAAATTACTATTATAATTTTATATTAAATTTAATTTACATATAATAAAAAAACGATATTATCAATATTAGAAAATTAAGATATGAGAACGAATTAAATATTAATATTTATTTATATAAATAAAAAAAATAATAGTATGAATAACTAATTAAGGATAAATGAAATAAATTTATATAAAATAACATTCCCAACTCATTATCAACATTAACAATTTTCGGTAATATCATTCAACTAACTAATTCAGCTAATTAATAAAGGATTTTAATCTTTTTTGGACCAATTTATCGTTATATTTATTAATAAAATACTCATATATTTTAAGTTAAAAGAGTATTATAAAATATAATTGAGGTAGTACTATAAATATTATTGAAAAATTAATTATATACAAAATTAAAAAAGTGTAAATTTTAGTTGAAAAAGTAATATAAAATATAAGTAACTATAGTTATTATTGTTACAAAAATTAGATAATGGAAAAAGAAGAAATTGAGATATATACCAAAAAGATCCTCAACCCTATCCTGACACCATAGGGTAAGACAAAAAATTTTATAATGGTACTTATAATTCTATTACGGGTAGGAATTAGAGTGATAACTTAGAATTGCTCTTTATTTAATTATGATTTTTTTTGCTCTTAATAGTTAATTAGGAATTAGGTCCGCAATAAAACCTCATTCTCTCCTCTCTTCACGTTTGTGGAATCACAATCACAGCCAAAGAGGAAGAACAGAGAAGCGAAGGAAGCAGCAGCGAGTCTTTTGCGCCATTCTCAAAGCACATGAAGCTTCTTCCATCTTCTTCCGTCCGAGCGCCAGTCAAGTTCAAAATGTGCGTCTTTTTGTTGTCTCTCCCCCCAATTCATCTTCAATCGCTCTTGTTTACTCCTCTGACGATAACCCGACAACCCGCTTGGATTTGAGCAGCCCGACGAAGGATAATCTGGTGCCTATCAGATTGGACATCGAAATCGATGGCCAGCGCTTCAAGGATGCCTTTACTTGGAACCCTGCTGGTGAGTATATTGGGATCTTTCTCTCTTTTCTTCAGATAATCACCCCGATATCTCAGAATTATTTCATGGTGACATTTTATATCTCTGATATCTTGGTTCAGGTGAATCTGTAACTCTGTTGGGGTTTTGTCTGTTTTGCTCCTTTGGCGGTTCACTCGTCAAAATTAAACATTTAACTGTGATATACATCATACTCTTTTTCGGTGACCAATTTTCTATTGCGACATGCTTCATTAATTGGGATATGGCGATATTAATCACTGAAAGTGGCTGTACTGAACTAACAAAAATGAAAAAAAAACCCTTCATTGATTACAATAAGCTTGCTTTAGATTGGCAACTTTTTTATATTTTCATGAGTTTTAGGTATTTCATCTCACTAATGAATAGATTTTACTGGAATTTTTATCATAGTGCAGAATGTGCATGTGCCAATGTTTGATTTCCTTGTATTTGTGCAAATTCAAGAAAATTGCTTCTTCCCATTAGGCATAACCGTGCCTAGACATTTTCAAATCCTCTAGGTTTCCTCATGCAACTTACTAGTTATCATTCCACAGAGATTGCTGGGAAGTTTTCTAGCAAAATCATCAGAGGAATATAACACTCCCAGCAACTTTCCCTTTGTTGGTCATATGTTTCAACTTTAAGTCTGGCATATTTGTTCTATTCTTGAGGGACTTTTTATGCTGCAGTGTCATTTATGAAATAGGATTATGAGCTTGTTTACTGCTCTGCACTTTAATAAGAAAAAAACAATAAATTTTATTCATAATAGAATGAATCATCTGTTTGCAACAAGGTAATGGTGTCAAGAAAATAGTTTACTTTATCCATTTGTCTGAACAAATCCTGGAAATATGTTGGATGTATATGGTTTATACTGTTAGATGTGGGCTACACAGTTCCCTGAATATTGGGCTATGATTGAGCCGTTTATTTTTGGGTACAGATCCTGATTCAGAAGTGGTAGTATTCGCTAAAAGGACAGTAAAAGATCTGAAGCTTCCTCCTGCATTTATAACACAAATTGCTCAAACCATCCAGGTATTATTCAATGATTTTGGATTTGTTTTCGTGATTAAAGGGTGCTTGGAAGAAATATAATGAATAGTGTTTGGAAATTAACAATGATAATAGAATTATTATTTTTCCTGCTTTCTCAGTCGCAGTTAACAGACTTCAGATCATATGAGGGGCAAGATATGTATGCTGGAGAGAAAATTGTCCCTATAAAGGTTTGCCTCTCTAAATAAATCCATTCATGATTCTGTTCTTGAGAAAATATAACAGTGTCTATTTTCTTCATATTCGTTTTTGCAGCTTGATTTAAGGGTTAATCACACTCTTATAAAGGACCAATTTTTGTGGGTAAGCTTGGATCTATAGCTTTCAGTGATTATATTTTGAGGGGATTCTTCTTTGCATATATACACATATGTTAATGGACTCTAAGATATTCTTATTTTTATATTGGCTTCAGGATATGAACAACTTCGAAAGTGATCCTGAAGAATTTGCCCGTACATTCTGCAGGGACATGGATATCCAAGATCCGGAAGTTGGGGTAAGAAAAGTTCAATTGCTTGTAATGAATCTGCTACAATTTTCATAGTTACATCTTATGATTAAAGCTTCATATGTGTTGTACATTTTTGTGTTGATTCAATTAAGTATCTAAATTGCCCCATTCAAATAGGTATCTTTACTCCCCTTGGCCCTTTTCCCACCTTATTTTATGTTTCATTCTCTTCCTTTTGCAATGTAATTTGTTTATAATTGTCCAGATAGTTTGACTTTTCTTTTCTATCACAATGTCCTCCCTTTCTTTTGACACAGCCTGCAGTTGCATTTGCAATAAGGGAACAACTTTATGAGGTAGTTACGCACTCCAATTGGATTTGTTTCTTTTTATTTTCTATTCTGGACAACTGATAGTTTTTCTTTTCAATGATTAATTTCATTCTGTCATTGCAGATTGCTATTCAAAGTGTCACTTCGGCAAGAGAAAGCCGTCTGAGCAAAAAGGGTCGCCGTGGATTTGACTATTCTCCTGCAATGTTCGTGTTGTATATATTTTCCATCTTTCATTCCACTCAATTGATAAAATGAATAGGTGGTTGTCTGTTGCCATGATCTCTAATGAATGTTAATTCCGTGTGACAGTAAATCAGGTGGCATCTCACTGGACTTGGTCAAATATTTTGGGCACAAATCTACTGTGATTAGGTAACACTTTGATTTTCATTGAATATAATCAGTATATTTCTGTGTCCTGACACTAAGCATTCTTATCTTGTCTGATGTTTTCCTGATTGTGAAAATCTCTCTACTCTTTTTTTATTGCTGATTGTGTCCAAAATCCTGATAACAACCTTGGGGACCTTTGGAGCTCTTCTTCATCCTGTTTTTTGGGGACTTCCTTTTGGATGCAAATTTTCTTCTTTTATTGGTACACTAAAAAAAATCCTACTAGAAATGGAACTGAAAAAAGTGAGCCATTTAGATTGAATGTCTTAAATGTATTCATTTTTTTGGATGAAATCTGTAATACTTGTCCATTTTCACAGATTGTGTAGTTCTTATCCAATACAAAATGAAAGCTAATTCTCCCTATTTTGGGTGAAGAACAGACAAGATTTAATTGAATATAATCCCCAGGTAGTGTTAAGGAAACCTTTTTTAACCTTAAGGTTTAGATCTTGCATGTGGTTATTGTTTGGCTTAATATAGCAATGAGTTTGAGTAGGATAAAATAGTGATACTTTGTGGCTAAAGAACCAGGTAGAATAACAGCCGACTCCCAGTGTTTATGTTAGCTCTCTGCATTCCTCTATATTCACTCCTTTTCTTATGCACATCAGGAAGAGGAAGGACTGGGATGTGTTTGAGCCTATTGTGGATATCCTATCCAGTGAGGAAGTGGGAGCCCTTGAAGCAAGAGAAGAAAGGAGTGCACGGTGATGTAATTCCTTGAAGCCCGAGTTTGATCTTTTTGAAAATCCATTTCTGTTAGCCAAGATTTCTGGAATACATAAAATTCTGTCCTGGAACATGGCGGTTGTACATTCTCTTAGTATTCCTGGAGGGTCTTTTGTGAACTTGAAAAGATTGAAGTCATTGTCATCTTTGGGATTATACATTTATAGTAAAAGTATGCAAGTTTGACTGTTTATCATATTGAAAACCTTTAGACCCAGTTGCTAGCAATAGACCTTAGAGATCTGGCTGTGAATCCTCTTTTTTGACAAGAGAAGTCTCTGGTCCAACGATCTGTTTTTGTCCCCTAGTAAGAAGTTAAACAAATGACTTCAAATCAATTATAGTACAAGAACAGGATATGGGTTCTAAAGTTCTTGCAGCCTATGGGCATTGTGTTGAAATTTTCCCTAATCTATCGCCCATAGTGGTTGGATCTGTCGGTTGTCTTACTTCAGTTGGTGTGCAGAAAGTGGCCACCATAGACAGTGGTGAAATGAGAAGAAAAGAGAGAACTTCATAGAAATAACAGAGCACCCTTTGAAGCCATATGTTTTGTTCATCATTTAAATCTCACTACAACTTTCACTAGTCAGGGTATTCACTACCTAATTCCGGTCTCAGACAACCACCACAAACCACCTGGTGAAAATTCAAAAGATTAAATGAAGGCGAATCATCCTTCTGCAATGCACTCCCTTGGGTTGTTCTAGAGGATACATCTCTCCACTCTCCCATTTCGCCTTCTTTCCTTGATTTCAGTTCATCATATACACATTCCATGAATACATGCATACTTCGCACAAGCAAAATGCATGCTTTGTAGCAAGTCAATCCGTGAGATTGCAAGATTGGACCTTGGACTTGTCGAGGATCGACCACATTACTTGGACATCCTCGTACCCACACGCCATGACTTCTCCCTGCAGCGCCAGAACGCTGTTCTCTCTCTCTGCAAAAAGGAGAAAGAGAAACTTTCTTGAAGGGGTTTTATGTCCGAATCTAATTTCCAACGTCTCCAAGAGGGTGGGGATGGGACAAAGAGGACCAAGGAAAAGTACCTTGTTGGAGCTTCTTCTCCCTCGGCTGCTGCTGATTAAAGAAAGTGCAGGCTTTCCTAAAAGGGCTCGTGATTGTTTTCTTCCAAGAGACCATTTCTTTGCTGAAATCTTTTGTCAAGATCCTATGGCGGAAAGTACACCGTTTATAAACTATACGTCTACACGAAGACAACGCGTGGTTGCAGTGAAACAATGGATAGAGAGATAGAGGTAAAAGAGATCGAGATGGCTAGAGAGGGAGAGAGAGCTGGAGGAATGAAGAGGGGGCAAGATCCGGGAGATGAGCACAGAAGGCGACCTTCACTCGTTTCCCCTCCCAAATTATTGTGATGTCTAGCAATGCCTCAACATCTTCTTCCTTTGTTTTTTTCCATTTAAAATTCAAGGAGTGGTGTATATAAAAATATGTTACCTGAATTTGGATTATTGTTAATTTTCAGTCAAACTCTTTTGTATGAAAATTCCTAAAATTTGTACAATATATTGAATTTGACACAAAAATTTCTAAATAAGACTTACCTTCTAGTTTTGGTTGAATAAATTTTGTAATAAAATGTGGAAAGTCCCGTGATTTGTGCTTCATATACAATTGAAGAACTCCCTAAAATTTGGATTTGGATGGCAATTCTTAGTTAACTTTTCAACATTGTATAGAAAAAAGATGAATATTCTTAATTTTATTATTGACACTTTAGTTAACTACTTTAGTTACATAATTGACCAAGTCAAGCAAAAAATAAAAGAATTGTAAGAGGTCTAATTTTACAATTGGTCTCAGTTATATCCAAGGTAACACTCTTGAGTTGACTAACTTAACAAATACTATCCACTACCCATCAATATGGAGTATATTATATACACCTGACAATCTTGTATTCTGGTTGGATGTAATTATTTCATAAAAATATGGGCAAGTTGATTCACTTGCATTACCTTGATCAAACATTCAACCATTTTTTTTTAATAAAATGACAATTTATTTATATATATTTGATTCTTTTATGATACTATCAGATATTCGTATGTATATTATTATCAAAATATATTAAAGATTGACCTTTTATAATACGTTCATATCATATTTTTTTTATCGTATAATATAATCAAGTAATTATGTAGTGAATGTGGATAGAGCTCTATATTTGGATTTCCAAGTTGATGTAGCTACTATACTTTATTTCTTTGATTCACTATATTAATGATAATCCATTTAATAGATCTTATAGTATGTAGAGATGCAACCCTAAGTCTATAAAACATTTAAGTTGAATAACCCAAGATGAATATAGAAATACTATATGTCCAATAGTTAATTTTAGGGTTTTTTAGTATATGTAGTATACCTAAGAACTCTAACAACAATATCAAGATGTCTTGATGACTTGTAATATATTAGGATAACTTATATACTACATAATATATATTAACTGCTCAAATAAATCCACTTTCTAATTATTATTCTATATTGATAATAATTCTATAATTATAATTCATATCCATATTTTTTTAAATTTAGCATTGGTATCAAAGGGAATATTAACATGTTTACGTCCCAAATATATTCTTTCTTTCAACAAATTAATTATATATATTTTATTTGTGAAAAATATATTTTATTTTGATTTTTAAATATCTGAATAATTAATAAATATTTTATTTCTCCTAAAATTTTTAATTTAAATTTTAATGACATCTTTTTTTTTTTGCACAAAATTACCATAATTCATACATACTATTCAACTCAGTCAAGTAATGACAAAAATCACAATACCATCATCTACATATAAAACCAATGTAATAAAATAAGAAATTAATACTCTCCCTTTACTAAAAAGTGACACATCTAATTGACATACTTATTAATGAGCATTTCATAAACTTACTTTTCTATTGGATGAATGTTTGCTTTAACTCATATATTAAATATTTTAAAAGACAAATAAATATGAGAAGTTTTTTTCATTTGTATCTTGGTGCATATAAAGATCTTAAACAATTTTCCATTAAGAAAAATATATTGCTGACATTAACTTGTAACAAGTGCCACTCAAATACAATTAATGCAAATAATAACTTTTGTAAATTGTATGGAATAAAAACGAGAATTAAAAATCATAAAAATAATTTTAATCACACTCTCAAAATTTTATTTTATCAGAAATTAAGTATTAATAATTTTTTTATAAATAACTCGATCGAATCGGATTAAACCATAAATAAAATTAATTTTTTTAGGGTACAATTAATAGTTAAAATATAAGTTTTGTTCCTAAACTTAAATAAATTAGTTGATTTCTTTAAAAAATAAAAAAAATAAAAAACTAATAAAATTAGTGGTGAATTAATCACTGAAAAGTAAAAATCGATTGAATCAACTGTTTATTATCTAACCGGTCAATGAAATTAATATAATTGTACTATTCAACTGTCAACACTACATGACATGTGCGCATGGATAGCCGCGAGCATGAGCAAACACTTGTGAAAGGGATATGGTGAAAATTATGTGTGAAGCTCGTGATCATCCCCTCCACCTAACTCATCCGAATCCATAACCCAACTCTACTTGCTCTTTTCAGTAGAAATTATGGCTTTCCATCCTCCTACAATAAGGGGAGATGAGAATGGAAGGGGTAGCTAGTTTATAAAGAGTTTATATAGACAACACCTAATTTGAAGGGTATGTCAGCCATGCAACCTCCTAAGACAAGGGGTCCGGTGGACTGAGTTTGGCAGAATTTTTTCTTATCGAAAAATATTCCACTGGACTCCATATGTTCCCCTCTCACACACTAGCAAAATAATATTATTTGTGCGAGGTTAGAAATAACACTATTTAAAATTTCCATGTGGCTTAACATAATTAGTCGCACTTTAACTAACTCTAGTCTCCCATGATTGCTCCAATTGTCAAGTGATGTAAAGTCATTGATCATGTCTTATTAACTTGGTAATATGACCACCTTGGAATCTTCATTGATGGGTGTATTTCATGTGTCACATTATTATTGATTGGTCCCTTTTATTGTGTTTAATTAATGCTCACATAAATCTTTCTCACATTGCACACATTTATTAATTATATACATCTCATTGTGTATTTGTAATGCCGCACTAATTTATTAGTTGTACTTACTAATGTTGGCCAGTGACCTATCTGGACCGGTTTCCACTCGCTAACCTCATTCTATTGGCTCACATTGTTTGGACTAGGTTGAGTGAATTTTCTAATTAATTTTATCAATTTTTTTTTACACAACTAAATATTTGCCTAATTTATTTTTTAAAAAATTTCTTAACTTATTTTTTTAATCAAAATTTACCTTTTTATCCATTCTAAAACTATTATAAAAATTATTAACTTTTCTCATCAAATTTATTTTTATACAATTTCATTTGAGATTTTCATACTTTCATTTTGGACCATAAACTAAATTAATTAATCAAAAACCATAATTTAAACAAAAATTTTAGTCTAACTTAATTTTCTTATTTGATTTAAATTATACTTATTCACTTGACTCTGATTTTTTATTTAAATAAATGGTACTACTAATTAGAAAATTATATTACATATTTTATAATAAATATTGAGATATATTATTATATAATAAATATTATCTTCGTATTTAAAATATTTTCATTTTTTAATAGAATGGGAATGGAGAGATTCCAATTCAATCATCACCCACACAATCAAATATTTGAAGAAAATTATAATAGATAAATTTTGAGAGTTAGATTTAATACTAACAAAAGTTGAATAAATTATAATAAAATTATTACTTGAATACCATATAAATAGATGTATTAGAGATTTTTAGTGATGGATATAAGGAAATGTTTTATTAATAATTTTGTGTAAGTAATATATAAGAAAATTTTAATTTGAGTCTTATTTTCTTGATTAACTATAATTATGTGACATTAATAATTGTATTGGAGAGAGTTTGAAAGGTTATGGTAATTGGGAGATTATGAAACGTGATAAAATATATTATAAATTAATCAATAGAAACAATATATTTAACCTATAAAATAGTTGATGATAATATAAAATTTAAAAATTTAATAAATAAAATATTAATAATTTTAAATAATATATAAAATTAATGGATAAATTAATATAATGAATACTAGTAATACTTAATATTTATTATGTTATTAATAAGTTGTATTTTAAATAAAATTATTTTGATGCAAATAGATCGAATACTTTATTATTTAAATAGTTTAATGGGTAATTTATATTATTTTTTCTTTCTATTTTATTTAATTATTCTATTTGCAAATTTACATTAGGATTTATTATTTAAATAGTTGATCCTTGAAGGGTTTGTATCTCAATCTCATCCATAACTTATGTCTCACTTAAAGTATAAAGTATAAGTCACCAATTCTATTTTTGCATACCTCTTACAAGACCAAATACCCCTCTTAGGTATGCCCCTTGGAATGATTAATTGTACAATGGTTCATTCTAGTCTCAATTCTATTATAACATTTAATAATATAAATAGAAATTCAATTCTCATTCTATTCCTCCATTGGGAGAAAGGGCTGCTTTAATTCTTGTACCAAAAATTACAAATTGAAAGAATTCTTTTTTTTTTTACTTTGTAAAAAAGTTCTTTACCGTGATGTCAAAAGCAACAACGTTTTTTTTTTTTTTTTTTGCAATGTAATGTCAAAAGCACTGAAAGAGAGTAGTTGATCCTTTATGCATAGAATGAATAAAAAGGAATGTTTTACATTATTAACTAATTGATAAAAAGGAACCATACTTAATGTTTGTCTGTCTTGCATAACATTTTATTTTTTCTAAAATATTAAATAAGATATAAAACTTTGGGAGAATTTCAATTGAAATGAAAATCTTTTATTTGACATAATTTTGGTATAAATTAGTATTAATAGTTCAATTTTGAAAACCATATTTTATAAAAATTAAGTTATTAGTAAAAATAGTATATGTAATTAAATTTATTAATAAAAAATATTTATATTTTTTTAATTGTCAGTAAGTAATTATATAAATTAAATCAAATAAATAATATATACCTGAATTAACTTAAAGTATAAAAAATATATACATCATGCTGGAAGTGCAACCTTAAATAATTCAAAACAAGTTCTATCCGGAAATGAATCTATACTTTGCCAATAGTGAACTCAACCTGAAGTACTCTGGCCATAGATGAGGGGGCTGCTGCATTTATATGTACTTCACATTGATCCTTCATGATGTTGATGTTCATCCTGCAACTTATTCTTCTTTTACTTTACATGTAAATATATGATGGATGTGGTATGGATACAATAAACGAGATGCAATAAACGGAGAGGGAAGTTCTGAAAGTACAAGGGATGTATTCGGCAGAAAAAGAATGAAACAAATTTAGAGAACATAGATCATGACATATGATAATTTCTGCTATCTGATATGACCCGTCGTCTATACAACACATCTCTGGAGTTTAGAAAGGGCATCAAAGAAAAGAAGCAAACTGAAATCATGACCACATTGAAAATTGAACAAAGGAAACATAGGTGTAACTCTTTCAAAATCATCGGAGGAAGGAGCCAATGCGGTAGGTAGGGTATTCAGTCAGTCAGGAAGGCCTTATGCCTTAGGTTTGAGAAGCTTCACTTTTTCCCAGGTGAAGTCAGGGTCGTCCCGCCCAAAGTGCCCATACGCCGCCGTCTTCTGGAACCTAAAGTTGCCACCCCTCATCAAGTCTAGGTTGATTGCGATCATCCCTGGCCTAAAATCAAAGCTCTCGTTGATCAATGCGAGAATATCCTTGTCAGGAATCTTGCCAGTCCTGTAAGTGTCCACAAAGACAGACAGCGGCTCTGGAACTCCAATTGCATACGAGACCTGAACAATGCACCTTCGTGCAAGGCCTGAAGCCACAATACTCTTAGCAGCCTGTCGTACTATGTAAGCACCACTTCGGTCCACCTTAGTTGGGTCCTTGCCTGAGAAGGCCCCACCCCCGTGGGCCCCCCACCCGCCGTAGGTATCTATAATAATCTTCCTTCCGGTAAGCCCCGCATCGCCGTGAGGTCCACCAATCACGAACCGCCCTGATGGGTTAAGGTGGAATATCGTGTTGTCGTCGAGGTACTGCGCAGGGATGACAGGCTTAATCACGCACTCCTTCAGGTCCTCTGCAATCTTCTCGTTAGTGACAGTCTCATCATGCTGGGTTGATATCAAGACTGTGTGAACTCGAAGTGGGATCATGGCCCCACCTTCATTCTTGTACTCTACAGTCACCTGGGTCTTCCCATCAGGCCTGAGCCACGGGCACATCTTGTTCTTCCTCACTTCAGTCAGTTTTGCCCCGAGCTTGGTTGCTAGAACGTGAGTAAGTGGCATGAGCTCCGGGGTCTCATCTGTTGCATATCCAAACATGTGCCCTTGGTCTCCAGCACCTATCTCTTCAGGCTTCTTGGTGAGGTGGCCATGGACCCCCTGAGCAATATCAGGACTCTGCTGCTCAATATTGACAAGGACCTTGCAGTTATCAGCATCAAGCCCTACATCAGCCGAGACAAATCCGATTCCTCTGCAGGTGTCTCGGACTATCTTCTCATAGTCCACACTGGCCTTGGTGGTGATCTCTCCAAAGACCATGACCATGTTGGTCTTGGTGCAGGTCTCACATGCGACCTTGCTCTGGGGATCCTGCTCCAGGCAGGCATCAAGGATGGCATCTGAGACTTGGTCACACAGCTTGTCAGGGTGACCCTCATTCACAGACTCAGAAGTGAATAGGAAGGTTTCCATCACTGCAAACAAGACACGTACATTTCACAAAATCAACCAAGTCAATCGAGTCCCAATGTTTGAAAGGGGTATCAACAAACATACTACATGCATATTCAGAATTTTCAGTGGATCATATGGAACACATTCATGTGTACATGTATTTCCATTTCCCATCTTTATTATCAAGAAAAAGGCATAATCTGACCTAGTCTGCCATCACCCTTTGCTTCATTTTCAATTCTATCGCATAACCGAAACAAAAAGAACCAAGATAACTGTTATAATAATGGTAAGTTAAGAACAAGATTCTCATCACAATCAAGAACGACAAATTAGATTGCAGATGAGGAAACAGAATACTTCCCCAGGAAGAAGAGACAAAGAGGGATAAAAAAATTTACACAGATTCGAAGTACCCACAACAGAATTACAGTCCATAATGCAATAAAAAAAAGAATGATATTCACTTACGGAGGAAAAGAAGGCACTTCAAGAACTGCCTATAGTAGGGAGGCTGCAAATAAGATGACTGCCTATAGTTTATAATTGAAGAGAGGAAGGTAGAGAGGAGAAAGTGAGGAGGCTGAGGACGATATTATAACAACACATCAGGTAGCTCCTACTACGGTGGATTCGGTCTTTGAACCACAAAATTGTGGAGAGGATCGTACTTCTCGCGGGACTCGCTCTCCACCCATATAGTTAAGTTTTTCCTGAATTAAATCATTTTTCATATTTTCTCTTTTTTGAATTACTCTAGAAAAAAAGTAAAAAAAACATTATTGATTCATTATTGGAATAACACAAATAAGTCTGCAACATTTTAGAATAATTTTGAATAAAGATGGTATCCTTTTTCAGAAGAAATAAGACCCTAAATTGATAGACAAATGAAATAAGAGGCATATTACTAGTAATTTTACAATGCGTACTATGATGTGCAAAAATACTATGCCTCCAATAGATAGGCATATATGCAAAATAAATGATATTGATTTATTTAAGATTTTGTTAAAGGGTTAAAGCTTACTTGAGCTAAAAAAAAGGAATATTATCTTTAAAATTTAGTAAAAAATATGATAAATTTTGAGTTTGCAATTATAGTAATTGGACCATTTGGAGAGAACTTAAATAATGTGGACACATACTTATTTTTTGTAACTTATTTTTAAATTAAATGAAAAAATATCTATGATTTTAATAAATAATTAGGTATTAGTAACTAAATTATTGTGGGAAAAAATTACATATATTACACAAAAAAATGGCATATATCCATTCTTAAACAAACTCTAACAAGCATGCATCTATTTAGGTGTAAAAGGCATGATTCCACTTCACCTATAAATTCCCAACTAATGAATTTTTTTATGGATGAAATTACATATAAATGTATCATTAATAAGAGGATAGTAAAAATGATGGTCATAATAATAATAATTAATTTATTAGTCATCCCTACAAATTAAATAATTTAGAGATTTAATTATACAGGAAATAAGTTTTAGGCTATTAAAATTATGTAATTTTAATAATATTAAGATGATTATTACATTATTAAATAATATGTTTTCTTTAATATTAACTCTTTTATAATATTAAATTTTGTTCACTAAATTGTATTTTCCACCTTTATAATAAAATTTTTACCATTTTAGTTTTTTCAAACTTTTACCTTGTATTGTCATCATTTAATTCATCGATTTATAAAGTTAATCTAGAGAAAAATATTTGAATTTCTAGCCATATAAATATTCAAAATATTCAAAGAAGGAGAATATATGATATAAACCGTTAATCTTTATTCTCATAATGATAAGGATGATATGGACTTGGCAATTACTAATTTTTTCACTTAAATGATTGATTATTATGTATAAAAGGGAAATGAGAATATTTAGAAGGAAAATTTTAGGAAAAAAATAATAATGTAAACAAAAGTTTAGTACTATCTAATCTAGTAAGTTAAGTAAAATGAGTAGCATAATAATGAAGTTGGCTAGTAGGTTTTGTGAGATATGTTTAGTAGAGATTCACATTATAGCTAGTATTCATATAATAAAAAAGTTATGGATGACTTTACAACCACACAACTTATTAGATTAATCAACTATAATTGTTGACGTTGTAGTAATAGTTTCAAGATTAAGAGCATACCTAAAACAGATTTAAAATTGTGATAATTTTTATGTTTGAAACTTGTTATACTCCACCCATAATTGGGGTTGTCCATGTAGGACAACATGTTAAACTCTTATGACAATATAATTGTAGGTATCTCGTAATTATTATATACTAATGATACAATATTTTAGCTTAGTTAAAATATACATTACAATAAACACAATTATTCATAACAATTTATATTTTCCTCATATATAAATATTTAATAAAATAAAATTCATAAATAAATTTTAATTATTATAACCTATTATCTAACTCTTATAAACTGCCTCAAAATATTATCTCATATGTTTTGACTTTATTCATATGACTACGCTATATTTGACTCATGTTTATTATCTTAAAAAATGTTAGTTATTAAGTAGTGAGCCATATTGTAACACACTTAATGAATGAGCCAAGTGATATTGAGTACTCATAAACTCAATCTGAGTTTAATTTAAAATTTGAAATAATTTATAAATAATAATATATTTTAAATACTTAAAAGGGAAATTATCATATTTCGACTCGGTTTCCCGGTTCGATCTACAAACAACTTGCCACATTCTCTCCGTCTTATAGCAATAAGTACATTAATTATTATAAACTCGATAGTACTCCAGGCTCAAAATAAATATCATTTTATTTATGAGAATATTTTCAAAGGATTTATTAAAAGATACGTTGGAATATCATGTTGACTATAAACCATCAAAATGGATAAAGAACATACCACACAAGTAAGTTGACTTATAGGTTCATTTTCATCATTCTAGTACATGAAAGGATTTAAGGGAGAGGGGTGACTTATAGGTTCATTTTCATCATTCTAGTACATGAAAGGGTTTAAGGGAGAGGGGTGAGTTCACATTTTAGTGAGGAGGGTTACGTTGTTCCTGATTTCAACACATACAATAAAATATCTATATTGGAATGTAAGCATAGGATTTTTGGAAATCATTTAGTTGAAATAATCATGGAATTTTAATATTTTGGGTATAGTAACATCATGTATTAAGACAAGCATTCATCTTATTTGTTCCATCATGGAAGGATTATATATTCGTAAAACAAAGTTCTCATTTGTTCCAATTGTGGTTCAGAGCAATTTTACTAACCACCTTGGTACAAGTACACATTCTCGACTATATGTCTGAACAAACTAAGGTGTCTATGTCATACCGTATATGTGAGCACAATTTCCCAACCCCTATACATATCAAATGTATTGTTTGCTATTGAGGGATGCGACCCTTTTCCATCACCACGTATGATGTGCATATGACTTCTAGAGCCCTTGGTGTACTGGACTAGTGTTCACTCCCCTTATTCCTACTTTACTATCCAGTAGTCCTCAGAATTATCACTACCCCATACTAGACATCTCATAATCTCATCCATAACAACCACATACAAGGTGTTTTTAATTATTATTCCATTATCTTTGTACTATCGACCCTATAGGGTGAGACCCGCTTCCAACTCAATAGTAATTACCGAGTATAACCCATTTTACAAAACAACTTGTTATATGTTTTATTATGGAGACTTGACTCTAATCCACTACTAGTATTATTTAAAAAGACTCATTTTTATGGCTTTGGGCTCACTTTCATGAGTGTTTTCAAAACATGGCCTTGGGCCCACTTTAATGAGTGTTTTTAAAACATGGCATCGTGCCTAGTTTTAATAAATATGAATCTAGCCCATTTTTGTTGACAATGAGCTTAGCACATTTTCTATGTCGAGGATGACACTAGTCCCTAAGTTTAGAAAAGACTTTCAAAACTATTCCACTATAGTTTTCTATCTTTTCAAAAATGTTTTCAAAGTATGACTCATGCTTTCTAAAATGCGATTAATAATATATCATCGGTCCAATCAAACTCGATACTAGAAATCTCACCCACCCATATTCCATGAAGGTGTCCGTTCCGGAGGGATTCCCAATTATTCGCGCCTTTTCTTGCACGCGTAAGTAGGTAGATGGATCCTACAATAAATTGGACAATTAATCATATTACATACAATAATTATACTCAAGTCCCTATATATTCCTTTAATTGCATATTGGTCCTTAAGTTATGCCTTACTTCCAATTAGATCCATAAAGTTCTTAAATATTTCCTTTAGGTCCATAACCTTCTTCTTATTTCCATTTGGGTCCTTAACTTATCAATATTTATGATTTAGTCCTCAAGTTTCCTAAATGTACAAATTAGTCCCCAAAACTTTATTCTTCATAAAACTAAGTTTAAACATCCCTAATTCAACTATATCATGATACTAATTATCTTCCATATGTCCCCACGATCATTTCAAGTTTTGAATGGAGCTAGAAACGACAAAGAATGGAGCTTCACCGAAAAATTACTACTGGAGAGAGAAAGCTTTGAATTATTACCAGTGAGGGCACAATAATCATACTTCTTGGTAGGGGAAGCTAGATCTCTTCCTAGGAATTCTTATAGGATCGAATGACACTTCAATTGATAGCTTGAGCTATCTGAATTCAAGTTGAAAATATTTTAGTAAGAATGAATTGGAATTGGGAAATTCCAGCGAACAACGGTGGTGGGGACTTACCTAGATGATGTAGGGAAGATGTGTGCATGACTAGGGACGATCTATGGGTCTTAACTTGGTTGTGGGTGGTCATGGGATGACTTGAATTTAGCCAAACTTGGACTGCACTTGCTTGGTTGTTGGATTCGAAGCATTGTGCAGCCCAGTCAGAGCTTCTCTGACTATCCTCATGCTTAGTCAAAGCTACAGTCTGTAGAACCTTGTGCCAACCCTTTTCATTAAGAAAAATGGCCCTTATTGGAGCTCTAGTGTGGAGGTTGCCAAAAAATTGAGCAATGAAGGGATTTCGAGTGGTTGAGGTGTGAGGAGAATGAAAGGGGAGGAGTTCATTATATAGAGTGTTTGGAGACCATCGACTCTACCAGTTTCCAATTTTGTCTGCTCTCTTCATGAATTCCCGTTGTCGGAGCAAATATTATCTCACTAGTAATGGAAAGTTTATATTTTCTTCCCCTCTCTCTTTTTGTACAAGTTATTTGAGATTGAAGATAACACTGTGTGTACATGTGTGAGCTTCGCATGTGTGGGCTACCATGTTGTGCACATTGATTGGTTAGGGTTGCTGATGTGAGATTTTACTTGCTGATGTGAGATTTTACTTGCTGATGTGTGGGCTACCACTTAGGGCTCTGATTGTCTGACCTACCACATGGCGGCCTTCCATTGGTCGCGTAATTTGACATGGCAGTTGACTGAATCTGATTATGAGACGACCATTAAGATATTGCCACGTGGCATCCTCTAAATGCTGATTTAAATAAGTTAGGTTCCCTTCCTAATGCCATGTGCTAATGCCACTTGTCTACTTAGGATTGATTGTAGATTTATGACGTGGCTTCATCACGTGTGATCCATTGTTTAGTATGTCCGGCTGATGTGGAGTCCTTTTAGTTAACCATTGATGATCACCACATGTCACTCTTTGAATGATCAGCGCTTCCAGATGTTTACTTGGCGGCTCACTAGGCACACGTGCCACGTGACACTCGCTTGTTGGTTTGAAGTTGCACTGACTTGGCATTCTGACCCATTGACTAGATGGATTGTGTTGACCCAGTCCGACCGTTGACTGGTTTAATTGAACCAGGTTACGATATCGCAAAAATTTAAATCGGTCAGTTCATGCTCAATTCAACCATTTTTCTAAAAATTAAAAATTTATAAATTATTTAAATTCATTTTCTATATGGTGGTGATCTCAATTTACCAAATTTTCTTTTTTGAGTCACCTCGAAAAATGAATCTTCGAATTAGTTCTTCTTGGTTCAGTTCAATCTGATTTTAGTTTGGTTCACCTCTATTTGGTCTAGTTCTTACTTCCACTTCTAATTGACATTGTTCTTCTATGAGATTTGGTACTTTATATCCCACCTTGGGCTAATTCATATCCCATATTGTTTACTTTTTGTGATCCATATTCGATGAGAACCTCAGTTTTCTTTTGAAAAATTTCAGTTCTTATTTTTGGCTTGTCGGTTTTATGTTTAATGGAATTTATAACTACTCCACTCCTTTTTAGGAGTTTTGTCCTCAAAACTAAATTAGTTGATACGCTAACCTCTTAAGATTAACTCGGGTCCCTTCCTCGTTTTCCCTAATTTCTGCTTGACTCATTTCCAAGTATTTCATTTGGTTGGGATTATCTCCTTCTATTAGATGTATTCCACTCGCCCATTTATGTGCAGGTGCATTCTTCCCTTTTCGATATTAATCATTTCCAATACTAACTGTTCATTTTGATCTAATAATACATCATTTGGGTGTAATTTGAGTGATTTCTTATCCTAATGGTCTTGTAACTATCTTGAAGGAGGAATTTTCTATTATAAAATAATTTCCTAGGATTTTTACATATTTTGCTGATTCTGGTCACATAGAAATCTTTCTTTAGAATTCGATTATCATTTTAGTGATTGTGTCTTGATTTCATTAGTCACTTTCGAGTGACACTTCATTTTTCTATATCGTCGTGTTGACGACTTGGTTTTTATTTAGTATTTGAGACTCTTTCCCTTTCATTTTTATGTGACAGTGTCAATAGAGTCTTAATTATCCTTTGACTTTATTATTGAAGATGTGTTTATTATAGACACTATATGATGCTTACTAACTCCATACCCAATCTTGTCTGACTTCAATTCCCACTTTTTTATCTCGTCCTTTATGCCTTTACAAAATTCAAGGCCTTAACATTCTACAAACCTCAAATGGTCTATTAGGTCTGAGAGTCCAACTTATCCAATCCACTCCTCCCTTTTGTTTATATCTTCTTATGAGCCTTTGGTGCACCTAATTAAAGTATGAGACTCTTTAGGTTTCATTCGGTGATGACTTTCCTATTCTCATTAGTGATCCTTTGACATTATCTCGAGAGTTTTCCTTAAGTTCCCCATTCCTTGATTTGATCATGCATTACTGAGGTTTCATTTTAACTTCCACTTCTACTTGCTAACCTTACATGATTTTAGTCAATCTTATACTTACGATTGTACATCTTATTTTCAACACTAATCCTACTTACTAGAATGGGCAGTTCGTTATCCACATATATTGGCTCTTGAATCACTTGCCACTTAATACTTCATAATGTCTAAAATATAACAAATACCCCATATTTGTGTTCCCTTTTTTTTTCAATTGTTCTTCATTTGGTATCCTTCGTTTCATGACTTCATCACTTTATGATCCCATACCTCCTTTAGAGGTGTGTTATACAATCATTTTACAATTTTTGTCCAACACGATTGTAACCAGTTTTTTCCATTATCCTTTCAGTAACTGAGAAGAAAATCTCTACAACTTTATTGGTTCTGAGGCATAAACTCACAAGCATTATCGACATGCTCAATGAGTATTAATTCTGTACTCAATCATTTTTTACTTGACTTACTATTTCCGTCATCTTCCTTAGTATTCCTCATTACCGTGTTTTACCATTTTATCTATAAATATTGATTGTTAAAGTTTTTATCTAACTATTCTTGCTAACTCCCTTTAGATGTTGAGTCACACTACCTTAAATTTATCGTACCTGACACACGGGCGTCTTAGTTGATGGACTTTAAGGGTAGGCTTTCCAAAATTTCCTGAAAGGGATATAAGGGAGGGGGTGAGTACAACGACTCAGTGAATGGGTTATTAAAACTTTTAACTTTTAGGAAAAAGACTTGCATTGGAGTGTGCCAGACTCCTTTCTTTTAAAATCCTTTCATATCAAATCTTAGTTTTTACCACCATTTCCTTATTAAGCATAGTGTGTCATCACCCAACATACATCCTTCATCATGAAGGTCAAACACACATTCGCAAGCCAGTCCATCAACTGAACCCACTTATGGCGTCGGAGCGACTTTACCGGTCACCTATATAGAAGCACATCCACTTCTACCCTAAGAATGAGTGGATGTACGCGACATCCGACCCTTAATCCCAAAATTAATTCTCCGTGTTCGTATGAGGATAGAGACCTCACCCCGTCCCCACTCCGGTCTCATGCGTTTGCTGCTACTCTAAATTTCGCACTGTCACCTGGTACGACCAACTGCCCTTATACCCACCAGGTCGTCCAGTGCCCCTTAAGACACATCACTACCCCTCTTGGGTGTCTTGATGATCCCGTAATCACAGTGCATGCACAATCAGTATTTTCTTATTGTGCCATATAATCTGTGGTGCCACTGGTCCAACGTTCCCGACCCTCAACTCAACCCACAGTTGTTTGTCTTGACTGGTCCGTCGACCTGTCATGTCGCATTGCCACTAGTTGACTGAGTATGTCGGTCCTTGTCTTGGCACCATGGTCAAACAATTCCTTTATTTAAAGTTTTATGACATATAACTCATGTTTGTTTATGAGCTTCCGCTCGTGCCAACTGGCCTTGGGCCCACTCTACGAGATTTTCAAAATCGGGCATATTAGCCCCCAAGTTCCAAAACTTAGGCCCCTGTCCTCTAAGAGCTATTCGAGCTCCCATCGAGAAGGTCTTTCAAATCGTTTAAGCATTGGTAAACACTCAGGGGAGAGTACTTCCGCCAAAAATATGTTTTCAACCGTCCATCATACCGATCGGGTATAAGGACGTCTTCGCTCATAACCGATGAACGGGTTTTCAACGTCCAATTTTCGCTGGTTCATTAAACCACTTACTCTTCGTGGTTCATTTTGTGACCTCTTCTTAGCGGCATGATTTCCCTTTTATCTCCTATATGTTGGAACATATTTCCCTTTAAACATGACCTTATTCCTTCTATTTAATGTTTGAGGTCATAGTTATTAGCATGTCGATAAGACATCCTAATATATGATATTTCTTGTATTTGGTTTTCCGACCAATATTTTTGTCGATTATCTTGGTTTTCCATGACCTTATTTATCTCTGTCATGTTCCCGATTCTTTGAGGGTCTATTCGGAAGCCCTAAATTCTACATGTCCGGATAGATTTGAGATCTTATTTAAAGACCATCCAAACGCCTGGTCCAAAGTTTCCTTCATAGGTTACTCCTAGTTGGAGGGCGTCCTCTCTTAAACTCAATGAGGATAATGTATATCTCTCATCATTTCTTGATTGCATCTATGTTCCTTATTAATTATTCTCTCACTAATCCATTCTCATATGATTTTTGCACAAAGTTCACATTAAGTGACTTTCTAAGGTTTAACGATCATTCATATAACCAAAACCTTCTTCTAAGGTTATTCGACAGTCCTTTTTGCTCTTTCAAACTTCCTATAGTCCATTTATTTTTTAAGGATTCCAACTCAAGTGCTAGGTTGTCACTCCAATGCTTACGAATGTTCATTTATTGTTGGAACTCCATTTGATACCCTCCCTTACTCATTGAAAGTCTTCAAAATATTCTCCTATCGAATATTTCTCTTAACAAGCCTTACGGATTTCTTTATTTTCCTATTCTTTTGATGATATTTTTTTATTCTTCCTACAATATCTAATTTGGTTTGGATCATACATGTCATGCTTTCAACATGACCATGGTTATGCCTTTCTTTTGGTATATCCAATTAGAATACACTCCTTTAAGGGTACCTTTCATACAAGGTTCTTACACTTTCCCTCGTAGTGCATTTGTACCTCACCATTTCATAGTTATGATTTTAATTTATTTCATTATGTGTCATTCCTTATTATAAGAACCTTTATATTTCAAGAATCCTAATTATCCCATCACATTACTCGGTCCACTTCGAGTAGAGGTTGTCCCTTTTTGGGTAAAATGTGACCTGTCGTCTTTTGACATCTCACCTTAAGATAAGTTTTTCTTGCTTCTCTTAGGTTTCATTTGTGTACATCTACAAAATGACACTTCTAGATAACTCCTTTGTCATCCTATTGTTAGTTTTTTAGATCTCATGCTCTATTCTCAATACTAGGTATGAGTTCCTAGGTCTCATGTATATACTCATTTATTCTTCCCTATATTTTCATCTCTATCATGAGTCTTTTCCATCATCAAGCACAATCAAAAGTGTAGGAAGAAAAGTAAAGCAGTGAAAAAGAAACCTCACCCACTTGTTCAGAAACATTGAAGCGGGATTTATTTTTCACTGGATTTGGCACTCTATCATTTCGTGAGGTATTTATAAATGCAGAGAAATCCTGCTTTCCCATGAAATAACTAGCAGTCTCCTTCATTGACATCAAGCATAATGTTGTTGAAATGGATCCACCGTATATCTTATATCAATAAACCTTGCTAATTATAGAGAATCGAGCATGGAAATTCAGGATTGCAGGACTAATCTTCTTGACCCGAATATCTAGAGGAAGGACACCATTCAGAGAAGAGTGAATGTTCTCTAAGCTCTCATAATTAAACGGTGTAAGAAAGTGGGCAACCTCAAAGTTGGACAAAAGGGTCACCTTCATTTGAATTATTTGTCAATCAACCATCTCTTGAGATTCTATAATGTAATAAAAAAATGCATGGAAATTAATTATAAATCAACAACTAGAAACTAAAGAATATTGCCCCTTCTCAAGAATCTAAAAAACCATATAAATTAATATCAAAACCCCTAACATGAAAACTAGGAAACACTTGCAATTCTTAGTTTGGCTTTCCAAATAGATAATATAATTCTACATTGGCTACGAATAAACAAATGAAGATCATCTCACTCTAACTTTGTGACCTTGTGATTGAATTCATATTATTCAAGTGAAAAAAAATTGTAATGCAAAGTTCACATAGCATTAGTAAGAATAAATGACCAAACGTTCATATCTTTTCAAAAATCTAATTTATCAAGCACCTGAAGACAAATTCAGTAAGAAGAAGAGTAAACAAAAAGTTTGGGAGTGTTATGCCCCAACCTATTTTGGTTGGATACCTGTGATCAACCTATCACTGCTCCCGATGCACCAATCATTTTGATATTGGTAGGAGTAAGACGAAATTTAGAACATTTTGAAACAATTTATAAAACATGTCGGAATATAATAGTTGCATGGGGGTTACCACAGAATGTATTCTTCCCCAACACTTCTCTTCATGTTATCTTGAAAAGGGTTTGAGGGAGGGGTGAGTATATAACTCAATGAGTGGATAACAAGGAAGAGTTTTATGGTAATATAATTTATCATTTTCATTTTCTTAATTTAGTCTTAGCACACAAGCAACTGTCATTTATCATTAAATGGTTTACACATTCGCAGAGTCCTCGACTACTCCACTTGTAGTCTAGAAAGCCTTAACCAACCACCCTGGTAGAAGGTAATACCTTTTACCCAAGTCTGAGTGAACCTTACCGCTCATCCCTCAGACCCTATTTGCCTCTGTGTCCACTATAGTGGGACGAGACCTCTCCCCCTACTTCCTCGATCTCTACGCACATGAAGCTCCCTAAGCTTCATGACTTACTGGATGACAAACTTCCCTTATGCTCCCTGCGTCGTCCAACAATCCTTAGAATCAGAACTACCCCATATCGGACGACTTGATGATTCCGTATCTCAGCATGCATAAACATCAATTTTTTTAGTTAACACCTTTATTTTTGGTGCTACCAGCCCCCATGAGCTTGCTAACCTGGATTCGGCTTGGTAACTACCAACCCAATGAGTTCGATGATCCAGATTCGGCTTAGTAGCTATTAGTCCAATGAGTTTGACAACCCTAACCTTGGTTTGGTAGCAAAGTCACACAATTTACCATTTATGTGAAGATTACATAAGCTCATAATTCATCTATGAGCTTAAGCTTGTTCCCATTGGCCTTGGGCCTACTTGAGCTGCTCTAGCTCTTCTCATAAATAGCTTCTAAAAAGTTTAAGTAGTGTCACGCAGTCAGATGACTATTTTTGGAAAATGGTTTTCAATTCAGAAACATGCTTATCACCCCAACCGGGTATGATGTCGAAAATTCCACTCACTCGTATGTTGTTATTCACTATATAAACCCCACCCTTTTGAGTTAAGAAAAACCCGGAAAAGAACCAGTCAAACCAAGTGAGAAACACTGAATCGGTTCACAAACCCGTTTATTGGGGAACGGGCAAATTAGAGAAATTTCAACTCCCTTGTGACCCAAAGAGATTTAAAAACCTTGGGAAGGAACCTTAGAACAAAGTGGGAGAGAAAAACTAGATTGGTTTGGGTGAACCAGACCCGAACTGGATTAAACTAGTTTAAGAATAAAGCCGGTTTATGAACCAAAAGTGATAGAGAGATGGTAAACCGGGAAATTTATGGATCCTAAGTGACCCAAAGGGTATCAATATTCATGGAAATGGACTTGAGAATGAATGGGAGATGAAAACCAAAACAGTTTAGGTGAACCGGATCCAAATCGGATTGGACCGATTTGAACCACTATTGAACTAGATTCTAAATTCATTTTTCTAGGTGGCTTAAAAAAATTCAAATTTAAGATTTGAGGCTACCATTGGATAGAAAATGAATTTAGATGAATTTAAAAATTTTTAGATTTGAAAAACTCGGTCGAAAAGGGGGATGAATCGACCGATTTAACATTTGGACCCGGTTCAGACCGGTCTGGTCCAGTTCGGAACAGTGTCATCTTCTTCCTCCAGATGACAACACTGTTCACTCACCGAAAAATCGAAACAGCGCTAACGAAGAAGAAACGTCTCTGTTCAATACATTTTTAGCCATCAATGCCTATCATAAAGGTGCCAATCGGACGACCAAGAAGTCCCCGAGCTTCCTATATAATGACCCCTCACCATTCATGCTCTCCTCACCTGAAAAGCTCACTCTCTCTCAGTTGTTTAGTTTTTCGGTGAAGCTCAAACCAGAGCTCCCATATAGGGTCATTTCTGAGCCAAACAAGGTGAGGTTGGGTTCTTTAGAACAGGGGAGAAGTTAGCTACACGCTTGTAGTCTCCATTTGCTCCGAGGGTCATCGGAGAAGCACCGGCGTGATAGAACAATTAAGCAGCTCCGGCGGACCGAAGTTACCTTATTTCGGCCGAGCTGAAATCGGCCATTTCGAGCCCTCCTCAGGCCAAACCAAGCCCTCCCAACACTTCCTTAGCCCTCCCATGATCGAATTAGGACTGGAAGGTAAGCCAATTCAGCTCCCCTCTGTAATTTACGGCCGATGCTAGAGAGAAAACCAATATAATTTTGATGATGAAATTCTAACTCAATTTGGCATCAATTGATGCAATTATTGATTCTAGGATAAACCTCAGCATGAGAGTTGTCTGCCCAGATTGAAAGCTCGGACCACCGTGCCCCTAACGGTGAGTAATCGAAACTTTCTCTCTCTACATTCTATTTTCAAGCGAAGCTCTGTTTGAGCTTGTTCCGACGTCAAAACTTGCGATTCAAAATGCTATTGAATCGTATGAAGATGTAGGATATCAATTTTAACTTCAATTTCAACAATTAAAAGTGTTTGATCAGTCAATTTGATGAAATTAAATCCGGTTGTGTTAAGGAGTTGAAATTGGGGAAAAATTAGGAATTTTTGAAATTCGAAGGACCAAGATGCAAATTTATAAAATTAAGGGTCAATTGGGAATGATAAAAATGTTAGAGGGCCAATTGAGGAATTTTAGAATTTTTGGGGTGAAATTTATCATTTTTGCAAATGAAGGGCAAAATGGTAATTTTGGAAAAGTTCGGGGACCAATTTGGAAATTTGGGAAATTAAACCCCTTTTTGTGAATTTGAATAAATTGAGGTCCCAAGGTGAATTGTTAAAAGTTTCGGAACTCAATTTGAGGAAAAATCGGTATTTGGGACTTAAAGTTAAAGAAAAATAACTTTAGATACCTAATTGCAAATAAATAGAAAGTTTGGTTCTCTCATTCATTTGGAATGAATGAAGGCTATTAGGCCGAAAGACAATGAACCGAGATGTTCATATCGTGTAGAAACACGAAGTACCGGGAATGCCAGAAAGGACAAGCTCGTGTGAATACAAAGAATCAGTGTAGTGGAATTCACTGCATTAACGGGTGAGTGGGATTTTATATCATACCCGGTTGAGGATGATAAGTAACTCGAAATGAAAAACCCACTATTTAGTGGTATTTTAAACATTACAACTTAGAGAAGTGATGTGAAAATCATACAGAAAAACTATTTATAGGTTGTAAGTAGATCATACCCGGTTGGTATGATGAAACTTCCTTGAAGGAAGTGGAAAACCTGTTCATAAGTTATGAGCAGAGATATCCTCATACTCGGTCGGTATGATGGATAGTTAAAAACATATTTTTGTCGGAAGTGCTCTCCCCTGATTGTGTGCCAATGTTTAAATAATTTGGGAGACATTCTTGACGGGAGCTCGAATAGCTCTTATAGGCTGGGGGCCTCAGTTTTGGAACTCGGAGGCTAATATGCCCGGTTTTGAAAATCTCGTACAGTGGGTCCAATGCTAGTTGGCATGAGCAGGAGCTAATAAATAAACATGAGTTATATGCCATAAAACTTTAAATAAATGAATTGTTTGGCCATGGTACCAAGATAGGACCGACATACTCAGTCAACTAATGGTAGTGCGACATGACAGGTCAACGGACCAGTTAAGACAAACATCTGCGGGTTGAGTTAAGGGTCAGGGCCGTTAGACCAGTGACACCATAGATTATATGGCATGATGAGAAAACATTGATTGTGCATGCATTGTGATTACGTGTCACTAAGTAGTTGGTCGGATCCCCGTGAACAACCCGCCACTCTCCCGGTTTATTAAAAGGTTTACCCTTATTATAATCCGTAAAGTGTAAGGCATCCTTTAAACCTGCACCATTTCCTGGAATAACATAATCAAAACTGCATGAAATTTTAAACTTTACATACCTGTCTTACATGCATCTTAGTTGATGGTCTTTCAAGGTAGGCTTTCCGGGATTTCCTGAAAGGGATATAAGGGAGGGGGTGAGTACGACTACTTAGTGAATGAGTTTTCAAAAGTCTACTTTTAACTTTTATGAAAAACATTTATATGGAGTGTGCCAAACTCCTTTCTTTTAAAAAAAAATCCCTTCATTTAAAAATTTAGGTTTTTTCATTATTTCTTAGTTACCGGTGTGTCATCACCCAACACACATCCTTCATCATGAAGGTTACACACATTCGCAAGTCAGTATCACTACTGAACTCGCTAGTGGCTTCGGAGCGACTTTTCCTGCCACCCGGATAGAAGTACAACCACTTCTACCTTGGGAATGAGTGGATGTATGTGACATCTGACCCACAATCCCGAAATCACTTCTTCGTATCCGTATGAGGACATAAACCTCATCCTGTCTCCTCCCCGGTCTCATGCGCTTGGTGCTACTCCAGATTTCGCATAGACACCTGGAACAACGAACTGCCCTTATTACCACTAGGTTTTCCAGTGCCCTTAAGACGCATCACTACCCCTAATGGGCGTCTTGATGATACCATACTCACAGTGCATGCACAAACAATGTTTTCTTATCAAGCCATGTAATATGTGGTGCCACTGGTCCAACGGCCCCGACTCTCAACTCAACCCGCAGTTGTTTGTCTTGACCAGTCCGTCGACCTGTCATGTTGCACTGCCGCTAGTTGACTGAGCATGTCGGTCCTATCTTGGTACCATGGCCAAACAATTCACTTATTAAGTTTTATGGCACATATATCATGTTCGTTTACGAGCTCCTGCTCGTGCCAACTGGCCTTGAGCCCACTGTACGAGATTTTCAAAAAACTGGGCATTCTAGCACGCAAGTTCCAAAATCGAGACCCCCGACCTATAAGAGCTATTCGAGCTCCCGTCAAGAAGGTCTCCCAAATAGTTTAAGCATTGGCACATAGTCAAGGGAGAACACTTCCGACAAAATAGGTTTTCACTGTCCATTATAGCAACCGGTATAAGGACATCTCCGTTCATAACCGATGAACGGGTTTTCAACTTCCTTCGAGGAAGTCTCATCATACCAACCGGGTATGATCTACTTACAACCGGTAAGTAGTTTTTCCGCATAATTTTCACATCACTTTCTCTAAGTGGTGATGATTAAAATACCACTAAATAGTGGGTTTTAAAACCGAGGTACTTATCATTCCCTACCGGGTATGACATAAAATTTCTACTCATATTCGGTAAGTGGTTTTTATCTTTAAGTTTTGCTCATCATCCCAACCGGGTATGATGTTGGTAAACCCACTCACTCATTAATGTCGTGAATTCCACTAGACTGGTTATTTGTATTTACGCAAGCTTGTCCTTGCTGGCGTTCCTGGTATTTCGCATTCCTACACGATATGAACAACCTTGTTCATTATTACTCGGCATAACAGCTTTCATTCATTTCCAATGAATGAGAAAAGCCAAACTTTTAGTTATTTGTAATTAGGTCCCTAAAGTTATTTCTCTTTAACTTTAAGTCCCTAATATCGGTTTTTCCTCAAATTGAGTCCTGTAACTTTTAAAATTTATCCTAGGAACTCAATTTATTCAATTTTACCAAAAGGGGTTTAATTTCCCAAATTTCCAATTTGGTTCCCCAAATTTTCCAAAATTACCATTTTGCCCTTCTTTTACAAAAATGGTAAGTTTTACCCCAAAAATTCCAAAATTCCTCAATTGGTCCTCCAACATTATTTTCATGCCCAATTGACCCTCAATTTCATAAAATTGTATTTTGGCCCTTTGAATTTTGAAAATCCCTAAATTTTCCCCCAATTTCAACTTTTCAACACTACCGAATTTGATTTCATCAAATTGACCGATCAAACACTTCTAATTATTGAAACTGGAGTTGAAATTGAGTTCCTACATGTTCATATGATTCTAAGAAACTTTGAATCGCAGATTTTAACACCGGAACAAGCTCAAACGGAGCTTCGCCGGAAAATAGACTGTAGAGAGAGAAAGCTTCGATTACTCATCGGTGAAGGCACGACGGTCCGAGCTTTCGATCTGTGTCCTGAGATTCATCCTAGAATCAAGTATTGCATCAATTGATGCATAATTGGATTATAATTTTGTCATTGAAATTCGGTCGACTCTCTCTCTAGCACCGATCGAAAATTATAAAGGGGAGCCGAATTGGCTTACCTTTCGGTCCTAATTCAGCCGTGGAAAGATTGAGAAAGTGTTGGAAGGGCTTGGTTTGGCCTGAGGAGGGCTTGGAAGGGTCGATTTTAGCTTGGCTGAAATAGGGCAGTTTCGGTCCGCCGGAGTTGCTTCACTATTTCATCATGTCGGCGCTTCTCCAACGATTCTCGGATTGACTGGAGTTTGCTATCAGATAGCTGTCTTCTCCCCGGTTCTAAAGAGCCCGACCTTTGTTCAAGTCGAAGCTTTGGTTCGAGTTTTACCGGGAAATGGAGCAGTAGAGAGAGAGAAGTGTTCAGGTGTGAGGAGAATGAAATGGAAATGACCTCTTTATATAGGTGTAAAACTCGTGTATTAAATGAGTGAGATTTATTACTAGTATTAATATTGCCATAAATTATTTGTATTAATTCCAATAATTTAATTTCGGTATTAAATTATTGATATTAATTATAATAATTAAATATATATTAATTTATGGTTATTTATGATAAGGCGTACATAAAAATTTTTGACCGAAATTTCGGCTAGGAGGTCACCCATCCTCACACTACTCTCGGGCAAGCACACTTAACTTTAGAGTTATTATAGACTCTCGTTCACCTGAACCAATTTGGTTTTTCTGTTTTCTAAAGTTTCTTAAATTTATTTTTCAAGGTTTAATGAACCATTTAGATCACCCGAAAGTTGTAAATTTCTATATTGCATGTTCTTAAATGTAAACCAGCTCGGTTTTCTTACTCGGTTTGATCGGTTCTTTTCCCGGTTTTTCTTAACTCAAAAGTGCGGGGTTTACATTACGAGACCATCGAGACGCTCAAGAGTGGTAGTGATGCGTCCTAAGAACACTGGATGACCTGATAGGTATAAGGGTAGTTCGTTGTACCAGGTGACCGTGCGAAATTTGGAGAAGTACCAAGCGCATGAGAACGGGGTGGGGACGGGATGAGGTCTTTGTCCTCATATGAACATGAAGAATTGATTTTAGGATTGAGGGTCGAATATCGTGTACATCCACTCATTCTCAGGGTAGAAGTGTACGTGCTTCTATCTAGGTGGCCGGTAAAGTCGCTTCGATGCCACAAGTGAGTTTAGTGGATAGGCTGGCCTACAAATGTGTGTTTGACCTTCATGATGAAGGATGTGTGTTGGGTGATGACACACCATGATTAATAAGAAATGGTTGTAATAATCGAGATTTGAAATCAAAGAACTTTTGAAAGAAAGGAGTCTGGCACACTCCAATACAAATCTTTTTCCTAAAGTTAAAAGTTTTGAAAACCCATTCACTAAGTAGTTGTTCTCACCCCTCCTTTACATTCCTTTTAGGAAATTTTGAAAAGATTACCCTTAAAAACCATCAACTAAGACGCCTGTGAGACATGTATGATAAATTTAAAATATTATGCAGTTTTGATTTATGTTATTCTAGGAAAAAATGTAGGTTTAAAGGACGCCTTACTCTTTACGGTCTATAATAAGGGGAAACCCTTTAATAAACCGGGAGAGTGGTGGGTTGATCACGGGGATCCGACTAAATCGGATCAGGGTGTGACACACTGGTCCTGAACGGATTTCCGATGTCTCGAGGCCTTCTCGCGTCGTAGGTAGGGGTCTCTCGGTACGTTACTATATTATCACGGATAATAATTAATTGAGTTATCTGAATATTTTCACTTAAATTCTTAGTTTATCTTATTTGCAACTTTCCCCTTTAAAAAATCATTTAAATTGTAAATAAATCCACATAACACTTTTAATAGCAATTAAATTCGTAAAAATTATTTTTAATTACAATTTAAATCATAATTTGGCCTTCAATTGAGGTAAATTTCATAAAAATCCCCAATTTTTAAATTTTTTTTCAAATTGCCCAACTTTCATCAAAATTGTATTTTAGCCCTAAATCCTTGATTTGTCAAATTGAGGGTTGAAATCTTGTTAATTCTCTCCTAGCATGCTACTAATCGTTTCCCCTATCTTACTATGAGTATCATGAACTTTGAATAATCCCATTTGACCCAAATTTGAGCTTAAACCGAGATTTGTTAGAAAACATTTTCTAGAAAGAGGTTCATTTTCTTACTGGTGAATGGGTGTTGGTCGGAGCTCTAGATATGGACGGCTAGTGCTCATCCAAGGGGTCCTCCTAGGATTGGGTTCCGTAGCAATTGGTAGCCTGACAATGAGAAATTGATGAGAGAATTTTTTTTCCTATTCCATGTTCTGTAACTCTACTGTTTCGACGATAAGAGGTGGAATTGACTTACCTCAAAGGTTCTAGGGGGTCTAGGGTCAGTCGAGTAGGGTTGTGAGAGAGTTGGCCTGGTCGCAGGAGGTCGGAGGTGGCTGAAGTTCAGCTCAAGGAATTTTGTCATTTTGGAACTATCGGAGTTACTGTACTGTGCAAGATTCCCGGTGCTTATTCGGTGACACTTGGGTTGAAAGGAGGTTGCAGCGAGGTAGAGAACTTATTCCTAGTTCTAGAGAACCCGAATGTGCCTTCCGAGGTTGCGGAAAAGTCCCTCGTTGGAGCTTTGGTTTGTGCATCGTTGGGAAATGGAGTATGCTTCTTCAGTCATTTAAGGGACGAAGAATACGAATGAGGAGAAGATCTTTATATAGAAAGCTTGGTAACTGACATGGTTACTCAGCCATCCCAGACTCGGCCCCAATCTCGCTCGTCCACGGTCAGATTGGAGCAAATTTTGGGGTCGTTGGAGACCGAGCAGTTTGCCTGGTCCTTCTCTCTACCAGATATCAGAGGAAGAAGATGACATCATGTTGCGTGTGTGAGCTTCACATGTGTGAGCTACCACGTGTCATGCTGTGATTGAATGACTTTGATAATGCGGATTCCCACTTAGCGTTCAAGTCACCCTTTGCCCCATTGACAAGTCACATAGTAGCCTCCTATTGGTCGTTCGTTCCAACGTGGCTGCTAACTATCCTCAACTAGCCATTTGACCGTGACACATGGCGTACTCTAATTGGCTAATTTAAATAAATCGTATTTTCCTCCTAGCATACTGTGACACTACCACGTGTTAGCCTCTGATCGGTTGAAATCGTCCGACGTGGCTCTACCACGTGTCTCTGATTGATCGACCATTTCTCTGATGTCCTACTTGGTTACTAATGTGGCGTCTTTACCATGCGTCAACTCTTTATTGGCCAAACTATCTGACAAGATTTCTTCTCAGTTGACCATTGACTGTGTACACGTGTCGCTCTTCTATTGGTCGGTCGTCGACAACGTAGATTTGACCATTGGTGGAGGACGCGTGTCATGCTATGATTGGTTAGTGTTTCTAGGTGCTAACTTAGCGACTGTCTAGGCGTGCTTCGCCACACATCGCTCGCTGATGGGTCGCACCTGCTGATTATGCGTTGACCTAGCTGGCAGTTTATTGGCCAAGACTGTTGACCGGTTCGGTGACCCAAAATAAAAAATCGGTACGTTCAGGCCCGATTCGGCCGATTTTTTATAATCTAAAAAGTTTTAAATTTATCTAAATTAATTCTATTTCAATTTTCTAAATTAACATATTTAAATCATATAAAAAATATATATTTGAACCGATATTTTACGGTTTAATCCAGTATGGATATAGTTCACCCTGAACCGTATTAATTTTAACTCCCAATTCCCTTCATATTCTTTTAAATTAGTTTTAGATTTTTATTGGCCACTTGTAATTGTTGAATTTTTCATTTTAGTTTTTATTTACCATTTCTAGTTTTCTTATATCCCTATTTTTATTTGAAATTTTCTTGTTATTTTTTTTTTTACTTTTTACGCATGCTTATTTAGAGATAAGGGAGTTTAAAATTTGAATTTATTCACTTTTCATACGCTCAATTTCAATGTTGACAAGCCAAAAATAAAGGTGATTTTCATACGCTCAATTTCAAGTTGACAAGCCAAAAATAAAGGTGATTTTCATACGCTCAATTTCAATGTTGACAAGCCAAAAATAGAGGTGATTTCATGTGATTAACAACATATAATCCTTCAGCAACTCAGCTTTTGGAAACACACAAAATATCGTCCCTTACAATAAAATAATCCAAAACCTCCAAAGTTTTGTCGATGATAAATTGCACGCAGTCTATCTATGGTCCTCTCTATCCACCAACCAAAGTAGCTAAATAGCATTTCCAAATAAAGCTTACTCAAGGGGCGGCAAATTTATATTTTAGGCATCACTCCCCAGAATATCAAGAGCATAATTTGCAGGCCTAGAATCCCACATTACGAAAAATGCACACAACTCCTAGAGAAGAACCTGCATAGTTGATCCCATCGTAAGCTATAACCCAACACCACTTGAAGGCACGAGAGGGGAGCTTCAAGTTCCCATTGGGATGCTCGGTCAGACTCTCGCCTTCTTTGTTCTGCAAATTACATACAACTCACATCAACAAATAGAGCATCGCTGTTTTTTTTGTCTGCACAATGTCAAATATTCTGTCGAGGCAGCAGAGAAACTTTGGGCAAAAAAAAAAAAGACAGCCGAGAAACAGAAGAGGTCGAAGTGGGCTTAGGCCAATGTGGGCATGGGCATTTTTTACTAGCCTTAAGTTTTGGTATATTGGACTTCTGAACCCATTATCTCTTCCATTCCATCTGAATATCCATTTGAAATTTCTAAGTTATTGGATAAAAACATTCCAACAAGTCAAAAGTCCTATACGTGGAGGATGGAAGAAAATATAGAGGGTGCACATAGGGCTTCAATACGACAATAAAACGAATGATCCATTGTGAGATAATAGGTTGAATAACTTCACTTTTACCTAAAAGTTTAATAGATAAATTATGATATTTAATATTAGAATCCATTATCAAAATGATTGATATGCATGTTTCCTAATGTGCAGGGTAACTGTGAGATGAGCTTCTTCTTCATATGAGGACGCCCACCCATTAAACATTATTGTGGTGTAAGTTCCAAGCTCAATTTTCTTAAATGATCGTCTTGAGAATGTGGGGACGAGTATGCACTTTGCGTGGCCCGAGTTCCTCTTCCCGTGCTCATCATCGCCTCTCCCTTTCGTTATGCTGAACATAAACGTGATGCATTTAATTGAAAAGTAAAATTTTTAAAATTGTATCTACTTAAATGAACATGACTCTTCCTTTTTTTTTGCTCAGATTGAACGTGACTCTTCGCACATATTACTTTTTGGATATTACAGCGAAATATCTTTTATTAATTACAGAAATGTCTGGTTGGTTCATTATTTCACTTTACAAATCTTCAATTCCTTTGTGTTTTTTTACAGCGAAGTATCTTCTCAGCAACCAACTGACTATATAAATTTATTTCTTCATTTTCTGATGAAATCAACGTGTTTTCTGGCGATTGCCTTGTCCCACTGGAAATCATGTGGGTGCTGCTCTGTCCACCTAAACTAATTATATGATATGAGAAAGCAAAAGAAAAACGTGGTATTTGTCAACTTGAACAAGAGACGTGGTTGTTCTTTATTTCCTCTTTGGTTGTTCTCTTTTTTGGTTGGTTCCTACATTACTTTATGTGAGCGTCTGTTTTGTTGTGAAGATGTCATTTATTTCCTTTTCTTTTCCTTTTGTTTTCTAGCATTTTACCTTGCCACAATCATGACATTCTCATAATATTGTCCTCTTCTTGGTTCTATGTATCTCTTTCCCCTATTTTCTTCATAAATGCTACCATAAAAAAAGTGCTACCATAAGAAAAAGTTATATGAAGAGTATTTAATCTTTTAATTGGTTAGTTTACCTCTAATTGGATTAATTAGAAATAATAATAAATATTTATTATTAAACATTTATATAATTATCAGAATCCATCATTAGAGTAATATCACATTCCCTCCTCCTTCCAAAAGTAAGAGGATTGAAAGATATTGTAACTTTTTTTAATATAAAAATGACAATAACACACTTATTTAGTGTATCTTTTTTATTTGTAAATAAATAAAATGTTATGCTCTTAATCATGTTTTACACAATATGTAATAAAATTATATGCTAAAAAATGGTTATAGAAATTATAAATAAAAAAATATGTTGTATATTATAAATGATATGTTAAATAAACTTTATTTTATTAATATCTACTGTTTATATAAACTACATTACTTGGAATATATATGAATTCAAGCATGTCAAAAGAGTATACTTGATAATATCTAAGAGTGATAATCTTATTTGAAAAAATATATATACTTTGATCAAATTATAAAATTAAGTCAATTATATAATAATAAATAATATTATTTGATATAAATATATTTGTAGTACTGCAAACATTTCAAAATAATATACTAAAAGATCATTATATAATCTTATTTTATAAGGAAAAAAAATAATTATTAAAATTTATAATAAAATTAATCATGCTATAAGAAATTAATTTTATTTAAAGATATTTATGTAATATTTATCCTGTGATAAAATGTATAAAAAATATGATACATATATTTTGTAGTATATTAATAATTTTGAATAAAGTTTATTTAATCCTAGATTTATATAGAAAACGAAATATCTTAGAATATTATATAAGAAAAAAAATAATAAAACTATTTACATAGATATACATAAATTATTTAAGTCAAGTAAGAAATAAAACTAAAACATCACCAAAAATTAGATATATAGGAAGGGGCTTGGGAGGAATCAATATGCCAATTCCCATAATGGATTAGAATTTGAGAATACATTAATAATTTATTCTATGAAAATGAATCTCCTAGATATGGACATGATTTTAGATATAATAATAATAATAATAATAATAATTTCCCACTCTCAGCTTATCCATGGTGATAATTAATATTGATTCTTAGAGTAAAAAAAGTACCACATGGCAATTCGTACTCTTCAAGGAAAATATTAGAACCCTAATGTCAAATTACCATAACTTCCACCCTAAGTTGTTTGGACATCAAGATTGTTGTATTGATTATTTCATGGCGAAGCCCCCAATGAATTCATTCATTAATCGAAAAATCGAGCATGTGTAATTTTCAATATTAATTTCAACTATGGACACTTTGATTGATCTATCTTACCATACACATTTTTTTTTAAACCTCAATTATTTACAAGTAACAAATTATTCATTTTTATTTCAAAAAAGTTGAGCAACTTAATTTTATTACTTGACTTATTATGTCTTAATATCTCTAAGTAATTTTACGAGTGCCATTGGTTAGTGGAGATTTCTTCCTAGCTAAGCACTTTGGAGTAATTAAAACTGAAGTTTAATTAAAATGCCCTCTTTGAGTTAAATAAGTTCCAACCTTGTGTTCACTCTACAAATTTTACTTTGGATAATGCTAAATCTAACTACATGTAATTACTTTATGCTTATCCCACATCAAAGTGGAGATTTTACACAAATGATTTCCCAATTTTTAAATGCCTATATGCTAAGTGGCTTTGCTAGAATATCTTCAATTTGTTTTTATGTAATGTCAATATGCTTGTTGCATAATCAAAATTTTTTGGATAGTTTGATTGTTAAAATATTATCACTATAACTCCAATTTTTGAAACTCAAATTAAATTAAAAATTTTAAGTGTAAAACAAAATAAAAAGAGATTCAAAGTAATTTTAAGTTTAGATAAAATTATTTTAATTTAAAAATTAAAAGTTGAGAAAATTTTCCAATTTAATAAAATTGGATCCGGTTGAGAATTTGATTAAATTGAATTAGGTCGAATTATGCATAATTTGTTAGATATAACTTAAAAAAAATGGTAATTAGGTTATTTTTAGTAAATAATATATTAAAGGAGTTTAACTTGATTTAGGTGAATCAATCAAACTTGGGTCAACTATAGGGATGCCAGTTGGACTCCAGATCCAAGTTTAGACTTAACCCTACCTGAACTTTACTCAAGCTCAGGTCAGGGCCGAGCTATACATACCCAAGTTCGGATATGCTCAGGTTCGGGTCAATTCGCACGAACCAGAATCAAAACCTAATATTTTTTATTCATACATATTTGAGTTGGATTCGAGTTCGTGCGAGTCGGATCTCGTGCACCCAAATTCGAGCCTGGTTCGTGTCCACTATAGAGATTCAAAGTTCGGGTTTGTTTGAGTTTGGGTCTCGTGGACTTGAATTCGGGTCGGGTCCAGGTCCACTATATGGACCCAAGCTCGGGTCTGCTTCATGTCGCATAAAACTCAATTCGACAAATTGACAAGTCAAATCAACCATATTATAAGATAGAAATTTTTTAAAGTGGGATTTAAGCCAAATTGGATCATAAATCAATAGTGAACCAAAAATAAAAACCCGAAAACCGAAATGTAGAATAAAAATGGATTGAAAATCGATTTAGACCGTAAACTTAGACAATGGGTAATTTTATAAAATTATCCTCAAAAAACTTTTTTTATTGGAAATTATGTATCAAGAAAAGTATAAGTGAAAATTGGTTTAAATCGAGATGGATCAACTTGAGGCAAAAATTTCAATTTTTAGAAGTGGTTATACAAATTAAAAAATAACTATTTTTTAGCCCAATTGATATAAAATTAGAAAATAATTTTTTAAAAAAATGAATTGGGACAAACACCACTCAAATAAGAGGTAAGCCAACTAAAAGATATCTAAAATTAATTGAACCAACTTATAGTATTAAAATCTTCCAATTTTTTTGAATGAGCTGGATAAATCGAAAAAATAGAAGTTTTTAAACCCAAATTATAGGAAATTGAATAATGAATTTTAAAAAAAATAAATTGTGCAAAAGACTTGTCGAATTGTGGGGTGAACTAGTAAAAAAAACAATCAAAATTGGTTGAACTAACTGATTTATTCACGGTAAATCAATTTCCTATAGTACAAACTGGTCAACATGTTATGCTAGTCGTACACACGCACCACATCCACATGCACATGTAATCATCATCTTCGCCCGACTTCAACTTGAATACCAAACCTGAAGCCCACACAGGATCAGATTTCACATGATATCTTTCTATCCCCAAATAGAATTAAATAAAAATTGAGGCCTATGGGATCCAATCCGACCAACTAAGAACATAAGGTGATGGTCATTTGGTCCCCCGAGCTACTCATATAAAACTCGATACCTCACTCACGATCGATGGTCAAAATTCTCTTTGGAAGTGAATGTGCTCATTTTTTCGATAACTTTACTTCGATAGTTGATAACTTTCGATTCCAACAACCAAATTTAATAATTCTGGTAGTCTTAGAACATCATGTAAGTTAGATTTCAAACTCCACCTCTCCCTAATGCCGACATGCACTCTATCGATACCTATGTGATTAAATTATAATATCACTCAATTACTCAAAAATAAAAATAGTCTATTTTTCACTTTACCCTAACATCCCCGACGAGCAACTACGACCCAAAACAATTATGGAGACTTCTTTCAGTCCACTCTAGCCAACACTATCAACCATTTGAGATATATGTAAGCTTCATAAGTGTGAATATTATTGAAAGATTCGGTGACTAACTTGTTTTAAACCTCGTGTTATGCCCTAGAACTAGGGTTGTATAAAAACTCAACCCGAGGTCTAGGCCTCAAGAATCGGAGTCTAAGTCTGGGCCACCAAACCTAACATGTGAGACCTAGACCTAACCTAGAATAAATAAGAAATTAAGGTGTTTAAATAAAATTTAAAACCTTGATATTTTAATAAATGGGAATTTGGGGTACTTTGAGAGTTAAACAATCTTATACTTATGTGAGAGAGTTTATACTACTACACTAAATACACATTTACTTTAAAGTTGGAAACAATATATTATATATTAAAAAACAAATATCATAAAAATTTTAATTTAGAGTATCACATTCCTCAATCTAGAAAACTATCATTACAAAAACTTTATAAAATACTACTAGTAGTCTACAATCTATAAAATTAAGATTTAAATGGGATTGAAATCAAATTATATTTAATTGGATTTGATATGGGTTAAGTCTAAGTTTAAGAATTGATTTCAGGTCTTAATTACTGACCCTAAATTTAGGATTTAAAATTGGAGTCAGGAGATTGGGTCCAATTGGACCTAGACCAGGCCAGGTCCTGATCTAGTTCTCATTTCCTGGACCCCATTTTCTACTCTAGATGACCGAGTCTAGGTCTAGGCACTTGGAGCCAATCATTGAGTCTGGGTTTATGGTCCCCTACACTTAGACCTGACCCAGACATTTGACAAGCCTACTCGAACTTGATATTTGGTTCGGTAAATTACCATCCGTCATATCTACTTGATACTATAAAGATTCGTATCATCACCATTGTAAAAATGAGTGAATACAATATTCAAAATATAAATCAAATCACATCATATCAAAGTTTTATATCAAAATAATATAATTTTCAAAATACATATGAGAAGTTTGATGAATAATAATATTGATAAAATTTATAACATTCATATTTCTGTTTGAAGATATATTCCTTAAGCTTGAAGGGTAGTTGTAGGGGGTTCGAAGTAGTTTGACAATGTCCATCTATTACATGAAAAATAATTTGGGGAATAATGTCACGTCCCGACCCGGTTTGGTCGGATCCCCGTGAGCAACCCGCCACTCCCTTTGGTCTATGAAGGATTTTACCCTCTTCTAAACCGCGGGAAGTAAGACGTCCTTTAATCAAAATTGAATAATTTAAACTTATATACATGTCTTGCAGATTTAGCTAGCAGAATGTCTGTAGGTAGGTTTTTCCCTCGGTTACCTGAAAAGTGGTAAAGGGAGGGGGTAAGTTCGACAACTCAGTGAGTGAGTGTTTGAGAAATAAGTTTCATATAAAATAGTTTGAATTAGAGTGTGTCAGACTCCTTATTTTCTTTAAAAATATTCTTTACTCAAGTTCTGGTTTTCAACACCTTTTTCCAAGGTTATCCAATTCTTTTTCCAAGGATTCTCAAATTTCTTTCAAGGTTTTCATAACCTTTTTTCATTTCCATATTTGGTATGTTTCACAAATAACACGCCCTTCATCATGAAGGGATCACACACATTTGTGAGATACAGTTACGCCGACTGCACCCACTTGTAGATCGGAGCATTTTTACCATCCACCCTGATAGAAGTCTCTGACTTCTACTTGAAGTCTGAGTGAATGTCTCTGGCGTCCTACCCTCAGACCAAAAATACTCCATGTCTGTACGAGGACAGAGACCTCATACTGTCCTCACCCCGGTCTCATGCGCAATGAAGCTATGCCGAGCTTTGCAAGACTTCTAGTACGACTAACTGTCCTTATCTCCACTAGGTCGTCTAAAGCCCTAGGACGCATCACTACCGCTCTTGGGCATCTTGAAGGTCCCGTAACACAGTGCATGCACAATTAACAGTTTTCACATAATACCATGTAATATGTGGTGTCACTAGTCCAAAGACCCCGACACTCAACTCGACATGTAGCTGTTTCTCTTGACTAGTCCAGAGACTTGTCATGTTGCACTGCCGCTAGTTGACTGAGTATGTCGGCCCTATCCCGGTACCATGGCCAAATAGCTCATTTACTTAAGTTTTCATGGCATATTAATCATGTTTGTTTACGAGCTCTTTCTCATGCCAACTAGCCTAGGGCCCATTGTTCGAGATTTTTAAAATCAGGCATATTAGCCCCCAAGTTCCAAAATCGAGGCCTCCGGCCTAACAAAGCTATTTGAGCTTCCGCCAAGAAGGTTTCCCAAAATATTTAAGTAGTGGCACACAGTTAGAGGAGAGCACTTCCAACAAAATATACTTTGCAACTGTCCATTATATCAATAGAGTATGAGGACATCTCCGCTCATAACCGATTAACGGGTTTTCCACTTCCTTCGAGGAAGCTTCATCATACCAATCGGGTATGATCTACTTACAACCGGTAAATAGTTTTTCCGCTTGATTTTCACATCACTCCTCTCAGGTGTGATGATTAAAATACCATTTAGCAATGAATTTTCATTTTCTAGGTACTTATCATCCCAACCGGGTATGATATTAAATTCCCACTCACTCATTAATGTAATAAATTCCTCTCAGTCCATTCTTTGTATTCACGCGAGCTTGTCCTTGCTGGTGTTCCCAATACTTCGTGTTCCTACATGATATGAACATTCTTGTTCATTATCTCACGGCCTAATAGCCTTAATTCATTCCAGATGAATGAGAAAACCAAACTTTTCATTTATTTGTAATTAGGTTAATAAAGTTATTTTTCTTTAACTTTAAGTCCCTAATGTTGATTTTTCCTCAAATTGAGTCCCAAAACTTTTAAAATTCACCTTGGAACCTCAATTTATTCAAATTCACAAAAAGGGGTTCAATTTTCCCAAGTTTCCAATTTGGTCCCCTAACTTTTCCAAAATTACCATGTTGCCCGTTCTTTACAAAAATGGTAAGTTTTGCCCCAAAAATTCTAAAATTATACAATTGGTCCTCCAACATCTTTATCATGCCCAATTGGTCCTCAATTTTATGAAATTTCATTTTAGTCCCTCAAATTTTTAAAATTCCCAATTTCACCCCAATTTCAACCTTCTAACTCAGCCGAATTTGATTTCATCAAATTGACTGATCAAATAAATTTAATTGTTGAAATTGAAGTTAGATTGGAGTTTCTACACCTTCATATGATTCAATTGAATTTTGAATCGTGCGATTTGATGTCGAAATGAGCTCAAACAGAGATTTTCCAGAAAACTGGACTTAGAGAGAGAAAGCATCGAAGGCTTACTATCGGGGCTGTGGCGATACGAGCTTTCGATTTAGACAGATAACTCTTGTCCTTAGGTTCCTCCTAAGATCAATAATTGCATCAATTGATGCCGAATTGAATTAGAATTTAGTTATTGAAGTTCTGCGGGTTCTCTCTCTAGCACCAATAATATAATACCACAATCAATCATGGCTCAGCCATGTTACCGAGTTCTTACACATGAGGCTCGAGGTGATGATAAAGTGTGTTAGGCTACACACTCACTTGATACTTATCAAAAGTTCGTCTCCTAATCTAGATGTCTATGCATTATCCTGAAAACATTTGTATACCTTAGTCATAACTAACAACTACGCACAAGGTATACTTATGCATCCACTGTCCCTATCTGTCTTGTAGTAAGGCGTAGTCAAATCTCTCATAGGTCTATGGATGACCTGGTAACATCATATCACACATACCTGTCTTATCCGTCTGTCTCAATCAACCACGACACTCGACACTATCTCTTATAGGTGTCCTATAGAAACCCAATCCATCATATAATTTATAGGCATGCTAATATATAACGGTGTATCATAAACATGCAACCATGATCAATTTTTCGTGACATAAATAAATTTATTCACACATTATAATGTTCATGACATGCACTCAATAATAACACTTCATTTCATATTGAAAGTCAAAAATCCTTATCCTTCTAGGATGCGATTATCTCACCCAACCCTCCATTATCATTACTCACAAAAGATTATATTAAATTCACAATTTCAGAAAAATTATTTTTTTTATATGTTTGACTTAATCATTCTCCCTTGGGATAACATTCAACCATGTACAACTCTATTTTATTCTCGTGATATAGATTTACTATTTCAATATACTTATATATTATATCTCCATGCATTTTTCTTTTTAATTTCTATTTTTTTTTTGCATATTTTCCAATATGTTAAGCATGATAGTAGTCATATTTAATAAAACTTATAAACAAATATGGATGATCTAATCAGACTAACCGACGGTAATCTCACTCACCTTTTGGCCGAAACCCATTAGTTTCAACTTTTGTTCCAAATTGAGTGGGAAGGTGTGATCTCACTCTTGGTACACTACATTAACATAATTATATACTGCAATCAGTTGGATTTGCTTAGTTATATTTGTACTATTATGAGGGTTCTAATTTTACGGTTCTCTCCCGTGACTCGATCTCATTTGTGATCGGGTAATGAAACTTGATCGTATTGCCCTTACCTCATAAATTCATAATTTTTACATTTATTCACGTAGTTGGTTCTATTTATCCAAATACCCCTACATTTTTATACTTGAACATTTAAAATCTTTAATGCCTTCCAAAATTATCTTTTTAACCCTTAACTTTTCTTTTTAGTGCAAAAAAATCCTTAACTTTTCCTAAATTACCATTATTTCTTTAAAATTCCTCTATTTAAGGATTTAACTTTAAAAATTCCTCCATTTTGTCCCTATATTATGTTTTAGTCACATTTGAGTCCTCATTTCCTTAAAATTATAATTTTGCACCAAATTTTTATCTATTTATCATTTCCCCAAAAGTTTTTAAAAACTTTATTTAGGTCTCTCACCATTTCAAAGCTTCTAAACCAGGTCCGCAATGTATCTAACATACTATTTCAAGTCCTTATGCTACATTGATCTCTACTAGAGTCCCTTATTTTTCAAAAATCTCATTTTGATCCTTATACTTTCTAATGTTTGCTCTTTAATCCCAAACTTTTTTCTTAAACTAAACATATCATTAAGCTTCATTAAGACCTTAGACACACATCTGAGGTCCCCATGGTTCTATTCTAACCAACTATGGTAGGAACATTGCCATTTTTGCCGCAAATGGCCATTAGCTAGAAAACAACATAGAATCAGGTTTTGGGGTATATCTCACTAGAGAGAGCGATGGAGGTCGATACTGATGGAGTTGGAAAGCTGACTTTCCCATGAGTTTATAGTCACCTTGATCAATCTCAAGGTGGTTGGAGTTGCATGCAATCTCGATTTATAGAGGGGTGTTAGAAACAAAGCATTGTAGGAGCCTTTATGATGAAATACGACCACAAGACTTATATTTTGCCTAGAGGGCCAATAGGGTTCAATAGTTGGGGCTGAGAGGAGGTTGTGAAAATTTTGGGACAATTTTAGATAGCATGAGGATAGATAATTTGGCTCCGAAATAAGTCAAACTCTTTTGATCATGGGGGGTCGATTACTGTGCAGGCTCGTCGATGCCAATAAAGGGGCTATCAATGCGGGTCTCCAATAAAAGGTGGAATCTGACCTCTCCATGAGCACAAAGACACCATGTAAGACTAGGAATCTTAAATCGGGAATCGAGCTGAACTAAATCAATAATCAATGTCAAACTGGGAAGGAAAGCTCGAACGAGGATTGAAAATCATGCCAAATTGGAAATTAGTTAGAACCATACTAATAAACAATGGATGAGGGTCATGAAATGCCCTCAAAGAATCTCTATTGATTAGAAATCAAGGATTGAGAAAAGTACAAGGAAGAACCGATTTAAACCGGGATTGGACCGACCCATACCATAAAACTCCACTATTTTTAGAGAGAGCTAAACAAATTGGAATTTAGTGATTATTGAGCTAATTTAGTATGAAGTTGAAAAAAAAATTAGAAAATTTATTGGAATAAGAATATATCGAATTGAGGGTGAAGCGACCAAAAAACAGACGAATCAACTAAAAAATTTATTGGAAACTGGTTCATAACAATGCCAAACTGATTGAATGGGCATGACACGCGCAACATGCATGGGCACGTGGCCCAACGCGGAGTCCCCTCTACACGACTGAGAGTTTGAAACTCGGATAAAACCCAAAATTTCCCATCATATTTCTAAAACTCACCACACACTAATTAATTTATTTAGAGAGCCAAATGCTATAAAATTATAAAAAGAGCTATGAATAGATAGTCAGTCAATTAAGTCTATATTGTAGCCATATAAGGTTTGAATATACCCTCTCACCAAGTCATTAGAATTCTTCTAAAACTCACGTAACTCTATTTTTGGGTGACCAAATTTTCAAAAAGCACAACTTACTACCCTGACTACCAAAAATAGTGATTCAAATATCTCTAGAAAGTTAATCGAAATAGATTTCCAACACCACCTCTCTTGGCTTCGAACGTTATATGTACCAATGTCAGATCAAACCCTACACACACTTTGTTAGCATGAAATAGAACGTGTTCTTCTTATTCCATTTTTGGTGGCCTTATTGGCCAATAAGAGCCACGAAAAATACTACAAACTCCTATTAGTCTCACCTTTTCAATCCTACCAACCCCATACATTTTAGGTAAGTATTGAAGTCAAATCAATTAAGAGAAGTACTAACTAGATTTTAGTTGTGATATAATTTAGTAAAATTAACTTTTTCAGTTGCTCATACCTCCATTTGTTGTGATTCAAGTGGTAATAAACTACTCTAGCACTCAAGATTTCGAACTGCAATCGAGTCGCTATCTTTAGTAAGATCTCGATTCTACTCTGACCCTCATAATCATTGTTCCGTTAGGACAAAAATTAGAGGAGAACTTAGGGATATTATATTCAAGCTTAAGAATTTTTAAAAATTATTTTATTGGATAGCAAATGTTGCAAATCAAAGTGTAAATATAAATACACTAAGAACCCATCAAATAATGGAAAAGACAAAAAATAGGAACTACAAAAATTAATTGTAAATAATTTTTTTTATCTATTTACTGGTTTTTTTTCTGGGGAGTTGTCAGTATACAAACTAAGGCTAGAAATGACAAAGGAAAAATTATACATAAAGATGGACACATTTCAAAAGTCACCATACACTAAAAGTCAAACCTCATGGATATGTTACAAAGGATAAAACTAGTGAAGGTATTCCATCCGGAAACATTATGATAGAGAGGGATTCCATAACACTCATTGAGGAACTAGAAAAAAAGTAGGTGGCGTAGGATTATGACAAATCAAATCAATTGGCAAGAAAAATATACATGGTTTAAGTTGTGTACGTGACATCAAGTACAAGGAAAGTCAGATCTAGAATTTGTTTTACAACTATATTCACTTTATTTAATTATTTTGAAGAGAAATTAGTTCGACTCAATAGTGTTAGGAATGATTAATTGTTATTATGAGTTTGATTAATTAATAAGATTTTTTGGTAAAACAACAAAGAAATAAAAAGAATATATTACGATTTGTATGCCAATTAAACGAATTTTAAATTTTCAAAAAAAATAAATATTAGGTGTAAAAGTTTTCCCTTGTCATAATCAAGTACCAACTACCCACAATTTATGAGTTTTGCAGGATGTTCTTTTATGTAATGTGGAGCCGATACAACACGTCATGCCATATCAGTGCCAAGTAAGCTATTGTTGGCTTCTTATCTAAAATTAATGCGCGTGTTTGGGGATTTAGCATAAAAAAACAAATGTTTCACTGTTAATCATACAACCTATGCATAACCAATGCCATATTGGAATAAAAAAAAACTATGTCAAAGTTCACCCAATCATGAGGGGCGTAAATCATATGGGGGTGGCAGGGTTTTTTTTATTATTTTTTTCTGGCTCCAAATGTTTTGTTTAATTTTTTAAACAAATCATATCAAAATAATTTATAAAAATACTAAATTACCCACTATCCTTTTTTACTTTTTCCCGACACTAATATTCTATAAATATTTATAATTAAAATACATTTTTTGTAACTTTGTAAGAAATATATATTATTATAAATATATTTTAAATTATATTATTAATAATTAATTAATAATAACTAATTATGAAAATAATATTAAACATATTAAAAATTAAACATCAAGCGTAATAGTATAATTTTGAGTTGTCAATTTTTTATTTGGTCCACACGTTTTGATTCACCTAAAAACTACCAAATTTTATTCAAGGGCAAAAAGTTGGACTATTTAATATCTGTCTTAATCCCATTTTTTTGGATTTTATTTTGTGTACGCCCATTCAATCAATCTTGCTGGATTGATCCTTATATGGACCAACCTTAATATTTTTTTAATTTTCAAATTGGGGTTTTGCCCGCAACTCTGTCCTTAATTAATCAAGTTTGATAGGGTTGGCCCAATTATATTATTGATGGAAGAATACGCATGGCCGGTGCTGTGGTCCGACAACCGACATGGACAATGCGCTACAACAATTGTCACGAATAGCAGCTCCAATGTAAAAATGTTCTTTGAATTCAAATCTCTAACACTTGAAATATTCCCTGCACAAATATATATATATATATATATATATAAATAAAAGAAGAGAATTGCATGTCCATCCATATCCCATAAACCAAAAAATATTAGTTGATTTATTCACGTATTTTTGGTGGAAAATGCATGAAAGCAGGAAACCATAAAGCTTCTCACCTGCATGCCAGTCATGCAACCAATTATTTGATGACTTTAATTATTAAAATTATTTGCACGCGGGACGAGGCAATACTGGCATCCACATCCTCAACCACATATTCTTCCTGCTACCAAAGCCATGCAAGCGACCTAAATGTTGTTAGGCATTATCATTTCTTTCAAATGGGACACGTGCTATTCAAATCACCACAAATCAACATCCCACTATGAATTAATTTCTTTTCAATACTTTGAAAAATTAGTGAGCGAGAGGAAGTGGCGAGGGTGCATCCATCAATCCCGGAAAATGGCATCCATCCCGATCCTTTGGCGGAACCGACAACTATTTTTTTTTGTTATAGTGGGTCGAGATAGTTGCCCTATCTACGATAAAATATTATAAATATAGATTATTATCCATTATTAATTTAAAATTTTAATTATATATTAGTTTAATAATTTATAATACACAACATTTTATTACACATGATCAAATTTATTATTATTATATCCATATGTATAAAAAAATCAACTCGTGCTCGGTTGATATAAAAAATTAGTCATGGTCTATTCATCTCATACTAAAAGTTGATTAGTATTTAATTATATGTGTAAAATATAATAATTTTATAAGAAAATATTATATTATATTATTATTAATAAATTTAAACTTTTAATTGTGCATAAACTAATTTAGTTGGGGGTGATGAACATATATTTTGTGGTGAGTATTTTGTTCTTTATTTATTATTTGCTTGGTCTCACGCTATATAGCATCCTTTTTATTCGTTCAGTTTTGTGTATCAAAATAAAATCTTTTCCTTTGCACTTTTTTAATCAAATTACCATTGAATTTTAATTATTTTTAGAGTCCTCAATTATACGTTAATCATATTATTTTTTAATTAATAATCTTTTTAAATGAAGTAAAAAAATATGAACCAATAAATCTTTTATTTAATTATCTATTATTACATGAAACTTGAAAAAATTATGAATTAAACTTAAATTCTAAAAACTATCTATTATATTGAAAGCGAGAAGAATACTATTAAGATATTATTATGAAATTGTTAGGATACTCTTTTATAATTCAAACTCTTAGTAATCTTGGCATATAATTGGATTTTATACTATTTTTATTTAATCCGAAAACTTATTATATTTCATTACCATTACTAAATTGAGTATGTTGGTTAAATTTCATATTTTACAATAATCAATTCTAAAGTTTCTCATTTTTACCAGTTTTGCTAAATTCCAACATTTTTGTTTATATAAGTATTCCTATTTTTAAGATTATGGATTATGCACTCCTTTAATAGCACTTTCTCAAATCACTTTCTACTTTATATACATTTGAAAATTAATCATCTACAAGTATATATATTTTTATATATAAAATTCTCTTATTCACAATATATATATATATCTAATATATATAAATATATATATAAATATTTATTGTTCCGCTTCATTGCAACATACTTAACTCGATTATATCGATTTATTTATTTTCATAAAATCAACCATTATCCTCTTATTTTAAATTAATTTTGTTTAAATTATATCAATTGGGGTTTAAACTTAAATTAAAATTCCATAAAATTTTTCAACTGAAATTTCGGGTTAATAAAACACCGTGCTACAATGTTTAAATTTATCATATAATTACTTTTTTTTCACCATTTATCCTAGTGCTATTAGATTGACTAAAAGTATCAACCTTTTATTGGATCTCTAGTTGCTAGGGGCGCTCCAAAGCATGATACTGGGGTAAACATCGTCAACTCCTATCGGTAAGATACGCACCCATCCATTCCATCTCCCACTCTTTACTCGATTCCATTCATTTCCTCCCAATCTTAAGTTCATCGGACTACAACTTTCTCCTCATCCACTGCTTAATTGACCATTTCTTAATCATGTTGGGTTTTTACATTTGCGTATGCGTTTATGTGGTTATGTTCAAAATCTTGAGTGCTCAAGCCTTTAGTATCTAAACACTTGATTATCACTTCTTACCCGTGATAATTAGTTAACTTTCATTCTGATTTTTCGACAGAATCTATAATATTCGTTGTCCTTTCCATTTTTACTGCAATTATTGGTTAGATGACATGTCAGGGAGAATGCGTGCATAACCAATCATAAGTACCGAAGTATGAACCATGTAACAATGAGAGAAGATCATAAGTACTATATTTAGACTCAGTGCCTAATTGCCTTAGAGGGAATGATGTGATGTTAGGAAGAGTTGTAACTGAGCAAAAAGTAAGTTGGGTGATGATTAATGGAGTTTTAAAATGATCGTCAGAGATGTTGGCCGACTAAAAGTAGAAATGATATTTAATAATGTCTTCAATTTTACATTTGAAAACCCATGTATGGATGCTCGTATTCTGGCTTACAATCCCTCGTTATTGGATGGTTGTAGTTTTTTTTTATATGACTTAAAATGGGATCATAGTGTTGATCAAATAGATCTAGCTCAACTACCATTTTGGGTTTAGATCCATAGGCTTGCTCAAAACAAGTATTGGCTAGTAATAGATGAAAAATTGGAATAACTACTGGGGAATTCCTTCATGTTGATGACCGTCTAGATACGGGGGACACTTCATTGTTTATTAGGCTACGAGTCAAAATCTCAGTTGATTAGCCTTTACAAAATGGTGTTTGGAGTGTTAGTGCCAAAGAGTAACATATTTGGCTACAATTCAAGTATGAATGACAATCTTCTTTTTATTTTAGATGTGGTAGGATAAATCATACAATAAAGTTTTGTAAACAGGAGTCAGACGACTCTAACCAATATGGCTAATGGCTGCAAGCTAAAGCTCATAAAATGATGGCGATTAGAACACTCATCCGAGGTAGGATTGGGAGCTGCAGGGGTGTGTGATTCCAATACCAAGGAAGGGCAACAAACCTAGAGGAGACCTCATACTACTCGGACCACATATATGAGAATATGATATGAGATCAATCTATTGTTAATAATACTAGAAAGGCTAGGGTATTTGATGCCGAAGTTATGGAGACTGATGGGGAGGGATCAAGTGTGATTATACCTGTAAACCCCACACTTTTGAGTTAAGAAAAATCGGGAAAAGAACCGGTTAAACCAAGTAAGAAAATCGAGCCGGTTTACAAACTCGATCATATGGGAACAAGCAATTTGAAAATTTACAACTTTCGAATAATCCAAAGAGTTCATTAAACCTTGGAAAAGAAACTTAAGACAAAATAAAAGAGAAAAATCAAATTGGTTCATGTGAACAAGATCCCATAAGAACTCTAAAGTTAAGCATGATTGGTTGAGAGTATGTGAGGATAGATGACCTTTTAGGAAGTATGATTTTTTTTATAACCTGAAATTTTGGTCAAAATTTTTTATGCCCTTATCATAAATGGTCATAAATTAATATATATTTAATTATTGTAATTAATACCAATAATTTAATACCTAAATTAAATTACTAGAATTAATACAAATAATTTAATACCGAAATTAAATGATTGGAATTAATACCAATAATTTATGTTAATATTAATACTAGTAATAATCTCTTCCATTTAATACACAATTTTACACCTATATAAAGAGGTCATCCCCATTTATTCTCCTCACACCTGAACACTTCTCTCTCTCTCTCCTGCTCCATTTCCCGGTGAAGCTCGAACCAGAGTTTCGACTTAAACATTTTTCTTAACCTCAGAAGGAGAGGTCGAGCTCTTTAGAACCGATGATAAGACAACTATCTAATAGCAAACTCCATTCAATCCGAGAATCGCTGGAGAAGCGCCGGCATGGTGGAACGGTGAAGTAGCTCCGGCGGACCGAAGCTGCCCTATTTTGGCAAAGCTGAAATCGGCCATTTTGAGCCCTATTTACTGATTGTAAGTAGATCATACCCAGTTGGTATGATAAGACTTCCTCGAAGGAAGTTGAAAACCAGCTCATCGGTTATGAACAGAGGTGTCCTTATACCCGGGCGGTATAATGGATAGATAAAACATATGTTTTGTCGGAAGTGCTCTCCCCTTACTGTGTGCCAATGCTTAAACAATTTGGGAGACCTTCTCGACGGGAGCTCGAATAGTTCTGATAGGCCGGGGGCCTCGGTTTTGGAACGTGGGGGCTAAATGCCCAATTTTGAAAATCTCGTACAGTGGGCCCAAAACTAGTTGGCACGAGCAGGAGCTCGTAGACAAACATGATATATGTGCCATAAAACTTAATAAGTGAATTGTTTGGCCATGGTACCAAGATAGGATCGACATGTTCAGTGAACTAGTGGCAGTGCGACATGATAGATCGACGGACCAGTTAAGACAAACAACCATGGGTTGAGTTGAGAGTCGGTGCCGTTGGACCAGTGGCACCGCATATTACATGGCAATATGAGAAAATATTGTTTGTGCATGCACTGTGTGTATGGGATCATCAAGATTCCATTGAGGGGTAGTGATGCGTCCTAAGAGCACTGAACGATCTGGTGGCTATAAGGGCAGTTCGTCGTTCCAAGTGTCTGTGCAAAATTCAGAGTAGGACCAAGCGCATGAGACTGGGGTGGGGACAGGATGAGCTCTCTGTCCTCATACGGACACGAAGAAGTGATTTCGGGATTGTGGGTCGGATGTCGTGTACATCCACTCATTCCCAGGGTAGAAGCGGTTGTACTCCTATCCGGGTGGTAGAAAAAGTCGCTTTGAAGCCACTAGCGGGTTCAGTAGTGATATTGACTTGCAAATATGTGTAATCTTCATGATGAAGGATGTGTGTTGGGTAATGACACACCGATAACTAAGAAATGGTGGAAAAACCCAAATTTTTAAACGAATGGATTTTTGAAAAAGAAAGGAGTCTGGCACACTCCAATAATAATTATCCCTTTTAGGAAATCCCAGAAAGCCTACCCTTAAAGACCGTCAACTAAGATGCCTGTAAGACAGGTATATAAAGTTTTAAATTTCATACAGTTTTGATTATGCTATTCCAGGAAAAAGATGCAGGTTAAAGGACGCCTTACTCTTTATAGTTTACAATAAAGGGAAACCCTTTAATAAACCGAGAGAGTGGCGGGTTGATCACAAGGATCCGACCAAACCGGGTCGAGGCGTGACAATACCCCTAATTGAAGAGGTACTAAGCATGGACAAGGGGGCACCACAAAGTATACAATGGAAGTCCCAGCGAAAGAAACGCCTAGTACACAAGCTATTGTCTCATGCTCATTTTTTGACCTTTTTAGTAGAATGTCCATGAAAATGGAATGTGATTTTGAGGAGAGCAAAGTATTATGAATGAAGAGCAATGTTGTCACGCCCCGACCCGATTTGGTCGGATCCTCGTGAGCAACCCGCCATTTCTTTTGATTTATTAAGAGTTTCTCCCCTTTTTAAACCGAGAGGAGTAATGCGTCATTTTTTCCGTCCACTTCTACCTTGGGTTTGAGTGGATGTTCGCGACACTGACCCTTAGACCCGAAAACAACTCTGTATCCATTTGAGGACAGAGACCTTGTCACACCTCGACCTAGTTTGGTCGGATCCTAATGAGCAACCCACCACTCTCACAATTTATCAAGAGTTTTCCCCTTTTCTAAACCGCAAGGAGTAAGGTATCCTTTCACATGTATCTTTCCTAGAATAACATTAAACAAAACTGAATATAATAAATCATACATACTTGTCTTTTAGGTTTGGTTACAAGAAAGTCTTTAGTTTTATTTTCCCTTGGTTACTTGAAAAGGGGAAAAAGAGGGGTGAGTTCTACAACTCAGTGAATGGGTTTTGGGAGTGAGTTTTTAAAATTAAAACAACTTTAATCGAAGTGCACCAAACTCCTTATTTCCTTTAAGAATGTTCTTTCCTCAAATATCCGATTTTTCAAAATCTTTTTTCCTCATTTTCCACATTAGGTATGTTTAATCGTCAACACAAGCCCTTCATCAGGAAAGAATCACACATTTGTAGGGCAGCCTATCCACTGCACCCACTTGTGGCTCGAAGCGACTTTACCGGCCACCAAGATAGAAGCCCGTCCACTTCTATCCTGGGTCTGAGTGAATGTTCGTGACATCCGACCCTTAAACCCGAAAATAACTCCGTATCTGTATGAGGATAAATACCTCATCCCGATCCCACCCCGATCTCATTCACAAGAAGCTATGTCGAGCTTTCCAACTTTCCACAAAATTGCAAAGAAATCCTTCAATTTTACGAAATCCTCAATTTTCCACAAAATTTTCCCCCAATTTCTCACATTCAAATTGACCAAATTTGATTTTTTTCAAATTGGCCATACAATCGGAGTTAATTGCTCCAATTGATGGTATGGATCAGTTCCTACACTTTCATACAATTCAATTGAACTTTGAACCACGTTATTTAGGTCCGAATTGAGCTCAAACGGTGATTAGCTGGAAAACTATGCTTAGAGAGAGAAAGCTTCAAAAATTTACCGTCAGAGGTGCGACAGTCCGAGCTCTCTATCGGGGAAGGTAGCTCTCTTCCTTAGATACCTTTTAAGATAAAAAAAATTTACAATTGACCTTGAATCGGGGGATAATTTTGTTAGTGAAATTCTATAGTTTCTCTATCTAACTCTGATCTACAATGAATAAGGAGTGCCAAATTGGCTTACCTTTCAGCTTAGTTGAGGTTATATGATGGCTGTGGACATGTTGGGAGAGCTTGGTTTGGGCAGAGGAGGACTGAATTTGGCCGAATTCAGCTCGGCAGAAATAGGGCAACTTCGGTCCATCGGAGCTGCTTCACTGTTTGATTTCGTCGGCACTTTTCCGACGGTCCTTGGATCAAACAGAGGTTACTATCAAATAGCTGACTTCTCTTAGTGTCTAAGAACCTAACCTCGCCTTTTGAGGTTGAGAAAATTGCCCAAGTCAGAGCTCTGGTTCAAGCTTTACCGGAAAATATAGCAGTTGAGAGGGAATGGAGTTTTTAGGTGTGAGTAGGATGAATGGAGAGTAGCTATTTATACAGGGAGCTCGGGAACTCTCTGCGCGACCGTTTAGCATCTTGGTCGCACTTATTCATAACCCAAAATGCCTTGAACAGAGACGATTTGACTTCGTTGGCGTTGTCCGTTCTTCTATTGAATGAACAATTATGTCATCTAAACGAAGAAAACGATATTGTTACGAACTGGACCATATAGGTTCAATCGGATTCAATGCTTAAACCGATCGGTTTAGGTCTGATTCGACTAAGTTTTTCAAAATTAAAATTTCTAAATTAATATAAATTTATTCTCTATACAATGGTGGCTTCAATTTACTAATTTGAATATTTTAAGCTATTTAGAAAAATAAATTTAGTAATTGGTTTAATAATAGTTCAAACTGGTTCGATATGATTCATGTTCAGTTCATCCAAACCGATTTAATTTTATTTTCCAATTTGTCCTAATATTAATTTTTAAGGTTTTTATAACTTTTTAGGTCACTGTATATTTAAAAATTTTTCAATTTACCATTTTTCTATTAGTTAGGTTCCATGAAATCAATCACTCCAAATACTCTAAAATTGAGCTTATTATGTATTTAATTCTTTGGAGCAATTTGTATAAGATTATTCACCATTTCAAATTCATACAAAATCATCTATTTTATATTAACAATCCTCTATTTTATATTAACAAACCAGTGATTATTCCACCAATATAAACCAAATTCCAAACTTCTCAATACAAACACAATTTTAGGGAAATTACTTTATTATTTTATTTGTGTTAATATTTAGATGGTCGACCATACATTATTGTTTAAATGTACATGTACATGGCATTTATGATTTTTTTGCATGGCTTGCATATAGATAATAGATTTAAGATATCATTTAGCACGTGTCAAAAATTCAGGTCTAACCGTTGGATTGTATACAACATTTATGGAAATGCGTGTTGGATTGTGTACTTAGATTTTAGCGCTCGAATTCACCTGATTGATATACCTTATAATCCACTTGATCTAGCCCTCATAGATGCAAGGTTGATCCTGAGTTGATCCTCATGCCAGCAGGGCAGGCCCTATGTATGTATTTTCTTACCCACATGCTATCGTGTGTGACAACTTGATTCATGTGGTTGATTAGGTAAGTTGTGCGAGGGAGCTCACAATGACTCGTATGGGAGTAGAATTAATGTACCACATGATAGACCAGTAATTCGTGTGTGATAATTTGAGTATGTACGTGTTTTTCTTGCAAGAGTTGGCGGTCAAAATTTTTGCCTATTGCCATATTATAGAGATTTTGCCTGTGCTATATAAATTATCAACACTAGAGAGACTTCGGGAACATGAAAGATGTCGTGATTACATAATGCAAATGTATTCGCTACATCTAGGGATGATCAACCGACCAATATTCTCACGTTAAAATAATCATCTTTTGTTTTTTTTGTCAATACGTGAAACCATTTTGAAGAAAAAAAATATTGTTTTTGACAAAAAACTAAACACACATCCAACTGTCATTTCCTCACGAAGTGACATATGGAAAAATTTGTCGTTTAAATAATTTATATTTATGTAAATGTTTTTAATATTAACATCATATTATTCAACTTGTAACACATTTTGCTATAAAAATTTATATTTGTAAATAGTATTATTCAAGTGATTATATAAATTAATTATAGGTAAAAAAGAATATATTTTAATTTTTTAATATCATATTCTTTAGTCTTAGTAAGTTAAATAAATGATAATAAGTTTAGTTTATTTATTTTCACTTAAATTTAGTATTAATTTACTTTATATTATATCGAATTTAATACATTTTCAAGTACGAATAAAACTTAAATATTAATATGAAAAACACTTAATAGATAAGATAATTATTATTGATCCATATCTATTTTCTTTATTGATAGATTATTATTATAACTAAAGAAAATATTGTAAAATTTCTTAAGTTTGACTAGCATATCAACAAATTTATATGTGAGTATCATAACAAGTGCTTAAAATATGGAGCATAATTTAATTTGTATATTTAAAATTATACATAAATTGTTAAAAATTTCTCCATATTATAAAATTAAGTTTAGAATGAGTGATTATGTTGTAAATGATGTACTTAATAACTATGACTAATTTTACTTTAATAAAAATATTTTATTTAGAGAAAAAAAAGTAAATAGCATTATTAAATTTGGATTTGTGTCATTTTAGGGTTCGATTTTAATTCGAAAAAAAGTACTCCCACTTGAACTTTTTATTTTACTTTTCATTTTTTTCATTTTGTCTTCAACATATTCTCTACTTAAATAATGTTATTTATAACAAAATCAAAATAAAATTAGTTCCCTTATCTTAACATACTAAATATAAATTTTTAAACTTATTTTATCAGATTTGTATTGCTAAAATATCATTCTAGTTAAGTCAATTTCTTGGTTCAAGTTTGAAGTAGAGTTTAAATATTTATTTTAGATTGATTTATTTGATTTTATCCACTTTGTAATTTAAATTTATAATTTAAATATATTTTATATAAAATAATATAATTCAAACCAAATTCAAATATTAAATTCGAATTCAGCGACTCCAATGATAGTATCAATCCAAACGAATTCAGATGTATTGAACCCACATTCACGTTGAGTCTGAATCCCATTAAACCCAATCTAACCCTACAAAGTATTATCCCTAACCAAAATCGCTCTTTGCTTTATTTTTATTTAACACAAGTCTTTCTCTCTTCGTGGCATCCTCTCTTTCGATACCCGGTTGATATCTTACCTCAGTTCCCTTTGAAGCATTCTTATGCCTCTTCATGTCCATATGCACTATCTCCCTTCAATCTAATATCATGTGTGGGAAGTGAAGTAAATCATGTCGGTTCATCAAAAACCAAATTCCAAATTCCAGCACCCGATTGTCAGGCATCTGTCTATTCACTCGCTGTCGCATTTCATACCTAGGCGTCATGTCCAGCACATGGCATATAAATACAAAAGGATAGACATAGCTTGGAAAACGGGCCATGGACTCGGTGCCCCAACCACCCGACCAAAGGTCTGTCGGAAAATATGTAAAGCAACGGTATGACGGTCTGACGTCGGGCTAGTTTAACTCCTTCATGTATCCACATTTAATGAGACATGTTTCTCACTTACAGTTTGATTGTATTGAAATGTTTTGAGGTGTTTAGAGGGAAGATGTAAGGTTTCAAGCTATTTAGAGGTAAGTTGAAGTTGAGAGTTTAAAAGGGTTAAAAACTTTTTAAATTTATCATGAACGAATTATTTGCTAATAAAAAATTAAAATGCAAAATTATTTTTAAATTAAATTTAATTATTTATTAAGTAATATATAATTATATTATATTATATTATATATACTATATAATAAAATAAAATATTAATATAAAATAAAATTGTATTTTATAAAATATTATATAATTATATTATATATGATAAATTATATGTATAAAATGTTATTATATAATTAAATTATATAAAATAGTTATTATTATGATAAAAATAAATTAATATTAATTATATAATAATAGTTATATGTAAATATGGTATAATTATAAAATAAAATATATTATATATACCCAATATATCATTTTTATATATAATATTTTTATTATATAATTATATCATATAAAATTTACATAAAATATTATTAATATATAAATTAATTCAAAATAAATAAAAATATATATACACATAAGTATTAGAGTAATTTAATAAAAAAAAGTAACAACACTAGTTAATCTCAAAAAGTTAAAGATTGTATTTTAATATAAATTGAGATATTTGGAAGGATTGCCAGCAAATCCATTTATTTTATTTTAACAAATGTTAGATTACCTCGATTTCTCCAAATATAAACCAATCTACATCAGTAGAAATTACTTGGTAAAACCTGATCCTAAAAATAGTTTTTGCAATTGCCTAGCACATGGGTTAGCTACCCTTGGTACATGAGTAATTTATATATTTTCAAATTGGGATTTTAACCTTTTAAATGAAGCTCCCAAGGGAGGTAGGAGTTTTTGCAATTACGTGAGCAACCCTTGGTACATGAGTAATTTATATATTTTCAAATTTGGATTTTAAGCTTTTAAATCCTATGTGAAATAGATGAAGCTACCAATGGAGGTCAGAGGAGCCATTACTAAATCCTCGGGCAAGTTATAATGAGGCAACTTCTGTTTTGACTCGTCTGTATCCGTGGCTAATCATGTATGGTAGTCCCTTACTCAGCATAGCAACTTATGTTTAAGTGATTGGAGCCGAGCTCCTCCTCCAAGTTTGTGACGTTTTGTAACACTACGACTTTTACCACAAGAACAACTAAAAGTAAAACGAGAATGCGAATCAAACCATAAGTAGAAATCAAGCCATAACAGAACAATTCAAAAATTAAGTTGCGAAAATAGATAAATACCTTAATACAATTTAACTCTATCAATGGACCAACTCACTATATGATTTTTTTTCTAGAAACCCTTAAATGGGATGAACCGATCAATTCACCATATAATACTGATTTGAGTATTTTTAGAAATAAATTGGCTAAGAATTGGTCCTAAATAGGATAAACTAATTAAATTAAGGTCGAAAATGGTCCAATCAGTAAATTAATTAGTTGAAAACAGATTCACTGCAATACGAACCGATTACGCAATAAATAAAATTGTATTGTACAATTTTATATTATTCACTCGATCAGGTAATTCACGATCTGAATTTCTACCTAAATTATATGCTCCATTACCCATTTCGTGATAGATTTATTACTGTAACGCATGAAGAAAAATCGTTGTTAAAACTTGATTATCAATCAAAATGCACAATATAAAAATTAATATTGACATAATATCTCGCCAATGTTCTAATTCATACATTCAATTTTAACTTTAATAGTCTCAAATCAACGAATTTCACTATTAGGCTATAGTTGGATCAAGTGGTTTGAAGAGATTTGAAGATGATGTGTTGGAAAGTATTAAGATCAAGTGGTTTGAAGAGATTTGAAGATGATGTGTTGGAAAGTATTAAGAGTGGAAGCAAAATAATGGATTTGGAGATATTAAATTTTTTTAATAATCTATTATTTGTATAGAGTTGAAGTGAGTTAAATTATTATTAATAAATAAATTAGAAAAATAAATTTATAGTTTTAATTAAATTAAATAGTTTATTAGTTGCTATATATATAATTAAATTATATTAAATATAATATATATAATATTTTTATTATATATTTATGTTATATAAAATATTATTAATATATAAATTTATTATAAGTATATAAGAATAAAAATATAAATAAATAAATAATATTATAAACAACAAAAAAGGATATTAAAGTAATTTAAGTATTAAATAACACAATTACTCCAAGAGATATTGCCTAATAGGGTAAATGGAGAGTTTTTGAAATTAATTGGCCCGTCATTTTTTTATCAAATGGGTGATTTTTCCATTATTACAAACCACTCCCCTCCAAATCCATCTAAACATAGGGTTAAAGTCCGAAAATAGATCCTTCGATGACCTCCTAACAACCAATAACTTCGAGCCAAAATTCTATTTTCTGAAACCACCAACAATAGGGATTTTGATGGTAAGGTTAAATTTCACTTTCCATCGCTAAATCGCACAAATGATCCCTTTGTTGGTGTCGACGAGACCAAACGGTAATTGACTTTTTTCCGCTTAAAAGAGACCGTTGCACTTCGAAGTAAAGCTCCGTGTCCATGGGACCCCTAAAATCCCACAAAAAATCTCACAAATGCCCCTCAATCCCGATGACCTAATAATGGTGGCTCTCAAGCCAAAAGGTTAGCCCAGTTGCTGCATTCTACCGTGAAAGCTTGTTTTGTCCTATGTTTTAACACTACTCTATAAATTGGACATTGTAGGCAACACAAACCACCTTTGAATGAGGTCGAGGTGTACCAGAACTCGTGGAGAAGTCAGCTTTTCATTCTCACTAGTGTTGACAATCGTTATTGTCTCTCCAATAAGTTATAACATTAAACTCGACTCAGTGTAACTTTCCAGTGAGGGACAAAAAAGGTTGAAAATAGCACTGTTTTGGTGATAGTTGGCCAATATACATACCAAGGGTCATGATGAGAATATGTATAAAAAATATTAATGTGTTTTACTAAAAAGAAAAGTTGAGGAACTAAAATAAAAATATTAAAAAGTTTGTGGGTCATTCAGTAAATTCAGTAAAATGGAGGACCCTAGAAGGAACTAATTAGGGACATGAGAAAAAAACTAGGAAACTTAGGGATATAAATTGATGATTTAGAAAATGATTGAGACATAAATACAATTTTTGTAGTGTTTAGGGGTAAGACGGTCATTTGAGTAAATTTTGGGACTAAATGATAATTTTAAGAACTATATGAATACTCTATGATATGAAATGGCAATTTAAGGAAATAAATGAAATTAAAGTATAAAGTTTGGGTATATAGTGTAATTTTAAGAAATTAGGTAATTTAGGAGAAAATGAAAAATAAGGTTATATAAGGGTTAAAATTTAAGAAGCATAATTGATATAAGACCATAGTAGGGTTAGGTTTCCATATGTAGATAATGAGCGAGACAAAGTCACGAGAGAGAAAATTAACTTAAATACTTTGATACCATGTCATTATAATGGATTAAACTAATCATAGTGTCAAACATAATTATGTAGCATACCAAAGTCTCACACTCCGTGAAATCGTGCCCCACCATAAGGTGCCAAAGTTAGAAAGAACGTGTTCCGATTATGAGGTGGGTGAGATTACCGATAGTGAGTAAGATTGGACTGACTGTGATTTCTTTTCACATTTTTATATTAAAATTTAATATCATGCATATTATTTTTCAAATAAATGACATGAATAAAGGAAATAAAAATGGAAAAACATATGGAAATATAGTTTATATGTAAAACCCAGAATTCTCACACTTGAAACCAAACTAAACCGAACCTAACTAGAAAACAAGTGTAAGTTGAGAAAGTAAGCACAAACCGGGAACTCAAATCGAATTGGACTAAGAAAAAGGGTATCACACCCTAACCCGATTTAGTCAGAACCCTATGAACAATTCGTCACTGCTTCCAATACTATAATAAAAATCACATCCAATATCATAGTAATGATAAGATGATGTATAAAAAATAAGAGAAAACAGTGTATCAAATTATGTTTTCCAAAATATACCAGAATATATTATGTTGTACATACATTTGTAAAAATAATTAATGTACGGATTTGGTAGTTCGACTTCTAATGTCCTTAAAATTTTATGCCATGCAAGGGATAAGAAAGGAGGTGAATCTATAGCTCAGTGAGAGTAGTTTGTTAACATCATGATATCCTGTCCACAATTATGCAAATACTCAAAAACATAATGTTCTCATTTCCTTAAATCAAAAGAATTTGAATAAGCTACAACTTGTATTTTCATTGAAAAGGGTTTCTTGGTTAAATTCATTGCTTATTTCTCACAAGCTCAAAATAGGTTCCTTTCTACCCATAATAATATTATGTGATTTGTATAGGTTAATTTTCCAAAGGTTTATTTTAGACAACAACATATCAAACACCATTTATCATTAAAGGGGTCAAAAATTCGTAGAACAAATCATATAAGACTACAATCTCAATCTGTTCCACTTATAGCTCGGAGCACCTTTACCGTCCACCTTAGTGAGAGTGTACAACCTCTACCACATTGGTGCGAGACTATAACCTCAACCATCGTCTATTTGAGCATCATTGCCTAACCCCCAGATATTTTCAATACTTATGTCTGCCTTTAAGGGACAAGATCACATCATGCTTCCCCTCAGTCTCAGTGTGCATGAAGCTCCTAGAGCTTCATGACATACTAGAACAGCGTGACTTCCCTTATACTAACATTACTTTCCAGCAGTCCTTACAACTAACACTACCATGTATTGGGCGTATTTTTGGTTCCGAATGATTGCAATCACAAACAAGTGTATTTCGATTTAAAACTTTTCTCTTTGCTCTACTAGCCCAATGGGCTCCAACCTAACTTTGGTTCAGTAGCTTAAGCAAATATTATCAATTGGAGATAAATTTTGATCAATTGGAGATAACTTTTATCAAGGGTAGTCCTAAAAATCATGATTCATGCTTTCTTCATAAATATATCCCAAATTGTTTAAGTAGTTTCACATAGTGAATGTATTATATTTCTCAAAAAGAGATTTTATAAGCAATCATTTTAAATTGTGAGTAGTAACATGTCATTGATCCAATCAAACTCGATGCAATAAATTCCACTCACCCGAGATCTATAACTTGTTCATCTTGGATGGATCTCTAATGTCTTTAGATGGTCTCACTATTGTAGGTAAGAACCTTTCTTTTCACGCCTACATTATCACGGATAACGAATTTATCAAATATCTGAAATTTTCACTTACTTCCCTATGTTTTCCTATATTTACATAGAAGTCCTTAAATTTTTTTTATTGACAAATAATTTCTAATTATTTTCCATAAACTCATAAATTACTTTATTTACATTTTTATCCTCATATTATTTGATTTAAAATAAATATTTTCAAATTATCCAAAATTACAAATAAATCCCTATAATCATTTCTAATTGCAATTAAATTCCCAAAAAATATTTTTTTAATTTCAATTAAGTCCCTAAACTTATCTTATTTACAAATTGACCCTCAATTTCAAATAATTTCAAAAAATTCTCCATGTTTCCAAAAATTCCCAATTCACCCAATTTATTCAAAAATTGCATTTTTGCCATGAATCCTTAATTTATCAAATTGACTATGTCACACCCCGACTCGGTTTGGTCGGATCCCTATGAACAACCTGCCACCCCTTCCTGTACTAGGAAGGTATTTCTACCAACCTAGGTGAGGAAAGATAAAGACATATAAACCTACATGTTTTCCAAAACAAAGTAAACAAAATATCTTAACAACTTTTACCTTTTCAGGAAAATCTTAACATGTTGCTCCGGTTTCCCATTTTTAGGTATACGAGCTTCCTTGAAAGGGGATAATGGAGGGGTGAGTTCAACAATTCAGTGAGCAATGTTGTAGGATAACGTGACTTCAAGGCCTTTAAACAATATGTTTTCCTTATTAGTGGAAAATCATATGATAAGCAAGCTGCTACTTGTCTTATCTTCAGTAATTTGATTTCTTGTTGTTTCTTAGCTTATCCTATTAAGCTTAGGGTAGGTACCTTCCCAATTTGAGGGGTTTTACAATAGTGAACCTACTAAGGTTTGTTTCATACCTCAAACAAACACACGCCATTTATCCATAAAGGGAACAAATGATCGTAGAACAGACCCTCAAAGGTTAAACGACCTCGATCTATTCTACTTGTGGCCCAAGGCATCTTTACTGTCCACCTCAGTGAGAGGCCTCACCCTCTACCATAAGTCTGTGTGAGCTCTACAGCTCATCCCACATGCTTATTGATTCTTCGGTCCCCGGATACTTTAGGAGTGAGATCTTGTCCCTCCACCCCTTTGATCTCAATGTGCATGAAGCTCTTTGGGCTTCGAGACATACTAGAATAGTAATCACTACCCTTATAGCACCCTTGTTGTCCAGTAGCCCTTAGGATCAACACTACCCAGAACTAAACGTCTCTTTGATCTCGTACGATTGCAATCACAAATACAAGTTTTGATTTAAAAACTTTATCTTTGCACTATTGGCCCATCAGGCTATAACTTGGCTTTGGCATAGTAGCTTCACAAACATTATCCAATTTTTTATAATTTCTTATAAGCTGTTATAACAAGCTTATTTATGGTGTTGGGCTCATGTCCATTGGCCTTGGGTCCACTGGTACATTACTAGATCTAGCACGCCCTTGTCAATCATGGGTCTCACCCATATTTGTGTCCACAGTCAGACTAGACCATAACTTTTGTGGTGTATTCATACATCGAACATGGGTCATCCTATTATCAGGATTCATGATATTATCAGAAATATAACCCCAAAATATTTAAGTGGAATCACATAGTTAGGGGATTATATTTATGGAAAAATGGGTTTTCAAAATGAACCATGATATTTCAAAAGCTCTAATCGGTCCCGATATCTGAAATCCTACTCACCTGGTACTAGTGATGTGTTTGTCCCCGTGAGATCTCGATTTGTGATGTTCTCCACTGCATAGGTACTCACACAACCAGCTCCTACATGGTTCAGGTATTCACATCAGGAAAATTGGCATAAAAGACCTTATACTTTCATGTATTTGCACATAGGTCATCATATGATGCCTTAATTGTAATTTGGCCCCTAAAGTTTATAACTTTACATTTTGGTTCCTAATTTTTATTTTATCTTTAATTGGGTCCCTAAGGTCCTCTTATTTCCATTCAAATCCTCAAGTTTCCCTTAATTGCAATTCGGCCCTCAATTTTCCAAAAATCCCCCATTCACCCAATTTTTCCCAAAATTGCACTTTGACCCCTAAATTCTCATTTCATCCAATTGACTGCTTAAACTTGGTTACTTGCCACCTATCATACTGCAAATCATTTTCCCTATCTTCTTATGAGCTTCTTGCCCTTTGAACAACATCAATTGGCCCAAATTTGAGTTTAAACGGAGCTTCACCAGAAAAACTTTCTGGAGAGAGAAAACTTGGTTTTCTTACCGACAAAGGGTCGACGGTCGAAGCTCTGGATAGGTGCAGCTAGTGCTCGTTTAAGGGATTCTCCTAGGATCAAAGAGCAAGTCAATTGGTTGCTTGAGCACATAGAATTTGATAAGATAAGTTTTGGTACTTTGGTTTCTAAAACCTTACTGTTACGGCAGAACTAGACGCAATTGGCTTACCTTGTAGGTTACAGGAGTCTAGGGTCGATCGATGAGGGCTTGGGGAGGTTTGGCTGAGATGTAAGAGGTCGGAGGTGACCGGAATTTGACTTGGGCAATTAGTCTTCTTCACGACCTCCAAAGTAGCAGCACTGTTTGAGGTTATCATCACTCCCACGGTGGTCCTCAAGTAGAATGGAGAGTGCAGTTGAGTGGAGAACTTCCTCCTGGTTCCAGAGACACCAAATGCAGCTTCGGAGGTTGAGGGAAGTGTCGAGGTTGAAGCTTTGGTTTACGTCTCACCAAAAAGTGGAGTACCTCTTCTTCTTCGCTCGTTTGCGGGATGAGGAAGTCGAGGGGAGGGGTGCTTTTTATATAGGAAGCTCGGCAACTAACAGGGCTACCGACTGGCATAGGACTCAACCCCCACCTCGCTCATCGGCGGTCAGATCAGAGAGTTATTTGGGTCATTGGAGACTACCTCACTCTCCCTTATCGCTTTCTATCACCTATCCTAAGGAGGATTATGTGTAAACCTCGCACATTTGAGTTAAGGAAAACTGGGAAAAGAATCGGTCAAACTTAATAAGAAAACCAAGCCGGTTTACATTTGGGAATAAGCAATATGAAAATTTACAACTTTCGGGTGATCCAAAGGGTTCATTACACCTTGGAAAAGAAACTTAAGACAAACTAGAAAACAAAAATCAAATTGGTTCAGGTGAACTAGATTCCATGAGAACTTCAAAGTTAAGCGTGGTAAGTATGATTTTTTGTAACCCAAAATTTCGGTCAAAAATTTTTATGTGAAATAGCCATAAATTAATATATATTTAATTATTGTAATTAATACCAATAATTTAATATCGAAATTAAATTATTGGAATTAATACCAAAATTAAATTATTGAAATTAATATATATTTAATTATTGTAATTAATACCAATAATTTAATATCAAAATTAAATTATTGGAATTAATACCAAAATTAAATTATTGGAATTAATACCAATAATTTATGGTAATATTAATACTAATAATAAATCTCGCCCATTTAATACATGGGTTTTACGCCTATATAAAGAGGTCATCCCCATTTCATTCTCCTCACACCTTAACACTTCTCTCTCTCTATATAGCTCCATTTCCCGGTAAAGCTCGAACCAAAGCTTCGACTTGAACAAAGGTCGGGCTCTTTAGAACCGGGGAGAAGACAGCTATCTGATAGCAAACTACAGTCAATCCGAGAATCGTTGGAGAAGCACCGACATGATGGAATAGTGAAGCAACTCCGGCGGACCGAAGCTGCCCTATTTCGGCCAAGCTAAAATCCACCATTTCAAGCCCTCATCAGGCCAAACCAAGCCCTCCCAACACTTCCTCAGCCTTTCCAAGGCCAAATTAGGACCGAAAGGTAAGCCAATTCGGCTCCCCTTTACAATTTTCAATGACGAAATTCTAATCCAATTCTGCATCAATTGATGCAATTCTTGATTCTAGGATGAACCTCAGGACGAGACCTATCTGCCCAGATCAAAAGCTCGGACTGTCGTGCCTTCACCGATGAGTAATCGAAGATTTCTCTCTCTATAGTCTGTTTTCCGGCGAAGCTCCGTTTGAGCTCGTTCTGGCGATAAAATATGCGATTCAAAGTTTCTTAGAATCGTATGAACATGCAAGAACTCAATTTCAACTCCAATTTCAATAATTAGAACTGTTTGATCGATCAATTTGATGAAATCAAATTCGGTAGTGTTAAAAAGTTGAAATTGGGGGAACATTTTGGGGATTTTCGAAATTCAAAGGGCCAACATACAATTTTATGAAATTGAGGGTCAATTGGGTATGAAAATAATGTTGGAAGACCAATTGAGGAATTTTGGAATTTTTGGGGCAAAACTTACCATTTTTGTAAAAGAATGTCAAAATGGTAATTTTGGAAAAATTAGGGGACCAAATTGGAAATTTGGGAAATTAAACCCTTTTTTGGTGAAATTGAATAAATTGAGGTCCCAAGATAAATTTTAAAAGTTATGGGACTCAATTTGAGGAAAAATCGACATTAGGGACTTAAAGTTAAAGAGAAATAACTTTAGGGACCTAATTGCAAATAACTAAAAGTTTGGGTTTTCTCATTCATTGGAAATGAATGAAGGTTGTTATGCCGAGTAATAATGAACAAGGTTGTTCATATCGTGTAGGAACACGAAGTACCGGGAACGCCAGCAAGGACAAGCTCGCGTGAATACCAAGAACCGGTCTAGTCGAATTCACGGTATTAACGGGTGAGTGGGTTTACTAACGTCATACCCGGTTGGGATGATGAGCACAACTTAAAGATAAAAACCACTTGTCGGTTGTAAGTGGAAATTTTATATCATACCCGGTAGGGGATGATAAGTACCTCGGTATAAAAACCCATTGTTTAATGGTATTTTAATCATCACCACTTAGAGAAAGTAATGTGAAAATTATGCGAAAAAAACTACTTACCGATTGTAAGTAGATCATACCCGGTTGGTATGATGAGACTTCCTCGAAGGAAGTTGAAAACCCGTTCATCGGTTATGAACGGAGATGTCCTTATACCGGTTGGTATAATGGACAGTGAAAACCTATTTTGTCGGAAGTGTTCTCCCTTGATTGTGTGCCAATGTTTAAACTATTTGGGAGACCTTCTCGACAGGAGCTCGAATAGCTCTGATAGGCCAGGGGCCTTGGTTTTGGAATTTAGGGGCTAAATGCCCGATTTTGAAAATCTTGTACAGTGGGCCCAAGGCCAATTGGCACGAGCAAGAGCTCGTAAACGAACATAATATATGTGCCATAAAACTTAATAAGTGAATTGTTTGGCCATGGTACCAAGATAGGACCGACATGCTCAGTCAACTAGCGGCAGTGCGACATGACAGGTCGACGGACTAGTTAAGACAAACAGCTGCGGGTTGAGTTGAGAGTCGAGGCCGTTGGACTAGTGGCACCACAGATTACATGGCAATATAAGAAAACATTGTTTGTGCATGCACTGTGAGTATGGGATCACCAAGACGCCCATGAGGGGTAGTGATGCGTCCTAAGGGCACTGGACGACCTAGTGGCTATAAGGGCAGTTCGTCGTTCCAAGTGTCTGTGTGAAATCTGGAGTAGCACCAAGCGCATGAGTCCGGGATGGGGACGGGATGAGGTCTCTGTCCTTATACGGACACGAAGAAGTGATTTCATGATTGTGGGTCGAATGTCACGTGCATCCATTCATTCCTAGGGTAGAAGTGGTTGTACTTCTATCCGGGTGGCAGGAAAAGTTGCTCCGAAGCCACTAGCAGGTTCAGTAGTGATACTGACCATTTAAATACATGAGATTTCCCTTAATGCATAGTGCCACTGCCACGTGTTAGCCTTTGATTGGCTGAGACCATCTGATATGGCTCTACCACGTGTCGACCTATAATTGGTCGACTGTTTCCTCCGACATCCATATCGGAAGCTGATGTGGCATCTTTGCCATGCGTTAACTCCTCATCGGTTAGCCTTGCTAATAAGGATTCTCTTTAGTTGACCATTGACTGAGGGAACATGTCACTCTCCTATTGGTCGGTCATCGCTGATGTCACGCCCCGACCTATTTTGGTCGGATCCCCGTGATCAACCCGCCACTCTCCCGGTTTATTAAAGGGTTTCCCCTTATTGTAAACCGTAAAAAGTAAGGCATCCTTTAACCTGCACCTTTTTCCTGGAATAGGATAATCAAAACTTTATGAAATTTAAAACTTTACATACCTGTCTTACAGACATCTTAGTTGACGGTCTTTAAGGGTAGGCTTTCCGGAATTTCCTGAAAGGGATATAAGGGAGGGACTAAGTACGACTACTCAGTGAATGGGTTTTTAAAGGTCTACTTTTAACTTTTAAGAAAAAAATATTTATATGGAGTGTGCCAGACTCGTTTCTTTTCAAAAATGCCTTCATTTAAAATTTTGGGTTTTTCCATTATTTCTTAGTTACCGGTGTGTCATCACCCAACACACATCCTTCATCATGAAGGTTACATACATTAGCAAGTCAGTATCACTACTAAACCCGCTAGTGGCTTCAAAGCAACTTTTCCTGCCACCCGGATAGAAGCACGACCACTTCTACCTTGAGAATGAATGGATGTACGCAACATCCGACCCACAATCCCGAAATCACTTCTTCGCGTCCGTATGAGGACAGAGACCTCATCCTGTCCCCATCTCGTACTCATGGTGCATGCACAAACAAAGTTTTCTTAAATTACCATGTAATATGTGGTGCCATTTGTCCTAATGGTCCCGACCTTCAACTCAACCCGCAGCTATTTGTCTTGACTGGTCCGAAGACCGATCATGTCGCACTGCTACTAGTTGATTGAGTATGTCGGACCTACCTTGGTACCATGACCAAATAATTCACTTATTAAGTTTTAATGGCACACACACACACACACACACACACATATATATATATATATATCATGTTCTTTTACGAGCTCCTGCCCGTGTCCATTGGCCTATGGCCCACTATTCGAATTTTTCAAAAACTAGCCATTTTAGCCCTCAAGTTCCAAAACCGAGGCCCCTGACCTATAAGAGTTATTCGAGCTCTCATCAAGAAGGTCTCCCAAATAGTTTAAGCATTGTCACACAGTCAGGGGAGAACACTTTCGACAAAATAGGTTTTCACTGTCCATTATACCAATCGGTATAAGGACATCTCCGTTCATAACCGATGAACGGGTCTTACCTTTCAGTCCTAATTCAGCCGTGGAAAGGCTGAGGAAGTGTTGGGAGGACTTGAAATGGCCGATTTCAGCTTGGCCGAAATAGATAGCTGTCTTCTCCATCATGTCGGTGCTTCTCTAACGATTCTTAGATTGACTGGAGTTTGCTATCAGATAGTTGTCTTCTCCCCGGTTCTAAAGAGCTCGACCTCTCCTTCCGAGGCTAAGAAGAATGTTTAAGTCAAAACTCTAGTCCTAGCTTTACCGAGAAATGGAGTAGTAAAGAGAGGGAGACAAGTGTTCAGGTGTGAGGAGAATGAATGAGGATTACCTCTTTATATAGGTGTAAAACCGTATATTAAATGGGAGAGATTTATTACCAATATTAATATTGCCATAAATTATTGGTATTAATTCTAATAATTTAATTTCGGTATTAAATTATTTGTATTAATTCCAATAATTTAATTTCGGTATTAAATTATTTGTATTAATTCCAATAATTAAATATATATTAATTTATAGCTATTTATGATAAGCCGTACGTTCCATAAAAATATTTGACCGAAATTTCGGGTTACAAAAAATTATACTTCCCAAGCAAGCACGCTTAACTTTAAAGTTCTTATGGAATCTAGTTCACCTGAATCAATTTGGTTTTTATTTTCTAATTTGTCTAAAGTTTCTTTTCCAAGGTTTAATAAACCCTTTGGATCACCCAGAAGTTGTAAATTTCCATATTGCATGTTCTCAAAAGTGTGGGGTTTACAGCTAACGTGGATTTTCCTTCTTTGATTGTTGATCGAGAACATGTGTCACACTCTAATTGGACAGTGCTTCCAGGCACTAATTGAATGGTTGACTGGGCGTGCTTCGCCACATGTCGCACCCTGATTGGTCATGTTTGTTGACTATGTGCTGACCTCGCGGGCGGTTCATTGACCGGTTGGATCATTGACAAGTTCAGTTAAACTAGGTTCGGTGACCTGAATTCAAAAATCGGTCGATTCAGGCCCAATTCGACCAGTTTTCTGAAATATAAAAATTTCTAAATTTGTGTTAATAATTGATATTTTAAAGCCACCTAGAAAAGGAATCTTTGAACCAGTTCCCTATGGTTCATCCTAGTTCAATCCGGTTCAGGTCTGGTTCACCTTGACCAGTATGGTTCTCACACTCAATTTCATCCATAGTTCACTTCCATGATTTTTGGGTATTTATTGACCACTTGGGGTTCTTCAATTTCCCAAGTTTGCTTTAATTTATGAGCGTCGGTTCATTTTAGCCTTGATTTCCACTCGAAATTTTTCAGTCCCCCAGTCTAGCTTTCTTATTATTGACAAACTGGGTTTACAACCTCTCCCCTCCTTTTAAGGAGTTTTATCCTCAAAATGTTCTATACGTCGAATATAAAAGGATATTTTTCTTTCATTACAAACTCGATCTCCCAAGTTTCCCTTGCCATTTGACTGCTTCTCAAGAGTACCTTTACCATTGGTATCTTCTTGTTCCTCAGTTTCTGTTCTCGTCTCTCGAGGATTTGGACAGGCTCCACCTCATAGGGTAGGTTCTCCTCCAATTTAGGAGGGCTGCTCCAATATATGACTAGGATGGGGTTCGTACTTCATCAAGACGGATACATGAAAGACGTCATGTATCCTCTATAGGTTTGGTGGCAGTTCAAGCTTGTATGCACTAATCCAACTCGTTGGATGATGGTGTACGAACCGATATATTGTGGTTTCAACTTCCCTCACTGCTGAAATCTTATAATCCCTCTTGAGGTTGACGCATTTAGGAATACTTGATCTCCCACCTCAAACTCCAAATTCCTCCTACAATCGGATTGGCAGTCTTGTGCTTCTTTAAGTCGACTCCTTATTAACTTAATCTCTTCCGTGGTTTCCTTGATGAGCTTAATCTTCTCAAGTTTCCTTTCCCCTACTTCATCCCAGAATAGGGGTGTACAACACGGTCTTCCGTACAGAGCTTCGTACGGTGCCATTTGTATACTAGCCTGGTAGCTATTGTTATATGCAAACTCCATCCAGTGCAAGTAGTCCTCCCTACTCCTGTTCATGGTTTGGATGCATGCACATAGCATGACCTCAAGTTTTTGGATGGTCCGATCTGACTGTCCGTCGGTTTGTGGGTCAAAAGTCGTACTCATGTAAAGCTGAGTTCCTAAAGCCTTTTATAGTCTAAGCTAAAATCGAGATGTGAACCTCAGGTCTTGATCTGATATGATGCTCAATGGAACTCCATGTAACCGTACGATCTCTCCGACATAGAGATTCCCTAACCTCTCTATGGAGTTGAACACCTTAATGGACAGGAAGTGGGCTAACTTGGTTAGTTAGTCTACTATTACCCAAATAGTATCATGCCCCTTCTTCGTTACTAGCAATCTTGTTACAAAGTTCAGTGTGATATTTTCCCACTTCTATTTAGGGATAGATAAGGGTTGTAATAGTCTCGAGTGTTTTTGATGTTCTACCTTAATTTGCTGGCAGGACATGCATCTCGCCACGTATTCAACGATGTCTCTTTTCATTCCTTTCCACTAGTAACCTTGTTTCAGCGTATGGTACATCTTCGTACTCTCAGGGTGCATTGCATATACCGAATCATGGGCTTCTTCCATGATCAACATCCTTAATCCTCCCATGTTTGGCATGCATACCTTGCCTTTAAAGGTTATTAGCCCATCTCCCCTTGTGGCAAACTCTAGTGTTGTCCCTTTGGTTCCTGGCTCCACGCGGTTTATAAGTTATACATCCGAACTCTATTGGGCCTTGTTCTACTCCACCAAGCTAGGCCTCATCATCACACTAGCCAACAGACATCTCTCCCTGTGATCTATTTTGAGTTCCATCCTCAATTTACCCAGTTGTTCTAAGAGGGGCACGTAAGTGGCCTTTATGTACGATACTCCCGTCGGGTACTTCTGACTGAGTGCATTTGTCACCACATTTTCCTTATCTAGGTGGTACTCGATGATAAGATCGTAGTCTTTTATGAGCTCTAACCACCTTCATTGTCTTAAATTGAGCTCTTTTGGGGTCATCGGATACTTCAAACTCTTGTGATCTATGAATATCCTACATGTTACTCCATACAACTAGTGACACCAAATCTATAGGGCAAACACTGTCATGGCAAGCTCCAGATCATGCGTAGGATAGTTCGCCTCATATGTATTTAACTGTCTCAATGCGTATGCTATGACCCTTGCTTGTTGCATCAAGACGCACCCCAACCCTTGTCCACACGCTTCACTATAAACTGTGTATTCTCCTATGGTTGGGTCGGGTAGGGCTAGCACTAGGGCAAACGTCAATCTAGACTTTAATTCCTGGAAGGAAGCCTCACACTTCTCATCCCATTTTTACTCCACCCACTTCCTCATCATGCAGGTCATTGGTGCTACAATCTTTGAAAAGTCTTGCACAAATTTATGGTAGCACCCCACCAGTCCTAGGAATTTGTGAATTTTAGTTGTATTGGTAGGAACTTTCCAATCTGATACCGCTTCTATCATTGTTAGGTCCACCTTAACTCCCTCCTTGGAGACAACATGTCCTAGGAATCCCACTTATTGGAGTCAGAATTAGCACTTGGAAAACTTAGCATAGAGTTCATTTTTCTTTAGAACCCTTAAGGTGGCTTCCAGATGTTCCCCGTGTCCCTCCTTCGTTCATGAGTAGATGAGTATGTAGTTGATAAACACTATCAAAAACTTGTCCAAATAATGTTGGAACACCTGGTTCATTAAATCCATAAATGCTGCGGGGACGATGGTCAACCCGAAGGGCATCACCTTAAACTCATAGCATCCATACCTAGGTCGGAAAGCGGTCTTCTGAACATCATCTTCCTTGATTTTAAGCTGATGATACCCAGATCATAGGTGTATTTTCAAAAAGTAGTCTTGTAAATCCCGTCCCTTAAAGATAACAAAACCGGAGAAAGAACCGGTCAACCTAGGAGAGAAAACTGAACCGGTTCACGAAACCAAACATTTGAGAAAAGGTAAAACGGGAAATTTACAAATCCCGAGTGACCTAAATAGTTATAAAAGTCATGAAAAAGGACTTTGGGATGAATTGGAAGTGAAAACCAGACCGGTTCAGGTGAACCGAACCTGAACCGGTTTGAACCATTATTGAACCAGTTTCTAAATTTATTTTTCTAGGTGGCTAGAAAATTTCAAATTGAAGAATTGAGGTCACCATTGGATAGAGAATGGATTTAGATGAATTTACAAACTTTTAATTTTGGAAAACTCGGTCAAATCAGGCCTAAATCGGCTGGTTTAAACGTTGAACCCGGTTCGAAACATTATTGTCTTCTTCCTTCAGATGACAGCACTATTTATTCGCCGAAAAATCGAGCAGCGCCAGCGAAGATGATAAGTCTCCAGCCAGGAGTTTCAGGCAATGAATAACCACCATAAAGGCACCAATGGACGGCCAAGAAGTCCCTCAGCTTCCTATATAAAGTGCCCCTCCTAATTCATCCTCCTCACACCTAAAAACTCCACTCTCTCTCTACTACTCCATTTACCGGTAAAGCTCGAACTAGAGCTCCAACTTGGGCACTTTTCTGAGCCAAATAAGGCGAGGTTAGGTTCATTAGATTCAGGGAGAAGCCGACCCAATGGTAGTCTCCAATTGCTCTAAGGTTGTCGAAGAGGCACCAACGTGATAGAATAGTGAAGTAGCTCTAGTGGACTAAAGCTGCCCTATTTCGGCCAAGCAAAAAATGGTCAATTTGAGCCCTTCTCAGACCAAACCAGGCTTCCGCAACACTTCCACAGCCCTCCTACAATTGAATTAGAGCGGAAAGATAAGTCAATTTGGCTCCACTCTATAAATTATGATTAGTCTATGTTGGTACAAGGGAAGGGAAGTAATGTTAGTCTTGCTCAACAAGCACATGCATATATTGTCATGCCCCAACCCGGTTTGGTTGGATCCCCGTGAACAACCCACCACTCTTTCTCGGTTCAAGAGGAGTTTCCCCCTTCTTTTAGTCGAGAGGAGCTAAGCTAAATTTCAACCTTGTTCCCTATAAGACATATATCAAATAAAATATAAGCTTAAAGAAAAATTAAGTATACCTAATAAAAGGGAAAGGCTCAATATTACTTCTAGTCATTTTCTCTTTTCCTAAAAAGGGGTAGGAAAGAGGGGTGATTTTCTACAACTCAGTGAATGGGTTTTTCAAAGGTCTACTTTTAACTTTTAAGAACAACATTTATATAGAGTGTGCCAAACTCCTTTCTTTCAAAACCATTTCATTTAAAATTTTGGGTTTATCACCATTTCCTTATTTAATCACGGTGTGTCATCACCCAACACACATCCTTCATCATGAAGGTTAGACACATTCGTAGGTCAGCACGACTACTAAACCCACTAGTGGCTTCGGAGCGACTTTACCGGCCACTCGTATAGAAGCACGACCACTTCTACCCTGAGATCGAGTGGATGTACGCAACATCTAACCCTCAATCTTGAAATCAATTCTTCATGTCCGAATGAGGACAGAGACCTCATCATATCCCCACCCCAGTCTCATGCACTTGGGGCTACTCCAAATTTCGCACAGACACTTGGAACGATGATCTACCCTTATACTCACTAGGTCGTCCAAGGCCTTTAGGACCCATCACTACCCCTCATGGGCGTCTTGATGATCCCATACTCATAGTGCATGCACACACAAAGTTTTCTTAAATTGCCATGTAATATGTGGTGCCATTTGTCCCAACGGTCCTGACCTTCAACTCAACCTGTAGCTGTTTGTCTTGACTGGTCTGGAGATCGGTCATGTCGCACTACTACTAGTTGACTAAGTATGTCGGACTTACCTTGGTACCATCACCAAACAATTCACTTATTAAGGTTTAATGGCACATATATGGCCCACTGTTCGAGTTTTTCACTGTCCATTATACTAACCGGTATAAGGACATCTCCATTCATAACCGATGAATGGGTTTTCAACTTTCTTCGAGGAAGTCTCATCATACCAACTAGGTATGATCTACTTACAACCGATAAGTAATTTTTTCATAAAATTTTCCCATCACTTTCTCATTTGTGATGATTAAAATACCACTAAACAGTGGGTTTTTATACCGGGGTTCTTATCATCCCCAACCGGGTATGATATATAATCCCACTCACCCGATAGTGCAATGAAATTCCACTTAGTCGGGTTCCGTCCTTAGTAAGCTGGACCTCGACTAGCGTTCCCGATGCCTCATTCTCCTACACGAAAATGAACATGGTTGTTCATTATTCTTTAGTCTAATAGTCCTCATTTGTGCCAAATGAATGAGAAAACTCAACTTTACATATATTTGTAATTAGGTTGCTAAAGTTATTTTTCATTAACTTTAAGTCCCTATTGTCGGATTTTTCCCTAAATTTGAGTCCTGAAACTTTTAAAATTTACCTTGGGACCTCAAATTATTTAATTTCACACAAAAGGGTTTAATTTCCCAAATTACCAATTTCGTCCCTCAATTTTGGGATAGAAGAGTAAGGTCTAACCCTACATATAGGGATCGAAGTATAGATAAGTTTGGAGGTTGGGCCAAGATGCTCATACAAACGATGTGGTGGATATTGTGCCCTCTCACTAAGGTGGACGGTAAAGCTCTTTAAGTCACTAGTGGAACATATCAAGGTTGTAGCCTGTTAGGGTCTGTTCTGCGATTGTTTCATCCCTTCAGTGAGAAAGGGCATTTGCGTGTTTGTGTGATACAAATCGATGGAAATCAAATTATAATGATCATGAGATGTTTTTTCGGGTAGGAAGGAACCAAGTTTTGGCTTGTTAGAGACAAGTCGTGAAAACCCCTTTAATGAGAAAGGGTGATTGTTGTTTGTCTAATACAAACCTTATAAACTATAAAAGTTCTTCCAGATAGTAGAAAACTAAGTTTTAGCTTGAAAGATATACATTGTGAGTTAAATCATGAAATTTATCATTTAATGATAAAATAAATTGAAACTTGTTTATTTTCCAAATCTATTGGAGTGAAAATAAAATTTGTATACCTTTTGAGTATGTGTTGAATCATGGACAATACGTCACGTTGTCAACTAACCCTCTCATTGAGTTATAGAGTCACCCCCTCCCTTATCCCTTTCAGAACTGAATATGTCAAGAAGGAAATTAAAAGATGAAATACCAAACTGGTATGTTATTTATCTTTACAAGTTTATGTACAACATCATATATTCTGGCATATTTTTGAAAAACAAGATATGATGCACTATTTTATGTTATTTTACGCCTTGTTCTTGCAAATACTATAATAACGGAGGTAGCATCTATTATAGTGCTAGGAAGAGTGGCAGGTTGTTCCCAAGGTTCCGACCAAATTGGGTCAGGTGTGATAGATTGCCTCGGGGCTTCTCCTATTGTCCTCAGACCGAAGAGAGGTTGTTGTTGGGTAGAGAACTTCTTTCAGAATCTAATGAACCTAGTGCTGACCTTTCTCATTGAGAAAAAAGCCCTTGTCGGAGCTATGGTATGGAGGTCATTAGGAAAGTTAGTGAGGGAGGAAATTCAAAGGTTGTGGTGTGGGGAGAATGAGAGGGGTGGAGCAATTTATATAGGGAGCTCCGAGACCCTTGGCTCTAATGGTTTCCAAATTGGTAAAACCTATCTCTTTCGTAATTGCTATTGGCGGAGCGAACATTCACTTGTTGGAAATGGAAAGCAAATATTCAAATTTTCTATTTTGTTAATAATATCATCATCTGAATGTTGAAGACAATACTTTGCACACTTGTGTGAGCTACCACATGGTTCACAATGATTGGTTGGGCTGACTTAACATGGTATTTGACTCAGGGTATTGTTCAATCATTGACTCGTTGACTTGCCATCTGGCAACCTCTCATTGGTTGGTTCTCTTAGACATACTAATCATTTGTTTACTTAGTGTATCTTCCATGTGTTGCCCTCTAATTGGTCTATTTAGTTGACATGGATTTTGGTTAGTACGACCGCTGACTTTTGACATGTGTCACTTCCTGATTGGTTAGTGTTTTCAAATGCTAATCGAGTAGTTAATGGAGTGTGCTTGACATGTGTCACTTGTAGATTGGTCGCGCTAGATGACCTAGTGCCCATGTGGCATCCGGTCCATTGACCTGGTCTAGCCAATGACCGATCCAATTAAATTGGTTTTTGGCGACACGAAACTTAAATCGGTCTATTCATGCTCAATTCATCTGATTTTATAAAAATAAAAAAAATTTCTAATTAATCTAAATTTATTTTCTATGTGGTGGTGAACTCAATTTACCAAATTGTCATTTTTAGTCAACCTGGAAAATGAATATTTGAACTAGTTCATCTCGTTTCGGTACGGTTCTATCCGGTTCACCTTGGTTTTGTCCAGTTCTCACCTCCAATAGTTGATTCCTTTATTAATTAAGGTGTTTGGGTTGATTTTCATCCCACATTGATCACTTTGCATAATTTTCCATCGGGACCTTAGTTTTCCTTTGAAAATTTTGAATTATCATTCCTAGTTCTCTAACTTAGGGAAGACGTGGCTTACATGTTAGCCATTAACTCTCCAATTTAAAGTATTATCGGAGAAATTTACTGCTCATCGGAGTTATGGTGGCCCTCCCTCTTCTCTACCATTCAAAAATTTGAAGGCCCAATTAGGAGTTACTATGCACATGTATGAGCTTTGCATGTGTGAGCTGCCGTGTAGCGCACAGTGATTGGTTGGAGTTGCTAACATAGCATCCCACTCAAAATCTAGGTCACTCGTTGACCCTTTGACTGGACATGTGGTAATCTCCCATTTGTCATTTAATCCAACGTTGCAGTTGACCGAATTTGATCATCATACGACCTTATGATTTTGCTACGTGGCATACTCTAATTGGTTGATTTAAATAAAGATTCCATATCATGCCCAAACCCGGTTTCCCTAGTCAAACATGCGGATAATAAATCACATCCTCATGGTTTTACAACAATGGGTGCCTCATTATTGTAAGTATAATGGGATGTAAGGCTCAAAATAAAATAATCTCAAGTTATTTCCCAAAATATTCAATTGGAATTGGAAAATAAACTGTACAAACTATACTAGGATCAAGCACTACATGTAAGGCATAACATTAGGATAATTGTGGCTTTCTAATTCTTCATGTGTCCAGAAAGTATCTCATTTTCCTGTAAGTGGTATTTGAAGGGAGTGGGTTCACAACACAATGAGAGTGGTTAACTAACAATGGAATATCATATCCACGATTCAGGACATACTCTAATCCATTATAAAAAGGATTTAAAAATATGAGATTTAACCAAAAAGGATTAAAGATCAAATATAAATGGCTTGTATTTAACAAGCTTTCATTTTGTAAATATCATCAAGGAATACCAGGTTTGTCCATGACAAAACTTTAAGGTTTACTTTATAAAAACTTGTATTTGATAAACATATCACACTCTTTCTCCATCATGAAGAAAGTTATGCATTTGAAGAATAGACTTCCTATCTATTCCACTTGTGGTTTGAAGCGACTTTACCAACTACCTTGGTACAAGGCTACAACCTCTACCATACTAGTACGAGGCTACAACCTTGACTAACCATCTATATGAGAACTATAGCCCAACTCCCAAACATACCAATTTAAGTATACGTGCAAACCCCGCTCTTTGGAGTTAAGGAAAACTAGGAAAAGAACCGGTCAAACCGAGTGAGAAAACCAAACCGGTTCATAAACCCGATCATCGAAGAACGGGTAATTTAGGGAATTTAAAACTCTCGAGTAACCCGAAGAGTTAATAAAACCTTGGAAAAGAACCTTAGGACAAATTGGCAGAGAAAAAATCAGAACGGTTCAGATGAACCGAATCCAAGCCATATTAAACCGATTTATGAACCGAGCCAATTTATGAAACAGAACAGATAGAGAGAGGGCAAACCGGGAAATTTATGGATTTCGAGTGACCTAACAAGTCACAAAAATCATGAAAAAGGATTTTATAATGAATGGGGGTTGAAAATTAAACCGATTCAAGTGAACCAGATTGAATCGGTTTGAACAACTATTGAACCAAATGCTAAATTCATTTTTCTAGGTAGCATAGAAAATTCCAATTTGAGAATTTAGACAACCATTTGATAGATAATAAATTTAGATGAATTTAAAAAATTTTATTTTGAAAAACTCTGTCAAATCAGGCCTGAACTAGCCAGTTTAATCTTTGAACCTGGTTCGGACTAGTCTGGTCCGGTTCGGAATAGTGACATCTTCTTTCTTCAAATGACAACACTGTTCACTCACCAAAAAAGTGAACCAGCACCAGCGAAGAGGAAATGTTTCCATTCAGTACGTTTTAGGCCATCAGTGACTCCCATAAAGGTGCCAAACGAACGGTCGACGAGTCCCCGAGCTCCTTATATAAAGAGCCTCTCTCCATTCATACTCTCCACACCTCAAAAACCTCACTCTCTCTCAGCTACTCAATTTTCTGGTGAAACTCGAACCAAAGCTCTGATATAGGGTCTATTTTGAGCCAAAGAAGGTGTGGTCGGGTTCCTTAGAATCGGGGAGAAATCAGCTACATGATGGTAGTCTCCAATTGCTCTAAGGGTCGCCAGAGAAGCGCCGGCGTGATCGAACAGTAAATCAGCTCCGGCGGACCGAAGCTACCCTATTTTTATCAAGCTAAAATCAGCCAATTTGAGCCCTCCTCATGCCAAAACAAGCTCTCCCAACACCTCCGCAACCCTCCTATGGTCGAATGAGAACTGAAAGGTAAGCCAATTTGGCTTCCGTTTGTAATTTTCAAGCGGTGCTAGAGAAAGAACCAACATAATTTTGATGACAAAATTCTCACTCAATTCGGCATCAATTGATGCAATTCTTGATCCTAGAAGGAACCTCAGGACGAGAGCTATCTACCCATATCAAAAGCTCAGACCGCTACACCCCCGACGGTAAGCATTAGAAGCTTTATTTCTCCACGTTCTATTTTTCGTCAAAGCTCCATTTGAGCTCGTTCTAGTGTCAAATCGTGCGTTTCATAGTGCAATTGAATTGTATGAAGATGTAGGAACTCCAATTTAACTTCAATTTCTACAATTAAACTTGTTTGATCGGTCAATTTGATGAAATCAAATTCACCTGTGTTAGAAAGTTGAAATTGGGGGAAATTTTGGGGATTTTAAAATTTGAGGGACTAAAATATAATTTTATAAAATTGAGGGCCAATTGGGCATGATAAGTGTGTTGGAGGGTCAATTGAGCAAATTTTAGAATTTTTTGGGTAAAACTTACCATTTTTACAAATGAGGGGCATAATGGTAATTTTGGAAAAATTGAGGACCAAATTGGGAATTTGGGAAACTTGAACCCCTTTTTGTGAAATTGAATAAATTGAGGTCCCAAGGGGAATTTTAAAAGTTTCGGGACTCAATTTGGGGAAAAACCGGCATTTGGGACCTAAAGTAAAAGAAAAAGAAATTTAGGGACCAAATTGTAAATATTTTAGTCATTTATAATGAATGAAGGCTATCAAGCCAAATGATAATGAACAAAAATATTCATACTATGTAGGAACAAAGGATATCAAGAACGGTAGCTGAGACAAAACTCACAAGGGACGAAAGTTGATTCAGAGGAAATACACTACACGATCGGGTGAGTGTAATTTAATATCATACCCGGTTAGGATGATAAACACCTTAGAAATGAAAACTCAGTACTAAGTGGTATTTTAACAATCACACTTGAGAGGAGTGATGTGGAAATCACGTGGAAAAACTATTTACCGGTTGTAAGTAGATTATACCCAGTTGGTATGATGAAACTTTCTCGAAGGAAGTGGAAAACCCGCTTGTCGGGTATAAGCGGAGATGCCCTCATACTCGGTTGGTGTGATGGACGACTGAAAAGTTTATTTTGTCAGAAGTGATCCCCCCTAACTGTGTGTCACTGCTTAAAATTTTTGGGAGACCTTCTTGACAGGAGCTCGAATATCTTAGTTAGGTCGGAGGCCTCGGCTTTGGAACTTAGGGGCTAATATGCCCGTTTATGAAAATCTTGAATAGTGGGCCCTAGGTCAGTTGGCACGAGCAGGAGCTCGTAAACAAACATGATTTTAAGCGATGAAAACTTAAGTGAATGAATTGTTTGGCCATGGTACCGAGACAGGACCGACATACTCGATGGACTAGCGGCAGTGCGACATGACAAGTCTACGGACCAGTCAAGACCAACAGCTGCAGGTCGAGTTGAGATTCGGTGCCGTTGGACCAGTGGCACCACAAATTTATGGCTTATGTGGAAAATTATTGATTTGTGCATGCACTATGTTACGGGACCTTCAAGACATCCAAGAGGGGTAGTGATGTGTTCTAGGGCTCTAAACAACCTCGTGGAGATAAGGGTAGTTAGTCATTCTAGTAGTCTTGAGAAGCTCAACATAGCTTCATGCACATGAGATCAGGGTGGGGACGGGATGAGGTCTCTATCCTCATACGGACACGGAGTTTTGTTACGGGATTAAGGGTCGGATGTCGCATACATCCACTCATTCTAAGGGTAAAAGTGGACGTGGTTCTATATAGGTGGCCGGTAAAGTCGCTCTGACGCCACAAGTGGATACAGTGGATGGACTGGCCTACGAATATGTGTTTCCTTGATGATGAAGTGCATGTTTTAGTTGATAAAAACACCGTTGTGATAAGAAATGGCTTTAAAAAACCATGATTTTAAAAATGAGAAATTTAAAGAAATTAAGGAGTCTAGCACACTCCAAGTTAAATTTTTTTTTTTTTTGAAAAATTCTCATTCACTAAGTTGTAGAAACTCACCCACCTCTTTTATTCCTTTTTAGGAAATAGAGAAATGACTAGGGATAACACCAAGCCTTACCCTTTGTCAGATATGCTTAATTTCTCTTAAGCTTACATTTTATTTGATATATGTTATTCTAGGGAATAAGGTTGAACTTACGCTTGGCTCCTTTTGAGTAAAAGAAGGGGGAGAGCCCTCTTGAATTAAGAGAGCGACGGGTTATTCACGGGGATCCGACCAAACTGAATTGGAGCATGACAATACGCTATATAGGGACTAGACCTTTCACTTTCACGAGGTCTCATGTGCATAAGACTCTTAGAGCCCTTGATATACTGCTTCAGCCATAACTTCCCTTGTACCATCCTTACTGACCAGTGGTTCTCAAAACCATCACTATCCCATGTAAAGCATCTTATGGTCTCATCATAAATCACACACATACAAGTATTTTCTCTTACAATAGTTTTCTTTGTGCTATTAGCCCTGTGGGATGAGACTCGCCTACAGCTCGATAGTATTTACTAGGCATGACCTATTTCACATAAAATCACATGTTTTATTATTTTAACATACTCAAATTTATAAGCACAATTATTTATGGGACAAAACCTGTTTTCATTTACCTTAGGCCCACTTTCACGAGTGTTCAAAATATGGGTTTGGGCATAATATTTTTTGAAAACGTTGGCCTTGGGCCTACTTAACAAATTATAATTTAAATATATATTCACTTGACTATGGGCCTAGCCCATTTCCTATATCGATGAATAAATCAATATATCATGCTTTTAAATAAAGTATATGATAATTCTCCTAAGCATGATTCATGGTCATATAAAAAATATATCTCCCCAAAATAATTATAGCGAGGTTCAAGTAGTCAATGGGAAATATATTCCAAAAATATTTTAATTATCCCAAGGTATTAAATATGTGAATAATATCGTATTATCGATTTAATCGAAATCGATGCCAGAAATCCCACTAACCGTTATTCGGGGACTTGTTCCTGCCGAAGGGATTATCAAGTCTTCGTGCTCCTATTGCATGATCAAGTACAATACATTCTCTTTTGATCATAATCCCATTCTCAAAGTATCAGGAGACAACCGTATGGTGTTCACTTAATTTCTTGTGGTAGGGGTATTATTGAAAATTTTCCCTCGAAATTTATGTTAAACCAAACGTGGCCTTATGAGTGTTTAATTTATCGTCCTCCAAATGGGGCCTTAATCCCACAATTTCTCTATTGCCAAACATGTCCCTAATCCTAAAATTTCCCCCACTACAACAGCTCCTTAGGGCGACACTGTAATTTACCCAAACATTGAGGGAAATATCGTCATTCTCTCCTTAAAATTTTTAATTATTAGAATTGAGGGAAGTACGGTCTTTTGTCACCAATTTCATATGTTGACATACTTTCTGCTTGGTACATTTTATGCTCTAATATTATTCTAGTATGCTTTATGATAATATTTTCTTTGAAATTATATTGAAATATTCTTGGGTTACGACGGACTCTTGTCAGGACTATGGTGGTAGATGCCCTTATAATACTAGGATGAGTGACGGGTTGTTCACAGGTTCTAACCATCCAAACCGAGTCGGTGTGTGGCACAGCACCATCAATGTCTGATCACTGAATCATGGGAAGCATAGGTGCAAGAACGAACGAGCGATTGAGGAGAGTGTCAGACGATGGAAAGGAGCTATCTGCTCAAATGACTTAGAGTTTCCATAATCCTGATGGACTAAAGGGTTGAACGATGTAATTTCGTAAATGGTATCCTCAATAAGGTTACTCTCTATGGTTTCCTGAAAGGTTTTAAGGGAGAGGGGTGAGTTTGACAACTCATTGAGCAAGTATCAAGGTACTTATATCAAGGATATGGTTTGATACATCATTAGGTTCACATCATATTTCATTGTGAGTTTGTATTACACAAACAATCAAACACCCTTTTCTCATAAAATGGAATCAATCATTTGCATAATAGACCATGTGAGGCTATAAACTCGACTTGTCTCACGTGTGGCCGGAATCGTCTTTACCATCCATCTTGGTGAGAGGCTATAACCCCTACCACATTGCTGCGAGACTACAACCTCAACCATTTGTCTGTGTAAGCACCATCTCCCAACCCTTAGATATTTTTTAATGAAATTCTCTGCTTTAGAGAGACAAGACCTTTCTTGCTTCTCATTGGTCTCAATGTGTGTTGTGACTCCTAGAGCCCCAATGACATACTGGACTAGCGATGACTTCCCTTGTCCCAACCTTGTTGTCCAACAGCACTTAGAACCAACACTACCCCATAACAGACGTCTCATTGGTTCCATAACGTCACATTTTTCTTTGTGTTGCTAGCTTAATGGGCTCTAACCCAACTCTTGCTCAGTAGCTTAAACGCACATTATCCATTTGAGGTCATTTTTATCAGGATCATAAATCAAAATTTGTCTACAAGATTAGACTTGTTTCCATTAGCCTTAGGCCCATTGTACAAGTTTTTAAAATATGGCATTAAACCCACTTCTTTTATCAAAATTGTGGCCTTGGGCCCACTAGGATATCACAATTTCTCAAAATAAAAATTCTACGTAGTTCATGATTCATGATTTCAATGAAAATATCTCCCCATAAGTATTTTGAGCAAATTCACACAGTTAAGGGATAATATTTTTGGAAAAGAAATTTATAACATTTATCTAACGTTCATCAGCTCAATCAAGCTTGATATCAAAAATCTCATTCACCCGAGATCTGTTACTTGTTCGTCCCGAATGGATTTTCGATTTCTCTAAATGGTCTAGTGATTGTAGGTAAGAGGTTTTTCATGCCTAATAATATAAATAATAAATATGAGCTATTTTTCACTTACCTTCCTATGTTTTCTTTCATTTACATAAAAGTACATAATTTTATTTTATCAGAAAATAAGTTACAATTATTTACCATAAACCCCTAAAATTTACTTTATTTATAATTTAACCCTCCTATCATTTTATTTATAGTTAAACCTTTTAAATTTCCCTAATTCAAATAAATCCTTATATTTATTTTTAATTACAATTAAATCCCAAAATTTATTTTTTATTGCAATTAACTCCATAAATTCATCTTATTTACAATTTGATCCTTAATTAATGATAATTCCACAAAATTCCTCAAATTTTGCCCAATTTCTTCAAAAATTTTATTTTAGTCCCCAAATCCTTAATTCATCAAATTGGCCATTAAACTTCATTAATTGCCTTCTTTCATGCTTACTAATCACCTACTCTATCTCTCCACATGTATTCTAAGTTTTGAATCATCCAATTTGACCTAGAATTGAGCTCAAATGAAGAATCACCAAGAAACTTTTCTAGAGAGAGAGAACTTTAATTTCTTACCGATGAAGGCATGACATTTGGAGTTCTTGATATAGGAAGCTAGTTCTCGTTGAGAGAATCCTCCTATAATCAAGTTTCACCTCAATTGATAGCATAGGCAGTGAGAATTTAATTAGCAAAGTTTTCACAGTTTTCGTTCTGTAAATTCACCATTCCATTGAAAGGCATCGACAATTGCTTACCAAAAAGACTCGGGAAGGATGAGGCTCAACCATGGAGAGTCAAAGGATGGTTGGATTAGTCTCTAGGGGTCCAAGGGTGGCTCGAATTTATCTCAAAAATCTATGTTCAAAGTTGATTTTGGAGTGCAGGTGCTATGTGGCCTTACCGGTGTTTCCCGGTAATTCTCGAGCTCAAAGGAGTGTCTAGAAAGGTCGAGGACTTCCTTAGAATTCCCTAGAACCAGATTTCACGTTTGAAGGTGAAAATGAGTCGATATCGAAGCTCTGGTTCAGGGATGGACGAAAGTAGTTTGAGTTCTCTAAGGTTTGGAGGTGTGTAGAGGACGAATGGAGAGTAGCTCTTTATATAGGGAGCTCAGAAATTGAAGGTTCTATCCGTTCTTAGACGATTGGCCATAAATTCTCCAATTTAAAGCCTTGTTGGAGTGAGTTAAGGCTCGCTAGAGTTATGGTGACCTTCCCTCTCCTCTATCGTCTAGAAATTTGAAGGATGAAAATAACACTGTGTGTGCGTGTGCAAACTTCGTGCGTGCAGCTGCCATGTGGCATGATAGAATTGGCTAGCATTGCTGACACAACCTTCCACTAAGCGTTCAAGTCACTGTTTGACCCGTTGATTGGACACGTGGTGTCCTCTCATTGGTTGCTTAATCTAACATGGTCATTGACCAAATCTAACCAACAGTTGATCATGCCACTTGACATCCTCTATTTGGTTTATTTAAATTCATCAGTTTTCCCACCTGCATACTGTTCCATTGCCACATGTCCTCCTTTGATTGGCTATATCCATCAATGTGGTTTTTCCATGTGTCGACTTCTTATTAGTCGACCTTTCTCAAACTTCCTCATTGGTCGCTAACTTGGCCTCTTTGCCATGTGTTAGCCTCTCATAGGCTAGCCCTACTAACAGTGATTTTCCTTAGTTGACTGATGAAATGTGTCATGGACCAAGAACACATGTCATGCTCGGATAGGTTAGCACTTTCACACATTGACCAAGCGGCTGATGGAGCGCGCTTCGCCACGTGTCGTGCACTAATTGGTCACGTGTACTGACAGGGCATTGAGCTGGCAAGCGATCTGTTGACCCGGTTTGACCGTTGACCAATTCGGTTGGACCAGGTTCGGTGACCCAAAATAAAAAATCAGTTGGTTCAGGCTCTATTCGACCGGTTTTCTTAAAATTAAAATTTTCTAAATTCATTTTCTACATAGGGGTGACTTTCCAAATTGACATTTTAAATCACCTCTAAAAATGAATATTTTAATCGATTTTTCTCAGTTCAATCCAATTTAGACTAGTTCGGTTCGGGTTCACCCTAAACTGGTATGGTTCTCTCTACCAATTCACAATATGATCATTTTCTTGATTTTTTTTATCTTCGTTGATCTATTGTTATCACTTAAATTCTGATTTTTTATTTGTTTTGATAATTTTGGTTCACTTAAAACACTATTTTCTATTGAAACTTTCTAATTCTCCATCTCAGCTTAGTTATTTTGAGAGAACCGAGTTTACATGTTGTCCTTGCTTCCTCCTGCCCTTCCTTTAGTGATTCTAGCTTCGGCTTGGTTTCCCGTCTCCCTGTCAAACTTGATTTCCATTCGTCGTTGCCTGATGGTGCCTTCCAAGCTCCCGATAGAGTTGCGATCAAGTGTTGGCAACCATTCCGATATTCTACTAGCTCAATTCACTTTAGGTTTTTGTTTATGTCGTAGGTTGTTCGAAGGCTCGTCTATATCTATGAGCTCCCTACCTTGCCTCCGTCGTTGCCTTCAGGTACACATCCCACATGTAGTTCTGATATTGTCCTAGTTTAAACATTTAAGACTTAGAGGTTTAGTGATTCAACTCCTTAGGAATTTTGCGGCCACCGATTCATTTGTCCTTCAATCCTTCCATTCCCTTATTCCAAAGCATCCACTAGCCCAATCGTCCTTGAATCAAGCATTTTCTTTACTCAATCAACCTCCACCTGAATTTGTTCACGGTGAGTTCTTGGCATTAACACCTCTCATCACGGGTTATACACGATAGAGCTTCTAGGTTTTCTAGTTGCAATATGAATTCACTGAGATTCCTAAGGTACAATGAATTCACACTTTTCATTCCTTTCAGAAACTCAGTTTCTTATATTTACTCTTGAAAATCATTAATATAGTTCTAGATAGCATTTGTTCTACCTCAATTTGTCTTCTTCTCATTATGGGGTATTTCAGATGATTTTGTTGATATTGAGGTGAGTTGAAAATGATGAATAGTATAAGCAAGACATGAATTTTTAGGTATGCATAACTAAATAAAGTAAGTTAGCTTTTTATTCACTCGTCGTACATTTTTCTGATGTTTGTTCATGATTTTATCTCTCAATTTTTTCTCCATGGATTGTATGAATTTTATTATATTTTATTGAGTGCATTTTTATAGGAAGTAAATATCATTTTATTGTAGTTTAAGATATTATTGAGTATTTTGAGTTGTTTGCATTGGATAATTAGGATAATTAGGATAATTATTTGTCTTCATTAATATTAGGAGTTACCTTACATTAGAACATTATATGTCATTGATGTGATTTACTCTACAAATAATTGGCCTATTTATTTCTCATTTTTAATCTAATCTATTACATTAATCTTAATGAATGGAAAAAATGACTCCTTATTTATGTCATTAACTATTTACATTCATGTCTCCATTAGTGGTGGGAGTGATTTATTTTCACTAAGAAATTTTTTATAACACTTATTTACTTTCTACTCTAGTGAGAAAATCTTATTCATTGAAAATTGTTGCTAATTATTTAAATACTTATTGAATTCTCTTAAACTGCATGCAGGTATAGAAAGTATAACTTTCTCTTACATAAATAAATGATATTCATCTATCTCTCATAATCATTTCTATTAATGTTATTAATTGATGTTAACTCTCTTAATCTTGAATTGTTTGGGTATTACATTAAATGTCATAACTTTCTTGCAATTTCTTCTATATATCCTATTGTTCTTTCTTTCCTTAGTAGGTTGTTATTTTAATTATTAGAAGTCTCTTAATATATAAAACAGATGCAAGATTTTATTTAGAATATTATATTTTTTTTATGCCATGTAGTGACTATTTTTAGAATATAATGTATTTTTTATACCATTTAGTGACTATTTATATAATTTTCAATGAGTTCACTCCAATTATTTATTAATTTTGAACTTGACTTTAAATATAGAGATAAAGTTTTAGTTGAGTAACTAGTTATATAAAAACTTTTTAGACTTATCTTTTGTAGTTAATTAATTAGGGAATTTAGTTTACTCTTGTTAGTGCAACTGCGGGATTACAACTTTGTTTGACCGTTAAAAAGTGCACAACTTACAATATAGGCATGATTATATGAGTAGCTGGACTCTTATGAAAATTACATGTTACAAATTGGGTTTAGCGTACCTTCCCATTAGGTTACTTAATAGAGAATGTAGTTTGGGTTTTATTTTATATTTTTTTTTGTATATGAATTATTGCATAGTAATTATATTACGGCTCTTTCGTGTTCTACAGTCTAGGCATTGGACGAACATCATCTAGTTGATTCGATTAAAAATAAAATAAAATAGAGATCATTTTCTAATTTTATTTTATATGAATTCAAATAAAGGGATTGAAATTATTTATTTATGTATTGATATTGATAATATTAATAAATTATTCATTTATATATTTATTTGTTATCATTATTCTCTAGCCCTTCTACTCAATTAATATAGGTACATTCATATATATTCACTGTACAAATATATTATATATATATATTTAATTATCTACTTCTATTCATCAAAATTAGATTATTTGATTTTAATTAACTTAATTATATTTAAATACAATTTAATTTATTAAATATGATTATGTTAAATAATTTTTTTATATCTAATTTTTTATATAAGTTTCCGAGCAGTATTAGAAAACAATGCCATTTGTTCTGACGGATGGTTTCTAAAGTGTCATGTCACTTGTGGTTGGATAATTGGTTAGTAGTAATCCGACTTTCCACTTGCTACTTATCTAATATATATGTTGCGTAATTAGTTAATTATATTAATATATATATATCATATCTCACGTTCTAATTAGTCAATATATATTGTAATTAGTTAATTATATTAATATATATATATTATGTATCACGTTCTAATTAGTTAATTATATTAGTATTAGTCAATTATATTAGTATGAATTTCTGTCAAATTAAGTGTTGAATATATTACCATATACACGTTTCACACTCTAATTATTCAAAATTTTTAATGACTAATTTTTGTGCTCCTCGTTCATTGGATATTGATTTAGTAATTCAATTAAAATGAGTTTTCTAAATTAAAATAAAAAATTAGTTAATTTAGACTCGATTTAACATATTTTTTTAAATTAAAAATTTATAAATAAATTTAAATTTATTTTTTAAATAATAATAATCTTAATTTATCAATTTATTATTTTTTTAATTATATTAAAAAATTACTGTTTGAATTGATTTATTTTGATTTGGTACAATTTAATTAAAATTTATTTTTAATCGACTCAATTTCAATTTTAATTTAAATTTAAAATTTAAAATATTACTTGATATTACTTCAAATACTAATTTAATTTTTATTATCTTTTCGGTTTATTTTAAAACTCAATTTTTTATCAAAAAATTTTGATAATTTATTTCGATTTTTTTGTTTTAAAAAAATAATATTTATATTAAAGGTCATCGTGACAACAACGAGTTAGCGAGGGCCTCATGTACGAAGGGTGCCGAAAAGGGGTCATATGATGGCCAAATTGTGAATATCGAGTTACAAGAAAATCAAAATTACCTTATTGAAGGGAGACTTTTAGGGTACCTAAAGGGAATGTCAAAAAATGATAGCCGATATGAGTTTAATATCTAGTTTATGGATATATGAGAAAAATAAAACCTCTATGTTCAAGATCTTAGGCCAATATCATATAAAAACCACAATAGGTGAGCCTTGGCAACATTGGACCCCATGTGAGCCAAAGATGTTATTTGGTAGGATGTAATTGAATCAAAGTGAGATTTAATTAATATCTCTACTTAACTAAATTACAAAATTTGATAATATAGTTTCCTTGTAGAAAAGAGACCATTAAAATAAAATTAATAATGCCATAAGATAATTAAGTAAAATTGTTCTTTAAAATTCATTTTGATTACATTACATCCTATGAAAGGTGACTTAGTTTTATTCTCTCCATTTATTCAATTCCGTTAATTACAATCTGTCTATGTTATACCAAGCAATTAAGATAACTTGTTTTTGATAAAGAACGCCATTAATTAAAGAAGTAATTAAGATAATTTGGTAAACAAAAATCAGTCATAAAATGAGATATTTACAAAAAGGTTGAGTGATAAATATAGAGAAGGATCAATTTATTAGATAAGCAGTGAAATTACTGTATTTAAGTATGTGTACCATATAAACGAAAATACCAATTTGTTAGCTTAATTAAAATATGCAGATTAAATTATACAAAAATTAAATTAAAATACTAAATTATTAATAATTCAGGAACAAACTATTATTCAACTCTACCTCTATTCATAGTTGGAAGGAGGTTGAATTTATTAGGTCAGGTTCGGGCGGGATGGCAGTTAGATGTTGACCCATTTATGGGCAATTTTTGTTCAGTCCTCCAGGTATGTTTTATTTCCTAATTTGATCCTCTCCCTTGTTTTTGCATGCAGGCTCGCTCAATTCTTATTATCATTTCATTTATTGGTTAATCCTAACATTTTATTGGGTAATTTTTTATTACTGCTAGACTATTTGTCATTCTTATTATTTTGATATAAAGTTCACTATATACAACTTATAAACGTAATTATATATCTATCTATCTAAAAATAAAAATAAAGATTTTGAATATGTAGTAGATTTTTTATTGTATTGGAAATTATTGTTTATTAATGAACAATAATACATTTCATTCTTTTTTTTCTTATTTTAATTATTATATTTTATTGTTTATTAACAAAAGAATAAATATTTATAATATTAAAATAACTAAAAGATCAAATGTGCAATGTTGAGGATGGAAATGCGTTTAAAATAATATTTAGGATGAAATTAATAAAAATATAAATGATAAAAAATTTATGGTCCAGCGATTAAATATGTATTTTTTTTGTATTTCTTTTTTTTCGGCTGCCGAGAAAAATAAATAAAAACCAAGACGACGATAAATGAAAGAGGTGAAGGAATCTTCGTTGGCGTGTGATCTTTCAGTTTACGTCTCCCCTTCTTTGCCTCTGTTCGTTTTGCTTTCTCGGTCTTAATTGCCCATTGGCGTTTTCCTTCTTTGAACACACACAGTTTCTCAATTCCCAATCCCTTGCATAACCCAAAACCGCTTCTCCGTAAATCCTTCCTCCCTCCTCTGTTTCTGTTGCAAAGGTTTCTCGGATTCTTGTATTCTTCATCTGCCTCTGCTGCTCGGATATTCCTCTGCTTCATTTCTCTCTTCGGACGAAACAAGGCTAGCCGTCCAAGTGACCGGTGGGTAAAACCCAGTGCTAGCTCTTTCTTGTGATCATAAACCACCAGAATCAACACATCTGCCGAATCACAGAGACAGGGAAGATTTGGTTTTTGATGGTTGTGAAGGAGGAGAAGGAAATGCGCCTGGGGAAGTACGAGGTCGGGAGGACCCTCGGGGAAGGCAACTTCGGGAAGGTCAAGTATGCCCGTGATGTCGAGACCGGCGCCGGCTTCGCCGTCAAAATCATCGAGAAGAGCCGCATCATCAACCTCAATGTCACTGATCAGGTGACCTCTCTCTCTCTCTCTCTCTCTCTCTCTCTCTTTGTCCCCCCTTCCTCTGTTCAGGCTAATTTCTATCAATATCCTGTCATGATCCTTGCATTCTGCTAATTTATCCTCGTGATCATCCATGGATAACTCGACTCTCCTGCTGCAAAACTTTTCTGGGTTCGTCTGTCTGATTAAGAATTTCTGATTCTCTATTGCCATGGGACATGCTGCCTCGTTGAAACGCATCCCCTGGTCTACTTGATAGTGCCTGAAGGAGAGAACAAAAAAGAGGAAGCATTATTATTTTCTATCCGATTGGAATTTGGGTCTGATCTTCCTCGTCATTTCTGCAGATAAAGAGGGAGATCGCGACATTGAAGCTTTTGAAGCATCCTAATGTGGTGAGGCTCCACGAGGTCAGAATTTCCCTCCTCCCTCCTCCCTCCTCCCTCCTCCCTCCTCTTGCCTTTCTGTTAATTTTTTTCCCTCCTGCAATTTCAGTAAGAAATTATTTTATTTCCATGGATTGCAATCGAAGTAGAGATGAGACAGAAATAAAGGTCCAATTCTTACGGAAATCTAATAAAATGTTCCTTGCTTAATCAGCAATGCAACTTCTAAAAGAGCCACTGCTTCTCTCATTTTTCTCCTTTGTTTTCCTTCAATTACAATAAAGTATGAAATAAACAGTGAGTTTTTTCCTCAAAGTTTGTCCAGTTTTAAATATTTATATTCATTCATTCAGATCCAAATTTCAGCATTTAGCCACACACATGACCTGCCACATTGCTTGTTTTGTCAAAAATAAAAAATAAAAAATAAAAAAAGAGGTTCATTTAACCATTATTTAGGACCAAACTAAATGAATACTAATTTTTTTCCTTTGAGAGTTGTTTTTCTAATTGAATAATGATTGGCTAGTCAGTTCAGAAGCATTTTGACCCAGTCAGTTCCGAAACTTTCCCTGAGCCTATCTACTTAGGAATGGCCAAATTATGCCTGAAATCTATTTTTCGAATATATGAGAAATAAAATTATTTCTGTCAATTTACGCTTTTTTATAATTTGTTTAAAAATATTTAAAAGTTATCAATATTTTATTTTAATCTCATTTTATATTTACATTATTAACATAACCTTTAATTTTATATCAATTTGACACTACATAATCTTATTAAAATTTAATAGCACTGTTCATTGATCCTGTTTAATGCTCCAAATTGAATTTACAATACAATTTAATTTGACCATATTTTAGGGATTTTTGGGTGAAAAAAATTATAAATTTTATTTTGTAACACAATATTGTAATTAATGGATGTGATAATTACACATCACATTTAAATTATGAAAGTAATATTCTCTGTTAACGCCTAATCAAAATGGAAAGAATAAATTAATTAATATTTTAAAATAATTTACTTTTTTTAAAGGATTTATACGACGTGCTATCCTGAAGTTAGTTACCATATGGAAATCTCCTGTACAATGCTTGTTTGGTAAATATATCGTCGTATAAAGTCATTAAATTACAAGTTAGTGAATTGAATTGACCAACGCCGTTAATCCTGAAAGTGGACGGGGAAATTTGACAGCGTCTTGTTCGATGTTATTCTCTTGTCCTCTGCCTAGGTTCGGATTATGGCGCTTTGCCCGCCTCTGCATGCAGCGTAATTAGACAGACCAATGGTACCACAAAAAAAAACTAAAAAAAAAATTATTTAGGTTACTGGTATTGTCTTGTCGCTTGCCTAGGTTCGGATATTCACCCTTATTGAAATTTGTGGGAGGTGTATGACTTGTAAACATAGCAATTGCAAAAAAAGAATTGTAAAATTTACTCAATTTTTAATTCATTTTTTTATTTATCTTACTAATATTGAATTGTTGCATGTATTGCATATTCAATTTGTTTTTTTTATTTAGTAAGATAGAGTATATACTTTTTAGATTCTTATTATATAGGCACTTTTTGACACGTAAAAGAAATGTAATGAAAAATAAAAATAAAAAAAAATAATATACGGAGCACATAATATTCTGAAGAAACCCCCAAGACTTTTTTCCATTATTGCACATATTTAAGTGGCTCAACTTGTGCGGAAGGGTCCAGTTTCTGGGGACCTCACCTGCTCTTCTTAGGACGTAACATATGAAGACCCCATATATAAGAAACAGCTTAAATTTCAAATAATTCAAAATTTATGTATAATTCAATCTATATTGAATATTAACCACTCAATTCAAGTATATCAATAGCCGCTAACATATATGAATTAGGTTTAGCAGTGTTATCCATAAAAGTTTGACTTAAATTTATTATCAGTCAAAATTTATGATTTTATTTGGGATATTAGCCTTGTGAAAAATGCATGGTTGTGGCTCTATGCTCCTACCGAGTGCACCACCATCACCATCCAACTATCGACTCATATCATGTAGTGTGAATATCGATCGGACTGTTCATCACCTGCTCACAAGCCGGTGCGGCGGTGCCATTTCTTGGTGAACTCTTGAATGGATGTTTTCTACTTATTAATCTGTAGGGTGGTGTGACTAATGGTGTATCAGAGTGGGCTCTACTCCTTGCTTGCATCACCATCCATTTAGTAGTAGTACATAAGCTTAAGGTGGGTGGGTCCTTGATATAAAAAAGAGTATGTGGATAAGATCTGACGTGTAGAGGAACCAGCCAAGCTGCCACCAATAAACGGGCATCACATCTCAGATCCATTACATGTTGATGATGGGGATCTTGAATTATTATAGAAGACATTCACAGGGGTTGTCTTTTGTGAAATGGGATAAATCCTTTTCCGGTTACCTGTGGCTGTCGCATCAAAAGCCAGTCGAGTCTGATACATTTGGAGGTGTCATGGATTTGATCCATTACATGTAGTGGTTCACCTTTAGAATTCCCTTTCATCCATGAACTTGTGTGAGCCCTTGAAACCAAATTATTTGACTTTGAAGCTTGAGGACTTAGGAGAAAACTTTTCAGGAATGAAGTTAATCCCCACCTGTTGAATCATCTATCACGGTCACCTCACACTCTTTTTTTGCCATAACTTTCCCATGGAGCTTTTTTTTTTTGCCATAACTTTCTTTCATGTAGCTTTTAATTAAGTATATCCAATTTGGGACACTTTCCACTCATCCGCTTGCCACTTTTGGGCAGATTCCATGTCTGCTGGCACGTTTACTTTGCAGAAATAGTAGAATTTATTATAGTAAATTGCCGTTTCTTTTGTTTTTGTTGGTGAATAGAATAATATTGTCTGATTGTTTGTCGATCAGAACAGTAGCTAAATCTTTTGGTGAAATTAATTTATACTGATTGAAGTTCCGAGTCAATGCCAAGATATCCACTAAACTTAGCTTCTACTATGACATACGACGGCATGACATGAAATTGCAGGTCTTGGCCAGCAAAACCAAGATTTACATGATCTTAGAGTACGTTACTGGCGGAGAACTCTTCGACAAAATTGTGAGTATTTTCTTGAACCATGGCTTTTTTTCTTATCACCTTAATGACTTGTCGAATATAAGTTATTAACCTTCTTGTCTCTGGCCTTTGGAAGGCCACTAGAGGGAAGCTCCCTGAATCCGAGGGAAGGAAGCTCTTCCAGCAGCTGATAGATGGAGTTAGCTACTGCCACAACAGAGGCGTCTATCACCGAGATCTGAAGGTCAAAATCATTTTGGTCCTTGCTCTCATTTTCACATACTATGCAATAGTGGAACCACTGGAGAAAATTCGAAACAATCTGATTATGTTGTGTTGCCCTTAAGCAGCTTGAGAACGTGCTGGTTGACTCAAGAGGATGCATCAAAATCACGGATTTCGGCTTGAGCGCATTGCCCCAGCATTACAGGGTAAAATTATTCTACCCCATTTATTTCTTCCATCTGTTACTGAATGATCCTTTCTTTTCTTAAAGGAGATTATTTGTTTTGCAAATTTGACGTGAAACTCCAACTTCAGGAAGATGGGTTGCTGCACACAACATGTGGAAGTCCCAACTATGTTGCGCCTGAAGTTCTTTCAAACCGAGGATACGATGGAGCAACCTCAGATGTTTGGTCCTGCGGGGTCATCCTCTATGTGATCTTAATGGGCTATCTTCCTTTTGATGACAGGAATCTGGCCGTTCTGTACCAGAAGGTACCATCTCTTGGTTTCATAACTTCTGCATTGCATTTGATCTAAAGAAACAGTTCCATGAACTCCTTTTTTACTTTTACAAACCTGAATTATGGAGGAATATTTCAGATATTCAAGGGAGATTGTCAGATACCCAGGTGGCTCTCTCCCGGAGCAAAAAGCTTGATCAGGCGAATTCTCGATCCAAGCCCAGTAACGAGAATAACAATAGATGGAATAAAAGCAGATGGCTGGTTTAGAGAGGACTATGAACCTGCAATTCCTGAGGATGAGGATGAAGCTTTATGTATTGATGAGAAAGCTCTCTCTCTGAATGAACGGGTATGAGTTGACATAATATCCATACTTCCTCACCAAATCATAGATAGGCCTAATCCTGCATCTTTTCATGTCACCCTGAAACTAAAGCCTGCTTTTGGATTTTTGCTTTCTGGTGCAGACATCTGAAGGGGATAGAAGCCCGGGATCACCTAGTCTAATCAATGCCTTTGAGTTGATTGGAATGTCCTCGTACTTGGATCTGTCAGGTTTCTTTGAGAAAGAGGTGAGAAGAAAAATTACACCCGGTTCCTTGCTTTGCTCTAGAAAAGTATCATTATCAGTATTCAGCTTCTTGCAATTTAGCATAACATTCCCTTCAACACAAACTAGGTCATCTCAGATCGGAAAATTAGATTTACATCAAATCATTCAGCAAAAGATTTGCTCAAGAAGATCGAGGATATTGTGGTGGAGATGGGATTCCGAGTACTAAAGAAAAATGCAAGGGTAAGCTAAGCTCGTCAAAACTGTGCAAGTCAGAGACTGTTTCTGTATGAAGGGATTGTCACCCTTGCATTTTTGGGTTGAACTATCATGAGCTTGGATTAACATGCTGTTATTTGGTTGGGAACTTAGCTGAAAGTAACGCAAGAGCGCAAGGGCCACAAAAGTTCGGGCTGCCTCACAGTTTCTGCAGAGGTAAATGGGAAATCAAATATCCAGAGCATTATTATTGTCAATGCTCCACTTCTCTTACAACTCTTTAGCAGCAATGATAATGATCTCATGCTCCAATCTGACCTGCATCTTATCTTTAATTGCAGCTTTTCGAGATAAGCCCGTCACTGTATGTTGTCGAGCTAAGAAAGTCATCGGGAGAGTCTTCCGCTTATCGACAGGTACCGTTCGGATATCCTCTTATGGAACCCGGTAGGAGACATCCTTCTCCCTCTCATGTAAGTTTTCTGGGCTAAATAGGATTGTTGCTGTGGTTATCTGCAGCTGTGTATGCGGTTGTCCAATGAGCTTGGTGTCCCGCAAGCCACAGAGGAGGAGCTCATGGCCTCCCAAGGATGATGATATGATCAAACTATTCTTTGTTAATTTTATGGTTCCTTATAATTTCTTTTTGATGTGGGTAGATCGGGTACATATTTAGCAGCAGAAGAAGAAAATGAATGTGAAGTTAGAAACATCTGGTTTATTTTTAATTGTATATATGATGGCAGCTCCTACTTTCCCTAGGAGACAGAACACTACGGATTAATTAATACCGGTAATTTGGGCTGGTAGATCTTATCCGGCTAAATTTCCAGTCACTCATCAAAGTGTATAATATAATATTTAATTAAAAAGTATTTAAATAATAGTATATATTACTAAAATTTATTTTTAGAATTTTGATTTATTTCAAATAAAAAAATAATTTCTTAAACTTTAAGATTTTTTAACTAAAGAATAAATATGATCTCCATTTTTTTGACCCCATGTTATTTTAACGTGATATAAGATTTAAAAAACTATTGATAAATGTATTTTAATCAATAAAAATATAATAAATAAATAAACAATAAAGGTAATAATAATTAAAAATAATATAAAAATGAAATAATGTATGCATGGAGTTGATGTATTATAATTTCCATATTTCTTTTTTCCTAAAATAATGTTTATTTTTAATTTAATAGTAAATGATATATACATGAGTCACTTTAATATTTACTCATTTTTAAATTTATTCAAAATTTAATATTTGTTTTATATTATAAAGTTAGAAAGTGTATAATATTAAATATATAAATATATTTTTTAGTTTAAACAATAAAATTAACTAATTTTATAGTAATAATAATAATGTTATAAGTATATAATATTAAATAAATATATGGTCATGCATTCGATTTTATTAATAAATTCGAAAAATAATAAAGTTAAAAATATATAATATTAAATATATGAACTCATATTTAGTTTTACCAATAAAATTGATTGACTTTCTCGTAATAACATTAAAATTGTTCATTAAATTGTCTAAAAATAAGATTAAATTTAGACATCACTTAATAAATTACTAAAATTGAGTATTGGTGTATTGTACTAATGAGATGTAATCACTAGATGTCTTATAAACCAATCACACCCAATAAAATTATAGATTTGTTCTATTTCAAACGTACAAGATAAGGTTGTTTTACCCGTACTTTCATATAAATTAGATCAAATTATATAGTACTTCAATTTTATATATAATATAGTACATGACTGTGGGGGCGCTTGCATCTCGTACGTGATAGAGCTTTACCGATGGCAAAAGCTGTCTAGCTCCCATGGGTAAGAACGGCAGCCATATCGACATCTTTTAAAAATATATATAAGGACGGTCCAATTGGACCCGAGATACGAGTCGAGAAAGGTGGACTCGCACCCATTTAATTGGAATCCGCATTTTCAATTGAGTTCTGGTGCAATCTATAAACTTGAATGTGAGGGAATCCGACATATTTTGAGTTCGCTTGATTCTGGTAGCCTCATATTTCATTGATATTCATAGAAATATAGATAAAAGAGAAAAAATAGGGTACACGTAATTATCCACCCCAAATGAGAGTTGTATAAGGAGGTTATCATATTTCACTTGCATGAAATATAAAATTATAATTTTAAGAAATTATAGTATAATATAATAATATATCATATATAACCAATGATGAATTATAGGTTGGTTTTGTCGTGTAAAATTTTCTTTTAAGAGATATTTAAAAATACTTATAATAAATATATTATTAATTATTTAGTTGATTGAATTTATAGATAATAATTCTATTATACCAACCATGGTTATTTATTAAATTTTATTAAATAATTAAATATAATGATAATGATAAAACACAAAATGAAATAAAAACTTATATTTATGAGATAATATAAAATCCGAATTATGTTTATGTACGATTTTCAAAATAAAGTTACAAACTAAATCAGATATATTAGTATAATTAATAAGTCAAGAGTTTCTAAAATAAAAAGTGAATTAGAATTTATGTGTTTTGATTTATGTAAGAAGTGAATAATGATTAAATAATATTTATGATTTATTACGAGGGAAGAGAGTATTAGTAGTGAGACCACTTAGATAATATATCTCAAAAAATAAATAAAAAATTAATATATACTATGATATAATGTATATTAAAAAAATATAAGAAGCGAGTTCGATTAGATAGTACGGTGGACGTTCAAATAAAAATAATAATTATATCGTATAATTATATTTCTGATATGATTGGGTGTATGTGTTATTACCCTATTATAACACCCGCTATAAAAGATAATATCAAATATGTAAAAATGATTAGAAGTGAGAATTTAGGGGAAGAATTAGATCGAGTTGTATCAAATGTTTAATAACATATTATCAATATTATGAGAAGTGTTTGCTAGTTAATTTTAATTATCGATAAGTATGAATGAGAACCTGAGTTTGCATTTGTGAGAACTCGAATGAATTAATTATGTGTAATAATATTGAATAAATTACTAAGATAAATAATATGAGTTAAATAACTATAATAAGAAATAGTAAGTAATAAAAAAATGTTACTCAAATAATAAATAATATTAAATAAAAACTAAGTTATTATATTATAACTAGAGTAGTTAAACAATTTCAATGATTTCACCCGCTTTCAAAAATATTTTTAAATGTGTAAATAAGAAAATAAAATCATACCAAAAGAGATATAAAATTCAAAAGGTGTAAACAAATTTTATTTATATTTTTCTTATCAATTAATTAGTAATGAAAGTTCACTACATATTTAAAAAGAATTATATTTTCATCAATATTTTAAATATTTTCATTCTAATCATTGTTTTTCCGGGTACTAATTTAATTAATACAGTGATTATAGTAGAATACACTGGATGTAACTAGTTGTAACTGGACTTCAACATCGAAAATTGAATCGGGTATGACAAGTTCAATATTATGGTGTCGGGTAGAATGAATATCCACTCTAAGTTTCTAAGGAAGTTGTTCATCTTGTGCACAATAAAGATATTGTTTGTGGCTCATCTATCCTTATTAGAAGAGAGCGTGTACACTGAAGGTCATAGCTCGGATGGTAATCACTACTATATTTGGGTGAGACAAGTTCAAACTCTTAGGGTGACTTTGGTTAATAAATCTACAAACTCAAGTAGTGTAATCACTAGGGTCTGTACGAGTGTTTAGATTCTCATCTACAGGGAATACGGTGTTATAGGAACCTCCGTGAGGTGATTTTGTGAATAGATGAATTTCTTTGAGCAAAAAAATATGACATTTCACATGATATTAAAATTTGGGCTTAGGGTGGAGATGCTATATAATATTGATATACCCTCATTGGAGGAGGCAAACAAATAAAACATTAGAAGAAAGAATTCTAGAGAAAAAACAACAAAGACTCAATCCATGATCCGACCCAATTCGAATTTAGATTCTATGTATGAATACCAAAGGTAACATCCTCTGCATAGACATCAAATATGGTTGGGTATTTCCCTTCTCTCAATTTGTGAAATTACTTTATCTCAATTCAAATTAAAACTCAGAAAAACAAGGATGCCAAGTTATTTCAATGTCTTCGTTGCTTTGCACGCTTCATCGACATCTTACCTTTTATCTTCCACCTCTCATTGCTTGCAGGCCTATTTTGTTCTTCAATCTCCCGAACCTTCTGCTTCCTGAAGAAAGCAATGGCAACATGATAAGCTAATGTTGTTTCTCACATTTTTTTATAATAGATACAATGAAAATATTCATTGAATGTAGGGCCAATCCAATTGAAAATATCAAGAAATTATTTCAAGTAAAACTGCATCATAGGATACCAATCTCCAACTAGTTCAACGAAACCATTAAAGTGTTGCATTAATATCTGTAATCAAATATTTGAGGACACTAGTGAGAAGATATAAAAGGTTCTTTCAATTGAGAGCTGACATTCATAGACAACAAAGATGATAGTATACAAAATGTATCAATATTAGTAAACCCACCACTGCTTATATATTATGTTTTTCAACAATATGATTTCCATGGACAAATAAAGAACCGAGCAAAATTTTATAGTTGATTTTCCATCATTAAAGATTGAAAGACAGTGTTTTTCTAAGTCCACTATTTTTAATTGTTAACAATAACTGATCCAATTAGTAAGGAGGAGACTTCACCAACTAAAAAGAAAAGAAAAAAGAAACATATCCCACCAGTAATTCTTCCCATTGAAGTCAGACAATAGCTCATCAGCAAAAGTAGTCTTCCTCTCTTTCCTTCTTAATCTATTGTAAAAGTCTGTAGGAGACTCTACCACTGTCCCCACCTGATTAAAATCATTAAGGTGAAGAAGAAGATGTAAAATACAGTCATCAATGCTCATTATGCTAAAAGACTAGTCAACAATAAGATAATATGTAAGACTTGCCTGGAAGTATTTTGGCAGAGCTTTTGATTCACTCTTCTTGTAGTGCCTTTTAGGATCAATAACATCCCTCAACTGTAACCATGTAAAAACCAGCATAAAACCAAGTTATGTAATAATAATATTCATATCATAAGAAGCATCTCATCCAATAACCTAAAGATAGCAAGAATTTGATCAACCTGTTAATCATATTGCATCATCTTATAGTAAACTCATGAAAATAATTATGTCAAATGGATCATCCAATATATTACAGTACTGCAACAAATCATTATACATAATCAACTGAATTGTCTACTCTTATTGATAAGTAATGGATTATCGATGAAAAGAACTAATTTGTTGGAATATGGAAAGATAGCAACATTATTCAATAGTTAACTATTAAGCTACAATTTATCTTTTTTTTATAGTGTATATAGAATTAACCAATACATATCTATCTTCTTTATAGATAAGTGACTCTTGCGGTCAAAGTATGCCACTCAAGTGAATTAACATAAAAAAAAGTAAAGAACATCGTGTAGTGAAAATCATAATTGAGGGTAACAAATAGAAATTACAACATTGAATGTAAAAGTTGAAGTATTTTGTATGTGCTAATTGACCTACTTAACATATTACGAACTTGAACACTATCAATAGTACATAAATCAATTTGCCTTTCAAATTACAAAAACAAATAAAGTTCTGATTACAATGGAACAAATTATATACTATATAATGTCAACATATTACGTACCTTAATCATCTGAAGATCTTTCTTCAATTCAAGAGTTATGGTAGGGGCAGGCATGTCAAACCTATTTGCAATTAAAAGTAAACGAAGGAATCAATAAAAAAAATTCAAATTTAGTTGCATCAAACCCCTAAATAAAAAAAGACATCCACTAGTACCCATTACAACCTTCCAGGATATGCTTGGGTAGTTCCAAAACAAAGGAAACAAGAAATTTTACTTCACTACTTTAGCATTTTAGAAGAAAAATATACTTTTTGTACAAAATAGACAATATTAATTAATGAAAGATATAACTGCCTTGTAACTCCAAATTGAATCCAGCAAGTATTTGATAAAAGAACAGAAAAAATGGTGTTTAACATACCAACTCGAGCCAGCAGTGTCCTTAACTTGCTTTTTCAACAGCTTGTTAAGTTTTTTTGGATCATTTGGCGCGAGGAAAAGTCCATCAACAAGTTCCGAGTTAGGTCTCCAAAGGCCGCTGCTTTCAGGTATTGAAATCACGTTCTTGCAGCCCGATGTGGATGCTACCGCGGTAAACGTCGAAGATGGCTGCGTCAAACCGGGAATCTTCGGTTCCCACGAAAGCCCGATCACTGCCTTACTGCTCATAGTTTCAAACCCTATATGAAAAGAAGAAGAACAAGAAGAAAGAAGAACAAAGAGGAGGAGTGGAGTAGGGGAGGGGGCTGGGTGAGGCTACCCAACAAGAATAATAATTAGGGTTGATGAAAAAACCGGTCCATATTGAGCAAAAAACCGGTCCATAGTTTCGAACCGATTAATCTAATCGAACCACAAAATAAATCGGTTTGGATAGAGTCGGAGACCAGCAGCAGTTGCAAGCCCAACATCTGCTCAATATATGGCCGAGCCCAGAAAATAAACAGAGGGGAAACCACTTATGGAGCCTTCAGTATGCCTTTGCTTCTCATCTCTCCTCCCCTCTGCACTTCAACAAAGCGCCGTAAGTGAGCATCTTTAGATACACGAAGCTCTCAATACTCTGCGCGTTCGCGGTTCCTGAGAGGAAGAAAATCGAAGCCCGACCATCTCCCATAGAATGTGAAGAAGAGTCTCTCGAGGTTAGTCTGATGTCTTTCGTATTTTTATTTTGTCTCTTTATTGGGAGTTTTCTTGTTAATAGCTTGTGGATCTCTGATTTAAGATTGTAAAGTTGGGGTCGTAGTGATGCATCAGTGGGCAGTTTGGTTTGTATCTCGGGGGAATAGGCAGATGACTTCTTAAATTTGATTTTCTAGTTCTATTTTGCTGTTGATTTTAACGAGGGCAAATACTTTATTTTTGTACAAAGATGACAAAGGTTAACTTCAGTCTAGATGGGTTGCTTGAAGATCAGAGTTCCACAGCTTGTTGGTTTCAGAGTCAAGGTCTAGGTAATATTGATGTAATGGACTGGTAAAATTTGACCTTTTGTGCTATAGTGCAAAGTATGTGCTTTACTTTGTAGTACATTTGGGGTTGTAGGACTCCTCCTAGAATGATCACAAGCTATGACTTACACAAATGATTAGCCTTGGTTTGGATTTTTTCTTTTAGCATGAAGTTGTATATTAGTGAGATTTTATGTTGTTCTCTGGTTGATCAAATTGAATGACATTGCTCTTGTTCTGCATTATATTGCACCGTGGGTGGATTTGGGCTTCTTTATTTTATAGTTTGGTTTTTGTACGAATTTGCAGTTAAAGACCCTTTTTCCAGTCACTATACTTCCTAGTGAAATACCAGAGCTTTAACACAATTGTGGCTCAATATATCTTGCTTATGGGTTCTGCATTTAATTCCATGTACACTCTTTACTATCCGTTTTTCTTCATACTTATAAATGCCTAATCAACTTTGATGTATAGGTATTTGAGATGCTTAGAGACCAACCCATATATTACCCAAAAGAAGGCACATACATAAAACTCCTTGTTCTGCTTGGAAGATCTGCCAACCCCTTCCAAGCTTGTCCAAAAACCTGACAATGTGAGAGTTGGAGTTTGGCAAAAAAAGGTCTCAACCCGTCATAAAATAAATGGAGATTGAGAGAAGTGAAATTTGAATCCCTCCCCTCTTGTTTTAGTAGTGTAAGAGTTCTAAACCAATTGGTTATTTACTTTTAAATTACTATTTATATATCATATACTTAAATAGATAAAAATAATAAAAATTATAAGTTAGAATATCACATTTATCCAATTAGAAAATAATTTCTATAAATAATGTACGAAATTTTAATTACAATGTATTTCAAATCACAATTTAAAAAATAGAGTTTGAATATCAATGGGATGGGTATTTCTTGTATTTCTGTGCTTGATGACTGGATCCAGTTCTGGATTATTGAACCCCCACTGGATTCTTATATGGGGATGGAGCGGGCTTACAAGAGGATGAAAAAGAAAGGATGCATAATAAGGTTTATGAATTGAAGCAGGAAATGAAGGAAATGGTAATATTCTATGATGAATCCTCTATGTTTTCTTTCACCCTTTGGTTGAGGGATTACGTTTTCTAAGCTAGTTCATTTTGCATTTAGCACTGCCTTGCAGATGATAGCACAGCTTATATTGTCAGCATAAGGTGTCAAAATGTGAGGAGGACAGTAAGTTAGTCTGGAAACAATTGAGGAATTTGACTGATGTGCAGTCCAGATTAGATTTTCTTCATTTTCTGCTGGACAATTATATGTTTGTTGTCAGAGGCACTATGAGATAGTTGAATAACAATCTCTCACACTCTGCTTTCTGGAAATGAACCCATGTAATTATAGTTGAATAACAATCTGGTGAGACTTCTTTTTGGAAAGGAGTCCGTGTAATCATATGTACATATTCCATATCAGAAGAGCAATGCTTGTATGTAGATCTACTATTAAATCATGAAACAAAATCTCAGTCATCACAGTGTACAACTCTTTTTGATTATTTGTTTTTTATATTTCACATTTTCAATCAGATTGTAGCTTATTATATATGGTTGCACTGGCTTTTTATCGTCCCCTTTATCGTGGACAAAAGCCTTTTGATTATGTAATTAGCAGTAATTGAACAAATAGCACAAAGTTTCTTTTCCTGCAGCATCTGCATATGATTAATTGAACAAAAGAAACTACTTGTAGATAATATTTACCCAAAATTGTAGGGCAGAATATTGGGGACATGTTTTTGTGATTCTAAAACCTTTGTAACAAATCTAAATTCTCATAATTTAAGAGAAATATTGGGAACCAAATGTGAAAATTACCATTAAATAAACTCATTTAAGGTAACAAATCACCTTAATTTAAGGTGAAAACTAAGTGAATTGAGGTGAAAATTTCCTAATTTTTAACGGTAATTAGATAAATTGGAAAATAGTAATTTTTTAAACTAATAAATATGTAATTGGAAGAACAATTTTTAGAAAAAAAATGAATTAGGCAAATAACTCATCGAATAAAATGTAAACCGATTAAATTGAATGTAATCTATACAACCTTTAATTTTAAGAATGGGTTAGATAAATTAGAAATTTAATTTTATAAAAAAAAAATTTAAAAATAAAATGGTTTAATAACCGAATAATTTACGAAACTGTGAAACAATTACTTTATTTATCGAATTAAATAATTTACTACTAAAATTTAAAAAATGACCAAAATTAATTAAATTAATCGCATTATTTGTCGAAAAATAATTTACTAAAATATGAACGGGTTGACAATACACCCACTCGTGCATAGTTATTATTTACGCCCAACTTCAAAACAGAAATCCTACCCAAAACTTGCATACTAACTTGATTTTATTACGATTTCGGACATTTTACCCTATAAAAATTAAATAAAAAAATAGAGTATATATTTACTCATCCAACCATATGTGGGTGATAAATCATTTGAGTAGAATTTTATTTAATTTTTTTCTATCTAATTTTATTTTTATATTAATTTTTAAATACTTATATTTATTAATATTTTTATTAAAGTTCTATTTTTAAGTTCTATTATAGATTTTAACTATATATTTTGTTATATATCTAATATAGCATTTCTATATAATAATATATAGTATTATGGAGTCCCTTACTTGTAAATTAAGAAAAATTGATTTGATATATCTTTTTATCCATTTACATATAATTATCAAACTTTAGTTACATATTCTTTTGTTCAGTTATTAAAATTTTATATTCAATTAAAAATAATCAAGTTTTTCAATTATATTTCTATTAAATATGATATTTTTCGATTCTAACCATCAAATTTTATCGTTATAGTTAACTTAAAATCGCGTAATCTTTACATTCTCATCTCTACTCGATGATATACTTTCTATTGATGCTAGTGTAATCAAATATTAATTTTACTCAATCGGTAAAAAAAAAACATAATCTCCCAGAGCCTACCCGATCTCTTTAACGGCCAACTACAACATAAAATAATTTTGAAAACTTTTCTCTGTCTCTTTTAGCGAATACCACTAGTAGTTCGGGTTGTAGGTAAACCTTATTGTTGTGAAAATTCTTGAAATCTTCTATGACTGCTATGTTTTAAACACTGTTTTGTAAATCACATTTTTTAGGCAACTAAAACGACCATTTTGGGGTGGTTCAAGTAATCACAATTGTGTAAGAGAGTCACTTTTCGAACTCCATCGACTCGTTTTCTCTGATGAGATCCCAATTTATCTATCATATGCATTAGTTTTTCGACGAATGCTTGCTTCCGGCCAAAACGATATTCTTCCGACTAAAGTTAGTCGAAAAGTGATTGTAGGAACATGGGGAATAAGATAATAGACTATAAATAATTTTTAGAAAGTTTATAGAGTTGTTTCAAATGAGAGGAAAGCTGGGGATTAAAATATAAAATTTAAAAAAGTTTGGGGTGAACTATAATTTCAAGAAAATGAGAATCCAAATTAGACTTAATAAAATTCTAGAGACTTGAAATAAAGCTGAAGAAAACTTAGGGACCCGAAATAATAACTTAAAAAAGGCTAGGAATCTATGTGAAATTTTTAGAAAAAGTTAAGTGCTAAATAGTAATTTTTAAAAAGTTTGGGCTAAAGAGAAAATTTTTAAAAGTTTGATAACCTAAAAAAACTTTTAGAAAGTTAGACAACTTGAAATATATATATATATATATATATATATATATATATATATATAAAAGTTAATGATTTCAAAATTGGGTAAGTGGGGAGAATATAGATCATTTGAAAGTTTAAGTAGTAAAGTGAAAAGGTGAAAAGTTAAGGAGTTTAATAAAATAGTTTAAAATATTTTGGGGTATTAGAGAAAATATGGTCAAATAAAGGTGGAAAATATAAAGATTTAGATGATTTGTAAATGAGTTATATAAACAAATTCGCTGATGCACAAATCGAGTGAACCCGACTTGATAAACAAAATCATAATTTTTGAAAAGTTGTAGAACGGTACTAGAACTACTCTTTAGAACCAAATATAATATATTACATATTATTTGATTGTTATAGTTTAATTTGGTGCAAGTAATATGTGGGATCTACTTGATTCAAGACATGTGAAGAAAAATCCCGAACAAATCTTAGATAAAATGGTGAGTAGATTTATCGATAGCGAGTCTGTATAAATAAATATAATTGAAAAAGACTCATTAATAGTAAATGTAAAAGATGGGGCTAGGCTAACTCATGAATAGTAGTTATAAGAAAATGGGTTTAAGCCACTCATAGATAGTATTTATAAAGAAATAGGTTTTGATCCACTCGTGAATGATTATGGTAACCTTGTTTGAATTAATAGTAAATAATTTTTAATATGAATAGAAGAAATTGAGTAAATATAATAAATATAAGTAGTGGGTAAGTCAGTTAGCAAATCAAACTCCAAGAATTAATGAGTAATATGAGTATAATATGAGGATATAAAGCCTTAAGTAACATGAATAGTGGAATCGGTCGATGGAGGATCAAGCCCTAAGGAAAATAATGACTGATGTGTTTACTACTTTATCATATGCATTTGCGTGGTATATATACATGTTATTGTGATTTGGGACGTTCGATTACATGCCCTTGAGGGATGTGGCTTGACGTCAAGGATCAATTGGAAGTGGTTTAAGGAGGGATTAAGTCGATACTTCTAGATTGACCGAGATCCATGTATACTCAAGGACATGGTAGCATGGAATAGCTAAGGAATAAAGAGACTTGAGTGCGTAGTTGTAGGTGACAACCAAAGTATATTGATGATTGATGAAGCATACTCGACATCCAACTAAACAATATGTGTATTTTTGAAATATGACATAATCATGTTCGTTTCAATGTGTACCGAGATTTATTGAGATGGTTTATAGTGAGCTAGAGCTTTGAATGAACATATTTGTGGGTGCGTCCTAATAGAGTGAAAATTATGGAAATAAGTGAACATATGAGATTTACAAATCATAACCATGTGTAAGATATTTTAAGGATTTTTAAGTAAAGTTTAGGATCGTTTGATGCTGGTAAAACTTTTTAATGGGCTATGAGATTACTTCACTCCCCAAAATAATTTTAGGTGACAACAGGAGCTTATGAACGTACAATAATATAAATTTGTGACACCGTCCTCAATACTAGCACATCTCGAGGTACGGAACTCAGAATATGTGTACAAAAGTTTAATATTTTGCTTATAAGATGCTATATTATCGAGATATTTTTGTAAAATTTTATGGCACACCTTTTTATTTAAAGAAAAATTAAATTTTCACTAAAATTTGTATATATTTTATTCTAAGTGAAAAAATTTAAAATAATGGAGGAGATTATGTTGAAAAATAGGATTGATAAGCTATATGTATAAGCCATGTAAACCATCGTTTATTGATTAGTAACTTAATAAATTATATATAGATGCGCCTATTTATAAGATTATGAAAATATAAATATAGAAATAAATAATACGAGAAAATATATATGATATAATATTGACTACTTAATATTATATTATATATATTGTAACTATCTAAAATAATATCATAATATCATAATATATTATTATGATATTGTAAGATTTATTCTTAATATTAACATCGTTATTACTCCCAGCAAGTTCAAATAGAGTTCACGAATATTGAATCGAGTGGATGATAAACCTTTAGTGAGTAGATCAGCTAGTTGAGCTTAAATACCAATAAAATGAACATTAAGAAGAACATGACTAACTTGTTCACAAACAAAGTAATAGTCCATCTAATTGTTTAGATGTAACTTGTTCACGAACATTAAGAAGAACATTACTGCAATTTGTTTAGTGTAAGCATGAAAAATAGGATTCGACGTGAGGTAGATAGCTGATAGGTTGTCGCACCAAAGTGTAAGAGAAGTGAAAAGTGGTAGATCAAGTTCTTGGAGAAGAAATTAAATCCAAATAAGTTCAGTTGTTACATTACCAAAACTCTTATATTCAGCTTCTGTACTATAATAAGCGACAGTGCGTTACTTCTTAGAACTCCAAGAAATAAGATTGCAACCGAGAAAAATAGCATATACACTGACAAAACGACTATCAACAGGATTCCCGGCCCAATCGACATCATAGAAGCAATGGAGAGTTGTAGGGGAGTGGCGTTAAAGGGTAAGGCCAAAATGAATAGTTCCTTGAAGGTAGCGAAGTATGCATTTGATAGCAATCCAATGAATATCAGTAAGTTGATACATAAATTGAAATACCTAATGCATGACATAGGAAAGATCAGGACTAGTGATAGTAAGATAATGAAGCGAACCTACAATTTAACGATACGGAGTGGGATTCGAAAGAGGTGTCCAAGCCTTAAGAAAGAGTCGTGATCTAGGAGCAATAGGCATAGATACGAGTGATTAGTGTGACTCCATACCTTGACCAAAAAGCTCATAAATATGAGCAAAGGAAAACTTTTAGTAAAAAGATGGTGAAAGTCATAACATCAGAAAAAAAAGATTAAGGAAATCCTTAAGGCAAGTAAAAGCCGAAAGAGACAATACCTTAAGTACTAATACCAAAAAAACTTGAACTACAAGTTTAAAACTTGAGAATGAATAAATAAATGCTTTTTGGTACTCTTGACAAAGAAGTAAAAAAATCTCGAAGCATAATACTCGGACTTCTCCTTATGGCAGTAAACTAGTAAATGGAATACAAGTGGAAATAAGGATTGAGTACAAATGTGAACTACGGGATTCCAAGAAGGAAGCTAACCCCAAAGAATGGGCAAATGGGAAAATGACATCAAAGGATGTCATAATTTTCCAATGGATCAGATACCCATGATGACAGATTAAAAGAAGTCCTAGAGAAGTACATATATAAAAAAAGGAGTGATTGATCCAATTAAAAGAATAATGTTGATAAGTACATGTGGACATTAAGGAGAATGAGTTCAGCCCACTCACACTTAATGGAGCTTAAGATTGGACGGCGGGGCATAGTGTGGAGTACATGAAATAAGACCCTAGTAATAGAAATTACTTGGATAGGAAATTTCAAATGGATAATTCAAATATGAAAAAGGATTGGACATAGAGAAATGCTCTAATACAAAAGGGTGTAAAGATATGAAGTAAGGAAACCTTCAAGGAGTGATAAGAAGGTTGGATGCATAGTTCCAAAGGTGGAAGTCTCTACTTTGAAGTGCGAGAGTAGAGAAATCCTAAAGAAAAGCCCAAGGAGGTAAATACTTGCCATAAGGAACCCCTAATAAGTAGAAGATGGAATAATCGTGAAATGGTCACAGACAAGCACATGTAGACTAAGAAATGGAAACCCTTAGGGAAGGATATCTCCAACAATTTGACATGTATGATGGAGGATAACCATGAATATGCCATTAGGCAAGTTGGGAAGTGATCAAGAAACCTGATAGTTGGAACCAAGAATGACCAACAAGGAGATTGGTAAAGGACAAGTAAAGGAGAAATGCCTAAAATTCTTGTAAACCCAATTAATCATAAAAGGCATGACATCTAACTAAGGGAAAAAGATGTAAGGATGGTGTATTACCAAGAGAGGTTTGGTTAAGATCACATTAACTAAAGGAGACAAGTGGTACCTAGGCAATGCACACCATATCCAAAATGAAATGATGAGGAAGTCATAGACAAGATCGCTAGTAAGAAATAATGAAGAGGAGGGAGTAGAAGGAATCTATATCGTCTCCATTAGACCAAGTAAAATTAATAAATAAAAAAAACCTTATGGAAAGGAATTGGTGAGGATTCGGTACTGAGAAAATTTGAATTACAGGAAATGGAGATTTACAAGGTAAGTTACAGATGACTAAATAATGGAGGCATATATATTGAATGTTTGGATAATGTTCAAGATAGTTGAGTAATACTACTAAAAGATAAGGAAGGGTTGAAAGGATCCCAAGAGTGATCTCATGAAATCTTAAAATAAATTTCCAAGGAAAAAGGGGACAAGGAACAATCCCCAAGTAAATGATTTCATATGGCAAAGGTATGCTGGCATGATGGCCAGAATGGGGGAAGAAAACGAGGAGACACAAATGGGGTGGAAGAGGAAATTATTTTGCATTTAATCAACTTATAATGTTTTTTGGGGACAAAACTCCTTAAAAGATTGAGAGCAATTGTAAACCCCATTCTCTCAAAATAAGAAGCCGGAAATGAGAACCGAAAACTTTCTAGAGAAAATCAAGAATCAAAGTGATCCGAAATTGGTAAAGAAGGGACAAAACGAGAATTTGGAAAGTCTCAAGTGATCAATGAAGATCTAAAACCCATAGAGAAGAACCATGAAGTAAATTGGATATGAAAATCGGATCGGTTCAGGGTGAACCGAATTAAACCAGATTAAATTGTGAAGAATTGATTCAAATATTCATTTTTCTAGGTGACTTAAAGACATCAATTTTGGAAATTGAAGCCACCATTAGATAGAAAATAAATTTAGACAAATTTATAAAATTTTAAATTATAGAAAAATGGTTGAACCAGGCCTGAATCGGCCGATTTTCAATTTTGGGTCATCGAACTCGGTCTGACCGAACCGATCATCGGTCCAGCCAGTCAATGGATCGTCTGCCAGGTCAGTGTTCAATCAGCGCACATGACCAATCAATGTGTGACACGTGGAGAAGCGCGCTCAGTCAGCCACTCGGTCAGCCCCTAGAAGCGCTGACCAATTAGAGCATGACACGTGTTCCTAGTCAACGGTCAAACGAAGAAAATCCACGTCATCGTCGACCGACCAATGGGAGAGCGACACTTGTTGTAAACCTCGCACATTTGAGTTAAGGAAAAACCAGGAAAAGAACCGGTCAAACCGAATAAGAAAAACCAAACCGGTTTACATTTGGGCATAAACAACATGAAAATTTACAACTTTCGGTTGATCCAAAAAATTTATTAAACATTGGAAAAGAAATTTAAGACAAAATAAAAAACAAAAACCAAATTGGTTCAGGTGAACTAGATTTTATAAGAACTTTAAAGTTAAGCGGGAAGTGTGATTTTTTTGTAACCCGAAATTTCGGTCAAAAATTTTTATGCGTACGGCTTATCATAAATAGCCATCAATTAATATATATTTAATTATTAAAATTAATACAAATAATTTATTACCACAATTAAATTATTGGAATTAATACCGAAATTAAATTATTGGAATTAATACCAATAATTTATGGCAATATTAATACTAGTAATAAATCACTTTCATTTAATACACGGGTTTTACGGCTATATAAAGAGGTCATTCCCATTTCATTCTTCTCACACTTGAGCACTTCTCTCTCTCTCTACTACTCCATTTCCTGGTAAAGCTCGAACTAGAGCTTCGACTTGAACAAAGGTCGGGCTCTTTAGAAACGAGGAGAAGACAGCTATCTGATAGCAAACTACAGTCAATCCGAGAATCGTTGGAGAAGTGCCGACGTGATGGAATAGTGAAGCAACTCCGGCGGACCGAAGCTGCCCTATTTCGGCCAAGCTGAAATTGGCCATTTCAAGCCCTCCTCAGGCCAAACCAAGCCCTCCCAACACTTCCTCAACCTTTCCACGGCCGAATTAGGACCAAAAGGTAAGCCAATTCGGATCCCCTTTATAATTTTCGATTGGTGCTAGAGAGAGAGTCGACCGAATTTCAATGATGAAATTCTAATCCAATTCCGTACCAATTGATACAATACTTGATTTTAGGATGAACCTCAAGATGAGACCTATCTGCCCAGATCGAAAGCTCGGACTGTCATGCCTTCACCGGTGAGTAATCGAAGCTTTCTCTCTCTACAGTCTGTTTTCCGGCAAAGCTCCGTTTGAGCTCGTTCCGACGTTAAAATCTGCGATTCAAAGTTTCTTAGAATCGTATGAACATATAGGAACTCAATTTCAACTCCAATCTCAATAATTAGAAGTGTTTAATCGGTCAATTTGATGAAATCAAATTCGGTAGTGTTGAAGAGTTGAAATTGGGGGAAATTTTGGGGATTTCGAAATTCAAAGGGGCCAAAATACAATTTTTTATGAAATTGAGGGTCAATTGGGCATGAAAATAATGTTGGAGGACCAATTGAGGAATTTTGGAAATTTTGGGGGAAAACTTACCATTTTGTGAAAGAAGGACAAAATGGTAATTTTGGAAAAATTGGGGAACCAAATTGGAAATTTGGAAAATTAAACCCCTTTTTGGTGAAATTGAATAAATTGAGGTCCCACGATAAATTTTAAAAGTTACGGGACTCAATTTGAGGAAAAACTGACATTAGGGACTTAAAATTAAAGAGAAATAACTTTAGGGACCTAATTGTAAATAACTAAAAGTTTGGGTTTTCTCATTCATTAATGAATGAAGGCTGTTATGCCGAGTAATAATGAACAAGGTTGTTCATATCGTGTATGAACGTTAAATACCGGGAACGCCAGCAAGGACAAGCTCGCGTGAATACAAAGAACCAGTCTAGTGGAATTCACGGCATTAACGAGTGAGTGGGTTTACTAACATCATACCCGGTTGGGGATGATAAGTGCCTCGATATAAAAACCCACTATTTAGTAGTATTTTAATCATCACTACTTAGAGAAAGTGATGTGAAAGTTATGCGAAAAAAAAACTACTTACCGGTTGTAAGTAGATCATACCCGGTTGGTATGATGAGACTTCCTCGAAGGAAGTTGAAAACCCGTTCATCGGTTATGAACGGAGATGTTCTTATACCGGTTGGTATAATGGACAGTGAAAACCTATTTTGTCGGAAGTGTTCTCCCCTAACTGTGTGCCAATGCTTAAACTATATGGGAGACCTTCTTGACGGGAGCTCGAATAGCTTTGATAGGCCAAGGGCCTCGGTTTTGGAACTTGGGGGCTAAATGCCCGATTTTAAAAATCTCGTACAGTGGGTCCAAGGCCAGTTGGCATGAGCAGGAGCTTGTAAACGAACATGATATATGTGCCATAAAACTTAATAAGTGAATTGTTTGGCCATGGTACCAAGATAGGACCGACATGCTCAGTCAACTAGCGGCAGTGCGACATGACAGGTCGACGGACTAGTCAAGACAAACAGCTGCGGGTTGAGTTGAGAGTCGGGGCCGTTGGACTAATGGCACCACAGATTACATGGCAATATAAGAAAACATTGTTTGTGCATGCACTGTGAGTACGAGATCATCAAGATGCCCATGAGGGGTAGTGATGCGTCCTAAGGGCACTGGACGACCTGGTGGCTATAAGGGTAGTTCGTCGTTCTAGGTGTCTGTGCAAAATTTGGAGTAGCACGAAGCGCATGAGACCGGGGTGGGGACAGGATGAGGTCTCTGTCCTCATACGGACATGAAGAAGAGATTTCGGGATTGTGGGTAGGATGGCACGTACATCCACTCATTCCCAGGGTAGAAGTGGTCGTACTTCTATTCGGGTGGCAGGAAAAGTCGCTCTGAAGCCACTAGCGGGTTCAGTAGTGATTATTGACTTGCGAATGTGTGTAACCTTCATGATGAAAGATGTGTGTTGGGTGATGACACACCATGGTAACTAAGAAATAATGGAAAAATTCAAATTTTTAAATGATGGGATTTTTGAAAACAAAGGAGTCTGGCACACTCCATATAAATGTTTTTCTTAAAAGTCAAAAGCTTTTAAAAACCCTTTTACTAAGTAGTCGTACTCACCCCCTCCCTTATATCCCTTTTAGGAAATCCCGGAAAGCCTCTCCTTAAAGACCGTCAACTAAGATGCCTGTAAGACAGGTATGTAAAGTTTTAAATTTCATACAATTTTGATTATGCTATTCCAGGAAAAAGATGCAAGTTAAAGGACGCCTTACTCTTTACGGTTTACGATAAGGGGAAATCCTTTAATAAACCGGGAGAGTGGCGGGTTGATCACAGGGATCCGACCAAACCGGGTTGGGGCGTGACACTTATCCTCAACCAACAATCAAGTGAGTAGAAGCCTCGTCAACAAGGCTAACCAATGAGAAGTTGACACATGGCAAGGGTGCCACATCAGCAACCGACTAGGATGCCGGAGAAATGGTCGACCAATAATAGGTCAACACGTGGCAGAGCCATGTCGGATAGCCACAACCAATCAGAAGGTGACACATGGCATTGGCACAATAAGTCAGGTGGGAAAATGCCAAATTTAAATTAGCCAATCAGAGGATGTCATGTGGCACGGTCAACGGATGATCAAATGTGGTCAACGACCACATTGGAATGAGCGACCAATGGGAGGTTGCCAAGTGGCCAGTCAATGGACGACTTAGACACTGAGTGGGAAGTTGCGTTAGCGAAACTAGCCAATCACAGTGCACCACATGGCCACTCACACACACGCGCATAATATCGTCTTCAACCTCTGAAAGCTGGTAGATAAGGACACCGAGTTGGCTGCCATTACTCCACCGACCAAGAAATCCTCCTGATATGGCCATAAATGGGAGAGATTGTGGCTAAGAGATTGATGAATGGATAGATCTGTCAATCCCTAAGCTCCCTAAATAAAGAGCACCTCTCCATTTATCCTCCTCATCCTTCAAACGATTGAGGAAGAAGAAAAGCTCCTCTTTCTGACCAAGCGTGAACCAAAGCTTCGACTTGGACATTTTTCTCCACCTTCGAAGGCGAATTCGGGTTCGCTAGAATTTTGAGGAAGTTAGCTACATGACTGCTAAGTCCATTCAGCTCGAGGATCGATGGAGAAGTGTCGATGAGTTCGCACAGTACTTTCGCTCCCTCATCATTCCACGAACATAGTTGGTCGAGCTCAATTCGAGCCACCCTCGGGCCAACCCCGACCAAACCAATCCCTCCATACCTTCCCTAGAGCAGTCTATACCTTTCCTGAACCATTGTGGTAAGTCCCCTCCGCCGCCCTTTGCTGGAAATGACTGTTCACATTGTGTTTTCCACGAAAACTAAGTTAAGCATTTTGCACTGCTTAGGCCACCAATTGAGACGCAATTTGATCCATGAAGGATTCCCGAGAAGAGAGCAACCTAGTGGAAGCAAAAGTTCCGATCATCGAATCCTCACCGGTGAGTAAGTAATCAATGCTTTCTCTCTCTCTAGGACAATTTTCCAGCAAATCTTCGTTTGAGCTCATTTTTAAGTCAAATCTAGTGTTTTAAAGTTTGAAATGAACCAGTGGACAAATGAAAAATGATTTGTATCATGTTAGGACTCAATTGGAAAGAATTAAGGCCGAATTGATAAAATTCAAGTTGGAGGACTAAAATGCCATTTTTGGAAAGTTTGGGAACTTAATTACAATTTTCGAGAAATTGGGGATTTCTATAATTAATGAGAAATTACTTGTCCAATTGGAAATTTGAGTAAATTAGGGACCCAAATGGAAGATTTAAAAATCTTACGGAGCTAATTGGAATTAAGGTATAACTTAAGTACCAAATTGTAATTTTAGAAAGTTATGTGTATTAAGTATTATTACCTTATTGCTTGGGACCTAATTGCCTAATCCATTGTAGAAACGTATCACCTACAAGTTCATGTAAAGGAAAGGAATGTCCAACTTGAAAATTTTCCGGATGACCAAGTCTCGAAATATGGGTGAGTGAGGTTTTTTACATTGGGGCCGATTGAACCGATTATGCATATACGTAGGATTATGCCTTACTTTAAAAATGGATTTTCAGAAATGTAATCCCCTAAATGCGTGAAACTCCTTAAACATTTTAGGATTTCATTTCTGATGAAAGAATAAAAAATGTTATTATGACAATACCTCAATGGTATGATTTAGTCTAACCGTCGATCCAATATATGGGTGAGGCCCATGATCGACAAGGGTGGGCTAGATCTAGTACTATGCAAAGTGGATCCAATGCTATTTTTTGAAAACTAATACAAGTGGGCCCAAGGCAAATGGGAACGGGCTTAAACCCTTAGACAACTTAAAATTTATGAGCATATGAAAAACTTTTATAAATGGTTAATTTATGTGATTTAGCTATCAATCTAAGGTCAGTTCATCGAACTCGTTGGGTTGGTAGCACCAAAGATCAAGGTCTTAATTAAAAAGACTTTTGTTTGTGAATGCAGAGATGCAAAATTAAGAGACGCCAAGTATGGGGTAGTGTTGGTTTTAAGGGTTGTTGGACAATAAGATTGGTACAAGAGCAAAAACGTTGTGACAACATGTATGTCTGGAAGCTCTAGAAGCTTCATACACATTGAGACCGAGGGGTTAGAAGAGTGAAGTCTCACCCCTACAATTGGGAATTCAAAGTATCGATAAGTTTGGGAGGTTGGGCATTGGTGCTCACTCAGACAATTGGCTGATGTTGTAGCCTCGCTCCAACATGGTAGATGTTGTAAACTCTCACTAAGGTGTACGGTAAAGTCACTCTGGGCCACAAGTGGAACAAATTAAGGTTTTAGCCTATGATGGTCTATTTTGCGATTGTTTTATCCATTTATAGATAAACATATTTGTGTGAATCAAACCTTGGTAAGTTTAATTAATAAAATCCCTCTAATTAGAAAGAAACCTACCCTAAACTTGATAAGATAACCTACGAATTTTATGATAAACATTTTACTAAAATATAAAACAAGTAGTGTTTTGCTTATCACGTGATTTTCAAAATTGGAAACACTCCTTAAGTAACCATGAACACCAAGTAATAATATTTTGTAAATCATATTAACTAAGTTGTTGAATTCATCCCTTCCATTAAAACCTTTTAAGGAAACCTTATGTACCAAGAATGGTAAAAACATGAGAATCAAGTTAGAATTATCAAACCAATGTAATTTCTATTAAGTTGTTTTTGTTAATTTTGTTATAAAAAATATATAAGTTTATAAGATTTTACATTTTCTAGTCTATTTTAGTAGAAATACCATTTTAGTAAATAAATTAGTGACAATTTGACGATAGTGTTATAAACAAATCGAGTTGGTACGCTGCCATCAAGTATGAAATTCAAAGTATATATATATATATATATATATGATTATTTAATATTTTACTTATGAATTTATATACTTTTATAGTGTTTTATAAGAATTTTGAGTACTTTGTACATATTTTAATAAAATTTAAATTTTTGTTAAAATTAATATGTGTTTTATCGTTAGAATCAATATTATAAATAATATTTTGATAAACTACCCACTATTATAGTATGGATAGCATATAATAAGTTATTATTGCATCATTACCTTAAAAATTATTTTATAATCTTACAACTAATAATATTGACTAAGTAATAATAGACAATATAATACAATTAATATGTAGTTATAACCTAGGGTGGAGGTAACTCCTATAACTTTTTAGCACAATTGACTAAAACTATGCACTTCAATATACTGACTCTAATATAGAATTTGAGTGTAAAAAGAATAGTGGTAATGATACATTATTAATGTATTTTTAGCATATGAAGGAGTTTAATACAAATAATTCAAGAGTACAAATAAGCATAGTAATATGGCGGTCAACTCGTCTCCTAGTGATACATGAAGTTCAATTAGTTACTTTTTTTTTAATGTATCCTATCACATTAATATTTTTGTATCTAAGAATTTACTCGTTTCTTGTTCTAAGTTCATATGGTTCCGTAACTGGTTATTTTTTAATGAATTAATATATGGTTTATTTGTGTAAAAAATTTAAAAAAAAAGCTCGGGTTAAAATGAATAAAATGCGAAAGGTTTGTGTTTGTAAGGTAATTAACCTTAGTTTTACTTTTAACAGGCTTTCCTTTCATCTCTGCTCTAATCCTATTTCCTGCGAAATGCGATTCACCGTTTTCCTTCCTCATTTGACTTAATTGGCTTTCTTCTGCATTTGATGAATCCCTCCCATCTGCGATCCACTGTCCTTTCTTTGTTCTTGGTCTTTCTACGGTCGCAGTCAATTCCGCCTCGCCTATTGTCTATCGCCCCTCTTCGGTCTATCCATTCATGCCATTCTTCCATTCTTGTAGCCGTATACAGTTACTGCTAAATTGAGCTGTAATAGGTGTGGATTCTCGTTTTTAGGTTTATAGATCTCTGGTATAATCAGTTGGTCGACTGTTCTATCGAATTGATTTGAGGAGCAGCTGCTTTTTTCTCTTCTTTCCTGTCTTTAGGAGATTTCATTGTTTTTCGGCTAGTTCCTACTATCATCCTTGTTTCCACATTCTGATTTCATTTTGCATATTTTTTTTTATCTCTTTTAGCTGAAATGTAGTGATGAAATGTTGATGGGCAGGTTTCCATGGATGAGGTATTGGAGGCCGTCGAGGGAGTGAAGAAGGAGTGGGGCGAGGCATACTGTAAAATCCAAGATCATATAAAGGCGATCAATGAATACGGAAAATCGAGGGAAGAGAAAAGCTCGCTCCCAAGGTTGAATGGGCTTGCACAGGACGGGTTGGCCCTGTTGAACTCGTTGCAGTTCAAGCTCGACCTGCTTGCGCCCCAGTTGCCATCTAATGAAGATGTTGAGTCTGCTAAGTCTTTGCTCGACTCTTGGAAGAATCATTATCAAAAGTAGCATTTCTTCCATGCGTCAACTATCCTTATCTTGCCTTTATTTTGTTATGGGTCGTTGAATATTTCTGTTCAATGGCTCTATATTTTAATATGAATCCATTACCTGTTCTAGTATTTGTACAAGGAGAAAACTCTTATATGGGGACATTATTCCTTCCTTTTGCACAAATATGATCATCCTTTAAATATGAATTGCTAGCTCCTGTGAAGGCTTAGCCGAGAGAATTAGTATCAAATTGAAATTTCTTTATCTGATTTTCAGAACTATGTTCTGCACAACAGAGAACTTTAATGCCTCTTTTTTTCTGCTTGTATCGTAATGGGAAAGTTTTTTCGTCCTCCATATCCTTTGCAGGCTATCTATCGATCTCGTGGTTCCACATTTGTTCTTGATTAATTTTGATCATAGTAGAGGGCAGTATATTTTCAGGGTCTTTCTGTTTATTTTAGTTCTTAAACATAGATTATCTACTTTCTCTTTTTCTTCTTTTTGTTTTCTTGATCTTCCTCACTAGCACATGCTTTGTGAAAATCTACTGATTATCTATGCTTTGTTAGCCTGCGTGCAAGCCTTAGGAATGCCAATTTACAGGCGAAGGATAACATGAGGAAGGCCGCTAAAGAAGAGGTACTTCATACATGGTTTTTAAATCTGTCTACCTGATCATATGAGGTGTAATGCGAATCAATAATGACTTGTTGCATCATGTAGATATCAAGTTGATTCTATGATTTTAATGCTTTCAGAGAGAACTTCTTCTTGGTGGAGGAGGCGAATCCACAGCTCGGAGGCGCAATTTGCAGTATGTTATTATATTTGAACTTTGAATGAATATTTAGTGTATCTCATGATTTCTCGGATAATATATCAGTGTGGTAAAATTTAGATGAAACATTGAGTTGAACATTTTATTTTGTGCTTAGGACCAAGGCTGGAATGACATCAGCTGCAGAAAGTATCACAGATAGCCTGCGTCGAACACGTCAGCTGATGGTCCAGGTCTGCAGCCTTGTTGCTTCCCTTACCTATGACCCTTTGTTACATAATTGAGATACACTGTTTCATTTTATTGCCTCCTTTTGTTGGTGCATGTTAAATATGAATGCCCATGGAATCATGCATCATTTGTTCATGTCTTGGACGATTCATGCGCTGGCATCATTGTTTTTCTTTTGTTGAAGCATTGCAGGAGGTGGAAAGAAGTGCCAGTACACTCGTGACTTTTGGTGAGTATAATTTAATCCTAAAGAGACCTTGTGACATTATTGCCTACTATTTTACTTTGCCTTCAAAATTGGATATTGCATTGTAAACTCTGTTTCCCATGACGTTTGAGCTGAATGCATCTTTGAGAGATTTTATGCCTCAAATATGTGCCTCCAGCAGCTTAATTTCACTACTTACCCCGGCAATCTAATTCAGATTGTTTTACTGTGCATGTTGGGATTCTTAGAGGAATCAACAGGAGTCCTTAAAAAGGCTGAGAGTGAGTACAAGGGTCACCGTTCTCTATTAATGCGGACTCGGAGCCTCCTCTCTACGATGCAACGCCAAGATGTCATGGACAGGATCATACTTGCAATTGGATTTGTTCTGTTCTTTTCTGCGGTACTTTATGTGGTATCGAAGCGCATTGGTATTCTTACCCTGCAGAGGAAGGTAACTGCTGCTGTGAAGGCTTCTATGGCCGGACAAGCAGCAATCCAAAATGAAGTAAATGGAGCTGGAATCAACTTCCCTCTAGGAGGAGTTAACAGGAATAGAGAGCAACCCATTGAAAGAGGGATGCATGATGAACTTTGAGATTCCTGGGTACCAAGTACAACTTTAATTTGGAAAATGTTTGAATTTTCTGGTTGGCGTGAATATCTCATGTTTCTGCTGTTTGGAACACATCTGCTGCCTTATTATGGCACATAAACCAAATCTGATGAATAGCTGAAACTTTAGCATTAGCTTTACAACGAAGACACTTTTTTTAGCACAGCTCTGTTTCATGAAATTTGGTTTAAAGTCTCATATCTAGTAAAGAATTCTATACATTAGAGTAATCAATTTGACTGTTAACATCTTAAACATCATTCCAGATCGACTATAGAAATAGCCACACTAGAAGCACATGCAGAGCCCAAATCCTTGTGTATCAAATACCACTTCAATTTGGAAAATCCTTTTGAACAATTTTCTGTTTGTAATGAATTTCATCTGGTTCTTCTGGCTGTAAGACATCTATTTGATAATGCAAATAAACCAAATCAAGTTATCAATAGTTTAACTAAGACACAACGGAATTCTCTTTTTCTTTTGTGCATAGCTGCTGTTTGGTGAGTACTCAGTTTGAACTCTCATCTAGTGAAGGATTGCTTACATGTAGATATTTTTTATGCAAGTATAATTTTGGTAAACATATGAAGAATTTGCTATGATATCCTCTGATCAATCCACTCTTAACATGTTAAACATCATGTCAGACCAACCTCATAAATCACCTACATCAGAGCGACCAGCAGGGTCCAAAACTTTTCTTCATTCCACCTTCCACTTCCTAATCCAACCCATGTTGGCAACTTGGATGATCCTCATAGCCTGCAACATGTGGCAGCTATCTCCTTTTTCTCCCTCTCCTCGCCCATTAGAGCGAGCAGTTGAAAGAGAGGTCATAACTCTTTACTGCCTGTGCATGGAGGAGGACCTGAAGGTTCTCATATCATTTGATGCAAGAAATAATCAGCTTGCCCCCATTGTTGTCGTTGTAAGGACACGTGCAGGCGTCTAGATGCGTGTTTTCTTGTTGAAACTTCATTTATCTTTCTGGCTCTCAGCTGGGTGAACTATAGTTATCTGTCGCGCAGATGTTTACCATTTTGAATTTAATCTGACCCCTTCTATTTGCTCCATCCATCATAACTAACGAGTTCACGAGCCTCCTATCGTGATCACACTTTTTGGTCTAGCCACACCAGACTAAGGGTACGTAAAAGAGAAGCTAACTTCTTTTTATACACATCGTTTTATGTTCACAAGTTACAACACCATGCATACTTTATTCATCTCTCTACGAAGCTTAGTGCTGCAGGCGGTAGCCAGGTGGGTGGCTACAGCTTTATCTGCTTTATCTGGAGTTTAAAAACAAAAGGGTTTCTAGTCGACGTGGACGAACCTAAGGTAGCGCTTCTTGGAGGGAAGGTCGGCGGTGTCGTATCCCTGAGGGAACATCTTACTGGCATCCTCATCGCTCACACTGGGGGGAATAACGACAGTCTCCCCGGGCTTCCAGTCCACGGGTGTGGCGATCTTGTACTTGCAGACCCTATTCAGAGACTCCACCACCCTCATCACCTCCTCCATGTTCCTCCCCGTGCATGCGGGATACAGGAAGCTCAACTTTATCTGACCAAGTAGTCGTTGCACATTTATTTGCATAATGAACTAGTCTTTAGACAAAATTAGAGGGGATGCGCCTGATTTGTCAATATTACACAGGAAGCCCCCTTCGGCAAGCCAAGACCCTTGCCGGACGAGATCAACACAGTTTTAACGTAAAGCACTGAAGTTATGTGCCACTAAATTTGAATGTCACGTACCTTCTTGTCGGGGCCAACTATATGGAGTGCCCGGGAAGGAACCTGATTACCAGATGAATCTTTCTCATCGGGATCCACCATGTTGAGCTGCTTAATGATCTCCCTGTTCGGATCAGCTATGATGGGATACGTCACCTTACTTCCGGGCTGCACAGCAAAGATCGCAGATTAGTCCCGCAGTTTTATATATATATATATGTGCACAAATCCCGACTATCCTTCAAGTGGCGAAATTCATGATTAGAGAGAGAGAGACTAAATAACTGCACTGCATGCATACCGTGAAGGCCTCGATGTCTTTGATCCACTCCTTGTGGGATTGCAGGTCGTCGCAGGAGAGGCCTATCAGCTTAACCCCCTTCTCCTCAAACTCTTGCTTGTATTTGGCTATCTTCCCCAGCTCCGTTGTGCACACCGGTGTGAAATCCCCTAAAACAAAACAAACGGCACCAAATATACGATCGTGATGTTATTTTAATTGCAAAACTTTTTAATTTAAACAGTAAATTTTAATTGAAGTACGATAAAATTATTAAAATTCACACTTCAATGAAATATTATGCTGAGTTGTCAACCATAACTTTTATATAATAAAAATGGTTAACTAAATTGAGCTGGTGATCAAATTGTAGTCATACTTGAAATTTTAGCAATTATTGGAAGATATATAATGTTTAGATGTACCAGGGTGGGAGAAGATGATGGTGGTGGAGTCCCCGATGTAGTCGTGGAGCCAAATTCGGCCGTGGGTGGTGTCAACGTGGATGTTCGGCACCGTGTCTCCCAGAGTAAGCCCCGGCATGGTGACTGGTTCCTATCTCTCACGATCTTCCCTTCCAATCCAAATTTATTCAAGTGATGAAACAACCTCGGATCAATCAAGAGACAACTGCATGCGTCGTGAGTAAAGTGCAATGCTGAAGATGAGAACAAGTGGATATATGATGCATCAATTATACGAGGATAGGCATTGCATGTGGGGGACGTGTTGGACGACCAAATCAGACACCGGAGCTCCGTAGGAAAGGAAGGGCACGTGACGAATTGGGTGCCATGGCTTCGTGCATTGCTCCCACGTGGTACTATTTCACATCTAGCAGATTTTTAATTACTTTTAGAGTTCTAGACTATTCTTTCCCCATATATTCGGTGGCTATGGGATAAGATCACACCACCAGACCGGTCTCCCAAAAGAACATATGATCTGAACATTTAGTACGCAAAAATGGTCCAAAAGTTGGGGAACTTTTTGAAATCATCCCAGGGAAATTATAATATGGGAAAAAAGGAATCACCGCGTGTGCAAATACCATATTTTTTTGGGTCGATAATGCAAATACACTTGGTTGACACGGCACTTTTCAGATGTTAAATTACAAATATAACCCTCCTAAATGGTTGCGTGCCGGACACGGTATTTCCCCGTGTCTCCTTCTCCATCGCCACTTCGATATGTCCGACACATTTCTTTTTTTTCCCTTTTCTCATAAAAAATTAAATATTATATTCGTATGAATTTCCGGTTTTCTTAACATAATGGATATTATTTGGCATAAAAAGGAACGTGATAAAATTTCTACCTTAGCATATTAGAGAAAATCCTCTTTACTTTCTATAATTGTGCCTGTTTTTTTGCGCAGGAATAATGTGTATGTGGAGAGATTTAATAATAATTCAACTAAAAATTTAAATTAATGAAATTTAATAACTAACAGCGTCAAAGGAATTTTTCAACTTTCTTAACCAAGCGGAAAATTTCCTAAAAGTGCCTCAGTAGTCAATTTAATTGAACCATATAATTTTTTTAATATACGTATATTAAAAAATAATTTAATATTTTTTTTACAAAAATAAAATTCTTATTTTTAATTAACTTGAAAAAAATTAAAATAATTCATAATGTTTTTTAAAATATATATAGATTCATAATGTTGTAAAAAAGCTAAATTTATAATTTTTTTATAATATAATTGTAAAATTAATTAAATTCTGATGGATAAACTAAATTATTTTTTTAAACCATAGAGACTACAATATTGGTTTTATCATATATGACCAAAAAACAGTATCTCTACTGTAAAATTCACAGAGGGGGCTAAAATGGTAAAATTGGTCGGTGGAAGGGTCCGCGTTTGTAAGAAGACCACGCGACTCCAGCTTTCGTGTCCACCTAAATCTCTACGGGCACCTGGCGGTCAGCCAACCAATGCCCACCGATCGAACAGGTTCCCCGGTCCCCTTTCCGATTTCCATTTAAAATACCTTTGATCTTCACATTCGAAACCGTTTCTTGATTTCCTCAATCTTCTTCTCCCTTCTATTCTACAAGCGAAAGCGCTCGTTGTACGTTTGACAATTCGTCCCTACAGAGAATCTCTTCGAAGATCCTCGAAATCCTCATCGGTTTGCTTCATCTCTTTCCCGCTGACCACGGCGAGATCGGAATTTGACAGAAACAACGTCGCCGGAGATGGTGCTCAGCCCGACTATGGTGACCGAAGCAGAGGTTAGCATGCAGTACAGGCTCCGCGTTTCGAAGGAGCCAGCCGTCGTCCATCAGATTGATGTCGCCTCCTCCACGATCCTTCACGAAGTTCGGGTCGCCGACTCGGTTTCTACCGAGTTTACGCGTTTTGACTCAGTACGCCGCCTGATCTGCTTGTTTCATTTCTGCTGAAGTTTCATGCGGTCTCGAAATCAGTTCAGAAGTCTTTTTATGTTGGTTATTGATAAGATTGGCCAATATTTGCGGAGTTGTCATGAGTTCTTAATTGTCTTGTTTCTGATATGTTGGTTCTTGCTGACCTTTTGGTTGATGCCATTATTTGCTTTAATTTCATAAGCTACTGTGGATTCTGCTAGTACAGTTTATTGCCGTTGGGAATGTAAATTAGACTACTGGATGGCGGCTTAGATTTGACAGAGCAGTGATCCTCTGTAGTCATAAATTGACGCAATTATATTATTGGCTTCTAATTTCAGAATAGATTGGCGTAGTATCTTTTATTTCTCGACGATTCTTGTCCAAGATGCTTTGAAGTTTTTTTATTCTGCTAGTGGTGCTCATATATCTCATGAGTCATGAGCCCAATATCGGTACTTTCGCCTGATGAGGCCTGTATATTTTCCCCATATTTAGGCTAGTTTGTTGGTTAATGTCTTCTTAAATAGAGTTCAAGATTACACAAAATTTATGTACAAAGAGTCAAACTCTTCTATCAAGCGCTTGACGCTTGATAAATAGAGCTTACAATTACTTGACTACTGCAGTCGATTATATTTTTTGGTTTTCATGTGGCTTGCCTCTATATAAGGCTGTTAACACATCACTGTTCTATTCTCATTTTTTAGGTTTCGAGCTACTCTGAGAATGTGCAGGAGGCCATAACTGGCACTTCTAAAAGCAAGTATTTACCCAGCATTAGATCTGGTAGCTATTCTGATATTGGATCTCGTATGTCAATGGAAGATGAGCACATAAGGATTGATGATCTATCTTCCCATCCGGTTTCCTTGAACTTCTGCACACCCGGTGCCTTTTATGCTGTGTTTGATGGCCATGGGGGCCCAGAAGCTGCTACCTATGTTAAAAGGAATGCGATGAGACTATTCTTTGAAGACACTCTTCTACCAGATGCATTGGAGTTTGATAACTTGTTCCAAAAACGGCTTGAGGATTCCCACCGAGAAGCATTTCTTCAAGCAGATCATGCCTTAGCTAATGAACCCACTGTTAGCAGTTCCTGTGGAACTACGGCACTCACAGCTCTCATACTTGGAAGACACTTATTGGTTGCAAATGCTGGTGACTGTAGAGCTGTTTTGTGCAGGAGAGGAACGGCGATTGAAATGTCCCAAGATCATAGGCCCTCTTATGCACCCGAACAAAAGCGAGTGTTGGAGTCTGGTGGTTTTGTCCTTGATGGGTATCTAAATGGTTGTCTATCCATTACCCGAGCCCTTGGTGACTGGGACATGAAGCTTCCGCTAGGCTCCTGTTCGCCACTTATTGCTGAGCCTGATTTTCGGTGGGCTACCTTATGTGAGGAAGACGAATTCTTGATAATTGCCTGTGATGGGTTGTGGGATGTGATGTCCAGTCAGTATGCAGTTTCTCTTGTACGACAAGGCCTTAGGAGACACAACGACCCACAGCAATGTGCCAGAGAGCTTGTGATGGATGCCTTACGACTGAAAACTTCGGATAATGTTACAGTTCTCGTTGTGTGCCTATCTACCCCTGAGCCCTACCCTCCGTTGAGGCGTAGGCTAAGGTGCTTCAATATATCCGAGGAGGCTAGAAACAGGCTGAGAAACTTTCTTGGAGGGAACTAATTGATTGCAAATGACTAGAGATGCCCGTTTCAGAGTATTACATTCCTTATGTGTAGAGACTGATTATTGAATCTTGAGGGCTGCATCTGTACAGGCTCGTATAAAAGCAGCACAGCAGTTTTGCGGTTGTGCATGAGTGGTGATATATATTATATATTATTATTATAACCCCGATACTCTGGGAGATGAATTTTTAGGCAATCATATTGATTTTATTCATGCTTATTTTTCAATTTTACTATCCTCTCCAGGTTCTTGTTGCATCCGGGTTGCGCAACATGGGATTCATTACAGGACTCACGATCTACTAAATTAAAGTTAGTGCTATTAAAGTTACACCTCAATTTTGTTGATATGAGAAGGATACCTTCTGGTCATATTGTATGACGTTTCATTAATAATCTCCAACAATATTTCTTTCTTTTTTCTTCTTTTTTTGTCCAATTTTTTTTCTTTTTCTTTATTAATATTTTTTCTCTCTCCTCTTTGTATTATTTCAAAAATCTCCAACAAATAGTGATTTTTTGTTTCTCTATCGAAAGATAGGTTTATATTAAAATTTTGTTTGCATCAAGGGATTAAAAGTTGTATATATCATTTAATATTTAATATATTAAAATAATATATCTAAAATAAAATAATAATAAATATAGATTAAGAATGAATTTTGCAAGTATTCAATTTTGTTTAAGGGAACTATTTTTTTTATTCGGATGAGTGGAGGAAAGCATCACATTGCTAACCGTAGTTTTTTCCGTTTTCATTAACTCTGAAAATTAGAAAAAAATAGAATGATAATCAGAAACAAGAATCACGCTATATTAATTCAATATTCTATTTTCAAATATAAATTAGTTAAAAAAATATTTTATTATATTTAAATTTGAGAGGAATTTGAATGAGAATCAATTTGAATAAATTATTAAAACACTTTCAAATCGGAATAAAGTTGAGTAAATAATATGTTATTTTTTAGTTAATTTAAATTATTTATAAAATAATAATATATTAATTTGTATAATTGAATTAAATTATATTACTAATAATAAAATAAATATATATAATTAATTATTTGTATGCGCAACAAATTTCTTATATAGAAAATTTTATCCATAGAAAATATAAAAAATAAAATACTACAAAATTTAAATTTTATTAATTAATATAAAAATAATTATTTTATTTATTATAATTTCAATAAAATAAAATTTATTATTTTATTTTCATTAGAGCTGAAATTGATCATTATAAAAATAATAAATTTGATCGAAATAAAAATTTATAAGAAATTAATCTAAAATTATTAATTCATTTCCAATAAATTAATATTATACACCTCCGTCTTATTTAAACTTAAACTTTTACTTATTAATAATTGATTCACTTATTATTGTACAATAATTTAAATCGACCAGTGAAATTATATAAATGATATTATAACTGGCATAACTTCAATAGAGATGGAAATTTTTTTAAATTTAAATATTTTCATTTTCAATTTTTTAAAGAGTAAATGTAATACTTTACTTAAATTTTATTGATTGTCTATCAATATAATTTTGAGTGAGTATTTAAATTTAGTGAATAATTATCTACGCATTTATCTACTGAATATTAAATAATATTTTAAATATTATTATTATTTTATTTATTTATCATCTAGAATAATATTTAATTTAGATAATATTTAATAAGATAATTCGTGTAAAAACGACATAATATATGTCATTATTTATTTGTTTAAAATAAATATTAATTATATTATTTTCACCAATATAATTAAATAAATAAGATATATGATAATTTTTAATTAATAGAAAATTTTATTATAAACATACAATTAGAGATTTTAGATTTATTTTAAAAAAAGTTGTTCAGATATATTCAACATTTAGTTTATGGGTTCAATTTTCTATAATCACCTATTAATATTATTGAATAATTTTCTTATTCAATATATATATTATTTAATTCGATTTAATATCATATAATTTATAAAATATGAGTCGTTACAAAAAAAATTTAAAAAAACTACGACTCCCTAACATATTTATAAAATATAAACAAAATTTTAATATTTTATAAAAACATATATATTACCAAATTGATTATAAACAAAACTTTTTATTAAATATAAATATAATCTCGATTTTTATAAAAAACGTCATCAAATCCGACTTGTTTATAATATAATTTGGTATTAATATTTTATTTGTAATTGGTTAGAAAATAAACTAATATTTATTTGATGCATATGTTATTGGATAAAGAAAAATGTAATATTTATTTAATTTTTCTAAATCATTAAATTGTGAAGGAAGAAAGACTACAATGACCTAATTAAGATGTATGCATGTTTTATTGGTATGGGTAGCTAAAATATTGACAAAAAAAGGAAGTAATTATTTTTCAATATGCTAGATCCCATCTTACACACGAGTGGAGGTCATGTGTATATATATAACAAGGGGTGGAGAGTACTATGACTATTTGGAAAATATATCACTAAGTTTGATAATAATAGTTATTTAATGATAGTTCAAACAGTACATTCCAAACAAGTTTAATGTGCATTATGAGTAAAATATAAATTAGTTTGATTCTACATTTTGAACAAAGTTATATTTAAAAAATATAGTATTTTAAAATAAAATTATATTTAAATTTATTTGATACAACATATGTTTTGAAAATTTGAGATTTATTAAAGTAACTAAGAGCATGTTGTTTTAAAACACTCAAATAATTAGTATAGAAAACAAATCTACCATATGTTTTAAAAATTTGAGTGTTTGGAAAATGATTGATTTATTGTTTATATAACATGAAACACTATGTGCTATATATTTTGATTAGAGATTAATATTATAAATATAAACTATATATGTTATTTCACTATTATCTCATTCACTAATCATGACTTATCACTACCCTCATCATAGAGGTAGAGAAAGAAGTATTAAAGTTGGAGGGAATCTCTAATATTTGAAAGATCTTGATATAAATTATTAAAAATAATATGAGAATATTATTTTAGTATATATTTTTTAAAATTTTTGAATGTTTGTAAATGTCTATAACATTTGTGAAAATTTTAAATTTTCACAAAAATTATAAAACTTGGATTGGGAGTGATACCCTATATCAATATAAACATAATATTATTGAGAAAATCAAAATGTAACTTCGGTTATTTTACTTCATGAAAAACTCTACAATGACTTGTAGACTTATCAAGAAATAATACTTACATTTCAAATCCTTTTTCAAATAAAAATAGGGTAATGCTAATGGATAATATCTAATACAGATAAACAATTATCACGTATCACATGTTTTCAAACATTTACAAGTTTCCACATATTATACCCATCTTAATCATCTATTCAACTTATAAATATAACATTTATTAAAAGTGAAATGATTCAATTAATTTGCAAACATTTATTAAGTTAAAATAAAATGATGGTACAAACAATATATCATGCAATGTTAAGAATAAATTTATGTATAGAGTTTATGTAAACCTCGCTCCTTTAGGATGAGAAAATCGGGGAAAAAATCGGTTAACCCGAGTGAGAAAATTGAACCGGTTCACGAACCCCAACTAATAGAGAATGGATAAATTGAGAAATTTATGTATTTCAAGTTACCTAAAAAGTAAAAAAAAGTCATGAGAAATGACTTTAGGATGAATTGGAGGTGAAAACCAAAATGGTTCAAGTGAACTGGACCTGAATCGGATTGAACCAGTTTGAACCACTGTTGATCTAGTTTCTAAATTCATTTTTCTAAGTGGCTTAGAAAATATAAATTAGAGAATTGATGTCACCATTTGATAGATTATGAATTTAGATAAATTTACAAATTTTTAATTTTGAAAAACTTAGTTGAATCGGGCCTGAATCGACCGGTTTAAGCATTGAACCCAGTTCGGACCGGTCCGATCCAGTTCAGATGATAACACTGTTCACTCGTCAAAAAATCGAATAGCGCGAGTGAAGATGAAAAGTCTCCGGCCATGGAGTTTCAGGCAATGAATGATTGGTATTAAGGCGCCAATTGGACGATCAAAAAGTCCCTAAGCTTCCTATATAAATAGCCCCTCCTCATTCATCCTCCACACACATGAAAACTCCACTCTCTCCCTACTGCTCTATTTTCCGGTGAAGCTTGAACTAGTGCTCTGACTTGGGCATTTTTCTGAGCTAAAAAAGGCCAAGTCGAGTTCTTTGGATTGGGGAGAAGTCAGCTACATGCCTGTAGTCTCCATTTGCTCCGAGGGTCGCCGGAGTATGGGGCAAAATGGTAATTTTGGAAAAGTTGGGGACCAAATTGGAAATTTGGGAAACTTGAACCCCTTTTGTAATTTTGAATAAATTGAGGTCCCGATGTGAATTTTAGAAGTTTTGAGACTCAATTTGGGGAAAAATTGGCATTTGGGACCTAAAGTTAAAGAAAAATAACTTTAGGGACCTAATTATAATTAATTAAAAAGTTGAGTATTTCATCTATTAATGATGAATTAAGTCTATTAGGCCAATTGATAATGAACAAAGATTTATTAATATCGTGTAGAAACATGAAGTACCTGGAATGCCAGCAAGGAAAAGCTCGTGTGAAGGCAAAGAACCGGTTAAGAGGAAAACATTGTGTGATCGGTGAGTGGGATTTTATATCATACCCAGTTGGGGATGATAAGCACCTCAGAAATGAAAACCAACTACTAAGTGAAATTTTAATCATCACACCAGAATGAAGTGATATGGAAATTATGCGGAAAAACTACTTATCGATTGTAAGTAAATCATAATCGGTTGGTATGATAAACTTTCTAAAAGGAAGTAGAAAACCCGTTCATCCCTAACTATGTGCTACTGCTTAAAATGATGAAGTAAATTATAAGCTGAGATGTACTCACACCCAGTTGGTGTGATGGACGACTGAAAGATTATTTTTGTCGGAAGTACTCTCCCTACCTATGTGCCACTGCTTAAAATATTTGGTAGATCTTCTTGACGGGAGCTCAAAATGCTCATATAGGCCAGATGCCTCTGTTTTGGAACTTGGGGGCTAATATGCCCAAATTTTGAAAATCTCGTAGTGGGCCCAAGGCTAGTTGGCATGAGCAGGAGCTCGTAAACAAACATGAGTTTAAGCCATGAAAACTTTAAATGAATGATTTGTTTGGCCATGATACCAAGACAGGACCGACATACTCGATGGACTGGTGGTAGTGCGACATAACAGGTCGACGGACCAGTCGAAACAAACAGCTGTAGGTCGAGTTGGGGGTTGGGGCCGTTGGACAAGTGGCACTATAAATTAAATAGCTTATGTGGAAAACTATTGTTTTGTGTATGCACTGAGGTATAGGACCTTAAAGACACCCAAGAGGGTTTGTGATGCATCCTAGGGCTACTGGACGACATGGTGGAAATAAGGGTAGTTTGTTGTGTCAGCAATTTGGGAAGCTCGACATAGCTTCATGCGCATGTGACCGGGGTGGGGTCAGGATGAGGTCTCTATCCTCATACGAACACGACATTTTCTTTACGGGATTGAGGGTTGGATGTCGCGTACATCCACTCATTCTCAGGGTAGAAGTGGACGTGCTTCTATGTAGGTGGCCGGTAAAGTCGCTCCGACGCTACAAGTGGATGTAGTGGACGTGATTCTATCTAGGTGGCCGGTAAAGTCGCTCCGACGCCACAAGTGGATGTAGTGGACGTGCTGCCCTGCGAATGTGTGTTCCCTTCATGATGAAGGGTGTGTGTTGGTTGATAAACACATCGGTTGTGATTAATGATGAGAAATGACTATGAAAATCGAAATTTTGAGAATGAAATGTTTTAAAGAAAATAAGAAATCTGACATACTCCAATTCAAACTATTTTCTGAAAGTGAAGTTTTAAACACCCATTCACTGAGTTATTGAAGTCACCCCTCTCTTATGCCCCTTTTGAGGTAACCCAAGGGAAGCCTACCCAAAGACCTCAAGTTAACCACACCTATAAGACAAGTATGATAAGTTTAAATTTTATGCAATTTTGATTAATGTTATTCCAGGAAATGTATAGGTTTAAAGGACGTCTTACTCATCACGATTTAAAAGAAGGGAAAACCCTTAATAAACTGGGAGAGTGGCGGGTTGATCACGTGGATCTGACCAAATCGAGTCGGGGTATGATAGTTCCTTTGTAATCTAAATCAATTCTATGCATATTAGACAATTGGTCTACTTGAATGTGCAATTTCAGTCAATAAACAATGATCATTATAATATATATGATGTGAGGTACTAATATAATAAAATACAAGCATATGTGTTATCACAATTAATGAATTTAGAATGTATACCTAAAGTCTTTGGAAGAGGTTTGTCATTTGAATGCATTTCTCCCTACACCGATTATCTTTATAATTAATGATTTAACATGAAAATATTTCTAAATGTCCAAATTGAAAATCATTACAATATTCATCCTAAAATTAATGTATGTGTGAGAATAGTAGGTATCAATTTGAATTCTAAATAGGGAAGGTTGGTAATTTGTTTTATTTTGGATATGATAAGTTTTGGGGTGGAGAAGTAAATGATGTGAAATTATTCTAAAAACCTCTACCTAAATATCATATCCTACCTTGAAAACTAAGTGAAAATATATACAATTTAAAGAACTCATAAGTCCTACGTCACATTAGAGAAAAATTAAGTGAGAATATATACGTATCACTTTCCATGCCTAGAGTATATAAAGTAGGTAATAAAAAATGGGTACTAGGTATACCCTGAAGATATTTGATAGGGCGATATTAGTTTCGCCCTCTTGCTAGTCAAATCAAGTAGTATTTATAACCCTTTTGTTATTACTTAAGTGTTTTATGTAAAAACTGAATCGTGAAGGGAAAGTATTTGCTCTGTTAAATTTTCCAGGTAGAGGAAACCCGACATTCATATATCTTGGGGTCTTTCTATCATTAATCTTCTTTGTAGAATAGGTTCCAAAAGAGGGTTAGTTGTCAGTTTTTTGTCGGCAATTGGGAATAAGCGCCCCCCCCCCCCCCCCCCCCCCCCCCCCATCATGTAGCCTCTACTCGAGTCGCTTGTATTTATGGCAACGCAAGGGCCTAAGGATAAAGCGTCTCCATTTGCTAATACCGAAGAATACCCGAATCCTAAGATATCGACAGGTGATTTTTTGCGATTATTATTCCATATTATATTGCGTTTATATCTTTGAAAATGCACAGATAGAGGAAAGGCACAAAGGGCCCTAGCCAACTCCCAGCTCATAGAAAGCACACAAAAATTGTACTTAACCTAGATTCAGCACCCGTTGCCAATTGTACTTAACCTAGATTCAACACCCGTTGCCAATTGTACTTAACCTAGATTCAGCGCCTGTTGCCTTAAACTCAAAGAAGTTGTTGGTAGGGAAGGAAATGGCTGAGAGAACATTAAGTTGGGACACACTGAAATGGGTGCTAAAATGGGCATGGGGCAGTATCGGACCTGTTGAAATAACCAGCTACAAACCAAACACATTCTCCTTTGCATTTGATAGCACCAAAGATGCGGAAAGGATTTTATAGGGAAGTCCATGGATAGTGGAAGGCCATAACATGTTCCTCATGCCTTTATGGATACAAATTCACAACTTACCCCGTAACCAAATCCTTAAATCAAATGGATGGAAACTAGGAGTGGTGGCTAGAGATGCACTAGAAGTGGAAGATCCCAATTTGCAGCAGGTAGATCACTCTGCATCTAAGGGTTAAGTTTCGAATTCAACTTGATGCACCTTTACCGTGTGGAGCCTGGATAACAAACGAGGTGGAGGGACCCAAGTGGATACACTTCAAATGCAAGAGACTATCAGTCATATGTTTTGGGTGTGGCAAACTCACTCACCTAACGATACGTTGTTTAGAAGAACCTTCGAAAGAGCAGCTTTATGGGCCTTGGTTAAAGGCCCTCAATGCTAAATTGCAAGTTTGGACACTCACTCAAAAGCCAGGACTACATACACATAAGAGGAAGCTCAAGAAATAGAACTGGAATGCAAACATGAGGTCCATACATAATCATTGGTGGCTCGATTAAGAACAACATAGAAGAATGCCCCAGACAAATACCATGTAGAGGAGATGACATGGGAACTAGTGAGCCCCCTAAATTATCAGGTATATTGTGGTAACTACATGGTGGAACTCCCTAATAAAGAAGAGCAAGAAAGTGGAGGCAAAACACTTGTCTGAATGCCTACCGACCATCTAGTGACAACCAGTTTGGTCATAACACAATGGTCTAAAAGTCAAAGAAAAGTCGTCACGAGGGGAAGCATTACCGGACCCCATATTGAGAAGATCATAAATGAAAGTGAAACCCCCCAAGAAGTAAGTATAAGAGGACCAAACAAAAGGTAAAGGGAAGAGGAAAAAAACTGAGAAAAGTGTCCAGACAATCATATTGGGGATTGAACACATAAATTGTGGTTGTGGTAGCTGGCCCAAAGCAGCTACAAAGGATCGATGGGAATGATTGCATGGAACTGTCAGTGAGTGGGTTCCGACCTAACAATTCGTCACCTAAAGGACCTCATTAGGATGAGGAAACTAGACATACTCTTCCTAATGAAAATGAAAAATAGGTTAAAAAAAAGTGGAAAGGATCCAGAAACAAATTGGATTTCCCTATGGGGAATACGTGGAACCAAATAGACAAGGAGGAAGAATGGTCGTATGGTGGGAAACCGAGATAGTAGAAGTCACTACCTTAGGAGCTAATATGATCAATCTCAGAATAAGAAGTAATGAAGGGAGAAAATACATTAGAATCACATGCATGTATGGGTTTTGTGAGTTCTGGCAAAGGCAAGTGCAATGGGACATCCTAGTATGTGGTGATTTCAACGCAATAGAGAAACAAAGTGAGGATAAAGGTGGAGGAGAAAAAGAGCCCAGATGCATACAAAGTTTCCAAAAAAATGTTGCTAGAAATAAGACTATAAGATTGTAATTTCAAAGGACAAGCATACACTTGGACAAATAAAATAGATGAACTTTTCACCGTCTATGAGCACTTGGATAGGGGTTTGTGCTCAGTCGATTGACGCACTGCATTTCCATATATGATAATCAATCATGGTGAATGGATTGGCTAAGATCATGTGTCTCTCTTGATAGATACTAAGAGACCGAGGAACATTTATCATCACAAGGTTCGAAGATAAGTGGTTAAAATATCCAACATGCAAGGACATAGTTAAAGAATGTTGGGGAGCACATAGAGTGGGCAATCAAAAAATTTTCAAAGAAAGTAAAAAAATACCTCAAAGGGTCTCACTTAGTGGAGTAGAAAGGAGATAAGAAATTTAACCAAAAAAATTCAAAGTCTGAAAGAACAACTTTACCGGTTGAATGGAGATGGAAATCCTGAAATGGAAGTCCAAAATCAGGTGCTACATCGCCTTAACACACTATGGACAGAGAAAGGGATATATTGGAGACAAATGGCACATGATAAATGGTCGCAAGAAAGAGACAAAATCACTACCTTCTATCAAGAGTGTCATCCAATCCCAAACAAAAAATAGAATAGCTCGCATCAAAAGAAATGGCAGGACCATGTTAGATCAAGAGCAGGAAATCAAAACTAGTTTTTGGAATTATATTGGAACTCTTTTTCTGGACAGAACATAGTGCATATACAGATGGGACCTTGAGGGGAGTTAAGAGAGTTATTATCACAAATATGAACAAAGAACTTACAACAAGAATTACCCAGGAAGAGATTGTCACTGCTGCATTTGAATTAGGGGCAAAGCGGGTGACTGGACTCGATGGGTACAACGAAAACTTCTATCAAACACATTAGGAGTTGGTGGGACCCAACACGGTAGATGTTGTCCTGCAATTCTTTGATACAAGACATTTACCAAAGGAAATGAACGAGACAGATATAGTCTTACTCCCTAAGGTTCAAGTACCCAAAGGTATTTCAAAGTATTGCACTATCTCCCTTTACAATTTCTCTTACAAAATTATTTCAAAAGTATTGGTAAATCACCTAAAACCATATATGAATGACTTAATCTCGTGTCAACAAAATATTTTTGTTTCGGGTCTATTAATCCAATACAATATAGGGATAGCTCATGAATATTTTCATTACATTCAATAAAATACTAAGGGTAAGTGAACATGGTTTACAATCAAAATAGACATGATGAAGGCACACGATAGAGTTGAGTGCAAGTTCCTCCACACCCTACTTACAAGGATGGAGTCTGCAGAGATTTTCATAATAAATGGGAGCAAGACAGAATAGATCTATCCAAGTTGGGGAATTAGACAAAGAAATCCACTCTCATTGTACTTTTTATATTGCTAGCAGATATATTATCTAAATTAATTACGGATTCAGTATATAAAAAAGAACTAATACCTCTAAAAATGAGTAAAAGTTGCCTAAATATTTCATATTTATTTTTTATTGATGATACAATTTTTTTTGTAGAAGTCAGCAGGAAGGGAAGTGCTAATTAAATATGTATGTTACCACAAGGTTGGTGCACCAATATCAATTATATAATTTCAAGATTCATGTTACCACTAGATTAAATGGGCATGTTTGCTGGAACTAAAAGAAAATGGAGGAATGAGGTTCAAGGACCCACACTAATTCAATAAAGCAATGCTTATAAAGTTGACCTGGAGGCTCCTCAAAGAACCTCAAACTCTATGGGTCAAGTACTCAAAGGACGGTACTACAAAGGAGGGGACCTCATGCAAGCAAAACTAGAGTGTAAAGTCTCTTGGCTGTGGAAGAGTATCCACTTGGGCAAGGAACTCCTCAAACAGAGACTAACATTGCAGGTAGGTGATGGAGAGAATATACCATTATGGGGTACTAAGTGGATACCCACTTTGCAAGGATACAAGTTGGAATACATTGCACAAATAAAACACAAGTCTCCATATGCAGGGTTTGCTCAGTAATAGATTATAAAGTTGGTCGGTGGAAGCTAGATCTTCTACAACACATAGTAAGTCAAGAAAAGTGTCAAGTCATACTATAAATCCCAATAATATCAGTAAACAAGCATAATATGTTGGTTTGGACATGAAAGAAGAGCAAGTAGGTATCAGTAAGGTCGGCATATACCTACATTCGCTAAGTAATTTTTCAAACCAAACAAATACATCCATACCATCATATGACAGGTATAGACACAAATATGATGCATACTGTGTCAACCAAAGGTGAGACACTTTATATGGAGTGTGTACAACAATGCGACAAAAACAATCCTCTTTAAATGAGGAAATGAGTGCAAATGATAAATGCTTATTCAATGATAAAATATAAATTTTTTATCATATATTGTTGCAATACCATTGGACCAGTATTGTATGGTTTGCTGCTTGTGGAATACGTGCTAATATGTTTACTTTTAAGTGTTTTAACTGGTGGATAGAACATTGGTTTACAGTCAAATGATGTCCAAACGAGATAAAAAAAGTAAGAATGGGAGGTTAGCAACCACGTGTTGGCACAATTGAAAAGAATGTAATTATTGTGCTAAAGTGAAAAAGGTAAGACCATACCATTTAAATATTATATTATAGGTCTTACATGGAATGTACAAATGCAATGGAGGCAGAATAACAAATAACCCATAAACTGGCCAAATCAAAGGGGAGAACACGGGATCAAAGAGGACAATTACTATTGGGAGAGGGCAACAAATACTCAATGCCTATAGTGAGTAGACTGAAGCAGCATCAATGGTGTCCAAATATATATGACATTTATTACGAGAAGTGACCCGATAAACTGGAAATTATATCCGTATGTTCAAAAATTCAAAAACACTACTTGAATAGTTAAACGAGTTAGATTTAATTTAGTGAATTGAGATGCGAATTCATGTGTTGATGAGATAGCTGGCATGTACATAATAGGTGAGAGCCCATGTAGTTTAAAAAACTTAAATTATATTAAGAACTATATAGTGGAAGACTATTTCCATTTAAGGTACTCATTAATTATGTTCCCACACAGTAAGTACAAATGGTCTAGTATCCTAATGCAGGTGAAAAATTGCCTTTGAAGTGCCATTCACTGATTTGCTCTTCTTTGCCTCCATCACAATAACAAATGTGGTAGGAAGACTTGTAATAGGATCCATCATTAAAATTTGGGTTCATACATTGGAAAAAGATTGTTAAACCCATCATAACATACTCATGTTGTTATTAGTTAAAATTTAATTGGTAAATTTCCAAAAATGGTTTTCAATTTATGCTCACGGTCAATTCTCTTTGGGCTAAAGCATTTAAATTATGTTTTAGCGAGAAATTCTTTGTAAGATTGCTTCTTTGCACTCCCTTTCTTAAATCTTCCAAAACAGCCTGTGTGTAGTTTTAAAAGAGTATACACCAGTGTAGTTATTTCCTTTGTAAAACAGAGCCAAGGATAGGCACCTAATTAGCAACTTACAATTCCCATACGGTTGAAAAACGTTATACACTGAAAAAATCGGGATATCATCTCAAAAGTAAACGATGGAGAGGGGTGACAGCTCCCATGACCTTTGCGACGACTGTGTTCATGCTTTGTGAGGCAAGGCCAGGGGGGATCCTCTACCGCAAGGCATGCCTCTGGTGGCGACCCTGAGCGGCCTAGTCAGGCGGTGCAGCGATCCATTGGTGAAGGACCTGATGAAGAACGACATGGAACCCAGGCAGAACCGACTGATGCTGATCAAAGCGGCCTTGGAGAAGCAAAAAGGAAGCACCAACTTTTATGTTATCATTTTGTATGTAACCACTAGAATATCTTTTCATAGGAGAAGTTTCAGGCACAGCATGGGAAAAATCCAAAGCGTGATGGTGACGGTATCGCCCTTGCCTAGAAATCCTTCCACTTCTAGTTAATCACCCATGCCTTTCCTCTACTCCACTGGTTAGCAAATTACAATCGGATCGAAGCAAAGCCCAGAGAGGATAGCCTGTAATGCGTCAAACAGGCCTAGTTGGTGAGCCGAATATCATCCTGGAGGCTTATGGCCTCAAGTCCCACATAGCCACCACATATGACGATTCATCACAAGGAACCAGTGTTCATCATGCAAGGCTGAGGATTCATCCATATCTTTAAGCAAATTTATGACGATTTTGGCATCATTTTCACTAAACCACCATTTTTTAAAATTTTTCGTTAATTAAGATTAAAATAGTCAAATCACTAATAATTTTTAATCACGGCTAATTTTCATATTTCACCTTTACTCTCAACCCTTATGTATGTATATATTGCTCCAACTTGGTATGAAGTTTTATTAGTAGATAGATATTTTCAAGTTAACTTCTAGAATATGCAGAATAGGTTGAGGATCAAATTCTCAAGAACAGTGTGCCAATAAATATAGTGCATACAAACAATTGGCAACACTAGGTACAGTGGGTCATTGATTTCGAGTCTTTGAAATCCTCCAGCGGGCAATAAGTTGCTATAATTGCCTTTGGTTTGTGGGAAATAGAGGCCAGCCAGCCAACCAGTGAGTGAGTGCTTTTCAAGCCAACTCACACTCACTTGAAGCTCTTTGCCCCAATTACTACATTATGCGTTCTTCCACTGGATTGATTTCTCGTGAGGGTTGACCGATCATACGGGATCGCATCTTTTTTAGATCCTCCATATGATAACAGTCATATTATCCATGAATCAAGTGGAACGTGTGCCTTGATTTAATTTGTTGGCAGTCTAGTTTTGATTTTTGGATAAGTGAACTAGTAGTTCAAGAGATATCTAAGTCTAGAACAAAACGTAATGAATTAATTGAATAAAATAATGTAATTAATATACGTGGATTTTTTTAAAAAATGATTGGGCAGGACATTAGATATTTTACCTGAATCATTGAAGCTAATGGAGCTTTTCGTGGGCCCATTAGAGCTTTTTGTGCTCGACTAGTAATTCATGAACCATTAGAGTGACTCATTTTGAAAGTATTGGTTGGACTCTTTAATTAGCTAATGATCATGGCCGCTGACTTCTTTATGTGGCAATTATGGGAGCATTTGGCTTAATAGAAGAAGTGGGGAGACATGCTACATCCTCTTCGCTCGCCAGGGCCCTCTCCATTGCTTGGAGCAATAGCCCAACAACTCATTGGAGATGGAAGTCAATCCTACCACCATCTATCCTTCGATATTGGTTGGAGCTTTATTAAGTTCACAAAATTCAAATGGAAGCATTATCCGTGTGCATGCTTTAACCCACAGTGTTCCTGTATTTCTAAAACGAACAAATATAATAAGGTAAAAATGTAATTGCGTACAAAGAATTGTTGGCTTCAAGAGAAACAACGCATTCTCCAGAGGGCTGGCAAAAATTTTTAAATCCGACCACACTCGGTCGAGTTCTAAAATTAACAAGTACGATGAACACGTACCAATTGTATGGTTTGAATTCGATAATGTAGGTCGAACATATAATGATAAGTTCGGGTATCAGACATATCCACACTTTTTTATCTGATAATTAAATAAAATTTATTTTAATATTAATAATATTCTAATACATAAAATAAATTTTAAAATAAGGTAATTTTACTCACTAAACTTAGGTAAATTATATTATATATTTAAAATATAAATATTATATTATAATTGATGAAAAACATTTTAAATTTAAAATTAAATGAGAAATTTAATAAATAAATTTAATTATGATAAAGTTTTTAAATTTATAGTTTAAATAATTATTTATGTTAAAATATTTTTATTTTAAATAAATAACTAAATTAATAATAACTTAGTTATAGTATTAATATTATTAATGATTTAGTTGTAAGTTTAAATACTATTGTTAATAAAATATATTTTAATTATCGAGTTTAATAGAACCCAATTATACACGAACGATTTTCTCACTCTTTTAATTTCAACAAAATTCAATCTACTTAATAATTAGATAAAAAAAACCAACAAAATAAATTAAGTTACCCAACTTAAATCTAACAAATATCTCGAATCCTACACCCCAAATATAAATTAAGTAATAAATAAATTTGAGTTAGGTAAAAATATGTATAAGTCTAATTAAGTTCAGTTCATATAAATCGATCTTATATTTAATTGTCATTCGTATAAATAAATCTTGTATTCAATTGTCATCTGTAATGGCTCCATTTGAGCCGCAATCCATGGAATTGGATCTTATGTGTCGAATATGTTTGCATTCTCATGTCACGTGAATTAGGATTTTTTAGATTTATCCGAGTGAATTAAACTTAATTTTTTAAATTTATTTTTAATAAGTCTGTTAATTAATAATTCGAAATTAAACTTTTGTGGGTGGTCACTTCTCAGTCCATCATATATATATATATAAAAGTATGTCATGATAAGCTAAAAAATATGGTGAAATTTTTATTCTTCAAGTAGGAAGAGTTTATTGAGAAAATGTTTTAGAGGCATAACAAATTTATATTATTTACACTTAAAAATCTATATTTATAAATAGCGGTTGTAATTATTTTATAGATTACTAATATTTTTTATTTTTTAATATAAGATTAGATTCTTAATATTTATTCTCTAGTAAAAAAATAATTACACTTACCACAAAGATATCTTCCTTAAATACATGAGAGCAATAAGTTGACCTCAAGTTTTTTTTATCAAATGCCAAATTTTGTGGGAGTCTAATAACTTAATAAGAGAAAAAATACGAATTTATAAGTAAATAAACTTATTTAAAAAAATTAACAATAAATTAGAGTAGATAATTATTTTATAAATATATAATAATTTTTTATCCAATTTAACAAATATTCATTTCGCCAAAATGATATGATATTCCAAGCAAAAGTCATGAGTTGCTTTTCGTGGTCCTTCCAACAAGAGGCAATCTGGTTTGACATTTCCAGCCTTGACATTCTAACAATGTAACCACTTTTCCTAGCCAACAATCATCTCTCAACAGTTAATCCATTAAACCATTATAGTGGAAAATTTTTTAGTGATCACATTTTATCATAAATATTAAACATTTGGCTAAAAATTATAAGTGCATTAATTAATTTATAATAATAAATTAATAGATATATCAATACTTACAGAGAATATTCAAATTAAATAAAAACTTTATTTTCTGATTCAATTATTAAAATTTTTAATCATTTTTCTTTAATTTTAATACAATATTATATTAAATGGACTTTCAATTATTATATTTGTTTTTAATTGAAGAAATTAATTGGTTTCGTATTTATTTCTTTTTTTTTTATCTATTTTACAATGAAAAGTGAAAAGACAATCTTATTATCAGGTCTGGTATGGTGCGATGAATTATTGAGCCAGGAGGAGATCGGTTCTATGTCCACTATGTAGAAGTCAAAATTCAGATTGCACGAAATGTTCTTTGGTCGTCACCTTCCTTTGCGTCACTGCACATTCAAGCATGGTCAGAAAAATGGCATTGGCATTTGGATTATGTTCAACATATATATATATATATATAATAGTGATATCCACTGAGGCCTCATCCTAAACTTTTAATGGCAGGTCAGCTCAAACTTAGTCTTATTTGGACTTAGGAACATATATGATTGAAAAGGGAGGGAGGCTCACATTGGTTTGAATTTTATTTCCTCCACTATTGAGAAATTCCAAGTCTTCCATCTTCACATGGGAGAACAACCGGAATAATTCTCAAAATTCAACCAAATAAGGGGGAAGTGCACAAACAAGAGGTGAACAATTTGATCTTCAAGTTGGATGGTCGACTAACTTTTGGTCAATGATGCCAAAATATATTATTTAGTTTTTTTTTTCAATTATTGAAGTTCACAAATATAAAGATAACCACTGCGGCAATATAGAGTTTGAAGGAAACACGATTACGTGTTGTGTTTAACAGCTTTCTTAGTGATTACTTCTATTCCCTCTCTTTAAGGTTAAATTTGATAGGGTTTTTTATTCCCCTTACCCAACACAAAACAAACATGAGAATAGAAACATCTTTTTCTACAAATGGTTCAACTTACGACTTCAATCTTCAATACCATCTTCTTTCTAGACAATTTAAGGCATATATCTTATCCTCTAGCTTGTAGTTTTACCAAATATTTTATAATGTGTTATTTTAATGTTAAAAAATAATGGCAATAGTATAATATATTATACCATTGAACTTGGATTTTTGCCCTTTCCTTTTTTGTTTGTCTGGATTGAATTAACACTTACTCGGATGATTGGACGGCTAAAAAAGGACTGCTGTTTCCTTCCACCACTTTTGAAGTTAAGTGGGCTGTAAACGTCTTATGCTTCACAGTTGTTTTTGACGTGGAGAGATTAAAAAGTTTTAAATCCTATAAAAGGAAGCTTTTTTTAGAATCCATAATATAAATTTGATATTTAATTATTAATAATAATATATAATTTTTTGTCTACAATTCCTCTACATACAAATTTCTCCAATTTTGCATCAACACATTAGTTGCCTACATCCTCTTCAAGGGTCCACCTAATCATGTAGAATGTGAGGAGGGTTTTTCCTTTAAGGGTCGGTGAAACTTTTGATAGAAAAGGACGTGGTTCGGTTCCACTGGTGCGATGCATAGGTTACTAGATTACCCTCCAATGGACAAACCCTTTTGGCACACCATTTTCATCTGATTTGTGCATATTTAAATATATAACATAAGTATGTATACTAACTACTTCCTTCTTCAATAAAAAAGTAGAACAAATTTGTGGAAGACGTACACCATTGTCCAAGTACTTCTTATACCTAACAAATACGCTTACTGAGAAGAAAATACACTCAAGCACGCGTGCCTATGTAGCCGCCCTCACGAGGAATTCCAACGGGGGAGTGACTGTGGGAAGCAATAAAATAGCTAAGAATATTCATTGTGCCAGCACATTCCCTTTTAATATAGTTATGTTTTCGAGTCAAATTATCGTTAGATAAGATCAGACCAACGATATAGAGTTAATTTTAGACTATTTACGAATAAATATATAATATTATTTAAAGAAATAATTAAAATATTGATAAAAATGTACTCTAGTACCTCATTTTGAAAATGGAACTAACCGATATTTAAACTAAAAAATATTTAATAAATAGCAATAATCGATTTAAATCGGGATTACCAAAATTAGTTAACCTGTGTTAATAAATATTCCAAATAATAAAGAAAATTATAAGTTAGGATGATAAATTATACAATTAAGTGATTTAATAAATAGCAATAATCGATTTAAATCGGGATTACCAAAATTAGTTAACCTGTGTTAATAAATATTCCAAATAATAAAGAAAATTATAAGTTAGGATGATAAATTATACAATTAAGTGATTTAAGTAGCAATCGAACTAAACTCGTACGAGATTGAAGTAAATTAGTCAAAATATTAATTTTTAGGGTGATATAAAATGAAAAAGAAAAGATAAATTGATATTATAATTAATTAAAAATAAATTAAAAAATTTAGTAATTAAAAAAATAAAAAAAATGATAGAATCAGGCTTAAAATAGTAGGAAAATCATTTAAGTTAGCTGAAATTGTTTAATTGAATTAGTAAATAATTCAAATAAAGTCAATGAAATTAAACTAATCAAACTACAAGATAATCGAAATAACTGATAATGTAAATAGTAACAATCAACTATTATATAACTCGTATGAAAAGTGTACACAGTAAGTATACAACTAATATATTTTGATAAACTGATCAATCAATCATGGGTTATATGATATATGACAACCGTTAAAAGAAAAGAATTTTAATAATTAACTATGTTAGTGTAGATCAATAAATCCGTATCACATAAAAAATGCACATTAACATTAAAAATCATAGTATAATCTGATTAGACCCAATACACCACATGACCAGTTGATTCTAATTTTCCCAATTCCAAGCATAGTTGAGTTAGGCTCCTAAATACCTGAAGTGTTTCTTAAGACTTCTTCTTACAAGCCATACCTGAAGTGTTTCTTTAAGACTTCTTCTTACAAGCCTTAGGAAGTCACTCACAACCTTTCACCAAAAAATTGGAATATTTAGTATGTTTTACTAAATTTCATTCAAATGCAATTATAGGCACGTCTAACACAAATGGGACGGTAGCTTGATCTTAGAGTATACTTAATAAGGAGAGCTACCTTGTCATACCTTCAATTTTGACCTATGTGCCATTATCGATAATAAATAAAAAATTTCTCTCTATATAAATATTTTTGGATAAAACTCTATTTTTAGTCAATTTTAAATCAAAATATTTAATTTATATCTTTGAATGATAATGTGAATATGGAAGAATTAATTAGAATCATGATGACCTAAAAGTGAGGTTTAAAATCAAGTTTTAAGGAATAAGAAAGTTTGAGAATCGTTTTACAAATTTAGGAAAGTCTGGAGACCCAATGGTAAATAATGAGAAATTTAGGGATTCAAATGAAAATAAAGAAAGTATAAAAATCTAAAAAAAAAATTCAAAATGTAATCTCCAAACCCGATTCTCGAGTTGATTGCACATCACATATAAGACATATTCTCAATATTACAATAAAGTGGCCGACACTACTATAATACTAACATTTTCTAAGACTTACATAGCCCACAAATTTCACATTTTACAATTTATTTGAACCTCTGAAACATAATTTTACAATTTATAAAAAAAACACTACATAAACCCCAAAATTCTGCTGCTTGGAAACTCTTTACATATTGAGGTATTTACCTCAAAGATCTACCTCAACTAATAGTTCTCAAGTACACCAATAAGTGTTAGGGGATGAATGAGGTATAAGACTCACTCAATGGGTTACTAGTATTAAAATGTCAAATTCACAATTTTAGTCCCTACTAAAATATTTAACAAAAAGTAGTATTTTTAAAAGTATTTGCTTTCATAATTATTTCATCCAGAACATATTGATTTACGTCATTCATATTATGAGGATTAACCTCCTTATAATCATACAATATATATATATATATATCACAAGTACAACACATGTACATGTACGTGATGAGTCACAACCCAACTCCAAACATATAGGTTCCTAAAGGTAGACACAAACATTCTGCAAGCATTGTCTAAATGTGGGATAAATGACCAAATATAATATAATAGGAGATACAACTCTTTTATCCATATTCAACCAACTCCTGCTCAATAAGCCAACACTACCTTATCACTCTTTAGTTTTAGTTCTAGATAGTGGGAGGAATAATCTCTCCTTATTTTATCTCGTCTCAAATATCCGTTGACATCCAATTCTGCCACATCCAATTCTGCCTTTCTACCTTTCTATGTATCTATCTACTAATATATCACCTTATCTGCCACAATAAAAAAAATTAATATAAATAATAGAAGTTGTCTTGTTATTTAACCAAACCTTCTAAAGCATTCATAAGAATTTGCAAGTAGACCAACAAGGTCCCAAACTAAATGGAGGTAATTATCAAGTTTTCATGAAAATTAGGCCTCAGCCATGTTCTTAATTCATAGCTCTAGACCTCTTTTCAAAATCATTTGACTTCTAGCCTAGCTCATAGCCCCTTTTTCCATAAATCACGCGCTTTAGCCTCATTTTAAATTATGGCCCTTGGCTTGTTTTAGATGGCACTAAATAAATAAGATTAAATGATAAAATAATTATATCTCTATAAACAAAGGTATTATCAATATTATTCTTATTTTTTTCGATCATCCTAAAATTTTTTTTTTTTAAATACATTGTTTTAAAAACATGGACTTTGATAACACTAAATTTGTCATCCAGGACGTGATTATTCAAGTCAGGATTAATGATAACATATCATGTCCATTCAATTTTACAATGTGAGTATTTTTACCAAAATAGTACCAATATGACCAAGTCTAAAAATAAAATATATTAAAAAATTTTCACAAAAATTTAAAATTTTGATACATAAAGTAGTGTAATCAAAACTTATTACAAAACTAATAATATAACAATTGATAAGTATAAAATTTAATATTTCATATGTGCACTCTCAAATATGTACCTCAAGTTGCACTTAGTGGAGAAGGTGATGTCTGAAAGTTTCGTTTTCAGGGGCTCCTTTCACCTGTAATGGTTTTATAGAAGGATAGGCTCACAACTTAGTGAATGAGTTTAGTGATATTAAGTCACTTTTTAACTTGTAACCTCTGTGTTTACATAAAAATATACAACATGGACTATTATTAAGACTATTAAATTTTTCTACTGTAAAAATTTTTATGATGATAATTTTAGTTTAAGTCTCCTTAAATTTGTTGATTTCCTATATGGTAACTTGAATCCCACTTGTCACCCTACCTAAGGTTAGTGCAATGGCATGTATAGCTAAAGACACTAAGTGATACCTTTAGTTGTGTACACACCCACTAATCAGCTCATACGTAGTAATGTTTCCTTGTATCTTAGACATGAGAACTTAGGTTTATGAGGGCTATGTATGTCACTTTTCGCACTTGCACGGCATATCCAAGGATGATCGTCTCAATTATTGGGATATTAAAAAAGTATTATGCAATATCATGCATAGATATAACTATTTTATTCTCATCTAGTCATAAGTCGTCTATTCCCACTATAGACCAAGGTCACCTCTGGTATTAGGAGTTATATCGACACAATATTATTTGCTAACTAACTGACATTGCTACTCATGTTTATAAACCTATTTATTCATTCAATTATGCATATCAAACATTTATTTATGAAAAATTTGGTTTTCTATATAATTAATCCTAGTACACGTCATATATTTTTAGCACATGTTGGACTATTTTGTTTTAACAATTATCATCTCTCTAACCTAATTTATCCATTATGTGGCACCTTAGCCTCCTTTCTCGTTATAAAAACACATAGAACATAGTCATTTCTTTACGTTTAATCTCAAACAGGAGTTATCGACCAATTTCTACAAAATAATATTTATTCATGTAGTATAACGGTTGATCTAATTGAATTCACCGTCTATAATCTTAGACATCATTTTATTCAAAATTTGTTCATTTCGTGAATTTTTCAAATATCTCAATCAATGAAATTCTTGTATACTTGCACTGCAATTTACAATACATTAATCAAAATATTTCTATTAAGTCAGATTTAATTATTTATGATAATGCTAATACTGTCCCGTAAAATTTTCCAAAATTATGTTTTTGTTCCAGGGTTGGTTGGCTCGATTTACGTATCTACAAACTCGATTATACGACCATGTACACAATATTCGAAATTTGTATACTTTCCTCACTATTTGATCATATTTATTTTTTGGTTCCAAATTATTCTAATATTTAACTATACCCTTAACTTTTCAATTTTTTTACATTTTAGTATTTGAACTTTCTAAAATTACAATGTTACCACTATAATTTTTATTTATCTTATTTAAAACCCTAAAATTTTCTATTTAATATTACAAGATATCCATCCAGAACTTTTGTAATGCTTAGTAACAAACCAGAAAATATTCCCTTATATCTCCCGTTGACACTCATGGTCTTAATCCCTATATATATGATAAAAATTAACTGTGTTTGATAAATTAACTCTGCCTAGGAGTTGGTATAATTGTTAGTTAGATGGAGAATTATTTTAAAGTGTCAACTAAATGAATTTTTTTAGAGTGTACATTAAGTAACTTATATTAATATCTATTAGTATGTTTATACAAAAATAATTGTGGCTTATACAATTTAAATATTGTTGTATTAGATCATTTTAGATATATTATTGATAATAAGAGAATTAATTTATTTTCATATTTTTATTGTATAAATATTATATTGTATTTGATCAATTAATTAAATAATATTTTATTAAAAAAATTCTAATTAATATTAAAGCAAAATAATAATCCATGAATTTCACATAGTGCAAAAGAATTTATTGGTACAATATTAGCAAGGAAGATAGATTTTGTGCAACTTAAAAACATGTAAGCCTTACCACAATTCATGACAAGGCTACGCTTATATTCATAAATGTGTCCACGTGTACTACAGTTTTTATAACATTGTCGTACATTGCAGTCCTTTTATTGGTTGATTAATTGGATTATATATTTGTTGAGGAAAAAAATATTAATATATGATATTTTATTAGTTCACTAAGGCTCCCTAAAAATTTATACACCAACTCGCCCGTTCATGAATCTTTTTCAAACAAATAATTCACTTAAATTGAAAATGGTCTTGCATTTAACTCCACTTTTTTCATTACCCTTTTAATCTTGAGAGGGTATTTCAAGTTAATGAACATTTTTTAACAAACGACTTCTTGACAATAAAATTCTATTTTTTTTAATTATGTATTAAATTCTATTTTTCTTAAAAATTAAGCTAATAAATATTAATTTCCCCAAAACATGAAGGAATCATTACTTGATAAAAAAAATTACGTGTACCAAGTCACATTTTTGGAGGTATTTTATTGGAAAACTCTTTCGAATATTTGTAATATATTTATTTTATCTATAATTTGTCATATTTATTGTGAATTCATGAACCTCCTATTATAATTAAAAATGCCATCATGATTCCAAAGAACTTTGATTTGATAGCGTGATTGTAACATGCTGATTAATTAACTTTTGAAGATGAATGTGCGTGTACTAATTAAAATGTTCCTTAATAGAAAAATAAACTCACAATTCCTAAAGGCAAGGCGGGGAGTACAAGTCATCACGCAAAGCTTAAGGGGAAGATGCAAAATTCTCTATTAGAATATGGCAATATACACGTGGTTAGCCCTTCACCATGCAAAACTAACTATTAAATCAATTCAAGGCATCTTCTTTAACACTCCTTTATTAAGTGGCAAAGTAGACTTAGATGGCTAGTAATTGAAACGAAGGTTCCTCCATTTCAAGTGGTTATCAATGTCTTCCACTACATTAAACATTTTGAAGGCTATTAATTTGAAAGAGCATTTGCCCTCCAATAAGAGACAAACGATCCATTGGATAATATGGGCGTTTGGAACCTCAATAAAATAAAAATAACTTTCATTCGTGTGCTAGCTTAGCTAGATAAGACACGTGAGCTATATATGCACTACTATGAATTGAATTCTTCACTTACATTCGGATATTGGCTATATATATATATATATATTATATGGACCACCAATGTGGCATTATATTGGAAATGGAGAGTAGTGTACGCACCAAAGTGCTGATAAAGTGGGCTATATTGCTTTACTCCATCAAATGACAAGTGAAGTGAGGTTATCATAAGGTCCTCGGAATTAAATACTCCATCGAAACGACCTTTTGCACATTATTTTGTATGTGTATTGTACGGGTTGTTGAAGCTACGTAGAATTTCATATTTACTTTACTATTAGAATTATTGGATAACTAATTCATGTAACATGAAGAAATCTAGGAATTATGTTGGGTAGATCAAAATTAATAGGGAGTCTGCGGAGTAAAACTTACATTGGATATATTATGATATATTTCAAATTATTTTAGAATATAGACATTTTTCGACAAATTTTATTTGTATATTTTCTAATTTATCAACATAAAAAAGAAAGAAGTTACTAATCATTTTTTAGATTTTTTATCCTCATGTTTTGAATGAACTATTACTATGATATATCAAAAACTTGAAATAAATAAATTTAAAATTCATATAATAATATTTTGCTGAAAAGTTGGAATACTAAATTATTAACATATTCTCACAATTTGTTATTGCCTATATGTCTACGGAGGAATAGTTTGCCTATCTGCTTGCTTTTTCTCTAGATGATTTAATTACTTCATAAGACTTTACAGAACACAGAATTAATTAGCGTCTTGATGAAAGAAAAAGGATGCATAAACAAAATAGAACAACAGTCACGGATCATTTTTCTAATAAAAACAAGCTGCTCATTATTTTATGTGGTCGGTGAGAGGTACATGGCTCATCAAGAGATTAAATAATGAGATTAGTTACTAATTAACTAAATGAAAGTATCCATTATAAGTGTATGTCTCACAACTTAGGGGCACTTTTGTTGATGCCATCATGACATATAAATAATATTATGTTGATTTTTAATATTAATTTAAATATTATATGAGGATTTCATGTTAATAATTAATACTCAAGTATAACATTTCCAATTGTTTCATATGATGAAGTAATTATTTTTTTGAAGATTTTCCGGCCGAGGGATTGGCTCATATTGCAACTATATCAAGTATGGAAGGAGAATGAAACTTTTTAGGTACAAAGAGTGCCGTAAAGATGGGCAAAGATGGTTATAAGAGGGGACATGATACCTAAATTTTTCCACTACACAACTATACATACACAATATCAACAAGACAATACCGAGGAATGACTAAGAGTATCAGATTGAACAGAATTTACAACAATATTTTTACCCCTTACTGGTATATGAATATTTTGCAGAATTGGAGTACGTCATCAGTCCTATTATAAGAAAAGTCAGAATGAATATGAATGCTAACTGTTGGCCCGATCACTAAACAAGAAATCCCCATACTTGTGTTTCATACGGACACGAATAGGGTGTCGTGTTCACATGAATTTAACGGTTTATTATTTTATTATTTTTGAAATATAGTTGATTTTAATATAATATATTTTATCCTAAATTTTTTTTGTAACAAGTAAACTCCCAATAATACTAAAATTTCAAATTATTTAACTCAATCGAAATGCACAAAAACAAACCTTTATTCTTATCTATAAAATCTTAATTAAATATTTTAACTCTTTTATTTTTTCATGTATCAGTCCGATTTTTCGTTCCGTGGTACGGTAGAATCCGACAATACTCTTAAATGAGATTTTTAATTAAAATAAAATCGACAAAATTAAGTCATATAATATAAAATACTTATTTATTTTTCTTAGTGAAAATTTAATTTTTTTTAAAATTATGAATTCAACAATTATTTAAAAATAATACAATAATAAATTAATTGATAATTAATAAATTACAACATTTATGAGTAGGGTAGTAAACTAAATTAGACAATAAGTGGCTTATGAATTAAGTGAGACACTAACTTACGAACTAAATATTTCAAATAAACCAAATAGCATAATATACTATCTCTCTCACTCATATTTGCCTAAACGAGTCTTATAGTTTATTTTTACACCTTTAGATAAACGTCTCGAGCCATCCGACTTGTAGTCTAAACTATGTTCGGGTTATACTTAATCTTCCAATTTTATCTCTTATACTTCTAGTGCATTAAATACAAATACCATGACCTAGTCCCGCACACACACATAGTCTATGCTCGGGCGACACTACCGGGCTACTCATAGCCTGCACCTCGACCCGACAACTCAGGTCTAAAAAAAATTATGCCAACTCATGCCTAAACAAAATAATGAGCAACTTATGTCCCTAAAGCAACCAAATCACACGCTTGTAATGGATGGTCACTTTCACAATCTCATACCAGAAGATGGGGTGTGGGAGACCAAGGCTCTCTTCCCACCACCGACACCTTACTAGTGCATTCTCACGGCGCCTCAACACCCTAGGGCTACTTACATACCTCATTCGTGGATGTCAAGAACATGTCCTTGCCCATCATACCCTAGGCATCACAATCCATACCGAGAACTCGACACAACAAATAACTGACTCCCCATCATTTTGCACACAAAAATGCACACCACAATTATTATGCTAAAATATGGGAGTTCGAACCCTCACTAATCGTTTACTCTTATGTGAGAGAAGGTATTGTGAACCGATAAGTGGTCGAGCCCATTTCTACTTAAAAGCCATGACTTGTAAGTAGTGGTACTCTTTCAACCTTATAAACTCACAACACTTCTCTACATTATCCAATATGAGATCATATTCTCAACACCTTAAAAGATGTATACACAAACACTGGGAGCTCAATTCTACGAGAGTTGGCTTCCCTTTGCAAAAAACTGGCCTAATGACCTCAGACTCAAGTAGCATCGCATGAACCCGACCCAATCACTATTATAGTAATGCACACATAATGAGAGTCCAACCCTCATCGACCTTCTCTCCAATTCACACAATGTGTAAGCCCTGTTTCTTCATCATGAGAAACCTAGAACAGGACACTAGAAATTTTTCAAAGAAAAACCGAGGATCAGAGTGGTCTGAAATTAATGAATAAAGGTAAAATCGAAAATCGAGAAGCCCCAAGGGGCCAACAAACACCTAGACCTTAAGAAAAAGAACCATGAAGGAAATTGAGTGTGAAAATCGGACCGGTTCAAGATAAATCGGATCCGAACCGATTTTAACTGGACTGAACCATGAAAAACCAGTTCAAATATTGAATTTTCAAGGTGAATTAAAAATATAAAATTGAGAAATTGAAGTCACCACTAGGAAGAAAATGAATTTAGATAAATTTAAAAAAATTTATATTTTAGAAAACTGGTCAAATAGGGCATGGACCGAATGATTTTTTATTTCGAGTCAACGAACCTAGTTCGACCAAACTGGTCAACGGTCCAGCCGGTTAATGGACCGTCTGCCAGGTCAGTGCGTGTGACCAATTAGCGAGCGACACATGGTGAAGCGTGCCCAGTCAGTTGCTCGGTTAGTGCCAAGAAGTGCTGACCTATTAGAGCGAAACATCTGTACTCGGTCAATGGTCAAAGCCATGACACCAACAATCGACCAATAGGAGAGCGACACATGTCCTTAGTCAACTAAGAAGAAGCCCCGTTAGCCAGATTAGCCAATGAGGTTCTGACACGTGACAAGGATGCCACGCCAGCTATCGAGTAAGACATTAGAGAAATGGTCGACCAATCAAAGCCTAACACGTGGTAGGGCCACATCGGATGATTTCAACCAATCAGAGGACGCTACGTGTCTCGATCAAATGACTAGTGGAGGATAGTCAATGACACGTTAGAATGAACGACCAATGAGAGGTTGCCACGTGCTCAATCAACAAGTAAAAGGTGACTCTGACGCTAAGTGGGATGTCACATCAGTAAAACCAGCCCATCATAGTGTGTCACATGGCATCTTGCATGTGCGAAGCTCACACGCACAATACAATGTCATCTTCTTCCCTGGAACGCTGACAAAGAGAGAAGGGGTGCACTACTTGGTCTTCGGTGACCCAAAATGTCCTCCGATCTAACCAAGGATGAGTGAGTTTGGGGTCGAGTCAGGCACGATGGAGTAGCCTTGTCAGTTTTCGAACTCCCTATATAAATAGCTACTCTCCACTCGTATTCCTCATCCATCAAACGATAAAAGAAGACAAGATACTCCACTTTTCGACGAGGCGCAAATTAGAGCTCCGACAAGGGCCCTTCTTGCAACCTCATAAGTCGAATTTGGGTTCTATGAAATAAGGAGGAAGTCCTCTATCTTGCTGCAACCTTCTTCCAGCTCGATGATCGTCGGAGAAGCGCTGGCGAGCTCGCACAGTGAACTTGCTCCCCCGGATGTCTACGACCATAATTGGTCGAGTTGCATTCAAGCCTCTCCGGAGCAACCACAACCAAACCAAGCACCCCCAACCTCCCTAAGAAGAGCCATGGCCTCCCCTAAATTGTCTTGGTAAGTCTCATCCACCGCCCTTCGTCGGAATTCGCTATTCACAATGTACTTTCCCTAAAAATTAAATTTAGAAATTCTCGTTGTTCAAGCCATCAATTGAGTCGAAGTTTGATCCAGGAAGGATTCCCAAGAAAAGAGAAATCCAGTGGAAATGAAAGTTGCGTTCACCGACTCCTCACCGGTGAATAATCGAATCTTTCTCTCTAGAACCATTTTCTGGTAAAGTTCTGTTCGAGCTCGTTTCTAAGCCAAAATGAGCATTTTAAAGCTTGAAATAAACCAAGGGACGTGGGGAAGAAGATGATTAGGATCATGCTAGGACTCAATTGGGAGGAATTTAGGTCGAATTGATAAAGTCCAAGTTTAAGGACCAAATTGTAAATTTTGGAAAGTTTGGAGGCTAAATTGTAATTTTTAAAAAATTTAGAATTTTTTGTAATTAAAAGAATTATAGTGACCCAAGTGGAAATTTGAGGAAATTAGGGATCAAAATGAGAGAATTGATAATATTAGGGATCAAATCGGAAATAAGTACACCTAGGGACTAAAACGTAATTATGAAAAAATTACAAGTATTAAGTGTAAATATCTTATGGTTCGAGATTTAATTACCCTTCATTGTAGGAACGGATTGCCTATCAATTCACGCGGAGGAAACACACACATGCTTGGAATTCCCCGATACGAGCATATCTCGGAATATGGGTGAGTGGTAATTTCTGACATCATGCCCTGTTGAGGTGATAAGCATATTTTCAAGTTGAAAACCATTTTTTTCGGAAATAGTCTCCCATGACTTCTTAAAACTGCTTAAACATTTTGGGAGCAATTTCCGAGTAGAGCTGGAGATACTCTAGTAGGCCCAAGGCTAATGGACACGGGTTTAAGCCCGTAGACAAATAGATAAATAATGAGCATATGAAAACTCGTATAATTGGTAAATTGTGTATGATAGCTACCGAGCCATGACCATGGTTGTCAAACTCGTTGGGTTGGTGGTTACCAAGTCGAAGTCGGGTTGTCGAACTCATTGGGCTGATAGTACCAAGCCAAAATTGGATGAGCTTGGTATGTGGTAGTGTTGGTTCCAAGAGCTACTGGACGACCCAGAGAGTATAAGGAAAGTTTGTCGTCAAATGAATCAAGAAGTTCAGAGAGCTTCATGCACATTGAGATCGAAAAAGTAGGGGATGGGTCTCGTCCTACTATAGCGAACACGGAGGATATTGAGGTCTGAGGGATAAGCGGTAAGGCTCACTCAGACTTGTAGTAGAAGGTGTGACATTCTAATAGGGTAGTCAGTAAAGGCACTCTGTACCACAAGTGAAGCAGTCAGTGACTGCTCTGCGAATGTGTGAAACCCTTTAATGATAAAGGGGCGATTGTTTGCGTGTTACAACTTTTTAATAAAATAGAGAAAGATGATAAAAGAAATCCAACCAACTTCTTTTTCAAAATCCCACTAACTGAGTTTTAGAACTCACCCCTCCCTTTCTCTCTTTTCATAAAGATAATACTTCACATCAGCTCACCTCACCAGAAGGCACCGTCGTCACCTAACCTAAGGTACAGTTGGTATAAAGTCCTTATTTTGAGTTAGTTTTGATAATATTATTCTAGGAAAATCAAGTAAATTGAATTACGCTTGACTCTTATCGGTGACTGGAGGGAGAGCATCCTTCTGTGACGGGTTGTTTACGAGGATCCAACCAAAATGGGTTGGAGTGTGACACAATGGCTCTAAGCCAAAATGGTTTTCACTCGATTTCTCAAAATCAGTATTTATTTCATACCACAGCCCTCATGCCTAATTTTTACTCACATTTCAAAAATGGTATTTTATTTAGTGGGCATGCTATTACCAATTATATGAGATTTCAAGATACAACTTGCTATTTTATCATACATGATCACACAAGTAAGCAATTTAGAAACTCGGTCGGTCTAATAGGATGCGCTGTCAAAACAACCCACTCACCTCGAGTTTCAAAACTTGTTCATTTCAGGGGTTTCGGAGATCTCGCTCATCGTCCTCCTCGAGTGATCTTTTACTCTTTCTACTCATATACTCTCTAATCTTTTGTCAATAATGTGTTTTTATCAAACAACTTGTCATTCTTGAGAATATTATGGTAACTCATTAATGTTTTCATTACCTAAATACAAAAAATAGAAAAAAAAAATGGTGGAATTTAAAATTAGATATTACCAAAATCTATGATAATCTTGAATGAGATTTTATAAGAGTTTGGTTACACAAATTGGATTTATATTCACTTTTATACATTATATAGTGGAATGTGTTACATATATTTATCATAGTGTATTAGTTAATGACAAATATTCACATGTGTTTCAACCAAACGAGGCAGTAGGACCTTTATCCCCTTAATCTATTCATTTTAGGTGCAAAAGCCCTATCATATTTTGTTTCTAATGCACGTAGAACCAACCAACTGAACACACCTAAAATAAGTAAAGCATGTCGACCAAGTTATTAATTTTTTTTTTTTGCAAATGACTCTTTTTTTCTTAAAGTAACAAATTGGAATTTATTTAACCTTATTAATATATTACATAACTATTGTTTTGCCTCTTAGTTAACCTTCGAAAATCTTGTCATTTTCACCTCTAGTACGTGCAAGGAAACAAAGGAGGTATCTTAAATTAGCTTCAAATTCAAGAAGGCACTAAATACAACAAATACTTAGGTGTTTTAATAATATGGGGTGGGAACCAGAAAAAACACTATGTTACTTACAAGAGAGTATTCAACAAAAAATCAAAGGATGAAGTGTTAATTATTTTGTGCTAACTACTTGTCTGCTAGTGATGTTTTAAAAAAGTATATACTACGTACAATTTAACTTCTATGGGATTGAGAAAGGAAAAAATAAAACACATTGACTTAAATGGAGAAAAGTCACTATTCTTAAAGAACTAGTAGTCTTAGGAATTAAAAACTTGCCCTATTATAACAAATTTATGCATGTAAAGACTATTACGAATACAAATAAATCCAAATTCGTTATGGGTAAGAGTTTTCAAAGGTAAATATTATAGGCGCACTAAATTTTTACATTTGTGTACATCTCCATCATTCCTAGTTATGGAGAAGTTTTCTAAGTAGGAAAAAAGATACTAAAAGCTGGATTAATATGACAAGGGATGGATACCTCAAAGTCTGAAAAGATAGGTGGAATCTCAAATACAAATCTTACATTTACTCCCCTGGACCTCATATGGAACATTTGAGAGTATGATCAATCATGTACAAGTCAACAAATAATTAGATAAGTCCATTTATATGTTGTCTCTACTTGTTATATGTTGATTTATCCCTTTGAAAAATTTGAAATTATGATCGATTTTGGTAGTTTCATATATACAAAGGGTTTGTGATTTGGTAGTTACATATATGGAAAGGTTTTGTGATAGAACAATGTCACGTCTTACGAAACTTAATGCAAGTTTTTTCTTTGGTGCAAAAGAAATTACCTACTCCATAAGGGTAAAACTCTCCTGGCTTATATATATATAATTGTGCAAAATATATATTTATATGGCAAAATTATCGACTAATTATATTAAACTAAAACTCGTCCGGCTTATACGATTTATTTTGGAAATTTGAATACAAATTAATGGGGACGAACATGAATCTTATCTTTCTTATATTTTATATTTGAGTTATATATTTTTGAAAATATTTTTTTAATATTACATTTAAAAAAAAATAACAACATCATTCTATATTTTCGAAAATAACTGTTTAAATCTGGCATATTAAAATAAAGTATACTCCTTACTAAAATATAAGGTTTTTAGAATAAAAATATAAGATTTATTGTGATATATTTTTAAAAATATATAGAATTAAAAAAATAATTTTAAAATATAAATTCAAACCTCTCCAAGTCTTTAACAATCAATGTATCTAAGTTGAACTATAAATACTCATAAGAGGGCCACCTAGCGGAGCCGGATAAATACCTAGAGGAGGGCAACTTTAGAGCCGGAGCAACCCACAAAGCAGGGCAAGTTCAGGACCGGAGTAGCACGCAGAGGATGATAAGGGTAGATCCGGAGCAGTGTGGAAAACAAGACGGGGTAGAGCCTGAGGCGCATGTAAAGGAGGGCGAAAACGTGCGGGATGAGGGCAATGGTGTTGGAGATTGAGTTGGTTGTCTTGTTAGTGTTTAATTTGAAAATGATTTATATAGAAATCAAAATTAGGGATTTCCGTTTATAAATACAACTTGGGCATGTAAATTATCTACGGAGAGGTGCATAAAACTAATGAGAGATTTTGTGAATTAACTGTGTATTTTGTATTCGAATCTTTCTGAGTATGAGAAATTAAATGTTCTCCGTGTCTCTTTGAATGTTGAGGCAACCTACAAATAGTGAAGAGAGAATTGAGTTGAGTTGGTAGGAATTTAGAGAAGTGAAGCTATCATGAGCAATAAGAAGGAGAGTATTTTGTTGTGTGGGTAGAGTGTGAACCAATTAATCTTAAGCCTAATAGGGATATGAGAGCAAAATCTCCAAGAAATTCAAAAAAACTAGTTTTTTTGGAATAAAAGAAATTATCAAGAAATTACTTTCATGAAAACTAAGTAAAATGTAAGAATATGGGAGCTTCAAGTCAAAATAAAGACAAAATCAACCCAACAAATAGTAAAATAGGTGAATATGTTCTACTAAGTCATTTCTAAATATGTTGATCATTATCATCATTGGGCGATATAATAGATAAGGTATAAAGTGCTTTGGAGTGGTATAAGAGGGCATTGTATATGGAGATAAAAGCAGCAAAATAGAAACTAAATCATATTGAGTCAAGAATTACTTATTTCAACCTATTGAAATATGAATTATTAAAACTATTCTAAATAAGAACACCTACAAGGTTATTGGAAGACTATAAAGAAGAATTTTTTAAGGGTTTGTGAAAGTACAGAGAGTCTAGTTGCATGTCTTACGAAATGATCTTGAACTTCTTGAAAGAAATATGACAGTGCGGATAAATATTTTTCAAGAACTTTGAATATTGCTAAAATGATGGATATTTAAAAGAAAATGATGATCAAAGATGATAGTTGAAAAATTTTTGAGGTACATAACCCTAAGATTCAATTATGCAATTTATTTTATTGAATAATCTAACAATAGTGATCTCCTCAATGTGGATGAGCTACAAAATAATCTATTCATGAAAGAGTAGAGGATGAAAAAAATGTACGAAGGAAGAACAAGCGCGCTATATTGTTAGAGGTGAAAGAACAGAAATGAGCTTCAATAATTTACTATCTAAATTTTAGAGGGAGAAGTCGGAGAACAAGAAGTCATCCATATAACAAAGCCAAAATTGAATATTTTAAATGTTATAAACTAAGCTATTTTCAATATAAGTGTCCAAATGGACTAAGCAATGCAAACTTTACAAAAAGCATAAGGAAGATGAGATATTATCAATGGCTCGTCCATGAGACTTCATGTGTTCCTCCGAATAGATTTTTAAGTTATATCTTATTTATAATTAAGTTTCTAATTTTTATAAATCATTCCTTTAAATCCCTAATATTCTCTTTATTCTTAATTAGGTTATTAAATTTTCTAATATTTTCTTTTAAGTCTTTAATAATCCTTTATTTCTATATGAGTTCTTAACTTATCAATATTTTCAATTTAGATCCTAAACTTCTCAAAATTATAGTTTAGTTTCCAAATTATTAAATTTCATAAACCATGCTTAAACCTTTCCAATTTAGTCCTATCATGCCACTAATGGTCTTCCTTGAGTTATTCTAATCTTTAACCACCTCATTTATCCTATAAATGATAAAAAAAAATGGAGATTTGTGAGAAAACTAAATCAAGAGAGAAAATTTCAGATTATTACCTATGAGGGTATCATGAACAGGATTAATGATGTGGGAAGTTTTTTCACGTCATAAAAAACCTTCATAAAACAATGTTCATAAAATTTGAACAAAAGATATAAATTTTTGATAAGTGACGGTAGAGACTTATTGAGAGGTGCATAGAGAATGTGAGCACGGCTAGGAACAGTGGGGAGCTTTAATTTGATCGTAGGTGGCCGTAGAGGGACTCGAAATTGGCTCAATCGGGTCTGGACATAGTCGGTGATAGGTGTCACTTTATTGTGTGATCTCGTTTGAGCTCATATTGCCGTCCTCGGACCCAAAGGAGGCTGATGGAGGGAGGACTACCATGATTAACACAAGTTCTTAGCTTAATTACTAGATGGTACAAAACCCTTTAATGGATTTCCAAAAGAGTAAAAGAACAACAGCACATCATTAATTTGTCTTTCATTAATAGAATCAGTTAGAATTGTACTAACACCTTTGACAGAGTTAATTGCAATTTACAAGACCATTTTTTTGGAAAATTTTCAAAACAATTCCAAGTGAAACTTTTAAGACAAGAATTTCTCAAATTTATTAATTTTTTTTGTGGATATATATATATATATATTCACAATTATTTCTAACAACAGAGGGCATATCTGTAATGTAAATTGCTTAAACGCATAGTATAAATCAAACTCTTTCTGCTCTTCAGAAACTTTTGTAAAACTTATTGTACCATTTTTGCTTTGAATTCGCCTGAAAAAAATTCCACTTGTACAAGCCAGGCTGCATAATTTAAAGAGGGGAAAAACTATAACAATGGCCGAGAAATTAGGATATAGTGGCAAAGCATGAAAATGACCAAAACCCTAATTGTCTTAAGTAAGTAGACGGTCACTTGTCCATGTTAATTCTTAAAAAAAAAAAATCACTTGTTCTAAATATTTTTTGTGGTCGGAGATATTGACGTTTTATTAACTGAAAAGAAAATCAAGTTGTTTAGCCACTATCAAACGGGAAAAGTTGTTCGGAAAAGCTTCTAGAGTTATTCAACATTTTGGGAGCCATGGAAATCATCGAACATCAAAGTGGGTAAGAAGGAGAAGAAGAGTAGCAGATCAGATGGTACTCCATCAAATTATGATAATTTTGAAATAATAAAAAAAATATTGGATTGAAAATTTTCTCCGTGTATGGAATGGTAGAATAGATGAGATGAGAAAGAGATTAAAGGTGTGGAAAGTCAGAAGTGTCAAAAGCGGAGGAAGCAGCCACACACTACTCTGCCCGCACCAATTAAAACGGAAGTGCCTCCAATCACTTAAATTTAATTCCCTTCACTAAAATTTTGCGGCTTCTCTCTCCTTCTCTTTCTCTTTCTCTTTCTCTTTCTCTGTGAGCCCTCCCTCGCCCCCTCTCTATATCTATACTTTATTTTCAACCATTTTTCAAACCTCTCACTCGCGTCTATCTATAAAGACAGTAAGCCATCCTCCCTCCCTCCTCACATCAACTTCAACTTGTAGTTTCAATTTTTAAGTCTCTCTCTCTAGCTCTCACCCTCTGCCTCCTTTCTCTCCTCAGCCCAAAGGAATAGGAGCCCTCCCTGCGTTTCTCCTCCTCCGTGGTTACTCAAGGAGCTCTCTCTCCATGGATGGCAACGCGAGCCCGTGTTTCCCCTCCTCCCTCATGAGCGCGGATCACGATGAGGATCAAACGGGCCTGAAAAGGGGGCCGTGGACGGTGGAGGAAGACCTCACCCTCATCGACTACATCACCCACCACGGCGAAGGCCGCTGGAACTCTCTCGCTCTCTGTGCTGGTACATGTTACAGATTATTATACCCCTCCATATATTTCCTGAATTGCATATATATATATATATATATATATGCATGAGTGCTTCATGTTCAAAATTTGAAAGCTCCTTTTTTTTTCCGCCAGGAAAGTGAAGGAATTATTACCCTTCTTATCTTTCTCCTCTTTCTCCCTTTTGTTTTTTGGAATGAGAAATCTTTCTCCTGGTCCAACTTTTTTTCCCATTTGTGTTTATCCTCTGAATTGCAGGCAGAACAAAGCTTTCATTTTTTTCTCCATCTCGCAAGTAATAATTAATCATGAGAGGGATAGATGAACAAAGTAGTAGGGCAGGCCAATTAACAATAATAATCATATGATACACGTTTTCTTTCAAGAAACTAGACCAAGCTGTGTTTGCCAAGAAGCAACGGTATCGTGTCGGTAAGAAAGATCATTGATCATGTGAAGTGGGTTTCTTCTGTTCATACAAAAAGCCAGAGAAAAAAGCGAGTATGACAAGGACGTACCACTAGTATAGAACTAATCCATAAAGCTCGTATTGCACTGCCCACTCTCGCCTGCCAAAAGCGCATAGATAAAATGATCTTTCCTTTTCATCGTTATGTGATGCATCATCACTTGGATGAAACTCATTAGGTTTTTCCGTTTTCTGACTGTTTGGCTCGATTTGGTTGTCTTTCCTGTAATAGGATTGAGGCGGACTGGAAAGAGCTGCCGGCTCCGGTGGCTGAACTACCTGCGCCCCGATGTCCGCCGTGGAAACATAACGCTAGAGGAGCAACTTCTGATTCTAGAGCTCCACTCCCGCTGGGGAAACCGGTAGGCGTCCATGCACATATGCAACTGTTTTTAGACATAATTTTACCATATCGTCGGAGAAATAACCCTACTGAACATGGAGATGATTTTGAACTTAAATTGTGATCGATTTTCTAAGCAGTAATAATATGGTTGTCAGATTTAAATATAGAAAAAAGAAATGGTAATAATAGGATTCATCTTCTGGACCGGCCTTGCAGATGGTCGAAGATCGCTCAATATCTTCCCGGAAGAACCGACAACGAAATCAAGAACTACTGGAGGACCCGAGTACAGAAGCACGCAAAGCAGCTCAAATGTGATGTGAACAGCAAGCAGTTCAAGGACACCATGCGCCATGTTTGGATGCCGAGACTCCTCGAGAGAATACAGGCCACAACATCAGCCAACGCATGCACATCTGCAGCCGCCACTCCTGGTGGCTCCATGGGCGATGCCACCTTAGCTACTTCAGCCGCCACTGCCGCCGCCACCACAGCCACTGGCGCTGCATTCTGTTATCATCAGCACCACTTTAACAATAGCTTGATGGGCTCAGAGTTCACCACATCAGCATCATACACGCCAGAGAATTCAAGCACGGCGGCCACTACATCATCCGACTCGTTCGCTGCTCAAGTAATATCGCCGGTGTCCGGCCTTGCAGATCAGTACAATCTCCCAGTCTTCGAAAACCCTAACCCGGTTTATGATTTCGGAATGGATAGTGGAGTCGGGTTAGAGTCTTCCTGGACCGATCCGCGTGATTACTTCAACTACGATACCGGTTTTCCATCCATGGAGGAGACTAGCAATCAGCTGCTGGATTGGTTGGACGGAGGGGAAACATCAGACAGCTTTTGGAATGTTGAGAATATTTGGTCATTACAGCAGCAACAGCAGTTCAACACCAATGTCTGACAAATCAAAACTTAAAGATTAAGCTTAAAGAAGAAAAGGAAAGAAACTTATGTTGGCAGAAGAAGATAAGATAATAGATGTGGAAATTTTAGACCCACAAAGGACATTAGTTAACTAATATAATAATCAAGTTAATAAGTGCCATTCACTATTCTGTTTGTTCCTTTGTTTGGTTTATGGAGAAAAATATGTACTACTATCAATCTTTACTTGATCTTAATTCTTTCTAAATTACCTTTACCTGTTCCTTTTTTTTTTTTTGCAATTCATTTTAGTAATAAAAAATGAATTTTTATCATATTCTTATGGTGGAAATAAGCATATTTATATGCCATTATTTGTTTAATCTATGGAATGACACTAACTTTCAATGAGACCCCTTAACAGAATATTTATTGCATGAAGAAATCAATTGATTTCACCACTTTATCCCACATTAAACCTCATTTGTCACGTGTTTAGTAGATCGGTAAAGCGATCACATGTGGGAGTCTGGGAGGATAGCCTTTTCTCTAGATAGCAAATTACAAGTATAATAAGAGATGGTGATAGTACCTACCTATATATTAATGTCATATATTAATTTTATTACGATATATCATAATATAATATGATAAATACGATATCTTTGTTTATTTTATTGTGATATAGGTGGGAAAATTAGGTAATATGTCCCATTGATTAAAATAAAATAATTTGAGAGTATATAATTTAATATTATTGTCGATTAATAATTTGCTTTTATGAATTATGGCTGGGAAATAGATATATGACAAATGCATTAAAATAATATTGTTTTACAATTGAAAGTAGGGCCAATACCAATTAAAAATAATAATAATAATAATATTTTCCGTATGAACAACACAAGTGCATTGATTATGAATTATAATTAAGAATAAAGGATGTCTCCAATAAATATTACAATTACGTCTGCCATTGGCCTTGTAGATCGTCACCATCCTCATCCAACAAAAAAGCTAATTAGATTATGGTGTATCCAAGACGTGGCATTGCACAACTCATCTACTTGAGAACTAAGTTAATTAGATTATGCATTTCTTTTTTCACCCACACGCAACACAACACAACGCAACACGAGGAATCACAAATTTGAGCTTTACTTTAATCAACGACCGACCTTCTAAAGTTTCACCACAACTCATCTCTCTCTGTCTTTGCCGATCGAATTCATTAAAATATTGCAGTATTTTCATTAGTTTTGTCCCGATGCTTTCTTTCCGTACGGAGGAAACTGTGCTCGAGCAGCCAATATATCCGGATAAAGCATGTTATGTTCTCTGCATACATCACACTTCCAAATTCCCCACTTTGTAAAGAAAATTTGTGGGCGAACTTCATTTTTTAAAGCCCATTGTTATTCATTCTCTATAATGAAAAGTATGGATAATAACTCCAAAAACAAACTTAAATTTTATTTTTTTTAAAAGGGCTAATAATATTACCGATCCTCTATTTTTAGATTTTTAATCTCCTTTTTTAATAAATTAAAAATAATAAATTTATCAGTTAAATATTGTATAGTTAAAATTATTTTTTATATCTTATATGCTCCAAAAAAATATGTTTTGATCATTCATTACTTGTTAAATAAACATGATAATTAGATTTATCATCGTACTATAATTGGTATATTTATGTATATCATTCACAAAAAAAACTATGTTTTAAGTAATTTATTTTCAAATCTCATTAGTTAACTTAAGAGAAATATTTTTAATATAAATTATTTTAGAATAAAAAGGGAACATAACTCTTAGTATTTAACCCGAGAAATATTTTAGTCCCAATTATTTCTTATTCCCCGCATATACACAAACTTCTATTAAATGATTATTAAATAAGTTTAGTTTTCATTCTGCAATTATTTTCTTAGTGTCACATCATCGTATGAACGTTTGGAAATGGAAATGGAAATGGGAAGACCCACATGGCCGAAAAAATAGAAAAAACACGTGATCAATATATATATATATATATATATATATAAAATGTGAGTGAGAAATTTGTGGTGGGAGAGGCGGCGTGGAATGAATGCTTTTCACTGATCAGTGACAGAGATGTTATTGGTCCCTCTAACTGTCTCTTGACTGTACGACACGTGTTAAGTCCACAGACTTATCACATTTTCAGCTAAGAGATATCATATTTACTTATTTTCTCTTGTAAAAATGAGTTAAAAATAAAATAGATAATATCTAAGAAAATCGAACTATAGAGTCATTTATAATTATGTTGGACCGAACGTTATCCTAAAATTAATGAATTTTTTGGTCAAATTGGTATAATCGATAAACTTAATGAAAAGAGTGTGGGCTAATTTGGTAAAAAAAAATGTAATATTCATATATTTTTATATTGAATAAAAAAGTTGGGTGAAATTTTGGAATAACGGGAGGTTTAATATTTTTTACTTCAAAATAATTATAAATAAATTGATAATTTATATTTTTAAAAGATTATAAATTTAATTTAAATATATAAAATGAATTAATTAAATAATCCAAATAATACTAGTGTTAGTTTTATATGAAAATATTATTGGCATATTAAACTTGAGAGAAAATAAAAACTTATTTTTTAAATGGGTTAGCCAAAAAAATATACTAAAATGAAAAAAACAAAATTTATATCTCTTAGTAAGTAATGCAAGGTAAAATCTACCATTTCTATTATTTTTCTTATATGAGGTTAGTTAGATAAAAACAATGGAAATTATGAGTAAAAAGGCATAATAATCTCATCATAAAAAATAAATATATAATTTTGTTTTTGGTATGGTGAGGACCACGTCACCCCCTTACCAATTACTTTTCTTTCCCTTATTTTTTTTACCAAGGTTTATTGACTGAAGCACTCAGCAAAGCCAGCCGGAACCATTGAAACAGCCACCCACAATGTAATGTAATGTAATGTAATTTCTTCACGTTTTTTGAACTTCCACATGTTGACAAGTGGTACATGCCATGTCCTTTTTCTATCACCCTTCACCATTTCCTCTTCTAATTAAACTTGTTAGCACGCATTTAAAGAGAAAGTGAAATGATGAGTTTGAATATATTAAAAATTCATATAAATTAATTGTTGGGATGGAGGGGGACGTGTAAAGTTGTTGATAATAAATTAAAAATATAAATTTATAATTTGAATTAAATAAAATAATTTATTAAATACTATAAGTATATAATTAAATTATATTATATATTTATATATAATATAAACATGAAATTTTATTATATAAAATAATTAATTTATTATTATAATAAAAAGAATTAATATTAATTATATAAGAATTGTTATATATAAATATTTTATGGAAAATAATAAAAATATATACAATAAATTATATTATATATAATATTTTTATTATATAATTTTATATAAAATATTATTAATACATAAACTTATTTAAAATATATAAAAATAAATATATATATATATATATATATAAACACATAAAATATTAAATTAATTTTAAAAATAAATTAAACAATTTCTAATGTTTATATTTTAGTGTAAATTAAGAACTTAATAGATACTTCTCCCCTACAATCTTTCATTTTAGTTGACTAAATTATATATATTTTTTTACCTTCAAATCCTTCTATCCAAACAATATGTAAATAGAAAGTGCAATATTCTTAATTTTTTTACTAATCAATACAATTTGAGTGGACGAGTTCGATTTAATCACTTGTACTAGAGGATAAGCCTGGCCGATAAAATGTATATAATACATTCATTATAGGAGAAGTGGAGCACATCATTGAAATTGAACCGCCTAATTGATGTACGAATAACCAATTAATCAAATACATAAAACCGAGGGAGAGAAATTGATACGTACAGGCTGGAGTCCACCATGGGGAAATTCCCTGGAAGCCTTCCTTCCTCCTCCATTTGGGCCACGTTGGTCGGTCCGTCTCCTTCCGCCGATTTCTTCCACAATTCTCAAACTCGTAAAAGGCAGCTAGTGAGTGTAGTCCCCCATTTGATTTGACCCAGCATTTCCACACCTTCGAGAGAGAGAGAGGAGAAATTTCGATGTGGATCATTTCATTTGAATATATTTTAAATAAATATAAAAAAAATTGTTTTTAAAATGGTAAATTATTTAAAAGCGCATTAACTCTCCCTATTTTTTCTATTTTTGTACAAAAATTTTCATTTTACACTATTATTATTATTAAAATTTTAGTTTTAATTTTTATTTGATATGTAATACAAATTTTCATTAAAAAACTAAATAAAATAATATTTTTATTTATTAATTAAAGTTTAGTATATATGATAAAATTCTTCAAATTTATCAAAAATACTTAAATTATATGGTAAATCATCCATATCAATGTAATATAATTCTTATTATATTATATTAGCTAATTAAATAAGTCAAATTAATATATTAATATAATCTAAAAATCTGAATGTTGTTCCAAATATGATACAAAATAAAAAGTTTGGTGCCATTAGATTAACAAAAAAAATTTCGTGTGAAAATAAATAAAATGATTAAAGTGTGTATTTTTTTATATAATTAACAAATTTTCAAAATATATAATTCAAATACAAAAAAGGAAAATATATGGCGAAATGTGTTACTACATCATTTAGTTTTATCTTCTTTTTTTTTCACACAATCATTTAGTTTTATCTTGCACTTACATATTCACGATTTATTTTTCATATAATATTTTTTATTATTTAATTATATTAATTGATATTACCTATATGCTTAATATGGAAGAAAAATCGGATGATAGAATAATCAAGAAGAAAAATAGGATACTTCCACGCGGTGGTCGGTCGGACAGAGCTGGTGGTGGATTGGGAACTGTCAGCAGCAGTACCGTGACCGTTTAGAACACACAACCTATGACCCTAGTTGGACTGTCGGCTCGACAGACAAGTGTAGTTAAGGAGCTAAAATCTATTATAAACCTGAAAGCTTTTAGCCATAATATTTAAAATATTATATTGTCCGAATAGTTTAAAATTCAAGGTTGGGTTTACTTCTAAAGAGTTTATGTCAGGAGTGGGCCTCTCTTCTAAGAGCATTGTTCTGTAGCATAGCAGATGCAGTAGCCCAACATCTTACAAACTACATATCAGATCCATTACTGTATTTGCATTCACAACCAAAGGAAGGATTCTGTCCATTAGCCTGAACCTTATTAAAATATAGAACATGTTACTTAAATTATCATCTGGAATCTACCAGTCCAAATGTTAACAATTGGTTCCTATCAGTCCTAGATATACCATTTATCCATATGCACATCTAATAATGCCCACCAAAAACCCAATCATATCATTTTCTACCCAAATCAACCAAGAATCAACGGGGATTAAAACCCTCTACCAAAGAATGGCAGTAGATAGAGATCTAACCAAGATGTAGAAAATGTTGCACCAACCAACTGACATAATATGATCCATAGTTTATTTTCAAATCTTATGTTTGAAAAATGCACACACGCACAGACTAATGTTTTGACAAAAATCAGAAAACATCCTGGCCACATGTCCTCTACATGACAAACTCATAAATGTAGGACATGTATGGTTGGTTCACCATGAATCACCTCATAAAAATGACCATTTCCTCCTTAAGAGGTGGCAGAAAATGACGGGTAAAAGCTACATATTCATTGACCCTCTACACCCTAAAGAGGTTTTCTACTATTCTTTTATCTACTTGATATACTGAGATAGCCACTTGAACCCATCACCATATCCCATCTTACGCACAATGCTGCACATGAAGACTTCCATAGCCCTAACACTCGAATCCCCAAGGTTGACTTTGCCCTTACCCGTGGTGAAGTTGGTGAGACCTAGGTGGTACCTAAGTTCATCTTCGGAGGCAGCATAAGGAATGTCAATCTTGTTTCCAAGGATCAGAAAAGGGACAGATGCTAGGGCTTCATCAGAGAGGAGGGCATCAAGCTCCTTCTTTGACTCTGCAAACCTCTCCTTGTCATAAGCATCTACCAGATACACCACTGCATCTACCTGTTAAAGACAATCCATCAAGAAATTGTTTTCTGTTATACAAAGCTTGCTGGTTTTAGAGAGAAATTTTAAGTTCAAATAAGTTAGAAAATTGCATCCAATTTTTATATAATGAGCCCCTTTTTGACATTTATAAGCAAATTTATCGGTATTTTCTAAGAAAGACAATGAAATATATTTTAACAACTTTTAGTACTTTAATGATGAAAATGGAACACTAGAAACTAAAAAATGTGGCCAAATTGAAAGACTACACTGACATTGATGGAAATGTAGGAGAGATCGCCCTCCTAAGCGAACCATGATTGGAGATTCCAAATCGCATCAATTAAGACGTGTTTATTCGCCATAGAAAGCAAGTAACCATAAACATAATAATGCTTTTGATTATGACCACCTTTACGAACAAACAATCCAAGAGAAAATTTTTATTCCTGTAATGGAAGGTACTATTAGAACACCTTCCGAAAGGTTTTGAAAGGTTCTATTAGCGAAACTTCCAGTGTCAATATATGCCTCCCATGAATCAGATAAACATGAAGAAACATTTATCTGGGATTAATGAAGGCAACAAACAGAGTTGAACGGATAAGAGGAAATAAAATTAGATGACTCCATATCCATCAGTCAATTCAATCCGATCCTACCTGTTTCCAGCAAGAAGTTCTAATGGGTAAGCAGGATTGTCATAGAAAAACACAATCAATGCACACCTAATGGATAAATAAAGTTGAAAGCGGAGAAAGATTAAACAATGAAGATTGCACAAAGACAGGTTATACCTTGGCATAGTAATCCTTCCAGACTCGCCGTGCAATCTGGTGACCACCCAAATCAAAAGCTTTAAACTTGATTTTCCCAATGCTGAGCTCCTCAGAGGTGGGATGCTGGGTGGGTTGGTGCTGCACTAATCTCTGTCAATGAAGAAAACCCACAACTCAGAATCTTATCAAGGAAAAAAAATCACACTGCAAACCAATTGAGTGAATAAATAAAATAATTTGTCGCTATCCAAAATATCTGCGTCTATCCATCCAGACCTCAAGGTGAAAGCTATCCAATCAACCGATAATTCTAAATCAAATTGATCTTATTATCTGTACAAGAGTACCCAAAAGAAAAAAAAATACCGTCTCAATAGAACCTCAATAGCAATTATAAAATCTATTTACCACCCCAACAAGGACAATTAGCAATTTCCCCACTGGTCACGAAATGAGAGGGGCGCCCTGTCACAACAACTACGAAGAAATAAAAGATTTTCATTGCATTCAAATAAAAATGTGTTCGATTCCGCCGAAAAAAACATAAAGACACACACAGGAACCCCAATTGCAAGCTAAAGGAACAATTAGATCTTGCAACAAACATACCTCGTCCTTCAACATGTGGAGGAGAGTGGTCTTGCCAGCATTGTCGAGGCCAAGGAAGAGGATCTTCGCCTCCTTCTGCCACAGACCAAGAGAGGCGAGGATGCCGTAGAACCAATCGAAGAGGAACATCTTCCTTTACGCCCACCGGGTCAACCAGAACTTTCGGCTTTCCCCCTCTCTGGCAGATCGGAGACGAAGAGACAATTAGACAAGAGAGAGAAATTATAAGAGATCTGAATTTTGAAGAGGGGATTTTAATTTTTTGTGGGATGTTTTTTTTTCTCAACTGGGATTTCCCTGAATGGCCTACCCACTAATATAATAATTTTCTCACTTAATTTTATTTTTTATTAATAGAAATTTTTCTGATTTTTATTATTATTTTAACGTAATGTAAATAAAATTATTGATGTCATTTTTATCATATCATCACCACTAACAATCTTAATACGAATTTGAAGATCTTTATAATAAAATAGCACTTTTCAAAATATTGTGCATTAAATTGTTATATTTTAATTTTTAAAGATTTTGTATAAGTACAAATTTATCTACTCAAGTAAGGCCTAATTATTTCAAGTTGGGTCAAATATAACCATTATCTTTATAATGTGCTATCTCAATATTGGTTTACAAGGAATATATACTATATAAAGTTAAATTTATCATTGATAGTCTTATTTTATATATTATGATCATATTTGAACAAAACTAAGAAATATCTTATTTGGCCTTAAGAATTTCTGTTAATATAAAATTCTAATAATTGATTTAAATGAAAATTTCTCTCTTTATTTTGCTAAGTAAACTTTATATTTAGATTTTTTTAGTTGTTATAGATCTTGTATTATTCTTTTAAATTATTTTATTTGAATTGTGTTAAATTTTTAAAAGAGTAATGATCACGATTTGATTTTTTCTTATTTTGACAACATAATAAATTTTAGAATATTATATTGAGAGGTAAAATAATGAGATAAAATATTTATGTGATTCTGTATATATTTAGGGGTTAGAAGAATGACTATTAGGGATGCATGAACACACCAAGCCAATGAATGTCAAGAGTTTTTTTTTGACCCAATGAATGTAAGAGTTTTTTTTTTTGTAAAAGATGTACTTTCAACGTTTTGGTTTCTCATTTTTTTGTTAGAATGTATAAATGAGAATTAAGTTTGATATAATGCCCCTTATTATATTATTTATAGTGTCAAAAAAATATTGTTAAATCTTGTGAATAAATATAATTAAATATTCTCCTAATTACCATCCTAATTGTGAATTCAAAGAATTGTAAGGGAGAGAAATTAATATATAATTGCACCATTATTGAAGGATGGTAAGAGTTAACATCAAATCACAAGTTCCAAGGGTTCTATACCATTAATTTGAAAACATCTCGATTTAATTTACATGAAAAATATTTAATTTTTTTAAAAAAATTATCTTATTCTACAACTATCTTTATGAACATCTTCCATTATTCCTCGTCCTTTTGATATAATAAAGCTAAAATATTTTCAAAATCATCAAATACATATTACGACTCCCAATTTATACCAATATTAGTAATTCTAAAAATAATAAAAACTTCCATCGGCTCGGTACTTGTGAAATGTTAAACAGAAAGCACCCAAAATTTGTAGTATGCTCCATCTGTTCATCTTATAAGTGAGAAATATAAATTTTGATGGGGGTAACGAAAGTTTTTCTATAATCTTATACTTCTTTATTAGACAAAAATTTTATGCAAAATAATGTTACATATAAATATTGCAACATCCATATGCCTACAATTTAAAAACATTGAAGAGATAAAAATTACATGGATGATCGTATTTTGACTTGGGTACTATATATATAATACTAGAACTGAAAATTAAGATTGAATCGAAATTAAAAATTAATTTAGATTGAAAATTAACCTGAATAAAAATTTAAAAATAACATAAACTAACCCTAAATAACTACTTGAACAAAATAAAATAATAATAGGCAAATGGTAGAAATCCTAAACGATGAGTAAGAAATATCATTTTTAAAAAGTTAGTTTAAACCAATTTAGATTAGAAAAAAATAATTTAAATTATCGAAAAAAATAAAAAATAGTAAAAAAATAATTTTGAAAAAGATATAAAAAAATAAGGTGAGTTAATCAATCCAAAAAGTTAACTTTATCTTCTTCCTCTCATTTACATATTCCCTCTTTCGCCCTTATTCAACTGTCCACGTGTCACTTACAAATCATTATAGAAAATTCGATTTTTAATCAAATTGCAAGCTGAAAAATGTGAATCAGAATAATAACTCTCTTCCCAATCTTGAATTAAAAAGAATTAAAATTTTACCTTGTCATTTTTTGCACACAAACAAACCATATTTTATTAAGCACCCAAATCAAATACAAAGTTCTAAACAATGTTCACAATATTTGTATCAAGTGCTATTTCTAATTGGACGTACGTTTAAACCAAGACCTCTTAATAGTTAAGCACAATTGTGTCAACAGGAGAGTTCAATGCTCCTTATATATAAAACATATGAAAAACATCAAAAACAAGAAATATAATGAATTGGTATCATGTTGGCTAAAACCTGTAAGTTAACCTTAAAGTGTGCCCATAACTATCCTGTCCTACAACATGCCACATTCCTTCAGTTAGCGCCATTGTTTTAACTTCTAATAATTAGATGCACTTGAAAGAGGATTTTCAACCTAGCTCTCATCCTGAAATATCACCCGCAATATATCCTCTTCTCCACGTCCACACAACTTATCGAAAGTTATATTATATCTAATTGTAATCATAATTGTACCGTAAGATGGTAATTGAGTCACATTCCCTATTCTTATTCTTATTTCACAGTTCTTATATATATATCAAAATATTACAAATAAATCAAAATATTACAAATAAAATTATCTAATACTAAAATTTAGACTCAAATAATGCTCTATTAATAGCATTCCAAATATTTCAGTTTCTATTTACTATTCTTACTCATCTAAGTATATACTCTTTGTTATTCTTATTAATCATGTCATTTTTTATAATTATATCTAACAAATCCATAAAATACATCTTAAAACTATCGTTTATATGCATGCAGTTCACGAACAATAGAACGTTCAAATATTATATGATTAAATAATTAATTGTCTCAACATTTTCACACAAAAAATAGTTAGACCCATTTGTTAAAACTAACAGTAAAGTATTGGAAAATACACACCATATAAAATTTATAATCTTAGGAACATACTTTATATTCCATAAACTAGTCCAAACTTTCCTATGTATACTTTAAGAAGAAGAGCATAAATGAGTAGGTTTTGACAACTTAGCTTGTAGAAAAATGTACGCTGATTTTATCATTACCTTTTCATTCCGTGTACCCGATCAAACCAACCTATCCTCGATCAATACTTGGCTAAGTGATCAATACTATCTCTTGACATGATAGGTGATGTCATATATTGTACAATTCTACGAGCGAATTTGTTCTTTATAAGGGAGTACACCACTAAATTAGATATCCATTTATCCTCCTAAATCCTAATTTTGCCCTCGTCTCCAACTTACAATAGGAGCCCGTCCTTTATTAAGTCATTGCCTCTAACACCAGGAATTTTTCTATGCTTAAACCGGGAAGAAATGAATAAGGAAAAATGATCAAACTGGGAGGGAGAATACCAACCGAGGAACAAAAATTGAGCTAGATTGGAAGAGAGGGCTCGATGGAGGAGCCAAGATGGGTAAATAGTAGATTGAGAGACACTTGGGGGTGCCCAAAGGAACAAGATTTGAAAGTTCATATTTGGTGCTCAACAGTAATTCTAGTATTTTACCATAATTTTCATATTATTCAACTCTTTTCATATTATACAAAATTTTAAGACTTGTTACCCACTATTTTGGCTATCTTTATCTTGAGACCCCATAGTACCCAAGTCTTTCACTATTTCCTTAACTTTTTAAACTTTTATATTTTGGTTCTTAAAATTTCTAAAAATTATTATATTGCCCCTACCTTTTCAATTTGTCATTTTTGAGACTATAAACTCTTTCACATCTTCATTTTAGGTCCCAAATTTTTCTCTAGTTTCATTTAGGACCTCAAATTCTAATAAATTTCCTTTTTGGCCCAAACTTTATATTATTTAACCTTTTTCCCTAAACTTTTTTCAAGTTTTTATTTAGGTTCCTAGCCTCTTTCAAGCTACCATTTCGGATCCCTAAGTTTTCATTAACTTTTTTTTAGAACCCTACACTTCTACTGAGTCTCATTTTTCTAAAATTACATTTTGACCCATACTCTTTGAAAATTATACTTTAATCCCCAAACTTTTTTTTCTCAAAATACCTCAATATACTTTGTAAAAATCCTTAATATAATCCTTATCATGTTCCTCAAGTCCCCACAATCACTTTTCGGCCAGCCTTAATCGAAACATTGTCGTTTCAACCTTGTTTGACCTTTCGTTGAAAAATAGACATATTTTGTAAAAATGACGAGAACTCTCCATAGATGGTGAGTCGGTCATCAACATGGGATGTTGGAGAGCTTACTCACTTTTGCATTTGTGGCCTTTTGAATCACCCTAAATGGTGGTATCAATCGCATGAAACATGCGATTTATAAAGAAAGTTCAAATCTTTGATGTCATTGGACATTTCCGAAATTTTTAGGGGCACAAATATTAATTTCAACTCGAATGGTTGGTGGTGTTGGCTAGAGTGGACTGAGAGGTGTTCCTAGAGTTAATTTAAGTCATGGTTGATAATTAGGGAGTTCGGGGTAAGCTCGGAAATGTATACTATGTTTTCAGTCAAAGTTGTAGTGTTACTATTTTAATACATTGTCACTGATAGAAGGCACATTGGTATCGATGAGAGATAGGTTTGAAAGGTTGGCTTCCACACACTTCTAACGCCACAAGAATGACCAAGTTTGGTGGTTGGAAATAAACGTAATGAGATTTTGAATTAAGATCACTGAAAAACTAAATATGTTGACTTTTAAAGAGAATTTTGTTGGCCGACCGACGAGTACATGGTCGAGACTTATATGTACAGCTCGAGGGACCAACAATCCACCAACCCCTAAAAATAGGGGTTTTGTGTTCTAAGTTGGTTCGATCCATATTCAAATCGATTTTCAATCGGACATTTCCTAATCCTTGATTTTTAGATTACTGAGGTTTTTTTAGATAATTTATGACACTTTTCAATTTTCTATAATTATGGTACAAACTAGTTTCCAACACGACTTAGCCTCCAAATATCAGTTTAGATTTTCATTCCTTATTCAACATGAATTTTTTATTTACTTGAGTTTTAAATATCGGTTTAAAAAATTATAATGTTACACACATCCTGATTGTGATCCTTGACCCAATGTTAATCAAACGGAGGAACAATTTATAGATAAAAACTATTGATAATGTGATCACACATTAGATAAATTAGAGAAGAGTTGTGGGTTTATAAGGTTGAAAATATTACACTACTTAAAAGTTATAACTTTTAAGTAAATATGAGCTAGAGCTTTGATCGGTCCACAATACCTACTCTCACATGGTATCAGTACCCAAACTGGAAACCCGACTAGTGGACTGCCCAAGTTTGATGGAAAAATACCAACTTGAGGCCATTGCCTCACTCGTCCAATACCGAAAGAATAATATACAATTTATAAATAGTTTTTGAGGGCGGATTTAAAGTTATATGTGACAAGTGTATACACGATGTATAATCCAATTGGTGCAAAACTTATAGATATAAGTGGTCGTTATTTGACTAGAGGAATCTAATTGGTGCAAAACTTATGATGCTCAAATATTATTATAGAGAGTTTCAACTCAACTCTAAAGGGCAATATCCTCACCAAGCTCATGGCAAGTCTACCTATATATTAACAAATCTTACGATAATCTCATTTTTTATTCAGTTTCACATTGTAATAGTGCATATATTAACTAATAATTATATTGATAATTTAGCTCGTATTTATAGAAATTATTATATTTTAAGTAATCAATTTTTTAATATATTCGATCAATTATTTATTTTACTTTAGTTGATTGTGATTAACCTTCATTTATCACTCACAAAATTATTACATTTTAATATTTTCATAAAAGAAATATTACAAATTTAAAATATTTTATATAAATAGTAAAATTTACCTAGATAGTGTTAACAACTAGCCACACTTAATAAGATTATTGAAATACATAGTCACCATAAAATAAACTATTTGTCACATTAGTTACATACTTATAAGATATTGTAGTTAATATTTGATAATTAATAACGGAGATAGGCTACCAAAAATAATAAACGATATAAAAATTATTTTATAAAGTATTATTAATATGTTAAAATGAATTTCAGATATTTACATAAATATATAAATTAGTAATGTGAATATAAATACTTATTATTTTTAATTTGTAACAAGTGAAAAGAGTATAAATTTGTGTTTCATATAAGGATACTATTTATTTGATACCGATAATGGATAATATGGATATGGATTATGTGTCAATATTTTATTTAACAATGGCAATTGAGCCCATTTTCATAGAGGTGAACTTTCAGAAAATGATGATTCATGTAAACTATCTGAATCAACCTATAAAATAAGATAATGTAATTGTATCTAAATTCCAAGTTGTAGATAATACATTTCAACTTTAATAAAAGAATTGCATTTCAATTTATATTTGTCTCCTATCACTTTGCATGTATCATCCACTTGATTACCTTCACAACTTGGGTAATTCTACCAAAAAAACCATCATAAATTTGGTTATATGAGTTCTTGTCCAAACCTCATTTGGTGGCTTAAAATTTTGGTATTTTTGTAGCTACTCCATGATCTTTCACTTAATCATTCCAATACTAAATAGCCTTACCACACTTGAAGGCTATGGTGAAATAAAGTTGGTTCTATTGAGTATATCTTTCCTATCATCTACTTTCTTGAACTTTTGATAATATTTTTGCTAAAAAATAAATTAAAAACTCTATATTTATGAAATATTTGTTATTAAATTAGATATATCATATAAATTTTCAATACAAATTAGACGAATATATTTTTTTTATTAATTAAAGCATAATAAATAAATAAGCTATAAAAGAAAATAATTAATAATCATATAAAAATATCATATTGTATTTAGTGAATGTATTTTTTTAAATTACTTGTTTAATAACCCCTAATATGAATACAATTATTCGGATTAATATGACTGGACTAACTAATACCCGAAATTATGATTTTTTTACCCAAAGAAATTATGAAATTGAATTGTATGTTATACTCTATTCTGAAGCGAACTGGGCTTAATTTCGGCCCAAATAATGGTTGAGTTCGAGGTTACTAGGGTTTCTTATCTACCTCGTTCTCCCTCGTCGTCTGTGAAAACTCGAGGGTATAGGCGGAGCTTGCGACGTTCACTATCCAATCTCCTCTTTATCGTTCTCGGTAAATCACGGTTCCCCCTGCCCAAATCTCTTCATTTTAAAATCCGCTCCTTCGGTGTTTGAGTACTTTTTTATTCTTGTTGCTAGATCGAGTGAACGGAAAAGGAAAAAAAAAGGATTGATTGAACGTTTGTTGTTGCAGAAATGGCGAAGTCGAAGAACCACACAGCCCACAACCAGTCATACAAGGCCCACAGGAACGGCATCAAGAAGCCTCGCCAGCACCGTCGCACCTCCACTAAAGGGGTAATTCATTATTGGATCTTCGAGGATTTGTTGATTTTCTCATTTAGCAGTTCATAGGATCTGGATGGATAGGCTTTGGTATTTTTTAGCCTTGAATGCTTTTTGGCTTGAATGTTTTGCATGGTTTTCTGGGGATTAGATCAAACAAGTGCCTTATTGTAAGATGATAGGAATCATGAGTCTATCCTAAGCCTCAGGTGATTCTTGCTAGATTTCCCAAAAAAGGGGTCAATTGTGCACCGTTTCAACAATATTATGTAATAGTGCACTATGGTTTGATCAGAACAAAGATTCTTCAGCTTGGCTTAAGATACTGCTATTTGATATTTGACATATTGCTTTGTAGATGGACCCAAAGTTCCTGAGGAACCAGAGGTACGCGAGGAAGCACAATAATAGTGCCAAGGGCCAAGCAGCTTCAGGCGATGAATAAATGGGGATCAGGAGTTTGTGTGATCTGTTATATTTTAAGCCTCCATTGCATTTTCATTCTTAGTCATATCTTTTCGTTTACTGCCCTTTGATTAACTGGAAATTTTGAGACATCTTCTTTGTTTATTACACAAATTTCTCTGGCTAGCTTAACTTTCTGGGTTCTGGGGTCAAAGGATAGATACAGTATGTGATCTAAAATGTTGCGTTACCAAGAGTACCAATTGCTCCAAAAAGTACACAATTAGTTTTTACAGATCAGATGCTTTGCTTAGCTCATTGGATAGATTCAAGCTTTAAGGCTTAATTGGATCATTCAAACTTAATACCTAATTATTCAATGGAGTGATGGGGGGCTAAACCAACCTTGTTAACCATATGAATGTAGGCCACTACAAGCTTATACTTGATCGAGGAGGGGCTTGTAGGGGTTAAGAAATTTCTCATTGTTAAAATAAAGTGACGGGGTTTATTCTTTTGTATATTTAGATTTTTTTTAATTATTTTAAATAAATTTATATATTTTATCATATATATTATTTTTGTTGTTATAATATTATTATATCATTAATATTAATTTTATTTTTATATTAATAACTCAATTAAGTTCAATGATTTGATTATATAATAAAATTTAATCATATTATTTTATATAAAATTATATGTATTATATAGTACCTATAATATGATTATATATATATTACTTAATAAATTATTAAATTTAATTAAAAAAGGATAAATTTCTCTTTCTATTTCTCTTTATTTTTTTTACTAATGAATCTATCCTCAATTCAAACGGTTCACAAGGGTTTATAATCCTCCAGATGGTTCAAATCCCCATTCCTCCAAATCCTCAATCCAACCCCTTCTTTCTATGAGCAAAAAAAAAAAAACCCTTTCTACCAGAGAATTAGATATCAAACCAATCCCATTTAACACCATTTAAAAAAATAATATAATTTTTAATTAAATTATTATCACCTTTCAAAGAAGACCATACCAAACAAAAAGATAACAATTACCATTCATTTAAAACTTCAATGGATTCAGTTTAAAAAGCCAAACCATTATCGTGAACCAATGTGACTTAAAAAAGTGTGTACGAGCTGATAAGATGAAGCAAGTACCAACTCCAAAGAAATCTGGAAGAATATGTTGGTCTAAATGTAAATATAAAGGACATAAGCAACTCTACTCTGATAGGCAATAAATAACAAGTTCGATAAGTGAGGACACAACCAACAGCAAACTTGGTTGTTTCAAGCCACGGTTTTTGGACTTGCATGCACAGTCTGTAGAGTCTGGACCAAGGCTTGTTATCTATGTTGTGGTGCCTTGTGTAGTTTGTAGAGTCCCCCTACTAATGGGAATATTTATTCTTGGGATTTGATGGAAATCTTTATCAGACTGCAACTGGTTCACTTGCTGGACTGGAAACTTCACTATGGACCTACTTCCATGAAAACGAGGGTAAGCTTTCAGTTTTCAACGATACAGACAAAAGACGTACAAAATTCCAATTTCATTCAATGTCATAATCCTATGAAAAGACAAATACAAGCCATAGAAGGTCGAGCTAAAAGAAAAATTAACCTTTGCTGACTTGAAAAGTTCATCTATGACCTCGGACAAGGTTGGATGAGCATGAACTGCATATTTTATATCCTGCATTATACCACATAAAAAGACTGGGAAATGAGTGACTCATCATGATATTTACTTTTTGTTTTGCACAATATCATGATATTTACTTATTTTCTTTAATCACTTAAAGATTATAGGGGTTGTAGAACACTCTAAAGCGAAACTGATGATTTTTTTCTCAAATAGGGCATGAATCAGTGGCACTTTTACATCCAAACAAAATGAATCACTTTGAAGCTCTTGAGGCTGAGGTTGAGCACATTTATCAGCTTTTGCAGTAAAGCATACCATAGTTTAGTTAATATCACAGTTAACTTACTTGAATACGTGTTCCAAGAGCAATTGCATTAGATGCTTCATGGATGAGGTCAGCAGCATGCAGTCCAAGAATATGGACACCAAGAATCTCTCCATTGTCTGGTCTGTATATCAACTGTAAGAATGACAGCACATAGATGTTAGCTGCATCTTGTAGGCATAGAAGATTAACATATTTAAAGTCCTTTGAATTGGATGCCGCAAAATTGATATCTGATGAATCATTTTTATGGTCCTGAGATTGTATAAAGTTTCCTCCTGGCCGCATAGATGTAAAATATAACTGACTCCAAATTAAGACAACTTAAATAAGGTAATCATGAAGCCGGGATTATGGATGTACCAACAGATGACTCATTAATTGGGTAATACTTAATGGATATTTTCGAAGAGAATCAAGAGATGCATCATTGAACATGTTACCTTGGCGAGCCCCTCTCCCTCATTTTCTGCTAGGGCTTTTGTGTTGGCCTTGAAGCTTGTCTTTGCAATTCTAACTTCAAATCCCTCCTTTTGTGCTTTTTCTCTAGCTTGAGGCTGAAACCACAGTATATCAGAGTTGAAAAGACAAAATGACATGATTATTTAGGTAAAGTTACAGTGAAAATTCCACCCCCTGATGACAATAAAATTCCCATACAACAGTCTAGGAGAGACAAAAATTTGCAAATATAAAACATAAAAGAGTACAATTTAATAACCAGAACTGCCTAGTCTTAAATTTTTTTCTTTTGGGGAATATACACTAACTAGCAAAAGGATTTACAGTTTACTAGAAAAAAATAGACATGTTACCTCTGTCAATCCCACCATACTGATTTCAGGATGAGTGAAACAAGCTGCTGGGATGCTTAGGTGATTTAGCACATGATCATTGCCAGTCACTTGCTCGACCACTGTTTAATTGACATGCAGAAATAACAGTTTCAATAGAAAAAAAGGTTGTTCAACTAGACTAAACACTTGAGCAAAAAAAAAAACTAGACTAAACAGAAAATATTAACCTGAAATTCCTTGTGCACTAGCAGCGTGTGCAAGCATCATTTTACCATTGGCATCACCAATGCAGTACAAGTGAGGAACCTAGAGCAAGATAAAGTTAATGCGCTATCCCATCTTCTGAAAAATTAAGCACTAGAAGTGATAGACCAACCAAATTTCCATTTGCATCAACCACCCGCATACACTCATCAACAGGAATAAATCCGCGTTGTGTTACTACATTGATCTGCAAACAAAAACAATCATAAATAACGTTTGTTTTCCTCAACATAAACCAACTAATAATTTTGCAAGTGTGTACATTCTCCAAGCCAAGACCCTGAGTAAATGGAGCCCGACCAGTTGCAATGAGTGCTGCATCTACCTGATAATAGAATGACAGGATCTTAAGAGATGACATAACATGATTAAGCATGTGCTGAGGTGAAGATGCTGCATCATGTTCAACTAATTTAACTTTTTATTTTGAACATTAATGTCAGTCCAAGACATCCAATATTGCTCCACATATGGTTAGGTAATTACGAATACAGAATCAGAAAGGCATATAGTGGAAATCTAATAGTTACACTTATTAATATTATACTTTTACACAATTGAGCTTCTAGAAATTATATCAAAAGAGTACACATTAATATACTCATTTATGTAGCATGCTAAAAGAATTCACATAATAATATTGCTATTTTATGAAATATATAACAGCCATGAATATTAAAGCAAAAAATCACCAAAAGATTCTTTGAATCCTAGTAACTGCATGTTCAGATCAGAAATATTGTGCTAATTTCAAGATTTTCAAAAGTGCTAGGCGCTTTCAAGGCACAAATAGTCCTATAGGTGCAAGGTACAAAAAAACGTGCCTCACCAAAGTAAGGTGCACCTTTATAAAGATGGATTTTATTATATTATCAAATTATAAATAATTTGATGTGTAATATAAAGAATCAAATTAAATCATAGGAAGGAAGTAGAGTGTTGATGTTGGTGGCAGGAAGACATTGATTAGGATGCATGTGTTTGCCTCCAGCACCTCGCCAGGGTGCTTTAGCGCACCAGAAAAGCACTTTTGATAATGTTTGTTATTTTTATCATCATATAATCCTAAAACCTCAAAATATAATACCTCCAAAGTGTCTTTTGGTTCCTTTGTCTTTGCATCGATAAGCTCTATGGTGACCGGCTTCCCATCCTTTGCTGGGGTAATCTACATAAAGAACAATGCCCAGGGTAACATGTAAGTACATATTTCCCTCTTTTCTACCCCCAGTTACAATCACATTTGAAAGATAAATTCAGCATATAAGAGAAGAGTCACAAATTCATAAAAAAGTTACCTTACTAGCAAAAACACCTGTGTGATAATCGATATTCCGTGGATTTATTAGAACTCTTTGGGCCAATTTGCTAATTTCAGGATCAAATCCTGGCATTAGCTGATCAAGAGCTTCAACAAATGTTACCTAGAAGAAAATATGATCATCATTAATATGAGCAATAAATGTTACCTAGATAAAGAACTGAAATCATCATAACTATGGACATAATGGAGACTAATAAGCTAAAAAGATTGTGAAACAAAGTTTATGGAAATTCTTTCATCAAATTATTCAGGTAAAGTTAATTAAAGAAACCAAGTTTACTTTATATTTGTATTGTTGCCCGTTGCTTACTTTAAATTACTGAAATTAAAATAAAGTGGCTTCTACACATAAGCAACCCTAACAGTCAAATATGGCATTCTCATAATCCTAGCTAAGAAAATTGTGATACTGGAATTTGGAGGTGTACCAAGAAATAATTGGACAGAATTTCAGAGCTAGTTTTAGTGAGAAAGGCAGAATCGTCATAAAGGGAGCTCTCTATATCCCACACCAAATGCAAAATTTTGATGAAATTCATGTGAAAATCTAGAAAGATGAACAGAGTAAAGTTCATCAGATTGCACTGAAAAGCAAGAATAGCCTAGTCTAATTTTGGGGATATTATTTATTAAGTGAAATGTGAGAACTATTTGACAACCTATTCACAATCTTCCTATTTTGAAAGAAGTTCTGTTGACAACTTTCTTTTACTACTATGAAGAAGAGAGGACGATGCTACCTCACTTCCAAGTGCAGTATATACATCACTAAATTCTAGACCAATGTAGCCACTTCCAACAATGGCTATCCAATCAGGTATAAACTCCAACTTCAGGGCATGGTCACTGGTGATGACGGTCTTCCCTGTAGGTTTTTCCAAGCATAGGCATGTAATAAAATAATGAAAGAAACCATTCAAAGGAGAAAAAAAAGAGATATTTTGTGAAATAATCCCTATGAATTATGGTTTCTAAAAGAAGAATGATTGAAACTTCAATCTTATGAATCAGAATGCTCGCCTTAAGGGCAGAAAGTTTACCATCAACTTGAATGCCCTTTGGAACAAAAGGCACAGAACCAGTAGCAACGATTATATCTCTTGCAGTTACCACATTGTCTTTTCCATACTTCACCTTTTGAGGCCCCTGAATAGATGGAAGAATAATTTTGGAATATAATAAGCACTTTTTTTATTGGTACAGTAACAAGATACTATTTTTAATTAGAATACGGTCAGTAGATCAAAGTAGTCAAGAATATTGGATAGGTTCCCATTTGGCCATGACTTACTGCCCCTTCAAAAGTATATATTCTAACACTCACCAAAATGGTGCCAACACCAGTCAGAATGTCTACACCAAGTGACTTCATGGAATTCGTCAAATTATTACGTATTTTTGTTGCAAGATTATTTGCATGATCAGCCACACCTTTTCTGTCATATCCAGCAGCATCAACCTAGGGCAGGAGTGAAAGGATTGAATTGTGTTATACATGCATATACAAAATTTGAATGTAGCATCGACTCCAATGAAATCCACTTGGCATGAAAATCTGCAGATCAAATATTGAAAGAGTTCAAAAAGCTACAGTCATCAGATATACCTGCAGGCCCAAAGCCTTCAAATGATGATCATTCTGAAGTTCTCGCATCCTACCACTAACTGCCAGTAGTGCCTTAGAAGGAACACATCCTCTGTTTACACATGTTCCACCCACAACATCGCCTTCAATAATGGCAGTCTTTAGACCCTGGTATAATCATATTCAATTAGAATATAAGAAACATGTTCCAGTTATCTCTAGTCATGAGCAGGCCAATCCAGAGCTCCATCAATAGCTCTGGAATCATGTTCCAGTTATCTCTGCCAAAATTTGAGCATTTTTTGCATTACTGTACAGGCTAGGAAGCTTACCATGCTCTGTGAATAGATACTAGAAAAGCCATAACAGTTTGTTAATCTTGGATATTCTGACGGAAAATTTTAATACACGGGTAAATAAATACAAATACATCATCAATAAGCTAAGAAAATTCATACATTGAATTGTACTGATGATCACAGGATAACTTGTTAACAGTAGCTAGGTCATGAAAATCTAGAACTCAGGGTACTATCGTTTGTACTGTTGCAAGAGCTACTGGATTTCATCCATGGATCTCCAAATAGAAGGCGATCACCGTTACCTTCTCCACGGCGTGAAGCGCTGCGCCATGACCACCGACGCCCGCTCCAATGATTACGAGGTCGTAGTCGAACGACTTCGAAGCATTGCCATTGTCTGAAGCAGAGGCAGAGAGTCGTCGGGGAGGGCGCTCGTGGCTCACCACGTGCACTCGTTTGCTGAAATGGCATCCAAACCTCCTGAGCGAGCTGAACCCCAGGACCTCCCGCCTGATTCCGTAGAACCTAAGGCTTGCCAGCGTCTGTGGAGCTGCGATGTGGAGGAAATCTGGCGGTAGGCGCGATCTCGGAGCCGGAGCCGCCGAGGAGGAGCCCGGGGAGAAGGATAGAGAAAGAGAGGACTGCATTGTCGGAGGAAGTTCTCGGACAAAGAAGAGATCTCGGAGAGAATGAGAGTGGAGGTAGGAGTGGAAGAACTTAGGAAGAAGAGGGAAGGAGGCGGAAATGTCGAGGTGGAAAGGGAGTGGTAGATGAACGATCTTCTCATCTCATTGAGAGCGAACCGTGTTGAATTAAATATAATTAAAAATTATTATATTTGATAATATATTTTAAATTATAGGGAAAATAAATAATTTTATAATAATAATATTATTATTATTACGCTCATGCACCTCACCCTCACTGCATGTCAAAACTCCGGCTAGTTTCCGGTTGAATGATACTTGGATCCGACTAGTTTTATACTGTTTTGTTCTAACTCGTTTCCTGGTGAGTATTGGTGGATTGTACGAGCAGAATTGATTTCAATCTTCAAATCCGAATTCTGGTTAAATTTTGGTTTAAATTGGGTTATTTGAACTTCATGTGGTTGAAGTGTACAAATTCGAGTCAATTTAATTTGAATTAAATTGAATTTGAGTCGGACCATGATTTCTTATAAGTCAATTTGGAAGTAAGTTGATGGATTGGGATTGGGACGATTTTTCTAACAATTTTACATGCTGGAAAATCACAACTACAACAAATAAATCAAATCTTAAAATAACTTTTAATATTACCATAAAAATAACTATAAATTCAAATATGTTATGAAATTTAATTGAATAAATAATATTAATAATTGTCGATTTTATTTATTAGTATTTTTATGAAAAATAAAATTTTAAGTAATAAAAATTTTAGTTCGTATTTCTAAACAATATTTTTTAAAAATGGTCCATACTCCATCTAAATTATAAACACTCACCAACCAAAATAAAATTTATTTTATAAATTTGAAAGGTTAGCCAAATAAAAATTTTAGTTCGTATTTCTAAACAATATTTTTTTAAAAATGGTCTATACTCCACCTAAATTATAAACACACTCACTAAAATAAAATTTATTTTATAAATTTAAAATGTTATCCAAATAAAAATTTAAGTAATAAAAATTTTAGCTTAACAAAATAGTATATTAGTCTTTTGAAATTATTATAAAATACGATGTGAATTAACTTCATTCGTTTAAATAAAAAAGTAAATATAAACTAATATAAATCATTAAAAAAGAGTGAACCTTAGATTTTTTATTAGAGTTATTATAATTATTTAAATTTATTGAAACCATGGAGTTAATAAGGGGATATTGAATTTAAGCATGTTAGGATCTAGAGAAAAATATTGGGTAATAATTTGTTGTCACTTGTAATATTTGTTATGTTATACAAAAATTTTTAAGATAGTGATTTAAAATCAATCAGATTAGAAATCGATATTGTAAAGTAAATGAAAAATCTAACCGAAATTGTAAATTAAACCGATGAAAATTCAGTTTGTAATATAAATTTAGATGATTGATAAGTACCTAAAATTACCATAAAAGAACTTGCATTAAACATAAATTATGGATAGGGAAAAGTTCGGTTGAAAACCGACTCGAATCATGATCAAATCGGTTTGAGGCACAAAACTCTAATTTTTTTAGTAGTGATTATATAAATTAAAAAATAGAAATTATTGAGCCCAATTAATATAGAATCAGAAACAAATTTAGGAAAATAAATTGGGCTAAAAACCAAATATCGGGGGTAAACATACCAAAAGACGAAAAAAATTGATTGAACTAGCTCGTAGCATAAAAAATATTCAATTTTTAGAAGGAATTAGACAAATAAAAAATTTGAAGTTTTTAAATACAAATTGTAGGTAATTAAATAAGGAATTTATAAAAAAAATTAGGTCAATAATCAATCAAATATGAAGTGATCCAGCCAAGAAACTGTCAAACACGATAGAACCGACCAATTTATTTGCCAGAAATCATTTAGCTATAGTGCGAATCAACCGACGTGTATGTTAAGTGCATGACACACACTGTGCACACACATGTTCATCGTCTCCGCCTGACTAGAAGATCTAGATTTGACCTGAAACCAAGAAATCCACCTAATTTCGCACAATATCTAGTATCATCCTGCTGAGGAAAATTAAATGGAAAGTGATGTCTATACGATCATATCCGACTAGCTATAGACATGAGGTGATAGACAGTTGGTTATTCGAGTTGACTGTATAAACCTCGACCCTGCTTCCATCAGTTGGTCACCGAAATTCTCTATAAAAGAAAACTCCCTCAATTTTCCAATGACCTCATTTTCAAAAGAGATAATTTTCGATTAAGACCAACAAGCATTTTTTATTCTGATGGTGTTAGAATCACGTGGAAGCACTTTCTAACTGCACCTCTTTTCGATACCAACGTGCCTCCTACCAGCGCCAATATGATTAAATAGTAACACTACTCCCTTAGTTGTAAATAAAGAGGTGCCTTTCGAGCCTACCCCGACCTCCCCGACATCCAGCTATGACCCAAAATAATTATAGAGATTACTCTCAGTTCACTCTAGCCAACACCATTGACCGTTTTAGATTAAGGTAAGTTTCATAGTTGTGAAAATTCTTAGAATTTCTAGTGACACTCATATTTAAACACCCACTATAAATTGTGTTTTTTTTAGAAGACTCATACGGGGTGATTCAAGATGCCATGAATATGCAATAGTGTTAATATAAAACCCACCTAAATTGAAAAAAAAATAATAATAACAATAATAATAGCAGAGAATAAAAAGAGAAAGAAGAAGTCATTGGAAAAGATGGAGTCTCCGACGACTCGAAAACCGCTCCGGTCAGGTCGTCGGTAGCCGCGTCAGAGGCCGAGTTTTATGCCGGCGGGTAATTCGAGCAGTTGCTGACCTCCCCATATAAATGACACCCACTTATTCGTTCTCAATATCCCACAATCGATCGAAAAATAAGAAGAGTGAGTTTTTTGGCGAGATTCAAACTAGAGCTCCGACGACGGGCGAAACCTTCACCAAAGGAGCTCCGAAGGGTGGCATTGGAACCAGGGAAGAATCCTCTAGCTTTATACCTCCTCAAAACAACTAGGGAGCACTCAGGGAGGTGCGAGGGAGGGACTTGAAATAAATCTTGAGAAATGTAACGCCCTAACCCAAATTATCGGTTCGGTTCACTTACAACATGCTACGTCTCTTGGCCACTACAAAGGTGGGTAGTATCACCCTTTTAATAATATGTGGACAAAAAGGCTCAAAATATGAAAACATTTCACACAAATTCCAAAATTATTTTCAAAATATTACTATGTTAAAAAATACATCATAGATCCTAGGGAATAATAATTGTAACACCAGAAATCTCAATTCCATAATCAGGTCAAGTTGTACCGGAAAATGGGATCGAACTAGGAGTTAGAACTTAAATCGGGAGGTAAAATCAAACCATAATGAGAGAAGAGATCAATAGAGTTGCTAAAAGGGGTAAAATGGTCATGAGGGACTCTTAGGAGTGTCTCAAAAGCTAAGGTAAAGGTTTGAGAGAAAATCAAGAGAAAATAGGTTGGTTGTTTCAGGTGTCAATTCTGACGGCCTCGACGAACCTTGTGAGCTGAGAAAATTTAGGTGAGTCTCTTGTACCACCAGCTTTCCATAGCCTTTGACGTTGTCCGATTTGAGCAAGATTTGGGTATGAATTAAATTATCAAAGTCCAAGATCACATGTTAAGTGGCTGAGTTGACTAAAATACAAATTTTAGGAGCTATAGACCAGTAATTGATGTGATTCAAGTCGTCACAGACTCCTAAGAGAGTTAGCTTTCAAACTGCACTAGCCTCGAAGACTAACATGCTACCTCCGATGAGTTCCAAGCTTTGACCCAACTTTTACTCGTTTGTATTCATGTTTCTGATCAAGCTCGATCAGAGAAATTCTGGCCGACTCCGGCCAAACAAAGTTTACTATAACTAGAGAGAGGTGAGGGGGGACATCTATACTAATTTGGGAATTTTTATAAATAGTTTTGTTATGGGTTAGAGGTCGGAAACTAAAATGCAAGGATTTGAAAGTTATGGGACCCAAATGTGATTGAGCATTCTGTGGGGTCTTCTTAACGGTCAAAATAAAGCTTTGAGACAATTGGAAAGTTTAGTGAAGTTTAGGGGTTGAGTTTGCCTATTATGGAAAATCTAGGGACCTATTTGTAATAAATATAAATTTAAGGACTAAAGTACAAATATGAGTATTTGCATGACTAAAAGGCAACTTTTGGTACAAGGACATAAACTTAATTAAATAAATTTTAGGGACCTAAGTGAGAAATATGGGGGGTCAAATGAATCTCGAAGCCTATGTTTTTAAGAAAAAAGTGCAAAATGGTAATTTTACCAAAACTTAGGGGTCTCTAGTCAATTAATGAGGAATAGAGCTTGGAATTAATCTAATGCCTATTTGGGATCAAAATGGGATACAAGGAAACTTGAGGAACCAATTTAAAAGACTTGAGATAGTCTAAATGGAAGATTTGGAGAATATAAGGTCCTGAAAATATAAGTTTTAAAGTGTAGGGGCAAAATGATTTTTTGCCCAACTTAAGGACTATTTTGCAAATAGTGAGAAATGAGACCTATGAAATATCATAAGGTATTTTGGGGACCACAATGAGACTCAAGAAAACTTGAGTACCCAAGTTAAAGACTTGGAAACATATAAGGTCTAAAAAGGATGAATTTTAAGTAATAAAGGGCAAAATGATAATTTTGACAAATTTAGGGACCAAAATATAATTTTGGGAAAGTAAGGTACCTAAGTGGTAGATTAATGGTTTCTAAGCACATGGACAAGTATAACCAAAAGAGATTATGACACTAAGCAAGTGTAACTAACATTAAAAGGAGGCTAGTTAAAGAGCGGTTACTCGACAAGTAAATCGAGTAAACGGATGGGGAAAATCATAATTTCTTAGGAAAGTTATAGTGTAGCATTTATGTGTTAATATAAGTACTTAAAATGATCTTGATGCCTTACTATGACTCTTCTAGATAGAATACATAGTCGCTCGAACAAGGATCTCACAACTCGAGATAAAAGGAAAACCTATCGTAACGAACAAGTTGTTATAAAATAGTGAGTGGGAACACTAACTACGAGTCTAATTGGACCGGTCGAATATGCTTTACTATTTTTCTATAATGCCTAGAAATGTATGATGTATGATTTGGAAAATCATTTGAAAAGAAGTGAAAGATGACATGGATACATACTCATTAAGAAATATCATTTTCTAAAGTGAATAAATGAGTTAAGGGTCGCTAGATGAAAATAAATGAACCATAGTCACATGTTTAGACTATATGAGTTGGGGCCTTGTACCCATAATATCATTGTTGATAGGAGTTGGTTGAGCGATGGACAAAACTTCTTGTGATAAGATCTTGATCATGATAATTGTCTATTGAACATGTTACATGAATCTGAATATTTGAGTTGGTCGAGTGATGGACCAAACTCAATGTGATTGATTGAAGACACATATTACTTGTTGTTTTTCATACATGCACTTGAATGGAGATGGTCAGAATGGGGACCATACTTTGTGATATGTGAGATGAGTATAAGTTCTATATGTGTGCATATTTATGTGATATACATGTGTATATTTATATACTAGTTAGAAGACTGGGGCAGGACACATATCCATGTAATGTTAATGCCCAGGGAGATTGGAAAGGCAGATAAGGGGGATTGATAATAGTGCTTCCAGATTTCCTAGGACATCTAGATGATGTACTAGTGTGATCCCAAGGATACACCGATGTGATGAGAAATTGTGAAATTAAGTTACATGTACATGGAGTTGGGTGGGTTAGTGTAAACCCCGTCATCTTGGAGTAAGGAACCAGAAAGGGAAATCGGAAAATTTCAAAGGAAATCGGGAATCAAAATAACTTAGAATTGGTACATAAGAACCAAAAATGAAAATTTTGAAAATTGCTAGTAGCCAATCAAGATCCAAAATTCATGGAAAGGGGCCATGAATGAAATTGGATGAGAAAATCGGATTGGTTCAAGGTGAATCGGAGTGAACCAAAATTGAACCATGAAGAACTAGTTCAAATATTGATTTTTATAAACAACTTAAAAATGTCAAATTGAGAAATTGAAGTCACCACTAGGTAGAAAATGAATTTAGATAAATTTATATTTTTTTTTTAGATTTTAGAAAACTGGTCAAATCGGGCCTGAACCGATTGATTTTTATTTCAGGTTACCGAACCCGTCAACGAACCACCTGCCAGGTCAGCGCCTAGTTAGTAGGCATGACCAATAAGAGTGCAACATGTGGTGAAGCGCGCCCAGTCAGTCGCACGGTCAGCGTATGGAAGCGCTAACGAGCTAGAGTGTGACACGTGTCTTCGATCAACAGTCAAATCCACGTTATTGACGACTGACCAATAGAAGAGCGACACATGCCTTTAGTCAACGATCAACTAAGGAGAAGCCTCATCAACCAGGCTGGTCAATGAGGAGCTGACACGTGGCAAGAATGCCACATTAGCATCCAAGTAGGACATCAAAGAAATGATTGACCAATTAGAGGTTGACAAGTGGTAGAGCCACATCAGATGGTCTCAACCAATCAATGCCTAACACGTGGCAACCGCACAATGCGTCAAGATAGATATCTAATTTATTTAAATCAACCAATAAGAGGCTGACACATGTCAAATACACAGTGCATAAGAAGGGAAATCTAATTCATTTAAATTAGTCAATCAGAGGACACCACGTGTCACGGTTAATAACTGACCAAGTATGGTCAGCGACCATGCTGGAGCGAGCAACCAATGGGAGGTCTCCACGTGGCCGATCAATGAGTCAAAGTGACTCAAACACTGAATGGGAAGCCGAATCAGTAAAACTAGCCAATCACAGCTTGCCATGTGGCAGCTCGCACACACGACATAGAGTCGTCTTCAACCTTGGGCATATAACACGAACGGGATTGTCAGAGGGAGACCGAGTCTCCGACGACTAAAATATCCACCACCATCACCACAAACGGGTGAGTCTGGTGCTATCACACCTCATTCCAGTTTGGTCAGAACCCCGTGACCAACCTGCCACTCTCCTAGACATCGAGGAGTTGCTTCTCCCCTAGATCTTGAAGAGTCAAGTGTATTGCCTACCATGTTTCCTGGAATGGGCCAAAGGCCAATGGGCACGAGTTCAAGCCCATTGATAATTAGTCGAGTAATGAGCCTACGAAAATCCTCAAAAATTGATAAATTGTGTGTTATAGCTACCGAGCCAGGGTTGGTTTGTTGAGCTCGTTAGGCTAGCAGCTACCAAGCCGAAGTCGGGTCGTCGAACTCGTTAGGCTGGTAGTCATTGGGTCGAAGCCGACATAGTAGACCTGTGGGGCCGGTAGCACCAAAGATAAAGGGTCTTAATTAAAAAGACTTGTGTTTGTGCACGAATGAGATACGAAAACATCAAGGTGCCCGGTATGGGGTAGTGCTAGTTCCAAGAGCTACTGGATGACCGAGGGAGCATAAGAGAAGTTTGTCATCCAATAAGTCAAGAAGCTCAGGGAGCTTCATGTGCATTGAGACCGAGTAAGCAGGAGGAGAGGTCTCGTCCCACTATAGTGAACATGGAGAATATTGAGGTATGAGGGATAGGCGGTAAGGCTCACTCAGGCTTGTGGTAAAAGGTAAGACCTTCTACCAGGGTGGTCAATAAAGGCAATTCAGACCACAAGTGTAGTAGTCAGGGACTGCTCTATGACTATGTGAACCATTTTATGATGAAAGGGCGGGTGTTGAGTGACAAACAATATGGTTGTGAATAATGAAACTACGCAAAAGTGTTTTCCTAAAGCATGCCGTAGAAATTTTCCCTCACTGAGTTATGAATCTCATCCCCTTTCTTAAATTACTTTTAGGGAAATTTCGTGCCAATTAAAGTTGAAGGTAATTATATTTAAGATGTTTTACAAATTTGTTATGGAAAACATATGTATTGGTATGCATTTACCTTTCTTTAACCATCTTGGTAGAAATACTATTGTGGTCCAGGGAAGTGTGGCGGATTGATCACAGAGATACCACTAAATCGGGTTGGGGCGTGATAATTAGTGTCATGTCCTCGTATGCTAAGACATCCAAATAAAAACCAAACCCGATGGGTACTAGTTGTGGAGAGTACACGTGACTCACAAACTCTCATTTTACCCAATCAAAATTATGGCATGACTTGGGCCATGAATTGCCAATATATGTTATTGTGTGCATACCATAAATCATTGATATGATTTTTGGGGAGATAGAGTTTGACCCGACATAATGAAAAATTACGGTTCCAGGTGGCCCAAGACATGAGTATCAAGAGGTCCGGTAAAACTATGAATAGTGAATAATTTTATAAAAATCGTGAATAAATCTCCATGTTAGAATTTTATGTGAAGTCTGAATATGTAAGTTGTGTAGTGGCCCATTGTCGATACCTCATTCATTGAGTCATGAGCTCACCCCCTCCCCCAAACAAATATAGGTGAAAGTTGAGGTTCTATGAGGCACAAAATGGGACATCACCTATAGAATGAGCGTGCCTTGAGATAGATTTTGAAGTTTGCATATGATGGTTTTAAATTATTACATATCAATTCTATATTTCCAAGTTATTTGTATAATGTTTTGGGCACACTATTTATTAAAGAAAAGTTTAAATTTTCGTTGAAATTCAAGGAAGTCTTGTTTATTCTAAGACTTAGTCCCTCTAGTTTTATCCTGGTGAATGTACCCACCATTGTAAAATCGAGTGGATTGGCGAGTTGCACGGGACTGCCAGTCGATAATTAGGTCAGGGTGTGACACTTGATTTGTTTGATTGGGTAGATGTGTCATTGCGCTAACTTGACATCTAGTTCTAGAGGTGGTTTGGGCGTATATGGATGTAGAGGTATAAAAGGGAGAGTGGATGCTTTCATATCTTTCCACGGTCGTAGGGAGGCATATGGTGAGGTCTAGGCATACTTATAATCAAGCATAGTTAAAATGGTCATAAGTATGCAGGATATTTGATGACACGTTATTGCACTATTAGGGGAACACTCATCATAAGATGTTCCTTGAAAGTGTAAAACACAATACACATACCCCTCGTACCCCTGAGTTCTCGTGTGTGAGACTTCATGGGACAATAATATATATGTCGCCTATTTTGAACTTGTGATGATGTTGTTGTGTGTGTTACTTGGTTGATATAAAAGATGGGAATTGAGTTCCCCATGGTAACCGATAATTTTAAAGGATTAAAAGATGGAATTATCACTACTGAAATTTTATGGATAATGAACTGATAATCTTAAAAACTATATCTTAAATATTTTGAGTAAAGGTTGGGGTTGTAAGCCATGTAATGACCCAACATCGGTAAAACTTACTCACTGAAATGTAAGCTCACTCTCCCCAAAACTATTACAAGTGAACAAGTGTGCTCATGGAAGCACAAGTTCGAGAAATCACCACATCACACATAAATTGAGGAACATATCTTGAAGTGTGAGCACAAATATTTAAATTTTATATTTATCAGATGTTGTATTTCTATGGAAATTGTATTTATTTTGGGTACACTATTTTAATAAAAGAAAAGTTGAAATTTTCATTGAAATATATAAGTTTTTATTATAAGTCTTCATACTTTTTATACTATTTTAGTGAAGTTGCTCAACATTGTAAGATTGAGGGGGTCTTAGCTTGGATAATCGGGTTGGGACATGATATAGTAGGTTGTAGTATAAGGAAAGAAAATCATGGAAAGATTACAATGATTGGTGGAAAGGTATTTGTGCATATATAAAATATATGAGATAAAAAAAGTTAAGAATATTTCTTTTAAATATAATATTATTTGTTGAAAAGATTTTTAAAAAAAATATTTGAGAAAAGTACAAACATGAACTACATTTCGAGTAAATATAGAATCTAGTACATAAAATACCCAATATGAGCATCTTACTCACAAATGGTAAACTTATTCCCTCTAAACCTCTCAAATTACTCGGAGAATCAAAAAATAAGAGATTTATGATAAAATATTTCATATGAAAATCTTATTCACAAATTATAAACTTATCCACTCTAAATCTCTCAAATTACCTGAAATGAAATAAAAAAAATTAAAGATTTATGAATAACAATATTCGAGATATTAACCCTTTATATTAATAATAAATAATTCACTCACTCATTTAATTTATTGATCATATTTTTTATAATTGTTATTATATTTAGAAATAATATTATTTTATTTAATTATGTGTCTTATATACTTATAGTAGCACTATGGTGATTTGCCCCCACTATCATACGGTCGAGTAAGTGTGACAAGTATTTGCAGGCCCGACTTGTAACTCAGGTTGGATATGACAGTAATGAATCTCAAAAATATTAAATAGGGGAGTAGGAGTAAACATGAATTAAGTAAAATTTGATCAAAGGTAGAATTGGTAACCGGTAGAGTTAATTGATGTTAATTGATGTTATTGTGGATCTGGAGGGCGTAAAGACCAATAAGTCAAGTCAAATGATGCTAATTAGATAATCTTAACGAAGGATGTGGACCCTCCGGTCTCCCTCGAATTGAACTCCTCTGGCAGCATCATCAAATCGTGACTTGTGGACCCATCAGCACCCTTTCTTTTTGTGTATTTCTCTATTGTCGACCGAAATTCTCTACCTTTGAGAATAGAATGAATAGACATATATAACACAGATGACCTAGATTTGGTGCTCAAATTCAGCCATAAGTGATAAGATTTTCGATAAGGGATAAGAATTTTAACATAAATGACGTTATTGGTTGGGTTGCAACCAATAAGTCCGATTACAAGGACCATTGGAGACATGTAGCTCATCCGGTGAATTAGAGGTGGAATGGGGCTTTATTTGTGTGGCATTGGGCTTCCTCGCGTGGGTTTTGGTTAGATTGTGATAAATATTAAATGGGACTTAATAATTGGGTTCAATATTGAATGTGTCTTAATAATTAGGCTGAATTTTGATTGGGCGTTAAATTGATGAGTTGTGAAGTGTTGGGCTTTGAAATTGGGACCTTGTACATGAAATAAACCGTGGACATGAAAGTAATATGAGCTTTTTTTAGTAATTAGGCCTTTCTTTATATAGCCCAAATAAGAAATTCAAATTAGGCATTGGAGTTTTAAATGGATTAGACATTTTGAAGAAGATGAACTATGAGTCTAAGAAAGTGGTTTACCACGTGCACTTGGATTTCTTTTTTTAAGCACTTGTATTTTTCTTAAAAAGGTAAGATAATATAATTATGGAGTTTGAGTTTTTTTAGTGTATATATTTATATATATTATTGGGTATATGAGTAAAAGTAGAGTCACTTATGAAATTCAAATAAATTGAAGTTATTTTTAGGTGAAATTAGAGTTTGGTTATAGGTTTATTATTTGTTTAAATTATAGTTGAGAATACGAAAATTTTTTATTTTACATCACATTGAATAATGGTTTTTATACTCGATAATTTTAAATTACGAAAATTTTATAAAAATAATATTTATCATAAAAAATTTATACTAAAAATATTTCTAACACAAAATTTTAAGGTGAAATAAGATTTTAAATACGACAGGTTATATATTTACTCAATTTTCTATGAAATAGATATAATAATTGTCAGATAGTCTCGATAATATAATAGTAATATTATCATCGTTATATAATCGATATAATGTAAGAATACAATAAATAAAATATTTTAATTTTTATTTTAATTTAAATATTTATTTACGTAACTATTATTTACAAAATTATTGAATAAATCCAATTAAAATGTGTGTTTGGATGTGCGTACACTACTTATAAGGGAATATACATAAATTTCTTCTATTTTATAAATACTTTTTATAAAAAATTAAGAAAAAACTATACATAAATTTCTTCTTTTTTATAAATACTTTTTATAAAAAATTAAGAAAAGACTATACATAAATTTCTTCTTTTTTATAAATACTTCTTCTCAAACTTTTCATAAAGAAAATTAGGGAGAGGGCAAGCTTAACACTGAATAAAACTTCAAGTATTTAATCTCATTCCTACTAAAATATTTGATTAGATATTTTTATAAAAGTTTTTTCTACGTCTTATATGCATACTTATTTTACTAATTTATTAGGAAGAGGGTCATCCTCTCCCCCAACATTTAACATCATAGCCTCAATAATAGAAAGATAACCATTCCATTATTTACTTTTTCTTTTCATTAACCTTTGGCAAGTGGTACAACTTTATAGTAGATTTTAGCAATTGGTTACTCAGATCTAGTCTTATAGTAGTAGGTTTTAATTGGTTAATTGAACTCGTTTTTATATATTTTTTCACCAATTTATGTATGGTTCAATCAATTTTTTATTTTCGATTATAATCTAAAATTTTCTAAAATTATTTAGATATATCATTGGACTAAAATTATTATTTTATTCTTATTAGATTTACTTGAAAAATTAAATATTTATTCGGTTAAGTTTAATTTGGTTTATTTTAATTCAACCTTTTATCATATTATTGATGCTCTAAATTTAAAAGTTTTTAATTCTTAATTTTTGATTCAATAATATTTTCTTCTATTTTAAAATAATTTGATCCAATCCTTAAATTTGAATTTAAAACTCTAAGTTCCAAATCAAGATTTTTCTTGTCCCAACTTGTTATAACTGCTAATATTTCATATTTTACCCTAAGTTGCAATATGGGTTAATTATAATATCTTTGTAAAAGTAAATACTCAATCATTTACCACACTTCACTATATATAGTAAGTTAAGCTTCAATTATCTCACTTTATAATTGTATATAATAATAGGTGGATTTTGATCAAGATATGATAACTTTATAATACTTAATCATTATATGAATAAATATTTTAAAAAGTTATAATTTTTTCATTATAGGTGAAAAATATATTTTTTAGACTAAATTACTCATAAAAATGAAAACAACCATTTGAAAATTTATTTAAAAAATATTAAATATTCGTATAATATTTTGAGAGTAGACTTGAGCAATATTACTTATTTAAGGTAAGCTCACCTACTCCAACATAAATTTTAGGAAATCTTAAGAAGAACGAGTATAATCGTAGAGATGGTTTAGTAGGAAAAGTATCAAAAGTGTACTCTCCTATTTAACACATAAATTCATTCAGTATTATAATTTCTCATTTTTTGTTGTTATAAATATTTACAGTTTATTTATGAAAGGTTAATTTTTTTATAGAAAATATTATGTTATATTATGATGAAATCGGTAGTGTATGAGAAATTATTTGCATGTTGGTCTTTTTACTCATTTATTTGCAATGGTAGAATTTAAGTATTATTTGGGGGTCAAATTGGTATTATTGTTAAAATGAGTAATATTGTATCTATTTATAGTTATTAAAATAAAAAAAAAACTTTTTGGGATATGCAAAAGTGGGAGAGCTAGATCTGAAAATATGTAAAAGTTGGCAATATTAAAAGGGATGAATGGATGGTGCCTAGCAAAATTCTGCATCAGCTCTAGCTGATCGATCGCCTGGGACTAACCACAAAAACTGCACAAGAATCTCCTACGCATCACAGAACAGCAAAGCCATAGCACTGGACCCAGCTCCGAGAAAGATATTATGGCCGCGAGCTGCCTCGAGGGGATAGTCGGCTCTCTACCGGATGACATCCTCACTGAAATCTTGGCTCGATTGCCCATGAAGTCTATTTTAAGGGCCAAGAGCGTCTGCAAGCACTGGCATAAGCTGATTTCCGGTGAATATTTTTCACGTCGTAACGTACAGGTCTCCGCCAGGAATTCCATGGCGATGATAGAAGTTTCAGGGACGAGCTTGAGGCTTTTGGATAGCCTTGGCGGGGTGTCCCGGTTGAGTCTCGATTTCTTGGAAACCGAAGTTTCGGTTAGAGCCTCCGATAATGGACTGCTGTGCTGCTCCACCGCCGTAGGAGAAGGGGAGTGGATCGACTACTGTCTGCAACCCTATAACCCGACAGCATACGAAGCTTCCAGGCATCGACGTGGATGCAGACCTTGTGGGCTTAGCATGTGATTCTTCGGGAAGGACTCTCAATGCGGTCCTAGCGGGGCACGCTAACGATGGAAACGACGAGACAGAAGGAACCATTGTCGGTTGGGTGTTTGACTCCGAGTCAAACAAGTGGAGGAAACTGATCTACCAGCTGGATGGTCTTTACGAGTTCAGCTTCATAAGCAAGAACCCGGCTGTCTTCGTCAACGGGGCCTTCCATTGGATCACGGACGGTTCTCCTACAATACTGCTGGTTCTTGACTTGAGTAGAGATCTTTGGAGGAAAATGACGCTGCCCGATAAGATCTTGCAGGGACCAGAGGACAGGGTATTCTACTTGCTCGAGTTTGAGGGTTGCTTATCAGTAATTCAGTTGTCAGATTCATGGATGGTCACCTGGGTGCTGGAGAATTACGATGAGAAGGTTTGGTATATGCTGGACCCGGTGAGTCTTAGTTCCAAAAGGTTACTGACGTTGGATACTTCAATGCTGGAAATGGCTCCGGTCAGCCAAACTCGTGAAGATCTAATTTTGGGCATTGGGCTGTGGATGTTCGACTACCAGAAAAATAATGAAGTGTGGCAGCTAATGTATAAAATGAACAAGTATGGCCTTACGGACCCTCTATGTTACTCTGCATTTCCATTTAGGGCCACTATGTTGCCATGCTGCCAAGTTGATGATCAGCTCCATTAGCTTGACCCAAGTTCCCTACCCACCCCACCCCTTGTTTGACCCAAGTTCTATTAATTATATGCATAATGTGTGTAGTTACCCTATTCTCATTAATCCATCCATCCTAACTATTAACTATTACGGAGACCAATAGACCCAAAGTCTTCAAATGCATATTGAGCTCACTTTTTTTGTTTTGGTATTAATGTATTGAATATGTAAGAAATATAATATTAGTCTTACATATTTAACCTTTTGGTATATGACTGATTTTTCGTCTTAGATGTTTGAAAAAGTACTTTTATTTTAACACATGTTATTGAAACATTTATTTTTGCACTCGTGAGCCTATTTCATAATCCCATTGAACTCACATCTAGTTCATGTACCTCTTTTTGTAGGTAAAACTTTTTACCACCAAGTAGATGAGGTTTGGTGGTCGAAATTGCTAGTTTAAAGATATGGTAGAAAGGAAAATGTAGGCTATTGACAAAGGGATGAGGCCCCTCATTTTATAGAGAGACTCGAGTGTTATAGGACCATAGTTTCATAGCATTTCATTGTAAAATTGGCCACCTAGATAACTCTGCAGTAATTTTCTCCTATAGACCATTGGGTGTATGGGCGAAGTCGGGCGTGAGTCGGGTGAAGGGGCACCACATGTGCTCCTCTGGCATGCTCTCCACATGTGTGACACATGCGAATCCGCTTGAACTGATCTTGTTTAGTCAGTTTCCGATCGATGTTACGGATTTTCTGGGCAATTCATTGACCGATTTGACTCGGTTCGACCTGTTAACAGTACATTCAATCAAATTTTTTCAGTCGATTTAGTCAGTTTTAAACCTTTCTTTGGCTGAGAATATAAAGAAAATTAATAAATTTAAAATAGAAATAGCGAATTCGAGAAATATGAGAACATAAATTATATGTAAATTGTATTTTGTATTTTATATGTAAAAAAAAGTCTGTCATATTTTCGGAAAAAGAAAAGGACAACAAGGGTTTCATGGCAACAAAAATACCACAAAATATCTCTCAAGAAGCTCTCGGATATCTGATAAGCCTAACTTAGGACTCTTTTGCTTCCAATAAGAAAAGAACTCGGAGAATTTACTCCATCCTGCATCATTAGTAGCAGGCACACGTGCAGCACCAGCACCAAATGGCAATTACAAATAATATAAGTCATAAATTTATAAATTAATTGGTGTGATAAATATATATATATATATATGAATATGAAAATTTAATATATTACCCCACTACTACTTAGAAGGTAGATATTTAGTGACCAAATAGTATATATGCTTAAAAAATATGATACTATGGTTGGTGAGCTCGCATAATTAGCATATTATATTATATACTGAGTCTAATTGTAAAATGTATAAAAGGTTGAGTATGCATGTCATGTCATAGTGTGAAATGTGGTTAAAAAATATGGTTCTAACTCCAACTCCAGCAATACATCGCTCTCTAACATATTCGAAGGTTTTTCTTATATATTTCTCGCTGCTTTCTCTAGTCACGTACCATGAGTACTCCTTCCAACTTCGCATCATCCTCGCTTCTGTGATTGCTCAATATCTCGACAACATGATCTCAGAAACCCTAATCATAAAAGAGGATGCAATGGAGGAATTGATAGAGGCTGAGGAAAGCCTCTTAAAAATCGTGCAAATTTTTCTCTATGATTTAAACTACGTGGATCTTGACCACGATTTAGATCCGTGCGATTCAGATCCCGCAGAGAAAAAATTTCACGATTTTCAAGAGACTTTCTCAGCCTCTATTAGTTCATTTATTGTGTCTTCCTCTGTAAATAGGGTTTCTTAGATCATGTTGTCGAGATATTAGGCGATTATTGAAGCGAGGACGGGGCGGAGTTGGAATGAGTTCACATGGTCTGTGACTAAAAAAGGCAACGACAGGAGAAGTAGCCTGAGAAAAACCTACAAGTAGGCCAGAGAGCAGTGCGCTGCTGGAGCTGGAGTCAGGACTATATTTTTGAACTCGTCGGGCATCCTGGGCAAGGAAAAGGACATTTAGCGAATCAAGAGTCATTGATTCAAGAACATGTAACATTGTAAGGGTAAGAGCTTCTGATTTCCTATTTAAACCATCAAATAATTTGTTATTGATTTCAGGACAACCAATTTGAGCAGAAAAGATAGCTAAGTTGGAAATGGTTGCCAAATAAAATGTTATAGGCTATTTTCCCTTTTTCATCTCCCTCCATTATTGATAAAATATATCATTTTGAGCGCGAGTTTGGGAGTTGTACAAAATTTTAAGTCGGCTTCAGTAGTATGTAGAGATAACAACTTAACTCAGTAAATAAAAATACAATTATAATTGTTAAAGTGAACTTATCCCAAATAATTCATAATTCATATTCCAAGTTGATTATTTTAAACTCATTAGCTCCTTATTTTAGGATTACAGTGGATTTGAATTAAGTGATACTACCATGTGCATAATCAAATAACTGATATAATTGTATTAAATTTATATTAAATAGCAAAAAAAAATTTATACATTAAATTGTGAAAGTTATACTATTTTAATTATTATCTTATTTTTTTAAATAAAACTGAAATTAGATTCATTAACCCTCCATATAATTACATTGAGTTAGTGAGCCTAACTCGCATAATTTTTCCACGGGACAAAAAAAGATAGAAGTACTGTACTAATACCGAAAAGTTCAAATATTAAGATAGGAATATTACTCTAATAGAATAATTAAAATCTATATATATATATATATATATATAAATGCTAAATTATATGTAATGTCTCACCCCAATTGAGGGACTACTTTTTTTAACACAAAAACTATTATAGGATATTAAGCATGAAAGGTTTCTATTAGAACTTTTACCATCAAATCACAATATACCTATGTGAAGCATATATATATATATATATATACACCATTTCCAACTTGTTCGTCCCGTGAGGTGTCTAGAATCCACTTTTATTCCTGGTGAATACTTATTACGTTTCTCTGTAAGTTATAGCAAAATCACGATCAGTCTTTCTACTGACCACTTATCCTTTTCCCCGATCACATTTTTCTTATGATCATTATATTTTTAGGTTCCTCTCTTCACGGACCTTATACTTCTATTAAGTATTTCCATGTAGTATCTAAAGTTTTTTTGGGTCCTATTTAGGTTACAATAGGAATCGAAAATAAGCTCAAGCATCATTTCTCTCAAATTACCAAAATATCACTAAGTTTTAGTAAAATAATCATTTTGCCCTTTCACTTAAGAACTTAAGTTTCTGATCTATTTAACACCCAAAATTGTCCACATAAGTAACTAAAATTTTTTAATAAGTTTAGGTCTTTTAACTGTCCAAAAGTCTACTTTGGTCATGCAAAAATTTATATTTTCACTTTGGCACCAAATTTTATATTTATTGTAAAAATGTCTCTAAACATTTATCGATAGGTAAAACTGGTTTGTTAGGAATACCCCATAAAAAGTTTATTCCTAATTGTGTCCACTAACTTTTAAACCTTTACAACATCGCCCCCACCTTTGACCCATCACTTAAATATCTCAAAATATTCTCAAATTAAGTGGTGAGTTCTTCCTAACCTCCCTCTACCCAATTATGTGCCTGGTTTGGTTGGCGTCAATCGAAGTTGCTTCGACCGAACTTGATCAAGAAGAACAACATGGTCAATAGTAAATTGCGTCAAAGTCGAAAACTCAATAGAGGTGACACATCGACAATTGAGGCCGATGGGATTGAAAAACTAATACTCCCAAGGGTTTGTGGCTAGTTGAACCAACTCAAATAGTATCATGTACCTCATGCAATTAATATTTTAGTCAGCTAGGTTAATTTGTTCGTGATTTGATACTTTGATTATTTAATTTCGATCCAATTCTTGATCAAATTGGGCAAATTTAGTGGCTATGGATAGCTAGTGATGCAAGAGACTCACTTAATTTTTCTCAGCTTGAAAGTGTCATCCAAAATTGGCCCAAAAAATTAGCGCTATGTTTCAGTTCGCCAGAGATCGGGTATTATGTGATCTTGCTGACGTTAATAGAGAAAAAAAATTGAGGGCCGAGAGGGGTGGCGATGGAAAGATGGGATACTAAGCTTTTCAAATATATCAAGAACATTATCGGAGGTGGTTAGACGATGAAGTTATACTTTCTAGTAATAAGATCGCCGAAATTGGGAGCTGTTAGTGGTTGGGAAAGAATTCTAAGTAATTGTCGGCGAGTAAGCAACTCTAATTTATATGACTATGATCTAGACCTCTGTGATAATCTATCCATAGATTTCTTTAATTAATTAATAATGTGTGATGTTGGTAATTAATTAATTTTCGTAAGTAAGTAGTGGAGTCAACGAGTCAACAATGAGGTGTTAGGTATAATAAGAGAATTCGGGTTGATAGTCAGGCGAAAAAGACGACACATGCATGTGTGTGCCCAACTTATTGTCTAACCGGTCTGAAAATGTAGCGAATCGGTTTCCGACGAATTTTCCAGCTAATTCAACGATTTTTGGCCTGATTCACCCCATTCCCAACTAGCTATTGTGAAAATAAAAATAACTTAAAATTATATTATTTAATTTTCTATTGAATAAACACAACAAACACTCTATTTGAATTTATTTTAACCCATTAAAAATTCTGAGTGTTTTGTAAATAGATTCAGTTTGAACTCAACCTATTTTCTCTCCATCTATAATTTCAAATCCTATTACCATGAACGTTTTCTCTTACCCTTATTCATTACTACTATCCTCTTATTAATTATGAAGTTGGATTATTCTTGATTTTACAATATCACTATTTGTGTATTTATGAAATGTATATAAAGTAGCTTAACTACCTTTTGAAACAATTAAGAGGTTATAAGTTGGATGTATAATGAGGGACTTCAAGTCTTCATTTACTTCATTATTTCTATTATTTCTTTTACTTCAAGTACTTTTATTGTAATAAAAAAACTATATCACCATATGTGTTGTAACCCATGTGGCCCTAAAATGCAGCAGTCTCCTAAATATGGAGTTAATCTCCAGATCATTTGATGTAGGAGCAAATATTTGATTTTTCATATGTTGTTATTGTTCCATATATATAGAGAGAGCATTCCTGTTGTGATAAGATTTGGTAGGAAATATCTTTCAAAATATTTTCATAATTCCCCCTTATTTAGCTCACTTATCATTTTTTCTTCCAAATCCATTATTTTCTTCCAGCTAATTATGCATTAATTTTGGCCTCTCTTTTCTTTAACATCAAGGGTGTATTCTTTTCCATGGAGGTTACCTCTATTTTAAAAAATATTCATAGAAGTAGATGTAGGAATAAAACCCATACAACTAAAAACTAGGATTATTAATCTATTTAAACATAATTTTTAATCCAAATCCAGCTTATTTAGTCCATCTTAAATAGGTATAAAACCCAGGATTATTAACCTATTTAAACATTTTTTTTTCATATTTTAATCAAAACCAGCCTATTTAGTCTATCTGAAATAGGTATAACTTGTTTTACTTATTGAACGCCAGGGTTCTACCACAAAAACTGCACATGAAAAAGGCTAAGTTAGATTCGAAAATATGTATTTTTTATTCCAAATGTGAAAAGCTCGTAATATTAAAAGAGATGGGATGTCTGGTGCGTAGCAAAATTCTGCTTCAGCTCTACTTAGCTTATTGATCGAGTGGGGCCAACCACAAAAAAATGCCCAATAATCTCCTACGTATCATGGAACAGCAAAACCACAACAGTAGATCGAGCTCCGAGAAAGAAATTATGGCCGCGAGCTGCCTGGAGGGAACAGGTGGTTCTCTACCGGATGACATCGTCACTGAAATCTTGGCCCGACTGACCATGAAGTCTATTTTAAGGGCCAGGAGCGTCTGCAAGCACTGGCATAAGTTGATCTCCGACGAGTCTTTTGCAAGTCGTAACGTACAGTTCTCCCACAGGAATTCCATGGCGTTGATAGAAGATTCAGGGACGAGATTGAGTCTTTTGGACAGCCTAGGCGAGGTGTCCCGGTTGAGTCTCGATTTCTTGGAAACCCAAGTTTTTGTTAGAGCCTCCCACAACGGACTGCTGTGTTGCTCCGCCAAGGGAGAAAACGGGCACACCGACTACTATGTCTGCAACCCCATAACCCGACAGCACGTGCAGCTTCCATACATCGCCGTGGACGCTGACCTTGTGGGCTTAGCATGTGATTCGTCAGGACGGAAGTTCAATGTCGCCCTAGCAGGGCACTTGTACGATAAGAACAAAGAGGCAAACGAAACCATTATCGGTTGTGTGTACCACTCCGAGTCAAATACGTGGAGGAAACACATGCACCGGCTGGATGATCTTTACGAGTTCAGCTACATCCGCAAGGACCCACCTGTCTTCGTCAACGGGGCCTTTCATTGGATTACGGAGTATTCTCCCATAGTACTACTGGTTCTTGACTTGAGTAGAGGTCTTCTGAGGAAGATGAGGCTGCCCGATAAGATCCTGAAGGAACAAGAGGACAACACATACTGCTTGCTTGAGTTTGAGGGTTGCTTATCAGTAATTGAGATATCAGATTCATGGATGGTCACCTGGGTGCTCCAGGATTACGATAATGACGTGTGGTATATGCTGGACCGGGTGAGTCTTAATTCGAATAGGTTGGATTTATCAATGCTCGAAATCGTTCCCATCTGCCAAACTCGTGAGGATATGGTTTTGGGCATTGGCCAGTGGATGTTCCTATACCAGAGAAATAGCCGAGAGTGGAAGCCAAGGTATAAAATTATGAAGTATGGCCATATCGACCCTCTATTTTACTCTGCATTTCCATTTAGGGCCACTATGTTGCCATGCTGCCAATTTGATGACCAGCTCCATTAGCTTGCTAGGTTCTTTCTCTGTGTAATTTCCATCTAGTTTTTATTTCTCCGGATCTTTATATATATATATATATCTATTGACAGATTTTTTTAAGTGAACTAAATTCTTATATATATTAATTGAGTCTGATGTTATATTAATTAGTCTCGATTTCTTCATCAATGAAACATAAATTACCTCAAGAATTGGAAACCTATATGGCGATCAATAGTGCAACAAAAAATGAAAAATTTCCCTTTTTTAATATGATTGTACCGTGAATATGCACAAATTCGTTAAGTTCATTGTTTTTCACTTGAACACGTTGATTTCCTAGCAAATTGTCTACCATTTGGGCTCGTTTACGTTGATCCTGTTGTTGTTCGTCGCCTGCATTTTCTAGTACATTGCTCGAGGTTGCCTGCTTCCTGATTCCAGTAATGCTAGCAAGACTACGTCCTCAGCTTCTGCTCCTGGAATATGCAATTCTTTCTTCTGAAAGTTCCGGTATGTTACCTTTATACTTGTTTTCCAGACGTAGTAGTTGAAGGCAGTAACCTAAATTTCCTTGAAGATTGTCTGAGATCGTTTGCGCCCCTCTGGTTCTGATGATGGTAAGCACAGTCTATACTATATTTTAATTTGCTTTATAATTTGATTAATGCTCATGTAGTAGGTTTTGCTCTTTTAAAGTGAATACATCATCCTAACTTATATAATTCTAAAAGTTTGCAAGACTATAAAAATTCTCGTTTTCTTATTAATTATTTCTATTAAATTCTATCTTCATTTTCTACCAATAAAACGGTCCAATTGCCAAACTATCCACAATTCCCTTTAATTCAACACATTCTAACGAGGTTTGATAATTATATAAGTACTGGTAAATTGAGAACTTTAATAAACTGAGGCTAAGCTTTTAAATTCATATTTACAGTTAAATGTTTACTTTTGATAATTATGAGCTTATTAAGATCAACATTTTACCTTTAATTAAATTTTAGTATCACAACACTTATAAGTTCTGGGCTCTTTTAGAAAAAGTTTCTCAAATATAGTTTTATAGCTATTATTGCTCAATTTGAGCTAGGTGATTTCTTTTTGAATTATTTGTTTTTTTAAATTTGGTAATTAATTTCTTTATATTATATGTTTTGAAATTTTAGTATCCTTATACAATATGAAAATAATGAATTCTTTTGTAATCTATATCTTCTTAACTTGATCATACTTATTTTGTACAATAATTTAGCTTAAATAAGATTTGATTTCCTCCTTTTATATGGTATGCTTCTCGTACTTATAGTCTGACTATATGTAGGGAGGTATTTATATGTATATTACCATTATATTACAAGTACTAAAATATAAAGTTGACCAAAATTCAAGAACGGCACAATGATATCAGCGAGCGTCACACGTATACGGACATCTAGGTGAAAGAGCGGCTCTGCACCATCTATGAGTGGCTATAGAGTAATTTTTTTTTGCATTTTTTAAAGTTCCAATTATTTAGTATGAGTTATTTTAATTTAAAAATTATATTAAATTTAATATACCTTATATAAACTTATCATCATACTCAATTTTTTATGATTTTTCGAGCCTCAATTTAAAAAAAGTACTTATATTAATTTAACATACATCAAAGTCTTTTTTTGTGAAAAATATTTATTGAAAGTATTATCTGTTAAAATATTAAAAAAAATTTGCACAATAAATATTATGCAATTTAATATTATAATAGTAAACAATTAAGTGAACCGTTTTTTGGTACAAAAAACCGGCTCGGTGATTATGAATTAAAAAAAAAAAGAGGAAGAAGAAAAAAACCATTTTTCTTCACAATTAGGATCGACCCTCAGAAGAAGACGGGGAAGAAGTGTCGTCTTCTCTATCTCACTCTGGCCATCGCCCTAACCCTATACTTTCACACTCACCCTACACCCTCGCCGGACGTGACACCTCCACTCGATCAAGACTCGACTTTCCAGTATCCCATACCTCCACTTCTCTTCTTCGCCTTCGCCGGCGCGTCCTCACCTGGTGTCTGCCACAGATCTTATCCTGAGTCAGCCAGCCTCTCAACCTTTCCCCTTATTCTGTCTTGTCCTTGAAGGTGAGGTTTCTCCTTATTTAGATCCCTAATACTATAACCATCCTCTGTTTCTCTGTGGATGATACGTTTTTGTCGTTGATTGCCACTGAACTTATACCTCTCTTGTTGAAGATTTCCTATAGTCTGAGCGTTTAGAGTTAATTGGGATCCTGTGACTGCGATTGAAGGTTTGTGATTTTTTGGGTCCTTCAAATTTTATATTTTTCTTCGTGTAGGAGCTTGTGATTGTATGATTCTTAAGGTATTCTCCATGTGGTGAATCATATTGACTGACTCTGACGATTAGGAGACGTCTGCTAAATCGGATTTAGGATTAGGGCATATGTTAGATTATCAGATAGCATAAGAGAATTGGTGAAATATAGAGCATGACAGGACTTGGCCAAGTGAAGAATAAAAACCCATTAAAATAGATGCAGGGGGGGATAAAATAGCCCTGCCCATTGTCTTCTCAAGAAACAATAATCAGGAAACAAGCAGAAACTAATTTCGCCTTGCTTGTTTGCTTAAGTGCTGCTCGTACATTGTGATTTTTCTGTAGATTAAATCTGGCAGTTCAAATTTCTCTCATGTGCGTTTTGATTGTTTTTTTTTCCTTTTTTCTTTTCTGCAGTTCAAGATAGTAAGTCCATCTGATAGAATTGGGACTGCTCAGAAACTGATAGGTGTTGTTTAATCAAACTTATACATCAGAGGATTGATAATGTCTAGCAACAAGGAAGATAAAACTCAGGATGCAGCTGAGCGAATAAAAGCTGCTGCCCTCAGTGCTGCAAAAGGGCTTAGCCGAGCTCAGGCTGAAAGGGCTGCTGCTGCTGCTGCCCGAAATGTGAATGCCTATGGACAGAAGGAAGAAGGACCCAGTAGATGGCAGGAGAAGAGAGAAGCAAAGAGACAGATGTATCTGATGAGTACTGAGAAGGCTGTGAGATTGGGTGAGAGGAAGGACCCAAAGGCTTCATCATCTATAGTGGCTGGGTCAGCACAGTGCCAGAAGTGCTACCAGTCTGGTCACTGGACTTATGAGTGCAAGAATGAAAGGGTCTACATCTCTCGGCCCTCACGGACACAGATGCTCAAGAACCCTAAGCTGAATATGATGGGGCGTGTCTCCTATGATCAGGAGAATCTTGATTCCAAGAAAGAAGAGAAGGCAGAGAAGGGATCTAAGAAGAGCAAGAGGAAGCACCGTTCTGACTCTGACTCTACCAGTGACAGTGAGGCTTCAGTCTTTGAGAGTGACAGTGAGTCTCGGTCTGAGTCAGAATACTCATATGAGGAGAGCAGTTCAGGGGATAGCTCATCCTCCGAGTCAGTGGAAGAGAGGAGGCATATGAGAAAGAAGAAGAAGAAGCAGCAAAAGAGCCGAGGGAAGAGGAGGTACAGCTCATCTTCTGAATCATCGGATTCCTACACTACCTCTGAGACAGATTCTGATGAGAAGAATAGGCCAAGCAAAAGCAGGAAGCATAACAGGACACGATGAGTTGAGTCACTTGAAGGTGATTTTTTTTTACCATATTGGTAATTTATCGATCCAACCATCTCTTCCATATGCAAGTTTGTCTTCTTAAGCTTCATGTGAACTTGCTTTGGTAGGATGTTCCATCTATAATAGTTTTTATGGAGATAAGGATTGTGGTGGTGATTTCACATATCGGCTTTTGCTGTATCTTAATTATGTGTATTGGCTGTTTGATATAGGACGTGCAATTAAACGAATGCTTATCCTTTTGGTTCACTTCATTCATTCTGGCATGATAAGTGATTCTGGTATGTCTATCTGCACCCGTGTTGGAAAGCGGACTCGGATTTCACCAATTTCTTAGAATATATTAAAGAACCGTTCTGGTCAAAATTCTCTTTCACAAAAGTGAAGCCGTTTCACAATATATCTCATCCATGTTTTTCTTATGTGAAGGATCTCCTCTTCTCGGCGCTAGCATCATGTTCTTTCACAAGAGAGTTATAAATGTTCTGAGTAAAATAATTATTAATCAATTATTTTTAATTTTATTTTCTAGTATAATATATATAGAGTAGGAGTGAAAATGTTTTTTAGTATTGTACAAAAAAAAGAAAAAAAAAATTCTTTGGTGACACCTTAGAGAGAAGTATTCAGGAGATTATTGTTATGATTGTATTTTTTTCTTACCTATTTTCCTTTTCCATTTTTACTTGTAGTGTTTCTTGAGCTTAACATATACATCTTTTGAAATCATAATCTCAAAAATAGAATTAAATTAAAATATATTTAATAAATATTAAAGTTTTAGATTAAAGGTATAAATAAATAAATAAAAGAACAAAATCAGTCGAACACATCATTCGAGAACGTGCTCGCTAAGCGCAAACTGTACACACTACACTACAAAAAAATCATAGAAAATACATCAATTTTAATCATTTTCGGCTTGAGTGAGAGCTATAGTGATTTCCCAACCTAGTTTTGTTGTTGAGTCGCATAGCAACATAATATTTTAGTAATTTGATACTATGATAATATAAAACATATTACATATCATAATTTAAATTTTTCATAAAATAAAATATAAATATTTAAAAAGTATATAAAATCTAAAAAATAATTATTAAAATAAAATAATTTTCGTGAATTTTATAGATAAATTATATCTCAATATTTTCTAAATTTGTAATCACCTTATATTCTCAATCTTATTATTTATTTAAAATTTAATATAAATTTTTTTATCAATTCAAATATATATACCGAAATGGAATTGAAACAAGTTTTTATTGAAAAATAAGATTAAATTGGGAGTCAAAACTTATACGGAAGGGAAAATCAAATTAGAAATTGATTGATGGATAGATAAAAATTGGTATAAAAAATCTTTTAAAAGTGTTTTGAAACACGAGATTAAATATTAAGAAAAAATTGGAAGAGAACTAGTTATAAATGGGTATAGTCGATGGAGTGATACACTATTAATGATATATGTTAGGAGCACAGTAGTTCATTGTATATAAGTATGAGTAGTCCATTTTGTGCGGGCGAATGGCAGCAATGCGTACATAACCTCGGATGCTGAGACATTTAGTTACGAGACTACACTCAATAATGGTCGAGTTATGAGTAGTATATAAGTGAAACTCGAGTGTAGGTAATGCTTGTGCGTGAAACGTGTGTTCCCAATATTTGTATATATATTGCTAACTGTGTAAAATAAAGGGGGAGATCGAGAATAATCCAACCGTAGCATAGACTACGAGTCAGATGGTATGAGACCGATGTCTCTAAGTGCAAAGTAAACTACGAGACTTGAAATGTTAAGTACAAGTGATAATATAGAAAATTATACTAGGTGGTTTATGAGAAAAACCTGATTCATAAACCATATAGTGATACGATAATTATTTACTGAGTAGGAAATTCACTCCACCCACCCCACCCCTAAATATATTATAAGTTATGCCGAAAAGGTGAAAGGTAGTCAATGTAATAAACTTTTTAATGCATGCATTTGCATAATGTAACCTAATATACTATAACTTTATTTAAGTTTTTATCATTTTATTATTATTTCCATTATATTTTTATAAATTATTTTAGGGACTATAAGAGAAATTTTGAAAGAAAAATTTCAAATTACTTTTATATTTCATGAGTATATTTCTATTTTAAGCCCTATCGGTTTTACGTGTACGAACGATCATCCCACTATAATATTGAGGGGATTAGTGAGTTGTATTATATTTGTTTTATCCCCTCTTACCGGACGAAAGTCATTTTAGTTTGATAAAAATTAACGAATATGACCCTAAAAAACCCATTTCACATTGTTAAGTATTTTATCAATATAACTTAACACATAACTCATAATAATGGTTATTTATTAGACAATTCTCATTTTTATTTACCTTATACTCATAAAAAGAGTATTTTTCAAATCAGGGCTTACTTATTTTGAAAACAATCATGTTGTACTCAGTTTTCAATTAACTTAGATCTAGCCCACTTATAACGATTATATGCTTAACCCATTTCCTACTAGAAATAAATCTAAATTATAACTTTTAAAAATAAGTTTCAACAAAATTCATGCTAATAAGAGTATATCTCATATTACCTTCATAACATAAGCATTGTTCAGTAATTTCATGCAATCAACAATATTTATAATACCAATAGTTTTATAATATTAATATGGTTCATGCTATTAGTTTTTGTAATCAATAACTCATCATCAACCCAATCATACTATAGGTAAAAAAATCTCACTCGTCATTTTTCGAGTATATGTTAGTACAGTAGGGATTCCCGAGCCGTTATACTATTCTTACCCCTTTGATTATAATTTGTTACTCAAATATCTTATACTAATTTGATAATTACTCTACAAATTAATCTCTATGACATTTAATGCTTCGTAATATTTTCAAAGTTATACTTTTGCCCATTTAACCTTATTTTCGTAATTAAACTTATGTATTTTAAATAGAGGGAAATCTAAAAAAAATTCAACTTTTATACCTTCCGATATGAACACCCGGAGTTCAGGATTATGGGATGGGTAATATGGCGTCCAATTAATTCTTAAAGTGAGTAATATTTTTATAATTTTTCCTCTTTTTTAACCCGACCCAACTTTATATTATTACAGATTAATTACTAAACATTCAAATATGACATTAGGGCGTGTAATTTTTTATCAGCCAAACATACCCGTGACACCGACACCATTGTAATTTCATTAGGGGACAGGGGTATTTTAATTATTTTTCTTATTTGAGGGTAATATGATCATTTGACCGGGTCTCAGATTCCTATGCTCATCATCGACGTCCTTCTCCGGCAACTAGTGACCCCATCCCCGACTACTCCTGGAAGCTTCAGTGGCATCTCACCCTTCGTTGCCCCATGTAAGTCTTGATCAGTTTCCTATACTCATTTTCATTTTGCTGAATCTGACCTCCCCTCTCAAGGAATGACATATTCGTTCCTTGTTCTTCTTGTAATTTAGCTACGTTATTCTTCTTATAATTTAGCTAGCTTGGGATGACCTTCCTGTTCCTGATTCAACCTCTATTTGTATATGGTTGTAAATTTTCTTTACTCCGATCCGTGGTCACCCGGGGGTACTCCAATTCTTAAGCTCTCCAAGTTCACTCCAAAAGTTTGTCCGTTTATTAGGTATTTCACTTTAGGTTGAATCCTCACGTACGTAGAATTTGCACAAGTTAATTAAACTATATGTTACTTGTAACTTGTCTACATTTTAATGGGGATTGACTTGGCTAGGTCAGGGGCAATGCTTTTATACTCATTGTTGATTGTTATAGGTAATTTCGTTGTTGAGTGCTTTGCGGGTAGGATAATTTTCCTCCAGTATGTCTCAATTCCCTTATTGCTTTTCTTTAGTGTGTGTTCTTGCATGGCTACTCCTCATCTTTTTATAGGAGTTAGTTGCTCGGCTACCTTAGATAACTTTCAATTTCCCTTCTTTAGTAATATGCCTCATATAGTATTACTTGCTAAATTGTGTAATCCCTTTTCCATTGGTAACATGAAGGATTTATTAGTCCATCTCCATGTATAACATCTCATTCCATATGAGTACAATTAGTAAGAGGTATTCATATTCCTTTCATTATATTACCTTTTAGTGATTTACTTTAATGAAGTATAAGTCCGTACTTACCATTTAGATTTATTGACTTTTATTTTATAGATTGACCATTATATAAAATCCAATCTATAGAGCCATGAAAACTTTTATTTTATAGATTGACAAATAATTTTTTAGATTTATTTATTAAGAATTGTTTCGATCAACCTATACCACTTACCGAATAAGTAATTATTTAACTTAATATCTTTAAATTTGATATTCTATCTTTTTAGATATATCTCTTGATTGATAGTTAAAATCCCTTTTTAATTAATTATCAATACAATTTAGATATAAGAATTTTTTTTTCATGTGTAATGGCCATTGAATTTGAGAATTGTTGATTCAATAAAGTTATTACATTCTAATGGCATAATTATTTTATAATTTTTAGGTATTTATTCCCATAAGTGCAATACTTTTCCTCTTTTCAGCAAATGACTTGTCACTTATTTCTTGGGTAAGTGTTTTTTTTTTCTTTTGCAATAAATTACTTATAATATATCTTAAGAAAATGTTATTTCTTCATTCTGCCCCTCGTGTATTTTTAAGAAAATGTTATTTGTAAATCTCACTCCATATGTATTCCTTAAAAAAATTATTATTTCTCCCCTCTTTAAGTACGTACCCTTGTAAACTCGGGAATACCTACCTGTCTCTTGCCATAATATTGTTTCTCAATCATTGATTTAGGGTTTCAAAACTTCATTTGAAGAATGTCAGATTTCTCCTTTTCAAATCAAGACTTGAAGATGCTAATAGTCAAAATCAAGAAAGAGGATAACAAATGATATATTTTTACTTTATTCAAGTAAAATATCTTAAATATAAACTTTTATTTCTTGGTATTTCAAATCAATGATTTTTTATAACATTTTACCGTCAGAAATCATCTTATTTAACTACTATTAAACTTCAACATATTCCACCAAGTTATATTAAAAAAATACTCTAATAGTTCATGTATTTAATTGCAAAAAAAAGTGAAGATCAGTCCACTTTAATGCCATGTATAGGCATGTAAATTTAACGATAAAATCACCCGTATACAACATTTGTCTCAATTGAAGTCAATACAAGATAAATACAAGATCTAAGATATGATTTAATGAAATAGGTACAAAAACAATTAATTAAGGGCAAAATAGTACAATATAAGATGATTAAATAGACTTATAAATAACTTGCATATGAAGATAATTCTTAAGATAAATACAAATTCTAGCATTAGGAGTAACTTAATCGATGACACATCTCTAATTTCTTCACAACTTGAGAGTAGAGTTTACATATCTAGATTTCTCAAAAGGAACGGACGCAATTAGTCTTCCCTAGGATCATGTACTACATTGTAAAACTGTCTCTTTTCCTCTTGATTTTTTTTAAACTTATCGTATTTTTTACTTGATCATACTTACTACCAATATTTTCTAACACTACTTATTTATCATGTTATACATTTTTTTCTAGAAAGAAGTACTTTATTGTGGATATACTAATAATATATGTTTTGAAATAATAATTTATTTAAGAGGTTAGAATGGGTTCGTTACTTATAATTTGATTATTGCACATTTCTATTTCAAGAAAGATACATATCTATGGATAAGACTCATAAAACAAAAACTAGGATTATTAAACCATTTAAAAATAATTTGTAATACTTTTATTCTAAATTCAGCCTATTTGGTTCATCCTAAATAAGTATAAAAACTAGGATTATTAATCTATTTAAACATAATTTTTCATATTTTATAATATAACTCCAGCATATTTAATCCATCCCAAATAGGTATAACTTATTTTACCTTTCATAAAGTTTAAAGTTTAGGGGGAAATCAAATTTTCCATTAAAGATATTGAAAATTAATATATGACATATTAAACTTGTCGTAAAAATAAATTGTGATAATATTATTAAACAATTGAACATGTCACACATCCAAGAAAAGCACCCGTGCCAAATTAGATGAAAATATGCACTAATAATACCTTAATCCCTCAAATATGCTCGACACAACACTTGGATACTTTGAAAACATATATCACAAGCAACCCATAAAAAAGGTATAATATTGTGTTTATTTATATTTAGTAAAATAAAAAATATATACTTATTTAGGATATGGAAAAAAAGGCGGAACTATATTTAAAGATATGTAATTTTTTTAATTCCAAATGTTAAAAGCACTTAATATTAAAAGAGATGGATGGGTGATTCCTAACAAAATTCTGCATCAGCTAGCTACAAGAATCTCGTGAGTGGCGTGGCAGAACAGCAAAGCCATAACACTAGATCGAGCTCCGAGAAATAAATTATGGCGGCCAACTGCCCGGAGGGAATAGTTGGCTCTCTACCGGATTGCATCGTCACTGAAATCTTGGCTCGATTGCCCATGAAGTCTATTTTAAGGGCCAAGAGCGTCTGCAAGCACTGGCATAAGTTGATCTCCGATGAGTATTTTGCACTTCGTAACGCACAGGTCTCCGTCAGGAATTCCATGGTGATGATAGATGTTACAGGGACGAGCTTGAAGTTTTTGGACGGCCTTGGCGGGATGTCCCAGTTGAGTCTCGATTTCTTGGAAACTGAAGTTTTCGTTAGAGACTCCCATAATGGACTGCTGTGCTGTTCAACCTTCGCCGGAGAAGGGGAGCGCGTCGACTACTATGTCTGCAACCCTATAACCCGACAGCATATGCAGCTTCCATACATCGGCGTCCACGCAGGGCTTGTTAACTTAGCATGCGATTCATCAGGAAGGAAGTTCAACGTCGCCCTAACGGGGCACGTTTGCGGTGAAAACGACGAAGCAGAAGGAACCGCTGGTTGTTGGGTGTTTGACTCCGAGTCAAACACGTGGGAGAAGTTTATCTATCAGCTGCACGATCATTACGAGTTCAGCATGATAAGCCAAACCGGGGCTGTCTTTGTCAACGGGGCCATCCATTGGATCACGCACGCTTCTCCTGCAATACTGCTGGTTCTTGACTTGAGTAGAAATTTTTGGAGTGAGATGATGCTGCCCGATGAGATACTGCAGGGACAGGACAGCGTATTCTACTTTCTCGAGTGTGAGGGCTGCTTATCAGTAATTGAGATATCAGATTCATGGATGGTCACCTGGGTGCTCGAGGATTACGACAACGACGTGTGGTATATGCTGGATCGGGTGAGTCTTCATTGGCAAACGTTACTGAGGATGGATACTTCAGGGCTAGAAATCAATCCAGTCAGTCAAACTCGTCAGGATCTAATTTTGAGCATTGGGGAGTGTATGTTCGTCTACCATAGAAATAGCAGAGTGTGGAAGCTAATGTATAAAATGGACGATTACGGCCTTACCGACCTTCTATCTTATACAGAATTTCCATTTAGGGCCACTTTGTTGCCATGTTGCCAAATTGATGATCAACACCATTAGTTTTTTTTTTGCACATAAATCCGCTCCATTAGCTGGCTAGGTTTAATTTCCATCTAGTTTGTTTTATGATGATACTATCATTGCATGGCAGTTATTTAATATATTATTGTCATAATGCAACTTTTGGTCCATGAAAATGATCCTCTTTAGGCATAATATTAGTGATGGTGTTTCCTACCCAAATTTTCACTTAAACTATAATTAGATTATTAAGAAGGATTAAAAATAATTTAGAATAATATATTTTAATTTTATACCAAAAGATTAATAAATACGAGTGATGAGTACATATGACAAAAATAGTGAAAACGTATAGGATAAATTGTTTTGGTTACAGTTTTTTTTAGTAAAATGCAAAAACATAAATTAGACTAACCGATTTAAATAATATATGACCCATTTCATCATAATGGCCCATTAAATCATATATGATAACAAGGAAAGTTCTCCCCTTGGAGTATATCCCATACTTGATAAAATGCTTGTGGTGGTGGTATGTATGCAATAGGAATTATCTTTGATACTGTTGGTCTCATTGTGAACTTTGATCTAACATAAATTGGGGTATTTGTTTAGCATATCACTTGCGTATTTAAAGGTATCGTGATATTTCCTCCACAATTCAGATGATGATATATGTAATCTTACGGTGCAAATAAAATTTAAATAATACCTCATATATTATCCTAAATTATATAAAATAGAAAAATTTTATAAATTTATAAGTTTTTAAATATTTCACTACTTACTAGTAATTAATTTTAAATAGAGATAAATCTCACATTTTATAATTCATAATACTTTCTAACAATAATTTCATAAAAATGAAAATTTTTTAGGAAGTGAATTACCCAAAAGCAGTGAATTAACTTAACATTAAAACTAACTTGGCTGAGGGAAGGTTGGTAAAGACATTGCCACAAAGTATCACAATATTGTGAGCACTTTTTGTTGCTGATAGATCTATGATCCTATTGTTACCGCTAGACATTGCGACAGAAGGTTGATAATGTCTAACAACAAGGAAGATAAGACTCAGGATGTAGCTGAGCGAATCAAGGCTGCTGCCCTTAGTGCTGCAAAAGGGCTTAGCAGAGCTCAGGCCGAAAAGGCTGCTGCTATTGCTGCTCGAAATTTGAATGTATGTGGACAGAAGGAAGAATGTTGTGTGGTTGGGTGAGAGGAAGGACCCAAAGGCTACATGTTCTACAGTGGCGGGTCAGCACAATGTCAGAAGTAATACGAACATGGTCACTTGGTCACTGGACTTGTGAGTGCAAGAATGAAAGGGTCTACATCTCTCGCCCATCACGAACACAGATGCTCAAGAACCCTAACCTGAATATGATGGGGTGTGTCTCTTATGATCATGAGAATCTTGATTCCAAGAAGTATGATGGGGTGTGTCTCTTATGATCATGAGAATCTTGATTCCAAGAAGGAAGAGAAGGCGTAGAAGAGGTCTAAGAAAAGGAAGAGAAAACACCGTTTTGACTCTAGCTCTACAAGTGATAGTGGTGCTTTAGTCTTTGAGAGTGACGGTGGGTCACGGTCTGAGTCAGAATACTCTTATGAGAAGAGTAGTTCAGGGACAATAAGAAGAAGTAGAAGAGCTAAAGGAAGAAGTACAGTTTTGAACATACAACCTCTGAATAATTTCATCTCTCTCCGGAAAAAGATAACACATCGACAACAATAATACTTGTGAATCTTGATTTAGGTTTTGCATGCTTGAGAGAAATCACTTCTTAATTAGAGTTTGTTCAAACATATGCATGGAAGTGTATATTAATTGGAGTTTTTTCATGATGGTCGGGTGCGGTTCGTTGAACTTGTCATTGTAGAAACATACGTCTCTGATGGTAAGTATCCGATGATAAGTATTGTGGGGTAAGTATCCGATGATAAGTATTGTGGGATGAAACCGCTCCCTTTCTTCCTTGTTATTAATGCGCATAAAGTTCTTAAAACTTCTTTAACATAATAATACAATAAAACTTTGTTTATAATTTATAAGTTTTCCAACAACCCATATCTGGCACCTGTATGATTTTGTATCTTTATATGCACAATAAAAAAATTTTAATTTAGACATGTATTTTTGGTACTAACAGTAAAAACGAGTTTAATAACCCGATTTCGGCTCGGTAACTACCAACCCAACAATCTCGACAACTCAGCTTCGGCTCGGTAGCTATCAGCCCAACGAGTTCAACAATACGGCCTCGGCTGAGTAGCTATTTTACACAAATTAATCATTTGTGTAAGTTTTTCATAGGCTAATAATTATTAATTTATCTATGAGTTTAAGCTTATTCCCATTAGCCTTGGGCCCACTTCACGAGTTTTTCAAAATATGGCCTTAGACCCATTAGAGTAATTTTAGCTTTAAGTAATACATGTTTCATACTATTGTTAGAAATATCTCGCAAAAAGTTTAAGCAGCTTAACGTAGTAACGAGATACTATTTCGAGAAAACAGTTTTCTAACTTTGGGAAAACAGCTTCAATTATATTTTAGTCATTAAGTTATATCTTAATCCTAATTAGGTCCCTAAGTTTTTTAAATCTTCCATTTAAATCCATAATTTCCTAAATTTTCCATTTGGGTACATAAATTCTCATTAATTGTAGAAAATTGTAATTGAGTCTCTAACTTTTTAAAAATTACAATTTAGTCCTCCAACTTGAATTTTATCAATTCAACATTATTTTTTTCCTAATTGAGTCCTAATATGATACCAATCATCTTCCCTATATCCCCTAAATCATTTCAAACTTTAATACACTAGATTTAACTTAGAAATGAGCTTAAATGGAGTTTTGTCGAAAAATCGTCCTAGATAGAGAAAAATTTGATTACTCACCGGTGAGTATCCGACGATCGGAGGTTTTCATTCCAATGGATTGTTGTCTTCCTAGGGGTCCTTCCTAGATCAAATTACACATCAATTGGTTGCTTGAGCAGTATGAATTTCATAATTTAGTTTTCGAAATAAGTGCACTCATGAACAGTAATTTTCGATGAATGGCGACGGAGAGGACTTACCACTATGATTTAAGGAGGGACTGGACTACTCTAGAGAAGTCTGGAGGGCTTGGTTTGCTCGTGGTTAGCCCAAGAGTAGCTTGAATTGAGCTCGACCTACTCTGGTTGTCGACTACCAAGGGAGCGGGGTTATTGTACGAGCTCGCCAACGCTTCTCCGACGATCCTTAAGCTGAATGGAGTATGCAATTGTGTAGTTGACTTTCTCAAGATTCCAGGGAACCTGAATTCGCTTTCGGAGGTAGAGAAAAATGCCCAAGTTAGAGGTTTGGTTTGTGCTTAATCGGGAAATTGAGTACTTATTCTTCTTCAGTTGTTTAAGGGATGAGAATGACGAATGGGGAGGAGTTCTTTATATAGGGAGATCGACAACTTATAGGGCTACCCGTTTGTCCATTCCTCGACCCCAATCTCTCCCATTCACAGTCATATCGGAAGGGTTTTTCGGTCACCGAAAACTGAGCAACAGTCCGTCATCCTTATCTGCTAGCTTTAAAAGGTTGAAGATAATATTGTGCGCGCATGCGAGCTGCTACATGGCAAACTGTGATTGGTTGGCGTTGTTGAGGCGGCTTTCCACTCAGTTTGACTCGTTGATCAACTACATGGCAACCTCCCATTGGTCACTCATTCCAACTTGGCTATTGACCGTATTCGACTAATTGTTTTACTATGATACGTGGTGTCCTTTGATTGACTAATTTAAATAAGTCAAATTTCCCTCCTGAGGCATTGTGTCACTGTCATGTATCAGCCTCTAATTGGCTGGGAACATCTGACGTAGCTCTACCATGTGTTGACCTTTAATTGGTTGACCGTTTCTCTAATGTCCTAGTCGGTCACTCACGTGGTATCTTTGCCATGAGTTAGCTTCCCATTGGCCAGCCTGGCTGACGAGCTTCTACTCAGTTGATTATTGATTAAGGACATGTGTCACTCTCCTATTGGTCAATCATTTGTGACGTAAATTTTCTTTCTTTAATCATTGACTAAGGACACACATCATGCTCTCATTGGTTAGCGCTTCACTATATGTCGCATGCTGATTGGGCACTAACTTGGCTGGTGGTCCGTTGACCGTCTGGACCGTTGATCAATTCGGTCGGACCAGTTCGGTAACCTAAAATAAAAAATTGGCCGGTTCAGGCACAATTCGACTAGTTTTCTAAAATCTAAAAAAAATTAATTCATCTAAATTTATTTTCTTTCCAGTGATAACTTTAATTTACCAAATTGATATTTTTAAGTCACCTAGAAAAATGAATTTTTGAATTGGTTCTCCATGGTTCAATCTAGTTATAGTCTGGTTCACCCTGAACCAGTCCAGTTTTCACATCCAATTCACTTACTGGTTTTTTTCCATGGCTTTTGGATACTCGTTGATCACTTGAAAATTTCCAAATCCCCGTTTTGGGTTCTCTATACCAACTATAATTTTCTTCGATCTTCGGTTTTCTCTCAAAATTTTTGGGTTTCTTATTTTGAGAGAACAGAGTTTACAACACTTACCTGGTAGGCGGTCCGTTGACTGGTTGTACTATTGACCGGTTTGGTTAGACCAAGTTTGGTGACCCGAAATTGAAAATCGGTCGTTTGATGCCTGATTCGATCGATTTTCTGAAAATTAAAAATTTATAAATTTATTTTCTACATAATGGTGACTTCAATTTCCTAAATTAACATTTTTAAGTCAACTAGAAAAATAAATTTTTGAACCGGTTCTTCCTGATTTAATCCAAGTCAACACTGTTCAGGTCGGGTTCACCCTAAACTAGATCTTCATTGGTCATTTGTGATTGTTCAAATTCTTGTTTTGGTTTATTTTTACTAATTGCGATTCAATTTGAACCACAATTATTCTTTCAAAATTTTCCGGTTCTTATTTTTGAATTTCTTATTTTAAAAAAATGGGGTTTATATCATAACTCGATAGTTTTGAAAACGACAAGATTAAACCCAAGGGTTCAAAAATGGGGTGATAACTCAACCCTTTAAAATAAGCTAGGAACAAAGGGACTAAGGCCTAACATTCATGAAATTGACAAAAGCCTAATGTTCATAAAAATGGCTAAGACTCGATTTTTATAAACTAAGTTAAATAAAACTTTTAGAAATGAGCTAAAATATGTATTTCGAAAGAAGGACAATAACCTAATATTTTCACAAGCAAATAAAATTCGTATGATGTATTATGACATTCTATGACAAATTGATAATGATATCAATAGAGTGGATGATTAGTTAATAAGTCAATCTCCAATACACAATTGTTAGTATGAATGACTTGTTTTAGTCGGTTATTGCTTGGCATACATGTATCACGATATCTAAAAGTGTGATCGGTAGTTTAACAGATATCTACTCGATTTTGTGTCAACTACCAAGGATAACTGTAAAATAGATTTAATAAGTAGTGTAAATTTGATTTTCTAATATACGAGAAAACATGAGCTATATAAAAGGGTCAATAAGTGTAACTACTAGTTGATGAGATATGATCACTTGAATAATCAACGAGTAGACATCGACATTTAAATAGTTGTACTATTTTATGTGAAATACTGTGATAATATGATTAAACGCATTTACCCAGTCACCGTCTCAAATAAATCAATTATATTCAGTGACGAGTTTTTACATGATTATTTATATGTGTATTTACTATATTAATTTAAAATCTATAACTGAATATTATGATTGAAGTGAACCAATATGTTAAATATTGTGAAAATATACTGTACACTCACTATATTTAATAGTCGAATAAGTGAAATTGGATGATAGACACAATAATATACTTGATTAACTATATGTCCTTTTAAGTGCTTAATTTAAGACACATAATTGATATTCAAAAAAATTATAAAAATATATATACTTTTTGAAAAATAATAATTATACTTAAATAATAGAAGTAATATTTTTTTAAGAGTATTCAATCACATTATATTTTATAAGTTATTATAATGAAATTCTTTTTAAATTAACTCAAATTCAACTCATATATAAAATTAAATAAAAATAAAATATAATGAGTTTCGATATAAATTATTATGTTAGTTGGTACGAAAGGTAAATTTTTTACTAATATTGTGTGCATATTATATTTCTAATTACTTATATTAATCTACTGACTATAGGTTCGATTATTAATTATAGTAAATAATAAATTTAAAAATATTTGAGTTTTATTAATTTTTATATATAATTTTAAAAATAGAAATAATAAGTTATTAAACTCTATTTTGAGTTGCAACTATTCTCCTGTAATTATTTTATAGTAACGGTGTATTTTGAAAAATAATTTTTATAAAATTTTAAATTTACAGTAAATTTTAAAATTATTATATTAATTTAATAATTTTAATCTATAATTTCTATATTATTGAAGAAGCTACTATCGTGTTAGGTGTTTGTTCTTATTTTGGTCTCAAGGGGTCATGGAAGGTCTGAAGGGGTATGTGATCCATTCTAAGTTGAACCTAACAAATATTTTAAAAATAAGAAACTCACCCTAAAAAAAGGAAAAAAAAGAGTATGGTAGAAATATAGGAAATCATGTACTAAGGAAATTATAAAAAAAATATAGAATCGCATTATAAAATTTAAAAACAGCATAATTTTATCTAACAATATATTTAAGACAAAATCTGTATTCAAGTATCTATAATTTATTAAATTCATTTTTTTAAAATTAAAATGAAGAGAGTTAAAGTAAAAAAAAAATGATTAGTGAAGCTATATGCATAATGAATATAGCACTTTGTTGTTTTATTATTTATTTTTATTATTACTGGTATTTTTAATTTACATGAGAATTTTTAATAATCTAAGATTGTAACATTTAACAAAATACCAAGATCATAATCTTTATGAATCCAAATGTGGAGCCTCTTTTAAATAAGAATAATATACATTCAATTTTTTAATTGAATAAAATGTCTTATAAGCACTCCATACCATTTCTTATAAACATAAATATATATAATAACAGTCCCATTATACTTAATAAAGTAATGGGATAACTGACTATACTGAAATTCTTTTTAAATAAATTCGTCTTCTACTGTATATAACATTCAAAGGAAATTGGGATTATAACGAGTGTGTCGGTGAATTTATGATTTTTTAAGATTTTTATTTGGTTAGTTGATATAAAGAGAATTTTTAATCAACTTATATATTATAATGACTTATATTGATATACTAATTATAAGTTTGATTATAAACTAAATTAAATAATGAGTTTGAAAATACTATAGTATTTAAAATGAAAATAATCAATTATTAATCTTCCTATTAACTATTTTAAATTTAATCAACTTAATTTATAATTGGACTTAGCACTTTTCTCATCTCACTAACATATTTTTGAATAATATACGAAATAAAATAGTTAATAAGAACTTTGTCCTCAGAGTGTTTCTTAGGAAATAGAGTAGTTAATAGAAAGAGAACCTTATAGAGATAAATCTACAACAATATACTAAGTTTAATAAAAATAAATTAAATACTACTCATTCTTATAATTATTTTATATTTATATATTTTGAAAAGTAAATTTTATAAAAATATAAATTTTTAGTAAATTTTAGAATTGTTATATTAATCTAATCATTTCAATCTTTCATTTTACAGCAGTAAAAAACCCACTACAAAAAGAACATGCTAGTTGTTATTTTAGTGTTATTAGTGAATTGGATATGTGGCTCACAACTGATCCATCCGAACTTAACAAATATTTTAAAAATAAGAAAAACTCAAAATAAGAAAGTGACGTGCTAGAAAGATAAGAAAAAAGTTCATTAAGAAAATAAAATAATAAAATAATAAAATTTCATATTTAATGAGTTAAATTGAATAATTATGTTAAAAATAATAAGTGTTGAAGAATATAGTAAAATAATAAAATAGAGAGAAATGAACCAAATTTTTTATATTTAAAAAAATAAAATTGAAGTGGCTAACAAAATTATAAAAATAAATATACAATCATATTAGAGAATTTAAAAATAGGGTAAAAACTGTAGTTAATATAAAATAACAATATATTTAAGACAAAAACTTTATTCAAGTTTATGATGATTTCTTAAATTCATTTTTTGAGATTAAAATGAAAACAGTTAAGTAAAAAGTGATTAGTGAAGCCATATGCATAATGAATATGTAGCACTTTCTTGTTTTATTATTTATTATTATTATTGGTATTTTTAATTTAGATGAGAGTTTTAATCTTTATGGATCCAAATGTGGAGCCTTTTTTAAATAATAATAATATACATTCATTTCTTTTAAATGAATAAACACCTCATACCATTTCTTATAGACTTAAATGTGAAAAATAATAGCAATTACAATATACTTAATTAATTATATTAAAAATTGAGGCGTGTGATTTATTTGAAAAAACTCTTGGACAACCCAATTAAGATTGAGATGTTCGGTCAAGAAGAAATATATAAATGTAATTCAACCAGTTATCAACCCAGGTTGCATTCATTATCACACATCCTCAAAGATTTGTCTTTCACTTCATGCATGCAACCGCGTACAATTTCAGACTGATACTGCACATGCCGTCGATCTCAAGGCTCACGGCTGAAGATATCACTGCCACTTGGCGGTTTCCGCGAGGATAAGGGCATTATCGATGAAGTTCGTTACGCGATCGTTGATCTGCGCGGCCTTGTCGACCCTGTTCTCGCCAAAGCCATCACCGCACGAGGTGATGTAGCCGATGCAGGTGCTGAGGGTGATGCTGACCTGGTCGTAGCTCCGGTCAGTCATGGCCTTCTTGATGGCCTCAACAGCGTTGCCGTAAAACGTCTTGCACGTGGTGAGGCAGCCTTGATCGTAGGCGTCCTTCTCCGCCTTGATCATCTGGTCGAGGCGGGGGATGACGGACTCGATCTCGGTGAGGGTAGCCTTGAGGGAGGCCTTGAAGACGGCGGTGGGGTCGGCTAGGGAGGCGTTATTTTCCATGTTGGTGGCCAAGGAGGAGACACAGATGGCGGGATAGGAGGTATTGCGGCAGGCTTCCTTCAACTGGGGGTCGGTCCCCTCGCTGAGACCCATGTTCCGGACCACCGTGGCGTGGCCGAGGACCGCAACAGAGAAGAGGAGGGTGACCACGAGGTGCATTGCCGGGCTGCCGTTATTCTCCATTCCTTTTATATTTCTTTTTTTTTTTCACTTGATGACTACGAAGGGAAAGGAATGCAGGGATAAAGGTGAAATTGTGATGGGCTGAAAATGGTTTACGTTTCTTTTTTATAGATGGCGGGAAGTTTTAAAAAAGAGATCTTGCATTTTTCCTACCAAAATGGTCGTTGCATTTTTCCTACCAAAATGGTCGAGGGAGAGTGATTTTAGAGCGGATTTGAGGGACAAAGTTCAACGTGCAAGGTGCGCGGAGAGTCAAATCTCTTTTTTTTTTCTATTTTTGGATAGGAAATGGTGAGAGGATGCCTACTAAGAAAAGTCAACCGAGAAAGATCCGTAATGTAATTTTGAACAAAGGCGAACAATTAGAGATCGAATTCCTCGGAAAGAAAACATCCTTTTAATAGCAAAAGGGGCTGAGGTGGTTGGTTTCAATATATGATCATCTTGCAGGCAACAGAACACACTTTCACATGCAATTTACAAATCCAAATCCAGAGAAAAGTTACAGCAGAGACCGTAAACTTATCCCCTAATATTTCAAAAGAAGACAGCAAGGGCTGCATCTTTGTTTGTTTGGTTTCAACATAGAAGAGTAAAACGGGGCAAAGGCATACTATGATGCTGCACTGCAGCTTATTTCTTAGGATTTAGGAAGAGGCTACATGACACTGCAGGAAGTGCTTCTGGTCTCACTCATGGTCTGAGCTCTTAACCACTGTAACAGGGCAAGATCCATTGTTCACCACGAAGTTGCTCACACTCCCGAGTATAACCCTGGAAAAGAGCAGAAGACCCAAAAACAAATTAACAAAATGGATTTTTTTATCAGGGAACAAAAAGGGAAAGTTCAATATCTTGAAGGTGAATGGATTTCTACACCCGTCATGGCTGCAGGCGAAAAAGGTTCCATTCAGATGAAATTATGGGGCATTATGAAATCACAGGAAAAGATGGAAAGAAGTTGAAGATGAAAGTGAACTTATGTAATAGGAGCATATGGCAGTTTTCCATGACAATCCTCAAGCAAATACCAAAGGGGGTACACATCCATGTAAATTTGAGATATTTATACTTTTAGGACAGGAATCACCCAGCAATAGCAATGCGGTCACCAACACCGATAAATTGATCAACATAGTGGCTCATACGTGCATTGTGCCATTATAGTTCAGATGTCAATTTTCAAGATATTGTTCCAATAAAGAAATTGAAGTTGCAATAAAAAGTTCAAATCTGAAACGAGCTCAATTCAGTCGAGTAAAAATAATAATACTACTGATCCAACTCCTACCTCTTGAGTCTGCCAAGGCCTCTGTTTCCAATTATAAGACAGCTGAGTGGGATCTTGTCGATGGCTTCGCATATCTTCTCACGGGCATCACCCCAGTAGATCTTGAGGAGCACCACAATCTGTAGAATCACAGAAAAATGGATGAAGAAATTGCAATCCTGATTGAAAACTGAGATTCTTGCAAGTTCAGGTTGAGGATATGGCCTAGGAACATAAAGTGAAATGAGCAAATCACCTCTTTCTGTGACGCTGCAGTAGTAAGGATATCGAGGGTCTCAGGATCAGGCTTCACCCCATATTTCTTCAAGAGACCAGGATCACAGAACTCTCTGAGAGGGATAAGGGCTGTTCAAGGATTTAAAGAAGACTTGTGGGTCAAATTGATATTTATCAAGGAGAAAATCATTAGAAGAAACTAATATTTGTTTTGTAGCGAATGATCATTCCAATGATACTAAGTGCAAGAACATAGTTGAGCAAAACTACTCTTGAAATACTCCATTCAGATTCCATTCCATCCCTTTCTTGCTACCAATGGGCACTATGTTTGTTTTATTCTTTCTTTTCCATCTATCCTTAAAGCAACACTCAATCAAAATCAGCATGGTATATTTAGAAATTCAATCTATCGGATCATCTCTTCATCCAGATCAGATCCTTTTGAGACCAGCAATTATCTATCCCTACTCAGGCAGGAGCAGGACAAGATCCACTGTCTTCCGTCTCTGTTGCAAAGGATCTCTCATTCAGTGATCAGGCAAGTTTTTTTTATCCAGATAAGAAAGCGACACAACAATATCTACAAAGCACGGCCACAACATAGCACAAACACAAACTCAAGGAAACAGAGCGCGTGAGTCAAACAGTATCGGTAGAGAACATAGGAATAGATACAAGGGCAGTGAAGTAGAATTACGGGATCCTGTGGTCTCCCAGAGTTGCATCTCGCCTTCCTCGTAGTGGCCTTCGGGGAGGACGGTGACGAGGACGAGATGGTCGCCGCGGCGCGCGACGTTGTCCACGGCCCACTTCAGCGCCTTCCTGCTGCAATCCGAGAAGTCCACCGCTACCCCAACTCTCCTCTCCGTCTCCATTTCACCTTTCAGATCGCTCACTTCTTGGGAACAAGGGAAACTCCAGATATCTTTGAGATCCCGTTGAAAAAGTATAGAGACCACAAGGGGCTGTCTATGGAATCTTGATGACCGACCGATTATAAGCGACATAGAATCCAACTGTCTTTATGAATTAAGTTTCATGAAAAGAGGTAAAAGGGAATTGTTTTTTTTTTTTTTTCATTTTGCTGAAGATTTTATTTAACGGCAAAGTAACACAGGATAGAAAAATATTTAATAATTAGTTTTTTAATAAATGTTTTTTTATTAAAACTATAATTTTAATTTGATGAAAACGGATGATTAATACTTTATTCAATCTAAAAATATATGTAATTTAATTATTTTTTTATCAATATAATTGAAAATTAGTTGAAGAGATTATTTTGAATAACAGATTATTATGTTTATTATGTTGCAGACGCCACTATTTTTATCAAATTTAATATAATTTTTTTACTATGCATATACAAATGTTAGTCAAGTCTCTCAAATTTAATAGTCATGTTTTATAAAAAAAAATGAATATGTAGCACATGAAGTATAACCAAAATTGAATTTACCGCCTACCAAATCTATATTGTGGTAAATATTATGAGATATGACACGTACTGGCGGGCCCAATTTCATTGTAGCTATCACATGCATCCCACCAAATCGACCTCATAGGCGGCCTCGGTTGCTCCAAGACACAGCCCCTGGGAGGAGTCAGTCTCCCTCCGCAAGGCAAGTAGATTCACTCCCAAAGTTAATCAGGTTCCGCCCAAAAGACAGAAATTCCTACCTTTTTTTTTTTGCTTTCTTTCTTCATTATTGTTTTACGTATCTATGTTTAATTATGAGGTGTGTGGAATTGAATCGGTTCGTTACATTTACATTGGAGTATATCGGTTCAAATTTTTGTGTAATGTTAATGCACGGATGCAATTGTAAATTCATCAAGTAGTTTTCAATACTACTAAATGCACTACCACAAGTATGTTAATAGCTTGGGCAGTGGATTTTAGCAGATTTGTACCCAATTTAAGATCGGGTCTACTTGGTCCAACCCAGACTCGATCCGATTTTGGTTCTGCTTGATTCGATACCCGTTTGATTTTGAATAAATTGCTCGGTTTTATTAGGATCTAATTCGGATCTATCTCATTTTTTTAATATATATTTTTTATTAAAAATAAAAAATTTAAATTATTGTAATATATAAAATTTTTAATAGTTATTTAAAAATTTAATTTTTTAAATATTTATTACCTTTAATTTACTTAATAAAATACTGTTATAATTTACCTTATAATTTTTTATTAACTTTAATTTATAAATAATGAAAAAAATAATTTAACCATCAAATAATTAACTATAAGTATGAGAAAATTAGAATATAAAAATGAATTAAATACTAATTTTTATTTATATACATAAAAATAAAATAAATAATGGTGCGAGTTGAATAGGTATTTATGTGAGTGTTAATTATATTAATTCTATTAATTCTTGTAATATTTTTTATATAATTATTGATATATAAATTTTTATTTATATAATTTAAATTTAATTTTTAATTAAAAATAAATTATAAATCTATTAATTATGTTATAAATTTGAATATAAATTATAATTTTGTATTATTATAAGTATTTATAAATTTATTAGGGTTTAAAAAAGAAAAAATAATCTGTTAGGATCTAAAAAATAAAAAAGTAATATAATATGATAATAATATATTTATAAATATATTAAAATATAAAAAAATAATCTGTTAGGTTCTAATAAAGGAAAAAATAATACATTAGAGTTTAAGAAACAAAAAAGAATTTATTAGAAAATTTTAATATTTTTTTCTATATTTAATGAAATATCGTATTTTCAATAAAAGGGTAAAAAAAATTTAAAGAGATTGTGTGCCCACATTCGATCAGCAAAACCTCAGTTTACAGTAACTAGCCAACAGTACCCGAGAACGGACCTGAGCAGATCTCGGGTCAAGTACTGATCCGATGCTCGGATCTCGGATGCAATTGACATATCTAACTATAACTAAATTAAATTAGTATAAATAAAAATAATAATTAAAATATAAATTAAATATTATTTTAGGACGAAATTTTAAATTTTTTTACAAATAATCTAGTTCTCTTTTGAAATCAATTAATTATTTAACATTCATATTTCTCTTTCTCTATTATGTGTTTTAGTGTAGCTACTGTTGTTTTAACAATTTGTGAAATCTTACTCTTACTCTGTTGTTTTCGGAGAATTTGGTGAGTTAGACCCTCAATAATAGTACCACTTATCAAGTCATCCCTCAACTTTACCTATGTTCAAAACTGAGAGTAGGTTATATCATATTATTTCTTTTCAAATCTTTACTTCTCAAAGTTATGAAGCGTTTTATCCCACAAATTTTTTAAGTATTTTTAATCAAACTATTATGGTTCTCTACATTTATTTTGAAATTCTCCCTTAAATTTTAGTTAACATTCTTTTAAGTTTTTCTATTATAGAAAATTCAACTTTTCTATTTTAGTACGTTAGGAGTATTTCACCCTTCGACTATAATCTCATATATGAGATATAGTTCTTAAATAGAGTAGTTGAGCTTACTAAACTAGTTTATTAGAATATTATATCTATTTTAATATAAATTAATTATAATATAAGTATAATGCACAAATATTTAACTATTTTTTTTCTAGGTATTCAAGTTTAACCCTGTCACAAATAATACATCATTTTCCCTTTTATAATATTTCGGTAAAATGTATACTCTCATTTATTTCACTACTTGTTATGCAAATTACTACCTTATATTCACTATCATGCAAATTTTATGTATGAATGCAACATATTACAACTCAATTACAGATAACTTACTATCAATTAAATCTATCCATTGATAATCATTTCATAGAGTAAATTCTCATGTACTACCTTAATATTTTTTACCTATCTGCCGTATTTATTATCAGAGCATAATTTTCACTCAATCGTATCAATTTCATGTTTATTAAGGATTTTATCATTATCACATACAATGATTTCCTTGGGAGCCTGGTACTTAATGTACCATCTTCCTAAGTTGATGTCATATATATAGGTCATCTCTTTAACACCATATTTTATTAACTCGAAATTTCGATTAGAATTTTTTTCGTAATTATATGATAAAATTTGGAACAAATCTAATTAAGTTAAATGATAAAAGTTAATTTAGTTGAGGTTTAATTTAAACGAAAATATATATATATATATATAATTGTTAACTATATGCATATTTAAATATTATAAAAAAGAAATTAAAAATAAATAAAGATATATAAATATACATGGGTCATATTTAAAGAACAAAAGGCAGGGAAGATAGATAATGGAAGAACGGGGAGATAGACCATATGTGTAATATTGTTTTAATACTTGATTTTAATTTGTGTACAATCTCATGGATTTATATAGGTTTAATAAAGCCTTTAGAATACAAATTCAAGTGGAGGAACGAAACTTGAAGTTAAAATAAAATAATTAAAAATTTAATGAATAATGCATTATTGAATAAATCCGTTAAAAAAATCTATTGAAGGTAGGATGAGTCAAATGTGGGAAATACTTTAAGAGAGCTATCAAATCCATTTTTGTTGATGTATGAAAAAAATTGAGTTGAATTTTGATAGACTAATCATAATTTTGATATAAATATTAAATATTAGAAATATATTAAATAAGAAAGATATTTGCTAGAATAAGGAAACCGCTATTAATATAAAAAAAATAAATCTATTGAGAAATAAAGAAATTAAATTTTCTCAAAATGTTATACATAATGTAGAATAATGGATTTAGGGCCGAGTAAAGACATTATTCAATAAGTCTATGATATCAAGAGAATCTCATGGATTTATATAGACTTAATAAAGCCTTTACATGAACAGAATCTAATAATATCTAAATAAAATCTAATAGAAATCTAGCATAATCTGAATAAGCTCATTTCTTTTGATAATGCCCGTTGAGGCTTGTGTATCTTGACGTGTGTACTTATATCTTGTGATATCTTGGTAATACCTATTGAGGCTTGTATCTCTTAAATTATACAAACTCATGTCTTGTGGTCTATTGGTAATTCTCGTTTGAGCTTGTATCTCTTTACTTGTGTTACCTTGTGGTTTCAACATAATTTATTGTCTATTAATATTAATCATAAATACATAAAATTTCCATAAAAAAGTAGAGGGGTATAAGTCCTTCAATTAAAGTTAAAGTGAGTAGAAAAGCCTACTAATGTAGATACAAACTTCATTAAAAGTTATAACAGTTGGGTTTAAGTTGTACTCAAGTAATGAACAAATTTCTACACTCAAAATATGACACAAAGTACATGCAATCAAAATACCAAAAACCAAACCAATCACATTTAAATATTTCAAAGAAGGAAAAAGACGGGACTGAGGTAGATAGGGCCTAAGAATATATCACTTAATAAATAAAAAATTTAATACCATCGAACCAAGACCTCACTCGGATCTTGGTGTCTAGGTTCGATTTGAATGAGACATTGAACTATTGGACAAGCCGAAATTGGGTCTAGGAGGACCTAGTGGCCATTGGATTCACGTGGACCCAAATCCGACCAAGTCCTTTGCTAACCATAGTAGAGGCTGAGATTGAGAGCATTAAGAATTGTTGTTAGTGTTTGCGAATGAGTGTGGCTCACTCCTTCCTTAAATATATTTTACTAAATGAAAATAGAGAATTAAGGTAGCAGTGATTATTATTTTAAAGTCGAGATATATTGAGGACACGATAAAATCTATCCAATTGTAATTTTTGTTAATGTTTTGAAAGTGTAAGTGTTGATGTTACGTTTATGAAAACTTCAATTTTTTTTTTTTACAGAAAATAAATTACAATTTATATTTTAAGTATTATGTACCGGGTGTACTATATTGGTGTGGAAACAATTTTGTAATATTGATATGCTGTGATAGATTACTATAACTTTTCATTTTATTATTGATTGACAAAACTCGAGTTTGAGCTAAATCAAATTTAAATAATCCTCCTAACCCATTATTAATTACACGTTACACTAAAAGTGATTCAACATTAAATAAAGTTTAAGTGTGCTGAGAATAAGGTAATACATTAGATAAAATAAAGAATTATGATATATTTATAAAGTTGAAAAGGTTATTCTTATATAAAGTAGTATGGGTTTATAAAATCCCACATTAAATTCCCTTAACCATTATAGACAATTAATAATTTTTAAATAAATATGTGTTTCTTAATTTAATTTTTCTCCACTTATCTATAATTTTTCATCATATAATTTATTTGATTATTCTCTTATTAAAAGTCTATACAAGGGAAGTACGAGAAATCTTTATATATATTTGGTTCCGCTACTTTTAAATAGAGATTTTATATTATTAAACTAAATATTTATTTATTTTTAAATTATTAATATTATATTATAAATTTAAGCATATAAATATTATAAAAAATTATAATTTAGAATTTTATATTGCTGAACGTATGAAAAAACCCCTCTAAATGACATATAAAATATTACTACCATTTTATTTCATATTATTTTTTTAAAAAATAATGTTTAAATTTAGATGAGTAGATCAAAATTGATCGAAATCAACTGAACTTATGAGTATTAAATCCTAAACTTGATAATCGAGTATGTAATTTTCAATATATTGTGAATAATCTCTTGTAATTAATATAAATAGACATAATAAATATTTCCCTTAAAAGGAAAGATTTTAACGTCCCATATTGTTCGACACTCCAAAATATTAATATTAGTATTGATTATTTGTGAATTCTAGTAAAAAAATGTATGAACTTTATTGTTGCTTGGATTTGGACACATGTCTAAGCTCTAATTCTCAGAAATACGATCGAGTGTAGGCGCAGAAACATAAAATTTATTCAGGTTCTAATTCTTAGAACCTGATTGGATTTATACAGTGTCTGAGCTCTAATTCTTAAAAGTATGATCGAGTGTAGGTGCAAGAACATAAAATCTAATCCGGTTTGCAATTGGTTTGGATCCATTTGGATCTATGAATTCGCCTACCTTGCATTTTTACGTTTGGCGTGAGGATTAAAGTACATGCCCTTCGAGCTAGAAATCCCTCCCCTATGACTCTTAACTGCCCCTATTCCCTATATGTGATATTAGCCCCTCCCAAATTACATTTTTGTCATGACAAATACTTAGCTTGCCTTCCTACATTTCATTGAAAAGGTAGAGATTGTTTAAGTATCATGCCTGAGAAATCAAACCAATGTAATTTTACACTTCAGTTAATATTCCATTCAAATGAAATCAACAATGAACCTATGATCTATGATCTCCTAGGGGTCTTCTATTTCTCTGAATTTGGAAATGGAGATAAAAATTGTTGAATAATAATAAAATAATAAAGTAGAATAAATGAGATATTCAAGCATGTACCTGGGTTCTCACTCACATAACCATATTTATTTCTCAATACATCACACGAATTAATATTTAATTGGGAAATTAATAAATAATAAATATCTCTCACCTTAAAGAAAAGGAATTAAATTAGTGTAATTAATAATATGAGATAATATATATAATTATATTAAATTTCTAAGCTTACAAAATTATATACGGTAATTTACAAAGTTATCCTTGTAATATTTTACAAATTAATATATTATGTGCCACATATATAGCCCGCATTTAAATGCGCAACAAATTTGTTGCATTAAGTAGCACCCCAAAGCTGACAATGACATTTTAATAAATTGCATTAATGACTCAGATTAATTAAGAGTCAAATTTGATGAACAAGAAATTTGACCATGCAATTTTGAAATTAGACATTAATTGCATGGGATAGATGAACCCTAACCTACCAACCATTGGGTGCACAAAAAAATCATCAAAGTTAACATTGGGTGCACAAAAAAATCATCAAAGTTATTGCTCAAAATCTTATAAGCCCATAGTGCATTCATGGTAGAGAAGCAAATAGCAGCAACCCATTTGACTCTTGTCCATCTTGCATTTGGAGCATTTTCTCTCCCACATCAAAAATGATGTGTTGCATGTTATGGATAAGGCAATTAGGTGCAATGTATTTACAATATATAAATAATGTGTAGCTATATAATTTAATTCAATCATACATATATAATATCTGAATATAAGATTACTTAATAAATTATTTATAAAATAATATATTAATCTTTTATTTTTTTATTAATTCATTAATGCACTCCAAATTCAACACTTACCATCCCCACTAAATCATTAAATTCCCTTCTACTGTCCAGCTGAAGCAAGTCTTTGTTCACACCGACAAACTTGAAACATAATTGATTAGGTAGACACATATAATATGAGTATGCATGCCTCATGGAGTTCGATGGAGCTTTTAATGAAGACATGTGTTTGTGACTGAGATGGGAGTGGATGGCCTAACATATCCACACCTCCATTTCTTGTTCGGCACCGAAGATTGACAATTTCACCGAGCATGCATGTGCTCTTGAGCTTCGACTTAAATGCAATCTATATCTGGCACAAATAAGTGGAATCAAACTTTTAGAATGATTGTATATGCATATACCCATGATCTCAATTTGATATTTGCTTACGCCCCTAGAATAGAACTAAGCCAAACCTGTCGAGCTATACCAAGTTATCAATATATTATCAGTCGATTATATCACATGGTCATAGAGCTTTCTTCTCTATTAGTAAGGAAGAAGAGACTTACATGATCAAATCCACAAGTAACTCTCTATCTCTCTCTCTCCATGATCTTACAAGTTACAATTAAGCTACTTATCTAAGAGCATATTATAAGATCCAATTATTTACCTTTTAGAAAACACTTAATGGAATTGACATGTTTGAATCATTAGATCTATTTTGTGGAAATTTTTTATAAAGAAGGCGGTGAAAGAAGTTTGCATTTCAATTAATATGAGTAGTTGAGAGGTTGGGAACAAGGAATTTATGATTCCACCCGCCGGCCTTTGAATTCTCCATACCCAAAGGAGTTTGAAATTCCCGTGCCTCTGCCCGGAAAGTATAAAATGCTAGTACAAATATAGTCTAAACCTTATTTCAACTGCTGCCATTAATGCCCTGAAATCTACTTGTATGAATATTACAACTTCATGATTTCTTGTATATCACTCATTGCATGGACGCGTTTATGATCTGTAGTGGGCCCCCCTACTGAAAATATCCCTGCCATGCAAGTGATTAATGTTTTTTCTTCACCATATAGTGTGTAGTTGTTTGCCAAAGCTATAAATAGCCTGGGGGCTCTGAGTACTAAGAAGCAAAGCAATTATTCATTTTACACTCTTGTCCTCTCAAGATGGGGAAGTTTTACATGCGTCCTGGAGCATGGTGTCTATTCCTCTTGCTGATCCTAGGTGTGGCTGAATGCCGGAGAATTGAGAAAGACACTTTCCTTGGTGGTGATGGGGGAGGTTTTGGGGGTGGTGGAGGCGCAGGAGGAGGATTTGGTGGTGGTGGTGGTGCAGGAGGTGGCGTTGGAGGGGGAGCCGGTGGTGGTGCAGGCGGGGGCTTTGGTGGTGGAAAAGGTGGTGGGGGTGGCTTTGGAGGAGGAAGTGGAGTAGGAATTGGTGGGGGAGGAGGCATAGGTGGAGGTGCTGGTGGTGGCTTCGGAGGTGGTAAAGGTGGTGGTATTGGAGGAGGAATTGGTGGTGGAGCCGGTGCCGGTGGTGGAGGAGGCCTTGGTGGAGGTGCTGGTGGTGGCTTTGGAGGTGGAAAAGGTGGTGGTATTGGAGGAGGAATTGGTGGTGGAGGTGGTGCTGGTGGAGGTGTAGGTGGAGGTGCAGGTGGAGGTGCTGGAGGTGGGTTTGGAGGCGGCAAAGGTGGTGGTATTGGAGGAGGAATTGGTGGTGGAGCTGGTGCCGGTGGTGGAGGAGGCGCTGGTGGAGGTGCTGGTGGTGGCTTTGGAGGCGGAAAAGGTGGTGGAATTGGTAGTGGAGGTGGTGCTGGTGGAGGTGCTGGTGGTGGGTTTGGAGGTGGCAAAGGTGGTGGTATTGGAGGAGGAATTGGTGGTGGAGCTGGTGCCGGTGGTGGAGGAGGAATTGGTGGTGGAGTTGGTGCCGGTGGTGGAGGAGGCGTTGGTGGAGGTGCGGGTGGAGGTGCTGGTGGTGGTTTTGGAGGCGGAAAAGGTGGTGGCATTGGAGGAGGAATTGGCAGTGGAGGTGGTGCCGGTGGAGGTGTAGGTGGTGGCTTTGGAGGTGGCAAAGGTGGTGGCATTGGAGGAGGAATTGGCAGTGGAGGTGGTGCCGGTGGAGGTGTTGGTGGTGGCTTTGGAGGCGGCAAAGGTGGTGGCATTGGAGGAGGAATTGGTAGTGGAGGTGGTGCTGGGGGAGGTGTCGGTGGAGGTGCTGGTGGTGGCTTTGGAGGCGGCAAAGGTGGTGGCATTGGAGGAGGAATTGGTAGTGGAGGTGGTGCTGGGGGAGGTGTCGGTGGAGGTGCTGGTGGTGGCTTTGGAGGGGGCAAGGGTGGTGGCATTGGAGGAGGAATTGGTAGTGGAGGTGGTGCAGGAGGAGGTTTCGGTGGAGGTGCTGGTGCTGGTGGTGGAATCGGAGGTGGCCAAGGTGGTGGTATTGGCGGAGGAAGTGGTGCTGGTGGTGGCTTCGGAGGAGGAAAAGGTGGTGGTTTTGGAGGAGGAATTGGTGGTGGTGCCGGTGGAGGTGCTGGTGGTGGCTTCGGAGGTGGAAGTGGTGGAGGAGGATTTGGCAGCGGACTCGGAGTCGGAGGAGGATTTGGCGGTGGCTCCGGTGGAGGAATTGGAGGAGGGTATTAATCAGTCAACCTGTCCTCGTCATGCACTTACCAAGGATGACAAATGTACGAGGAAATGCATACAAGGAATTTCATATATATATATATATATATGCCTATCATTAAAGGAAAAGAGAGATTAGGACTGTGATAATGTCCCAGGCATTATGACTGAAGAATGGTGCATGGTGTTGCTGTCACGTTTCCAGAGCTGTATTTTCAATTATATCAATATTCTATGGCTTTATTTTATTTTTATCAATAATTAACTCTTTCATTCCACAACCTATAATGCAGCAAAACAATCACTAGAGTTCTAATAGAGAGAAGCTTAGAGAATCATGTGACTTCAACCCAAAAAATAAGTGATCCTAACAAGACTAGTAGGACAGCCTTGAGATAAATGAGGTTCTTGGGCATGGTGCTTCTATTAAATAGATTGGACCAATCAACAAAAGTTGTTTTTTGCCCACCTAATTATGGATGTTTTAATAGGGAGGTCAATAACTTCGGTCTGGGCGGATTTTAGAAGATCCGTGCCCGACCGAGCTTAGGCCAGCAGACCCGCGCTTGAATGGATCCATACTTGGTCGTATTCAAACCCAATCCGTCCTATTCGATCCTAAACCCACCCAATTCTCGTATACATACGCTGCTCGAGTGCATTTGTATCGATTCGAATTTATCTTATATTTTTTTAATATATATATTTTACTAAAAATAAAAAATTATAAATTATTATAATATATTTAAATTTTTTAGTATTTATTTGATAATTCAATTTTTTTAAATATTTATTAGATTTAATTTACCTAATAAATTACTATTATAATTTTCCATTAACTTTAACTTATAAATAATAATAAAAATTATCCAAATAATTAAATTATGAATATAATAAAATTAGAATATAAGAATAAATTAAATATTAATATTTATTTATATACATAAAAATAAAATGAATAATGGCATAAGATAAAAGTATGTATGCGATAATATATTTTTTGTATAATTATTGATATATATAATTTTATTTATATAATTTAAATTTACTTTTTAGTTAAAAATAAATTATAAATTTTTTAATTATATTAAAAATTTAAATATAGGATAAATTTTTGTATCATTTAATTAGAAATATAACTTAATATAATATAAATTTTTTTATTGTAATTTTTTCGAGTGTTTATAAATTTATTAAGATTTAATAAAGAAAAAATAATTTATTTAATCTAATAAATAAAAAATAAGTAATATAGTATAATAAGAAGATATTTATAAATATATTATGGTATAATAAAGAAAAAATAATTTATTATAATATAATAAAGAAAAAATATATATATAATTTTTAAATTATATTTTTTATTAAAATTTTTAATATTTTTTTTTACATTTAATTAAACTATAAAATTTTTTTTAAAGAACTACGGGCCCACTTTTCTGGACCCGAAGCTCGAGTCCAACCAGTGGAACCCAATCCTGCAGGAATCAGCTAGTATTACTCGGTCCGCTCGGGTCTCCAATCCCATATACACACCTGTCATACAAAAAACATCCAAGTCAAGTGTATGCTATGGAACACCCAATCAGATAATGTTAATTTAATGTGAATAGCTTTATAGTGTAGTGTTATAATTGTATACATGGACCAGCCAGCCCAATATTAATTTAGTAAATATATTTTGTGGTACTATAATTATGTAACTTCAAACAATACATTAAAAACAACACCCTCACATATAAAATAAACACAATTGGGCACTATAATCATTATTTCATTAAATACTAATATTATATATTTTAAAATAAAATAACTTTTACAAAATCAGCTCTAAATCTTATACTATATTAATGTATATGATATTATTTTTAATAAATTTATATTTTGTGATATTGTCATAATTTCCATTTAATCTAAAAATATTATTTGTTGGATGATTTTAGCTACTATTCATAAACTCAATTTTTATACCATTCAAACTCCTAATAAATTGATATTTAAAATATACAAATGTAACATTTCATACAAATTCATTTTTACATATAAAATGTATTTCACAAAATATTTTATAAAATTAAATCAAATTTTTTAAAGTTTTCTAAAAAAACATATATTTTTTTATAATTAATTTAATAAATTCTTTAAATGTGTAATATTACTTTTAAAACCACAAAAAATCATATTTTTTTCATTTGTTAAAAAAAACCTGTAAGCTTTGTTTACTTCTATAAAAATTTTGAATAAAATTTTAAAATGTAATTTATAGTCATTAGACATCATTATTAGTGGTGAAAGATTTAAATATTTATATTGACTGTACATATTTATTTAATTTAGGGTTGTGCACCTAAAATTTCTTTTATGTAAAATTATAGATAATTTTAGTGTCTTACCTAATATATAAATTTTAAACCATTACTAATTTTAAAATTGTGGAATTTTATGTACAAAATTTACATTTTTTTAACAACAATTATAAATTATAAAAAAATTAATAATTTTAAAAATGTAAAATTATATTCATAAATATACATATTACAATTTTTGTATGAAAAGAGTAAATACTATAAAAAAATAATTGTTGTGTTTTACTTTCATTATAAATGTTAAAAATATTAGTAATTTTATAAATTGTAAAATTGTAGGTACAAAATTATAACTAAAAGTATATAAAAACTATAAAATAATTTATTTTGATTTACTACAATTATATATTATAAATAATTTACAAAAAATTAATAATTGTGATTTACTATGATTTATAAATTTTAAAATATTTACTAATTTTATAAAATGTAAAATTATATACACAAAATTATAACTAAAAGTATGTAAAAACTATAAAATAAATTATTTTATTTACAACAATTATAAATAGTAAATAATTTACTGAAAGTAATAATTGTAATTTACTTCAATTTATAAATTTTAAAAATTTTAAAATTATATGCACAATTTTTGTATTTAAAAAACTATAAAAAAAATTATTGTGATTTATAGTTATAAATTGTAAACAAATTTTTATATAACATAATAATATAATACAAGTATAGATCAATATAATTTTAAAATAATTATATACATTGTATATTTGAATCTAATGTTTTAAAAATTTATTATATGCCACAATAATTTATCATACTCAAAATTGATTTGATAGCTAATATGTTGAGTACAAGTGAACGTGAAATATAAATGTTAAAAATTTTAGTAATTTTATAAATTGAAAAATTGTAGGTACATAATTATAACTAAAAGTATATAAGAACTATAAATCATTTATTTTAATTTACTACAATTATAAATTATAAATAATTTACAAAAATTAATAATTATGATTTACTACTATTTATAAATTGTAAAATTATATGCACAAAATTATAACTAAAAGTATGTAAAAACTATAAAATAAATTATTTATATTTACTCCAATTATAAATAGTAAATAATTTACTAAATTAAATAATTATAATTTTCTTCAATTTATAAATTGTAAAATATTACTAATTTTATAAAATTTAAAATTATATGCACAATCTTTGTACTTAAAAACTATAAAGATAATTGTTATGATTTATAATTATAAATTTTAAACAAATTATTATATAACATACTAATATAATAAAATTATATAGATTAATATAATTTTAAAATAATTATATACATAATATATTTATATGTAATGTTTTAAAATTTTATTATATGCCATAATAATTTGTCATACCTTGATAGCTAATTTGAAGTGAACCTGAAAATATTATGGCAGAAGGTGAAAGTTGAGGCAAGAAGAACTTATCACCAGCCTAGATTCTACCACGCAAGTCAGAAGTGCTAATCAAATAAGGAATAGTACAATTGAAAACTAAATTGGGAATGAGAATATTGATTCCTTTTCACGAATGAGAGTATTTTTACTAAATTGAAGGCGAATGAAACAAATAACTATGGTCTAAATGTATATCTTTGAGATGTTTTAAATAGTATAACTAATGTGAGAAAATATTTGAGTAAATATGAAATTAAGGAAATTAATAATTTTATGAATTAATTTTTAAAATTTAATTAGAAAAGTTGAATGTATAACTAACTTTTAAGATGATGGTAATTAATTCAAATAAAAAAATTATTTGAATTTATTTGCTGAGAAGAGGTAGTTGGTGAATGTATTTAAAAATCTTAGTAGTTTTTTTACTTGTTGAATTGAGGTTATTATAAAATAAATATATGTTATATATGAAATTCAAAACTATAAAATAAATTACATAGGATAATTATCCTAAATTATATTAATAATAATTGTATATTTCAAAATCGAATTATAAGGCATACATATATTTTTTAATTATTATACTTAAATATTTTATTAAATTATTATCTAATAATTATTTTTATTTTTGTAAGTTATTTGATGTGACTTTTCCAAATACTAATAAAGTTATTTGTAAGTATTTAATTAGTTCTTTTATTAATTGAAATATTTATTCTAAATTATTTAATATTATATTAAATAATTATTTAACAAAGAATTATATAATAAATTTAATATTTAATAAAGTTAAGGAAACTCATTTCTAATAGGAAAATATATTATATATTTTTAATTAAAATAATATTAAATGATATTGTAAATACTCTCAATTTTTTATTATATTAAATAACAACCTAATACATCCTATTTATACTATAAATATGAGTATTATCATCATACCTATAATTCGAAATATAAAATATAAAAAATTTATATTAATAAAAATACTAACAAAAATCTATATCATTTACATTGAACTCTTAAGGTGTACATTATAAGTGTGCACTTATTCTGAATTTTTTTATTATTTTAAAAATGATTTTTTGATGAGCTACCCACTTACTAATTAAATTATTGACTTCTGTCATTTTTTTACCTAAAATATTATATATGGAGTAAATTTTATAATTTAATAATGTATATATCAATTTCTTGATACTTAATTATTAATAGTATCAATTAATTTATTATTAAAAAATTCTTTTTACCTCAATTATAAATCTTATATCAATTCTCAATTTAAACATATTTTTACAAGTAAGCTCATATCATATTAACACAAATAATTTCATATAATATTACTATAAATTATAACCCAAGTTCTCGTATAAAAGACTATGAGCAATAAATGTGTGTTATATTATATACTCATTTAGTATTTTTTAAAACCTATTTGTTGGATTGAAGGTAATGCTGTCAATAAAAATATATGCATATATATATATATATATATATATAAAAGTCATTATATGCCCAAGATATATCTACATTTCTAGTTCATGTTCGCCCCATACTAATACAAAGTCGGACCTCTCATAATTATTTAGGTGACTTGTAATACAACTATTTTACACAAACTCGTCTTATTACTCAATATCAATCTAAATCTCTATCAATCTAAATCTAAATTTAAATCTCAATCTCAATCTCAATCTCAATGTTAATATTACTACCCATTAATATCATATCATTAATTATTCTATTATACACATGCCATAACATAACAAAACAATGAATCACAAAAATGTAATAATAAATGTATCATGCATCCAACTTTTCACATATCTTAAAGTTTATAACATGCAATTATAACACTTTATTTCATATTAAAATAAAAACTTTTTATCCTTTCTAAAATGCAATTATTTAAACTGATCCATCTAATATTATTACTCATAAAATAATATATTCAATTTACAATCTAAATTTTTTTATACGATTGGATTAACTATCATCTATTTTGGAGTAATATTAAACCATAATAATTTTATTTTATTCTCATTGTATAAATTTTTTATTCCAATATTCTTATATACTATATTTTTATTTAATTTTCATTTCAATTTTTCAAATTTTTTCAACTCATTCACTATAATATTTATTATATTTAAAAAAACTTGTAAATAATAATTCTATTTTATTCTCATTGTATAAATTTTTTATTCCAATATTCTTATATACTATATTTTTATTTAATTTTCATTTCAATTTTTCAATTTTTTTCAACTCATTCACTATAATATTTATTATATTTAAAAAAAATTGTAAATAAATGTGAACCATCCCATTGAACTCGACTATCCTAATCCTACCCATCATATATTAGTGACATGTTTGTAGTATTTTTATTTTCAATTATCTTGAGAAGCCCAATCCCATGTAATAATTTATTTAATATAGTCATAGGTTTACATTGTTATGAAATTTCCAAATATGCAGTTTTCTCCCCCACAACTCCATTCGGCTAGTAACATATTAAGAGTTCTTGCTACCATTTTTAAATAATTTCATAATTTTTAAAACCTCCATTTTTTCTCCCTCTACTCCACAATTTTTAAATTTATACACTTTTAAAATATTTTAAAATAATATGTTACCTCTTAACTTTTTATAAATTATAAAAATATCTTTTATTTTTTCAATCTCGGAGTATAACTTTTAAAACTCCTCCACTATTCCGTGAATTAGTCACATTTGGGTACTTATATTTTAACCCCGAATTTTACATTATTTATATTTTTCCTTTTCTTAGAAAACTTTCATTTTTGTCCCCTTCACTTTCTATAATTATTATTTTCACCAACAAATTTTTAAAACGGATAATTTTTTCCAATGACCATTTTCCCACTTTTAAACAAAAAAATAACTATTTTACCGATTATTTTCTAAAAATAACCGTTTTGCGCCTAAACTCCCGAAAATCATCTTTTAACATATTCATTTGTTTCAAAATCATACCTTAACCCTTTAAACTTATTTAAGAATTATTCCATAAGTTTTTTTTTCCATTTTTTCAAATTAGTCCCCAAACTTTTTAAATATTACACTTTATTTCTTGAATTTTAAAAATAACTCCAATAAACTTTAAATTTAGTAATACAAAATACTTTTATTTATCTTTTAAGGGCTCACGAGATGAGTTACGGGTCTTACCCTAGTTAAATTTGGACGGATTTGGTTATTTTCTAAAAATGGTTAAAACTAAACTAACTAAGAGTTAATTGAAATATTCACAGGAGAGAGCACCACAGGTGGTCGTATAGTAAACATTTTGAAGACAAGACATATGTAACTTATTTTATGGTGCTGGCCGAGCAAATGGTCATCGGAGCTCGACGAATTTTGGCTTCTAACAGTTGTGGTCAAACATTCCAGTAGAGACCACCGGATAAAGTTAGTTCATGATAGTTGAAGCTCCCCTTGTTGGAGATTAGCCAAAGCTTGTGGGAGGTAAATGAAAGTTACAGGGTTTTTGACAACAATATCGGTTATAGAGATGGAAAAACTGGGAAAATTTGCCCCCGAAAGGGTGGGATGCTGCACAATTTTTCTATTTTAAGCTGGAGCTTGCCAAAATGGCAATCGTGTAACATTTTTCTAGCTACATGTAGGTCGGGCCCGACCACATACTTAAGATGACTCCCTTATCGACATTTTGACAAAAAAAATTATCAAATTTGGTGGTCATATAAAAGAGTATTACTCAGTTGATCACTCAGGTGTACGAATCATTTCGATAACTATGCCATATCCCACCCTTTTGACTAGGGATAGAAAACACAAAAAATAAACTCAAGTTTTCACCAAAATTTAACTGAAAGGGCAGGATATAGTGCAATTTTTCAATCCTAGCAGGCTAAAACAACTCACTTGTGATATTTTTGTGTCCACTTACAGGTTGGGCCTCGGCCACATACTTCAAGAGAACCCCAACATTTTAACATCAAAATTTTTAAATTTGGTGGTTTGACGAAAGAATTTTGTTTGATATTTAAAAAATAAATTTTTCGGAGTAAAATTTAATATGATTAAAAGTAAATAACTTAATTAACTTCACATGAAGCCACAAATGAAGTTATCAACTCACTCTCAAATATAATTTCGTAAAATTTGGTAAAATCAAGTCTATTGTGCATGTTTTCCAACGGATGTTGTACTGCAGGAAAAATCTGCATGAGTGGAAGGAGGGAAGAGTAGGGTCTTGTGTAGGAGAACTTAGGTTGTGTACAGGAAGTCGGGTGGAATCCTTGAGACCAATTTCATATATTATATATATATATGGTAAATTATACTAAGTGTTTGAGAATCTAACATTTTGATATACAATAAAAAAAACTTTTTTCTCTCAAAATTATTAGTTAGTATCTAATAATTTTTTATATATATGAGAAAACTTTGACAATAAATATTTCAAAACTATAAATGTTATATTCAACAATAATTATAGTAAAAAAATTATAGAAATGTAATAAGGGTATTATAATACCTTGTCTTTTATTAATGATGTGTGATTTATTATAATGAAATAGTCTCGATATATTAGATCACACTCACTAAATATTATAACAAAATATTTTAGTTGATAATCATCCAACCCATCGGGTTAGATAGAATAATATTCTTGGTTATAGTAGGGTTTATGAATTAAATAACTAAAATTAAAAAAATATTTTTATTAAATAAATATAAATTAAATATGGTAAAATTATACATAAATTTATCATCATGTGCATATACAATTCAATTGAAAATTTTTATGAGACAAATAGGCAATCTTTTAGGTTATCAGTATGTATGAGCTCAAATAATACTATGAGTTTTAGGTCATACCAACTAGCACAATACAGTAGTGAACTAGCATGGGTTGGCCCAAATTACAACTTCTATTAGCCCTTCCATCTAATAGTCCATTAGCGTGCAAGGGAGGCTTCACTCGCTCCCACATCCTTCCCATGGCCTTTGGAGGAAAAAAAAAAAAAAAGTGGTCGGTTCAATCGGGTATACTGGATCAGACTCATACCCGATCGGACCGGTACACCAAATTCAGTCCCTGAATCAGAATTCGACCATCAGCCCCCATCGGGTCATTAACTACTAATGCTAGTCAGACTTTCATTAGAATCTGATTTTTGTACGCCTCCTTTTTTTTTTTTTATATATTTCATGCTTTGTTTCACACTTTCGAAACAAATTTGGATTATGAGCAAAAACACAATTTGGATCCACTCATAGAACTAACATAGAATAATTCATTAAAATAATAAACAAGTTAAAGCATATTGATGAACTTCAATATAAAAATGGCTTGGTGCAAAAAAATATATAAAAATGACTACAAAATCGTTTGAATTCTAATTTTAGGTTCGTTTCTTTTTTTATTAATATCATTTTTCATTTTATATAATATTTCAAACTTTGACTATTATACTAATTTTGACATAAAAATGTTTTTCATTAAAATTATAATAAAATAGTGTTATTATTTTTAAAATTGGAATGCAAAACAGACTAAATTTAAAAAAGAAAAAAAGTAAGAGAAATCGGAGCCAGGACCCTCGGACTTTCTCCCTCCTATTGAATTGATTTTATTTTTATCATTGTTTTTCATTTCATATTTTAAAATTAAAAAAAAGTAACATAATTTGTATTATTACTTTATATTGAACTCAACATTTTTTTTTAATTTAAAAATATATTATTTTAGATATCATTTACAAATTACGAGTAATTTTGACCAAAACTAAAAATATTATAAAGTGGGGACTTTTTTTTTGAAATTATCCTTAAATTCGATGGGTTTCCCAGAAATAGTTTTTTGAAAGGGAAGACTGACTGACAAATAGTTAATGCAGTTGAGGTGAATCCAAAAAAAGTGAAGGATAAACCAATGGGCTGGCTTGCTGGCAAGGGCAGCTGCCATAATCTCTCTGCCTCTGTTTTATTGTGATTTATGATCTTACCTCAAGCAGGTGTGTGGGGGTGGAGGTCATGTCCTGGCCCCAATAACTATAGCGGTAGGAATTATGCTTTCATCTAGAAGGATTCAACGAGTTCCAATCAATGCAATGTAAATTGTACACCTATCATTCACTTTGATAATATGGAATTTCTTCCTATGGTAATCATGGTAGCCATATTAAAGTGAATTAGATATGTTGATTTGACCATTTTTTATTAATGAATTGGGGTTCCAATACTATAAATGAAAGAAATATTTTAGTAGATATTTAGTACACAATAGGTCAACAATGCCTATAAAGATTAATGATAGTGCAATATAATTTTTTTATATTAATAATTAGATCTAAAAAAATAGATATATTATATTAGTTTGTATAGATAAATAGATAAAAGTGTAGAATTTGGATCTAACTAATAGAAATATTCGTATTATTATTATTTTTTATTTATCTATCTAGTGACAGGCTGCTATCTTCTTCTTCTTTTTTGTTGAATTTATATTTACTGACAAGCATTAACTCTTGTACACGTAAAAACCATCTGATTTGCAGCAGGCCGAGGAGGTGTTAGCTTACCGGTAGAAGTTGTAAATAAATGATGTGATATGATGCTTATTTAATTCGTCGTGTTAAATTTACAGGCTTGCAGTGACTACAAAGAAATTGCACTTTTCTTTATATCAAATGTAGAAGTAATGATTAATTATGATGAAGTATACAGTCTAAAATGCACCCTTAATTCATTCCCATGTATATCAAATTAAGCTTGCCACTCACTAATGAGATGGATCCATAAGTTTGATTAAGAGGGTGAAATTAATGAGAAAAGTAAATAATTGAACTTGGATAAGTTAAATTAGTATAATAAATATTAGATAATATTATACTAAATTATCTAGTATGCTTTTCATGAAAACGTATCATTATCCCTGTATGTTTTTTTTTTATTTCAATTTAATTAATTAAAAATAAAATACTTGCCATATGATTTTTCTCATTAACATCATTCAAAATTAAACAAAACAATTATATTTTCAATGGTATCCATAAAAATTACTTTTCCAATACTGTAAAAAATTTATCGGGATAAAATATTTATATGAATAATAGATTAAGAGTAAAAGAAACCTCACTAAATAAATGAAACTTATAACATTTTTATTATCAATTATAGTTTTATATTAATGTATTATATATTTGATTTTACAATTCTCATTTTCCCTATACATTATTTTTTTATATATCTTTTTACTTTTACAAATTAAAATAAAAATTAATATTTTATTATTTGGGTAGGAAATTATCTCGTACTAATAATAGTTTATAACCCTATCATATATTTAAAAATAATAAATTATAATTAATTTAATATTATAAATATATAAAATTTATATATTTTTTCTTAATATAATACCATATTTTAAACATTAATCACATTTAAAACCTTAATACTATTTAATAAATATATATGATATAAATATTATTATTTCGATATCGGATAAGTGATAACAATTAGTTCGAGTTGATTATTTATATTACAGAATTGAGTAAATAATGAATCAATTTTTTATTTTTGTTAGAATACGCGTATAAGTACATTAATTCTAATATAATATAAAAAAATATTATAAACAAATAAATATTTATTCTAATATCTATTTAAAAGTTATAAATTATCTTATAAATATATAATTTTTTTATTTTATCAAATATATTTAATATTCTAAAATTTTTTTATATAAAAAATATTATCACAATTTTAAACTAATATTAATATAAATTAGCTGAGATTTCAAATTAAAATATTATGAATATAGTGAAATTGTATTGGAATAAATTTACTTAATATGAACTTGTACAAATTAAATTTATATTAGTCATGTCTAATTAATTTTGAATAGATATAAAAAATTATTATTAAATTTAAGAAAAAAATATTTAACATGTATATAATAAGAAATTCGGTATTCCAATATTTATATTCTCATATATATTAGTCGGTAGTGTACTGGTACTATACAAAAAAATATCTCAACATGTTTGATGTATCATACCTGTTTTAAACTATCGTGGGATATTTTTTATTTCTTAATCTGCCAACTTAACCAAGTCTAAATTAATTATGTAATAATGTATTTTCATATTGATAAAAAATCAATTTGTATTTTCATAGCAAGTCATCAATAAAATTTTATTTTTCATATTTATTCACTCACTTTTATTAGTTAAATTATCTAATTTCTAAAATTTCATTAGAATATAAGTGAGGTATATTTAAGATTTGAAGATCAATAACAAAATACAATTATGTAAGTTACTTTCATTTATACTACTATTATTTTGAAGAAATAATAATACCACGTTTGATCAAATAAAAATTATTACATATATCAGTTATTAAATTATTATTTTTAATTAAATATATATTTAATTATTATTATTATTATTATTATATAATACTTTTTAATATAATATCAAAATTAATAAATTTCCTTTAGTACCTACCGAAACTAATATTTTCTAATATATAAAAAAATACCTAAATTATAATTTAATTATTATTAATTTATAATACCTTTTAATATAACATTAAAGTTAATAAATTTGGATCAGTACATCATTTCAAACATAAAAATTAAATCGTGATATTTCTGAAAATACATAAAAAAATATCTAAATTGTAATTATTATTTCTCGTTGTTTGATTATTTTATTTCGTTTGATATTAAAATATTCAATTCGTATACATCAAATTTAAAATTGTAATATCCAGAATGCAAATGATGTACCCCTAGTGTATAACAATAGTTTAAGCATGACAATACAATAATAGTAGGATAATACAATAATAAAATCAACATTTTTATAAATTAAATACCTCAAAAATCAATAGTTAAATAACATTAAATTGGATCATTTATTATATGATTATAAATATTTTTCTTTTTATTTAAGGTAATAAGTGAGAAAATGTACTAGTTACCTTCACAAAGTTGGATACCGTTATACTTGTACAAGTGAGTGAATAAAATACTCAAAATATAAAATAAGTTACATCATATCAAAATTCTTTTTTAAAATAATACAAATTTAAAAATATATGGGAGAAGCCCACGGAATAATAACCATACATATCAAATTTATAACTTCGTGTTTTAATTTTAAGACATATATTTTATGCTCAAAGCGTGGTTGTAGGGGTTTAAATCAGTTCGCAAATGTTCAACTATTACCTGAAAAACAATTTGTAAGTGGGTGAGTTCCCAACCTAGTGAATATGCTTAACGGTGTTAAACCATTTCATAGTTCGACCACGGTTCACTACCTGATGTGAATCCGATTAAATAAAATACGAATTTACAGGTCCAATCAACCGAACCTGTATGGAGCTGAACTGTCAACAGATGAGATGAACGACCATTTGAGACTATAATAAAGTCAAATCACAATACTAAAGGCTAAAAGATTTAAAAATATTTTATATGGGATAATTAAAAAGAGTGTAAAAAATTTAAATAAAAGCACAATAGAAGAGTCCAAAAAAAGCTTAAGAGAAGATCAATATTTAATTTTAATTAATTATGAGAGATTTATAAATATTTTAGGATATTAAATAATAATATTAGATATTTAATTAGTTAAGTCCAGATTTTTAAAAGTTATTAAAATATCATATATATTTAGATTATGTATGGTTGGTATGTAACCGTAAAATATATTTTTTCTTGTTTTTAGACTATTCAGTTATTATTTATGCCTATAAAAGACATTCCATAACAATGAAATATACACTTGGAAATTTAATTTTGTGAGATTTTATCTTATTTCCCTCTTTAAAAAACTTTTGAACTTATTAGGTATTTATCTGTGGCGTTCAAGTAATAAAAACTTATCACCAGGGTTTTGTAAAAGTTCTTCTTAGAGGATTTGAGTGTGACGTCAACATATCTCATTCCTTATTTCTTACATAAACAAGGTATATTTTCATCTTTTCGTACTTGCGTTGTGAAAATCTTGGGGTCTTACCATATTTGGTGTAAAGTGTCGTCAGCATATTGGCGAGATTCACATCAATTGATATTAGAGCACACGGTTGCACAACAAGTCTCATCCTATCTTTCATATATAGTTCTTTTTTTGTTATCTCTACCTATTTCTATTCTCTACAAAAAAAAACACTTCTTCTTCTATCTATCTTCTTTTCAGTAAGGTGAAAAAAAGGTAAAACAAATCCGTGCAAAAAAAAAAGAAAAAAAAGAGAGAAAAAAAGCAAAAAAAATCGTGCAAAAAAAAGGGCAAAAAAAGCACAAAATTTTATATTGAGATTCACTATATACTATCTGAGTTTTATTCCTTCTTATCCTTTATATTATTCGTCATTCTATCTGAGTTTATTATTTATTCTTGTCTATTTTAGTTTAATTCTTATCTAAGTTCATTCTAGACTCAGACTTCAATTCCTTTGAAATTACTTTTTGAAACTCTTATTAATTTGTCTTGATTGTTCCTCAAGTTGAACTATTTCATAAAAATGATTTATTTTTAAGTTAAATTAATATTGAAAGAAGACAAATGAGTGAAAAAAAAGGCAAGAGTATTTTAAATATATAAGAAAAAGTCATTTGAGTGTGAAAAAGGAGTATTTGAGAGAAACATTTGAGGGAGAGTTGTGAGGTTCTTTTCTTTCTAACAATTGTCAGGATCACAAAGCCCTACGACAAGGAAACACTATGAAAGAAGAAGGTTTCATACCACCCATTCAAAACCTATAGTGGAAAGCAATAAAGAGTGAAATGAAACAGATAGTAAAGTATGATTTGAGCCACTTTATACACGAATGGATCACTTGGAGGAATATGTGAGACGACGCACACATGAACATACTTCCTCTAAATGACCATGTAGCATTCGATCTCGATGCTTCGATCCACAGGAATTGGGGGAGTTTGATGATCTCCAAGTTAATCGTGACAACCTCAAGCTCAATTCCTTCAATTAATCTACTACTCGAGTTAGACCATGGATTGATGATATCTTGTACAATCAACGTGAGAATTTATTTCATACTCGTTGTTCTATGAAAAATAAGGTTTGTTCTGTTATCATAGATGGGGAAAACTGCACTAACCTTACTAGCACTGAGCTTGTGGAGAAGTTGACATTACATATAATGAAGCATCCAAATCCATATCAAATTCAAAGGATGAATGATCAACCCAAACTCGAGGTAACCCAACAAGTGATAGTGTTCTTCTCTATTGGGAAATAACAAGATGAAGTATTGTGTGATATAGTACCAATGCATGCATGTCATATTCTATTGGGAGAACCTTAGAAGTTAGATCGTCAAATTAGATATGATAGATTAATAGATAGGTACCCATTTGTGATGAATAATAGAGTAATATCTCTTGTACCTTTGACTTTACAATAAGTTTTTCATGATCAATTGAAAATGAAAAAGACAAATGAAAATAAAATAGTAGAAAAATAAGAAGAGAGAAAAGCCAAAATTGAAGATGAAGAGAGAAAATGGAACATTGAAAAAGAAGAGAGAAAAATCAGAGTTGAAATTGAAGAGAGAAAAATCAGAATTGAAAATAATGAGAGAAAAGACAAGGTTGAAAAAGAAGAGAGAAAAGCAATAATAAAAAGAAAAAAGAGTAAAAATATTTTTATAGAGAAAAAAAGTGAGATAAAGAGAGATATAATTTTAGAAACTGTCCTTACATTACTTATGTACAAGGATTTATTTTTTATTACTAATCAAATTGTCGGATATTTTCCAAGCAGTATTATCACTTTTTTGTAGGAATTCAAGCTTGTCGTTCCAAAGAAGATAACTCCAGGTATGCCACCAGTTCGAGAAATCATGATTCAAAGTCAACACCAAGTACTAAAATTAATGGAAAAGAGATATATATGTAAGAGCAAGCGACCATGTATCGTACCCATAAAGGATGAAACTTGGCAAATATGCATCGATTGTCAAGCCATTGACAATATCATGCTAAAGTATCGACGACATCTTTCTCATTTATATAATATTATTATTAAGTTGCATGGATACTATTTATTTCCAAACTTGATCTTAAGAGTGAATATCATCAATTTCAAATTAAAGAAAAAAATGATTTGAAAACAACATTTGAAACAAAACTAGGTCCATATGATTGGTTAGTTGTTATTTTTGGATTGACTAATGCCTCTAGTACTATAATGAGATCAATGAACCATATCTTTCATGTTATCATTTTAAAGTTTGACTATATATATTTTGATGACATCCTAGTATATGATAAGATCTTAGATGAACTTGTAAAATATTTAAAAATTATGTTAGAAGTTTTAAGGAAAGGTAAGTTGTTTGAGAATTTTAAGATATTTATCGTTTGTTCGGATAAGCTTGTATATGCTAGAAATGTGGTAAGTTCTGAAGGGATTGTAATTGATAAGAAAATTAAGGCAATTCGAGATTGACCAATGCATATTTTGCGTAATCTATGGTTGAAAGAATTTGAGATTCACACAGATCATGAATATCTTAAGCACATCAAGGGGCAACACATGCTGAATAAACATAATACAAGGTGGGTGAAATTCATTTATACATCCACTTACGTGTTCAAATGTAAGCAATGTATAAAAAAAATATAGTTGATGATATATTATCTAGAAGGTATGCTTTGTTTACAATCATTGATACTAAAATGCTTAGTTTTGCTTGGAATACTTAGGATACAAAATTTCTATTTTCAACTGCATGTTTACCACATGTTGTGTTTGCATACAATCGTTATATTTATTTATTGACTAAGTTATCACAATTGGAGATTAGCTATGGTTTTAATCCATTGGATAGAAAATGATAGACTCAAGAAAATATTAATGTAGCTAACAAGAGTTTCAAAAAGGTTGTTTTTGATACATAGATTTGGATTAGTTTAGATCCGAGGAATGAATGGTTTATGGATAGAAAACTATCTTATATTAGAGGGATCAATTAAAGTGTTAAAACTCATTAGTAATAATTACAATAGGAAGTTATTTGACAAATATATTGTTAGCTATAATATAAGTATTTCTAATTTAATATCTTTTGATGTATGTGATGAAAGAACAGAAGATTTAAGGATAAATCATTTTCAAGAGAGGAAGAATGATGTGAATTCGATTAAAAAGAATACAAATTTATAAGTCCAATCAACTAAACATGCAATGGAGCTGAACAGTCTGTCACCAAATGAGATGAATGATCATTTGAGACTACAAGAGGGCCCAATCACAATACTAAGATCTAAAAGATTCAAATATGCTTTATATGGGTTGATTAAAAAGAGTGCAGAAAATTTAAGTAGAAGCCCAATAGAAGAGCCCAAAAAATCCCAAGAGAAGGTCCTTATTTAATTTTAATTAGTCAGAAGAGATTTATAAATTTTTTAGGATATTAAATAATAATATTAGATATTTAATTAGTCAAGTTCATATTTTAAAGTAGTTATTAAAATATCCTAGATATTTAGATTAGGTATAATTGACATGTAACCATAAGATATATTTTTCATTATTTTTAGGTTATTAAGTTGTTATCGATGCCTATAAAAGACATACTCCACAGCATTGGAGGAGACACTTTTGGAAATTTAATTTTGTGAGATTTTGTCTTCTTTCTCTATTTAAAGAACTTTTGAACTTATCAGATATTTACTTGTGACATTTAAGTAATCAAGACTTATCACGAGAGTTTTCTAAAAGTTCTTCTTAAAGGATTTGGGTGTGGTGTCTACATATCTCATAACTTGTTTCTCACAAAAACAAGATATATTTTCATCTTTTTATACTTGTGTTGTGAAAGTCTTGAGTTCTTGCCATATTTGGTGTAGGGTGTCATCAGCATATTCGCGAAGTTCGCATCACTACTAAAACTATCTTATATGGATAAGATTTTATAATCTATATTTTAACCATAGGTGTATGGTCTCACTTTATTTAAGCTTATGGTCTACATAGTTCAATGTATTTGTTCATCCTTGGAATTCATTTTAGCCTCAAGTTCAAATTTTCATATCAAATTTAAATCCAAGCATATATCATAACCATAACATATAACATAATGCTCAGGCGATAAGAAAATGTGTGTTGCACTATGCACTCACTTGTTACTTAACAAAAGTTCATCTCCTTATCGGTATGTCGATGTAGTGCCATCAAAATATTCATATATATATATATGTATATATTGGTAGTTTTCGTCAAATACGCACAAGCTATACCTATGTCTCGGTCATCCCCATTTGCCCTGTAGTGATGTATAGTCGAACCTCTCATAGGTTTGTGTGTGATCAATGAAAATAATATCACACACACCCACCTCATTCCTCCGCCTGAGTCAGCTTGACACTCGATACGACCTCTCATAGGTGTCCTATCTAGGCTCAATCAGTCATACAATTTACAAGCATGCTAACATATAATTGTGTATCACAAACATGCAACCATAATTAATCATCAAGTAACTTAAATAAAGCTCTTCACAATCATAAGGTTCATAACATGGATGCAACTATAACATTTCATTTCATAATTGAAAAAAAAACACTTTATCCTTACTAGGGTACAATTATCTCAAGATACATCCACTATCATTATTTCACAAAATATCATATTAAATTATCGATTTCAAATGAATCATTTTCTCATATGTTTGACTTACTATTCCTCCTATGTGCTACCATTTAACATGCACCCTTCTATTTTATTATCATTATATAAAAGTCTCATTTAAAAGTATTTATATACTATATCTATATGTAGTTTTATTTTCATTTATTTTTTTTATGTTTTTCAACTCATTAAGCATGATATTCATTATATTTGAAAAAACTTGTAAAGAAATACAGACGATCCAATCGAACTCTCCGACACTAATCACACTCACCTTATGGATCAACTTGTTCATTTTGAATTTTGTTCCAAATTGAGTGGAAATGCACGATCATGAGAGTGCATGATTCTTGACATGTTACATAAAAATAGTTATATAATACAATCAATTGGATTCATTTCATTATATTCGTACTATTATGAGGGTATTATCTTTACGCATCCCTCCTGCGACTCGGTCTCATTCGTGATTAGGGAATGAAACCCGGTCTCATTCGTGATTAGGTAATGAAACTCGATCGGGTTGCCCTTACCTCATAAATTCATAATTTCTACAATTATTCTCGTAGTTGGCTTTATTTGCCCAAATACTTCTACATCTTTACACTTGTAAATTTAAAATCTCCAATTCTTTCCAAAAGTACCTTTTTATCCCTAAACTTTTCTTAATTTACCAATTTACCCCTATTTATTTAAAATTCCTCTATTTAATGATTTAACTTCGAAATTTCCTCCATTTAGTCTCTATATCGTGTCTTAGTCACATTTGAGTCCTCATGTCCTTAAAATTACAATTTGGTGCCACACTTTTCTCTATTTAATATTTTGCCCCTAAACTTTACAAAAAACTACATTTATATCCCTTACCATTTCAAAACTTCTAAATCTAGTCCCCAAGCTTGCCTAGCTAATATTTTAGGTCCCTACACTTTCTCTAACTTCTACTTGGTCCCCCATTTTTCAAAAATCTTGTTTGATCCATATACTTTCAAATATTTATATTTTAGCCCCTCAACATATTCCTTCCACTAAACATGCCATTAAGCTCGATAAAAATCTCTAATAAGACCTTAACCACACTCCCCAAGGCACCATGAATTTTTCAGGCTGACTATAGTTTAACAATGCCATTTTTGGCTACAAATGGCCCTACGCCGGATAACAACACAAATTCAGATTTCAGGTTATACCTCGTCAGAGGGTGCACGTTGGAGTTGGAAAGATTACTTCCCCATGAGTTAAGGGCCACCTTGATCACTCTTGGATGTGGTCAGAGACACTTGAAATCCTCGATTTACAGAAGGGCTCTTAGAAATAGAGCATTGAAGGAGTCCTTAAGGTGGAATATGACCACAATGCTTACCTTTTGCCTGGAGGATCAATGGGGTTTGGTAGTTGGGTTCACGAAGAGGTTGTGGAAGAGAATTTGTGTCACACCCTAGCCTAGTTTTCCTAGCTGGACCTGCAGACAACTGCCACATCCTCACAGTCTTACAATAGTGGGTACCTCACCATTGTAAACCCAACAGGACTTAAGGCTCGAAATAAGGAAAACACATCAATATCTCTTGAAAAAAGTCCTTTCAAATTTGGAAAACAATTTTTAGTAGGAAACATCGGTACTAAGTACTAACTAGAGATATACCTTGGTTTATTCAGCTTCTTAGCACATTAAGCTTCTCTCCAATCTCTAGTTACCTAAAATGAGGGAATTGGAAGGGGGAGAGAGGAAGCTTGATAGCCCTGTGATTAGGATTACTGACATCATGTTCACAAGTCAACACATGCTCAAAACATAACATCATTGTAGGAAACAATCATAGGGTTTAATTAATGTATTTGGGGGTTCTCATATACGGGTTTGGTATTTAGCAAACTTTCATCATAACCATTCCATCCTGAAGGGATAGTACATGCTTAAAAGGTTAAGCAGATCATAGGGTTAATTCCACAATATTTGAGATTTAAGCATAGTGTTTACATCTAACAAGTTTCACACATATCTGCTCCATCATGGAGGGTTCACACTATCGTAGAATAGAACTTCCTTCTATTCCACTTGTTCCTAAATCTCCTTTACCAGCCACTTATCTATAAGGATAGAATGCTTGTGTTAGAACCATTACTCAATCTGTAAACGTTATCGAGTTGTGTCCACTATTGAGGGACGAGACATTTTCCCCTTCGCCAAGGTTTGGTGCGCATAGGACTCCGAGAGCGCTTGACATACTAGACCTCCATAACTTCCTTTGTACCAACTTTGCTGCCCAATAGCCCTTGGAATCCCCACTACTCTATACTGGGTGTCTAGTGATTCCGCTCAACAATCACATGCATGTATTTTTGGTCTTTAATCCATTGTCTGTATTCTATCAGCCCTTTAGATTAAGGCCCGCCTTTACTCGGTAGAATTTATTGGGCAAGGCACAATATACACAACCAATTGTTATGTATTTTATTAAGGTCTGACTCTAACATAATAATTGTGTTATTTATAGGGCGAGACCCATTCCCATTGGCCTTGGGCCCACTTCATTTTAGAAAACAATGACATTGTGCCCATTGTGTTATCAAGATAACATGGTATGCATAAAACATGAATAATTCCCAAAAAAGGTTTTAAGCTAGTTCACAAAGACACATGAATCCTTTCATGAAAAAGGGTTTTTAGAATTAATTTGAAAGCAATAACACATTATTGGTACAATCGAACTCAATTCTAGAAATCCCGCTCACCTTTTATTCGTGGACATGTTCATCCCATAGGGATTCCCGATTCTCTGTGCTTCCTCCTACACCATCATGTATGAACAATTCTCTATAATTCATACACTAATTTTGTCACGCCCCAGCCTAGTTTGGCCCCGTAAGCAACCCACCATTCCTTTTGGTTCAAGAGGGTTCCACCTCCTTCTAAACTGTAAGAAGTCAGTCGTCCTTTCCTGCTTTTCCTAGAATAGCATTATACAAAACTAAATATATTAAAAATTTCATACTTGCCTTATGATTCAACTGCGAGGGGTTCTTATGGTGGTCTTCCTTTTTTACCTGAAAAGGGGTAAATGGAGGGGATGAGTTCCTACAACTCAGTGAGAGGGTGTTGGGAGTGAGTCTTTCAAAAATACCCTTTCTTCACTAAAATCTTGGGGTTTATCTTTATCTTAGAAAAACAAATAATCCTTTAAAATTTTTTTCACCATTATGGGAGTTTAATTCTTTTAACACTTCTGCTTGCTCGGGAAGTGTTTCACGTAGTGGTGAAACACACACTTCTGCTTGCTCGGGAACTATACATGTTTTTAAAACCTGTCATCATTTAACTTATTATGTGTGTTTAGCTCTTTTAGCACATCCCCTTGCCTCGGGAGGCATTTAGCAAACAAACAGACACCCTTTATCATAATGGGTTCAAGCATTCGCGAGATGCAGTTACGACGACTACACCCACTTGTGGATCGACACGTATTTACCATCCACCTTGATAGAAGTTCCTAACTTCTACCAAGAGTTTGAGTGGATGTCCCAAATGTCCGACCCTTAGACCCGAAATTCACTTCGTGTTAGTATGAGGACGAAGACCTCATCCTAACCCCACCTCGGTCTCATGGACAAGAAGCTCCCAAAGCTTCATGACTAAATGACATGACAATCTGCCCTTATCACCCCCATGTCGTCCAACAGCCATTGGGACCCATCACTACCCCCTAGGGCATCTTGATGGTCCCGTACCTTAAGTGTATGTACAAAGAAAAGTTTTCATGATTAATTCATCCTCTTTGGTGCCAACGGTCCAATGGCCCCAACACTCAACCTGACCTACAGCTGTTTGTCTAGGCCGGTCCGTCAACCTAGCCCTGACGCACCGTCGCCAGTCCATTGAGCATTGTTGGTCCTGACTCGATACCATGGCGAATCAAACAATCATTATCCATTTTAATTAGGAGTTTTCATCGCTCTTCCTAATCACGTTTCTTTATGGGCTCCAGCCCATGCCCACTAGCCTTGGGCCCATTACATGTGTTTTCCAAAATTGGGCCTTGAGCCCTATGAGTTCAAAAACCGAGGCCCCTAGCCTATTAGAGCTACTCTAGCTCCCATCAAGAAGGTTTCCCAAATAGTTTAAGTAGTTGTCACACAGTTAGGGGAGAACTGTCATGCCCCGACCCGGTTTGGTCGGATCCCTGTGATCAACCCACCACTCTCCCAGTTTATTAAGGATTTCCCCTTATTGTAAACTGTAAAGAGTAAGACATCCTTTAACCTGCACATTTTCCTGGAATAACATAATCAAAATTGCATGAAATTTAAAACTTTATATACCTGTCTTACAGGCATCTTAGTTGATGGTCTTTAAGGGGAGGCTTTTCGGTTTTTCCTGAAAGGGATATAAGGGAGGGGGTGAGTACGAATACTTAATAAATGGGTTTTTAAAAGCTTTTGACTTTTAAGAAAAACATTTATATGGAGTGTGCCAGACTCTTTTCTTTTCAAAAATCCCTTTATTTAAAAATTCAGGGTTTTTCCACCATTTCTTATTTACCACGGTGTGTCATCACCCAACACACATCCTTCATCATGAAGGTTACACACATTCGTAAGTCAGTATCACTACTGAACCCGCTAGTGGCTTCGGAGCGACTTTTCCTGCCACTCGGATAGAAGTACGACCACTTCTACTCTGGGAATGAGTGGATGTATGTGACATCCGACCCACAATCCCGAAATCACTTCTTTGTGTCTGTATGAGGACAGAGACCTCATCCTATCCCCACCCCGGTCTCATGCACTTGGTGCTACTCCAGATTTTGCATAGACACATGGAACGACGATCTGCCCTTATATTCACCGGGTCGTCCAGGGCCCTTAGGACACATCACTACCCCTCATGGGCGTCTTGATGATCTCGTACTCATAGTGCATGCACAAACAATGTTTTCTTATCAAGTCATGTAATATGTGGTGCCACTGGTCCAACGACCTCGACTCTCAACTCAACCCGCAGTTGTTTGTCTTGACTAGTCTATCGACCTGTCATGTCGCACTACCGCTAGTTGATTGAGCATGTCGGTCCTATCTTGGTACCATGGCGAAACAATTCACTTATTAAGTTTTATGGCACATATATCATGTTCATTTACGAGCGTCTGGTTGTGCCAACTGGCCTTGGGCCCACTGTACGAGATTTTCAAAATCGGGCATTTAGCCCTCAAGTTCCAAAATCGAGGCCCCCGACCTATAAGAGCTATTCGAACTCCCGTCAAGAAGGTTTGCCGAATAGTTTAAGCATTGACACACGGTTAAGGGAGAACAGTTCTGACAAAATAGGTTTTCACTGTCCATTATACCAACCGGTATAAGGACATCTTCGTTCATAATCGATGAATGGGTTTTCAACTTCCTTCGAGGAAGCCTCATTATACCAACCGGGTATAATCTACTTACAACCGGTAAGTAGTTTTTTTCGCATAATTTTCACATCATTTTTCTCTAAGTGGTGATGATTAAAATACTACTAAATAGTGAATTTTTATACCGCGGTACTTATCATCCCCTACCGAGTATGATATAAAATTTCCACTCACAACCGGTAAGTGGTTTTTATCTTTAAGTTGTGCTCATCATCCCAACCGGGTATGATGTTAGTAAACCCACTCACTCGTTAATGTCGTGAATTCCACTAGACCGGTTCTTTGTATTCACGCAAGCTTGTCCTTGCTAGCTCTCGGTATTTCATGTTCTTACACGATATGAACAACCTTGTTCATTATTACTCGGCATAACAACCTTCATTCATTTCCAATGAATGAGAAAACCCAAACTTTTAGTTATTTTCAATTAGGTCCCTAAAGTTATTTCTCTTTAACTTTAAGTCCATAATGTCGGTTTTTCCTCAAATTGAGTCCCGTAACTTTTAAAATTTATCCTGGGACCTCAATTTATTCAATTTCACCAAAAAGGGATTTAATTTCCCAAAGTTCCAATTTGGTCCCCCAATTTTTCCAAAATTACCATTTTGCCCTTCTTTTTACAAAAATGGTAAGTTTTGCCCCAAAAATTCCAAAATTCCTCAATTGGTCCTCCAACATTATTTTCATGCCCAATTGACCCTCAATTTCATAAAATTGCATTTTGGCCCTTTGAATTTCTAAAATCCCTAATTTTCCCCCAATTTCAACTCTTCAACACTACCGAATTTGATTTCATCAAATTGACCAATCAAACACTTCTAATTATTGAAATTGGAGTTGAAATTGAGTTCCTGCATGTTCATATGATTCTAAGAAACTTTGAATCGCAGATTTTAACGCCCGAATGAGCTCAAACGGAGCTTCGCCGGAAAACAGACTGTAGAGAGAGAAAGCTTCGATTTTTCACCGGTAAGGGCATGGTGGTCCGAGCTTTCAATCTGGATAGATAACTCTCATCTTGAGGATCATCCTAGAATCAAGAATCGCATCAGTTGATGCTGAATTGAGTTAGAATTTCATCATTGAAATTCCGTCAGTTCTCTCTCTAGCACCGACCGGAAATTGTAGAGGGGAGTCGAATTGGCTTACCTTTCAGTCCTAATTCGGCCGTGGGAGGGCTGAGGAAGTGTTGGGAGGGCTTGATTTGGTCTGAGGAGGACTTGAAATGGCCGATTTCAGCTTGGCCAAAATAGGGCAGCTTCGGTCCGCTGGAGCTGCTTCACTATTCGATCATGCCGGCGCTTCTCCAACGATTCTCGGATTGACTGGAGTTTGGTACCAGATAGCTGTCTTCTCTCTGGTTCTAAAGAGCCCGACCTTTGTTCAAGTCAAAGCTCTAGTTCAAGCTTCACCGGGAAATGGAGCATTAGAGAGAGAGAAAAGTGTTCAGGTGTGAGGAGAATGAATGGGGATGACCTCTTTATATAGGTGTAAAACCGTGTATTAAATGAGAGAGATTTATTACTTGTATTAATATTGCCATAAATTATTGGTATTAATTCCAATAATTTAATTTCAGTATTAAATTATTGGTATTAATTACAATAATTAAATATATATTAATTTATGGCTATTTATGATAAGCCATACGTTCGCATAAAAATTTTTGACCGAAATTTCGGGTTACAAAAAAATTCATACTTCTGAGTATTTATGGTAAGTTTTGCATGCTTAACTTTAAAGTTCTTATGGAATCTAGTTCACCTGAACCAATTTAGTTTTTATTTTTTAATTTGTCTTATGTTTCTTTTCCAAGGTTTAATGAACTCTTTGGATCACCCGATAGTTGTAAATTCCCAACTTGCCCGTTCAGAAATGATCGAGTTTGTGAACCGGTTTTGAATCCTCACTTGATTTGATCGGTTCTTTTCCTGGTTTTCCTTAGCTCAAAAGGGCGGGTTTTACAAGAACACTTTCAAAAAAAATTACTTTTTATCTCATCACACCAACCGAGTGTGACGATGGACCCGCTTACAACTGATAGAGAGTTTTCTCCTTTACTTAAGGAAACTCATCAGACTAACTGAGTATGATGTTTGTTTATTCCAACTCAAAACCGGTAAGTAGGTTTTATCCGTTAAAAACAGTGCTCATCATCCCAACTGGTATGATGTATGAAAGTCCCACTCACCCGTTGAGTGTCACTTGTTCGTCCCCAGTTAGTTTCTAGTCCATGCTATCTCTCTCTTGCTTGCGTTCCAGTCTCACATGTCCCTACACGTTTTGGGTATCATTGTCAATATGGGTTTGGCATAACAGACTTCATTTTATCATGTATGAGCGATTAGGCCCAAAATTCTTGGTTTATTACACTTAAGTACATAAAGTTCATTTTTCTTGACTTTAGGTCCCTAATGCTAAATTTTCCGAAAAATTAAAACCCAAGGTTTCCAATATCCTCTTTAGATCCTTAATTTACTCCAAATTGTATAAGGGGTTCAAGTTTTCCAACTTTCCAATTTGGTCACCAATTTTCCAAAAATTATGGTTATGTCCATATTTTCAAAAAATAGCCATTTGGGCCCAAATCTTTCAAAAATTACCTTCAATTTTGAGAAATTGCATAGAGGTCCCTCAAATTTTCAAAATCCCTAATTTTCCCTAAATTTCCCCCAATTTCTTCCCCCTTTTCTGTCTGAATTTGATTTCTTCACATTGGCCATTCAATTGAGGTTAATTGCTCCAATTGATGTCATGGATTGGTTCCTACACTTCCATATGATCAAATGGAGCTTTGAATTGCAGAATTTGAGTCCAAAACAAGCTCAAATAAAGCTTCATTGGAAAACTGATTGTAGAGAGAGAATGCTTTGAAAGCTTACCGTCGAAGGTAAGGCAGTCCGAGCTCTCGATCTAGGGAGGTAGCTCTCGTCCTTAGGGTCCTTCTAGGATGAAGAATTTCTACAATTGAAGTCAATATGAAGGTGAATTTTCTTAGTGAAATTCAACACATTCTCTCTCTAACATCGATCTACAATGATGGAGGAGGGCCAAATTGGCTTACCTGTCACCTCTATGGAGGTCATGTGAGGGTCGTGGGGACGTTGGGGAGGCTTGCTTTGGCTGGATGAGGTCTGATTGGCCGAATTTAAATAAGCTAAAAGAAGGTAGCTTCAATTCATCAAATTTTGGGGGAAATTGGGGATTTCGTAAAATTGAGGACCAATTAGACAAGAAAAGGATGTTGGAGGACCAATTGGAAAAATTTTGAAATTTATTGGGGTCAAATTGCCATTTTTGAAAAGTTGGGGACCAAATTGGAAATTTGGGAAACTTGAACCCCTTAAAAGATTTTGAATAAATTGAGGACCCAAAGTGAATTTTAGAAGTTTTGGGACTCAATTTGGGGAAAAATATACAATAGGGACCTAAAGTCAAGGAAAAAGAACTTTAGGGACCTAAATATGCAAATAATTGAAAAGTTTGGGCAATTTTGTTCATACATGAGGAATGAAGGCTATTATGCCAAATGTTAATAGACAAGGTTTTCCAAATCGAGTAGGAACATGAAGGACCGAAATGCCAGTAAGGACAAACTCGCGTGGAGTCAAAAAGTCGATTAAGAGGAAATACACTATGAATAACGGGTGAGTGGGATTATTCACATCATACTTGGTTGGGATGATGAACACCTCGAAAATGAAAAGCCACTACTATGTTGTATTTTGACATCACACCTAGTAGGAGTGATGTAAGAACTAAGCGGAAAAACTACTTATCAGTTGTAAGTAGATCATACTCGGTTGGTATAATAAACTTTATCGAAGTAAGTTGAAAACCCGCTTACCGGTCGTAAGCGAAGATGTCACACACCTGGTTGGTGTGATGGATGAATTGAAAATTTATTTTGTCAGAAGCGTTCTCCCCGATTGGGATGATGAGCACACCTTATAATTTAAAAACCACTTACCAGTTGTGAGTGGGTTTACAAACATCATACCCGATTGGGATGATGAGCACACCTTATAATTTAAAAACCACTTATCGGTTGTGAGTGGGTTTACTAACATCATACCCGGTTGGGATGGTGTGCTCATCATCCCAATCGGGTATGTGCCAATGTTTAAAACTTTTGGGTGACCTTCTTGACAAGAGCTAGAATAGATCAGATAGGCTAGAGGTCTCGATTTTGGAACTTGGGGGATAAAATGCTCAGTTTTGGAAAATCACGTACATTATGCCCAAGGCCAGTTGGCATGAGCAGGAGCTCGTAAATAAACATGATGATAAACCATGAAAAATTTAATGAATGAATGATGTCATTTGGACATGGTACCAAGATAGGACTGACATACTCGATGGACTGGCGCTAGTAAGGCAAGACCAGGTCAACGGATCGGTCTAAACAAACAATTGCATGTCAAGATAAGGGTTGGGGTTGTTGGACTAGTGGCGCTAAAGATAAATGGCTTTATGGAAAACTTTGTTTGTGAATGCACTTGAGGTTCGGGACCATCAAGACGCCCAAGAGGGGTAGTGATGTGTCCTAGGGGCTACTGAACGACATGGTGGAGATAAGGTCGTGCCAACTATTAGAGAATCTTAGCCTATTTTCATGCGCATGAGACTGGGGTGGGGTCGGGATGAGGTCTCTGTCCTTATATGGATTCGAAGTATTTTGGGTCTGAGGGTTGAACATCAGAGATGTTCACTTAGACTCCGGGTAGAAGTCAAGGACTTCTATCAGTGTGGATGGTAAAGATGTTTCGATCCACAATAGTTGAACATCATAGATGTTCACTCAAACTCCGGGTAGAAGTCAGGGACTTCTATCAGTGTGGATGGTAAAGATGTTTCGATCCACAAGTAGGTGTAGTCAGTGTAACTGTATCTTGTGAATATGTGTGTGTACCCTTCCTGATGAAGGGTGTTTGTTGTTTGTGAAACACACCTAATATGAAAATTGGAAATAGGTTATGAAAACCTTGGAAAGGATTTAGAATCCTTGGAAATGAATTGGTAAACCTTGGAAAAAGTTTTTGAAAAACCGAAATTTAAAGAAAAATATTTTAAAATAAAATAAGGAGTCTGGCACACTCCGATTAAAATTATTTTTGTGAAAATTTTCACCCAACACCCATTCACTAAGTTGTCAAACTCACCCCTCCCTTTACCCCTTTTTAGGTAACCGAGGGAAAAAACCCACCTAAAGACCTTCCGATAGCTAAACCTGCAAGACAGGTATGAAAGTTTAAATTTATTCAGTTTTGATTAATATTATTCCAGGAAAGGTACATGTAAAAATGATGTCTTAATCTTCATGGTTTAAAGTAAGGGGAAAACTCTTAATAAATCGGGAGAGTGGTAGGTTGCTCACGGGGATCCAACCAAGCTAGGTCGGGGTGTGATAACTTGAGTGACATTAGAGCCTGTTTCCTCGAATACATTATCAAGACTATATAATATAGTAATTAATATGAATAAATTTTAAAATTTCAGATGGCTTCCAAGAGAGGAACCAAGAGAACAAGAGATGCAGTTCCTCACATTGCCCAACAACCGCTTATTGTAGAAACTCCTCGAGAAACCCACATAGTTTCACCTAGACTAAGCATGGAACACTAGAGATTGTATGCGAAATTCACTTGAGTGTTTGGATGGCCTAAATAGAACACCAACTCTCTTGCTTAGCCCGGGGAAGTACAATATCATCCCTCTCGTGTTAACGTTCCTCCTCCAGTTGACATCCCCAAATACCACAAAACTCTCCGACAACTAGGATGTAAGCCATTCCTAGGAGAGAAGAATGCTGGAGCTGCAATGGACTAGCTAGCCCACATCAAGAAACTCACGGTGTCACGCCCCGACTCAGTTTGGTTAGATCCCCGTGAACAATCCACCACTCTCTTAGTTTGAGAGGAGTTTCCCCCTTCTTTAACTCAAGAGAAGCCAGGTGTTATCTCAACCTTATTCCTTAGAATAACATATATCAATAAAAATATAACTTAAAATAATTAAGCATATTTGACAAATGGTAAGACCTGGTGTTATCCCTAGTCATTTCTTTATTTCCTGAAAAGTAATAAAAAGGGTGGGTAAGTTTCTACAACTTAGTGAATTTGAAATTTAAAAAAATAAATAAAGTTTTAATAAAATAGTTTTTGAATTGGAGTGCGCCAAACTCCTTATTTCCTTTAAGATATTTCATCCTAAAAGTCTTGGTTTTCAAAGACATTTCTCATCTTTAACCCCAAACGGTGTGTTTATCAACCAACACATGTCATTCATCATGAAGAGAATACACATTCGTAGGCAACACATCCATTGCAACTGCTTGTGGCGTTGGAGCGACTTTACCGGCCACCTAGATAGAAGCCCGTCCACTTCTACCCTGAGTGTCACGCCCCGACTCGATTTGGTCGAATCCCCATGAATAACTCGCCCCTCTCCCAGTTTATTAAAGGGTTTCCCCTTATTATAAACTGTAAAGAGTAAGGTGTCCTTTAAACCTACACTATTTCCTAGAATAGCATAATCAAAATTGCATGAAATTTTAAAATTTACATACCTATCTTATAGGCATCTTAGTTGATGGTCTTTCAAGGTAGGCTTTCTGGGATTTCCTGAAAGGGATATAAGGGAGGGGGTGAATACGACTACTCAGTGAATGGGTTTTCAAAGGTCTACTTTTAACTTTTAAGAAAAGCATTTATAAGAGCTATTCGAGCTCCCGTCAAGAAAGTCTCCCAAATAGTTTAAGCATTGGCACACAGTCAGGGGAGAACACTACCGACAAAATAGGTTTTCACTGTCCATTATACTAACCGGTATAAGGACATCTCCATTCATAACTGATGAACGAGTTTTCAACTTCCTTCATGGAAGTCTCATCATACCAACCGGGTATGATCTACTTACAACCGGTAAGTAGGTTTTCCGCATAATTTTCACATCACTCTCTCTAAGTGGTGATGATTAAAATACCACTAAACAGTGGGTTTTTATACCAAGGTACTTATCATCTCCAATCGGGTATGATGTTAGTAAACCCAATCACAACCGGTAAGTGGTTTTTAAATTATAAGGTGTGTTCATCATCCCAACCGTATATGATGTTAGTAAACCCACTCACCTGTTAACGCACTGAATTCCACTAGACCGGTTCTTTGTATTCACGCGAGCTCGTCCTTGCTGGCGTTCCCGGTATTTCGTGTTCCTACACAATATGAACATCCTTATTCATTATTAGTCAGTTTAACAACCTTCATTCATTTCAAATGAATGAGAAAACCCAAACTTTTTAGTTATTTATAATTAGGTCCCTAAAGTTATTTTTCTTTAACTTTAAGTCCCTCATGCTGGTTTTTCCTCAAATTAAGTCCTTAAACTTTTAAAATTTATCTTGGAACCTCAATTTATTCAATTTCACAAAAAGGGGTTTAATTTCCCAAATTTCCAATTTGGTCCCCCAACTTTTCCAAAATTACCATTTTGCCCTTCCTTTACAAAAATGGTAAGTTTCACCCCAAAAATTCTAAAATTCCTGAATTGGCCCTCTAACATTTTTATCATACCCAATTGATCCTCAATTTTAGGAAATTACATTTCGGTCCATTGAATTTTCTAAAATCCCTAATTTCCCCCAATTTTCCCCCCAATTCCAACTCTTAAACACAACCGAATTTGTTTTCATCAAATTGACCGATCAAACACCTCTAATTGTTGAAATTGAAGTTGAAATTGAGTTTCTCCATGTTCATATGATTCCATAGAACTTTGAATCGTTAGTTTTAACGCCGGAACGACCTCAAACGGAGCTTCGCCGAAAAATAGACTATAGAGAGAGAAAGCTTCGATTACTCACCGGTGAGGGCACAATGGTCCAAGCTTTCAATCTGGGTAGATAGCTCTTGTCCTGAGGTTCATCCTCGAATCAAGAATCACATCAATTGATGCCTAATTGAGTTAGAATTTCATCATTGAAATTCTGTCGGTTCTCTCTCTAGCACCGATAAAAAATTGTAGAGGGGAGCCAAATTGGCTTACCTTTCAATCCTAATTTGGCCGCGAGAGGGCTGAGTAAGTGTTGGAAAGGCTTTGTTTGGCCTGATGAGGGCTCGAAATGGCTGATTTCAGCATGGTCGAAATAGGGCAGCTTCGGTCCGCCGGAGCTGCTTCACTGTTCCATCATGTCGGCACTTCTCCAGTGATTCTCGGATTGACTGGAGTTTGCTATCAGATAGCTGACTTCTCCCGAGTTCTAAAGAGCCCGACCTCTCCTTCTGTGGTTAAGAAAAATGTTCAAGTCAAAGCTCTAGTTCGAGCTTCACCGAAAAATGGAGCAGTAGAGAGAGAGAGAGAGAGAAGTGTTTAGGTGTGAGGAGAATTAACAGGGATGACCTCTTTATATAGGTGTAAAATCAAGTATTAAATGTGAGAGATTTATTATTAGTATTAATATTGCTATAAATTATTGGTATAAATTACAATAATTAAATATATATTAATTTTAATTTACAAAAAAAATCATACTTCTTAGGAAGTCACCCATTTGATTGAGGTCGAAGCTTTCTCACCTTTTAAAAATCTTTGAATGGCTGGTTCCCTTGGGGTAGGTGTCTGTTTCAGGGTTATGGGTGGAGGATTGGATTTCATAGTGAATTTCCTAGGGATTCTCCTCCCTACACGAGAGTTAAAGTTGGATTAATGTTAGGGCATAATATTGATAATGTTTCAAGGGAACTTAGCTCTAATACCACTCAAGTTATCACGCCTCGACCCAGTCTGGTCAGATCCCTGTGAGCAACTCGCCACTCTCTTGGTTTGAGAGGAGTTACCCCCTTCTTTAACTCAAGAGGAGCCAGACGTAATCTCAACCTTATTCCCTGTAATAACATATATCAATAAAAATGCAACTTAAAATAATTAAGTATACCTGACAAAGGGTAAGGCCTGGTGTTATCCCTAATCATTTCATTATTTCCTGAAAATGGATAAAAAGGGTGGGTGAGTTTCTACAACTCTGTGAATGAGAAATTTAAAAAAAATAAAATTTCAATAAAATAGTTTTTGAATTGAAGTGTGCCAGACTTCTTATTTCATTTAAGATATTTTTTATTAACACACACCCTTTATCATGAAAGGAACACACATTCGTAAGACAACACGTCCACTACATCCACTTGTGGTGTTGGAGCGACTTTACCAGCCACCTAGATAGAAGCACGTCCACTTCTACCCTAAGATTGAGTGAATGTACGTGACATCCAACCCTCAATCCCATAATGAAAACTCCATGTCTCTATGAGGACAGAGACCTCATCCCGACCCCACCTTGGTCTCATGCGCATGAAGTTACATCCAGCTTCACAGACTATTGGCACGACAATCTGCCCTTATCTCCACCATGTCGTCCAGTAGCCCCTAGGACGCATCACTACCCCTCTTGGGCATCTTGAAGGTCCCGTACCTCAGTGCATGCACAAAACAATAATTTTATTCATAAGCCATTTAATCTTTGGTGCCACTGGTCCAACGGCCCCGACCCTCAACTCGACAAGTAGTTGTTTGTCTCGACTAGTCCCTCTACCTCAATTAATGTCGAATTGAGAGAGAATTTGGTCAGTAAAGATCTATCAGTTCTCTCTCTCACACTGATCGGAATTCAAAGAGGGGAGCCAAATTGGCTTACCTTTCCAATTTAATTCGGTCATAGGAGGGTTGAGGGAGTGTTGGGAGAGCTTGGTTTGGCCTGAGGAGGGTTCAAATTAGCTGATTTCAGCTTGATAAAAATAGAGCAACTTCGGTCCGCTGGAACTACTTCACTGTTCGATCACGTCGGCGTTTCTCCAACGATCCTCGGAGCAATTGGAGACTACCACCATGTAGTTGACTTCTGCCCGAGTCTAAGGAACTTGACTATGGTTTCTTTGGCCCAAAAAAACCCTATGTCGCAGCTTTGGTTCGAGCTTAATCGAAAAACTGAGTAGCTGAGAGAGATTGAGGTTTTTAGGTGTGTGGAGGATGAATGGAGAGGGGAACTTTATATAGGGAGCTCGGGGACTCTCTGCCCATCTGTTTGGCACCTTAATGACAGTCATTGATGGCCTGAAACATACTAAACGAAAACATTTCTTCTTCATTGGCATTTTTTAATTTTTCAGCAACTGAACAGTGCTCTCATCTGAAGGAAGAAGACGACATTGTTCTAAATCGGACGGGACCGGTCCAAATCGGGTTCAATGCTTAAACCAGCTGGTTCAGGTCCAATTTGATTGATTTTTTCAAAATTAAAAATTTTTAAATTCATTTAAATTCATTCTCTATTAAATGGTGGCCTCAATTCCCCAATTTGAATTTTCTAAGCAACCTAGAAAAATGAATTTAGCCTTTGGATCAATAGTGGTTTAGATCGATTCAATCCGGTTTGGATCTGGTTCACCTGAAGCGGACTGGTTTTCTTTCCCAAATTGTCCTAAGGTCACTTTCCAAGGTTTTTATGACCCTTTGGGTCACTCGGGAGTTGTTAATTTCCTAATTTTCCTATTCTCTACGATCGGGGTTTGTGAACCGATTCAGTTTTCTCACTCGGTTTGACCAGTTCTTTCCCCAATTTTTCCTTAATCCCAAAGGGCGGGGTTTACACACGGGGATAGTAAGGATTTCATTAGAAGATATGGTAATCCTAGTAGAGTTTTTTCTAGAAGCTAGTGCGAAGAGGTGGTGGGATAATGTTAGAAGCTTGCATGCTACTACACCCATCTAGGAGCAATTCGAGGAGAGGTATTTATAGGAATACTTAGCTCTGCATGTAATCAACGAGAAGAAAGAAGAATTCTTCCGACTCTAATAAGGATCCCACACTATCTTAGAGTATGAGACTAGATTTAATGAACTAAGACCTTTTGCTCCAGATTTAGCCGAACCGACGGATTTCTACCAACGGTTCATAGATAGTCTCAACATGGATATACGAGACCAGATGGGAGTATTAGGATGCCCCACAGATTTGGCTACCATCATCAGCATGACCCATGAGTGTGAGCGTCTGGTCCAGACAAGACATTGTTGGATAGAGCAAGCCAGTAGGAAGGAAGAGGGAGGACAAAATGGCCAGAGAAGTCAAAGGGAACCGGGTGGGAAAAAATGGGGGACAAGAATGGGGCCCATTAAGAGAAATGACGGTTATCATGCTCAAAGGGAGGTAATACACGAGGAAGTATCCATCAACCACCTCAAGGGAACCCAAGGGCACTAGACGAAGAACAAGACATGGCCACTACGTCGAGGGTACCAACTAGAGTATACGTCTCCAAGGAGGAAGCGCAAAATGATCCTAGTAACATAGCTAGTACTTACCATAGCTCCCCTAGACAAATATAGCCAAAACCCTGTAATTCGCTATCATTATAATAAATAAAGGTTCCATTTCCTACAATAATAAACTTGTGATGAGATATAAGTAAAAGAAAAATTCTAAGGATATATACACCCAATCTCCAAAGAAAGGGAACAAGAAGGATGGCATCTAAAGTTGTCAGGAAAGTAAATTTAAGGTTAGGTGTCCACAAGGGAGAAAACCCTAGGGAGGCATACATGTCCTAATTGAGAAGTAATGGACCAAATGAACATACTGAGGTGAAATAACCAAGGGAAGCACACTAGGAGGACCTTAGGAGTAAGTTAAACCCAAGGAATGGTAAGATTGCAACTGAAGACAAAGTGACAAGTAGGAAAGGGGCAGACTACCCATAACAAAGGAATTGAGGGAAGAACACCTGAGAAACCTCATAAAGGTAAGCCATCCACTTTAGAAGTGAATAAGAGAAATGACCACCAAACACCAAGACTGGCCATGGTCCATGATCGCCTAATGGAGCCCAAAAGAGTGTACGACTGAGCATTGGGTGGAGTACATGGAATAAGACCAACAATCGAAAATTTCTCAGATAAGGAATGAATGGAATTTTGACGAGGAAGGATCCAAAGAGGGCAAATGCTCCAATATAGAACGAATGTGAAGAAATGATAAAAGAAACCCATAAAGGAATGATAAGAAGGTTAAGCATGTAGTTCCTAAGGTGGAAGTCTCGACTATGAGGGACATAGTAGAGAATAAAATTATAAGAAGGCAAAGTTCTTGAGGAAAGGACGTCACTGAAGGGCATAAGAAAGGAAGAATCCCAACGTGTCGGTAAGTCATGAGGAGACTCAATGATTAGCACCAGAAAGACCCAATAAGGGAGTTAGGATGAGTGGGTAAGGAAAATCGACGTAGTTATGTAAGACATGATGGTAAAGGCACGAAGGATAATTGAATAATGGTAAAGGTAGTCAAAGAATACTACCAAAAGAAAAGAGGGATGAAGTTATACAATCCCCGAAAGGTTGGAAAGTCAAGATCAACCCTCAAGGAAGTGTTCTAGAATCTAATGGACAGAGGCAAGCTCTAGAAAATGTCATGTTGTAAGGGACATGTAAGCTTAACAATCCTAAGGGAAAAATGTGACTCAATAAAGAAGGGTTAATTAGTAAGCATGACAAGGTCAACATAAAATTTGGACCAAAGTTGTAATAAATAAGTAGGATGAAGGGGTGATAACATCGAGAATCGTGAAAAAATAAGTACGTAATGCTCGAAAGAACATCGAACTAAGGGTTTCAATGACCAAGAGAATAACTAGACATGTGAACGATTTGGCATTTTGGACCTCCCAATCCTGAAGTCTAGAGTAAGAACCCAAAGTTGACATTAAGGGAAATTATTCATGATATAGAATATATTGATTAAGTTTTGGAGACAAAACTCCTAAAAGGATGGGAGAGTTGTAAACCCTGCCCCTTTAAGGTAAGAAAAACTAGGGAAAGAACCGGTTAACCCAAGAGTGTGAACCAAACCAGTTCACGAACCCCAACCTTTAGAGAAAGGGCAAATTGGGGAATTTACGAATCCCGATTGACCCAAAGAGTCATAAAAGTCATGGAAAAGGACTTTGAGATGAAATGGAAGAGAAAATCAAACCTATTCACATGAACCAGACCTGTTCCGGTTTGAACCACTATTGAACTGGTTTCTAAATTCATTTTTCTAGGTGGCTTAAAATATTCAAATTGGAGAATTGAAGCCACCATTGGATAGATAATGAATTTAGAAATTTTTAATTTTGAATAACTCGGTCAAAACAGGCTTGAACCGGCCGTTTTAAGCATTGAACTCGGTTCAGACCGGTCCAGTCCAGTTCGGAACTGTGTCATCTTCTTCCTTCAGATGATAGCACTGTTCACTCACCAAAAAAGTGAGCACCGCCGACGAAGATGAAAAGTCTCCGTTCAGGGCATTTCAGGCCATGAATGATCACCATAAAGGCACCAATCGGATGGCCAAGGAGTCCCCAAGCTCCCTATATAAAGAGCTTTTCTCCATTCCTCCTCCTTACACTTGAAAACTCCTCTCTCTCTCTCTCTCTCTCTCTCTCTACTGCTCCATTTTTTGGTGAAGCTCGAAACAGAGCTCTAACTTGGGCATTTTTCTAAACCAAATAAGGAGAGGCCGAGTTCCTTAGATTCAGGGAGAAGTTAGCTACCCAACGGTAGTCTCCATTTGCTCCGAGGATCACCGGAGAAGCATCGGTGTGATCGAACAGTGAAGCAGCTCTAGCTGACCAAAGCTGCCCTGTTTCGGCTGAGCTGAAAATGGCCAAATTAAGCCCTCTTCAAGCTAAACCAAGCTCACCCAACACTCTCACAGCCCTCATATTACTAAATTAGAGCTGAAAGGTAAGCCAACTCAACTGCCCTTTGTAAATTCTGATCAACGGTAGAGAGAGAAACAACGAAACTTCACCGACTGAATTCTCACTCCATTCGACAAGAATTGTTGCAATTCTTGATACTAGGAGGATCCTCAAGATGTGAGCTACCTACCCCAATCAAAAACTTGGACCACCGCACCTCCCATGGTAAGCTTTCGAAGCTTTCTCTCTCTAAGTTCAATTTTTCGACAAATCTCCGTTTGAGCTCAATTCGAACCCAAATGAAGTAATTCAAAGCTCCATTGAATCGTGTGGAAGTGTAGGAACTAATCCATACCATTAATTGGATCAATTAACCTTGATTAATTATCAATTTGATGAAATCAAATTCAGTCAATTTAAAAGGGGAAAATTGGGGAAACTTTGGGGGAAATTGGGGAGTTCGTAAAATTGAGGGACTAAAGTGCAATTTCCCAAAATCGAGGGCCAATTGGCCATGAAAAGGATGTTGGAGGACCAATTAGTCAATTTTTAAAATTTATTGGGGTCAAATTGCCATTTGTGTAAAGTAGGGGCAAAATTGTAATTTTTGAAAAGTTGGGGAGCAAATTGAAAATTTGGGAAACTTGAAGCCCTTAAGTGATTTTGAATAAATTGAGGACACAAATGAATTTTAGAAGTTTTGTAACACAATTTGGGGAAAATTTTGCATTAGGAACCTAAAGTCAAGGAAAAAGATCTTTAGGGACCTAAATGCAAATAAGTGAATAGTTTGAGCATTTTTGTTCATACGTGAGGAATGAAGGATATTATGCCAAATTTTAATGGAAAAGGATATCCAAATCCTATAGGAACACGAAGGACTGGAACACCAGCAAGAACAAGCTCGCGTGGAGGCAAAAAGCCGAGTAAAAGGAAATACACTGTGAATAACGGGTGTGTGAGATTATTAACATCATACCCGGTTGGGATGATGAACACATCGGAAATGAAAAACCACTACTATGTGGAATTTTGACATCACACCTGGTAGGAGTGATGTGAGAACTACGCAGAAAAACTAAGCAGTTGTCACGCCCTGACCCGATTTGGTCAGATCCCCGTGATCAACCCGCCACTCTCCTGATTTGTTAAAGGGTTTCCCCTTATTATAGATTGTAAAGAGTAAGGCGTCCTTTAAACCTGCACCTTTTCCTAGAATAACATAAATCAAAACTCAATAACATTTACATTCATCATACCTGTCTCACAAGCGTCTTAGTTGAGGGTATTTAAGGGTAGGCTTTCCAAAATTTCCTAAAAAGGATATAAGGGAGGGGGTGAGTACGACTACTTAGTAAATGGGTTTTCAAAACTTTTAACTTTAGGAAGAAGATTCATTTTGGAGTGTGCCAGACTCCTTTCTTTCAAAAGTCCTTGATTTCAAATCTCGGTTTTTACCACCATTTCTTTATTTAATCACGGTGTGTCATCACCCAACACACATTCTTTATCATGAAGGTTAAACACACGTTCACAAGTCAGTACGTCCACTGAACCCAGTTAATGCTTCGAAGCGACTTTACCGGCCACCTAGATAGAAGCATGTCCACTTCTACTGTGAGAATGAGCGGATGTACGCGACATCCGACCCTCAATCTCGAAATCGATTCTTCGTGTTCGTATGTGGGCAGAGACCTCATCCCATCCCCACCTCGGTCTCATGTGCTTAGTGCTACTCCAAATTTTGCACGGTAACCTAATACGACGAACTTCCCCTATACTTACCGGGTCGTCCAGAGCCCTTAGGATGTATCACTACCCTCATCGGTGTTTTGATGATCTCGAAATTATAGTGCATGCACAAACAATATTTTTTATTATGCCATGTAATCTGTGGTGCCATTAGTCCAATGGCCCTGACCTTCAGCTCAACCTGCACCTGTTTGACTTGACTGGTCCGGGGACCGGTCATGTCGCACTGTTGCTAGTTGACCGAGTGTGTCGGTCCTGTCTTGGTACCATGACCAAACAATTCATTTAATAAAGTTTTATGGCACATATCTCATGCTTGTTTACGAGCTCCTGCTCATGCCTACTGGCCTATGGCCCACTGTTCGAGATTTTTAAAACCGACCAAAATAGCCCCCAAGTTTCAAAACTGAGGCCCCTGACCTATAAGGGCTATTCGAGCTCCTGTTAAGAAGGTCTCTCAAATAGTTTAAGCATTGGCACACAGTCAGGGGAGAGCACTTCCAACAAAATATATTTTCAATTGTCCATTATACCGACCAGGTATTAGGACATCTCCCCTCATAACCGATGAACGGGTTTTCAACTTCCCTCGAAGAAGTTACATCATACCAACCGGGTATGATCTACTTACAACCGTAAATAGTTTTTCCGCATAATTTTGACACCACTCCTTTAAGTTGTAATGTTTAAAATACCACTTGATAGTGGGTTTTCATTTCGAGGTACTTATCATCCCCAACTGGGTATGATATAAAATACCACTCACAATTGGTAAGTCATTTTTAACTTTAAGTTGTGCTCATCATCCCAACCGGGTATGACGTTAGTAAACCCACTCACCTGTTAATACTGTAAATTCCACTAGACCGGTTCTATGTATTCACGCGAGCTTATCCTTGTTGGTGTTCTCGGTATTTCGTGATCCTACACGATATGAACATCTCGGTTCATTATTCTTGGGCCTAATAGCCTTCATTCATTCCAAATGAATAAGAAATTCAAACTTTCATTTATTTGCAATTAGCTCCCTAAAGTTATTTTTCTTAAACTTTAAGTCCATAATGCCGGTTTTTCCTCAAACTGAGTCCCAAAACTTTTAAAATTTTTCAAAGGACCTCGAATTATTCCATTTAACAAAAAGGGGTTTAAATTTCCAAATTTCCAATTTGGTCCCCCAACTTTTCCAAAATTACCACTTTGCCCTTCCTTTACAAAAATGGTAAATTTTACCCCAAAAATTCTAAAATTTCTCAATTGGCCCTCTAACATTTTTATCATGCCCAATTGACCCTCAATTTTAGGAAATTGCATTTCAATCCCTCGAATTTTTGAAAATCCCCAATTTCACCCAATTTTTCCTCCAATTCCAAATTTTTAACACAGTCGAATTTGATTTCATCAAATTGTCCGATCAAACACCACTAATTGTTGAAATTGAAGTTGAAATTGAAGTTGAAATTGAGTTTCTCCATGTTCATACGATTCCATATAACTTTGAATCAGGAGTTTTAACGCCGAAACGAGCTCAAACAGTGCTTCGTCGAAAAACGGACTATAGAGAGAGAAAGCTTCAATTATTCACTGGTGAGGGCATGACAGTTCGAGCTTTCGATCTAGGCAGATAGCTCTTACCTTGAGGTTCATTCTGAAATAAAAAATTACATCAATTGATGTCGAATTGAGTTAGAATTTCATCATCGAATTTCTGTTGATTCTGTCGAATTGAGTTTGGGTTCGGTTCACCTGACCGATCTAGTTTTTCTCTCCCACTTTGTTCTAATGTTCCTTCCCAAGGTTAATTAACCTCTTTGGATTTCAAGGGGTCCATAAATTTCTTGGTTGACCCATTCTCTATTGGTTTCGTTTCACAAATAAACTCGGTTCAAAAATCGTTTTGGCCCAGTTCTCATGAACCGATCCGGTTTTTCTTCCCCATTTTGCCCTAAGGTTCTTTTCCAATATTTACGAACCATTTTCAGTCACATGGAATGTCACGCCCCGATCCAATTTGGTCGGATCCCCGTGATTAACCCGCCACTCTCTCTGTTTATTAAAGGGTTTCCCCTTATTGTAAATAGTAAAGAGTAAGGCATCCTTTAACCTGCACCTTTTTCCTGGAATAGCATAATCAAAACTGCATGAAATTTAAAACTTTACATACCTGTCTTACAAGCATCTTAGTTGACGGTCTATAAGGGGAGGCTTTCCGGGATTTCATGAAAGGGATATAAGGGAGGGGGTGAGTACGACTACTCAATGAATGGGTTTTTAAAAACTTTTGACTTTTAAGAAAAACATTTTTATGGAGTGTGCTAGACTTCTTTGTTTTCAAAAATCCCTTCATTTAAAAATTTGGGCTTTTCCACCATTTCTTATTTACCACGGTGTGTCATCACCCAACAAACATCCTTCATCATGAAGGTTACACACATTCGCAAGTCAGTATCACTACTGAACCCGCTAGTGGCTTCAGAGCGACTTTTCCTGCCACCAGGATAGAAGTACGACCACTTCTACCCTAGGAATGAGTGGATGTTCGTGACATCCGACCCACAATCCCGAAATCACTTCTTCATGTCCGTATGAGAATAGAGACCTCATCCTATCCCCACCCTGGTCTCATGCGCTTGGTGCTACTCCAGATTTCGCACAGACACCTGGAACAACGAACTGCCCTTATAGCCACCAGGTCATCAAGTGCCCTTAAGACGCATCACTACCTCTCATGGGCGTCTTGATGATCCCGTACTCACAGTGCATGAAAAAACAATGTTTTCTCATATTGCCATGTAATATGTGGTGCCACTGGTCCAACGGCCCCGACTCTCAACTCAACCCGCAGTTGTTTGTCTTGACTGGTCTGTCGACCTATCATGTCTCACTGTCGCTAGTTGACTGAGCATGTCTGTCCTATCTTGGTACCATGGCCAAACAACTCACTTATTAAGTTTTATGGCACATATATCATGTTCATTTACGAGCTCCTGCTCGTGCCAACTAGCCTTGGGCCCACTGTACAAGATTTTCAAAATCGGGCATTTAGCCCCCGAGTTCCAAAACCGAGGCCCCTGGGCTATCAGAGCTATTCGAGCTCCCGTCGATAAGGTCTCCCAAATTGTTTAAGCATTGGCACACAGTTAGGGGAGAGCACTTCCAACAAAACATATGTTTTCTCTATCCATTATACCGCCTGGTATAAGGACACCTCCATTCATAACCAATGAATAGGTTTTCAACTTTCTTTGAGGAAGTCTCATCATACCAAATGGGTATGATCTACCTACAATCGGTAATTAGTTTTTCCGCCTGATTTTCACATCACTTCCTCTAAGTAGTAATACCACTTAATAGTGGGTTTTCATACCGAGGTACTTATCATTCCCAACCAGTATGATATAAAATTTCCACTCACAACTGGTAAGTGGTTTTTAATTTTAAGTTGTGCTCATCATACCAACCGGGTATGATGTTAGTAAACCCACTCACCCGTTAATGCCGTGAATTCCACTAGACCGGTTCTTGGTATTCACACGAGCTTGTCCTTGCTGCGTTCCCGGTACTTCGTGTTCCTACACGATATGAATATCTTGGTTCATTATCGTTCGGCCTAATTGCCTTTATTCATTCCAAATGAATGAGAAAGTCAAACTTTCATTTATTTATAATTAGGTCCCTAAAGTTATTTCTCTTTAAGTCCCAAATGCTGGTTTTTTTCTCAAATTAAGTCCCACAACTTCTAAAATTTATCATAGGACCTCAATTTATTCCATTTAAAAAAAGGGGTTTAATTTCTCAAATTTCCAATTTGGTCCCCCAATTTCTCCAAAATTACCATTTTGACCTTCCTTTACAAAAATGGTAAGTTTTGCCCCAAAAATTCAAAAATTCCTCAATTGGTCCTCCAACATAATTTGCATGCCCAATTGACCCTCAATTTCATAAACTTGCATTTTTGTCCTTTGAATTTTGAAAATCCCAATTTTAACTCTTCAACAGTATCGAATTTGATTTCATCAAATTGACCGATTAAACACTTCTAATTGTTGAAATTTGAGTTGAAATTGAGTTCCCGCATGTTCATACGATTCTAAGAAACTTTGAATCGTAGATGTTAATGCCGAAACGAGCTCAAACGGAGCTTCGCCAAAAAATAGACTGTAAAGAGAGAAAGCTTCGATTTCTCATTGGTGATGGTATGACGGTTCGAGCTTTCAATCTAGGCAAATAGCTCTCATCTTGAGGTTCATCTTAGAATCAAGAATCGCAACATTTGATGCCGAATTGAGTTAGAATTTTATTATTGAAATTATGTCGGTTCTCTCTCTAGCACCGACCGGAAATTGCAGAGGGGAGCCGAATTGACTTACCTTTCAGTTGTAATTCGGCCGTGGGAGGGCTGAGGAATTGTTAGGAAGGCTTGGTTTGGCCTAAGGAGGGCTCGAAATGGCCAATTTCAACTCAGCCAAAATAGGGCAGCTTCAGTCCACCAGAGCTGCTTCACTAGTGATTCTTGGATTGACTGGAGTTTTCTATCAGATAGCTGACTTCTCCTTGGTTCTAAAGAGCCCGACCTCTCCTTTTGAGGTTAAGAAAAATGTTCAAGACGAAACTCTGGTTCGAGCTTCACTAGGAAATGGAGCACTAGAGAGAGAGAGAGAAGTGTTCAGGTGTGAGGAGAATGAATGGGGATGACCTCTTTATATAAGTGTAAAAATCGTGTATTAAATAGGTGAGATTTATTACTAGTATTAATATTGCCATAAATTATTGGTATTAATTCCAATAATTTAATTTTGGTATTAAATTATTTGTATTAATTCCAATAATTAAATATATATTAATTTATGGCCATTTATGATAAGACGTACGTTCGCATAAAAAAAAATTTTGACCAAAATTTCGGGTTACAAAAAGAATCATACTTCCCGGGAGGTCACCCATCCTCACATTACTCTCAGGTAAGCACACTTAACTTCACAGTTCTTATGGATTCTCATTCACCTAAACCAATTTAGTTTTTCTTTTCTAATTTGTCTTAAGTTTCCTTTCAAAGGTTTAATGAACTCTTTGGATCACCCGAGAGTTGTAAATTCCCAAATTGCCCGTTCAGAAATGATCGAGTTTGTGAATTGGTTCTGAATCCTCACTTGGTTTGGCTGGTTCTTTTCCTAGTTTTCCTTAGCTTAAAAGGGTGGGTTTTACAACTGTCCCCTCCTTTTAGGAGTTTTGTCCCCAAAACTTAGTTAACATCCTTGCATGAGCAATCATTTCCTTTGATGCCCCTTTGGTGTTTGCTTAAGATACAAACTTTTCTCTCGTCCTTGAAATTAGTCCCTTTTACAACCTTCACTTAAGAAATTCCTTTTCCTTAATCCACTTTTACTTGCTCATAAATCACTTCATGATTCTTCATTCTACAATAATTGTTTTCGATCTATGTGTCGATTACTTTGCTTGGGAAGGTTCACTCTTTCTAGTTTTGTTCTCTACTATGTCTCTTACAATAGAGATTTCCATCTTAGAAGTTACATGTTCAACCTCCTTATCATTTATTGTATGGTTCTTTCTCTCTTTCTTTGCACCCTTATCTATGTTAGGGCATTTGTTTGCTTTGAATCCTTCTCTATCCACAACTTTTGTTTTATCCCTTATTCCTTAGATGGGATACTTCTGATTATTGGTTTTATTCTGTGCATTCCACCTTATGCTCGGTCGTCGACTCTTTAAGCTTCATATGTGCATGTGGACTATGACCCGTCTTACCAATTGTGGTTATTCCTTCTTAGCCACATCTTATTTGGGGGATTTACTTTCACAACGTTTATCGAACATTCCTTCCTTTATTACCTTAGTATAGGTTGTCCACTCATTCATACTTGTCACAGCATCTTTTGGTGCTAATTTGTTAGATTATTTCCATTTAAGAAGGGTTCACATCCTCCTTGTTTCAAATTCTCTTGTTCGCCCTTCGTGAGGCTCACTTAACCATCTTAAGTCTATAAACTCGGTTTTGGCCATCGATTGCTTTAACTCTGATAGTAAGCTTTCGAAGCTTTCTCTCTCTACGAACAATTTTCCGACGAAGCTCCTTTTGAGCTCAATTCAGACCTAAATGCGGCAGTTCAAAGCTCAATTGAATTGTATGGAAGTGTAGGAAATGATCCATACCTTCAATTGGAGCATTAATCCCAATTGAATGGCCAATTTGAAAAAAATCAAATTCGGTTAGTTTGAAGGGGAGAAATTAGGGGGAAATTTTGGAAAAATTAGGAATTTCAAAAAATTGAGGGACCTCTATGCAATTTCTTAAAATTGAAGGCCAATTGGCCATGAGAAAAGTGTTGGTGGACCAAATGGTCAATTTTTGAACCATTAGGGGCCAACTTGCTATTTTTGGAAAGTATGGGCAAAACCGTAATTTTTGGAAAATTGGGGACCAAATTAGAAATTTGGGAAACTTGAGCCCTTACACAATTTAAAGTAAATTAAGGACACAAGGAGGATATTGGAAGTCATCAGGACTTAATTTGAGGAAATTTTAACACTAGGGAGCTAAAGTCAAAAGGTGTGAACTTTAGGGACCTAAGTGCAATAAATCAAAATTTGGGGCCTAGTCGCCCATACGTGAGAAAACGATGGATGTCATGCCAAACCTTAATTGATAAGGATGCCCAAATCATGTAGGGACACGAGAAACCGAAACGCCAATAAGAAAAAGCTAGTGTGGACTTGGAAACCCACTAGGGATGAACACGTTACAGTCATCGGGTGAGATGGCATGTTTACATCATACCCGATTGGGATGGTGAGCACTTTAGATACAAAAAATCACTTGTGAGTGGGATTTTAACATCATACTTGGATGGGGTGATGGGCGATTTAAGCTAAAACCTGCTTATCAGTTGTAAGTAAAGGAAATCATACCCGATTGGTATGATGGACTTCCTTGAAGGAAGGAGAAACCTGGTTGTCGGTTGTAAGCCGAGATATCATCACACTCGGTTGGTGAGATGAAGTGAAAATATATTTTTTAGGAAGTGTTCTCTCTGCTTAAACTATTTGGGAGACCTTCTTGATGAGAGCTAAAACAGCTCAGATAGGCTAGAGGCCTCAGTTTAGGAACTCATGAGGGCTAAATACCCGGTTTTGGAAAATCACGTGCAATGGGCCCAAGGCCAGTGGGCACAAGCAGGAGTTTATAAACAAATTTGAAATGAGAAAGCCATGAAATCTCTAATGAACTTGTTGTGTGATTTCACCAAGGTACCAAGTCAGGACCGACAATACTTGATGGACTAGTGGTAGTGCGTTAGGTCCATGTCGATGGACCGGCCTAGACAAACAGCTGCAGGTTGGGTTGAGGGTCAGAACGGTTGGACTAGTGGCACCAAAGATAAATGGCTTTATGTGAAAACTATTGTTTTGTGCATGCACTTGAGGAACAGGATCATCAAGATTCCCAAAAGGGGTAGTGATGGGTTATAAGGGCTATTGGACGACTTGGTGGAGATAAGGACAATTCGTCATACCAATCAATCGGGAAGCCCAGAGTAGCTTCTTGCTCATGAGACTGGGGTAGGGTTGGGATGAGGTCTCTGTCCTCATATGGACATGGAGTGGCATTTAGGTCTGAGGGTTGGATGTCAAGAACATTCACTTATACCTAGGGTAGAAGTGGATGGGCTTCTATCTTGGTGGCCGATAAAGACGCTCCAAGCCATAAGTGGGTGCAGTGGACGGGGATACCCTTCCTGATGAAAGGCGTGTGTTGATTGCTAAACACACCTAATATGGAAATAGGAAAAAGGTTTTGGAAACATTAGAAAGGATCTAAGAATCCCTCGAAAAATTAATGGTAAACCTTGGAAAAAGGTTGTTGGAAAAGAAATTGAAATTGAAGAAACTCTTTTAAAAGAGAATGTCACCATTGGCAGGGTAAAGGTTTTGAAAAACCGAACTTGAAGAAAAACATTCTTTTTAAAGAAATGATAACCTTGGTGTGGCTATTTTTAAAATTCACTCCCAACACCCGCTCAGTGAGTTGTAGAACTCACCCCTACCCTTTTTACCCCTTTCAGGTAACCAAGGATAAACCAAACTTAAAGACCCACTGTAAGACAGGTATGTAAATTTTAAGATATTCAGTTTTGTATAATGCTATTCTAGGAAAGATGGAAAATAAGGATGCCTTACTCCTCGCAGTTTAGAAAAGTGGGAAACCCTTGATAGACCACGAGAGTGGCAGGTTGTTCACGGGGATTTGACTAAACCGGGTCGGGGTGTGACAACTCTTCTTCTTCTTCAAATGTTTGAGGGATGAGGAGTATGAATAGAGAGGAGTTATTTATAGAGGGAGCTCGGGGACTAATAGGTCTATCCATTCATCAATCACTCGGCCATAATCTCTTCCATTTACGACCGTGTCGGGAGGATTTTTTGGCCACCAGAGTAATGGCAGCCAACCTGACGTCCTTATCTACTAGCGTTAGAGCTTGAAGAAGATATTGTGCACGCGCTTGCGAGCTTCGCACGTGTGTGTTGTCACATGACGCACTGTGATTAGATTGCTTCACTGATGCGGCTTCCCACTCAGCGTCTAAGTCGTCCGTTGACTCATTGACCGGCCAGGTGGAGACCTCCCATTGGTCGCTCGTTCCAACGTGGTCGCTGAACACATTTGACCATCCTTTTATCGTGACACATGATGTCCTTTAATTGCCTAATTTAAATTTGGAATTTTTCCCGCCTGGTGCACAGTGTCAATGCCACATTTCAGCCACTAATTTTTTGTGGCCATCCTATGTGGCTTTGCCACATGTCAACCTCTGATTGATTGATCGTTTCTCCCACATCCTAGTCTGCCATGTGGCACCTTTGCCACGTGTCAGCTCCTCATTGAACAACCCTTCTGAAGAGGCTTATCCTCAATTAACCGTTGACCGAGGACACATATCACTCCCTCAAAGGTCAACCTTTGGTGACGTGGTATTTCTTCGTCTCACCTTTGGCCGATGACACATGTTGTGCTCTGATTGGTCAATGCTTCGAGGTGCTGACCGAGCGGCTAAGTGAGAGAGCTTCACCACGCGTCATGCGCAGATTAGTCGCACGCGCTGACTGGGCGCTATCTTGGCACACGGTCCATTGACCGTTTGGAAGTTAACCCATTCGGTCGGACTAGGTTCGGTGACCCGAAATTGAAAATTGACCGGTTTAGACCCGATTCGCCTAGTTTTCTAAATTTAAAATTTTCTAAATGTCTAAATTCATTTTCTATCTAATGGTGACTTCAATTTCTCAAATTGTTGTTTTTAAGTCACCTAGAAAAATGAATGTTTGAACCGGTTCTTCAAGGTTCAATCCAATTTAATCAGGTTCGGGTTCAGTTCACCTTGAACCGGTACGGTTTTCTCTTCCAATTCCATTCATGGTTATTTTCCACGATTTTTGGGTCTTTATTAACCACTTGAAGTTTTTCCAAATCCTCGTTTTGACTCTTCTTTAGAAATTCTAGATCACTTTAATACTTGATTTTCTCTCAAAATTTTCTCGTTCTTATTTTTGGCTTTCTTATTATGAGGAAATAGGGTTTACAGGAGAGGTGGTCGAAGCTTAGGCGTTTAGTAGCCACAGTCTAGGCGAATGTTTCTATGGTAGTGTATGGCCAAGAGGTCACCAATGTTGGGCGAATTTGGTCAATGACTGGTCGTGATTGGGCTGAACCCAACAAACCCACCCGCGGAGATTGGCTTGTACTAGTTGATTTTACCCTTGCTAGAGGTCGACCCTTGCTATGGAGGGGTAGAGAGGAGCCATGCAGTCACTTTGGCACTGGTTGTTGCTAGATTGGTGGCTAGAGGAGGGAGTATTTGGCTCCACAAGCCAATTGGCAGTGGCTGAACTTTATGCCCGTGATCGAGGTTGGCCAAAATGACCTTTGTGCTATATTTTTTGGCCACTTACAAGTCGGGACCCAGCCATAGAACATAAGAGGTATTCATTAACATCATTATGACACCAAGATCATTCCATTTGGTGATCAAACAAGAGATAATCACTCGTTTGAGTGACTGGAGATCGGGGAGCTGTCTCATGATGACAATTCTGACTTTAAACTCAAAATTTGATCATTCCAAGTGGAGTTAATGCAATTAACTCCATAAGGATACTGGTAGCTTAGTTCCAATCCGATATCTACAATTTGTAGCACTCAATTTCATCAAAACTTGAGTCAATTAAAGTGATTTCTTTAAGAAGTGCAATAGAAATCCTGTCGGTCAGTGGGCAGTGGCTTGTGGGTGAGTCTGGTCGACCCGACTCGGTCCCATACAACTCCACTTCCCTTCTTTTCCTTTTTTATTTTTTAACTTTAAAATACCATTTTGTCCTTTTTGGGTTCCTTCAGTAATTAAATTTGAAATCCAGATCATGTTCATGCAAAAACCAACTTTCCCCAAAAACCTCAGTTTTCGTGCTCAAAAACTCGATCCCAAATTCGATCGGATCCCTAGTCCTGAAATTAGGTTTCCTATCTCATTTCCATCATTGGATTATGATTTAAATTCGACTTTCCAAGTTTTAACTTGAGTTTCATTCTTAGTTTAGGGTTCCATTCCCAGTCTCGGTTTTTGTCTCTCATTCGGGATTTCATTCTCGATTTCCATTCTCATCCCACGTTTAAAATTTCATTATCAGTTTTTATTCTTAATTTTAATTTGAAATTCAATTTCCCAGCTTATGGTTTTATTCTTAGTTTCAGATTCTATTATCGGTTCACACTTAGTTTTCGGTCCACTTTGGCTTAACCCAGGTTCATGACATTACAATGTTACAGGGATTATTAGACGTCTGGTATAGGGTAGTGATGATTCCAAGTGTTGTTGGACAACAAGTTTGGTAAAATGGGATTGAATGTTGGTCTAGTGTGTCAAGGGCTACGAGAGTCTTATGTGCACTAAACCTTGGCTAAGGGAAAAAGGCCTCGTCCCTCAATAGCGAACAAATATACTCGATATGTCTAGGGGTTAAGACACGATGCTCATACAGACGGTCTAAGATGGACACCTTGGTTCGTACAGACAGGTAAGTGGTAAAGGCGCTCGAGGCCACAAGTGGACTAGAAGGGAGTTCTGTTATGCGATTGTGTGATCCCTACATGATGTAGTGGATATGTGATGTATGCTTGCCTAATACAAATGTCACGCCCCAACCTAGGTTATCCGATCAGAACCTGTGAACAACCCACCACATTTCTCAATGCTACAATAGTGGTCACAACTATCATTGTAGTGCCGACAGGAGTAAGGCTCATAATAATAACAAAAGAAAATATCAGTATACTTTTCTAAAATATGTTGACATTGAATGATATATTCACAGATTAAGTGATAATCAATCTCAATAAGTTTGATATAGGTAGGAAAAATATGATTGGTAATTAAGTAGATGGTCCAGAGATAGTCACACCATAGTATGGAAGAATGTTTAGTAGAAATCATAAGTTTACTTAATAAGGATTGTATTCAAATAATTTTCGTTGAGTAATTAATGATACTCTTATATTTTAATTCAGTACTTTAACATGAAATAATAAGTTATTTATGATTTTCTTGCGAACTGAATAAATTACCCTCCTTTATAACTAGACATGATATTTTATTTTTACACCCTATTAATACAATATCATTAGATGCAAATGGGTATATAAAATTAAAAATATTTAAATAATTCTCTTACTTACTATAACACTCATTTTATGACTTAGTGATTCTTTCAACAAACTCACATTAATTGTAGTAATATTCTTTAGTTCACGTGGTCCATTGCAGTATCAATTTACCGACCCACAATTCATTTTTTTTTCTATACCTTCAAGTGGTGATTGACTTACTGGATTCAAGCCTCGATCAAGTTTGAAATTCTCTACTATTATCAAATTTGCACTAATAAGAATTTTCTTGAGCGGCAATCAAGAGAAATTTTGAAATACCATATAGCTACTAACTTTCTAAGTGAGCCCAATTATCACGTGTGCCAACACGATAAAATATTAAATATTAAATGGACTCTATTAATATTAGAAAGATATTAATGAATAATGTGAGATTAATAAATATTAATATTCAAATCTAATTTGAAAATAGTCAATATCAATATCTTTTTTAACATAATTATAAAAAAAACTAAGCTATTACAATAATATTTTTTCAATATGATTTGGACATGAAAAAAGAAAGTATTGATTTAGATTTATTCTTCCACAGGACATGGTTTGTCTAATGAATGTTCCATTTAGGATATTCCTGCTTTTTCTTTCTTATGGGTAATAGTAATAGAGTGATGATATTCTTTAAATTCCAAACACATCTCACCCACCAAACACCTACCATTGAAAATATTTAGCCCATACTTCTCTCAAGGGTAAAAGAGGAAAATTAAATATGATAGTCGAAGACACGTGTCTTAAATATTTGCTCCCCGCTTACTGCACTATTCTTATTTTACGTGTTGGGATTTTCCTACATAACATTGGTGTCCCTCAGCCTTTTCTGCCGGCATTCATCAACCTAATCAATTCATCTTCTTCCTCTCCTCTTCTGTTCTCCTTATTTTTCTCTCTGATTCATTCTCTTTTCTCAAGCTCCCCGTATCCATTTAAATTAATTCTGTTCGATAGTCCCAGGATCACATAGTTTCTGCTGATTCTCTGCCAGTATCATACATAAAATGTGATACGGCACTTCTACTGTCATGTTCTTAATTCCCAGTCCATCCTTTTTTTGTTTAGACAATATATAGACAGAAAAACAGACAAAAAAGTCTTTACTTCCTCCGATGGGTTGGCCCCGAATCGCATTCCGGGCTTCATTGTTCTTGGCCATGGTCGCAATATGCATAGCCAGGAAGGTCCCTGCATGCTTCGTTTTCGGAGACTCCTTAGTGGATTCCGGCAACAACAACTACCTCGTATCGCTCGCCAAGGCCAATTACAATCCCAATGGCATCGACTTCGGGGGACCCACAGGGCGGTTCACGAACGGGAGGACCGTAGCCGACATCTTAGGCAACTCCTCTATTTTTCATTTTTTTTTGTCGGCTGGCTAGTTGGTTACCTTACACATTGTCATTGTCGCCTTCTTTCTTCTCGTTTATTTTCCGTTGCAGATGAAGAGCTGGGATTCGAAGGCTACACACCTCCTTACTTGGCACCGACGACCGTCTGGCCCGTGATTCAGGAAGGCGTGAACTACGGTTCAGGCGCCAGTGGAATTCTCAAGTCCACCGGCACGATGTTCGTAAGCAACTAACTCTACTAGAAATTCTCAATTTTCTGACCCTATATTTTATCAATTTACTCGACCCCAAAATTTTAATTTGACATATAGTATAGGTTTTACAATTTATTATGAATCAAATTTCTTCTCTTGATATTTTTCTATATGGAATTGCTATTGTGGGAAACACAATACAATAATACCAGCACTTGTTAATAATACTTGTCATATGGCTTGAATACCTTACTTTACAATATGGCTAGTATTTTCTTTTTGGCCATAAATATTGCTAATACTTAATTACAAATTATTAAATGAGTAACAACACTAGCTTTTCTTGTTGTGATATTTAAATTAATATTTTATAGTCACATGGTATTTAATTCTAATAAAAAATTAAAAATATGTATTTTTCAAAAGAAAGAAGGCCCTTCTTATCCCCTCTAGTGGCCCCTCCCCTCCATATATTTTTAAATAGTTTTGTATTAAAATTTTTTTATTAATATTATATTTTATCTTAGCATAAAATATTAGTTCATGTATCATATGCCTAAACTAACAATATTTATGGTAGTCGATAGGTGATGATCTTCAATCAATTATATTGAATTTTCAACCTTGTGCCTTAATTTGCAGGGAGGCAGGATATACTTTGGGGCGCAGATTGATAACTTTGCGGGTACGAGGCAGGAGATAATCTCGCACATCGGGGAACCCGCGGCTCTCGAACTGCTCGGGCAGTCTCTTTTCTCCGTCACTATCGGCTCGAACGACTTGATCAATAACTACCTCCTGCCTGTCGTCTCGGCGGTGGAACAGGTCCTGGTTTCTCCGGAGGTCTTCATCGACTCCATGATCTCCAGCTACATGCTCCAACTTACGGTATATACAGATCCTCACAGCTAAAACAGCGTGTTCAATTCATACCTTCAAATTTTCTTTGACTCTTAATCTTATATCTCATCCTCGTATTTCCTGTACCTATGTTGAATGCCTAGTGCTGCTTGCAGAGGTTATACGACATGGGCGCCAGGAAGATCCTCGTGGTGAATATGGGCCCGATCGGGTGTATTCCGTTCGAGAGGGACACCGACAGTGCTTCCGGAAATTCCTGCGCCGATCGGCCGAACCAGATGGCTCGGATGTTCAACGTCCGGCTGGAAGACCTCGTCTCCCAGCTCAGGTCAACGCTGCAGGGTTCGATAATCGTTTACGCCGACGTCTATCGCACGGTCGTTGATGTCATCGAGAACTACGCTTCGTACGGTGAGATTCTCCCACTCGGATTTCTCTGCTAATTTAAATTTCCGAGAAAAAAGGAATACAAATTTGATTTTGTCACGAATTCTCTTCAAACCTTTAGTGCTAATATCCCATTCAAATACTAATTATAATGCTTTTATTAAATTTAACACGATTTATTTTGTGTATCCTAAATATCTTTTTATCATGATTATATATATAACATATAAAAATTACACATAAAATGAAATTTGTGATAATAATATTGAAATTACACAACTCAATTAGAGTGATCATATGTTGGGCTGACTTCAATACCTAATAAAGACAACTTTGTGAATCATCCATGTTATATTGTATTAAAATCAATCAATGGGATTAATTGATATACAAAGTAGAAAATAATTATTTTTAAGATAAAAATAAATTGTAAATATGGCAAAGATTTGAGGTTTGATGTTGCAGGATTCGATAACGCTAACTCCTCATGCTGCTCGATCACCGGCAACCACGGAGGGCTTCTACCGTGCGGCCCGCCCTCTGTAGTCTGCTCGGACCGGTCCAAGTACATCTTCTGGGATTCTTACCATCCTTCGGATGCTGCTAACAGCGTCATCGCGAAGCGGCTAATGGATGGGGGCCCCGATGATATTCGCCCCATGAACATCCGTCAGCTGGCCGATTTGTGAATTTCGACGATGGAGGAGAGCAGCAGTGAAAGGATGGCCTGTTCATCAATGTGCTGTTTAGTTTCTTATAAGATATACCGGTAAAAGATAGCGTATACTATATATATAAGAGTGGAGTTCCCAATTCAAAATGTGTACCCTGGCCTACTAGCTCCATCTATAGATATTCTGATAGTAAGCATGTGATGAAGTTAGACTCCCATAGTCGCTGTGGTAGCGTATGGGGACAAAGGAAAACGTCAAGAATTTGTTCATTTAGTCACAGAACACCAACCGACCACAAAACTGTGGACCAGAGCAGCAGTTTACTATGTCGTCACCACTGACGCCATCTCCTTAGATTCATGCCCCCTCCCTAACAGTAATACCCCTATATATATGGGCCAGTTCTTTCCTTTCCACTCCATTCAGTTCCATCCAAAGGTACTCTTATAAGGGTCTTTTGTAGTTACCTTTCTCTATCTAGGAACTCTAGCACTCCGGTGCAATTATGTCTCACTTCCGGCCAGCCTTCGAGGTCCTCGACGCCGACCATGATGGGAAGATCAGCTACGATGACCTGACCACCTTCTGCACCTCTGTGTTTCTTAACGACAACCCCAAAGAAGCGGAAACCGACATCGTCATGAGCATGATCCATGCTGCGGATTTGAACCGAGATGGGTTCGTTGAGTACGAGGAGTTTGAGCGCGTCCTCATGGCAGGGCCATGTAAATCGAATTCGAAGATCGGCGGAGCGGATTTCATGGAGGAAGCTTTTCGGATCATGGATAAGGACGGGGACGGGCGGCTAAGCCACGGGGACCTCCGGTGCTACATGGAGTGGGCTGGACTCCGTGCCAGCGAAGATGACATTAAGACCATGATCAGTTTTGGCGGTGGGGATGAGCAGAACGGGGTTACCTTTGATGGACTACTTAGGATCTTGGCCGCCGATAACATTCCAATATGAGATATATCCTGTGGTTGGGGTTGGCTTGTGTGGCTGTACTTCCACTTCATCATATTTATTAAGAATAATGTCGAAATAATTTCATGTCCCTGCGAAGGAACGTCTTCTTTAGTGATCACATATAGTCCACGCCTTCTTCTAATGTATGTGCATAAGTGCTCTATGTTTATAATAGGTGTTTGCATATTGTTTTTGTGCTTAAGTGGCTAAATGAGTGGAGAACTTTAGTTTTCCACGGAAAAACTCATGAATAGATGGGCACAAATTAGTCCTCTCCTCGCGAGCTTGAGGGACAGTCTTGTCCAGTTGTTAACAGATATGATTGGCGTTATTTGAGTGAAACGCAGACCGCCAAAGACAACACGGGACGCTTTTGGACCGATATATGTGCAGAGTAAGTGGTGAATAGCTGCTCTTTTAACATGTGGTTGTGCATTGCAAGAGTATAATATCTACAACGGCTTGGAAATTTGGGCACCACTTACACTTCTAACTTTAAAATATATTGAAATATTAGTTTTCAATATCTAGTTTGATTATATTGGTTGGACTGTTATAAGATAATATATAAAGTTATAGGGTATTTTTATTATGTTTAATTTCTATTAGGAGATGAGCATATTGAAATTTGTGTGAACGAGTTATAAATAAGTGAAATTGATGGAGTGTGACAATTGAATAAAAGGTTCCTTTTTCCAATCTTTACCACCAGTGGGGATTTTAATAGCAACATGCAAGAGTATTGATTCTTGCCCATCCAACAACTTGAAGCCAGATCAATTAATATAGTATTAGAGTATCTTCTACTCAGTGCTAAATTTTTTGTCAATAATCGAGAGAGAATTCAATCTCCCGCTCCCATCCAGCAGGAGGCCGGGGAATGTTAGGCTTGTCAATTGCCCATATTCTGCTACCATCTTGGGATATATCCTCAGGCACATTACATGACACATCAGAACGCCATTGACCAGCTGTCCAACAGAAAAATGGAATTTCAAGTACTTTTTCTCGTATTTCTTCATATTTCTCCTTTGTTGGCACGAGCCTCCATTTGAAACAGGCCGCACACTGGGCTGCGTAATCTCCAATAGATAAAACCTTCGCAGGTTGACCAAAACAATTCCTCACAAAAGGCACATGCAAGGAATTAGTGGAGTCATGAGCAGGCAAATGCAAGGAATTAGTGGAGTCATGAGCAGGCACATGCAAGGAATTAGTGGAGTCAAGAGCAGGCAGTACTGGACCTCCACCATTTGTCAAAGGATCATAGATCACCATTTGCTTTGAATAGTCACCATTAGGTTCATCAGATGACTCTTTCAAAGCCCTCTCTTCCGACTCACCATTCAGCAATTCTTTCAGGTTCCTTTCATCCGATTCATAATCTATTGATCGCACAGAGATCTTTTCACCTGATTCATGATCCACCTTTGGTTCTGAAGTCTTCTTGCAGGATTCATCACCCACTAACCCTTTAAAAGGCGCCTTATCTGAATCATCATGGCCCTCTTTTTTCTCACAGGTCACTCCATATGTTACAGATACAGATGAATCTATTGGCAACTGATTGAGGTCAACCAAGCCATCGGGTAAGATTGACTCCGATTCCATTTCTTTCGTTTTCAACTTAAGAACAAACTCAAGGTTGAGCTTTCCAGAAGGTGACTCCATTTGAATAGAACCCAAGCACCTGAAGTGAACAGTTCATAAAACACAAACCGAATTAAACTTCCAATATCTCAAGAGGAACCATAATTGTATGTGCCGGTTGATCAAAGATAAAAAGTAACTTCATGAAATAATATTGAGCGTGAAAATACACGAAAAAAAACTCTGCCAACAAGATACACTAATGAACCAAAAGTTGAGTAAAGAAAGCATCGGCCAAATGCCAACCACACTAAATATTAGAAAAATGGAATCAAATGCTATTCCAAAAGGGTAAGTCAAAGGTAAAGATGGACAATATGATTACAGAAAACGCCAAGGTACAGAAACAAGAGATATTGTAGAAGAAAATTTGAGTTTATGAAGGATGTCATAAAAAAAATATACAATCTTGCATAGGCATTAATCTTCTAAAGTTCAAATTTCTATTACTCTATAATAGTGAGCCCCACACTATGAAGAACCTGACTCCGACAATGACTCGGAGAATATGAAGAACCTGACTATGTAGAAAAATAAATAAAATTGGAAGTCTAGTGGTTAAACTCATTTTATTTCAGGTACTTTCCGATAACATGTATGTTTGAGGGATGGAGGGAAGAGTTTCGTCACCATAAGTGACTGTGTTCCGTTTCTCGGTATCAAGTGTAGCGAATCCATACCTCTATTTTTTTATCAATCGATATTTCAGAATCATTTTAGTATTGAAATACACAATCTCTTAGTTTGTGGAGCCACATATAATGTTTATTATCTTCATTTTGTTCCATTGAGTCTTTCATCACATAGTCTTCATCTTGGTTTGATTTCTTCTTTTTAATTTTGTGAAGCACTCGTCTTGGTTTTAGACTATTTTTCTATCTTTTGATTTGTTAATGTGGTCTATTTACCAAATATTCTTTCGCCTTACCATTAGCTTTTAATCTAGACTGAACCGATTTTTGTTATAAGACGAGATAGACCATATGGCAAAAAAGAACGTAACTACATTAACCATTGAAGTACCCTAAAGTTTTCCAGTAAATAACTATATAAGATCCCAATTACTCAATCTAAACTCAATGTACAATACTTATAATAAAAATATTGTGATGATAATTCATATAATATATGAATGAAATATCAAATGGGACATGATTAATGAGATCCTTAAGTGGTATTTAAAGATGTTGGATCTCTAAAAATTGAAACTATTGTTGCTAATATATTTACTTTTGACTTTTAGGACCCGAAGATATCGATCATGATTATGACATGGGAGAATTCTAGTTTATTATTATGTGAATGAGACGGGAAGGTCGTTTACTTAAACTTATTTGTTATGTTAATATGAATTCAAGTTCATGGACTTATAGTAAATTAAGTAGTTGCTAGTAATGAGTGAAAAATTTAGAAAGAATGGGGAAGATTTAGATGTAGATGATTCTCATCCTCCAATAATATTTCATTATTTCTCATTATGAGGGTACAATTAAAAGTGAAAATTCATTTGTGGTTTATTTTTAAAGTGCAAATTTAAAGATGTAAGACATTTCACTTTAGTTCAAATATAAAAAAAATTAAGTTCTACTAGTCGATTCAACTAAATATGGACAATTGCTGAGGGCCAAAAACTACAAAGTAACTAAGATTAATATGCAAAAGGAAATCATCAATTCAAAGGGCATAAGTCAACTAAGATTAATATGCAAAAGGAGAGAATTAATTCAATAGAATGAGTTGGTACTAGGATCTACTTGATTGGACTGGAACCTCAGTCCAAGACTTAGGAAAATCAAGACAAAACACTTAAGGGTCAAGACACCCTAACTACTAATCATACAAAAGAGAAGGAATTGATCATTATCGATCCACTTTGGGGAAGTCCTAGTTAATACACACCCATTAATTGAGGAGGATGTGGTCAATGCTTAATTGAGACATACTATTTGTAAGAGACGCGTGGTGACCCTCATAATAGCTCATATGTCTAAGATCAGCATAAAATTTAAAAGTAAAGGAGAACTAGGAAAAAAAACCTCATCCCTAAGTAGTAATCCTCATTTTGTAGTAGGATATTGGGAGAAGGTGAATTACACTTGATACGTATCATGAAGGTGACGTTTGGAGATTTGCAAACTTGTAAAGACGGTGATGGTTGACCCTTAAAAGTTATAAGAACTCCATAAAATTCATGTCTTGGAACTATCAATGGTTGTGATCACTCTTTACATTCAGTCTCTAAAAAACCTAGTTAGGAGGACGAAATTAAATATCATCTTTCTTATTAAAACAATTAATAAAGTAAAAGTGATAAAATGCATCATAAGTATTCTCTCTTCATTGGTGGAATTGAAGAGGGTTATCTTTATGGTGGCATTGACAACGAGTGAAGGTACTCAAATTAATTACATGATCGATACAAGAATGAGGAATAAATTTGAACAAGTAGGTACGAATCACATGGATTCACAATCATACCAACTTTTGGATACAAAATCGATAGTGGTATGCTTTAAAAATTATGACATTATCTAACCAATGTTCATGCAGTGGTATAGGAGATTTCCACACTATTTTTCCCAAGAAGTGAAAAGCGGTTACCAATGTAAGAAAGTTTGGTATATTAATAGCTTCTAGGTTTTACTTCATGACACTAACTACAAGATTATGGTTTTGAGGGATAACATTTTACATGGTCCAACATGTATGGGGAGCCCTATCATGTACCAAAAAGACTTGATCAGCGTTATATAATACTAAATGGTAAAATATTTTTCCCTATATGTGTCTATCAAATATGACAATAATCATAATATGTTTCACTCACAGTTACATGTATACATTCAATTTGAGAACAAATAAACTATTCATCCATAATGTAGGAGAGTTGTAGATGAAGCAAGTAATGGTATAGAATTTGTAAAAAAATCAATAACACCCAAATATAACTTGCAAAGTAGAGTCAGATTAAGGTGAAAAATGTATAAGAGATTATTCGATCAATTTTTATTAGTTGAAAAAAAATATCCCTGGGTACAGTAAGAGCACAAGTTGCTCAGGAAACTATGCTACACAAGCTGACTATTGCTTAGTGTGAAGAGGAAATATTTTGATAGCAAAAACTCCAGTTAAATGGCTAGTTGAGTGTGAACACAATATGAATTTATTTCATTAAAGTACTATAAAACAAAGGGTATTGAATCGTATTGAAAGACTAAAGAACCATAATGGATATTAGTTGTTAGATGAAGTGAAAAAATTACACATGACTTCTATTCATTTTTCAGGACACTTTATAGGTCCGATGGATCATACCTTATAGAGCAAAATGCGTAGACTATGCAATAAGTAAACACTGCAGGGATCAATTCCAAATTTGTAACAGAAGTTTTGTGTAAAACCCGCCCTTTTGAGCTAAGAAAAACCAGGAAAAGAACCGGTCAAACCAAGTGAGGATTTAGAACCGGTTCACAAACCCGATTATTTCTGAACGGGCAAGTTGGGAATTTACAACTCTCGGGTGATCCAAAGGGTTCATTAAACCTTGGAAAAGAAACTTAAGACAAATTAGAAAATAAAAACCAAAGTGGTTCAAGTGAACTAGATTTCATAAGAACTTTAAAGTTAAGTGTGCTTACTTGAGAGTAATGTGAGGATGGGTGACCTCTTGGGAAGTATGAATTTTTTTTGTAACCCGAAATTTCGGTAAAAAATTTGTATGTACGCCTTATCATAAATTAATATATAATTAATAGCAATAATTTAATATCTAAATTAAATTATTGGAATTAATACAAATAATTTAATACCGAAATTAAATTATTAGAATTAATACTGAAATTTAATTTATTAGAATTAATACCGAAATTAAATTATTGGAATTAATACCAATAATTTATGGCAATATTAATACTAGTAATAAATCTCGTCCATTTAATACACGGGTTTTACAACTATATAAAGAGTTCATCCCCATTTCATTCTCCTCACACCTGAACACTTCTCTCTCTCTCTCTACTGCTCCATTTCCCGGTAAAGCTCGAACGAGAGCTTCGACTTGAACAAAGGTCGGGCTCTTCAGAACCGGGGGGAAGACAGCTATCTGATAGCAAACTCCAATCAATCCGAGTATCGTTGGAGAAACGCCGACATGATGGAATAGTGAAGCAACTCCAGCGGACCGAAGCTGCCCTATTTCGGCCAAGTTGAAATCGGCCATTTCAAGCCCTCCCAACACTTTCTCAGCCTTTCCACGACCGAATTAGGACCGAAAGGATGAACCTCAGGATGAGACCTATCTGCCCAGATCGAAAGCTCGGACCGCCGTGCCTTCACCGGAACACGAAGTACCGGGAACGCCAGCAAGGACAAGCTCGCGTGAATACCAAGAATCGGTCTAGTGGAATTCACGGCATTAACGGGTGAGTGTGTTTACTAACATCATACCCGGTTGGGATGATGAGCACAACTTAAAATTAAAAACCACTTACTGGTTGTAAGTGGGTTTACTAACATCATACCCGGTTGGGATGATGAGCACACCTTATAATTTAAAAACCACTTACCGGTTGTGAGTGGGTTTACTAATATCATGCCCGGTTGGGATGATGAGCACAACTTAAAGTTAAAAACCACTTGCCGGTTGTGAGTGGGTTTACAAACATCATACCTGATTGGGATGATGAGCACACCTTATAAAGTTAAAAACCACTTACCGGTTGTGAGTGGGTTTACTAACATCATACTCGGTTGGGGATGATAAGTACCTCGATATAAAAACCCACTGTTTAGTGGTATTTTAATCATCACTACTTAAAGAAAGTGATGTGAAAGTTATGCGGAAAAACTACTTACGGGTTGTAAGTAGATCATACCCGGTTGGTATGATGAGACTTCCTGGAAGGAAGTTGAAAACCCGTTCATCGGTTATGAACGGAGATGTCCTTATACCGGTCGGTATGATGGATAGTAAAAACCTATTTTTGTCGGAAGTGTTCTCCCCTGACTGTGTGCCAATGCTTAAACTATTTGGGAGACCTTCTCGACGGGAGCTCGAATAGCTCTGATAGGCCAAGGGCCTCGGTTTTGGAACTTCGGGGCGAAATGCCCGATTTTGAAAATCTCGTACAGTGGGCCCAAGGCCAGTTGGCACGAGCAGGAGCTCGTAAACAAACATGATATATGTGCCATAAAACTTAATAAGTGAATTGTTTGGCCATGGTACCAAGATAGGACTGACATGCTCAGTCAACTAGCGGCAGTGCGACATGACAGGTCGACGGACTAGTCAAGACAAACAGCTGCGGGTTGAGTTGAGAGTCGGGGCCGTTGGACTAATGGCACCACATATTACATGGCAATATAAGAAAACATTGTTTGTGCATGCACTATGAGTACGAGATCATCAAGACGCCCATGAGGGGTAGTGATGCATCCTAAGGGCACTGGATGACCTGGTGGCTATAAGGGCAGTTCGTCGTTCCAGGTGTCTGTGCGAAATCTGGAGTAGCACTAAGCGCATGAGACCGGGGTGGGGACAGGATGAGGTCTCTGTCCTCATATGGACACGAAGAAGTGATTTCGGGATTGTGGGTTGGATGTTTCGTACATCCACTCATTCCCAGGGTAGAAGTGGTCGTACTTCTATCCGGGTGGCAGGAAAAGTCGCTCCGAAGCCACTAGCGGGTTCAGTAGTGATACTGACTTGCGAATGTGTGTAACCTTCATTATGAAGGATGTGTGTTGGGTGATGACACATCGATAACTAAGAAATAATGGAAAAAGATGAATTTTTAAATGAAATGATTTTTTTGAAAACAAAGGAGTCTGGCACACTCCATATAAATGTTTTTCTTGAAAGTTAAAAGATTTGAATCCCACTCACTGAGTAGTTGTACTCACCCCCTCCCTTATACCTATTTCAGGAAGTCCCGGAAAGCCGAACCTTAAAGGACTTGCGCAATTAAACGCCTGCAAGATTGGTACAACTAATTTAAATTACTATGCAGTTTTGATTTATGATATTCCTGGAAAAAGGTGCAGGTTAACGCCTTACTCTGTACGATTTATAATCTAAGGGAAAACCCTTTAGTAAATCGGGAGAGTGGCGGGTTGATCACGGGGATCCGACCAAACCGGGTCGGGGCGTGACATTTTGTATGATGAAATTAAGATAACTTTCTAGCTGAGTACATAAAATATTGTAGGTTCACATGATTTTAATGGAATATTATATCAAATTTATTTTGACATAGTAGAGATATTGTTATAATTTTTTTTAAAACATGCTGTCTATTAGTGTCACTTAATAAAATGGATATCATCCTAATTCCAAAGATAACAAACCCCAGAGAGATATCCTATTTTCGACCAATTTCTTTATGTAATTTCCTTTACAAGATTATCTCCTAATTCCAAAGGTAACAAACCCCAAGTCCTATTTTTTTATCAATTTCTTTATGTAATTTCCTATATAAGATTATCTTCAAACTCCTAGTTAATCAAGTTAAATCATACATGGAGATTTAATGTCATGCCAACATAGTAATTTTGTTCCAAGTTAAATTACTCATATGTATTTTTACTTTTTAGACTCAAAGAGAAAATATAAAAATGTGGGATAAAACTAGATATAACCAAGATATATAATAAAGTAAAGTGACTCTTTCTTAGGTGATTACTAAGAAAGATGAGATTACATTGTAACTTTATTTTTTGGATTATTACTTGTGTAAGCTAAGTATCATCCACCTAAATTGTCAATGGATCCAAATCACAAGCCCTTATTCCACAATGCTTCCTAGAAGATCCACTCCCCACTTTTCTCTTTATATTACTTGCATATTCATTATCTAGTAACATAACAACAACTTATATAGCTAATTAGTTGCTCTCATTTAGGTACCAACTGAAAATAGGTTGATTTGGTCGAGTGAGCAGTTATGTAAGATAACAAAGTTGTAATATACTTTGGAGACTTGTTAGAAAGTAGTATATGAAATTTGTAGACTTGTTAGAAAGTAGTATAAGAAATGTGGTTGGAAATAGGAGCATTGGAGAATAAATTGTTAGTGTTATAGTATACACTAGCCAAATATTTGTAGAAATTACTCTAGATAAAGTTATGGGTAAGATTTCAATATTACTTTTTAATTATAAAAATTGTGTGAAGACTATGCTTGTAGGCGTGACTCATTTACATCAATCATTTACTATTATCTAAGCCTGGTAAGAGTGACTCATTTACATCAATTATTTACTACTATCTAAGTATGGTAGGCGTGACTTATTTACATCAATCATTTATCACTATCTAAGGATTTTATTGCGATAACTGGGATGCTATTCCACTAGTGAGATAGATAGTAAAAAGTTTTATAAGAAAAATATTAGATAATGGAGGCTCTTCCATTAAATTTATCTTTCTATTGAAAGTAAAAACACAAGAGTTAAATTCAGTTTGCAATTGTAACGGGTGAACATTAGTACACTTTAAATTTAACTTACAGATTTTGAATAACATATTGTTAGACTTAAATCGATCCATTCAGTATTTAATGGTAAGCGGGCACTTGAGTTCAATTTAAATTTTACTAAAATATTTTAAATAACACATTATTGATGGAGTAATCTATACCATGGTAAATATATATATGCATTAGGATATAAACCCTCTACTATTTTCTTTTAATACTTTCCACTTATTATAAATATATATAATATTAAAACTTTAAAACCAATGCTATTATGCACCATTAGAAATATAAATAAGAACCAAACAAGTTTTATTCTACTATACCTAAGCTAAATAAATTATTTATACCGATTTTTTAATTTTTATACTGTGAATCAACTTTATAACTAGTTCAGTTAATTAATAATATTTTAGGTTTTACACATAAAGTACTTTCCCACTAGCAACATGATCTAATTAAATATTAAAATCTAATATTTTAATAAAATTTACAACTTTTATATGGTTTTCGTTGTTACACAAATATACTCTAATAACAATATTCAATTAATAGACAACTAGTACATATAAATAAAACTATCGAAGAATTATATATATATGGACAGAGAGAGCTCCACAACCTTCACCGGTAAGATTTAAATAATTTCTTCTTCTACCATCTATATTTTAATTATTGATATTTTTTATTAATATTTAAAAATTTTAATATCATTAATATTTTTTATTATTATTATTTGTGCAATTAAGATTATCCCAGTGTGAGACCACTTTAATTTATTATTTCCACAAAAAAAATATAATTATAATGTTTTACACCTATAGAAAAAAGAATATTTTATACTTTTTGAAATCTTAATAAAATATATTTGCACCTTTTTAGGATAATGACCTCTTCTATCTTAATCTTAATATGCAATGCAATCCACTTGATTTAGGCTCCCATCATCTATGTGTACTTGCACAACTTCTTAAGGTATAGATGAGTGAAACGTGCAAGTACACCCTCCAAACCCCACATTACTTCGAGTAGGAAAGTAAATGTCATGTCCCGACCCAGTTTGGTCGAATTCCCATGATCAACCCACCACTTTCCTAGTTTATTAAACGGTTTTCCCTTATTATAGACCGTAAAGAGTAAAGCGTTCTTTAAACCTATACCTTTTCATGAAATAACATAAATTAAAACTATATAATATTTTAATTTTATCATACCTGTCTTATAAGCATCTTAATTGATGGTCTTTAAGGGTAGGCTTTCCGGGATTTCCTGAAACGGATATAAGGGAGGGGTGAGTACGACAATTCAGTGAATAGGTTTTTCCAAAACTTTTAACTTTTTAGGAAAAAAACTTGTAATGGAGTGTGCCAACTCCTTTCTTTTAAAAATCCTTTCATATCAAATCTCGATTTTTAACACTATTTCCTTATTAATCATGGTGTGTCATCACCCAACAACATCTTTCATCATGAAGGTCAAACACACATTAGCAGGTCAGTACGTCCACTGAACCCACTTGTGGCTTCAGAGCGACTTTACCGGCCATCCAGATAGAAGTACGTCCACTTCTACCCTGAGAATGAGGATGTACACGACATCCGACCCTCAATCCCGAAATCAATTCTCCGTGTTTGTATGAGGACAGAGACCTCATCCCGTCCCCACCCCTGTTTCATGCGTTTAGTGCTACTCCAAATTTCGCACGGTCACTTGGTACGACGAACTGCCCTTATACTCACCGGGTCGTCCAAGGCCCTTAGAATGCATCACTACCCCTCATGGGCATTTTGATGATCTCGTAATCATAGTGCATGCACAAACAGTATTTTTTTATCATGCCATATAATATGTGGTGCCACTGGTCTAATGGCCCCAACTCTCAACTCAACCTGCAACTGTTTGTCTTGACTGGTCCGGAGACCTGTTATGTCGCACTACCACTAGTTAACTAAATATGTTGGTCCTGTATTGGTACCATGGCCAAACAATTCATTTATTAAAGTTTTATAACATATATATCATGTTTGTTTACGAGCTCTCACTCATGCCTACTGGACTATGGCCCACTTGTTCGAGATTTTCAAAACTAGGCATAATAGCCTCCAAGTTCCAAAACCGAGGCCCCCAACCTATAAGAGCTATTCGAGCTCCCGTCAATAAGGTCTCTCAAATCGTTTAAGCATTGGCACATAGTCAGTGGAGAGCACTTCAGACAAAAATATATTTTTAACTGTCCATGATACCGATCACAGGTATAAGGACATCTCCGCTCATAACTGATTAACGGGTTTTCAACTTCCTTCGTGGAAGTTTTATCATACCAACCAAGTATGATCTACTTACAACTGATAAATAGTTTTTCCGCATAATTTTCACATCACTCCTTTAAGTTGTGATGTTTAAAATACCACCTGTAGTGGGTGTCATTTCGAGGTACTTATCATCCCCAACTAGGTATGATATAAAATCCCACTCATATCCGATAAGTAGTTTTTAACTTTAAGTTGTGCTCATCGTCCCAACCAGATATAATGTTAGTAAGCCCACTCACCCGTTAATGCAGTGAATTCCACTACACTAGTTCTTTGTATTCACGCGAGCTTGTCCTTGCTGGCGTTCCCGGTACTTCGTGTTCCTACACGATATGAACATCTCAGTCCATTATCTTTCGCTAATAGCCATCATTCATTACAAATGAATAAGAAAATCAAACTTTTATTTATTTGCAATTAGGTTACTAAAGTTATTTCTTTTTAACTTTAAGTCTCTAATGCTAGTTTTTCCTCAAATTGAGTTCCAAAACTTTTAAAATTTCCCTTGGGACCTCAATTTATTCAATTTCACAAAAAGGGGTTTAATTTCCCAATTATCCAATTTGCTCCCCCAACTTTTCTAAAATTACCATTTTGACCTTTCTTTAAAAAATGGTAAATTTTACCCCAAAAATTCTAAAATTCCTCAATTGGCCCTCTAATATTTTTATCATGTCCAATTGACCCTCATTTTTAGAAAATTGTTTTTTGGTCCTTCGAATTTTTGAAAATCCCCAATTTTCCCTAATTCCAACTTCTTATCACACCCGAATTTGATTTTATCAAATTGATCGATCAAACGCTTCCAATTGTTGAAATTGAGTTTCTACATGTTCATATGATTCTTTAGTAATTTAAATTGCAAGTTTTAACGCCAAAATGAACTCAAACGGAGTTTCGCTGGAAAATGAACTGTAGAGAAAGAAAGTTTCGAAAGCTTACCATTGGGGGCACGATAGTTCGAGCTTTCGATCTGCACAGATAGCTCTCGTCCTAAGGTTCATTCTATAATCAAGAATCGCATCAATTGATGCCAAATTGAGTTAGAATTTAATCATCGAAATTTTGCCAATTCTCTCACTAGCACTGACCATAAATTATAGAATGGAGCTAAATTGGCTTACCTTTCAGTCCTAATTCGGTCGTGGGGGGGCTGAGGAAGTGTTGGGAGGGCTTGGTTTGGCCTAAGGAGAGCTCAAAATGGTCGATTTCAACTCGGCCGAAATAGGGCAGCTTCAGTCCGTTGAAGCTGCTTCACTATTCCATCATGCCGATGCTTCTCCGGCGACCCTCGGAGCAAAGGAAGAATATAGGTGTATAGCTGACTTCTCCCCAGTTCTAAAGAACCCAACCTCACCTTCTTTGGCTCAGAAAAGACCCTATATCAGAGCTTTGGTTCGAGCTTTGTCAGAAAACTAAGCAACTGAGAGAGAGTGAGCTTTTCAGGTGTGGAGAGAATGAATGGGGTGAGGGTCTTTATATAGTAAGCTCGATGACTCATTGGCTATCTGATTGGTGCCTTTATGATAGGCGTTGATGGCCAGAAACATATTGAATGGAGACGCTTCTTCTTCATCAGTGTTGCTTTGATTTTTCGGCGAGTGAACAATGCTATTTTCTATCAAATGGTGACCTCAAATCTTAAATTTGAATTATTTAAGCCACCTAGAAAAATGAATTTAGGATCCGGTTCAATAGTGGTTCAAACCGGTCCAAATCGGTTTGGATCTAGTTCACCTAAACCTGTTTGGTTTTCATCTCCAATTCTTTCACAAGTCCATTTCCATGACTTTTCTGACTCCTTAGGTCACTTAGAGTCCATAAATTTTCCAGTTTACCATCTCTCTATTGGTTTCGGTTCATAAACCGGCTTGGTTCTTAAACCGATTTAATCCGGTTCGGGTCCGGTTCACTCTAACCAGTCTGGTTTTTCTCTCTCATTTTGTTCTAAGGTTCTTTCCCAAGGTTTATAATTCTCTTCAGGTCATAAGGGATCCATAAATTTCCATGTTTGCCATTTCTCTATCGGTTTCGGTTCATAAACCGGTTCAATCCAATTGGGTCCGGTTCATCTAAACTAGTCTGGTTTTTCTCTTCCAATTTGTTCTAAGGTTCTTTTCTAAGGTTTTATGAACCCTTTGAATCACCCGGGTATTGTAAATTTCCAAATTGCCTGTTCCTAATTGATCGGATACATGAACCGGTTTGATTTTTTTACTCGGTTTGACTAGTTTTTTTCCCGGTTTTCCTTAACTCAAAGGGGCGGGGTTTACAGAAAATGACTATTCAATATTTCATATTCTTAGATGAGAATTGAATGCAATTGTTTTATTTTAGTAAACAAAAAATGGAAAGCTTTTACAACTGGGAAGGACAAATTAGGGAAGAGGGTAATTCATCCATTATCTAATGAGTATAAAAAATTGCCCAACCTTCTATCTTCATTTTCTCTTTTATATATATATATATATATATATATATATATTAGTTGATACTATTTTATCTTTCATTTAGCTTATTTTTCCCCCAAAAAAATTGTATTTTATTGGAATAAATTATATAAATATGAGAATAGTTTAGTAGTTTTTTTGCCGAGAAAATTACAAAATACAGCGTAAAAGATAAAGTTGTAAAAAAGTGTACATTAATAATATAACTACTTGAATTATGTATATTCATATATTGACACTCTAAAGTGTCGGCAAGAGAATTAGGCATGTCAATTTTTCGGTTAGATTGTATTTTTGCTGACACGTATCCGACCTGATTATGGATCTAATGGACTCGCGCCTAAGTAGACCCGAATTTCCGGTTCAGATTTGACTCGTTGTTTGGGTTCGTGCAGGTGGACTCGAACCCAGAATTGAGCTTGGGTTCTTATGGAAGGACCCGACTTTGGGATCTTTCTTAAGAACTCGAAATTGGGTCCTTATCGAATGACCCGAAGCTGGTGTCTTAGGGAATGACTCGAGTTCAGGGCCTTCAGGATTGGAAAACATAGAAAGGACCCAATGTTGGGCCTAACTCGCACAAACTCAATCGGCCCAACCCAATCGCGCACAATACAACCCAACTGGGCCTAACCCATAGTAATTGTGCCTAACTCGACTCAATTGGTCTCAATTGACTCTATATATGCACAAATAGTCTATATTATTTTTAACCAACCCAATTGAGCTTATTCGACTCAAATGTGCCCAACCTAACCTACATGACCCAAGTGGGTCCAACCCAATCCAATTGGGACAAAATGAATCAATTATGTAATATCGACCCAATTGACCAAAACATATTCTATATAATCCGAAACAATCTCGGCTCTTACTCAATCTAAGTGGGCTGACCCGAACCGATTGAGTCAAATCAATCCAATTTACTAAAACCGACTCTATATAGGATGAAAGAGTTCCCGCTCAACCCGGCCCAAATAGGCCAAAACGATCCAATTATGTAACATTGACCCGATTGACCAAAACCAACTCTATATATGCCGAAAAAGTATGTGGTTTTAGACTTACTTGATCCAACTGGGTTGATTTGAATGATTGGGTTAAACTGACATGATTTAACGAAATTGACTATATATAAAACAAAACCAACTCTATATAAACCAAAATCGACTTTATATATGTCGAAATAGTTCCCACTTAACTCGACCCAATTAGGCCGATTTGACTCAATTGCAATGTCCCAAATCAACTAGACCGACTCGAATCAAGTGGGTCGACCCGAAGCAACTGGGTAAACCCGACCTATTTTAGTTCAACTAGATTAAATTGGACTCTACCCGACCCAATAGGGTCAAACCAATTCTATTGAGCAAATCAACTTTATATAAACTGTGACCCTATTGTTTAGTTAGTGCAATTTTTAAAAACAATTTGGCATAATCTCCATATTTTCATCGCATTCATAATAGCTATTATATTTATAATTAATAAAAATAACTTAAAAACTTAAAATATTTATTATTACAAATTTCAATAAAATTATACTAAATACAAAACAACGTTGTAAACCACAATACAAAATACATTAAACAATCAAACACCACTTGTTCTAGCTTGATCATTACTAATACTCATCATTTGGACCAATAAATTTTCATATGGATTGTAATCAATCTCATCAAAATTAGTGTTTGTTGTAATATTTAACAAATTGAATAAATTATAATAAGAGAAAAGACTACATAAATGTAGAAAATTACAATACTAAGTAAATAACTTACTGGGTGTTTTTTGCTCATATCCAACTTTGTGCACAATGTATGTATCAAATGCATCATTGATAAGTCGACTGTTGATACTAAATGTTAATTATGAATTAACTATTGTAACGGTAATAGCCAATATATCCTTAGCCATCCTTGATAATATTGCATATCGAACATAATTATTTTTCCACCAATGAAGTATATTTAATCCATCTACATCATGGATTATGTCGTTATTCAAATATAAGTCCAACTCAAATTTTGATACATTTTTCTTCTTTTTCTTATCTTGCTCAAATTTGATAAAAGGATACTATATATTTTTTTTCTGCAAGTTACTTCTACTACTTGTGCGTGTGTGATCTTCAAGTGCTTGAAGAACGTTATGTTCTCCAGTCACCAAACAACATCTTAAATATATTCACAATTGTGTTTTTTTCTTGTTCTATCACTTTTTTTTATTTTTTATCAAAACAATATGTCAAACTATCCACATTCAATCATAGATCAAGAAGTATTGCAATTCCTAATATAACATTAACTTTCCATTAATATTTCTCAAACTTTTAAATTATTTCAGCAACTATGGTCTCAATGCATAATATACCACAATACATCCACCTACAAACAACAGTTTTGATCGAATAAATAATAGGTATATATGAATTTGCAGTGGGATAGTTTCTACTAGAAAATATAATTTAGTCTACTCGAAAAGTAAAGCCTAATTAGAATATGGGCTTGAGATAAAATAACCAACTAACTTGGGCAAGTGTTGCCCAATCTAGACCAACGGAAATTGGACTTTGAGAGTAGCTAAAAGAATCCTAACTAGTATGTTCATGTCTTTTATAATACATCAAGTGCTGCCCAATCTAGACCAACCGCAATTGAACCGGGATTTTTATAAACTATCCGGTCTTGGCCCATCATTTAACATTCGACAAATGGTACCCATATTTAGATGAATATCTTTTGTATTATTTTCTATACATATTTTTCTATAATTATTTTACAAGCATGTATACATGAATTTTATAAATTTTGTAAAGTATTTCAATCAGTCAAATCCAAGTTACTGTTAGTAATCTCACTCACCTCTAGTTGGGATCTTATTATCCAGGTGAGTGTTCGATATGTGTCTTGACTACATGATCGGCTATTCACTCGTCCTACAAATCATGTGTACCCGATTATATACTTATAGCTTATTCGTGTATTTTAGGTCGTGTTTTTATTGGTACTTCTCGTAACGTTTCTTAACTTTTCTAGTATTATGGTTTAAACATTTACAGCTCATTTCACTCGATTCAATCCTTAACTAATCCTATTTTACTAACCAACCCTTAACTTTCTCAAATTCCCAAAATTACTCAAAACTTTCTTTATTTGCATTTAGGTGCCTAAAACTTTCCAGTGTTTCATTTGTCCCTAAACTTTCCAATATTGCATTTTGCGTACCTAAATTTCTCCTCTTTACATTTTGACCTTATGTCTTTAAAACATTTTCCTTTAGGTCTTAATACTATCCTTATTAACATCTCAATCCTCATACTTTTCCTTATTTGTAAAGTGATGCCTAAGTTTAACAAATTTACACTTTAGTCTCCAAACTTTTAAATCAGTCTTAACTTGGTTCTTAAGCTCCAAAATTGATCGTATGTTCTTTTAATCATCTTCCTCATGAAACCATGACTGTTTTGAGTCCTTACATGATTGATTTAGGTCAATTTTTAAGTTCTCCCAAATAGTGGACGACTAGAGGAAAACGTGCAAAAACTCACTAGCGATAGTGAGTTGTCAGAGTTGAGGGTAAGAAAAGGTAGATGAGCTTCTTAGGGTCATTTCTAAATTAATCATTGGACGGTGGGGTCACTATAGGAAGCATGAATTGGCTCCGATTAGTAACTCGGCCAAACTATAACAAAATTTGAAATTTATGGCAATCAAGGCAAATGAAGGCTTGGTTAAAGAGCTTCCCTAATCATTTTTGGGTATTAGAGGAGGTTAGAGACGTTTGAGAGTCAGTGCTATATTTTCATTTCAAAAAACAGAGTTTGACTTCATGGATCGCCAGAGCTTCTTCGATCATAGTTATGCCCAACCAAGGCCACCATGAGATAGACAAGGTTTTGTAGGACAAAAGAGTGGGTTCTCTCATGGTCGAAATAGTGCTTCCCAGAGCTCTGAAACATGTAGTAAAAAAATAGAGCATGTCAAGCTTGATTTCAATTTTTTGAGAGAATTTTGATCAAACATTGGTAAGGGGATGACCGAGAATTTATAGGGAGCTCAAGGGAACACTTGGGCATGGTTCAAAGTAGTTAACAATTGCCAATCAGTTTTATGGAAATATCAACCTTTTAAAACTCTAGCACATAGAGAGTTCAAATTAGTTAATAATCAACAATCATTCATCATTAGGAAGAATTAGTTAAAAGTGTGAAGTTCCTTGTGTCTCATGCTCAATTTTCCTTGTTTTCCGATCAAGCGATACTTTGAATTCAGTACAACCTAATTTGACTAGTTTCTAATATCCCAATTCAAATTGATTTCAGAACTAACTCGATTTTGGATATTGACTCGATTATATTTTTGGTATGATTTGATTTATGGGATGACGATGTTACAATTGTGATCTCGTCTAATCAATTATAAAAGTATAGGCTGAATTGACCATTATTATTCCTATTTTTTTCCTATGGCTAGATCATATGCTCTTTTATTAGTATTGGGACTATTGAGATAGTTGTAATCGTTATCGCCTCATGTGGTAAGATTTACCCCTTTATGGGCTCTAGAATCCAATATCATGTTAGGAGGTTGAGTAGTGAACATACCATACTATGTTTCATCTTCAATCATTAGAGGGGTTCTTATAACATGCTCTTTCACTAATGTAATCTATTTATCTCCCCATACATGACCTCTTCCTCAACTCCTACTTGCCACATTAGCTCTTCATTGACCCCATGACCAACACAAAGTGTAAACCCCGTCCTTTGATAATAAGAAAACTGGAGAAAGAATCAGTCATTTCAATTTGAAAATCGAGTCGGTCTACAAATCAGAACCGATAAATAAAGGGCAAGCTAAGAAATTTATGGATCTCGAGTAACCCAAAGAGTCCCAAAAGTCATGAAAAATGACTTAAGGATGAATTGGAGATGAAAACCAAACCTACTCAAGTGAACCGGATTGAACCGATTTGGACCGGTTTGTACCACTATTGAACCATATGCTAAATTCATTTTTTCTAGATGGATTAGAAAATTCAAATTTGAGACTTGAGGCTAACATTGGATAGAAAAATGAATTTAGATGAATTTAGAAATTTTTAGTTTTGAAAATTTTGATCAAATAGAGGGTGAACCGGTCGGTTTAAGCTTTGAACCCGGTTCGGACCAATCCAGTCCGATTCATAACAGTTTCGTCTTCTTCTATCAGATGACAACATCGTTCACTCACTAGAAAATCGCGCAATGTCGGCGAAGTTGAAAAGTCTCCGGCCAGTGAGTTTCAAGCAATGAATGACCACCACTAAGGCTCCAATCGGACGACCAAGAAGTCCCTGAGCTTTCTATATAAAGAGCTCATCCTCATTCATCGTCTCCACAATTGAAAACTCCATTCTTTCCCAACTACTCTAATTTCGGGCAAAGCTCGAACCAGAGCTCCGATATAGGGTCTTTTCTAAGCCAAAGAAGGCGTGGTCGAGTTCTTTGGATTCGGAGAGAAGTCACTATATGCCTGTAGTCTCCGTTTTCTCCGAGGGTCGTCGGAGAAGTATCGGTGTGATTGAACAGTGAAGCAGCTCCGACGGATCGAAGCTTCCCTATTTTAGCTGAGCTGAAATCGGCCAATTCGAGTCATTCTCATGTCAAATCAAGCCCTCCCAACATCTAAATAGTCCTTCTACAATTGAATTAGAGCTCAAAGGAGTAACCTCAGGATATGAGCTATCTGCCCAAATTAAAAGTTCGAACCACCGCGTCCCCGACGGAACACGAAGTACCAAGAACGCCAGCACAGACAAGCCCACATGAATACAAAGTATCAGTTGAGAGGAATTCACAGCATTAACGGGTGAGTGGGAATTTAATATCATACTCGGTTGGGATGATAAGCACCTCGAAAATTAAAACTCACTCCTAAGTAGTATTTTAATCATCAAACCTGAGAGGAGTGATGTGTAAATTAAGCGAAAAAAGTACTTATCGGTTATAAGTAGATCATACATGGTTGGTATGATGAAACTTCCTTGAAGAAAGTGGAAAACCCGTTCATCGGTTATGAGCGGAGATGTCCTCATACTCGGTTGGTATGATGGATAGTTGAAAAGTATATTTTGTCGGAAGTACTCTCCCCTAACTATGTTTCACTGCTTAAACATTTTAGCAGACCCTCTTGATGAGAGCTCGAATAGCTTTGTTAGGCTGGAGGTATCAATTTTGAAACTCGGGGGCTAATATGCCCGATTTTAAAAATCTCGAATAGTGGGCCCTAGGTCAGTTGGCACAAGCAGGAGCTCATAAACAAACATGATTAATATGCCATGAAAACTTAAGTAAATGAGTTGTTTGGCCATGGTACTGAGACAGGACTGACATACTTAGTCAACTAGCGGTAGTGCGACATGACCGATCTTCGGATTGGTCAAGGCAAACAATTGTAGGTCGAGTTGAGGGTTGGGGCCGTCAGACTAGTGGCACCACAGATTATATGGCATTATGTAAAAAATTGTTGAATGTGCATGCACTGTGCTACGAAACCTTCAAGAAGCCCAAGAAGGGTAGTGATGCGTCCAGAGCTCTGGACGATTTGGTGGATATAAGGGTAGTTAGTCATACTAAAAGTCTTGCGAAGCTCGCAGTTGCTTCAAGCGCATGAGACCATGGTGGGGATAGGATGAGGTCTCTATCCTCATACTGACACAGAGATTTGTTACGGGATTGATGGTCGGATGTCGTGAACATCCACTCAATCTCAGGGTAGAAATAGACATGCTTCTATCTAGGTGGTTAGTAAAGTCGCTCCGACGCCACAAGTGGGTTCAGTGGACGAGCTAGCCTGCAATTGTGTGTTTTACCTTCATGATGAAGGATGTGTGTTAAGTGATGATACATCGTGGTAATGAGAAATGGTTATAAAAACTGAAATTGAGAATGAAAAGTTTTTTAAAAGAAAATAAGGAGTCAGGCACACTCTGAATCAAACATTTTTCCTAAAAGTTAAATTTTGAAAACTCATTCACTGAGTCGTTGTACTCATCCTCTTCTTTATATCCTTTTCAGGTAACCCCGAAAAACTTACCCTAAAGATCACCGGCTAACACACTTGTAAGGCAGGTATGATAAGTTTAAAATTTTGTGCAATTTTGATTTATGTTATTCTACGAAAGGTGCATGTTTAAAGGATGCCTTACTTCTCACGGTTTATAAACAATGGGCAACCCTTAGTAAACCGAGAGAGTGGTGGGTTGATCATGGGAATCTGACCAAACCGGGTCGAAACGTGTCACAAAGACACCTCCATAGCCAAGAAGGTTGTGATCCTACACAAAACAAACATAAAATCAATTTTATAGAAATATCGACCTTTTAAAACTTTAGTCCACATGGAGTTCAAATTAATTAATAATCACCAATCATTCTTCATTGAGAGGGTTTGGTTGAAAGTGTGAATATTCTTAAGTCTCATTCTCCCTTTCCTTTGGATCAACTAATTTGTCCCGGCTAACCTAATGCACTTTGTCAACATTCCTATTTTTGCCCCCAAAAATATGTGTTTATGGTTAATTTTGTTGTATCATTCATATGGTAAAAAATATCTTATTTTATAATTTAGAATAATACCAATAATATATTTTATTAGTACTTTCCTTCCGCTATATGATAAGTATTTAATTTTTCATCTTTGCATCATGCATACAATCTTGTATTTAAGAAATTAGAGTGTATAATAATTATTTTTTTACTCGTAGTATAGGAAATACTAAGTATTTATCTCTATTTTAACATATGTCTCTATCTACAAAATTGTCAAAAGTTCATTTCCAGTATCACTCTTTCTATTGGAGCTAAAATATACATAAAATTTTGTGATATTAATCATTTGATATGAATCATTGCAATATATTGTCTATTAATATTTGTGTATTAGAGCATGTAGTTTCTATAAAAAAAATGAACGTTATAAATACATATGATAAAAGTGAGTATTTTTACCTTATACCCAATCCTAGAGTAAATTACGAGGGATGCATTCCATTTAGAATCAATATTTAAGAAATAAAGGAAATAAATCACACAACTTCACTCCACTTGGTCATACATATTCATCATATCAATATTTATACTTCATTTTTCCTTATTTTCTTAAGGAAGTAAAAAAAAGCTTATGTGCCAAACTTTAATTAGTGAAGTTCATTTTTGGAAATAAAAAATAATTTTATTCATAATGTATTTAAGCCAATTGATTAATACTTTAAAGATCATTTTATTATCAAAATTGCATAAATATATATGTTGGAAGGGGACATCTTCCATAGTTTCTACTTTTGGTATGAACACAATTTTTATATCATTCTCTTTATCGTGAATAAATCATTTAGATTAATAATTTTATAAATAATTTTTTAAAAGTGAAATATTTTAAAAGAAGTAAGAAAATTTATTCATGTGGTAAATATTATAATTATATTTAAACTATTTATAATTTTGAATATGATTGAAATCAATTTTATAAATACTAGATATTTATGAATATAGTTCACCCATCTCTTAAATATTTACTTATTATTTATATTGAGTTATTTAAAGGTAAATAAATAGAGTTTAGTAAAATAAAATGAAAATATTTGGAATGGTAGATAAAACTTACAAATAACTTTATTTATATTAAAACTTAAACCTCCATTTTTTAGAATTTGGTGTAATTTTTTTTATTTTTTATTTAAATTACTTTAATACATTTTATGTATTTATATTATTATTTTATATTAATTTATTTATATATTTTAAATAAATTTATATATTAATAATATTTTATATAAAATTATATGATATAATTATATAATAAAAATATTATACATAAAAATATTGAACATATATAATATAATTTATTATATATATTTTTATTATTTTTCTTATCATAATTATAAAATATTTATATATAACTATTATATTTATATAATAAATCATAATTATAATACTAATATGATATGATTTGGGTTTTCACCCATAACCACTTCCTAGTAGATATATTTTATCAGCATTACTGAATTTTAGCACCATGAGCTTACATCTAAATGGGTATACAAAACCTATCTTATTTTTAACTGAAATTGAATCTATAATTAATGTTGATTTATTTTTAAAGGGATTCATTCTAATATAATTTATCAATATTTAATTTACGAATAAAATTACAATAAATAATATATTTATTAATTATTTTTTGGAATTTCAACCATTATATTTCCTTAGTGTATTTTTATTACTTATTCTTCCTCATTTTCCTAATCCTTTGTTCCCATCTAATATCTAATTGATCTTGATATGGCATTTGCAATCTTCCCGATCCGATCCGCAATTGGCTTCTTTCTCACCATTAGGTTGAGGGAATGATTTTTGTGCTGCCTAAACAGCTTCTGTTTTGGGAGGGGCAAAGCAAATTAGTAGCTCAAAATGTTCAATTCAGGGTGTATTAGCTACTTTTTTTTTTGCACTGGAATATAAGGAGGATGATTGCTGTTGGGGAAATCTGATTCCACCTCTGTCCCAGCCTTTCCACGTAGGTAAGGTATGAGATGCATAGCCATGGCAGCACAGTGATTCTCTGTGGCGACTGATCACGCTCTCCCCAAAAAAACCTATATACGATTCAGTAAAATCGAACCGGGCTGCTACTATTACTTGACACAGGTATGAAATGGTTTGATTAGCTAGCTACCCTTTGTTTCCCTCTTAATTCAATTGCTTATTAGAAAACCTTTACAAGCATGAGAAAAGAAAACAAAATGTTATGTATGACTACCAAACAATGAATAAAATAGACTTAAAATGAACAAATCTATAGCGACATTAATGATTGAATAATTATATGGTTAAACATTAATATTGATGAACAATTATTAATATCTTATTTATGCATTAATTCATTATATAATGATAGTTTGGCAATTTTATTCTTAGGTTTATTTATAAATATATATATATAATGACAAAATAGTTAAATATACAATCCACTTTTTCTTCCTCTCATTTATAATATACTAAATAAGAATTTACAATTTTTTTAGTTGATTCAATTATAAACCAACTTTTAACTTTATTTCATATTTGACAAAACATTTGATTTTTTTTATTAAAATGTAATAATACTATTAACTTATTTTATTGAAACTTTAATTAGCAAAATTATCAATTTTATATTATTTATAATATATAACTTATAGAAATAGCAACACCTTTAATTTTTTAGTCGTAATTAGTTTAATAAAAAACTTCAATCTACAAATTTTGTCTTTTTTTATTAATTTGCAAAAAAAAAATAGTAGATGGAGGTGATCCAAGTACAACATAATGTAACGTGCAGCAGCGACCATTTGTTAAAAAAAAAAGGAGATGAAGGTGATCCAAATACAGTGTAATGTACCGGGCAGCCATCACTTCATCATTTCCGGGCTAACGGAGTTCGCGTGTTGCTGGGACGACTATAAAGGCGCCATTAATCTCCCCTTCTCTCTCTCGTCCCCTCAAGAAAAGGAAGAAAGAGGAACTCATACATCATACAGCAGAGCAGAGAACAGCTCCCATCCTCTCTCTCACTCTTCCGTCTACATTCTGCGAGGAATCCAAGTGGGTGATGAGCAAGGAGAAAGCAGCGAGCTTTCTATGTCGGTCCTTTCTCTTTTTCTTTGCGTGAATATTTTCTTTAATGGAATCTGATGCCGCTGTTACTGTTGTTGCTGCTTTTCTTTTTAATCTCCATCTGCATTTCTTTTGCATATTTTAAGTGCGCATTACATGTTTGTTTATGTCGATAAGCTCACTCTACATCTTCCCTCTTCTTTCTCCTACTCCTTCTCCCACTCTTTCCTTCGTCTCTCCTGCATCTACCTTTCTGATCTTTTCTCCCCCTTATCCTACTAGTTCTTGAAAACTGAAGCTGGATATTATCAAGCCGGGACTCGCGCTACGAGGTGTCGCATTTTGTAAACTTTTCGTCGCTTTCTTCGTCTTATCTTCTTCTTCACGCCCCTCGAGAGAGACGGAGAGAGACAGGAGAGCGAGCGAGCGAGAAAGTCGGGTGAAGGTTTTAGACTAATCTGCTTCTAGCTCTGGCCAAGCATAATTGCTGTTGATTTCTGTTTCACTTTTGTCCTTCAATTTCTCTGCTTCCGAACTGCATTTTGTTTTCCTGGGTGGCCGCTTTGGTGAGAATATGTGCGAACTTGCTAGTCATTATCGCTTTTTAGTTTTGCTTCAGAGACAATAGTTCTCTGTATCCTACAAGCTGATCATTTTTGCATGAACATTTTCTCCAACAGAAATCAATGTAATCAGAAAGAAATGTTCTGTTGTATCACTATGCACCATATTCGGTAGCTATGTATATGCTTTCATTGATAAATTGAATAGAATTCCTAGAAATTTTCTGCGACTCTGTTCTGATAAAGGCGTTGTATGGATGTAATGAGTTGATCCTCACTGAAATGTCAGATGTAGTCTCTACTTTGAAAGATTTCAGCTGAATAACATATTCATATTTGCCAAACTAAAGCAAAGTGTTGCTGCCCAAGAAAAAACACACCAAACTTTGCACTGATGCGTTTTCCTTTCTCTCTGCTTCTTCCAGAGCTGAAGCTGTTTTAATTTTCTTGGAATCTAAGTTGACTCTACCATTGTAAGATCCCCGGTAAATGAGGACATGGTTGATATTTGGCTGCAAGGTTAGTGTGGTGCATGAGAATTGATCACATGGATCTGCAGACATAAATTGGTGGAGAGATCAGGTTTATTGCTCATATTGATGGTTTTTCTTGTATTTGCTTCAGTGCTTTTTCAAACAATGGACTGGACACTCAGGTTGTATTGCTATGTAGGTTTTCAGTTGAGAAGTGCTGAAATTTCCAAGATGAGCTGGAACATGGACATTCAATATGTTGGCACGAACTACCCTTATACCACATCTGGAACTTTTATGGAGTATTTTGAGGGTCTAACATATGACCATGTGGATTTCATATTTTCTGGATCAACATATGATCAGGTAGGTACAGGTTTATCAATTGCTCGTTCCTTTTTTTGGAATATGAATGCGTACATTATGATGTTTTTAATAGTTGGCACATATGAATTCTATAATTATCAAAGCAAGTGAAATTCCCTTATTTTTTTGGCCAAATATGAACTTCCCTTAATTATCTATAATTAATTTGGCCAACAGCTAGGACAATCATATAGCATTGAAGCTTAGTGATTCCACATTTGTGGCTTGATTGATTATGAATTAGGATACCAGCATAATAATTTGCTTAAAAGAAAAGAAAAGTAATGATGTTTGTCATGCGCAAATGGACCTAGCAGCTTGTACTCTCCAAAATGTGCATAAAGCTTCATCACCCAAGCTCTTGATGCCCTACTTTCTGTCTCATTCTTGCTTGGAGAAGTCAACAGAAAACCTTTCTTTGCTGATTTTTGTGCTTTTGACCATACCATGGTGCCTCTTGGGGGATTCTCATTGGATTTGTTCATATTAGGTCTTCTTGTTTTCATAAGAGGAAACATGTGGAATCTCTGTCCTTATACATACTTGGATATTCTTGTGTATTCGGATGATTTCTAATTTTATATAACTTTGTTCATCCATATTCCATTGTCTGCTCTTGAATCTTTATATGATTGGAGATTTGTACATATTGACATATGGTACATACTTGTAATATTTCTTCCATGATCAGTGGTCCTGATCACTGGCAATGAAAATTGTAAATGTCCAGTAGTGTGACCCTTTGTGGATTTTAGTGTCTATTTTTCTGCTATTAACCAGACCTACTTATATTTTGAATGCATGACATTGATATGCTCTAAGGAGTGAGAATCATCTTGTTTGTGCTGCTATAGTGAGTATGATTCATCTTTTTTTCGAAGTAATAAGACTCAACTTGTTGATGCTTCTTTTGGTACTCATGTGGGCATATTCAGGAGTCTGTGTACCCGTCGATGCATACAAGTTATTACAAATTTGGTTCCTCCGAGCCAGGAAATTACACATATTATGGTAATGCTCATGCATATGAGATGAATGGCCATGGACAAGGATATTATGAGAGTCAAAGGCCCTTGCTTAGTTCCCCAATAATAACTCACCAGCAGCCTTCAGCTGTCAGTGTTGAATGGGGTGAAAGCACAAATGCGATTTTACCTGACAATATAGCAGAATGTAAGTTGTAAATTTTATGATGGCCACATGCCTGGAGAGATGTTTCAGTTTCTTTTTTAAAGCCAGTTACCACATACTGCACCAATTTAGAGGCATGATATCAGAAGTTGCTAAAATAAGTTTCTTTAGACAAAATGGTGGTTCTTGTTCAGTGAGCAGTTCTGCTGCTCCAATACTTATAAATTGATATTACTTTCATGAAAGGGATCCATATTCAGAGTCTAAAAACAGTACAACTGTGCTAAGGGAACATTATTAAGTTAGACATGATACTGCTATATCCAGCAAATACTCATTCATCTTAAAAATGAGCAAACACATGCAGTTCCTATATTTGTTTTTATGTATAGCAATGGGAACTCAACTAATAGGGTGATGTTTTGAGTAAACTAGAGGATTACACTATAGGGTTCATTTTGTATGCATGATTAGCTGAGTGTTGTCAATAATTCCTTGTACTTCAGTGATTTTTTACAAGTATTTCACATTGTGCATGACTGGATAATCTGCAGGTCCCCAGACACATCACACATCACATGATTATCAGGTTTGTTACCTTCTATACTTTTGTTGTTCCAAAAGAATTACGTTGTACCATCTTCTTCTTGCATCATGTAGGGCATTGCAGAGTATCACTTCTGAAAATACATATGTAATTGGAGGAAACTTGTAAAATGTTTTATTGCACCAGAATATTTTTTATCATATAAATGCTTTGTCCCACTTCGAAAAGAGCCTGTTAAAAAGTTGCAGGGGCTGAAAGTTTTTTTGCAAGTATTTTAAGCTTCCAAAATGGATAGCTTTTGATGTTTCTTTTTATATTCTGTCTTCCTTCCTTGCACCATGCAGGTTATTTGGCAAGATAATATAGATCCTGACAGCATGACTTACGAGGTTTGTTCTTATTTGTTGAATTCTAACATCATCAGGTCTTGCTGTTGGATTATTTTATTGTGTTCTGTATCTTACCACATAATCACTGTTTTAGGAAAGTTATTGACATTCTCCTTTCAGGAATTACTAGAGCTAGGTGAGGCAGTTGGTACTCAAAGTCGTGGTCTTTCCCAAGAGCTCATTTCTTTGCTTCCTATCTCGAAATACAAGCATTGCTTTTTCTCCAGAAAGAGATCACAGTATGAGAGGTAAATAGTCCATCACCTTTCTGCAGTGGATAGAAATTATTATCCTAACTTATGGATACAAGTTTCATCAGCTAACTTGTTATGCACTAAATAAAGAAAGGATATATTTTTTCTTTCCAATACATGGCATTAGAACTTCAGCAGAAATAGGTCAATTCTCTACTATACACATCATGTTGTATCTCTATGCTTTCACAGATAGACTGTGCATGGTGTAATACTGTTGTTGTACACTCAAACTCTCAAATGTTTCTTGAAATGTTTAGAGAGAGAGTGAGTGAGTATAATATGGTAGAACTTGAGCGAGGATGACTTGAAACAGGCTGGATTGGGATATTATATAACAGTGCTTACGATAAGGGCAAATATATGAATTGGTGTATTATAACATGTTCATTACACTTCTGCTTTATGACCATCCAAGTTCCCATCATTTTTTTCAGATGTGTAATATGCCAGATGGAATACAAAAGAGGAGATCGGTGCATGACTCTTCCGTGCAAGCACATCTACCATGCTGGGTGCTGCTCCAGATGGCTTAGCATTAATAAGGTCAGATCTCTCTTATAAAACAGTTTTGCTGCCTAAAACAGTTCAGTAAGGAAAGACCAGGACATAGTATTTTGGAGGGAGTATGCATCCTATTAGAAAATTGCTCTGAAGCAAGTTTAATGTTTTTCATACTATTATCTCCTTGAAAGAAACTAAGAGTTTAAGAACTCCTCTTTCTTCCTCAGGCGTGTCCCATATGTTACACGGAGGTGTCAGTGGACACACCATCAACAACAGTAAAAACGTAAAGTGGCCATCTTATTGATGAACATAGAAGGGATTGATTTTTGGTTCGGTTCTTTAATTCTTCTGGCTTATCTCTTGTCTGGAGCTGCCATGATAGTCTTTCTTCTGCAACAACACTGGCATCTGTCCTCTTTTTTCTGCTCCTCAAAGCCCTGGATAGAAACTGCAACATACTGGCAAGATACATAGTTGTTACATGAAGGACGGGGAGCCATGATGTTTGGTTTGTGAGGTAACTGTGGTTCTTTTTTTTTCTTTATATGGTTTCCCATCGGAAGTAACCAAACCTCGTAGCATTCCATGGAATTCTCCCAATTGGGTTTTGTAGTTTTTTTAATCTTCTTCTTTCGCTTTACTAGAAGCCTGTGAAAACGAGAGGAAGAGTTGCTGACCCAAGCCATTGAAATGGGTTTTATGATAACATGTGATGATATGCCTCTGGAAATTAGTAGATTGGAGTGTATTGATGCCAGGAATCAGAAGATGTTGGTAACTCTACTAAATGACCTTTAAATGTGAGTGAAAAGATGATTATTAGGTTCCATAATTTGCAGCTATATGTTGGTTGTACTAATTGTTTTCCTTTCTCCAAGCCTCTTGGGGACAAAAAGCCATATCTTCATGAGTTCTGGCTCAAGTTATGGTGGAAGATGGTCTCTAGCTTTTCAAATAATTGAAAGGATAAGGAAAACGTGATTGTGTCCATCTCTAGTGAGCCTTCCCATGGGATGGGTGGAGCTGGAGGGAGAAGAGCCCTTCGTGGGTATGTGAGGGGAGGCTCGGGAGCCGTCCATGGCAGTCCCTCCCTCCCGCCCTCTGAACACTACATGGAGAGGCTGAGAGGCTGTACAGGTTCCTCCGAGCCTCCCTATGGGGTGGGCTCGGGCAGAGAGGAAGGGGCTCGATTTTGGATTATCACCTTTTTATCCCTCTGACAGGAATCTAAAGTTTGCCTTTATCCTGATCATTGACACGTCATGTCTCTCTCTATTTTTTACTAGAAAAAACAAACTAGTCCCTATCTAATCCGACCAGCGCGACAAAAGATTCCACCCTTTTTGTACGGATAAATGCTTAACAATTAATGTTGATAAAAAATAATTATCAATAGATTAAAGAAAATAAAGATATATTTTTTTCTGAAAAAAGTTCGCCTTTTTTCTGAGCCTTTAGTTATATAAATAAATACTTATTTATTTTGATTTCCAAGAAAAACTTATTTGATTTTTTATTCTGCTTCTAGCCCTACTCTGAAGTTCATTTTCGGTGCATCCGCCGGACCATAGAAGAAGATTCCAGTTCGCCAGAGTTCTCAGCCATGGCTACCAAGCACGAAGAACTTCCAATTGCGGTCTACTCGTCGCTCGAGCCTGTGTACGGGGAGGGCTCTCAGGTCGATGAGGCCCAGCTCCGGTTCGATAAGCTTAAGGCCAAGTTTTCCGAAGTTTTTGGCGGGTTTCCTGACGTCTTCGCTCGATCTCCTGGTAATTGATACTGCTCAAAATTTGAATTTTCTAGGATAGATTTCGTTCTTCCTCCTCTCCCTACGATACTTAGTTAGAATCTAGAAATGTGATAGCAAAAAGAGAGATCCGAGTAATTTCCTTTTTTTTGGATTATAATCTGAAAAAATGCTAGCAATTCGAGATTTTTTTTCTCATGATCCATTCGAAATTTGGTGTGAATGAGGCATTTTTGGTTGATCAACATTTTCCTTTCCCTGTGATTGATTAGGAAGGGTGAACTTGATCGGGGAGCACATTGATTATGAGGGGTACTCTGTGCTGCCAATGGCTATACGGCAGGACACTATAATTGCAATTAGGAAGAATGAATCAGAAAAGCTCCTCCGGGTTGCAAACGTCAATGACAAGTACATAATATGCACTTATCCCGCTGATCCCTTGCAGGTACCTTTTGTTTCCTTTCTAGAGTTGCAAATATCTTTGGGCTCTTTTGGTACCCTTTTCTTGTGTGAAATATGTATGTTTATGTATTGGATGTTACTGTGGAAATGAGATGTTAAACTTATCCAGGACATTCAGTTTATTGTTACTTTTGCAGCTTCCTATTCCATCTCATATGCTTTATCATTTTGTTGAGCTGACAGGAAATTGACTTGAAGAATCATAAATGGGGTCATTATTTCATTTGCGGGTGAGACACATGAATTATACGTTATACTAGTTTTCTCTTAATACTAGATAATCACTAATATAAGTGGTCTGAACTGGTAGATAAATTTATATTTTTACTAGAAGATGAAAATGTACTTCAAAGTAAGAGTCAGTATGGTATATGGAATTCAGCAGTGCTCTAGTCATTTGTTTTCACTTTTTAAAGCTGTCACTTTTTTATCTTTGGGAAAAATCTATTTTGCACCCCTTATTAAATGCATGAATCAACAATATTGTAACTGTGGTGTTTTCTGATGGAAAATGATTTAATCTTCAGGTACAAAGGCTACCATGAATATGCTAAATCAAAGGGGGTGGATGCTGGTGAGCTGGTTGGACTTGATGTTATGGTTGATGGAACAGTTCCCACAGGTTAGTGAACTAGATAATGCTAAACTATATGATTGGATGCCAGAAAAATAGAATATTTTATGTTACCAGAAACATTTTTTTTTCATTTAGAGTCCCTTTTACTAAACCATGCAATCTTTCAACTGAAGGTTCTGGGTTATCAAGCTCTGCGGCACTTGTATGCTCTTCTACAATTGCTATAATGGCTGCTTTTGGTACAAACTTTCCAAAGGTATCATAATCTCTGATCAGACTTCTCTGCATAATATGTAGCATGTGCATTATGGTAGTCCATCGTAGGAGGCGGATGCAGTTATAAAATCCATATACAATATTAACTATGAGTTTTTCATTTTCTATCTAAGAATTACCTTGCCTGCCTTCATACAGAGCATGGTCCTTTGATTACATTGATCAGATTTCTGGTGGTGAAATGTTTTTGCTTGTATTTTCATGCATGGATAGGATATATTAGCCATATAGATGTGCTCTAAGATTGTTTGGAATTTTTCCTTGTAAACGTGAATTAGGTGTGCTCGTCATAGTTAGCATAGTCGGACATGTATTCCATTCCTTAGGAATGCAAGGTTTCCCAATCTTAATTATGACTCTATAGTAGCGAACTTAATTTCATCCATCAATTGGATACTTTCATGTGATATTTAATTAAAAATTAACCATGTTAAATTTAAAATAGGGGATAAATAAAGGAGAGAGATGTTGAGAGATAGATGTGGTCTAAACCACATAAATACGACTTTATTGATAAATGACTTAGACATTATATAAGAGACACACCTATTTATAGACTCAAAATTACACTAAGATAAAAACAAATAATATAAGAATATTATTATATAATCACTAATTAATATTATATCAAATATACCTAAAATATTATTGTAACAATATACTATAATATTTCAACACTTCCCCTCAATATGAATATGGATTTACATAAAATGTTTATCTTGAAAAATCATAAACGTGATCTACTTAATACTAACTTAAGACCAAACAATCATAAACCGTTTTATATTTTGTTGGCATAGCGGATAAAAGGATTTTTATATTTCGTTGGCATAGCGAACACCAAAAGACAGTTTCTAATTCATTGGCATAGTGGACACCAGAAACCGTTTTCTATTCCGATGGCCTATCGGACAGAGAGTTTTAGCTTGAGTTATAATATCTAGGTAGTAAACTTGTCGGATAACTTCTTTCACAGCGGAATCATTAAGTCAAACGGGCTCTGATATCATGTTAATTTCTATCGAAAACTATTGATTTCTCATTCTCAACCATAAGGATTTACAAGTATATAAAAGAGAAAATCTAAAAAATCAGAAACATGAAACTAATAGAATCCTATTTTCTATCTAACATAGTGCTATTTTCTATTTAACAAATCAACAAGGTAAGAGGTTTCTCTCATTCACTTCTCGTTCGGTCAATCCCATCTGAATAAGTATTTGCTATTTCACGCATCTTTCTTTAAGGCCAGTGTTAGATAGATTCAATAGCTTTTAGCTGATTTCATGAGCCAGTGTCTTCATCTTTTATGCAATTCAATTTTTTCTTTGTATTTTATAGTGTTTTTTTTGCAAAACTTTGTACTTTATAGTTAAACTATACTTTATTACAGTATTTCTTTTATAAAACTTGTTGAATATTTTTGTACATTTCTGTTTTAACAGAAAGAGATTGCCCAGTTGACTTGTGAATGTGAGCGGCATATTGGGACTCAATCTGGTGGCATGGACCAGGTAATTCACATTTTTATACTACTGAACACTTCACTTTTCTTGTAAACTACTATGAATTAAAAGGCTTTGGATTCAATTACTAGATATGTGTTTAACACTGTGTTCCCAACTGCCTTCCTTAAATTCTTGACAAATATTCTTGTGTTTTCTTCCTTTGGATTTCTGCAGCTATGCTCCTTTCCACAATGTCTTAATCCCAGTATTGTTCCCCTTGGCAGGCAATTTCCATAATGGCCAAACCTGGTTTTGCTGAGCTTATTGATTTTAATCCAATCCGCGTGACTGATGTGCAACTCCCTACTGGTGGGACTTTTGTGATAGCCCATTCACTGGCAGAATCCCAGAAGGCTGTCACTGCTGCTACGAACTATAACAACAGAGTCGTGGAGTGTCGTTTGGCTGCAGTATGTCCCGTTTTATGAGATAGTGTTGCTTTTCTATTTTATATCACAACGAAGTTAAGCTTGATGTCTGGTAATCAAAGTTCATGTCATATATCATTTTCAGTTAGTCTATGTCACCTTCTTCAGCGTATGGTGTTTTGCTCAAGCAGAATAAAATACAAAAATGATCTTTCTTTCAGATTGTCCTTGGAATAAAGCTTGGAATGAAACCTGAAGAAGCAATATCAAAAGTCAAAACTCTATCTGATGTTGAAGGGTTATGTGTATCATTTGCCTCAAGTCGGGGTTCTTCTGATCCGGTTCTTGCCATTGAGGTAGGCTATATCCTATCTGGCGTTTCCTTTTGATTTTTGTTTCTGTGTTGACTAGAAACTCCCATTTCATAAAGGAACTCCTGCATGAGGAGCCATATACTGCAGAAGATATTGAGAAGATCACTGTGGAAAATCTTTCGACAGTCCTGGGTCATTCTCCAAGTTCTTTGGATGTATTAAAAGCTGCCAAGCATTTCAAATTATATCAGGTACTCTTCTAGTATTTATTATTGGTTGGAATTAAAAACTGATGTGTGTATTTTTTTTATGTACTTTTGTCAATTTTTCATCTTAGTTTGCTCTAACCAATTGATAATCCATAGAAGGTAGTCAGTCTGATTTGGTCTTATGAGACAATGTCATCTGTACATGCTGTGCTACCTAATTCTTACATGATAAAGATGCAGTTTTGTGAACATTTTTGCTCTCACGTTACATTAATATGTATAGTCTCTGACATTCAGTTTCTGAGGTGGGCAATTCAAATTTTAGTATTTTACTCGCATGCAAATATAAGGGCATGATCTGATTTCAATTTCCACATATGCAAGAATCAGCTGATGACTTTTTCTTAACTCTCATATCCTATCTCTACCTTCAGAGAGCAACCCATGTTTATTCTGAAGCCAAACGTGTATATGCTTTCAAGGATACTGTATCTTCTGATATGAGGTTGGTCCTAAAATTGAATTTTCTCTATTTTTCCCATCTTCATGGTGTTTTGATTTTTTACAAGCTATTGATGTAACTCTAACATATTTGATTGCTCATCCTTCCATTTTATAGACTTAACTGGTGCTTTGAGCTTATTCTAGCGTGTTGACCTCTTGGGTCATTAATTATTCTGTTTCAGTGACGAAGCTAAGTTAAAGAAGCTCGGTGACCTTATGAATGAGAGCCACTACAGTTGCAGTGTCTTGTACGAGTGCAGGTATTGTCTTCTGTATTCATCATCCAAAATTTATCATCTCATATCATTTTATTGGCTGTGACCATCTCATATCATCATCAAGATATCATGTACTCTTCTTGAGCACTGCAAGAAAAATACTTAATTTCATCCTTTTGCACCCTCTCAATTGCCATTCTCTTGGAGTAGTTGCCCAGAATTGGAGGAACTGGTGAAGATATGTCGAGACAATGGAGCTCTTGGAGCTCGACTCACTGGAGCCGGATGGGGAGGCTGTGCAGTTGCTCTAGTGAAGGAGGGCATTGTCCCTCAATTCATTCTCAATCTTAAGGTATATTTGAAAGCTCTAGTATCTTCTGAAAACTATCTCAATAGGAAACTGCTCTGACTCAAATTCTATGTATATAATGGCCCCATCAGGAGGGATTCTACCATTCAAGGATTGACAGGGGGCTAATAAGCAAGATCAATCTCGGCCTTTATGTCTTTGCTTCGAAACCATCTAGTGGCGCAGCCATCTTCAAGTTCTAGATCTCGGCATGATCATTCTAAGGGGAAGGTCAGTTTTCTAGTAGCCTTCCTCCTCTGGCTGTAGATTTGTGAGCAACACAACCAAAATAAAAGTAGAGCTTCCTCTCTGCATAGTATATAAGCTGGAAAGAGCTCAAACAATTAAGGTCATCCATTTCACTTGGTTGATTATTCTGGTGTTTTATGGACAATAAACGCATGAGTATTCATGTGTATGAATGTTGTGGAACTGTGGCTGCTAGTGCAGTCGGGGAAGTGTTCTATTGGTCTTTTATTATTCCCTAAGATGTCTTTCTTTAATTTGCTTACAATCATTCATATTTGAAGATCCTATTTGCCTCAAACAGTCTCTTTCCCTACCAATGGAAAGTGGCCTAACACTGCAAGAAAGAAAGAAAGGAAACACTGTTTACCAGTTTTGTAGATATATATTTCTTTTTCTGTAGAGTTTGTCTAAAAAATATTTTATTTTAAAAATTGGGATTTCTACTCCTTTAGCCAAATGCTGTTATTTTTCAAGTAAAAAATTTATTTCTATTTGAAGTGGTTAGACCCTATGAGCCACACGAAAGACTCATAAGTATTTCAAAGGGGAGGTCACTGGTCCTTGGAGGCCTCCAGCCGCCCTCTCCCCTTTCTGCCTCCTTGGAGAGGCTTTCCAACTGTTGAAAATTTCTCATTGGTTAAAATAAAAGTTTAGGATATTTATATTAAAACACAGTTACTTTTGAAATTTAGACTTTTATTGTTTAAATAACTGTAATATTATTATATATATTTTTTCTTTTATTTTTATTTTTATATATTCTTAATAAATGTATATATTAATAATATTATAATATATGATTAATTATATAATAAAAATATTATACACCTCCCTCACATGGTTGTTGCTGTTGCACATTTATCACTGTTGTCGTGGTTGGGTGCATTTCTTGGACGCCAAAAGAATTCCCTTCCAATCTAACACCTGGTCCCATCTCACATTCATTCTCCATCAATTTCGGCTTTTCAAGAATTATATTCATTCCCTTTGCTTCTAACTAGATCAGAAATATTATTAACCCTATTCTTTAAAATTGAGAATTGTATCTTTATAATTCTATTTAATTATAGTTTATTTTGTTAAATATATATGTAGTATTGCGGGTATACTATACCATCAATGTAAAATTGATTGTATAATGTATGAATTAAGTTGTATCGTTTAAATGGTTAGATGGATGTGGATTTGAAACTGATTGAGTGAGAGGGAGGACAGGATGTTACTTGTGATCTACTTATTAGTGGTCAGTTGGTGTCGCGTAGTGGAGTGGGTCTAGCTGAAAGGTATGTAGAGGCAAACGCCATGGTTCATATGCACATTGGAAGCTGATTGTGAGAGATGTTAGCAAAAAAATTACAAACTAAATTAATTTAATTTGAAATTTAAATAAATATATATATATATTTTTTTTTTTGACGGGGCACCCTGGGGGCTGAGGTCGGGCATATATTGTCGTCTGCCCGGTACCGACAAAAACTTACTCTTCAGTAGGTTCTAGATAAGAATGGTCTGATAAGTAAAAGGCCTGTAAAAAGTGTTAGGTGATTTGAACATACTTGGAATCTGTTATTTAAATAATATTTTTATTTATTTTTAATCTTAATACATAAATAATTAAAACCGAATATACTATTTTATTCATTTATATATTCATTATATACAAAAAATCATTTCTCACCTACACAATCCATTACATTCGGTAGAATATGACCCCACGTGAAAGGAGTAATGTGGTGAGCTGAGGTCACCTAATAGGATTTCTAGTATTATCATGATCCGTATGACACGTGGCGCTACTACAGTCAAACAACTGTCTAGCCAACAGCAACCTCATGTTTGGTACCATCATGGAAATAAATAAATAAAATTGAAGGATGAAACTGAACCGTCAAGCATGTATTTCGGCCTTTCTTCGCGTTTTTTATTTTATTTTATTTTATTTTTTCATGCTATTTAGTTATTTTTATATTCGTTCATTTAATAAGCAAAATTTGCTGACGTTGTCATGAATGCTGCCACGATGTCCCATCACCGAAGGGGATTAAATATTTTATAATTATTACTGTAACAAAGCATGTTAATATAGGAAAAATATAAAGTTGATTATAAAATTGATGGAAAATAAAAATAAAATCCCCATCAGTCGATCCTCACCATGCTATGTCCTGGAAACAATACCTTCTTCATCTTTTAGTGATCCTATGGAAGTTGCTAGCTATTTTTGTGAGTGGCAATATAATTGAGGCAGGAGAAAAGACAAATGATGTCACCCTCACCACATTTTATGCCAAATAGGTCGGTCACGGGATGGACTGAGATCATGGCATGTGTGAGGAGACTCCCTTTTTCATTATTCATTACCAGAAAAGAAGCACAAGCTGCACCTTAGGTTTTTTTGCTGGATAAAGCCTTGTAACTATGTCGTCTATGGCGTAGTTTCATGGAGGAGTGGTGCAACATAATTCAAACTGATGGGACCCGACTTTATTCCACACACTGCCTTTTTGTTTGTATGATTGGGAAGTATACTCTGGGTGTTCTCTTATTTTTATTCCCAATTGATTAGGGGAAATTCGGCAACTCTTATTTAATGGGTTATCAATAATAAAGTATAGCTCTGTCAACTATAATTTAATATAATTAAGAATGATAGAAAATGGACGTAAAAAATCATATTATACACAATAATTCCACTTAATTTGGATAGACCTACAAATCGAATAAAACTCAACTAATATGTATCATTTTTTCATTCACATGTACTTATAATGTAATAAATTACTTCTTAAAGATGGGGGAGAAAATAATGAAGAGTACTATATATATATATATATATATATTTATGTGGTTATAAACTTTACCGTATACCTAGCTAGTCATCCAATGACAGAATGGTGACCATTCAATCACAGAGGGAATTTATGGAGACTTCTGTCGCATTTTGTATTATCTTACGGAACCCATGAATCAAAGGCTCTTCTGCAGCACCTTGATGATCGACAGGGCCACCGCCGCCAAGTCCATGACGAGCATGTTCCCGTCGCTCACCGGAGATGACGAGCCGTCGCCGCTTGAGATCTTCTTGTTGCAGTCGCCGGCCTCGTTCATGGCGTCAGTAATCCCGTAAACGGCGAACCCCAGCCTCCCTTTGCTGAGGGCGTCAATCGCCTGCGGGAGGCTGTACTTCACGACGGGGATGTACAGTTCGGCGCAGTAGGCAAGGGGCTGATCGGCCGCTGGATCGGCCGGGGAGGAGCGGTCGAGCAGCTGCTGGATCTGGCCGAGGGTCCGGTTGGCGCCGTCGAGCACCGAGCCGGCCATTATCTGGGCGAGGCCGCGGAGGTCGGAGGAGGAGCTGGACGGACTGGAGCGGAGCGAGGATTGGCAGAGGTCGTAGAATGGAGTGAGCTTGCAGGTCTGGTCTATGAGGTCTTCGCCATTGGAGGAGGAGGAGGAATGTGAGGTGGGAAGAAGAAGGAGAAGAAGAAGAAGAAGAGAAAGAGGAAAAAGAAGAGGAGGAGGAATCCTCATAATGGGTTCTGTTTGTTTTCGAGTGTATTGAGTTATGGGGGAAGAAAAGAACTTACAAGACCAGACCATGTAAGGAGTGTCGGAATTTTATAGGCCTGGGCATCCTATGCACGGTGTACATGTCTCTTTTGGCTTTAACAGGATGACCAGAAGAATTATCGGCTGGTCCAAGATCACGAGAAATATGACCCCACCAATATATCACATATTTCCATTTAACCTTCTTATTTAAATTTTTTTAGATGTATAGTAAATTATAAATGGATAATTTAAAATATTATAATATATTATTAAAATAATATTTTTATTTATTTAATATACTTTTAATTAATTAAAATTATATTATAATATTTTAATAATATTTGTTTTTATATTTTAGTATTATTCTAAAATTATAAATTAATAAATTTTTTATTTAATTAATCAATTCAATAAAGTTGTATTAATATGGTTTGAATTTATTTATTTTAAATTTAACATTTAGTTTAGAGCTTGCCTCTAACATGTTATAGAAGAATTTATTGATGGAGTGGTCACTAGTAGGGTGCCGATATAATATATATCATATATATTTTATAATTTCTTGTATCGTATTGGTATAGAACGTTCACTAGGTACATATTGTATATTGATAACAGCTCTATCTACTATTAAATAATAGTGAATATATAACTCAAATATCGTCGACAGGTGTGTGTGCTGTTTCGTACTTACATTTCTACTCATAATTTCCTTTTTTACCTAAAAGTGATTTGAAGTGTGAGTTACCATCCCGTAAATGAATTGACGGACGTGGAAGCACATATATATATATATATATATAATCCTATTTTTTTACTTAAAATATTTTATATAAATAATTTTATAAACTTCTATTATATAATATTTATTTATCATTCTCTTTTATCCTAAATATTAAAATTTTCATCACATGAAATTTAACTTAAAACTCATTAAATGATATGACATATAGTACAAAACCAAATATACCTCAACCTGACACTTTGGGCAGAGGGGTCTAGATGAGTTAAGCATTTCGATGTTGTACACTCGATGATTATTTGTATAGTATGATAATACTCGATGATTATTTATGTGACTATACTTATATTTTGGTAGTCCATTTTTACCACACCTACAAGTATGTAGGTATACTTGACTATTACTCGGGTGTGAGCAATTTAGAATCTATCAACAACTTTACCCTTATACTAAGCTTCCACTCTACCCCACACATGTACATCTAACCAGGTGTTATGTCGATTTCTCAACACAAAATCACAATTACAATTATATTCATCAAACATGTATCAATATTACTTCATTAAACAATATAATGGTTCCCATTTCTTGTATTTCCTTTTACTAACTTATGGACCTTATTACTCATATTCTTTTAAGTATATTCACCATTTTCTTATAAGTTATAAGGGACTTAACGCATTTTATTTACACACGTGATTTTAATCCAATTTTCATATAACTTTTAGTCCATTTTCTATATAAAGTATATCCCTATATAGCTTGCTTTTATAGCTTTTATATAATTATATTCATCAAACATGTATCAATATTACTTCATTAAACAATATAATGGTTCCCTATTTCGTGTATTTATTCGTACTTAACTTATTAACCTTATTATTTATTACTTATGTTCTTTAATCATATTTATTATTTTCTTACAAGTGATAAGAGATTTAGCACATTTTATTTACACGAGTGGTATTAATCCAATTTCTTTATAACTTTTAGTCCATTTTCTGTATAAATTATATCTCTATATAGTTTGCTTTTATAGTTTTTACATAATTATTTTTAATTATATGTATATTCTTTTTTTTGCTCCATATTCATGAATTTCTTATAATACCATAAATAAAACTTATTAATGTAATGGAAGTAGTATTAAGAACTTGTTCATTCTAGTGTTTCTTTCCAAATATCTCGAAAAAATATAATCCTGTATATTAGCGTGGTTATTTAATCTACACAAATTAAATTTACATAATTATAGTTACATTGGTTGTAAACTCTATTTTTCTAAAATAAAAAAAGTCCTAAACGATAATCGAAAAATTTGGAAAGAAAAATCGTAACACAAAATGAACCGAAACTTATAAACAAAAATATAGTGATCATAAGTATTAAATAAAATTTTAAAATTTAAGGGAAATAATTTTAATGAAAATAGGAAATGAGAATTGAACCAGTTCAAAGTGAACCAGATTAATCCAGATTGAACTAAGAAAACCAGTTTAAAATTTTATTTTTCGAAGTGAATAAAAAATGTTAAATTGAAATATTAAATTAAAATTTATGTAGAAAATTAATTTAAACAAATTTAGATAAATTTAGAAATTTTTAGAAAATTGATCGAATTAGGCATGAACCAACCGATTTTCGATTTCAGATCACTGAACTCGGTCCAGCCAAACCGATCAATGGTCCAGTTGGGTCAACAGACAGTCTGCCCAATCATCACCCGTCAGTACATGCGACCAATCAGTGTGTGACGAATGGTGAAGCATGCCTCGTCAATAACTAGATTAGCGTACAGAAGCGCTGACTAATTAGAGTGTGACACGTGTCACTCGTCAATGGTTAACTGAAGAAAAATCCACATCATTAGGAATTGACCAATGAGATAGTGACACTTGTCCATAGTTAATGATCGGCAAAAGGAAATCCATGTCAGTAAAACTTACCAATAAGAGTGTGATACGTGGCAAATGTGCCAAGTCAGTGACCAATTAGGATGTCCGAAAAGTACCGACTAATCAATAGTCGACACGTGGCGTTAGCACACGACATTAGATGGGGAAGCTAACTTAATTAAACGAACCAATCAGAAGATACAAAGTCAACAATGATCTTTTGACGATCATATTCAGTTAACTAGCACATCGAATGGAGCAACCAATGAGAGATCGTCATATGTCTAGTCACCAAGTCAACATACAACATGTACGCTGACGTAGCATCCCGTCAATAGCCTAGTCAACCTTTGACTTGCTGACCGGACACATAGTAGTCTCCCATTGGCTGCTCCTTCCTACGTGGTTGACCGGTCCTAGTTGATTGTTGACCGAGATACATGGCGTATTATGATTGGATGGTTTAAATGCATCAGATTTCCCTCTTGATGCACAGTATCAGTGCCACGTATCAATGTCTGATTGGGCTAGGTCATCCAATGTAGCACTACCACATGTCAACCTTTGATTGGTCGGCTGTTCCCGGTCCCTAGTCCTAGCTGGATGCTGACATGGCACCTGTGCCATGTGTCGGCTCCCCATTGGTCAGTCTTTGCTAACAGGCTTTGTCTGACATTGACTGTTGACCATGACACATGTTGCTCTCCTATTGGTCAGTCATCGCTAAGGTGGATTTTCCTACTCTTACCGTTGACCGGGGACACGTGTCACGCTCTAATTGGTCAATGCTTTTAGGCCCTGACTGGGCGCGCCTCGCCATGTGTCGTACACTGATTGGTCGTGCTTGCTGACTGGATGCTGACCTAGTAGTAGTCTGTTGATTGGTCTAGTCCGACTGGGTCCGGTGACCCAAAATCGTAAACTGGTTGGTTTAGGCCCGATTCGACTGATTTTCTAAAAATTAATATTTTCTAAATTCATCTAAATTTACTTTCTATCTAACGGTAGCTTCAATTTTTCAATTTAGAATTTTAAGTTGCCTAGAAAAATAAATATTTGAATTGGTTTCTCATGGTTCAGCCCAATTTACTTCGGTTCCATCCGGTTCAAGTCTGATTTACCTTGAACCGGTCCGATTTTCACACCCTATCCTCTTCATAGTTCTTCTCCCATACTTTTGTGATTTATTGGTCATTTGGGATGTAAACCTCGTCCCTTAAAGACAAGGAAATTGGAGAAAGAATCGGTCAAAATGGGTGAGAAAACTGAACTAGTTCACGAATCAAAATCGATAGAGAAAGAGTAAACTGAGAAATTTATAGATTACAAGTGACATAAAGAGTCATAAAAGTCATGAGAAAGGACTTTAGAATAAATTGGAGGTGAATACCTAACCGGTTCATGTGAATCAAACCTGAACCAGTTTGAACCAATTTGAACTACTATTGAGCTCGTTTCTAAATTCATTTTTCTAGGTGGCTTAGAAAATAAAATTGGAGAATTGAAGCCACCATTGGATAGATAATAAATCTAGATGAATTTACAAAATTTTAATTTTGAAAAACTCGATCGAATCAGGCATGAACCGGCCGGTTTAAGCATTGAACCCAATTCGGGCCGGTCCGGTCCGGTTCAAAACAGTGTTGTCTTCTTCCTTCAGATGACAGCACTGTTCACTTGCCGAAAAATCGAGCAACGCCAGCAAAGATGAAAAATCTCTTGCCAGGGAGTTTTAGGCAATAAATGACTGTCATAAAGCACCAATTAGGTGATCAAGAAGTCACCGAACTTCTTATATAAAAAACTTCTCCTCATTCATACTACTAAAACCTGAAAACTCCCCTCTTTCACTACTACTCCATTTTGCGGTGAAGCTTGAACCAGAGCTCCGACTTGGGCATTTTTCTGAGCCAAATAAGACGAGGTCAAGTTCTTTAGATTCGGGGAGAAGTCAGCTAGTCGACGGTAGTCACCATTTGCTCTAAGAGTCGCCGGAGAAACACCGAAGTGATCAAACAGTGAAGTAGCTCCAACGAACCGAAGTTGCCCTATTTTGGCTAAGCTAAAAATGACAATTCGAGCCCTTCTCATGCCAAATCAAGCTCCCCTAAAACTTTCACAGCCCTCGTATGACTGAATTAGAGCTGAAAGGTAAGCCAATTTGACACCCCTCTGTAATTTTTTATCAGTGCTAGAGAGAGAACCAACGAAACTTCACTGACCAAATTCTCCCTCAATTCGGCATGAATTGATGCAATTCTTGATGCTAGAAGTTACCTCATGATGAGAGCTATATGACTAGATCGAAAGCTCAGACCGCCGCACCCCCGACAGTAAGCTTTCAAAGCTTTCTCTCTCTAAGTCCAGTATTCCGATGAAGCTCTGTTTGAGCTTAAATCGGATCCAAATGACGTGGTTCAAAGTTCTATTGGATTGTGTGGAAGTGTAGGAACTCAATTTTACCTTCAATTTGAACAATTAACCTCGATTGATTGGTCAATTTGATAAAATCAAATTCAACCAAGTTGAAATGGGGAAATTGAGGGAAATTTTTGGGGAAATTTGGGGATTTTAAAAATTCGAGAAACTAAAGTGTAATTTTCCAAAATTGAGGGCTAATTGGGCATGGAAAAGATGTTAGATGACCAATTGGTCAATATTTGGAATTTTTGGGGCGAAATTTACCATTTAGGGGCAAAATGGTAATTTGTTGGGGACCAAATTGGAAATTTGGGAAACTTGAACCCCTTTTGTGATTTTGAATAATTGAGGTCCCAAAGTGAATTTTAGAAGTTTCGGGACTCAATTTGAGGGAAAATTGGATTTGTGACCTAAAGTTAAAGAAAATGAACTTTAGGGACCCAAATGCAAATAACTAAAGGTTTGGGCATTTTACTTATTTGTGGTGAATGAAGACTATTAGGCTAAAGAATAATGAACAAGGATGTTCATATCGTGTAGAAACACGAAATATCAAGAACGCCAGCAAATATAAGCCCGCGTGAAGGCAAGGATCCACATAAGAGGAATTCATTGCACTATCGGGTGAGTGAGATTTTTATATCATACCAGGTTGGGATGATAAGCACATCGGAAATGAAAACCCGCTACAATGTGGGATTTTAACATCACACCTCGATGGGGTGATGTGAGAAAATATACGGAAAAACTACTTACCAGTTATAAGTAGATCATACCTGGTTGGTATAATGAACATTCTAAAAGAAAGTAAAAATCCATTCAACGATTATGAATGAAGATGTCCTGACATCCAGTTAGTGTGATGGACACCTGAAAGATTATTTTTGTCGGAAGTGCTCTCCCCTATTGTCAGATAGGTTGGATGCCTCGGCTTTAGAACTTGGGGGCTAAAATGCCCAATTTTGAAAATCCCATACAATGGGCTCAAGGCTAGTTGGCACGAGCAGGAGCTCGTAAAAAATATTATTTTAAGCCATGAAAATTTTAAATGAATGATGTGTTTGGTCATGGTACCAAGACAGGACCGACATATTTGATGGACTGGTGGCAGTGTAACAAGACAGGTCAATGGATCAATTGAGATAAATAGCTACAGGTCGAGTTGAGGGTCGGGGTCGTTGGACCAGTGGCAGTTTGTGCATTTAATCTTTGGTGCCACTGGTCCAACGGCCCTAATCCTCAACTCGACCTGCAACTATTTATCTCAACTTATCCATCGACCTGTCTTGTCATGCCAACAGTCAGAGATGCTCGACGTAGCTTTATGTGCATGAGACCAAGGTGGGGTCGGGATGAGATCTCTGTCCTCATATGGACACAAAGTTTCTTTACGGGATTGAGGGTCAAATGTTGCGTACATCCACTCATTCTTAGGGTAGAAGTGGACGGACTTCTATCTAAATGGTCGGTAAAGTCGCTCTTACGCCACAAGTGGGTGTAGTGGACGTGTTGCCCTGCAAATATGTGTTTCCTTTATGATGAAGGGCATGTGTTGGTTGATAAACACACCATTTATGGTTAATGATGAGAAATGGCTATAAAAACTGTGATTTTGAGGATGAAATATCTTAAAGAAAATAAGAAGTCTGGCACACTCCAATTCAAAAACTATTTTATTGAAACTTTATTTTTTAAAATTTTTCATTCACTGGGTTGTACAAACTCACCCACCATTTTTATCACTTTTCAAGAAATAGAGAAATGACTAGAGATAGCACCAGGCCTTACCCTTTGTGAGGTATGTTTAATTATCTTGAGCTTGTATTTTTATTGATATATATTATTTCAGGGAACAAGGATGAGATTTTGTCTGGCTCCTCTTGAATTAAAGAAGGGGGAAACCCCTCTTGAACCAATAGGGCGGCGGGTTGATCACGGGGATCCGACCAAATCGGATCGGGCGTGACAGTAACTCAGTACCCTACACATGAAGTTTAGTTCTTATTATATTGTTATTATTCACGGGTTTTGTGGTAAACTAGCTTGTGGGCTCATAGGTGCATCTTTCATGAAAAAGGGTAAAATTTTCATTATTTTTATAAAGGGGTTTGTTGAACTAAGTGTGAATTCTATCGGTTTTACTTTGGGGAAAAATCCCACATTTGTAATATTGAGGGGATCGGCGGGTTGTACAGGTTTCTAGCCGAGTGACACAATGTGTTTTGTTGGGAATAAGTGTCACACTTCAATCAAAATTTTGGGTTGAGCCCGTGTAACAACCGCTGCACCCTCTCAATGATATGATAGTGAATGTCAAACTACTGTGGTACTGACATGGTCGTCATACTCAATGTACCAAAATGACAATTTATCAAAATAATAGCTCATAAAAGTCCAAGAAATAAATAATGAGTGGATCACCTGATTTATGCCCAACAATAATTTAGTATTCAAACTTGGAAATTTCTTATTAATTATTTCCTAGAAAGGTGTAGGATAAGCTTACTCCTACTGAGTGGGAGAAATGATATAGTGTGATCATATTCTCGATTTTGTCTATACTCAAAATATCTTAACCAACAAATTTTAATAAAAAACTTCAATTCAATATAACATTTTCAAGAAGAAGTATTTGAATGAATCAAAATTCATATGATGCATTTCAATCCACACAAACAAGTGCAACATATGAATACTTACTATCAACAATGACAACCATACACAATACAAATGTTAACTAACCAATACTCAATCAAATTAGTCATCTACCATATACCTCCCGATCTCAATATACTGAAAACAAATCTCTCCCACACCTTATTCGCTCCATATTTTCATTAGCCCTCAGTGATCAAAATTACATTTCTCAAGGAGTCTATTAGCGACAAGCTCATTCTCCTCAAACACAAGTAATGTTGACAAATAACTTATTGACCACAATAAAAATCAGTTCAAAATTAACAATTATGCATACCATAGTTATGTTGTTTTCTTTTTTAAATATTTTTTTCTAAATCCTAAGGTCTTAGCTCGTTGTTTTTTCTAATACTTGAGTCACAAAAATATTTTCTAAAATATTCAGCCATAGGCCCAATTTTCTAAGTTTAACAAAATAATAATTATCTTTTAAGAAAATGTACTTGAAAATGTTTCAGTTCTTCCATTGATAATTTTTCAAATATATTACATAATTTTATAAACTAGTAAGTATTAGCATTGTTAGTACAATCATACTCTTAATTATTTATCTCTTACTTTGATATTGAAAATTTTTTATAACCTATAACATTCCAAATACCTAATTTTTTATATTTAAGTATTATAAGTCAATTCCACAACGCATTTTGTAAAAATATAATATTTTTCATAAATTTACGATTTTACCTTTCGGCTCGATTGTCTATTTCGACCCCTTTGATCAAATCCACGCTATCATTGGACCCATAGTTGCATTATTTGCATTTAAGCTTCTTTATTTAACTTAATTACAAATATATCCTTAAGTTTCATATATTTATATTTTTACCCTTATATTAAATTTTTTTTATCTATAAATAAAATATTCCTTAAATTTAAGTTTTTAAGTTTTTAAGATCTTAATTCAATATTTATTTGATCCTAATCGACTTCCTTACTTTTATATAATTATTTTAATATTTGAATTACTCAATTTTCCTTTAATTGTCTAAAATTAAAATTTCACTAAAAAATAATCTAGAGAGAATGTACTAAATCTCACGGGTGTACACAAGTTGGATCGAATAAGATTATGAAAATATAGGTTTGAGTTATTGGGATTTCCTTGCACCAAATTGTGCCTTAATCGGTCGTCAACATCTCCACTCCCCATATTAATTTCTGTCCCCACTGAGTTTTGACGGATCTGTGCCCAACCCAATATGGGGTCTAAACCCTACCCGAGCCCGAATAGACCGGACACGAGGCTGGTCCTATATAAATGCGCATATCTCTTTTAGACTTATTTGTTTGTACGTAAACAAACTTTTAATCAATAAATGCTCATATCATACCTGATTTTTTTTCTTTTTATTGGATAAAATAAATTATTTTATAATTTCAATTTAACTTGTCATAATTCAAACAATACCAAATAATGATGATAAAGTGTTAGGAATTCGTTTGACTCAATAGACAATACAAATCTGAGCCTATAATAAAATACATAAATAATGATTATGAGAATTAAACTTGTGAGCATAGAATGACGTATCCTTGTAGTTTTAACGTGTGCATAAGCTATAATTATATCGGGCACACCAGTTATTCTAAATCTAAATTAATCATTATCTATACCTACCGTGATCTCCACAATGGCCCTTGACTTGCACTAATTTTCATATTGCAACATCATTTTTTTCATTAAGAGGAAGGTTGATGCGTCATGGGAATCGGGAGGCTCAACCATCAAATTCCAAAATACTCAGCGCACTCTGGTCTCGAATCAGTTCGACGATTCCGACAAGAAGAAAACGGATTTTAAGGTGATATATATTCTCATTTTCAATGGGTCAGAGTTTGGATTAATCTGTTGGGCTGAAATATTAAATGGTCCGACCCATGATATGTTCGAGAAGACCAGTAACCCTAAACTAAAGCAAACCCTAAATGCGCCGCCTACCGAAAGCTGTGAACTGGGGTCCGCCGTATCGCCACGCCGTCGGTCTAATCTAATCAAACATTCGGAAACGCGCCGTAGAGCAACGCAACTATTAACCCTAATGATACGAAATCCTGGGACAAGGACCGTCCGATTCTATCACACGTCATCGATCCGCGTGAACCTTCGCTTGGACGGCTGAGATTCAATTGCATAACTGCAGGAAGAACAAGCGAATGAAGGTCGCCTGCTTCTCGTGTCCCCTTTTTTTCCGCTGCAATTTCTGTGATTTTCGCGGAAAATATCTCTTCGATAATCTCGAGAATTTCCAGTGGTCTAAGGAAGATATGACGCCGGTGGAGGAGGAAGTGGAATTTACGTCGGACGAGGAGGTTATTGAGGTTTCCAGTGAGGAAGTTGAGGAGGAGGTGGAGGATGGCGAGGACGATGAAGACGATGACGAGGATGAGGAAGATGACGATGATGATGTGCAGGAGGTCTTCCCGTCCTCAGATGGTCCACCAGCTCAGTCTGTAGATGACGATGACGATGACGCGGGCGAGGATGAGGACGGAGACGGCGGTGGAGACGACGATGACGATGACGATGACGATGACGGCGATGATGATGATGACGACGAAGACGACGACGACGACGATGACGAGGCTGAGGAGGTACTTCTAGTTTTACTAGTATTTCTACTTGTACACCGCTTGATACGAATATGATGCATAGATTAACTTACCAACCATTAGAGTACGTATGTCTTTTTTCATAGTAAAGAAGTTTTTTTGCACAAACATAGTAAGGCAGTTAACTAATTTAGATCTGTTTCTCAGTTGCTTTCTGAAAATCAATTTTTTGGCATTATATCTGTACCTTTGGATCTATTTCTTCATTTATTTTATCCCACATGTATCTTTCCGCCATGGATATGAATCTTTCCGCTTCACAGTTAACTTAAAAAGGTGTGTTCGTCCCTGATGATAAAGATAAGTCGCATATTCATCCATATGAACGAGTAGTTTTGTTTTCAATTAGAGATATTACCTTCACTAGGAATAATAGTGATATTTTCGGTGAAATTTTGAGACAGTGAGTTGATTAATCCATAGATCTGACGGGTCACTGTTATTTGGCAATCTATTTGGAAGTTATAGTCTTGGAGTTTTAAAGTCAACTTTGACCTGCTCTATTCTGATCTAGAGAATGCTGAGATTCGTTTAGTTTGATTTTCTCTTTTTATTGTATTTATTTTGTTTGCCATAATTGTTTTTGTTTAACTAATTTTCTGAATTCAGAAATTGTTACAATTTTCCTTCATTACTGCTGCCTAGGTTCCAACTCTGTTGGAGAGTTCCTTGAAAGCATATTTCATTTTTGTTGCCTATACGAGTCACAAAGCGTAGAATTGAGTGAACTCATTTTATTTCAGTTTAATTTTCTTAGTTATAGCTAATTCAAGCCTTTTGGGAACAGGAAAATCTATAGTTAAGTATTTGTTGTAAGATATGTGAGCTTCAAAGTATTGGGAACTATTTGCTCTCTCAAGAATGTGTCATAATTGACTACTGTGTGTTCATTGGATCCTCTATGTTTTGATCCATGCTACTATATTGGTATTTAATACTTCTCATAATTTGAATATGTACACCTTTATAATTGCCCGGAATATTGAGATGGTGATTTTTGTGAAATTGCTTCCTCCCTTCGTTGTCTGTACTGACTGAACATAGATTTTGTGAAATTGACCCTGCTGGAGCCTCTTTGTTGCATTGATACCCTTCATATTGAAATCTGAGAGTATACCATGATGAGTGCAGGAGGAATTGGGCACTGAGTATCTTGTACGTCCTGTGGGCCGGGCTGAGGATGAGGAAGATGCCAGTGACTTTGAGCCTGAGGAGAATGGAGATGATGAGGATATTGACGAGGATGAAGATGATGAGGATGAGGACACTGGCGTGAAGGCTGGGGCCCCTCCCAAGAGGAAGAGGAAGGATGATGATTCTAATTCTGATGATGATGATGATGGTGGTGGTGAGGATGATGATGTGCGTCCCTCCAAAAGATAGTTACGATTGAACCTGAACCAAACTGCCTAAAGCGAGGCCTAGCTTCCGCTATCTTTGTAGGAAGATGAAAACTTTGTTGCTTATTGAGGATTTCCTGTTCATTAGAAATATTAGTTTTTAGGTGCAAGAGCTAGTGATGATAGTCCACAGTGGTTTCTGTACAAGTAAGATGGTTTCCTTTGGGAAGTTAGATGGACAAAGAGGTACCCTCTCTCTCTCTCTCTTCAGTATAGTATTGTGTTTTTCTTTTCTTTGGATGGTCTATTGAACCGTTGGGTTTATTGATCCATTTATCTTGATAATTTTCCAAACTTGAGGTGTTTTTGCTGTGTGATTCTAGTTTTAATTAGGGTCTATGATTTAAGGAAGGAAAGTTGAGGATAATATGAATTTTTGGTGAATTGATTGATTTATGTGATTGATAATGGCCAGATATGATTGTTGAAGCAGGTAAGATAGTTCATTACTATTGTATCATATGCCTCATTAATGGAATGGGAAAATTGAATTCCTTCGCCCCTACTTTCTTTCCGATCTTCTAAATTCTTAGTTGTCTTCCCCTTTGTCACTTAGCAGTAGCTTCCTGTGATCCAATAATCAAGTGGATCACTACCTACCCAACCATGATCAACCTCCCACCTCATCAAGACAATCGACTCCCCTCCCAGGCATATTTGATCACCTTCACATTTTGGCCCACCTCTAGCCGTCATGTGAACCTTGGTCATCTCTCACTTGGTCGAACTTGTCAATTATGATTTCAGTCGGGTCATCTTGGCACCTGCCTCAGGATTTTTCTCGTGCCCACACGGCATATGGAATCAATTGCAAGTGTATATTGATTCAAATGCTACCATTCATCCAATTAATCATCTATCTTATCTATTTACTACGGTGAATTATTACTGAATTAATAAATTTATAATAAATAACTTGTTATATATATATATATATATATGATGTAGGAATTTTTTATACACTAATGGTCGTTTCAAACCACTAGTTTAGAGTAAAACAACTCTATATCATCATGTTTGATATATTTATATGATACAATTGATATCTTTGTAATAATTGACATCTATATTAATTATTATTAAAACTTTCAAAAGATTTTATATCTTAGAAGTTATACCTATAATTTTATATAAAATACAAAATGCTTAAAAATTTAATTTTTTTAAATATGAAAAAAATTATATTAGCTTATTTTATAAAAAAAATCTCATATAAATATTTTAATTATGTCGAATATATTAGATATTAATGTCAAACTCTACAAAACGGGTGTAACATCCTATTCTCAAAAACCTAATTAAATTAAAATTTTAAACTGAAAAATAAAATTAATTAAACTCGAAAATGATTCGACATTAAATCTTAACTAATCACTAAATTATTTTTTAAACAAAATGAAACTTTTTTATTAATAAATTAAGAAAGCTAGTATGACCGTTTTAAGTTGATATTTGATTGGAAATTAAATTTGAAATTTGATTGAATAAAATGATATATAATTTATTAAGGAAAAATCGAAAATAGTAATTTAGTTATTTTATCTTATAATAATAAAAAAGAGTCTAACTTCACATGGGTCAACATTGTGGGTAAATTTGGTAAGAACAATGTGAACAGGGCTTAGTCAAAGTAATTGACCAAGCCCTAACTTGTGTTGGGTTTAAGGAAGAGAGTCTCTTTAGGCGTTCTAGGGCAATGGAAAATAAAATAGAGCGAAGTTCATAAATATCTCAAGTCTAACCCGACCAATAACTAAGTCCATCCACACCCACATATAGACTTTTTTCTTGGAGTATCGGGAGCCCATGAAGTAGTTCTAAGTAGATAGAATAGAAGTCTAATACCATGCATCGTTGTAGGGTACCGAACAATTAGCATCATCAACTCACCATCTCTATGGAAAAATTAGTACAATCTTGAGTATTTTTCAACCACCAAACATTCCACTTGCATAAAAGTTCCAATTTAATTCTCCTTCCAAATTAATCAAAATAAATCAATGAAAATTCTTAGCCGTAAATATTTCAAGTTATTAGAAATTAAGTGTAATGAGAGAATTAATGGAGAATCATTAGCTCCTAACAAGTGTATTTCATTTTGGCATAACTAATAATTTCTTTAGCCACTAGTAGAGGTATCCAATTTCCTTTTCCCCAAATTTCCATCAAAATTAAATGCTTTTCCTTTTCCATAAGTCAAAACCTCCATCTTCTTGTAAAGATAAATACACTTGCAGAATGAGTGGATGATCCAAAATTTCATGTGAAAAAAAATCATTGTTCAATTGTCAAAGGCTTATCTAGTGTAACATCAGAATTTTTGAATCCAAGAAACCAATATTGAATTCGGAGAAAATACTTAAAAATTAAGAATTAAAATCAAATCGTATTGGGGATCGGTTCAAAACCTAAAATTGAATAATATAAAAGATTACAAAATTATCTTCCGAGAACCTCGTTTGATCAGAAATCAAGTATTGAGAAAAGTTTTGGTGAAAAACGGTTCAAATTGGGATCAAATTGATTTAAGGTAAAAACTCCCGATTTTTAGGAGTGATTAAATAAATTGAAAAATGAAAATTCTTGAATCCAATCAAATGAAATATGATGAATGATTTTTAGAAAAAGAATTGGGCAAAGAACTGATTGAATGGAAAGTGAATCGACCAAAATAAGGCCAAAACCAATCGAACTAGCTTAGTGTAATAAAACCACCCAATTTTTAGAAATGACAATATAAATCAGAAAATAAGAGTTGTTATACCCAGATGATAGTGAATTTGATAAAAATTTTTAGAAAAATAAATTGGGTTAAGAACTGGCTGAATTAGGGGTGAACTGACCTTGGAGAAGTAAACACTCAATTAAGAAGTGAATTAGGGAAACGACCACTAAGATTAAGACGGATCATGGTCCACACTCACTTAATGGAGCCTAAATAGTAAAATAAGGAAAAGAAAAGTCATTGAGTAAAGTATGCTACTGGAGAAGAGGAAGGACCTAAGAAGGGAAGAATCCCAATGTATCTGTAAATCATTTGGAAACTCAATAATTGAAACTGAAAAGACCCAATAAGGAAGTTGGGAAAGGATGGGTAAGGAAAACAAATACAATTATATAAGTTGATTGAATAATGGTAAAGGTGGTCAAGGACTACTACCAAACAACAAGAGAAATGAAGTTATACGATCTCTAAAAAGTAGGAAGGTTGGGAGCACCCAGTAAGGAAGTGTTCTTAAATTTTAATGATAAAAAATGAATTCTGGAGCATTGTCGTACTGTAAGGGACACACAAGCCCACCTACTCAGGGAAAGATATGACTCAACTAAGGAAGAGTCAGCATAATAAGGTCAACATCAAAATTGGACCAAAGATGTAATAAATAATGGATGAGGGAATGGTTAAACTGAGACAAAAATGTAATAACATAGAGACCCGTGAAAACAAAGATGTAATGCTCGAAAAAACACCGATCTAAGGGTTTTAACGACCAAGAAAATAACTAGACATGAGAACGATGAGATATCTTGGAACTCCCAATATTGAAATTTTGAGTAAAGAACCTCAAGAGAAAGGATTATGCTTTAAGGACATAGGGACACAAAATTAAGGATATAGCCTTAAAATCTCGAGTAAAGTATGCTTAGCCTAAGTGAGCTTCATGGAATGGATAATGAGAAGGAAAAGAAATTTATAAGGGTGTGTTATATCGAGACTATATGGAAATAACCGAAAAGGTTGTATGTCAATAAACAACAAGTTGATATCAAGGGAAGTCCTTTCTAGTACGAAGGATGTTGGATAAGTTTTGGGGACAAAACTCCTAAAAGGAGGGGAGAGTTGTAAACCCCACCCTTTGGAGTTAAGGAAAAATCGGGAAAAGAACCGGTTAACCCGAGTGAGAAAATCGAACCGGTTCATGAACCTCGACCACTAGACAATGGGCAAATTGGGAAATTTAAAACTCCTGAGTGACCCAAAGAGTCATAACAACATTGGAAAGGGACTTTAGGACAATTTGGGAAAAGAAAATCAGACCGGTTCAGGTGAACCAGATCCGAACTAGATTGAACCGGTTTGGACTGGTTTGAACTACTATTGAACTGGATGCTAAATTCATTTTTCTAGGTGGCTTAAAAAATTTAAATTTGAGAATTTAAGCCACATTCAATAGAGAATGAATTTAAATGAATTTACAAATTTTTAATTTTGAAAAACTCGGTCAAATCGGGCATGAACCGGTCGATTTAAACATTAAACATGGTTCGGACTAGTATGGTTTGGTTCGGAACAATGTCATCTTCTTCCTTGAGATAACAACACTGTTCACTCGTCGAAAAATCGAGCAACGCCGATGAAGATGAAAAGTCTCCAAACATGGAGTTTCAAGCAATTAATGACTGCTATAAAGGTACCAATTGAACGGCCAAAAAGTCCCCGAGCTTTCTATATAAAGAGCCCCTCCTCATTCATCCTCCTCACACCTGAAAACTCCACTCTCTCCCTACTACTCCATTTTCCAGTGAAGCTCAAACTAGATCTCTGACTTGGGCATTTTTCTGAGCCAAAGAAGGCGAGGTCGGGTTCTTTAGATTCGGGGAGAAGTCAGCTACCCGACGGTAGTCTCCATTTGCTCCAAGGATCGCTGGAGAAACGCTGGCGTGATCAAACAGTGAAGCAGGTCCAGTGGACTGAAGCTTCCATGTTTCGACCGAGCTGAAAACAACCAATTCGAGCTCTTATTAGGCCAAACTAAGCTCTCCCAACACTTCCACAACCCTCATACGATTGAATTGGAGCTGAAAAGTAAGTCAATTTGGCTCTGCTCTGTAATTTCCCATCAATGCTAGAGAGAGAACCGATGAAACTTCACTGACCAAATTCTCCCTCAATTCGGCAGGATTTATGCAATTCTTAATCTTAGGAATAACTTCAACATGAGAGCTATCTATCCAGATTGAAAGGTCGGACCACCGCACCCTCGACGGTAAGCTTTTGAAGCTTTCTCTCTCTAAGTTCAATTTTCTGATGAAGCCTCGTTTGAGCTCAATTTAGATATAAATGACACAATTCAAAGTTCCATTGAATCGTGTGGAAGTGTAGGAAATCAATTTTACCTTCAATTTCAATAATTAACCTCGATTGATTTGTCAATTTGATGAAATTAAATTTGACTGATTTGAAAGAGGGAAATTGGGGATTTCAAAAATTCGAGGGACTAAAGTACAATTTCCCTAAATTAAGGGCCAATTGGGCATGAAAAAGATGTTGGAGGACCAATTGGTCAATTTTTTAGAATTATTGGGGTCAAATTTACCATTTTTGTAAGGTAGGGGCAAAAGGGTAATTTTTGAAAAGTTAGGGACCAAATTGGAAATTTGGAAAACTTGAACATCTTTTTGTGATTTTGGATAAATTGAAGTCCCAAGGTGAATCTTAGAAGTGTTGGGACTCAATTTGGGAAAAATTGGCATTTGGGACCTAAAGTTAAAGAAAAAGAACTTTGAGGACATAAATGCAAATAAGTAAAATTCATTAATGATGAATGAAGACTATTAGGCCAAAGGTTAATGAACAAGGATGTTCATATCGTGTAGGAACATGAAGTATCAGAAATACCAATAAGGATAAGCTCGTGTGAAGCAAAGAGCCAGTTAAGAGTAATTCACTACACTATTAGGTGAGTGATAATTTACACATCATACCCGGTTGGGATGATAAGTACCTCGGAAATGAAAACCCACTATTATGTGAAATTTCAACATCACACATAGTTAGGGTGATGTGAGAAAACACACGAAAAAACTAATTATCGGTTGTAATTAGATCATACTCGAATGATGAACTTACTCAAATGAAGTAGAAAATCCACTTATCGGTTATGAGCATAGATGTCCTCACACCCGGTTGATGTGATGGACAAATAAAAAATTATTTTGTCAGAAGTTCTCTCCCCTGACCGTGTGCCACTGCATAAAACATTTTGGAAGACCTTCTTGACGGGAGCTCAAATAGCTCAGATAGGCCGGATGCCTCGGTTTTTAAACTTGGGGGCTAAAATGCCCGATTTTGAAAATCTCGTACAGTGGGCACAAAGCTAGTTGGCACGACCAGGAGCTCGTAAACAAACATGATGTTAAGCAATGAAAACTTTAATAAATGATGTGATTTGGCCATGGTACCAAGACAGGACTGACATACTCGATGAACTAGCGGTAGTGCGACAAGACAGGTCAACGGACCAGTCGAGACAAACAACTGCAGGTCGAGTTAAGGGTTAGGTCTGATGGACCAATGGCACTAGACTTATGTGGAAAATAATTGTTTTGTACATGCATTGAGGTTTGGGACCATCAAGATGCCCAAGAGGGGTAGTGATGCGTATTTGGGGTTACTGGACGACATGGTGGAGATAAGGGCAGTTTGTTGTGTTAGCAGTCAGGAAAGTTTGACGTAACTTCATGCGCATGAGACCGGGGTGGGGTCGGGATGAGGTCTCCGTTCTCATATGGACACGAAGTATTTTGAGTTTGAGGGTAGGATGTCGGAGGCGTTCACTCAGACTTCGGGTAGAAGTTAGAGACTTCTATCAGGGTGGATGGTAAAGACGCGCTGATCTGCAAGTGGATGCAATTGGCATAACTACATCTTGCGAATGTGTGTGAACCCTTCCAGATGAATGGTGTGTGTTATTTGTGAAACACACCTAATATGGAAACGGGAAAGAGGTTTGAAAACCTTGGAAATGATTTGAGAATCCTTGAAAAATAATCGGAAAATCTTGGAAAAAAGTTTTGAAAACCAGAACTTGAGAAAAGAATAATTTTAAAGAAAATAAGGAGTTTGTCACACTATAATGTGTGTGACAGACCTAATATAGAAACGGGAAATAGATTTGAAAACCTTGGAAATGATTTGAGAATCCTTGAAAAATAATTGGTAAATCTTGGGAAAATGTTTTGAAAACAAGAACTTGAGAAAAAAATAATTTTAAAAAAAAAATAAGGAGTATGTCACATTACAATTCAAACTATTTTTCAAGAAACTCATATTTAGAAAATCCATTCACTAAGTTGTTGAACTCCCCCCTCCCTTTACCCCTTTTCAAAAAACTAAAGGATAAAACTACTTAAAGACCTTCTGCTAGCTAAACCTGCAAGACATGTATTAAAGTTTAAATTTACTCAATTTTGATTAATGTCATTTCAGGAAATGTACATGTATAAAGGACGTCTTACTACTCATGGTTTAAAAAAAGGGGGAAAAACCCTTAATAAATCGGAAGAGTGGTGGGTTGCTCACAGGGATCTGACCAAATTAGGTCGAGGTGTAATAGGGCAGGTTCGGTCATTCGGAGTTGCTTCACTATTTGATTCCGTTGGCGCTTCTCTAGCGGTCCTCGGATCGAAAGGAGGTTACTGTTAGGTAGCTGACTTCCACTAGAGTCTATAGGACCCGACCTTGCCTTCTAAGGCTAAGAAAAAGGCCTATATCGGAGCTCTGGTTCAAGTTTCACCGAAAAATGGAGTAGTTGAGAGATAATGGAGATTTGAAGTGTGTGAAGGATGAGCTATTTATATAGGGAGCTCGGGGACCCTTTGTACAACAACTTTCCATTTTGGTTGAGTTTATCCTTACCCTAAAACGGCCTGAACGGAGCGATTTCAGATTCGTTGGAGTTATTCGTTTTCTACATTAATGAACAGTGATGTCATCCTAAGAAAAAAGATGACACTATTTTGAACCAGACAAGACCGGTTCGACCGGGTTCAATGCGAAAATCAGCCGATTTAGACCCGATTCGACCAGTTTTATCAAAATTAAAAATTTATAAATTTATCTAAATTCATTTTATATCAAATAGTGGTTTTAATTTCTCTATTTGAATATTTTAAGCCACCAGAAAAATGAATTTAGAAACCAGTTCAAGTATGGTTTAAACTAGTTCAATCCGGTTCGTGTTCAGTTCGCCCTAAATTGGTTTGGTTTTCTCTTCCCATTTATCCCAATGTTATTTTCCACAATTTTTATAACTATTTGAGTCATTTAGAATTTGTTGATTTCTCATTTTTACCCTTTTTTTATCGGTTAAGGTTTGTGAACCGGTTCTATTTTCTCTTCTAAAATGATCAATTCCTTTCCTAATTTTCTTATATTTGAAAGACGAGGTTTACTCGTTTAAAATAAATGTGGATACTTGTTCCCTATAACAATATCAAGTTCCCAAGTCTACTCTTCTTGTTATTCCATGACACATTTACTATGCTAATTTCTTCCTTTACTTTTCTTAGTTATCACTATTCCGATGGGCTCCATCTCGTATGTCAATTTCTCTTCCAATTACAGTATAAGTTGGTCACAACACGTGTCTCAGATCTGGTTTGTATTTCCTTAGTACTAATATATGGAACACATCATATATTATTTCCAGATCTTGTGATAGTTGTCATTTATAAGCTACTGACTCGACTTTCTATATTAGTATGTAAGAGCCAATATATCTCGAGTTTAGTATGTTACTATAATGAACTCACAATATAACTTTTCAAATAAACGCTTTTAAGAACACATTATCTTAGACTTTGAAGTTTAGTTATTGACATTGGTTATCAACACAACCCTTTTATCTATCATAGGTGGCTTGATTTGATCTCTTATAATATTTATAGTTTTATATCATTTTTAATTGTTTTCACCTACTTCATTATATTATAAAGGTATTATATACCTCTTCTCACATAATACCTGAAAGAGAGTATATAAATATTGGTAGGATGGTTAACTATAGTTAAGAATTGTAAACTTATTTAATTAAAATCGTCATTCCTACTTATTGAGAGGTAAGTTGTTTTCCACCTTTATATTTTCTTGCAAATTTTCTCCTTTAAGAATTGAAAATTATTTTTCTTTTTTCTCCCCCAAGAGACCTAGGTGTAGTTCAATTCTGCTCTCTAGTAACATGTTTAGTTGTGTGTTTATTTCCTACTCCACCGCATGGTTCGTACTAGCACTAAAAAATAGTATGGACTTATCATAGTTTACCTTTTGGTTGAATGCTAAGCAATATGTGAAGATAAATTATAGAAGTTTCTGTACATTTCTTGGTGTTACTCAAATAAAAATATTGCATGCAAAAAAAAAAAGTAAGAAATACTATAACAACTCTTATTAATTTTTAAATATACCATCTACATCAGTAACAAAAAGAAAAATATAAAGTTATAAATAGTCTTCCTATTATATTTCTTGTTTAGGTTGAATCATCTAGGTTGTAACTTACTAATGCTACACAAGTAAAAATTTAATTAGTAAATACATCATCAAATCTCATCTTTATCTTGAATAAATTTTTACTTTACTCTATTATATACCTTGTACATATCTATTTTGACATCACACAATCTGTTCTTGCACTTAGTTTTATGTGGTAGTAATTGAAACATTCGTGCAATATCCTTATATTATTATTAATAATACGTACAAATACAACATTAGGTTGTTAATATATAATTATCTCATTTATTAAATATTTTAGACGGTTTAAATATAATTTTATAGAAAAAATTATTAAAGAAAAATTGAGCAATACTTGAACTTTTGGAATTAGTATTATAATTGTTAGTTATGGATTGGATGTAGTATGAATACACTAATTGCTATTCAGCCTGATGAGTTTATAAAAAAAATTGAACTTATTTTCACGTAAAAATTTAAGCAAATATAAGTTACATTATTTAATATTTTTATAGCATTACCCACTTATTTATTTTATCATATATATATATATATATATATATATATACCCGATCAAAAACATATTATTTCTAATAAAATTTGCCCATAAACCTGAAAGCTGTGGTGAAAGTAGTTGAGGAGGATAGGATCAAAACGGAAAGAAAATTTAATGCTTTTCTGATTATTTTGTTTAATTATATCTCTAAAAAAATTCTAAAAAATAAATTAAAATAGCATGTGAACATTTTTTGGGCAAAAAAAGTGCCCACCTAACATCACCAAGGGATAGGATAGGTGAAACAAACCCAAATGATTATTTTTGAGTTTTCTAAACAATCATTTTACTAGTAAATTTACCTAATTAGTGTACCACTTAAACCCATAATAAGATGTGCTATTAGTTTCGGGAAAACAAAGATTTGATATTAGCTGAAAGGAAGTTATAACTCGGTAGAATTAGCCATGCAAAACTATGACGAGGCTGAGTATCAGAGGCTAATATATCCCACTAACATGCCTTATATTACTCTACCCCATCTCCCCTCTATATAATAGCTCTACCAAAGAGTTCATGCCGGGGTAACTAGTTACATAGCATAAATACATGAGAATTTATCTTAAAAATAAACAAAATTGGGATAAAGATGATAAGGGGTGGTAATTCACCCGACTGGGACACATCCAACATGCTAACTAAATATAAAATAGATTATTTTAATGATTTAATTTGAATTTACAATAATATTAATACTTTATAAGCTAAATTATTATTAATTTATCATTATTTAAAATAAAAATATTTTACCAAGTATTTAAATAGTAAATTTAAAAATAACGTCCATATTAAATTTTTTTACCTAAAATTTAATTTTTTATAATTAAATTTTATAATATAATATTTATATTTTAAGTATATAATATCATTTAACTAATTTAAATTAATAAATTTAATTTACGTGATTAAATTTGATTGATTTTTGTCACCCTTAATAATAATAATAATAAGATAAGAGGGTCGAGTGCAAATCTTTTCATTAGTACTAGTTTTTCTATTCAAAATCATCCAGATAAATAGAAATCAAAATTTTAAATTGAGTTAAGTATTTCCATAAAATAATGAACTGACTTAACATTGCCAAGATTTGGGAGTAGAACATTGCCACAACTTGTTCGAATGTTAAAAGAATAAAATGTAACATGGGTATCTAAGGATCAAATTTATTGTTATATCATCAAGTAACAATTTAATGTAAGCATTTGCCACAGAGTTGGACTGCCTTGTACATAAAATTAAAGTCTATTGAACTTAATTCTCCTTTCAAGAGGAAATTGTGGCCACATATGGATGTGCAGTGCACCAAAGAGGAGTTGTGGGTTCATCCATTGTGGAGTACATTTGCTTCCACACTCTTCCCTTCACCTCGTACACCAAAATCTCCTTACGACCAGCAAAAAATATGCAATTACTATTTTGACTAATTGGGAATAATTCTGGTACTGTACATCTAATGTTTGTAAGGTTTACCTCATCCACCAAATCCCAGCCATCTTCCCTATTATAATTCTTCAGCAACCAAATTTTCATCCATTTCTTTGACATCTGAATTACTGATAAGAAACCATCACACTCGAGGCAGTGGATATTAATCTCGGAACCTTGGTCCATTTCATTAGGTAGCGATATATTCCTCCAAAGATTATTATTCAAGTCGAGAAGGAGAATGCCAGATTTATTCTTAGGCCAATACAAGGTCCCATTGATGAGCACGATTCTGTAGAATTTTACAGATTCCTTAGAGAAATATTGCCTCCATTTACCAGATTCAGAATCAAACACGGAGCATACCCAATCATGTCTATTCCTACGGATTCCACCACAGGAGGCTACCACCACGACGTTGAACTTTGATCCTGACAAATCATAGTCTAAGCCGACCAAGATGGCTTCTTTGTGGGAAAAATACCATGTGGCATTCTTTTCCCTAGGTAGCATTGTGTATTCTCGAGTCATAGGATTACAAATATAGTACTTATCCTTATATAGTTCACTGGAGCAACAAAGAAATCCATTGTGGGATGCCCTAATCTTCACATGTTCATTTAGGAAATCGAGGCTAAGTTGAGAGGCCTGACGGAGGCTATCAACATAGATCCACCTCGAGTCCCAATCGGAAACCTCGATCTTTACCAATACCGTGGGGTTGGTGACAGATAATCCATTATAGAAACGCACAAAGTATTGCTCGGAGATGAACTTGTGCCACATCTTGCAAACAGCTTTGGCCCTAATAAGGGATTTCACTGGCAGCAGGACCAAGATTTGGAGGATAACGTCTTCTGGCAGAGACCTAATTTTGTGACAATTCATGATAATCCGACAAAGGGATGAGTCTGAGAAAAGGAAACAAAGGTAGAATGCTTCTCCGCTGCACCAAAATTTTTTACTTTGACTTTAATTGGTAGGTGATGAAGCTGAAAGGGATGCTAGAAACATCAATTTCTTTCATCAAATAAAATAAATGAGCTTTGAGTAGCTCAGAGCAGGCCGCAGATTTCGAGGCAGTCGATTAGATTATGATGTTGGAAGGAGATGGAAGAGAAAGGAGATTATTACCCTGCTAGTTAAGAAAAATTACAAAACGCTTGTTCATTATATAGAAAATATGAAAAATATTGAAGGATATGAAATCTATTTAGTGGTACATAAAATGAATATAGGCATTATCATTGAAATATGGGAACATATGGAGTTCATATAATTTTGATGAAAAATCTGACATTGTATTAAATTTGGAAAAATATTACTTATTTTGGATGGATAAAAAAGGGTAGGTTAGATTTTATATAAATAGTAAATATTGTACCTATTTAGGACTAGCACAAAAATATTATACTCTATTTTATAAATTGATTAAGAGTTAGGATTAAATAGATTATTAAGTCTATATTTTAGTTTTATTTGTTTTTTCTCATATTTATTATTATTTGTAAATGTATAACTACACATTACTCAATATTCAAAATATATTATAACTATACGTTACTCAATTTAATCAAAGTCGATACTTGTTGGGACTAAGTGCTAATTTAGATTTAAACCCATTAACATCATATTTGATCTTAAAACTGGAAGAGAATTCAAATGAAGAGAAACGAAACCTGCACGTAATTTAAATGTATTACTTTATGGCTAAATAGTAATATTTACTACTTGATTTCAATTGTATAATATATATAGATATAAATGTTACAAATATTAAATGCACTAGAGGTGTGAGCAGGTAGAGTATCTAATAGGTAAACTATTTTAGGGATCTCACTTAATACGTTGGGGTCCGCGATTTCCCATCCTATTTTCAGTATAGTTTGATCTTAGTTTTTATTCGAGTTTACTTAGTCTAAGCTAATTTTCTGGTTCCGGTTATATTATTAGATTAGAAATTAGATTCCAATTTTTTGAAATACGAAGGTGAATTTGAATGTGGGAATTCGGGTCTACCAAACCTAATATTCAAATCTATTCGAATTTGGATTTATTAATCATTTTTAAATCAGAATCGGATGGTAAAATAATCTAATCCAAAAATTTTCAAATTATTCTATTTAAAAATAATTACATCAAATATAAATAATTCGAATAATTGGTCGCCAACTCTACGAGTAATAAATTATTACTTGCAAGCTGACATTATAATGGGAGATCTCGTCAAAGAAAAAAATCATACGAGTAGGTTTGATTTCATATAGAATAGGAGGTTGTAATGTTAGATAGAATGAAAAGTACAAATAATTTTATAATAAGAGTTGTATCATAAGGTTATCATTGTTATATTAAGAGTACACCATTGAACACAATTTTATTTTGATGACATTGAAAGGGATTTGCATGCAATGGTAACAAGGCCATAGTCCAAGTAAGAAGTATGTGCAAGTTAAAGATTCAATACTCGTATGAATTGTCCCATTATGATTATAATTTGAGACAACAGCTTTGTTCATAAATAAGGAAGGCTTTGATTGTTTGAGATTTAATATTTTTATAATTATCTAATACATTTCTATTTTAATTAATGGGTCACTCTGAGTCAATTTTTTGTAAATATGGTTAATTTAGCCAACTCACTCGAGTTGGATTTGAGCCAATCAAATCATGCTTGGATTAATAAGGTTGATTTGAGTCCATCGAGTTGGGTTTAAATCAATCAAATCAATTTACACCATCAGGTTTGTATCAACCGGGTCAATGATGGACTAATTTGGACTAATAGTGACAAGTTTGGGTCTACTAGGTTGAGTTAAGGTCATTATATTCAATTTAGATCAATGAGTTGGTTTTTAATAAATATGGTCGAGTTTGACCCAATAGTGTTGATTTTGGCCCAACGTTTCAGATTTGAACGATCGGGTCGGGAATGAAAATGATCGATTTGGGCTAATAAGAATGAGTTTGTGTCAAACGGGTCAAATTTAGACCAATTTGTGGTGGGTTTTGAATAATAGAGTCGATTTGGGCTAATTGAATCAATTTTTGGCAAATGGGGTCGATTTGGGTCAGTCGAGTCGAGTTTAGCCTAATAGTATTAATTTGGATTAGTATGGTCAGGTATAGATCAGGTATAGGTCAGTAGAATCAATTTAGGTCAACCAGATTATATTTAGACCAAAACTCGATTCAAATCGTTGGTCTAGAATTCGAACTCGATGCAGGTTTAAGAACAAGGATTTAAACTCGGGTTCGAGTATAGGTCTGGGTTCGTGAGACTCAAATCGATTGAAACCCAACCGAACCCGAGAAAATTATACAATTGTTTGCACTATTGTAACAGAGACCATGATCTGCAACAGTATAAAGAGTATACTTTTTATTGTTAATTTTGATAGTAGCAACGGACAAAATTAGTTGATGGCACACTCGTAGTTATATGTAGTTATATGTCGCCATCCCATCCGAACCTCCAAGTGAGTTAAAGAAGCCACCCTAAAATAAGGGTTTACTAGAAGGAGAATGAAATTGGCATCTACAAACCCTTTGAGAAGTTGTGTGGTCACCCAAACCTCCAAGTTACAAAATGCAGACGGATCAAAGATAAGAAAGAGTTCCAAGTTGTTATTGTATATATTACGGTTTTTTTTTTCTTTCAGACTTATTTCATCGCTAAAATGAATTTGTCTCATCTATAAGTACCTTTTTAGTACAAAAAAAATGTAAATCATTACCATTGGTGAGGTTCCATCCCGAAACGTTTAATTCATTTAAACAATTCAATTAGAGTAATATAAGTCAAAATGATTTATTTATCAATTTACTCAATCTCTTGAATCAACTTGTTCATGTTGGACAAAAAAGTAAGATAAAAAATATAACTTAATTAGCTTTCCCAATTTATATGCATAAAAAAACGTTCTTTCATTCATGTTTATCTCTACAATTATATGCGAATTCAAAAAAGATTTATGTATTTTTCCTTTCCATTTCTACCATATATTTTATTACATTGGTTTTAATGGATTAAATTTGTTAATGTAATTAATTGTACATCTAATGTTTCAATTATCCTTTTAACGGGCTAAAAACTGCCTTTCAAGCCCATGTTGCAAAAAAAAATGACCCCTTAGCCATATGTTCTTCCTTCTCAAATCACTTTCACCAAACCACTACTCTTCCGCAGTGACAATCACCTATCAATTTCCAGTAGTTTGGTCCAAGTCCCATATGGAATAGTTCTAGTATCATATAATAAATTATATATTATTACATATGATAGTAATTAGATGAATGAGAATTTTGTTAGAGTTGCTTGTATTAAAATTGTATTTTATCATATCTAATAAATTTCTTAACAATTCAATATTATATATTTATATATAAACATTTTCATACAATAAATATATAATATAATAAAATATAATCATGCCCATATATGATGTAATGATTACAATAAATATTTAATCAATTAAAAGGAATGAAATAAAAAGAAAGGGCAGAATTGGAAAGGAAATTAATATCAAAGAGTATTGATGCTAAATCTTCTTGCACGAGGAGACTGTGATCTGGAATGGAAATGCACTGCACCAAAGAGGTGTTGTGGGCTCCATATTTAAAGAATATATTATCTTCCATTCCTTACTCTTCTTCTGGTACATCAAAATCTTCTTCCGACTGGCCAAAAGTAAACAATTATCATATTGACTGATGAGGAAGATTGCTGGCACTGTACTTCTAATGTTGGTAAGGTTGACCTCATCCACCAAATCCCAATTATCCTGCTTATTGTAATCTTTGAGCAACCATATTTTCATCAATTCCTTTGACATCTGAATCACCGATAAGAAACCATCACATTCAAGGAGGTAGATACTAATCAATATGTCCTTTACCCACGTGACGAGGCAGTGTCATCTTCCTCCAAAGATTGTTCTTTAAGACAAACACAAGTACATCATAATTCTGTGTAAGCCAATGGAAGGCACCGTTGATGAACACAGCTTGGTTCTTGTTAATATGGGAGAATTCATCTTTCTGCTTAGAGACAAAATTCCTCCATCTGCCATATTCAGAATCAAACACAGAGCAAAAAAGTTCCAATCAAACAAGTTTCTAGAGGGTTCCTAATATCCTGCCAACACGACCTTGAATTTCGATCCCAAACAATCATGAACTAAGCCAACTAGGGCGGCTTCTCCACCGGGATAAAACTCTGTGAATGGCCTTACTATTCTTGTTGGGAGTTCTATGTCTTCTCGTATCATAGGGTTGCACACATAGTATTTGTTCTTATATCGTCTGCTAGAACAACAAAGAAATCCATTGTTGGAAGCTCTAACCTTAACATACTCTTTCAAGAAATCAAGGCTCAATGGAGAGGCCTCATGGTTATCAACTCTGATCCAGTTCGTGTCCGTTGGCTTTGACCATGACGAAACCTCGGTTATTACCATAGGGTTCCTGCCACAGAATCCATTGTAGATATGCACACGGTACTTCTCGGAGATCAGCTTGTTCCAAAGCTTGCAAACACTTTTAGCCCTTAAAAGGGACTTCACGGGCAACCTGACCAAGATTTGGACGATAACCTCTTCCGGTAAAAGCCTAGCTTTGTAATAATCCATGATAATTCTTCAAATGTGCAAGACAAGGAATCAAAAACAGTACTTCAACACTTATTTCAACCTCTTGTTAAAATCTTATCAAGGACATTGTAAATTTGGAGCAGTATTGTAGATAATTTATATTATGATATTCGATGGAGGAAAATATTACCTTATTGTAACTAGAAGATTGCCTTCCTTTTTTGATTGGCCAGAAGATTTATTTCTTTTTGCTGTTAGAATGCTATTATATTTTAGGGTTAACAACCCATTCTAGTATAGTACTTGAGCATTTTTATTAAACAATGTGCAACTCTACATACATTACAAGTAAAAAATGATGTACAAATAATTAGAAAATGGCATAACATGACATGAAATTTATTAAAATTTACTCTCTATTTAGATCATAATTAGAAAGATAGAAAACTTAATTGGGTTACTCTCATCATTTATTGTGGCGAGTCAATTTAATAATTGAATTTGATTTTACTTAGTCCACAACTTTCTTTTGGAATACTCTAATCATTTATTGCCAATAAATCAAATTTGGTTGAAATAGTTGTTCTAAATATGTGGAGTATTAGTTTTACAATCTATGGTGTATGTAACTGTATAATATTATTGAAAAGAAAAAAAGGCACCTTATTGTTTGTGATACACAAATATAAATATATATATATATATATGTGACAAATTTTGCAAAATATATCATTTCTAGAGAATATAAATAAAAATGGTTTTAAATTTAGAAAGAAAATCTTGAAAAAAATAAAAAATTTTCTCTTTATAAATTTAATTTTTGGTGTGAGTGGGGAGTTATTAATACATAAAGTATTTTTATATTTTACTAATTATACAATACATGGATTTAAATTAATATGAAATTTATGATTAATGTGTCTCTTAACCCAACCTAATATTTCAAGGACAATCTAAAATGTATCATGGTATACAAATTATCCAAAGTTATCACTTTTGTGATTTTAGGGGTACGTGATAAAGTGAAACCATATATGCTGGTAGATGTATTACATTAATTAACAGTAAACTTTTGATGGGCTTAAATGCATCAACCTTGATTAGCTTGTAGTATGATTGCAAATTTCTAGCCAATCCTTCATATGGTGACGTTCAAGGCTGTCGTAAAAGAAATTGCCTTATTTTACTATGCTAGAAGATTACCTTCCTTTTGTCACTGGCTAAAAGATTTCTTTCCTTTTTGGCTAGAAAGCTATTATATTTTAAGGTTAACAATTAATTTGAGTATAATATTTGAACCATTTATTAAAATTTAGGACATTCTAGTTTTATTGTCAAAATACATGTAAAAATGATATAAAAATAATTATAATTTAACATGAAATAACATTTATTTAAAGTGAAATGAAAAAAATAATTAGTGTTTTGAAGCTAATAAATATGTATATACTAATTTACATAGCATTTCCTAAAATTCACATTGGAACGAACTGCTACATACCATTCACTAAATTGTGATATTATATAGAAATGCAGTGCACCAAAGTGGTGTTGTGGGCTCTTTAATTAAAGAATGCATTTGCTTCCATACTCTACTCTTCTTCTCGTACACTAAAATCTCCTTACGACCAACAAAAAATACAAAATTACCATTTTGAGTGATAGGGAAGATTATCGGCACTATGCTTCTAATGCGTGCAAGGTTGACCTCATCAACCATATCCCAATGCTCCTCCCTATCATAATTCTTCAGCAACCAAATTTTCATAAATTTCTTTGACATTTGAATCACTGACAAGAAACCATCACACTCGAGGAGGTAGACACTAATTATATGCCCTTTACCCACCTCATTGGGCAGCGTCATCTTCCTCCAATGATTGTTATTCAAATCAAGCACAAGTAGCTCCTGCTGATTGCGCGTAAGCCAATGGAATGCACCATTGATGAACACAACCTGGTTCTTGTTTATGTGGGAGAATTCATCGTTCTGCACAGAGACAAATTCCCTCCATCTGCCAGATTCGGAATCAAACACAGAACATAAAAAGCTCTCATCAAACACGTCTCTAGAGGTTTTCTGATATCCTGCCAATACAACGCTGAACTTCGATTCCGACAAATCGTTGACTAAGCCAACTAGAGTGGCTTCTCTAGGGGGATAAAACGTTGTGAAGGGGTTTTCTATTCTCGTTGGGAGTTCTATGTATTCTCGAGTTACAGGGTTGCACACGAAGTACTTGTCCTTATATTGTTTGCTAGAGCAGCAAAGCAATCCATTAGAGGAAGCTCTAACCCTGACGCGCTCGTTTAAGAAATCAAGGCTCAAGCGAGTGGCCGCATGGTTATCAACATAGAGCCATATTGAGTCCGTTGACTTAGACGAATAGGAAACCTCCATTAGTACCATTGGGTTCCTAATAGATAATCCATTGAAGAGTTTCACAAAGTACTCCTGAGAGATCAACTTGTTCCAAAGCTTGCAAACGGCTTTGGCCCTGAAAAGGGACTTGGCGGGCAACCGGGCCAATATTTCAAGGATAATCTCTTCGGACAAAAGCCTAGCTTTCTGATTGTCCATGATAATTGTTCAAATGGGCAAGACAATGAATTAAAGTGGATCACTTCAACACTTCCTTCCCCTAATATTATCACTTTCGTGAGTTACTAGGTAGGTGATAAAGTCAAAACAAATGTTGCAAATGTTGATGTCTTGCTTGAATCAATTAAGATTGTAAATTTTCTAGATAGTTGTTTATATTATGATGTTCAAAGTAGTTGGATTAGAAGAGTACCTTATTGTAGCTAGAGGATTACCTTCCTTTTATAATTTTCTAAAAGATTTATTTCTCTTTTTAGCTTGAATTCTATTATATTTAATGGTGAATAACACATTCAATTTAATATATGAACTTTTTATTAAACCATGTTTAACATATTTTTTCCTATCTTATCAAATTTATAACATTATAAATTTTTTTGTTAAAATACATATATTACATGTGAAAATGATGTACAAATCATTATAATGTGACATCACATTTATTTTAATTTTTTTTCTTTACTTGGTTAATTTTACAATTTTTTAGGATTATTTAACTAGTTATAGTTGGCTTGAGAAATAATTGATTGCAATGGCTTCCTATCTCACACATTTTATAACGTGGACATAGGTTCATTTCTCACACGTTGTGACTTACCCACCCAATTCTCATTTTATGTTATAAATAATCTGACGTATACTTACAATACTAAAATAGTGGTGCTTGAACTATGATACTATTGATATAATAAAGTGCTTAAAATAATTTTTTTTACAATAATTACAATATAATTTGAAACTTTCATAATAAATTGCAAATATTTACAAATTATTATAAAAAACTACCAATAATAATAGTAATTTGATAATGATATGTATTCTTGATTTTTGTTTGAGATTTTTATTTCGAGTACACAACTATAATCGGTACTCGGTCCGACTAAATATGTAACAGCTCAATTTTTAGAGATAATAAAACTCGATTTAAATAAAAAATGATAATAAATTTTAAAAGAAACACTAGAGGTAATGTAGTAATTTATTTTACTAATTATATATATATATATATATATATATATGAGAGAAGATTGGAATATGTGAAGTCAACTGATTGAAGTCAATTACGACTAAAACCAAAATAAAGGAGAGTAACCAATATTTAAAATTTGTTTCAAAAGAATAATAGGAAGGTCACCCTCATTTTTTCTAGAAAAATATTTTCACGCACATCCTCAAAGGAGTGAACCTCCTCCCCACTGAAGCTTAAACCCTCCCTCCAATTCTGATGGTTATCCCTTTATTTATTTGAAATTATACTCACATCGACCATCAACCCTTTATTTATTTGAAATTATACCTACATCGACCACCAACCCATTATACATTTATTAGAGAACCCTACAAGTGATCACTACCAGCCTAATTCTAAAGAAATAACCCTTGATCACCTAAACTTTGTCCCTTAAGTTCAATGACCGAAAATGTGAAGAGATCACCATGAGCCTAATTCTAAAGAAATAGCCCTTGATCGCCTCAACTTCGTCCCCTCCTAAGCTCAATGACCGAAGATGTGAAGAGGCTAGGTGTGGACATCCCTTGTCCAACTTTGTCTTCCTCTAATCTTGAGATGGTAACCTAGGACGAAGATTTCCTGAATCATGCAAACTTCAGATCTAAGAAGGATGGTCTCAAATGTTTCTCCCCCCAACAATGAAAGCATTGGATCTGGCTTGACAACCGCCATATTTGAGAAGAGAAGTCATGGGCGTCTCTTCTTGACTCCCACTCGAGGACTTTAAATTGGAAAAGTGAAGTTAGATTTGAATAATAGTGTGATACAACCCATTTTCTAACCGCATTGACTCTAGATCTAGAGGGATCATATAGGGGAAACTCTCCTCTAACCCTCATCTCTCTCATATCTGAATAAAATAACCCTATCCTAGCACTCCACTCCTTCTACAAGCCTAGATCTAAGGAGTCCCTTCCAAGACTTTGTCAGCCTTAGATTTGGGCAGGGCTGATTAAGCTAACCATCCTCTAGCTTTGTAGGACACAAATCTAGATAAAGAAGATTCAACGATGCTTCCTCTACCCTTGCATGCTCAAAACTTGAACTAAATAAGCTTCATCCGGCCCTTAACATGCTAGAATCTGAGACCATCCTGTCAACACCTCCTTACACGTGATCACCACCCTCATCAACCAAATGTTCCTACTTCATTGTCGTCGTCTCGACCTTGGCCTTGCTAGCCGATGACCAACACCACCTCCTAACGACTTCATACATGTTAATGAAGATGTGTGTAGAGAGAAAAATTATGGGATAGGGTTAGGATGTATTGCAATTTAGTTGGTACTCAGGATTTAGTTTGAACCAATGTAAATTGAGCTTCAATTTCATTTAGGATTAAGATTGATTTGGTCGAGATGAGCTGAAATTCGTAATTTAAGGGTTTAATTTGATTAGGCTTTGGTATTTAGTTGGGCTAAATGTAAATGAGGATGGGAAGTTAGAGTTGGGCTCAAAGGATGAAGATGTGCTTAAATTGTAATCCAAACCCAAAGTCTAAAAATAGTAAATTTAATTGGTTGCATTGTTAAGCGCAATGTTAACCCAATTTTGATATGAACTAGGTTGACCTTTGCATTGTGCCTACCCAACCGAAGATTAGCCCCAAATCATGTTAAAACCCATTTAATTAGGCTTGTATAATCTATGAAGGCCCATTCAAATATTGACCGTTTATTGACATGGACATGTGATTCACCAACATTGACCGATGACCTAACCTCAAATAAATTTTGATACAACAAACGAGACAACCTCAACTATGGTTGATCTAGATGAATGAGGTATCAACATGCAAGTGAGACGTGGATCAATACTCATCAGGATAATAAGATCCCAAGCCAATGGAGTGGGTTTTATACTGGTATTAGGTCTGATTGGATTGAACTTTTCTTTATACAACTTTTAAAATTATATATTACATGTGATTTGAAATATTGTGTTGAAATTAGAAAATGACATGTATGCATCCTAAAAGTTTGTGAAAAAGGAATAAGGCCTGAATTTTATAAGAAAGATGTAGACATAAAATTTATGGAAATGGTGTAGGCACATATTTTTTGAAATGGGCTAAAGACCCAACGTTTAAAAGAAGGATGTAAACCCAAAGTTTATGAAAATGACTTAAACCCATATTTTCTAAAATAGGCTAAGACCCTACGTTTAAAAGAAGGGTATAGACCCAAAGTTTATGAAAATAACTTACACCCATATTTTCTAAAATGGCCTAAGCCCCAACATTTAAAATAAGGACGTACACCTAAAGTTTATGAAAAGGGTATAAACTCATATTTCCTGAAATGTGCTATTGCTGACATATAAAAGAAGGGTGTATACCCAAAGTTTATGAAAGGGCCTTAGGCCCATATTTTCTAAAATGGGATAAGTTATGACGTCCATAAAAAGGGTGCAGACCTAGAGTTTATAAAAGGGTTTAGACCTATTTTTTCTTAAATTGGCTAATACCTAACTTTTATAAGGAGTGTGTGGACCCAATGTTTATGAAACGGGTGAAAACCCATAATTTCTATAATTGGGCTTAGACCTAATGTTTATGGAAATGGATGAATATCCATAATTTTTTGAAAAGTCCCTTTGCACAAGCACAAACTATAGTAGAGAAAACCTGCAATCATACATAATTTAAGGTTGAATCACGAAGAGGAAGCTCGTCCCGAGCCAACTAAGTACTAGAAGGGTAATAGAATGAACCTCATATACCTAGAGAGCCTCTAGACAAACTACAGTAGACGATCGAGGACTTGAATTTGCTAGATGAAAACTCCAACTTTGGTGAAGAAAAAACTTAAGACCTCTAAGGAGAATGGAAGGTCAGATACAATGAAATGAAAGAAAGAATGAGAATTAATCGAGACTTACATGGAGGTGTGAAGGCATCACTCAAGCTTCCAGGAGGAGCTGGGGACAAGGTCGCTCAGGTGAGCATCGGAGAAGAATGTCAGCAATTGTTCGGTAGTAGATGGATGGTGGAGCTAAGGAAGCTTGATGCATAGCCAAGGACCCCTTCGGAAAACTATGAGATGGAGGGGAGAATACCTACCGAAGGAGACACAGATCTCAAAAACCCAAGTAGAAGCCGGAGGGCCGATGTCATCCGGGTGGCATTCTAAAAGAGGAGGACGAGTAGAGTGAAGGAATCATAGCGGACTGGGGAGGTCCGAAGCGCAATGTGGAGGTGTCACAAGAACGATTTGAGGAATGATAGCACCTACAGGACTAAGTGATTTGGGACTTCAGAAACCCTGAACTAAAAAGGAAAAGAGTATTATTGATAATACCCCTAAAAAATAGGTAAAATCTTTAAGAGCAAATGAAATCGTGCCTCTCAACTTCAACATAATTACAATAGAAGCCAACCCTACATAATTATCAATATACCCTTGTAATTTTGGAAAATTTACAAGGACATCATTAAGGCCATGTTTGGCTGACCGTAAATACATTCACCTAAGGATGTGTTTGGATGTTGGAAATAGGAGGATGTTGAAATTATAAAAATGCTCCTAAAGGCATATTCGAAGTGCATGGGAAATCTCAAACCTTACTGATTGACCCAAAATTCTTTAAGTATCGAATTTTGATTGGAAGGGAGCAAATCATACATGATCGTGTGAGAGGAGAACGAAAATTCGGGAATCCATCCGGGACAAACATGTCCTAGGATAACGACGAGTGGGATTTCTAGCATCGAGTCTGATTAGATCGATGATGGGATATTACTCACATACTTAATATTTGGAATAATTAAAGTATTTTTAGAATATATTTCTACATGACTGTTTGAACTTCACTAAAATTATTTTGGGGAAATATATTCGCTATATGAGCATGAATCATGTTTATTATCATGTTATGTATATAGATTCACCTCCTCGATATAGGAAATAGGTCAGACACACAGTTGATGGAATACGGATTTGAGTTGTAATTTGTGAAGTGGGCTAAATGCCATATTTTGAAAACTCATGAAAGTTGGCCCAAGGTTAATGGAAACGGGCTTAGTCTTGTAAACAACTTATGATTTATAAAACTACTAAGTTGAAGCCTGGTTGTAGCCCGTTGGACCAGTGGTACAAACAAAAATATCTTAAACAGAAAGACTATTACTTGTGATTGTTAATGATACAAAACCATTAGACGCTCGGTATGGGGTAGTGAAAGTTCTATGGGCTATTGTATAGCAATGATGAAACAAGGGAAGTTATCCCTGATCCAGTATGTCACGGGGCTCTAGGAGCCCCATGTGCAATAAACCTAGTGAAAGGGAAAGGTATTATCCCTCTATTAGCGAACAAATTCATCGGAAAGGTATAGAGGTTGGGAAATGGTGCTCAAACAGACTAATAGTCGAGTTTGTAGCTTCACACCAGTGTGGTAGAGGTTATAACTTCTTACCAAGGTGGTCAGTAAAGGCACTATAAGTCACAAGTGGAACAGACTGGAAGTCTCTTCTCCATATGTGTGCTCTTTTCCATAAGGGAAAAGTTTTGTGTGATGCTTGTCGAATACAAGATCTGTTTATGGAAATTTTGAATCCTTTATCTTGTTTTCTTAAAATATTAATTATTATTATTATTATTTAAAGTATATGTTGAATCGTGTTGTGATGTTAGCTACCCTGCTCATTAAGTTGTGAAATCATTCCCCTCCAATTACCACTTTCAAGCAACTAAGGTGATAAAAGGACATGTGGATATTTGAGAAGTCACCCTGAACCGTAGGTATGCCTTACATTCATTACATGGTCTAAGTATGATTTATAAAGTTTATTTTTTAAATTTTAATTGAATATTTTGGGAAATAATTTGAGATATTTTATTTGAGTCTTAAATCCTATCAGGCTTAAATGATGAGACACCATTTGTGGTAAAACTGTGAGGATGTGGCGGGTTATTTATAGGTCTGACCGAATAAAACCGGGTCGGGGCATGACACGATTAATGTTGTCATACACTATTTCATTACAAGCCAACTACCTTCAATAATGAATGAAAAAAACATTGTTTTTATCCTTAAGTTCCAGTCCCCTAAAGGTATTTCATAGTATAGCCTGATTTCCTTGTAAAATTTTATCCAACCCTATTTGGACCTGGTTAACGAAGGGACGAATCCAACTATGTCCTTCGAAGCAATGAAGTACTGATCTACAAGGGTAGAGTGCATGTGCCTCAAGATAAGGAACTGAAGAGGTTAATTCTGGAAGAGGCACATGACTCTATTTATGCGATGCATCTAGGAAGTACTAAGATTTACTGCACCCTCAAACAAGGTTATTGGTGGAAAGGGATGAAGAGGGATATTGTGGAATATGTAGTCTGATGCTTGTCCAGTCAACAGATTAAAGTTGAGCATAAGAAACCATTAGGACTGCTACAACCCTTTCCAATCTTCAAATGGAAATGGGAACACATCACTATGTATTTTGTCATGGGATTACCCATGACTAGAAAAGGATGAGACACAGTATGGGTCATTGTGGACAGATTGACCAAGTCCACCCATTTCCTACCTATAAGAGTGATGGGTTTAGTGGAACAACTAGCCATTTTTATACATGAAGGAGATAGTGAGACTCCATGGCGTCCCAGTGAGCATAGTGTCGGATAGAGACCCTAGATTTACCTCGAAGTTCTGGCCTAGCTTGCAAAGTGCATGGGGAACCAAGCTCCACATGAGTATAGCATTTCATCCTTAGATCGATGGACAGTCTGAGCGAACGATCCAAACCCTGGAAGACATGCTAAGGGCATGTGTACTCACCATGAATAAGGGTTGGGAGGAATACTTATGTCTGATAGAGTTTGCGTACATTAACAGTTATCAGGTCAGTATTCAAATGGCCCCTTATGAAGCCCTTTATGGATGACCATGTCGTACCCCTTTATTTTGGGAAGAAGTGGGAGAAAGGAAGCTGAAAATGGTAGAACTAATCAAGGATGCCACCAAAAAGATTAAGATAATAAGGAGTCGACTTAAGGCCGCCCAGGACAGGCAAAAGAGTTATGTAGATCATCGGAGAAGATATATGGAATTTGATGTGGGGGACCAAGTATTCTTAAAAGTATCCCCATGGAGGGGAATACTTAGGTTTCAACAATGGAGAAAGTTGAAGCCAAGGTACATCAGTCCTTACACAATAGTCCAAAGGATAGGGTCGGTGGCATATAAACTAGAACTGCCTCCGAACTTGTAAAGAATACATGATGTATTTCATATATCGATACTCCAGAAGTACCAGCCTGATCCTAGCCATGTGTTAGACTAACCTCCACCAGAATTAGAAGAAAACCTGACTTACCAAGCAGAACCGGTGCAAATCATCGATCGGAGCAACAAGAACCTAAAGAATAAGAAAATTCCTATGGTGAAGGTTCTTTGGCAGAATGGACCCGTGCAAGAGGAGACATGGGAAACTGAAAGCATTATGAGGGAGGGGTACCCTCAGTTGTTTGAGATGTAAAATATTTTGGGACAAAACCCCTAAAATGAGGGGAGAGTTATCAACCTCGTACCTTTATATATACTAGGGGAGAAAAGAACTGGTTGTTTCAAAAGAGAAAACCTAACCAGTTCACGAACCACAACCGATAGAGAAAGGGCAAATCGAAAAATTTACAAATCCCGATTGACCCAAACAGTTGTAAAAATCATGAAAAAGGACTTTGGGACAAATTGGAAGAGAAAACAAGTTCGGTTCAAGTGAACCAAACTTGAACTGATTTGAACCATCATTGAACTGGTTGCTAAATTCATTTTTCTAGGTGCCTTAAAATATTCACATTAGGGAATTGAAGCCACCATTGGATAAAGAATGAATTTATAAATTTTTAATTTTGGGAAAATCGGATAAATTGGGCCTAAACCGACCTATTTAAGCAATGAAACCAGTCGGACCGGTCCAGTCTGGTTCGAAACAGTGTCGTCTTCTTCCTTCAGATGACGATAATGTTCATTCAATGCTTTAATGGACAACGCCAACAAAGATGAATCGTTTATGTTCAGGCTGTTTTAGGTCATGAATGAGCTTGACTAAGATTCCAAATGGTTGGGCAGAGAGTCCTCGAGCTCTCTATATAAAGAGCTACTCTCCATTCATCATTGTCACACCTGAAATCTCCATTCTCTCTCAATTACTCTATTTTTCGGTGAAGTTCGAACCAGAGATCCGACTTGGGCAATTTTCTTAACCTCATAAGGCAAGGTTGGGTTCTTTAGACTTCGGAGGAATTCAGCTATTTGATAGCAACCTCCGTACGATCCGAGGACCGTCGGAGAAGCACCGATGGAATCAAATAGTGAAGCAGCTCCGAAGAACCGGAGCTGTCATGTTTCGACCGAGCTGAAATTGCCCAAATTCAGCCATTCTTTGGCCAAACCAAGCTCTCCTAACATTCCCATGGCCTTCATATGACCTCAACTAAGTTGAAAGGTAAGCCAATTCAGTCTTCCTTAGTCGTTGCATGTTGGAGTTAGAGAGAGAAACTACGACATATCACTACCTCAATTCGAGGTGAATTGTAAAAATTTTTTATCCTAGAAGGTACCTCAGGAAGAGAGCTACATGCCCCGATAGAGATCTCGGACCGCTGCACCTCCGACAGTAAGCTTTTGAAGCTTTCTCTCTCTACGTATAGTTTTCTAGCAAAGCTCCGTTTGACCTCGTTTCGACCTCAATTCTTGCGATTCAAAGCTCCATTAAATCGTATGGAAGTATAGGAACGGATTTACACCTCCAATTGAAGCAATTAACCCCGATTAAATGGTCAATTTGAAGAAATCAAATTCGACCAATTTGAAAGGGGGAAATTGGGGAAAACTTTTGGGGAAATTTGGTAATTTCGTAAAATTGAGGGCCAATTTGGCCATAAAAAGATGTTTAAGAACCAATTGATCAATTTTTGGAACAATTGGGGCCAAATTGCCATTTTTGGAAAGTAGGGGCAAAATGGTAATTTTTGAAAAGTTAGGGACCAAATTGGAAATTTGGAAAACTTGTCCCTCTTATACAATTTTGAGTAAAATGAAGACTTAAAAGGAAATTTTAGAAACCTTGGAGCTCAAATTGGGCAAACATGGGCATTAGAGACCTAAAGTGAAAAGAAATAAACTTTAGGGACCTAAGTGCAATTAATCAAAAATTGTGAGCCTAGGCGGCCCAAATTGTGTACGGACACATGTGACGAGAATGCAAGCAAGAAAAAGCTCACATAGAATTGGAAAACCGACCGAGGACGAACACGTCACGATTATCAGGTGAGTGGGCTTATTCACATCATACCCGGTTGGGATGATAAGCATTTTAGAAATGAAAAAACCACTTATAAGTGGAATTTTGTCATCATACCCGATTGAGGGTGATGGGCAAACGAAGTTAAAACCTACTTACCGGTTGTAAGTAGAGGAAATCATACCTGATTGGTATGACAGACTTCCTTGAAGGAAGGAGAAACCCGCTTACCAGTTGTAAGTTGAGGTATCATCACACCTAATTGGTGTGATGAAGTGAAAATTATATTTTTGTGAGAAGTGTTCTCCTGTGACTGTGTGACAATGCTTAAACTCTTTGGGAGACTTTTTTATGGGAGCAAGATTACCCCATATTAGGTCAGAGGCCTCGGGTTTTGAACTTGTGGGGCTAAATGTCCGGTTTTGGAAAATCACGAATAGTGGGCCCAAGGCCAGTGGGCACAAGTAAGAGCCCGTAAACAAACATGGGATATGAAAGCCATGAAAACTCTTAATAAAATGGTTATGTGATTTCACCATGGTACCAAGACAGAATCAACATATTTGATGGACTAGCGGCATTGCGTTAGGGACAGGTCGACGGACCGTCCTACACAAAAAGCTACAGGTTGGGTTGAAGGTCAGGGCCGTTGGACCAGTGACACCAAAGATAAATGGATTTGTGGAAAAACTATTGTTTGTGCATGCACTTGAGGTACAAGATCATCAAGATGCCCAAGAGGGGTAGTGATGTGTCCTAAGGACTATTAGACGACATGGTGAAGATATGGGCAGTTTATTATGCTAGCAGTTGGGAAGCTCGACGTAGCTTCTTACGCATGAGACTAGGGTGAGGTCGGGATGAGGTATCTATCCTCATACGGACATGGAGTTGTTTTCGGGTCTAAGGATCGAATGCCGCGAACATTTATTCAAACCTAGGGTAGAAGTGGACGGGCTTCTATCTTAGTGGCCGGTAAAGACGCTTCGAGCCACAAGTGGGTGCAGTGGACGGGCTTCCCTACGAATGTGTGATCCTTTCCTGATGAAGGTTGTGTATTGACCATTAAACACACCTAATATGGAAATGAGGAAAAATGATTTGGAAAAACCGGAAATTTGAGGAAATATCATTCTTAAAGGAAAAATGAGGATTTTGGCACATTTTGTTTAAAGCTAGATGTTTATGAAAACTCACTCCTAACACCCATTCACTGAGTTGTAGAACTCACCCCCTTCATTTACCCCTTTTCAGGTAACTAAGAATAACCAACCTTAAATACCTTTTTGTAGCTGGACCTTAAGACAAGTGTGTAAAATTTATATTTAGTTTTGTATAATGTTATTTCAGGAAAAACAGGAAAGGATTCCTAACTACTCGTGGTTTAGAAAAGGATGAAACTCTTCATAAACCAAAGGGTGTGGCGGGTTGCTCACAGGGATCCGACCAAACCGGGTCGGGGCGTGATATACCAGGTTAGCGACCGACTAGGATGTCGAAGAATGGTTGACCAATCAAAGGTCGACACATGGCAAAGCCATGTCAAATGGTCACAACCAATTAGAAGCTAACACATGGCAATGGCATAGTTTGCTAGGTGGGAAAACTAGCCAATTTAAATCAACCATTTAGAGGACGCCACGTGTCATAGTCAACAGATGGTCAATTTGGTCAGTAGCCACGTTGAAGTGAGCGACCAATGGGAGCTCGCCATGTGACTAGTCAACGGATGACTCAGACACTAAGTGAGAGGTACGTCAGTGAAGTCAACCAATCGTTGTGCGCCATGTCAACTTCTTCTTTCAGATTTATGAATGGCAGAGGAGGAGGAAGGTTGTCATTATTTCGACGACTAATAAATCTCTCCTACAAGGGAGTAAATCGGAGACTTAATGGCCGGTCGATGGATGACAAGATAGGAACAAAAGTCCCCGAGCTCCCTTCCATTCATCCTCTCCACACCCCGAAAGCTGAGAGAACACATGCTGCTCCATTTTCTGATCAACCGCAAACTAGAGCTTCGACTTGGACACTTTTCTCCACCTATGAAGGTGAATTTGGGTTCCCTATAATCCTGTTGAAGTTCTTTGCATGACTGCATACACCGTTCACCTCGAAGATCATCAAAGAAGCGTTGGTGAGCTCGCATAGTACCGTCGCTCCCTCAGTAATCTAGGAACTGAGTTGATCAAGCTCAATTTGAGCCACACTCGAGCCAACCACGACCGAACCAAGCCCTCCAGATCTTCCCTAGTGGAGTCCACACCTTCCATGAACCGTTGTGATAAGTCCAAACCGCTATCATTTGCCGAAATTTACTATTCACAGTGCATTTTACCCAAAAACTAAATTGATGAAATTGCACTACTTAGGCCACCAATTGAGACACATATTGATATAGGGAGAATCACTAGAGAGAGAACAATCTATTGGAATTGAAAGCTCCGACCACTAAGCCATTCACGGTAGTAAATCAAAGATTTCTCTCTATAGAATTAATTAACCAACTTATTGTAGGAACAAACTAACTACAAGTTCATGCAAGGACAAGTCTCGAGATACGATTGAGTGAGATTTCTGGTATCGAGTCCGATTAGATTGATGATGCATACCTAAAAGCATGATTTACTTATAAAATCTATTTTCTAGAAATATAATTACCTCACTGCGTGAAACCGCTTAAACCTTTTGGAATTATATTTTTGAAAAAAAGATGAAGAATGATAATATGACTACTCTTA